>CM061552.1:154182301-155646676 GCA_030864225.1 Capsicum baccatum var. pendulum
AAAGAAATTATCAAGTGGTTGGACATTGGTGTTGTCTACCCCATTACAGATAGCAAGTGGGTTAGTCCTGTGAAGTGCATCACAAAAAAAGTGGAATTATTGTAGTACTAAATGAGAAGAATGAGCTCATACCAATGCGACCAGTCGGAGGTTGAAGAGTATGAATAGACTACCGGAAGCTAAACAGATGGACACAAAAGGACCATTTCCCAATGCCCTTCATGGACTAAATGTTGGATAGACTTACGGGAAGGTTTTGTTATTGTTTTATGGATGTATATTTGAGTTACAATCAGATCACTATTTCTCTTAAAGATCAAGATAAAATGACTTTTACCTGCCCTTATGGGACTTTTGCATTCAAGAGGATATCATTTGGGTTATGCAACGATGCCTCTACCTTCCAAAGATACATGATATCGATATTCTATGATATGGTAGAAGACATCATTGAGGTACTTATGGAAGGTTTCTCTGTCGTAGGTGACTCTTTTGATGATTGTTTAGTCCACTAGGCTAATTTTCTACATCGATGTGAGTAATGCAATTTAGTGCTGAATTGGGAGAAGTGTCATTTCATGGTGAAAGAAGGAATTGTTCTTGGGCACAAGATCTCAAAAGGGGGAACAAATGTGGATAAGGAAAAAATTGAGGTAATTGAGAAACTGCCACTACCATTTTTGGTGAAGAGAATTTGAAGCTTTTTATGCCATGCTAGCTTTTACATGCGATTAATCGAGGATTTCTTAAAGATTAAAAATCCTCTTTGTAAGATTCTTGCGACAGAAGTGAAGTTTGATTTTGATAAGGCATGTTTGAAGGATTTTTAGTGCTTGAAGGAGCAGTTGGTATCATCCACTATTATAGTGTCCCTTGACTGATCTATAATATTTGAGATCGTATGTGATGCAAGTGGTGTGGCCTTAGATGTTGTCCTAGGCAAAAGGCGAGAAAAACTACTTTACCCTATGTATTATACTAGAAAGTCATTAAACCCTACTCAAAAAGATTTTACTATTATTGATCAAGAGTTACAAGTAGTGGTTTTTGCCTTTGAAAAGTTCTAACCCTATCCGATATGGACTAAGGTCATTGTGCATACAGACCATAAAGCATTGAGATACTTCAAAGCGAAGAAAAATGCAAAGCTAAGATTGATTCATTGGGTTCGCTTGCTACAAATGTTTGCTTTTAATGTGAAGGACCAGAAAGACACAAAAAATAAGGTTGCAGATCACTTGTCCATACTTCAGGAAGGAGAAATGTATAAAATAGGTGATGGAGTTAAAATCGATGATACTTTTTTAGAAGAGAAAATTTTGGCAGCATTGCAAGACCCAATCCCCCAGTTAGCTGATTTTGAAGTGATCTTGTCCAGAAGACTCGTCCTTTCAGCAGCAGAAGAGATATGCATAAGGAAAGGAAATTCTTCTAGGATGAGCCTTATTTGTTCAGGATTTTTTAGGATGGTATGACACGTAGATGTATCCCGAAGGTGGAGATGATAAATATTCTTGAGGCTTGTTATGCATCAGCTGTTGGGGATCACCATGGAGGAACTCGTACAACCTACAAACTCTTACAATGTCAGTTCTACTGGTAGACTATATACAAAGATGCTCATGATTTCGCTGTATCTTGTGACGAATGTCAACATCAAGGCAATATATTTTGGTTCCATGAATTCCCTATGACCCTTATTTTAGAGCTAGAGTTGTTTGATGTGTAGGTGTGTACTTCATGGGGCCATTTATGAGATCCTATGGCATGAGGTTTATCTTGGTTGCGGTTAATTATGTGTCTAAATAGGTGGAAGCAGTAGCTCTCCCCAATAATAAGGGTAGAAATGTCACTGCATTCCTAAAGAAGCATATTTTTTCTCAATTTGGCACTCCACGTGCAATAATTAGTGATGGTAGGTCACATTTCTATAATCTCCCATTCAAGAGTTTTCTTGAGAAATATAGAATAAATCATAAGGTGACAATACCTTATCACCCTTAGACAAGCGGAGAGGTTGAGGTCTCCAATAGAGATATTAAGTTTATTTTAGTAAAGACTATAAATGCCAACAGGATTGATTGGTTAAGAAAGATGGATCATGCATTATGGTCCTACTGGACATCTTATAAAACCTTTGTAGGTGCCTCTCCACATAAACTTGTGTTTGGCAAGGTATGCCACTTGCCTGTTGAATTTTAGCACAAGGCATTATGGGCGTTGAAGAAGCTAAATTTTGAGTGGCATGATACAGAAAAGATGAGGATGAGCAAAGTGAATGAGTTGGATGAATTTTGACTCTGAGCATATGAGAATTCTATACTATACAAGGAGAATTTGAGGCTGCATCATCATTGAAAAATCGAGAAAAGAGTATTTCATCCAGGTGACCAAGTGTTGTTGTATAATTTTAGACTTCGTTTGTTTCTAGGCAAGTTGAGGCCTAGGTGGTATGGGCCATTCAATGTGATGAGGGTATTCCCATATGGTTCTATAGAATTGAAGCATGATGGTGAAGCCTCATTCAAAATGAATGGGCAAAGTGTTAAGTACTATATGGATAACGCTGAGGAAGTAAAGATGATTGATGATTTGAGCCTTGGTGAATTCAAGAGTTACCAAGGCAACTGAGTTGTGCCATAATGTTAAATCAGGTACTGCATGGGAGGCAACCCATGGGGATGATTGGTAAAATCTTAGTATCCAATCTAGCCACGTCATCCCGCGATGTTAAATCAACTGTTGTGTGGAAGGCAACTCATGTTTTGTACTTATTTTATTATAGGGTAATTTGGGTGTTGAATGTGTTAGGCTAGAGATTGGGGGATTAAACCAAAAAAAATTCTGGTGCCAGGCTATAAAAGGCATTTTATGACTCATAACAAGACCTTGCGACTCATGACCAAAAGTGGTAAGGACTTGGGACTCATACCACCATCGGGTAATTGATTTCTAGAGTCATTACGACTCATAGAATGAGTCATAGTCAGTGATTATCACTTGTCTCCCTAATTTCTAATGACTGGAGACCCAAGTTAGGTTCCAGTCCTTACAGAAGGAGTCTATGACTCTTAGTCACTATTTATGAGTCATTACGACAACTCATAACCTGGCTTGACATCACAAACGTTGCAGGTCGAACCAGACTGATTTAATTAATATAACATGAGAGGTCAACCCAAATAGTTGACATTCTAAATTTTAAACATGAAGACTCACTCTATTTCTTTAATAGTCTACCACAACACAACAAACACTTCATCTTCATCCCTAGAATCAAAATCAACTAAGACAAATGTCCCAAAAGTCAAGAATCTCTAGAGTTAGGGCACAAATTCATAGGAGTTAAGATATCCAAGCCTCAAGTGAATAAGTAAGTGTTTCATGCTTAAAGGTTCTATATACTAAGTTGGTACTTAAAACGTGTAAGAGTTACTTGGGTTTCTTGAGTTAAATATGTGTGCACAATATTAGTCGAGCCCTATTCTTGAGAATTTTGTAAAGTATTGTGGGAATGGGAGTGAACATTTACTTTGCGTTCTAAAATATTGATTGGGGATCAGTGTATGAAGTGTTGAAAAGTGATTAAACATTTTATGTTATATTGGGATTGAGTATCAGAACAATTATTCTAAACACGCATGTTACAGTTGTTACGGGACTTGTTACGACTCGTAGGGACACCTAACGATCCATTTCGTGACTAGTAACCACTGGTAACATAGTTGTTTAGAGGAGTATGGGTTCTGGTAACATTATGACCCATCTAAATGAGTTGTATTCAATCCTTATGACTCATAGGTAGGAGTCGTAGTCGAACATTACAACTCGTTAGGTGGAATCATAACATAAAGAGTGAATCATGATTGGTCTTCTATCTACCTTATGATTCATTTAAATGAGTCATACCTAATGGTTATGACTTGCAACCTTGAGTCATAATGAGTCCAGTACCTGCTACACTAACACCTAATTTTCTTATTTTTCTTTCTTTTTCTTAGTTATCACTAATGGGTTTGTTTCCACAGGTATCAATGGCACCTAAATCTGATTTATCAAAAAAGATGAACATCCAAAAAAATCCGAACCCAAATTCCACTCTTCACCTCAGAAATGAGGACACCGATGAGTCAAGCGATGACCTTGAAGAATATCCAGTAAAAGGGTAGGTGGAGCTAAAGGAAAAGTGGCCCAAGGGTAATAAAGCAACTGTTATGAAGGAAGATACACCCCCTAGGTACATACCAAGGATGAAGAACCCTAGAACCTCACCACCTCATTCACCATCATCCTCTGATGAGAAAGATAATAAAGAAGAAAATGGTAAGGATGTTTGTGAGGAAGAATTAGGATCTGAGGAAGAGAATGAGGATGATGACGGGTCTACATCTGGATAAGATAGCAGTGAGGATATTTGAAGTCCAATTAATGAAGAACCACCACCACAAGTACTACCCACTCTACTTTTTATTGAAGCCACTCGAATGCCCATCGTTGAACGGTGGGGGGTAACCTAGAATGCAGGCCCTATATGAAACTCACAGTACTATAAATCCTAAAAAAACATAAAGCCCCTCAGAAGTCTTTATCTTGAGAGAACTTTGACCACGACAGGCTTGTCTAAGATGTCTATATTTGATGCCCCATTTAAGCAATATAAGTTCAAATAAGTGGCCAGTACAGCGAGCATTGGTACGTGAGTTTTATGCTGCATATATGTTGGAGTTAAAAGGGCAAAACCCATAGGGAAATTTGTGGAAGGGTGCATAACCTGTATTAGGTTTGGTAATTTGAGGTGTTCAGGTGAACATCTCTACTTGGACCATCTCCCAAATCCTTCATGGACCGGAGTTTGTGCTACCAGCCAACATCGCGAAGATAGACTTTTGAGTAGAGATGATGGATAAAGTAAAGGTTAAGAAAATAGGTTTGGAAGGCAAGCTTGCTCAGTTCCAGTGGATGGTCGGGATTATTTTTATGGATCAAAAAAAGGCCCCATGGGTAGTTGGTGGTGTTGGAAGATTATCATCAATCAAGAAAGGCGGCCTAAACTTCAAAGCAAAAGCTTGGTAGACCTTGGTTAGACATAGACTGAGTCTTAATTTATCGAACAATGTTGTAGGTTCAAACAAAGCTACACTAATAACAGGTATTATGTCAGGATACAAGATAGATGTAGCCAATTCGATAGCCTGAGATATTAGATATAGGGAAACAAGTACCAACACGATGATGGCATTCCTTTGTCGCTTGACATAGATATGCATAGATGTGGGAGTACCTGAGATCCCAAGGATTGATCAATTCATGAGGAAAAAAAATATGATAGATTTGGGTTTAATTAGATAAATGTCTAACCCAATCTCCAGGGAAACTAATTTAGGGCCACTATAATCCAAAAAGATTTTAAGGTCTGTGGGCATAGACAAGACACCACAGGTTTCACTGATACAGGTGAAACCCCTACTAAGATCGACCAGTTTGAGCCCCAGGCCTATGATGCAGTAGGTACATCCCAGACTCTGCCTCTATCATAATCTACAGTACCATGTCATCCATATCCAAGTCAATCACAATTGGATACACATTAGTGTCTCATTTATTTTTATCGTAGGTAGAGAAGATGATGAGTATGGTGAGGATGAAACCTAGACTTATAGAATTAGGAGTAAAGCCTTAGGTTTAAAATAAAATATCGAATGACATAAGAGTGATACAAATGAGATTTGATGGGTTTGAGCAGTGCATCAACCGACATCTTGAAGGTATTCAGTCCCTAGATTTTCTAGGTGTATAGGGTAAGCTAGCTACACTGCAAAAGTTAGTTGGCGAGTTACATGAGAGCTGAATCCTCTCGATGCCTTTTATTAAGGAGATCCTTGAGGAAGAAGAGGTTGAGAATATTTGTGGTGTTGGAGACCTAACCCCCTCATCTGGTGTGAAGGAAAGAAAGAAAAACAATACGAGAAAGAGACAAATAACTAAGGAAGTTAACATTGAGTTGAACCGGTAGGATAGGGTCCAAGAGATGGTAATAGAGGAATGTAGCTTGAGACTCGCTGATGTTAGTGAGTTAAGAACTAGGAAAGCCCCACCACTTGAGACACCATTGAGCGCACCAATCACCACCAATGCTACTATTAATTTGAGTTCCCCAGTCACTACTGAGGCTAATGATGCTGATATTGGGATATGTACTGAGGCCATACGTGCTGATAAGTTTGATCTAGCACCTAGTGCGCCTAGGTATGTCCCTGTCTTTTTTTTTACATTTCTAGATGCATTGGGTATAGTGCTTAAGTATTTAGTTAGGGGTGAGGGTGTACTGCATAGCTATCGTGAGTTGTTATTGCCATGTTTCTTTTCTGGTCGGCGGCTATTTGAATGTTGAATCAACATATTTTGTGTAATAATTGTGTTTTATGTGTGTTTTGTTTTATGTGATGTTTTATTGGGAGGAAACTTAGTACCTAAGGCAGTTAACATTTTGTTGATATGATTGGGTTGAAATTTTTTAATATGTGTGAAAAAATGATACCCCTCCTAAAATTTTTTGACAATTGTGTGATGTATTTATGCGTGTGACCACTATGAATCTCATAATGGAATTAGAATTAGGAATGTAATAATTGTGGAAAAGAATTGCATGAACTGGGCAGGAAGTAACTAGCAATATGACCCTATACAATGTGTGTGTGAGGTGTTACCCAGTCCCCAATATGCGTTGAATCAAGAACTTTCCCAGTTAATCTTGCCTAGGTTTTAGGATCATTAGTTAGGAAAGGATCATAGGCCATTTTTGAAAATCAGTCCACTCTAACCTAAAATAACTAACCAAATGTGAATAGGAATCCCTTGATCTCAATTTGAGCCGTAATAGACCTAATTTTTTTGTTTACACTAATTCACCTTCCACTTTAATTGTAATGAACCTATTTTTTCTCTAGTCCTTCTTGGACACTGTGCACCTTAATTAAGGAAAATCACCTAAGTTGCGGGTGGCTATCATAGGGGTGCACAACAAAAAATGGGTATGAAGAAGAGGTGTGAATAGAAAAGAAGGTAGGGTTGGGTACAGTAAAAATTGTTTTTGGAAAATTCTAAAGAATAGAAAAAGAATAAAAGAGATTTATGAAAAATAAGAAAAAAAGAATAAAAGACCACACCTAGTCTAAACAGGTAGAATGAAAGAGAATAAAATGGGAGAAACAAGGTTGGAGTGAAAGAAAAGCTGTAAATAAGTGGAGCCCAAAGTAACTGTATTGTCAAGGAGGCTTAGTCACTGAAAATTCGCCGATGATACCATTCTATCCGCAAGCCTACTTTACTGTAACACTCCGAAATCTGATTCCTGGGATGCCACAGGTGCTTGGAACTACAAGTAGTTCTGACCTAGCCCTGGCTGCCTTTCTCTAAATTTGAATCTCAAATTCGGGAAGGTATGAATGAAAAATATTAATAAATACAGAAACTGTATAAATTATTTGGGTATATCTGAATCATACTAATCTCAAAAGTCTAACGAAGCAAATAATGAAAATCTAAATACTGTAACTGAAATCTAAAACTGAATCTAGTAGTTCAACAAGCCTCTACTAACTAAATCTAGAGAGTCACTAGGACAATCCCTCAGCTGACTCAAAATTTTTGAAATAAATACAAAAATATCTATTAATAAACTAAAAATATGAATAGCTAAGTCGCCGAACTATGAGGACTCACCAACTACAAAGATGTAGATGAGATGCTAGAAAATCACTCGCACTGCTGAGGCTGAGCACCTGAACCTACATTATGAGACAATATAGCACATATAAATATATGTGGATCAGTACTTTGATGATGTAATTAGTATATAGGGGTGAATGCAATAAGTGAGCAATATCATCATAAGTTACAAAATCATGTATGGTAAATATAAATGACTCATGTAGGCTTGAGTAAAATCTAAAATCTGAAGATCATAAATCATAAATAAAAAAGCATATATTGTAAATCTTGTGAGCCATTACACTTAGTTTTGAAATCTGCAATATGTTCTTAATCTCAAATCATATAGGCTAAGTGAAATCTAAAAACTTATTCTAAAAATATTTACTGTTAGGGAGTTTCTCTTAAATAACATAAACTATGTAAGCTACATGGAGTCCAACGTCTTGATCTTCTAAGGATGAAATCTCACATTGGGGAGAGGTTTCATACTCTTTCCAGGGAGTATAACCTAATTCAGGTGATCAATCAAAAGCTAAAACTGTTATCCATATAGAAGTGGGAAAATCTGATAATCTGTAATTATGTTGGCTAATTAGTTCTTTTAAAGATAGGGTATGCTAATCCCACACTTCTCTCTTGATGCTAAATACTACTCCCTTTTAAATATGTATTCTCAAACGATTGAAAATTCACTTTTAAAACTAACATAAGGGTTCATATGAAAAACCTATTATGCATTTATGTGAGTAAATCTATAAATAAAGCTAATTCTGAGTTCTGTAACTGTACTAATCTGTTAAGTGGATTCCAAAGCTAATCCAATGATCAAAAGATCAAAGCTTTTCTGAAAAATTAAAAATAATCTGTTCATAAGATGCTTAAAGCATCATCTTCCTTGAAATAATAATATTCAATCTAAGGATAGTACCCTATGCATCAATCCCATGGTAAATCATCATAATAATCATGCTTGATAATGTAAATATTGATAAAATAACTCAAAATCTGGAAATTTCAGAAATATGCATGAAAATATGAATGTAAGCATGGAATTCAACTTCTAAATTATTTGAAATATCATAAGCTTGTAAATAACAATAAAGGGTATGAACCATAACTTGAATTTCATGGGAAATCATATAAAATTTAGTAAATTTGAATTTAAAATAAGTTTTGGGCACAAGGACGAAAGGATTTTCCTTGTTCATAACCCCGCATACCTTAATCGATGATCTTTGATGAAAATCTTGAATCATAAATTCCTATAAATGCTTTGAAGATAAATTTCTAGAGTTCTTCTGTTGGGGATCCTCAATCTTTAATTTCTTTGAAGAATTAATGGAGGAATTTGGATTTAATGGGGAGGAAGTTTGATGAGCTAGGGTTTTGCTTGAGAGAGATTTGATGAAAAGTGGATGTAAAGTGATTTGAAGGGGAATGCCCAAAGTACCCCTTTTTAATAATTAAACGGATTGAAAAACAAATATTTTTCTGAACTGGGTGGCCGCCGTGATGAGACACTATGCGGTGGCGCACTGGAAATTGAGAAATGGAAACTGGGCAGACTCTGCGACGTGGAGCCATTGCGGTGCCCCTTTGGAATGCCATTTTGGCACATGGTGCAATGCGCCATTATTGTGTTAGTCCTCTGGAAATTGACGATTGGTAAATTGGCCCTCTCCGTGATGCACCAATATCGCATAGGGCCACTAGAAATTGACAATCGTCATTTAAACCCTCTACGCGACGTACTAGTGATCGAAATGTGGTGTTTTATGACTGGAACTTAAAATAATCATAACTCCTTCACCGAGTGTCAGATTTAGGAGAATTTGGTATCGATGGAAAGCTTATTAAATTTCCCACATAATGGGAAGTCTAAATCTGAAGAGTTCCACATGAAATAAATAGTATTCATTTTGAAATCTGTCCTTTAACATTCTAGGGACTAGTTTAAGCTAAGAAGTTACGGGGTATTACAATATCTCCTCGTTGGAAACATTTGTCCTCGAATGTTGCTAGTTAGACTAAGAATACTGAGGAAATATGATACTATAAGCTATCATGCACAACTGAAATAAAATGTGCAACTGAATCGAAATCATTCTAAGCTTCTGAGTAATTCTGTGAGTGCATGAACTGGCATGAGGACAACTATATAGCTCAATATATGAATAGAAAATAACTATATCAAGGGAGAGTATTACCTTCGGCTAAATTTGAGTTTGTGGAGAAGAGGTGAGGGTACTTGGCTCGCATATCTGCTTGTGCTTCCCAAGTGGCACCCTCAACAGATTGATTCCACTAAAGAACTTTGACCAAGGGAACTTCTTTGTTCCTCAGTCTACGGACCTGATGAACTAAAATCTCAACTAAAATCTCTTCGTAAGAAAGGTTGTTCTAAATATCTGATCTTTCCAATAGAACTACAATGGTAGAGTCCCCGATGCACTTCTTAAGCATAGAGACGTGGAATATAGGATGAACGATTGACAAGTCTGCCGACAAATCAAGCTCATAAGCTACTTTCCCAACACGACTCACATTCTATAAGGGATAATATACCAAGTACTAAGTTTCCCCTTCTTTCCAAATATCTTTACCCCTTTCATGGGTGAAATCTTCAGGAACACTAAATCACGAACCTCAAACTCAAGGTCCCTTATTCTCACATCTACAGAGGATTTCTGATGACTCTAATTTGTTTTTAGTCTTTCTATAATCAACTTAACTTTCTCCATAGCTTCAAATACTGCATCAGGCCTAAGTAAAGCGGCCTCACCCACTTTAAACCAACCTATGGGTAATCTACATCATCTCCCATAAAGAGCCTCAAATGGTGCCAGCTGTATGCTAGAATGGTAACTGTTATTATAATCGATCTCAATCAACGGCAAATGCTCATACCAACTACCTTTAAAATCAAGAGCACATGCTCTCAACATATCCTCTAGATTTTGAATGGTCCTCTTTGCCTGACCATCTGTCTAAGGGTGGAAAGCTGAACTAAGATGAACTTGGGTACCAAGACCCTTCTGAAAAGCTCTCCAAAATTAGGAAGTGAACTGAGTACCCCTATCTGAGATGATAGATAAGGGAACTCCATACAATCTAACTCTTGGATATACAACTTAGCATAATCCTCAGCTGTATGGGATGTATGAACTAGCAAGAAATGCATTGACTTAGTCAATCTATCTACGATAACCCAAACTGAATCATGATGACGCTGCGAATAAGGTAAACCAGATACAAAGTCCATATTTACCTCTTCCCACTTCCAAGTGGGGATTCCAAACTCTTGCAATGTACTACCAGGTCTTTGGTGCTCTACCTTAACCTGTTGACAAGTTGCACACTTAGCTATGAACACCGCTATATCCCTCTTCACACCACTCCACCAGTAGATTTCCCTTAAGTCGCGGTACATCTTGGTTGCACCTGGATGAATAGAATAATGTGTACCATAAACTTTAGCCATAATCTGTTGTCTCAACCCATCAACACATTGCACACCCAATCTACTTTGGTATCTCAACACGCTATCTCCTCCTTGGGAGAAAACCTCTACTTTTTGGTCTTTAACTGACTCCTTTAGTTTGACAAAACTAAAATCCATATCTTGCTTCTCCTTTACCTATGAAAATAGGGAAGATTCGAAAGTACTCTAAACCCATGTATTCCCTTCAGCTGAATCAACCAGCCTAATGCCTAATCTAGCCAAAATATGAACTTCTTGAGCTAACTCTTTCTTATCATTCTCCACATAAGCAACACTACCCATAGACAATCTACTAAGGGCATCTACCACTACATTGGTCTTGCCGGATGATACAACACGTTCATTTCATAATCCTTCAATAATTCTAACCATCTCCTCTAACAAAGATTCAACTCCCTATGGGTAAACACATACTGCAAACTTTTATGGTCTGTGAACACATCAACATGTACACCATTTAGATAGTGTCTCCAGATTTTCAATGCAAACACCACAACAGCTAATTCAGGATCATGGGTTGGGTAATTCTTTCATGAGGCTTAAGTTGTCTAGAGGCATAGGCTATGACCTTACCGCTATGCATCAACACACAACCTAAACCAACTCTAAAGGCATCATAATACACCATAAAATCATCTGTACCATCAGGTAACGCTAGGACTTGGGCTGTAGTGGGTCAAGTCTTCAACTCCTAAAAACTCTTCTCGCTGGAATCTAACCACTAGAACTTATCTTTCTTTTGGGTCAATCTAGACATAGGGGATACACTAGATGAGAAATCCTCAACAACATGTCAGTAATAACATGCTAGACCTAAGAAACTTCTAATGTATGATAAAGAGATAGGTCTAGGCCAATTTCTTGTGGCTTCTATATTTTAGGGATCAACTCTAATTCCATCGGCGGAAACAATATGACCGAGAAAGGCTACTGATCTTAGCCAAAATTCACACTTGCTAAATTTGGTGAACAATTGATGATGTCTTAGAGTTTGCAAGACAATTTTAAGATGATCTACATGGTCATCCTCACTATGAGAGTATACAAGGATATCATCTATGAATACTATGACAAACATATCTATATACTATTTAAACACTCGATTCATGAGGTCCATAAAATTTGTTGGAGCATTGGTTAGCCCAAAGGACATGACTAAAAACTCAAAATAACCATAACGGGTTTTAAAGGTTGTCTTTAGAATGTCACACTCCCTTACTTTAAGCTGATAATAGCCGAATCAAAGGTCTATCTTTGAGAAATAACTTTCACCTTGGAGTTGGTCAAACAAGTCATCAATTCTAGGAAGAAGGTATTTATTCTTGACTGTGGCCTTATTTAGCTGACGATAGTCAATGCACATTCACAAAGAACCATCTTTCTTTAGCACGAATAGGACAGGAGCACCCCATGGATAAATACTAGGCCTTATGAAACCTTTATCTAAAAGATCTTTGAGTTGCTCTTTCAACTCCTTAAGCTCTGCGAAGCCATATAATATGAAGGGATAGAAATAGGCTGAGTATTTGGGAAAAGGTAAATATAGAATCTATTTCCCTATCAAGAGGTGCCCTTGGGAGATCTTTTGGAAAAACTTCAAGAAATTCATTAATCACTCGAACAGACTGAAGTATTGGAGTTTCAGACTTTGTGTCTTTGACTCGAACTAGGTGGTAAATGCAACCTTTGGATATCAATGTTCTGGCCTTAAGATAAGATATGAAATGACTCTTGGGAGACATGGAATTACCTGACCACTTGAAGGCTGGCTCATCTGAAAACTTAAAATTCACCATACGGGTGCGACAATATATAGAGGCATAACAGGAATGGATCCAATCCATGCCAAGGATAAGATCAAAATCAACCATATCTACCTCTATCGAGTATGCTAACATGACTTTATGAAGTACAGTGATAGGACACTTTTTATAACTTTGCTTAGCAATAACTTACTCACCTACTAGAGTAGAAACCAAGAAGGGCTCAGGAATCTTTTCAGGATTTATCTCAAAATTCACAGCAACTAGCGGAGTCATATAAGAGAAACTCAACCCAGGGTCTAACAACACATAAACATCAAAATAGAAGACACAAAGTATACCAGTAACAATGTTTGGAAAATCCTCCTTCTCCTAGTAAGATGGTAAGGCATAAAATTGATTCTGGCGCTGACCTCTACCTGTACTGGATGATATACCCTGAGGAGGAGCTGGGCGACCTAAAGGAGCTGGTACACTAGTAGCCTGAGTCTGAGGATAAACATCCTTGTTTCCCTATCTAGAATGAGGGCACTATTTGATTCCATGACTCAGCTGGCCACAACCACAGCAACCCCTTCATCTAACTAAACAATCACCAGGATGATTCTTACTATGCCTAGAACACTGAAGACAGTTAGGCCTACCACTCATACTATTTTAAGATCTGGACATAGAGGACTTACCCCACTGTTCTTGTATGTTTTTAGATGCTAAAGCACTGGATAAAGAAGGTGCAGGAGTAGATGAATGATTCAAAAACTGTGAACGATTTCCTTCTCTTGAACTATTTGAACCATAATAAAACTATCCTATTCTATCCTTCTTATTTACTCTCTTTCTTTTCCTCATCTTATCTACCTCAATCTACTATTTATGCATCATCAATCTAGGGATATCTATATCTCTAATAAGCATAGTAGTCCTACTCTCCTTAACTACCAACCCAGATATACTAGTCACAAACTTACTCATGCTTGACCTAGGGTCAGCCATCTGATCAGGGGTATACTTAGATAACTGGTTGAACTTGAGGCAATACTCCTTCACTTTCATTGATCCTTGCCTCAGGTTTATGAACTCTTATATCTTAGCTTCTCTTATCTCATATAGGAAGAACTTATCTAGGAACATACCCTGAAAAATCTGCCAAGTCATAGGAGTTGCATTCTCCTATCTACTCTTCTTCCACATTACTACCCATCATAAGAAACATCCTTAAGATTATAGGATGCCAATTCTACACTCTTGTCTTTATAAACATGCATAATTTAGGTGTTCTTCTTTACCTCATCTAGATAGAGATGTGGATCTTCACCTTTCTTCGACTCAAAAAATGAATTCATCCTCATAAAATCTCAAATTTTTGCTGTAGCTAAGTTCTCATCTTGCTGAGGTGGGGCTACATCCTGACAATTTCCCTGAACATTAGCTGTCACAGCTTGGACTAGCGCCTGAAAGAAAGCTTGAAACTCTGTATGTGACATATTTTCATTCAAAGGATCTATGGGCTGAGGTGGTTGGTTATCATTTCTACATGTGTTAGCTTGATGAGGAGGGATTTTTTGTCACGTGAAAATATGAGTTAGCAGTAGATAGAGATACTAAATGCACGATAGATCATGAAAGAAGAGATGTTTTCCTAAAATGCTCCATAGCCTCTTGCTCATAGATGTGGTGTACTTCATACCGATGATTAATCCTCTAGGTAATGTGGCTTGTCTGACTCCTTAGGACACTCTAAACCTTAGGCTCTGATACCAAGTTTGTAATGCCCAGAAATCTAATTCTCGTATGCCACATAGTGCTCTGACTTTTTCTTAATCTGAATCTCAAATTTGGGAAGGTATGAATGAAAAATCATAATAAATACAAAAAATGTCTAAATTATCTGGGTATATCTAAATCATACTAATCTCAAAAGTCTAGTAAAGAAAATACTAAAATTCTGAATACTGTAACTAAGATCTAAAACTGAATTTAGTAGTCCAACAAACCTCTACTAACTGAATCTAGAGAGTCACTGGGATAGGCCCCCAGGTGACTCAAACTATCTAAAATGAATACGGAAATATCTATTAATAAACTAAAAATATGAAAATCTAAGTCCCTGAACTATGAGGACTCACCAACTGCAGAGATGTAAATGAGATGCTTGGAAATCACTCGCACTGCTGAGGCTGAGAACCTGAACCTATATTATAAGACAATGTAGCACATAGACATATATATAGATAAGTACTTTGATGATGTACTGAGTATATGGGGGTGAATGCAATAAGTGAGCAATATCATCACAAGGTATAGAATCATTCATGCTAAATGTAAATGACTCACGTAGTCTTGAGTTAAATCTGAAATCTAAAGATCATAAATCATAAATAATAAAGCATATATTATAAATCTTGTAAGACATTACACTTAGTTCTAAAATCTGCATTCTATTCTTAATCTCAAATCATATAGGCTAAGTGAAATCTGAAAAACTTATTCTGAAAATATTTACAATTAGGGAGGTTCTCTTAAATGACATAAACCATGTGAGCTACATGGATTCCAACGTATTAACCTCCTAAGTAAGAAACCTCACATTAGAGAGAGGTGATATACTCTTGCCAGGAAGTATAACCTAATTCAGATGATCGATCACAAGCTAAAATTGTCATCTATATAGAAATGGGAAAATATGATAATATGTACCTAAATTAGCTACGTATTTCTGCGGAAGATAGGTCACTCTAATCCCACACTACCGGCTCGGTGCTAAATACTACTCCCCTTTAAATTTGTATGCTAAAACCATTGGAAATCCACTTTTAAAACTAACATAAGGGTTCATATAAAAAACCAATTATGCATTTATGTGAGTATATCTGTAAATAAAACTAATTCTTTGTTCTGTAACTGTACTAATCTGTAAAGTGGATTCCAAAGAAAATCCAATGATCAAAAGATCAAAGCTTTTCTAAAAAATTGAAAATAATTTGTTCATAAGATGTTTAAAGCATCATCTTCCTTGAAATAATAATAGTCAATCTTAGGGTAGTAACCCATGCATCAATCTCATGGTAAATCATCATAATAATCATGCTTGATAACATAAATATTGATAAAATAACTCAAAATCTGGAAATTTCATTAATATGCATGAAAACATGAATGTAAGCATGGAATTCAACTTTTAAATCATTGGAAATATCATAAGCTTGTAAATAACTGTAACACCCCATATTTTCCTAGAATTATCTAAGTCCCCATACATGAGCATTCATATATGAAATTTTGAAACACTAATTAATTTTTAGTTTAGAGCCTTCCATTACGTAGAAAATTCAGTTTGCTTTCCAGCGATATAAAATTCGTCCAAATCCAATGACCGGGTAAGAAGTTATAGCGAATTTAAGTTTCACTCATAAAACATCATCATATTAACCCTTGGCACATCGCGTAGTCAACCCAAATGACAATTGTCAATTTTCAGTGGGACTCCGCAATAACGGCACATCGCGGAGCAGGCCAATTTCTCATTTGTTAATTTCCAGTGGGCCTCTACGATCAAGGCGCATCACGGAGATGGACAAAATGGAATCCACAGGATTACCTTGATGGTTGCGCATCGCGCCACCTATCCAGGTCCCAGTTGTCCTTTTTCTAATGGCTTGGCGCGGTAGTAGCGTGTCATGCCAAGCCCAAAAATCGAGATGGTTTGTTTTTATCTTTCATTTTTAAATTCATTTAAGAGTATTTGGGTATTTTTACACGGACCTAATTAACCTAAAACACAAAATTTAACCCCTAAACACTCTAAGTAGTCATCATTATTCAATTCTTCTTCAAAATTAAAGATCCCCTTTTCAAGAACAAGAAACCCTAGCTCTCAAATTCAAGGCAATTCCTCAAGAACTCTCCATTCATCTCTTCAGATTCATTAACCTAGGTATGTTAGATGTTAATCCATAGATTCTTTTCATCCATGGATCCCAAGTAATCCATTTTAATCACCAATTTATAATCCTTTCAAGTTACTATGTTTTAAATTATGATTTCATCTATGAATCTCCATGTACTATTGATTTTATAACATGTTACCATGAAATTATTGTTATTATTCAATCTTCCATGTTTTAATATTATTAATTACTAGATTAAACCATGATTTGATGCTATTATGATTAATTCATGCTATTTCTACAAATTTCATTACATTTCTATGATTGTTTTAAACCATGAACTACAATTGTTTGATAAAATACCTACAAGAGTGATTTTAATATTAAGATCCTTCATATTTTGATCTCCAAGTGTTACTGTCATTTTACTATAATTGGTTTGAGTCCTGACGGTATTGAATACCCGAAATCCATAGTTGTTTATTTAGTCTAGTCTCAGTACATTATAGAACATTCTTCAGAACATACTATGAGCACTTCAGAATAGTCAAATACTAATCAGTTAAACTCAGAACAGTCTAGTATCTCAGTGTCTTTTAGTTGGGAGTAGGATTTAGCACCGAGCGAGTGTAGGGATGGATGTTTCCCCATTAGATAGGCTGATTCGTTAGTAGCAGTCCCTATACTCTAGAACTACATAGCAAACATAGGATATGAGTAGTCACCCATCAAATTGGGTTTGACTATCTCCTAGGGGACACCCGTCAGTTCAAGCTTGACACCCTTAGTCCTTTGGATAATATATCAGTTTAGTCGATCCACATAGCCATTGTTAGTACACGTGGAATAGTATTAACACCTTCCAACTGGGGTTACAGGTTGGACTCCGATTAGCTCAAATTGGGTAATGTCAATTAGATGATACCACCCACAGTCTCATATATAGTATCAGTTACAATCCCAGCTCAGTTTTTCAGTCTTAGTGTTGTTTGACCAAAGCATACAGATTCTAATTATGTTAGTATTTTAGTTTACAGATTCTACTCAATTCATCTTATATGCTTTGTCATACATCTTCAGTGTCTATAGATTTTCAAGTATTTTCAGTATTTATATGTTCTCATGCATACACAGTATTTACATACTTCACGTATCTCCAGTACCTATGGATTTCATGTTCTCTATTCAGTATCCCATGCTTTACATGTATAGTCAGATAGTAGACTCTTCCTATTGATGAAACCATGCACATCATCCTACATCATTTAGTATATCAGTACAATTAAAGTACTGATCGCGTACCTTTTTGTGGTTCTATGATATATCATATCGTAGGATCTGACACTTAATTCATGCCTCATGATTAGACTTATCAGATCCTCAGCAGTTGCAGTGGTGAGTCCTTATACTTCGAGGAAAGGCTTACTTTATTTCATGTCTCAGTTAGTAGTTAGTTAGAGTTAGTTGGGGCCTGTCCTATCAACTCGTATTCAGTCAGTTTGTTTTAGAGGCTTTTCAGACATTAGAGTTGTTATTCAGATATTACAGTTAGTTATCCAGTTTATCATTATTCTATCAAATTCAGTCAATTATTTCTATAGACTCATATTCTAATTTTAAAGTCAGTTATTAAAACCTTATGGCATGTCAATATTTTTCTATATTTATGGTTATATTATTGAGTGTTCACAACAGGTACCAAATCATGGGTTAGCTTGTGGTCTCTCAGGATTGTAAGCATCGTGTAATGACTAGGGTTAGTCTCAGGTCATTACAAACTTGGTATCAAAGCCTAAGGTTTTAAAGTGTCCTAGAAAGTCTGAAAGGTGCATCGAGTAGTGTCTTATGCATTGGTGTGTAGCGCACCATGCTTATGGATGAGAGGCTACTAGGAGTTTAGGAAAAGTTTCCCTTGTTTCCATATTTATGTCATGTTAGTGAGCATGAGATCAAGTTAAACTCCCTGTCTAATCCATTTCTTCCTTCTGTTTATAGAACATGCCTCCCAAGAAGAACAAAAAAAGAACGGGAACTCAGCCAGCCCCTCAGTCTGTCCAGGCATATCCTCTGGATGAGCATGCCTCTCACGCAGAATTTAAGGTTGAGTTCACTACTCTAGCAAACTCTATAGTTGCATAAAATTAATGGCTAGCTACTATTTCTACCAACCCAATGGCCAATACTGCTGCAACCAGAATTTGGGATTTCACCTGGATGAATACTTCTTCCTTCTTAGGGTCTAAGTCTTAAGAGGATCCACAGGAATACTTAGATATGGTTTAGAAGGTGATGGATGCTATAAGGGTGACGTCTAGTCAGAGTGTCGACTTAGCTGCATATTAATTACAGGATGTAGCCTATACTTGGTTTAAGCAGTGGAAATTTGATAAAGGTATTGATGCATGGCCTGTAGAATAGAAAGGGGTTGCCACGACTTTCTTAGATAGATTATTTCCATTAGAGTTGAAGGAGGCCAAGGTGTTAGAATTTATTAATTTGAGGCAAGGCAACATGAGTATGAGGGGGTATTCTCACAATTTTACTCAGTTAGCTGGGTATGCTCCTCATATGGTAGCTGATAATAGGTCCAAGATGAGTAAGTTTTTATTTAGTGTATTTGATAGAGTGGTCAAGGAGTGTAGGACCACAATGCTGATTAGTGAGATGGGCTTTTCTAGGCTGATGGTTCATTCTCAATAGATAGAGGAGTAGAATATTAATGAAAGACAGAGGAAACAAGAAGGCTAGGATGGGTAGTTTTAATTTCAATCATCCAAAATCAGAAGGTGGTAATCGTCCTCAGTTTTATCAGAGGTCTTCAGCCCCAATACCTTCCTTATCCAATGCCCAGTACCTAAATTCAGAAACGACAATAGGGATAGGGCACCATGCTCTAAGTCCTAGTTCAGTGTTAGCAGTGATCATACCAATTCTTTATGTGAAAAGTATGGCAGACACCATCAGGGTGAGTGTAGAGCGGGTAGTGATATGTCCTTGGGATATGGTAAGTCAAGCCATCAGATTCAAGAGTGCTAGGTAGTTTCTCAGAAAGAAAGGGATGCGCGCCAACAGGGCCAGTCCCATCAGTCATTAATTCCATCCAGCTGCCAACTCAGTAAGGTGCTGCTTCCAGTGCTACCAGTGGTCAGCGTCTGAACAGATTATATGCTCTTCAGTCCTTCCAAGATCAGAAAAATTCTCCTGACATAATTACTAGTACGTTATAGGTCTTTCACTCATATGTTTATGCTTTATGAGAGCCTGGAGCTTCTTTTTCTTTTGTAACTCCATATATAGCTATCAATTTTAGAGTCAGACCCAAAAATCTAGCAGAGAATTTTTTACTGTCTACCTTAGTGGGCATTTCCATTATATCCAGACAGGTATACAGGAACTGTTCGATCACAATATCTCGAAAAGTTACTTTTGTTGATCTCATTGTGTTAGAGATAATGGATTTTGATGTCATTCTCGGCATGGATTGGCTCCACTCATTCTATGCCTCAGTTAATTATAGAAATAAAATAGTTCATTTTCAGTTTCCAAATGAACCAGTCCTTAAATGGGGGGTAGTACTACAGATCTTAGGGGTCAGTTGATTTCTTACCTTAGAGCTAGAAAAATAATATCCAAAGATATGTCTATCATCTTGTACGAGTCAAAGACTCTAACTCAAAAACTCTACTCTTGAGTCAGTCCTTGTAGTAAATGAATTCTCAGATGTATTTCTTGAAGATCTTCCTAGAGTTTCTCCCGAAAGGGAAATCGACTTTGGAATAGACCTTCTCCTAGATACTCAGCCTATATCTATTCCTCCATACAGAATGGCTCCGGCTGAACTCAAATAACTGAAAGAACAGTTAAAGGATATCTTAGATAAGGGATTCATTATACCCAGTGTCTCCCCATGGGGTGCACCTATTCTATTTATACGTAAGAAAGATAGTTTTCTCAAAATATGCATAGACTACCATCAGTTGAACAATATCACAGTAAGAATAAATACCTACTTCCTAGAATCGATAACTAATTCGATTAACTTCAGGAAGCCAATTAATTTTCCAAGATAAACCTCAGATCAGGCTATCATCAGCTTAGAGTCAGAGAATGTGACATTCAAAAAATAGCTTTCCAAACTCAGTATGGTCACTTTGAATTTCTATTCAAGTCCTTTGGTCTTACAAATTCCCTAGCACCCTTCATGGACTTGATGAACCGAGTGTTCAAAAAGTAATTGGACATGTTCATCATAGTCTTCATTGATGATATTATTTTCTATTCTCATAGCGAAAGCGATCATGTGGACCATCTCAACATAGTTCTTCAGACTCTTAGAGCTCATCAGTTGTTCATTAAATTCAGTAAGTATGAATTCTAACTAAGATCAATAGCATTCCTTGGACATATTATTTTTTGTGATGGCATTAGAGTTGATCCTTAAAAGACTGAAGTGGTGAAAACTAGTCTAGACCCATCTCTCCATCAAATATCAGGAGTTTCTTAGGTTTAGTTGGTTATTACCATCGGTTTGTTGATGGGTTTTCTTCTATTGCATCCCCCATGTCTAGATTGACTCAGAAGAAAGTTAAGTTTCAGTGGTTAAATTCATGCGAGAAGAGTTTTCAGGAGTTTAAGACTCGACTTACCTCAGCCTCAGGCTTGAATTTACCAGATGATTCAGATGGTTTTGTTGTGTACTGTGATGCATCTAGAGTAGGTTTGGGTTTTGTCCTCATGCAGAGAGGTAAGGTCATAGCCTACGCCTCCAGACAGCTTAAAACCCATAAGAAGAATTATTCAACTTATGATCTTGAGCTAGCAGCTGTAGTGTTTTCCTTAAATATGTAGAGGCATTACTTATATAGGGTGCATGTAGATGTGTTCACCGATCACAAAAGCCTTTAGTATGTGTTCTCTTAGAAAGATTTGAATCTACATCAGAGAAGGTAGTTAGAGTTATTTAAAGATTATGATATGAGTATTCTATATCATTTAGGTAAGGCTAATATAGTGGTTGATGTTCTCAGTAGAATGTCTATGAGTAGTGTAGCTTATGCTGAGAATGGTAAGAAAAAAGTAGCTCAGGAAGTTCATCAATTTGCTCGACTAGGTGTCCATTTACTCAATTCAATAGAAGGTAGTGTATGGGTGCAGAGTAGCTTAGAGTCATCTCTAGTCTCTGAGTTGAAGGAAAAGCATGATAGAGATCCCAGTCTATTTAAGTTGAAAGAATTAGTCAGAGATCAGAAGGTGGAGGTTTTATCCCAAGGGGGAGATAGTGTTTTGCGTTGTTAGGGTAGATTATGTGTTCCTGGTGTAGATGATTTGAGGCAATGAATTCTTATGGAAGTGCATGGTGTGTGTTACTCTATTCATCTAGGGCCACTAAGATGTACCATGATATGTGGGAGAACTATTGGTGGAGTGGGACAAAGGGAGATATTGCAGAGTTTGTAGCTAAGTGCTCTACATGTCAGCAAGTTAAGGTTGAGCACCAGAAACCTAGCGGGTCTACTCAGGAGTTCAGTATTTCTATGTGGAAATGGGAGGAAGTGAACATGGACTTTGTGACAGGTTTGCCTCATACCCGTCATCAGCATGACACTATTTGGGTTATCGTAGACAGGATGACCAAATCAGCTTATTTCTTACTAGTCCATACCTCTTATTCAGCTGAGGACTATACCAATATCTATCTCAGAGAGTTAGTTAGGTTGCACAGTGTTTTTTAATCTATCATCTCAGATAGAGGTACTCAGTTTACCTCTCACTTCTATAAAGCATTCCAAAAGGGTCTTGGTACCCAAGTCCATCTCAGTATAGTCTTTCACCCTCAGATAGATAGTCAGGCCAAAAGGAATATTTAGACTCTTGAGGATATACTGAGAGCATGTGTTATTGATTTTAAGGCTAGTTGGGATGACCATTTGCATTTGATTAATTTTGTATACAATAATAGTTATCATTCCAGTTTCTGTATGGCTCCATTTGAAGCTCTCTATGGTAAGAGATGTAGATATCTAATTGGTTGGTTTGAAGTAGGTGAGGCTATAGTAGCAGGGCCTGACTTGGTGTTTGATGTGTTAGAAAGGGTTCAGTTGTCCAGAGAAAGGCTTAGAGCTACCCAGAGCCAACAGTAATCGTGTGTCGATTTGAGGAGAAAGGATCTCTAATTTGAGCTCGATGACTTTGTGTACTTCAAAATATCTCCCATAGAGGGAGTGAAGAGATTCGGCAAGAAAGTGAAACTCTGTCCCTGATATGACGGTCACTTCAAAATTCTCAGTCATTTCAGAAAGGTAGCTTACGAGCTTGAGTTGCCTTTAGATTTAGCCTCAGTACACCCAGTGTTCCATGTCTCATTGTTCAAAAAGTGCATTGGTAATCCAGCTGTAGTTTTTCCCTTAGAAAGTATAGATATTCATAATAGTCTTCCATTTAGGAGGTCCCATTTGAGATTCTTAATCATCAAGCCCGTAGACTAAGGAACAAAAAATTTCTGCTAGTCAAAGTTCTTTGGCGGAATCAGTGCATTGAGGGAGCCACTTGGGAAGCAGAGGAAAATATGCAGACCAAGTACCCTTATCTCTTCTTCACAAATCCAGATCCAGTATAAGGTACCAAACTTCTTAAGATTTTCTTTTCTCTGTCATGCTTAGTTTCAGTCGCACATCATGTTCATGTCAATTGTGCATTCATGAATTAGTTCATTCATGAATGCCATGCATCATACATGCATATTTAGTGTGTAAGTTTAGTCCATCAGTTCCCTCAGCTTAACTACTTTCATTTGGGGACAAATAATCCCAAAGGGAAGATATTGTAACACCCCGTATTTCCCTAGCATTATCTAAGCCCCCATACATGAGTATTCATATATGAAATTTTGAAACACTTATTAATTATCATTTTAGAGCCTCTATTGCGTAGGAAATTAAGTTAGCTTTCCAAAGATATAAAATTTGCCTAAATTCGATAACCAGATAAGAAGTTACGGTGAATTTAATTTTCAATCATAAAACATCATCATCTTAACCCTCAGCGCGTCGCAGTCATCCCAATAGACAATAGTCAATTTTCATTGGGACTCCATGATAATTCACATCACAGAGCAGGCCAATTTACCATTTGTAAATTTCCAGTGGGCCTCCGCGGTCATAGCACATCATGGAGATGGCCAACATTGCATCCACAGGCTTACTGCGATGGTGGTACATCGCGCTGTCTGTCCAGGTCCTAGTTTTCCCTTTTATAGTGGCTTGGCATGATAGTGGCGCATCGCGCCAAGGCAAAAAATCAGGATGGTCAGTTTTCAGCTTCCGTTTATAAATTTTTTTAAGGGTATTTGGGTCTTTTTCCATGGCCCTAATTAACCTAAAGCATGAAATTTAACCCCTAAACACTCCCAAGTAGTCGTCATTATTCAATTCTTCCTCAAAATTAAAGATCCCCTTATCAAGAGTAAGAAACCCTAGCTCTCAAATTCAAAGCAATTCCTCAAGAACTCTCCATTCATCTCTTCATATTCAATAACCCAGGTATGTTAAATGTTCATCCATGGAGTCCAAGTAATCCATTTTAATCACCAAGTTATAATATTTTCAAGTTACTATGTTTTAAATTATGATTTCATCCATGAATCTCCATGTACTATTGATTTTATAACATGTTACCATGAAATTATTGTTATTATTCAATCTTCCATGTTTTAATATTATTAATTACTGAATTAAACCATGAATTGATGCTATTATGATGAATTCATGCTATTCCTACAAATTCCATGCCATTCTTATGATTGTTTTGAACTATGACCTACAAGTGTTTAATAAAATTCCTACAAGAGTGATTTAATTACTGAGAGCCTTCATGTTTTGATCTCCAAGTGTTAGTGTCATTTTACTATAATTTTTTGAGTCCTGGGGGTATTGAATACCCAAAATCCATAGCTATTTATTTTGTATAGTCTCAGTACATTATAGAACAGTCTTTTGAACATACTATGAGCACTTCAGAATAGTCAAATACCAGTTATTTAATCTTAGAACAATCTAGTATCTTAGCATATTTCAGTTGGGAGTAGGATTTAGCACCGAGCGGGTGTAGGGATAGTGGCTTCCCCGTCAAATAGGCAGAGTCATTAGTAGCATTCCTTATATTCCAGAACTATGTATCCAACATAGGATATGAGTAGTCACCCGTCAGATTAGGCTTGACTATCTCTCAGGGGTCACCCGTAAGTTCAGGCTTGACACCCTTAGTCCTTTGGACATTATATCTGTTTAATGGATCCACACAGCCATTATTAGTACCCGTGGCATAGTATTAACACACTTCCAGCAGGGGTTATAGGTTGGGCCCCGATTAGCTCAAATTGGGGAATGTTTATTAGATGATACCTCCCACAATCTCAGATATAGTCTCAGTTACAGTCCCAACTCTGTTATCCAGTCTTAGTGTTCTTTGACCAAAGCATACAGATTCCAGTTGTCAGTATTTCAGTTTACAGATTCTACTCAATTAATGTTATATGCTTGGTCATGCTTCCTTAGTGTCTACAAATTTTCATGTATTTTTAGTATTTGCAGATTCTCATGCATACATAGTAATTACATGTATCACGTATCTCCAGTGCCTATAGATTTCATGTTCACTATTCAGTATCTCATGCTTTACATGTATATTCAGATAGTTTACTATTTTAATTTATGAAACTATGCATATCAGCCTACCTCATTTAGCATACCAATACATTCAAAGTATTGATCGTATACCTTTCTTTTGCGCTATGATGTATCATATCATAGGTTCTGATGCTCAGTTCCCGGCTTGTGATTAGAATTATCATATCCTCAGTAGTAGCAATGGTGAGTCTCATACTTTGAGGACAGGCTTACTTTATTTCATGTCTCAGTTAGTATTTATTTGGAGTTACTTGGGGCCTGTCCCATTATATCATATTTAGTCTGTCAGTTTTAGAGAATTTTTAGACATTTGAGTCAGTTATTCAATATTCAGATACTACAGTTAGTCATCCAATTTATCATTATGCTATTAGATTCAGTCAGTTGTTTCTATAGACTCATATTTCAATTTTAAACTCAGTTATTAAAATCTGATGGCATGTCAGTATTTTCCATATTTATAACTATATTATTCAGTGCTCACAGCAAGTTCCAACTCATCGGTTAGCTTGTGATCTCTCAAGACTGTTAGCACCGTGTAACGACTAGTGGGTAGTTTCAGGTCATTACAATAACAATAATGGGTATAAACCCAAAGTTGTATTTCATGGAAAATCATATAAAATTCAGTAAATTTTTATATAAAATAAGTTTTGGGCACAAGGACGATAGGATTGTCCTTTTTCATAACCCCACATACCTTAATTGATGATCTTTGATGAAAAGCTTGAATCTTGGATTCCTATAATTGCTTTGAAGATGACTTCCTAGAGTTATTGTTTTGGGGATCCTCAATCTTGAATTTATTTGAAGAATTAATAGAGGAATTTAGATTTCTTGAGGAAAACGTTTTGATGAGATAGGGTTTTAATTGAGAGTGATTTGATGAAAAGTGGATGTAAAGTGCTTTAAAGGGTTTTAATTCATTGTGTAAGATGAATTAGGGGTTGGAAGAATGACCAATGTACCCCTTTTTAATAATTAAATGGATTGAAAAATGCATATTTTTTCGAACTGGGTGACCGCCGCGATGCGCCACAATCACGGTGGCTCACTGGAAATTTAGAAATGGAAACTAGGCAGACTGCGATGCGGAGTCATCGCGGTGCCTGCCCCTATGGAATTCTATTTTTCCACATGGCGCGACATTCCATTATCGCGCTGGCCCTCTGGAAATTGATGAATGGGAAATTAGCCCTCTCCCTGATACGCCAATATCACGGAGGGCTAATGGAAATTGAAAATCATTATTTAAACCCTCTACATGGCGTGCTAGTGACCAAAACGACGGTGTTTTATGACTGGAACTTAAAATAGCCATAACTCTCTCACCTAGTGTTGGATTTAGGCGAATTTGGTATCAATGGAAAGCTTATTCAATTTCCCACACAATGTGATATCTAAATCTGAAGAATTCCACGCTAAATACATAGTATTCATTTTAAAAGTTATCCCTTAACATTCTAGGTACTAATTTAAGCTAAGAAGATATGGTTTATTACAGTTACAAGCCAAATAAAGTCGTAGAGTGATCCTAACCTGACTATCCAAAAACTAAGGCAAAGAAAATAAGGGTAACCCGATGGCATTCTGTTCATACTGTGGAACTTTTCTTTGAGTGAGACTGTTTCTTTACCATCCCTTTATTATCACGATAAATCTAGATGAGTAAATGGGATTTCTTTGAATGAGAGGGTCCATAGGTTGAGTTGTTAGATTATTTATCTATTTAGGTAGTGTAATATGTATATGCCTAGTTGTCTATTACTAATGTAATGCAATCACTAGATTTTGGTGTGTCATGTTGTCGTACTCCATCTACAAACATAGTTGGGTTTTGAAAGTCTAAAAAGAGGAGAGGGTAATGTGTTGTGAACCAAAATTTAAAATTGACTGCCAAAGGTATCTTAAGATCTTCCTATATAAGAATCATGATTTGTTTTTGTTTTGTATTCTACCTGGGGGCGTGCAAACATTCTAAGTTGAAGGTGTTGATGTGTTGTGGAAACATGGTGCATTCCATGCTTAAAATGGTAAAATTATGCATTGACTTAGGTTGTTTTGTCGTATATGATTTGTTTTTATGTGTTTTGTAGGGAAATTAGGTAGGAAGTGACTTGGACTGAAAAATGGAAGAAAATCTCTCAAAAGTTAAAGTACTAGGCAGGCTACGAGTCATTAAGACACCTTATGATTCGTAGCCCAAGTCGTAAAGAAAATAGCAGCTAAAGCTAAGTTGTCGAACTAAGTAATAAAAGGTTACGTTTCATAAGGATAGAATAAAACTCATAGTGATAAGTCATACGGTGACTAGTGTATAAAGCCTTGAGGAAATATGTTGTATCAGTTGCGAGTGAATAAAATAAGTCATAATGTCTGAGTATGACTTAGGGTGAGGAATTGTAAAGGCAACAAACTCAATTGACCTGAAGATAAAAAGCTACTAGAGTGACTACGATTAGCAGCATACGACTCGTAATGTGACTACATGAGTCGTAACCACTCAATACAAAAAGGAGCTACGAAAGCAGGCAGTGAGTTGTAAGGAGACCTAACGACTCATTAGCAGAGGCGTAACCATTGCCAAATTAATTTTCCTATTTGAGATAATATAAATACCCTAGGGTTATTTGTTTATTAGGTTACATGCCCTTTATAATTTTCTTCATACTTTGATCACTGATACAATTGTTCTTGAGTTTTTGGTTTTGTATTTAATTAGAGATTTTGGATTTCACTCTTTCATTATTGTGTAATTAATTATTTGTCTTTTTCATTAATTTCCATGGATTGTTTCTTAATCATGAGCAGCTAATTTCCTTGACTAGGGCTGTGGGAACCCTGGTGGATTGACAACATAAGAATAGTGGGAGATTTGTCTTTTCTACTATAACAACATGTATTGCAATCTTCTTTATATTAATTGTACCCCAAGCTACTATAGAAGCTTGAGAATTTCTCGTATTTGAGAATGTCCTCACAAAGGAGTTTGAGATTGGGAAAAGGAGATTACAACAGTGATTTGAGGCTATCAACTCTCCTCTAATCAACTCAAGACTCAAATTGTGAGAGTTGTACTAAGGTTATAGACAAGGGATAGCAAGGCGACACCTTGAGACTAATAAGGTGAAGAGTGAGATTTATCAACACGTTTATAAGAAAACTGATAATACATAACTTGTCAACTTTGCACGCAGAGCATTGGGTTAGGTAGAGCAAACACAAGAAAATTATGGAGTTGAGAAGCCATGGGGAACACAATCCTAGCGTTCATCTTCTATTGCTTACAATCTCAAGCATTAAAGTTTGGTTACTTGTTACTGTTGACTTTAAAATCCCCTCATTTAATTTTCAGCACTTCTTGCGGATTTTGTCAAGTTTGAGAGACCTATCCACTTAGTCCCTGCTGGTTTGATCCAACCTTGTTTGGGTTAGTATATTTGACATCGGTCACAACATACTTCTTTGGGGGTTAGTTTTTGGGCAACATCAATTGTTCTTGTCATGTACTATAAGAAATCACTACCCATAAATTATTTTTGCTGCCTCCTCCCAACCATCCTACAAGCACAATCATTGATTAGGTTTAGGAACCTAAATTAACTTAGGTCCCTTTAGTGTAAAAAAGGGTGGATGAGATTTCTTTTTCTCTGAGTTGGCAGAGTAATCTTTCATATTATGGGACAGGTCCTTTTGAATCTATTTTGTTCCAAAAGATACTTTAGATTATTTCTTTCAACAACAATCCAGACTCGATAACTCTCTTCACTAGTATTTGGCCTCAATTAGCATGATGACCCAAAATCTCTAAGGAATCTATCTAATAGACGGAATTTTCAAGATTAGTGTTGATTCAAACCAGGTCCTCCTACAACTCCCTATTCCCTTCAAGAGAAGTAGTGAGATGCAATTTAACTTTATTTATTTTTTCCTCAAGTTTGAACTAAACATCACTTCCTTCTTTCTTTCCTTTAGTAACAAACTCAGAGCTACTATTAATTTTCATAAAAATATTAGCATTTTCAATAGAGACTTTATTAACAACTACCTCCAACTTAGAGATTTTGTCAATTAGAACTATTTTTTCAAGTTTTAGATTCAACAAGTTCATCAAGGAGAGAATCTTTTTCTTTAATTAACTTTTGATAGGCATCAAATAAAACATTGGTTAAAGATTTCAGTTTCTTGTAAGAATATACATTCAGATATTTTTTAGCTTCAAAAAGACTAACATCACCTTCTTCATCAGTATCAGATTTTTCCATAGACGTGAATATGAATCAAATTTCAAAGGCTTACTATTAACCACTAACATGGATGTATCCTTTCGATCATTGTTTGGTTTGGATCTATTGGATGTATCTTCCCAAGCAGCAAGTACTTGTTTAATGATTTTATCTGCAACTTCCCTTCTTTTGAGCTTGCCATGGACCTGGATTCTCCTATAGGTCCACTTTTGAGTATTTTTAATATAACCTTTGTACTCCATATTGTGAAAAGGGTACTCTTTGATAAATTTTTAGGTTACCATATTTATGACAACAATTATTTTCCCTAGTAAACTTTCTTATAGTTCCTTTTTGTACAAAAAAAACATTGTTCTTTCATATCATATTTGGTGCAGTAGCCATTATAAAAGATACTTTCTAGGTGTTAACCTTTAATAAAGAACCTGCTTTGATACCAATTGTTGACTTATGCAAGTCCACCAAAACAAGAATAACTTGATTTTATACCTAATCCTTATATGAGAAAAATGAAGAACAACAAGAATAGAAAAAATATTCAGTAGTAAAATAAGACACAAGATGTTTTCATGGAAACCTCTTTTCTCTATGGAGTAAAACTGCGACTTATCCAGTAGGATTTTACCAACAAATATCAAAAAACAAGAGAAGTGGTTGGATTACAGACTCTTTCTCATAATGTAATGCCCCGGAAATGGGTCCCAGAGCGTCACACGGTGCTTAAGGCTACGAGTAGCCCAAAGCTAACCCTTTGAGGCATTTTCATTCAGTTCAACACAAATCAACGGTGTTTTCATAAATAATCCTCAAATATCAACAGAGTAATCATCATCCAAGAATAAAAGAATTTCAGAAAGATAAAAAAAATACGACTTATTAGTAAACTCACAACATCTATACTAGTCTGACAAGCCTCTAAGAAAATCAATAAAACCAGCGAGCCATTGAGATATGCCCCAACTGACTCATACTCAGTTATCAAATGTAAACAATTCTATGAAACCAACATCAGACATCACTTCCTCAAAACATAAGGACTCACCACAACAGAGGATGTAGAACAGCGTGCCTGAAGAATCACTGTTGAACCTGGAATAGAGCACCTGCACCTACATTCTGAGAAAATACAACCCACATCCGAAGATGTGGGTCAGTACCATGAAAAGGAACCAAGTATATGGGGGTGTATGCAATTGTATAAACATCATCATCATAAATATTTATAAGAAATATGAAGGTTGTATGAAAGACTCACATAGCCCAAAGAAAATCATCATAATCATGAGAGGATGAAATAAGTGCAATAACACATGTGAGTCATCATATAATTTGTCAATCACTTTCAGTTCATCAAGAATATCAATTATCATAATGTAAATATCATTTAAATCTTTCGAAACAATAACTTTCACAATTCCACTTTCAAATCACTTCACCATTCACCATAGACACAAGGAAACATACACACACTGGGAGATCCTATAACTGACATAAACTATGTGAGCTACATGGAGTTCAACGTACAACCCACGTTGGGGAGATCCATCTTATCCTTGCCATCAGAGTAGGACTATCGATATCAAATCCACACAAACTAGTGATCAATATATAAATCAGCCTCAGGCTCACTCCTATGGGGGCACGTAGTTCTAGGGAAGTAAGGTTGCTTTATACCTCCCACTCGGTGCTAAAGATTTCTCCCAGAATTAGCTCAGATCATTTCAAAGACAATCTAAAATAAAAAAATTTCAGTAATATATAAATAGACATCGGGAGCCATCATGCTTCCCATCTATCAAAATCAACCACATTGTTGTTTTCTTTCACACTCGAGTTCTAAACAACTCCATTAAGACCAAAAGGTAAAATCATTCAAAATATCTCAAATATTCAACATCAACGTTCTTATAACACACACTTTCTCAAGAAAAAACACAATTTTCAATGGGGATTCACGACCTAAATATCAAAATCATGATAAATATCGTTCAAGATTCATGCTTTATACCTCCACACATGTAAATTCATCTTTCAAAATCATAAACATCAAGATTTCATAATAATCATCATAAGATATGGGTTCATGCTTCAAATTCGTAAAATCAAATAAAAATCATGCCTTTGTAAAGAAAATTACTTTTGGGCACAAGAACGAAAGAGAGTTCTTGTTGAAAAACCCCACATACCTTGAATGATGAACTTTAAATCGATACTCATTTTTGAGATGTTAATCGTGCCTTTGAATGATGGTTCTTCGAGTTCTTGAACTAGGAACTTGGAATTTCGAATAAATTTTCAGAATTAATGGTGAACTTTGGAGGTTCTTGAAGTTGGATGTAGGAGCTTAGGGTTTTCTTTTTTAGGGAATTTGATGAAATATAACATATAATGCTTCTAATAGGCTTTAATATAGGATTTGGACGGATTTTGGGTAAGGGGGAATGACCAAAACACCCCTAAAAATTAAATAATTCTCTAATCTGTCCTTTGGTGGACTATTTTGATAGTCTGAAGTAGATCAACCATAACCTTTTACTCCGATATTTAAATTGGATGAAACTAATTTCATTAGAAAGATGAGTCTTATATATTTCCGTTGATATATAGTATCTCACCCAGATCATTGTGTACGAGGAGTTATGATTGTTTGAAGTTGACCCAAAAATTCTTTTTTGATAGGCTGAAGTAGATTGACCATAACTTTTTTTCTCCGATAGGCAAATTGGATGAAACCAATTTCATTCGAAAGAGGTCTCACAGATCTTTCCTTTGATATATAGTAGATCACACAGATCATTATGTACAAGGAGTTATGATCATTTAAAGTTGGAGCAAAAATACACCAGGCCTCAGTACTTTTTCCTGTACGTTTTACTGTTCACTACTATTTACGGTTCGATCGGAATGTTCATAACTCGTCGCTCGGGTTTCCGTTTTGGATGATCCACATATCGTTGGAAAGCTTATTCGATACGGTACACAATGTTGGGTAATAATCTAAGACATTCCGCACGGAAAAGTTACAATTCATTCTAGAAGATAGAACCCAACACGTTTACGCACAAAATTTCAACAAAAAATTTTCCAGGGTATTACATCATCCCCCCTTGGAAACATTCATCCTCGAATAAAGCTAGACATGCCAAGATTAGATAGGGAATAGAGAATATAACTGAAACCATTCGTTAGACTCATGACCACATCGTTTCTCACTCCGAATGCAACATAGAATGCATAAATTCAAGAAACTACAGCTGAACACATAATAAATGACAGCTGAACTGCTGCAACTTTTATCAAAAGTGCATGATTTAGGAAAGAACAGTACCTTCGTCTTGATCGGAGTTCGTGGAAAATAGGTGCAGGTACTTGAATTGGATATCCGCCTCAGCTTCCCAAGTTGCACCCTCAACAGATTGGTTTCGCCACAACACCTTGACCAAGGGAACTTCTTTGTTCCTTAGTCTTTGGACACTGAAATCAAGAATATCAACAGGAATCTCATCAAAAGAAAGATTTTCTTGAGTGTCAGCACTCACAGAGGAATCCACTACCACATCATTGCTAATATGCTTTCTAAGCATGGAGACATGGAATATTGGATGAACAGAGGACAACTTGGAAGGCAACTCGACCTCATAAGCTACCTTACCAACATGGCTAAGAATTTTGTAAGGACCAACATAACGAAGACTAAGCTTCCCCTTCTTTCCGAATCTCTTCACCCCCCTCATGGGTGAAATTATCAGATACACTAGGTCACCAACTTTAAAATCAAGGTATCTCCTTCTAACTAAGATGTTGGGTCATTAGTTAACCCAAAAGACCTAACAAGAAACTCAAAATGGCCATAACAAGTTCAGAAAGTGGTTTTCGGGATGTCACACTCCCTAACTTTGAGTTTTTGATAGCCAAAACGAAGGTCTATCTTTGAGAAATAACTTGCACCTTGCAATTTGTCAAACAAATCATCTATTCTCGAAAGGGGGTACTTATTTTTTATGGTGACTTTATTCAGTTGGCGGTAATCAATGCATATACGCAAAGAGCCATCTTTCTTTCTCACAAACAACACAGGAGCACCCCAAGAAGAAACACTGGCCTTATGAAACCCTTATCTAGTAGATCTTTGAGTTGTTCTTTCAACTCCTTAAGTTCTACAGGTCCATACGGTAAGGAGGAATAGAAATAGGCTGAGTATCAGGAAGAAGATCAATCCCAAACTCTATCTATCTATCAGAAGTTATCCCTGGGAGATCATCAGAAAACTCATTGATGACGTTAGCAGACTAGAGAGTTGGAGTCTCATACTTAGTGTCTTTAACTCTAATCAAATGGTAAATACACCCTTTGGAAATAAGCTTTCCATCTTTAAGGTAAGAGATAAAATGACTCTTGGGTGACACAGAATTCCCAGACCACTCAAACACGGATGCACCCAAAAACTGAAACTTGACCACTCAGGTTCGACAATTAATAGAGTCATAAGAAGAATACAGCTAGTCCATACCCAGAATCATATCAAAATCTACCATGTCTAACTCAATCAGATCAGCCAACAAGACTCTATGAAGAACGGTAACAGGACACTTTTATACACTTTCTGGGCAACAATCGAATCATCCACTGGGGTAGAAACTAGGATAGGCTCAGGAATAATCTCAGGACTCATTTCAAAATTCACAGCAATCAAAGGTGTAACATATGAGAAACTAGATCCAGGATCCAACAAAGCATCACATCAAACTGGAATATACGAAGCATACCAGTAACAACATCGGGAGAGTTCTCCTGTTCCTGGAGGGATGGTAAAGCATAGAATCTATTTTTTGTGCTACCCGCCAGCATTTCTAGAAGAGGCGCCCTGAGCTGGGGCTGGGTGAGTCACTGGAACTAGAGCACTAACAGACTGAGTCTGGGTCTGAGGGCTATAGTCACGATGCCCTTGTCCATCTTGTGTACAATCTCTAACTCTGTGACCCATGTCACTACACCAAAAATAACCCCTCTTCTCACCCCAACACTCTCCCGAATGAGCCCTACCACACTAAGGACACAGGAGATGATTTGGCTTACTGCCAGCACTATACTGGGACCTGGATGCATATGACCTGCTACCTTGCTCCTGCCTACCTCTAGGCATGAGAGCACTAGTAGATGATGGTGCTGGCATAAAAGAACGATCCTGATACTGAGGGCGACTCTCTCCCTGCGACCTGTCTGACCCTGTCCGTGCTGCTCGAACCTAGCTCTCTTATTCGCTCTCATTCTATCTCAATCCTGAATCTTGTCTTCCTTAATCTATTGGGCATGAGTCATCAGCCTAGAAAGATTCATCTCACTATTCATCATAGCAGACCTATACTCCTTAACCACATAACTAGACACTCCAGTCACAAACTTACTCATACTAGCCCGATTATCAGCCACTAAGTCAGGAGCATACTTGGCCAACTGATTGAACTTTAGACAGTACTCCCTAACAGTCATAGAGCCCTGTCGCAGGTTCATAAACTCTTCCACCTTCGCCTCTCTCATCTCCAAAGGGAAAATTTTATCTAGGAATGCATCCTGGAACTCTTTCCAAGTTATAGGGACAACTCCCTCACCTCTACCTTTCCTCCAAGCAACAACCCAGTCATAAGCAAGGTCTTTTAACCTATCACATCCAACTCCATACTATGTTCCTCAGATACATGCATCACCTGAGTAATCTTCCGCACCTCTTCTAAAAACAACCATGGATCCTCATCAGACTTGGACCCATAGAATTCTGGTGGATTCATCTGCATAAAGTCACGGATCTTGGCAGTAGCTGAATCACCTCCCTGCTGCTGTGGAGCTGGGGCTAGGTTGTCCTGAACATTTGCAGTAACCGCTTGGGCCAGCGCCTGAAATGCTACCTGAAATTCAGCATGAGACACATTTTCATTTAATGGGTCAGTGGGTTAAGGTTGCTGACTATTATTATTTATTCTCACTCGATGTGGAGGTATATTTCTGAAAGAGGAGAGCACGAATCAATAGCAGAGACAGACACTTTAAGCACGATAGACTTCTAAAAGAAAGAATCACATTTTTCCTAAAATACCTTGTAGCCTCTTGCTCATAGATGTGGGGCGCTACACACCGATGATCAAGACTCCACTTAATGCGGCTTGTCGGACTCCCTAGGATACCTTAAAACCTTAGGCTCTGATACCAAGTTTGTAATGCCCCGAAAAATGGGTCCCAGAGAGTCACACGATTCTTGAGGCTACGAGTAGCCCCAAGCTAACCCTTTGAGCCATTTTTATTCATTTCAACACAAATCAACGGGGTTTCTACAAATAACCCTCAAATATTAATAGATTAATCATCATCCAAGAATAAAAGAATTTTAGAAAGATAACAAAATACGACTTATTAGTCAACTCCCAACATCTATACTAGTCTGACAAGCCTTTAAGAAAATCAATAAAACCAACGAGCCATTGAGACATGCCCCAACTGACTCATACTCAATTATCAAATATAAACAATTCTGTGAAACCAACATCAGACATTACGTCCTCGGAACATAAGTACTCACCACAACAGAGGATGTAGAATAGAGTGCCTAAAGAATCACTGTCGAACCTGGAACTGAGCACCTAAACCTACATTTCAAGAAAATGTTGCCCACATCCGAAGATGTGGGTCAATACCATGGAAAGGAACCAAGTATATGGGGGTGTATGCAGTTGTATAAACATCATCATCATAAATATTTATAAGAAATATGCAGGATGTATGAAAGACTCACATAGCCCAAAGAAAATCATCATAATCATGAGAGGATGAAATAAGTGCAATAACACATGTGAGTCATCATATAATTTGTCAATCACTTTCAGTTCATCAAGAAGATCAATTCTCATAATATAAATATCATTTAAATCTTTTGAAACAATAACATTCACAATTCCACTTTCAAATCACTTCACCATTCACCATAGACAAAAGGAAACACACACACACTGGGAGATCCTATAACCAACATAAACCATGTGATCTACATACACTCCAACGTACAACCCAAGTTGGGGAGAGTCATCCTATCCTTGTCATTGGAGTAGGACTATCGATATCAAATCCATTCAAACAAGTGATCACTCAATAAATCAGCCTCAGGTTCACTTCTACGGGGGCACGTAGTACTAGGGAAGTAAGGTCACTTTATACCTCCCACTCGGTGCTAAATATTTCTCCTGGACTTAGCTCAGATCATTTCAAATACAATCAAAAATAAAATAATTTCACCAATATATAAATATATATCGGGAGTCATCATCCTTCCCATCTATCAAAATCAACCACGTTGTAGATTTCTTTCACACTCAAGTTCAAAACAACTCCATTAAGACCAAAAGGTCAAATCATTCAAAATATCTCAAATATTCAACATCAACGTGCTTATAACACACACTTTCTCAAAAAAAAATACAATTTCCAATGGGGATTCACAACCCAAATATCAAAATCATGATAAATATCATTCAAGATTCATGCTTTATATCTCCACAAATGTAAATTCATCTTTCAAAAACATAAATATCAAGATTTCATAATAATCATCATAAGATATGGGTTCATGCTTCAAATTCAAAAAAATCATGCCTTTGTAAAGAAAATTACTTTTGGGCACAAGAACGAAAGAGAGTTCTTGTTGAAAAACCCCACATACCTTGAATAATGAACTTTATATCGATACTCGTTTTTGAGATGTTAATCGTGCCTTTGAATGATGGTTCTTGGAGTTATTGAACTAGGAACTTGGAATCTTGAATAAATTTGCAGAATTAATGGTGAACTTTGGAGGTTCTTGAAGTTGGATATAGGAGCTTAGGGTTTTCTTTTTGAGGGAATTTGATGAAATATAACATATAATGCTTCTAATAGGCTATAATATAGGGTTTGGACAGATTTTGGGTGAGGGGGAATGACCAAAACACCCCTAAAAATTAAATAATTCTCGAATCTGTCCTTTGGTGGACTATTTTGCTAGTCTGAAGTAGATCAACCATAACGTTTTACTCCGATATCCAAATTCAATGAAACCAATTTCATTAGAAAGAGAACTCTAATATATTTCCATTGATATATTGTATCTCACCCAGATCATTGTGTACAAGGTGTTATGATCATTTGAATTTAACCTCAAAATTTGCTTTTGATAGGCTAAAGTAGATAGACCATAACTTTTTGCTCCGATACACATATTGGATGAAACCAATTTTATTGGAAAGAGGAATCATAGAGCTTTCCGTTGATATATAGTATATCACCCATATCATTATGTACAAGGAGTTATGGTCATTTAAAGTTGGAGAAAAAATATGCCAGGCCTCAGTACTTTTTCCTGCACGTTTTACTGTTCACTACTATTCACGATTCGATCGGAATGTTCATAAATCATAGCTCATGTGTCCGTTTTAGATGATCCATATATCATTGGAATGCTTATTCAATACTCTACGCAATGTTGGGTCATAATCTAAGACATTCCACATGGAAAATTTATAATTCATTCTAGAAGATAGAACCCAACACGTTTACGCATAAAATTTCAACGAAAAATTTCCCAGGGTATTAAACATAATTAGATTGTTAACCTCCAAAACTCATCCCTTTTAGATAATGACAACACTAAGTTATGCTACAGTATACCAACAATAACCTACAGTCAACTAACTCTAGTCGACAAACCTTGGCTAACTCGAGTCCAACTATCAACTACCTCTAGTTGATACACTTCTACATAAGATAAAAGTCAATAATGACACCTACACTTTCTTATCACAAGAAGAGTGCGTTTAAAATTTACAAAGATCAAACAACATTTGACTAAGAATGACTATATTAAGTGTGGGTTGCTTGTTGTAGGAGATTTGCGACTGAAGGAAATTGGTGTTTTTGTTGTAAAGAGTTTTATTGAGTATATGAAAAAAACTAAATTTATCTTCTCAAGATGATGAGTATATTGGATGAACATTGGGAGAGAAAATTTCTATTGGTGGATATTGAAGGACCACTGAAAATTTATCCCATTAATATGTTGGCACTATCTAGAAAGTACTGGACAGATGGAGCACAAGAAAGATATGAACAAATGCAAAATGGGATATGGGACACTAGTTTATGTAATGGTATTTCCATTAGGTTCGGCAGTCGTCAAAGAATGAAAACAAAAAGAAGGGATCCATAGCAGTTTTTTTGCAACTCTGTCATAGTTGGTAGCATTTTTACATTTGTGGACAATAGTGAGAGTTGACTTATAGGAATTGGCCCGGAGTGCATACCTAGCCCTTTCATCAAGTTTCAATGTAAAAAGATCCCTATAAATCACAAAATATGTTCCTTTATTCCCCTTGAGATATTGATTCCCTTATCCCCCTTGAGATCAGCCTAGTGCATTCCTAGTATCTGAGCAGATTTATCTACTATAGAAACTTGTCATCATCAATAAACCCAATAGTAATAGAAAGAACACTTGTAAAACTAACAATCTTTTCATATAATTTCATTGCATGAGATTAACACTTAGAATATTAGTCATTCACTTTCCTTAACATGAATTATAACAAGCAATATGAAAGAATAGTTATCATGTACATATAAAAAAAGTTGAGTTTCAACTATATTAAGCCATGACCTACAGTTTGGACCTATGATCTACGCCATAATACACCTAACCATCTATCCTAACATTGATACCTTACCAAGTTCTCATTCATCTGGTTACTACTATAGATTCTTAAGAATCCACCAACATAAACCACCTCTACTTTTGGAATTTGTTAGATTGTTAGGATCTAACCTAATTTCTAGGTATAACACCATTTGTAACCATGCAAGGATGAACAACATTGAAACAAACACTTTAATTATTAACAATTTCAAAATAACAAACAACCACAATTTCCCACCCAGACAATTGAGTTTAAAATCATTCTTTATCCATCCCAATACTGTGTCCAAAAGAATAAGCATGAAATCTCCCACCAGTCTACGTCATGCTTATGCTCATGACCCAACTATCCTGACCAAGTGGGTACCTACTCCAATCCACCTAGATAGGAGATCCCGTAACATTCATTCAAAAATATATTCACAAGTTAATAAATAACAACAAATATAGCTTTTTTATAACAACTAGTTTATGAAACTTTAATAAAACTAAAGAGCCACCCAAGGAAATAGCCTCAACCCCAAGGTTTCTTACCTTTAACTATTCAGTGTCAAGACCCTTATGTAACACTTAACCTTGTTCTGCTAATCTTATTATGCATTAACACCCTAGAAGTTAGAGATTCATTTGAGGATATGCTAATTAAATAGCAAGATAGGAATACCCCACTTTCCCAATCTCAACAATACCAACCAATAGACCGCAAGCCATACACATACCACAAGTACAAACATGAACACCTCAAAGGAATCCTTAGTTCAATATTATGACCCTTAACCTTATTCAAGAATACCATAAAGTTAAATCAATTAAAAATCAAGATAGACAATAACTCAAGTCAATCCATGATTACCAAAAAGACTCCAAGCTAATAAATACATGATTCAATCATAAAATATCAATGGATTGAGAATAAAAGAGATGTACTAATATTTCTAGTTTAGCTCAGACCACTTAATGATCTATTCCATACATATTAATATAAGTCATCATGAACAAATAAACCTGGTTCTCTCAATAAATAAAATATAATACCAGTTAACACATAAACCTGGTTCTCTCAAGGAACTAATATAACATATCAACTGTAAACCCAATCCATTCAAGGAACCAAATATATCCCAATTATCTCAAGGAACCCAATAATATATATATATATATATATATATATATAAGTACACAAATAACCCAATTCACTCAAGGAACCATCAGTCTCACCAATACTTGTACACCCATGTTAAAGGTCTTATGGTTGCTCACTAGTCAAGACTGTAGAGGATGAGCTATTGTCCATATATTAAAACCCATACATCAAGTTTCTACCAATCTTATTTCAATCAATCCTTTAAAAATGTCCAAATACCAGTATATCCTATAATAATAACTAATATCGCGACAATCTCAACTATAATGATAACAGAAACAAAACTTATAAAACCAACTTTTCATATAAGTTCATTGAAATGTGATTAAAACTTAGGATATCAAATAGTCATTTACTTTCCTTGAACATAGATTATAACAAGAAATACGAGCAAATAGTTATCATGCAAACATAAAACAAGTTGGGTTTCAACTACATTAAACCATTACCTATAGTTTGCACCTATGATCCATGCCATAATACACTGTAACATTTATCTTAATATTGACACCTTATTAATTTTCTATTTCTCTAGTTAGAACAATAGATTATTTATAATTCAACAACACTAACCATCATCTAATTTAGATATTTGCTAGGCTCTAACCCAATTTCTAGGTACAATACCATTTTTAATCATGCAAGGATGAACAACAACAAGGAAAACACATTAATTATTGACAATTTCAATATCACAAATAACAATAATTTCCCATTGAATTTTCTTTCTTTTTTATCCATCCCAACATCTTTCCCGAAGGTCTAACCATGAAATCCCCCATCAATGTTGTCATGATTATATTTTCTAAACTAGGTCCAAACTACTCAATTAAACCTAGTCGATGTGGATGCCAAGTAGTTGCTACAAAGATCCTAATATGAGCTTTTGACTCTGTGCTAGAGATATTTTGGACATGAGTTCTATGAGAAAACCTTGGATTTTACCCAATTCAAGAAAAATACCCTCTCTTTATTGCTCTAGGTCCATAAGGAAACCCTAGAAGGGTTTTTAGAGAGAACATCAAACTTTTTGCAATTGAAGAGGAAAAAGAAAAATATTAAAATCATGAATGAGTTTTAAGTCTCGTAATCCTTCTATAGAAGCCTACAGGCTTCTGTGATAGCTCCACTATAGGGTGAATATTCCTGCTACAGCAGGATGACATTAGCCTAACCTAAAATTTCAGTTTCTCAAATTTTAGTTATGTTATTCATACTTGTTCAAGACCATATTTTAAAAATCCCAGTATTCCATTCCAATAAACAAGGTGCCTTTAATAATGTGAAAATAGGACATTAAAATATATATTAATACACCCAAGGTACATCACTGAACGATCGCGATAGAAAGAAAGGGTACAAATCTAATTAGGACCTTAACATATTTTCAACGATTATGGATTTACAACACTTAAGTGAATCTGCAAATTTTATTTTCCTGGCATACTAAATTTTGAAGGCATATTTTATTAACACTTTCCTCTGTTAATGAACATTCCTCACTTATGAGTTGTACAAAACACTTGGAGCAAGAAATTTTCCACATACCAAAAGCTTTCGGGGCTTCACTAATAAATCAGAACAAAAGAATTTCGAAAACATAATGGATAAAAAATTTTGCACTTTAGAGCACTGAATCTCACAATAGTAGTAATATTTTGATTTCTCACCTATTTATCCTCCTTTTCACTCAAAAACTCCCCTCCCCTCCATTTTTCCAATCACTTTGCTTCCGATATCAGAAATAAGGTATTTATCATTAAATATTAATCCCTTACTTGCCTTATCACATTTATGCATATTTTACACTTGAATTCATAGAAATAGAACAGTTTTTGGGGTTGTTTTATAAATTTTGAAATTTAGATTCATTTAGCAAAAATATTGAAGCATGGATATTTCTCGATATTTACAATGCTTCTATAGCATTCTAGGTAAGAGTCAATAATTAATGGTCAAATTAAGCCTTAATTAATAAGGAATGTGAAAGGTTAATCTTGATTTGTATTTGATGATTTGGGCATATTTTAGGAGTTATCATGGCTAATAGTATGCATAAACTAGTGTTAGGACACTTTTTAAACACTAATTTTGAGTTGGAATACCAAATGTGGAAATTTTTTGTGAAGAGGCTCCATTAATGCACCTATCGAGTCCTTGGGATGGTGAAGGCCACTATAGAATCTTTATCCCACTATGGTAACTGTACTATAGTAGAAGGTTGCAGGAAGTATCATCCCAGTTAAAACCTAGGCTTGGCCTTCTTTTGAAATTTGATTTCCTTGATATTTTATGAGTTTTAACATATTTTGTTACAACAATTTGTAGATCTATTACTCTAATATACAAAAACAAAGATAATTCCCCCACCTATAAGAGATTCCCTAATAAAAATTATTGAGAGAGATATTTGGACTATCAGAGGATGAGATTCGACTAAGAGCAGGGTTTTGTAATGAGAGGGTTGGTAGCCAAGGGTTTTGAATTCTAAAACCATCTCTAAGAGTTTAGTTGGGTGCCATTGGTGGAGACTCCTACAATTGGGGCCTTGGGAAAGGTTAGGGAGTTTCATCCAATACTCCCTACTATGTTTGGGATGACCCCAACCCCATCATCTACATTAGGTGAGTGGATATCCTTCCTGACATATTTAGTTTAAAAGAGAGGCTCGTGATGTCAAAAATTTATAATTTTCGGTACATGGATAAGGCTCAATAGTTACATATGAAGTAGTTGTAGGACACTTTGATTGTGAAGGATGATAGGGACTAGATCTACTAGCCAACTACTGAGGTGATTAGGAAAACACATTTCATAGACGATGCTAAAAGATAGTTGAACCTGGTGTCCTAGAATATTTATCTATCAGTCTATAATTTTGATATGACCTATACCTAGTCTTTATTAGTGTTCCATATGGGGTATACAACTAAATGTGGGGTCATAGATATTGAAGTGATTAAAGGAATTCTACTAGGGAACCAAGAAGGGTTGTTACCATTTTGAACTGGTATCCGAGTTATGCCAGCATGTTAGGGTGCCTAGAAAGGATGTTGATTGGGACATAGAGATGGACACACCCTTCTATCCCTCAAGGTAAAGGTGGTATCATCTAAGATTAAAAAAAATAAATGTGTGCAACACTAAGATCAACTGGGCCATAGAGGAGGCCGATGATGATGATGATGCCCTTCTCTCTCTGCCCTAAATTTCAAGCAGCCTTCTGGAGGAAGACTTGTCTACTATGAGTAGGTACATGGATAATTACCATGTACCTTTTTAAGGTACAATACCTTCTATCTCTACATCCCCACCTTACACTATCAAGGACTATGAAGTGCCCCATAAAGAGCATAATGAGGATAAAGGTAGAAGGCACTCCTAGGATCATATGCTTGCATAGATATCTAATACTATTAAGGTCATTTTTAAGTAACCAGTCCTTTACAAGGAGCTTCCCCAATTTGAGTCTAATGACATGTATGAGTTATCCTTCCTAAGTGATGGATAAGGATAATACCCCACTGTGGCAACCCGTGTTGATGATATGGCATCCTACTAGGCCTCTGGGAATATCAACTCAGTTCTTTTCCCCTCTTTTATATATTGATATTGAATTAGGTTTCCCCTGTTTGGGGTATTTAACAAATAGTACTTCAACTTTTCTTTTTTTCTTTTATTTTATTACACATGGATGCTAATTTTAAAATTTCAAAGTTGAATGTATGCTGATTTTAGATAGATTTATGCACCTAAGTGTCATACTCTGAATGCATTTAGCCTAGTTTCGAGGACTTCTTATGTGTTTAATGGTTTGTGTATAATATAATTGAGAATCTATGTTTTAAACTACATATTTACAGTGTTTAAGGTGTGTAAAAAATAATATTGGAATCAAATTGATCACTTAGAGTTTAGATGAGAAAACTAGTGTTACTAGCTTGAGCCATGTGTTGTTCTAGTGTATCTCGGTAAATTCTAGTTTGTAATGTGCACTAATTCGTGATGTTTGATTCTATAGGATGTCATTTATGATGTTAAAATCAAGGCTTAGAATAAAAAAAAAAGCTTAAATCATTTTGTAAAGGCCACCATAAAGTGTGGAATGCAAAGGCAAATGAAAGGAGTTAACTATGACGAAAGCTAGATTTTCTGAGCACAAGGGCGTGCCACGCCCTTGAACCTCTGAGATAAGGGAGTGACACACCCCAAGAGACAGAAAAAATGTCCCAAATAGTTTTCACCATCAATTAGGGTATGTAACACCCCTAATCATGCCAATGCAAGAGTGTGACACACCCAAGGGCAAAATGATGGGATACTCCACTCGTATTATAAATAGGAAACTTTGTTCTTGTTGTAGAGACCTAGGATGACTTTTAGGACTTTAAAAACACTCAAGGGATCTAAATTTATGTATATTTATCTTTACTTTAGTTTTTTTTTTGTTTTTATACATGAATGACATTCATGTGATGCATTGTAAGACCATGTCTGGCTAAAAACCCTCGTCTAGGGTTGACGCCTAAAACATGATTATTTATGCTTCCAATTGAGTTTGTTTAAGTTGATTATCATTTTTGGTTGTTAATATATCCTTGTTATTACTATTATATGGATTCATGACCCATAGTATAAACCTATATTGCTATTGTGAACCCGAAAGAAAGAATAATAGATTAGATCATGGGCTATATGGAGTGGGATCTTATATGTTCAAGGGATTCAAGTTAGGATTTGTGTTTAAGATAGGAATATACCTAATTTTCCCTATTTTTTCATATATGCGATTAAATATAAATATGTTTAACTTAGTTATAGCATCCCCTCTTAACGATTTATTTGTGGGGCTAAGTTAGATAGACGATTAGAGGATGACTATTCTCTAATTATGTTATCAACCCTGTGAATCAAAAACAAAGATAATTAACTAAACCAACAAGATTTTATAGCTTAGTAATATTATTAGAAGTTCCTTAACCCATGATTTCTACCCATTATTGTCTCCTACACTTTACATTATTGTATTATTTACTATTTCTTTTTAGTTTCAAATCTCAAACTCTATTGGTTACTATTAGCACTTTTTATATTTTCTTATCAATGGTAGAGCTAGATTGTTGTTGAGAAAATATCCTTGTGGTATTGATACTTGGCTTTTAAAGGCCATTTTACTACTTGGGTATCCATGTACACTAGTGTCCCTGCTAGAACGCAATAAGATTTTTGCACCGTTGTCGAGGACTTGAAAATTGGAAACTTTATTAATCTTAGTTTTTCCATTTTGTTTCTTAAGTGCTAATTGTTTGATCTATTCTTAAAAATTTACAAGAACATGTATAATCTCAAGTAAGCTGGTAAAGAAAAGTGATTTGGTTGAATCATATCCTTAACTTTAATGACACATACATCAGTTAAGGAGGGAAGCAGTACTTCTCTATTGTATACCATAAGTTCAATAGGAAGAATCTATTCCTACACCAATAGTTGAAGATCGGCCATCCAACAGGACAGTAAACAAAGTAGAAATCCCACTCCAACCAATGGTACCTCTGCCATCCTCAGACCAAATCCTGGAGGTAGATTCAAGCTCAAAAAAAATATGGTGCAGTTGTAGCACAACAGTAGGCAATTCACAGGTTTGTCACATGTGGATCAACAAGTCCATATATAGAACTTCTTAGATATCAGTGATACTTTTATCCTTACTGAAATCTCTATTAATTAATTCAGGCTCACTCTCTTCCCTTACTTACTTTTAAGGGAATCGAAGAAATGGTTGAAGGCAGAACCCTTAAATTCCACCTCTACATGGGATAGTTTGGCAAAGAAGTTCCTCATATAATTGTCCCTATCTTGCAATATTTCATGGTTTATAGTGAGATTTTGAGTTTCAAGCAAAAGCTAGACGAGAACTTATATCATGCTTGGGAGAGATTCAAATCTTTTCTCAGGGACTACCTACACCATCATCTGACAAATAAGATATTAGCTCACACTTTTGTCGAAGATTTTGGCCATACCACAAAAATTTAGTTAAATTCAACTGTAGGTGGTCAAGCTTTGGAGAAAACTTTTAATGAGTTGTACACTTTGTTGAACCAAATTCCATATGAAAATCCCGAATGGCGGGGGGGTATGTCTAAAAATGAAGTGAGGAAGCCTATTGGGATGATCGAGGTGCATATTGTCACAGATTTGGTTGCTCAATTGTCAGCTTTTAAAAATCAAATGATGGCATAGGCCAGCAAGTTGGGGGTGCACCAACCTCATTCCCAAGTAAATATAGCCCAGCTTGGTGTGAGATTTATGGCATTAGTGTCCACTCTACAAACAAATGTGGATAAAATCTAGTGTTGGTTAACTTCATGGGAAGTACATAGAAGGGTCATTAAAATTAAGGTAATGGCTACAAACTCAAGTGAAAAAGTCATCCCAACTACTCCTAAGGCAATAATCAGGCTCTGACATAGCAGTTTCAGCAATATAACATGCAAGCCATTAATAAGTAATAGACCTTAAAGAAGATCTTGGCCAATTAAGAACAAATGGTTGTAGAAATTAAAAATGAGCAACTTGCTTAGACGAATCTAGAAACATAGTTGGGGTAGTTAGTTTAGGCCCATCATAAAAGGCCTCAAGTTGGTTTTCCAAGTGACATAGAGAATCTGAATCAAGTAATGTCAATTGCCTTTAGGAGTGGCAGAGACCATATTGATAAACCTCTAAATAAAAAAGAAAGAGGAAAAGGCAAAATTAGTCCCAAAGCAGGCAGAAGAGCAATAAGTGGTAGTCAAAGAGGCTAAAAAATCGAGGAAGTTTGAGTACCAAAAAACAAAGGCAGTTGAGCATATACAAGAGAGACTACCACTACCCCTCAAAAGTTCAAAAATGCTAAAGAGGATGCATGGTTTAAGAATTTCTTTGACAAGTTCAGAGAACTTCAAATTAATCTTCCTTTGTTAGATATTTAGTAGGGTATGACTAAGTATTCTAAGTACATGAAGGATATGGTTAATAATAATATGAAGTTGAGTGACATCGATACTATGGCACTTATTAAGGTGTGAAGTTCAATTATGATCAGAAAGATACCGAAAAAGCTGGAGGAGCCAGGGAGCTTCACCCTCCTCATACAAATTAGTGAAAGTGATATGTTACATAATTTGAATGACTTGGGGGAGAGCATAAATTTGATATTTGTCCAATACTCTTATATTGGGGAAGCTGAGGCCATGCTCTGTGGTGCTCCAAATGGCGAATAGAAAAAAGTGGTGCCTGAAGAAATCATTGAAGACATCCTTATTAAGGTTGGTAAGTTCATTATTCCTACTAACTTTATTGTTCTTGGTTATGATACAAATAATAGGGTACCTATCATATTGAGGCATCCATTATTGATGATGGGAAGAGCGTTTATTGATATAAGAGAGGGCACTCTAATAATGAGACTGAATAATTAAGAGGTGGTCTTCAAGATATAATAAATAGTCAATCCATATTCACACTATAAGGATTCTTTCATGATTGTGTATATGGAACTAGATGAGTGTAGGGTGGTATAGTGCGCACCACCAATGACTTCTTCAAATTTTATCATAGAGTTGCCCAAGCCACCATTTTAGTGAGATGTTGAAAAGCTGAAAGAAGAGCCTGAAAAGGCTAGCATTAAAAAACAAGTATACCTTGAGAGTAAGCACTTAAGATGTCAGAAAAGAGTGAGAAGATGGCCATTAATTAGGAGGAAAAGGTTGAAGAATACGGTTGAAAGTAGTGATGTAAGTTGTGTCATAATAATAAATTAGGCGCTACTTGGGAGATAACCCAAGTTAATGTGGGTATTTTAGTTTTTTACTTTTCTTTAGTATCACTATTTTTTTTGTTAATGGTTCTGAGTCAGCGATTGAAAGAAAGTCTTAAGTACTGAAAATTCAAGCTAAGGAGCATGACAAAGACTAAGTGTGGGGTCCCTGAAACTCATTGATGATTAAAGATGCTACTAGCTAGGCCTGGAGAACTCAGGGATTATTTCTATCTTTATTTTTAATGTATACTTTGGGTACAATGTGTGGGAAAAATTCCAATTGGTTAGGGTAAAGTGTGGAAACAATTTGAAAAAAAAAAATAGAAAAAGATTTTCTATTTAGTTGCTTTAGTTTTGTTGGTGTCAGTCTAGTATGGGCATACTTTACCCACCCCTTGATATTTTTTGATTCTCTTTCGAGGGGGCACCCTTTGAACCAAGTATTCCTTTTTTATTCGTAGGAGTAAATTTTAATTTTTTTTGTGTTAGGAATAAGTGAATTTTAATTTTTTTTGTGTTAGGAATAAGTGAGATGGTCTTGCTTGTTACTATGTATGATTACATGATCCATGTGGTTTCGAATGTGAAAGAATGTTGAATAACTACTTTTGAGACACCTAGGATCAATTATATGACTCTTGAGAGATGTTGGCTTAATTTTAGTTCATGTTATTTCTTGGTTTAGAGTCTACATGAATCCTACTTCATTTGAGAATGTGCCATGTGTGGTGTGATGACAGCGCCCAAGCACAAATGAAAATGTACATGGTCTACGAAGTAATATAGTGGCCTTCAAGAAAGTGGAATATCATTCCCACATGGACTTTTTCTAATGACTATTTGATTTCAGTTCACAATTTAGATTCAGTTGATGCGATAGTAACCAAAAGAGAGTTTTGAATGTTTGTAAGCTAAGGTAAAGTAAACAATGCAGAAAATAAAGGTCTTGAAACAATCAATAGGAGAATTCCCAGGGTTAAAGTACTTCGAACAACCATACTATGTCACTGAACTTCATTTGTTAAGTCGTTTATCCTGGTTGTTGATTCGTAGGTTTAATTGCATGATGATGGTCTTCCGACCTCTAATCGCTTACCTATCTTAAACATTAAAACTACATCAGAGAGGATGTAATAATCCAATTAGGTGCTTAAAGATATCATCCTACATTTGAATAAGTAAGGCTTCAAGGTACATCCCTGTCCTAGACGCTGATTTGAATTCCTTATTTCATAAAAGAATATGAACCCTGCTTTGTTTATCCCCATGTTCTATCTTCGTATTTTCTCTCCCAAGATCACAAGATTGACAATATATGTATTCTATGGGTAATAAAACCTCAAAATAGTTAAAACAAGAATAAAAAAGCAACCAAATATGATAAAAAAAATTAAACAAAATTAATCCAAAATGATAGTAGTCATGTTTATGGCTTTAACCCCGAAAAGGGAGTTTTTAGCCACTAATATTCATAATAATGATCCAAATAATTGAATACATGTTATGATTTAATCAAAATATAAACAAAGAGAATATTAAAGCCTAAATCAAAGTGCAGCAGCCTCCCAAATATGTCCAAGACGTTCCCAGATCAAAGATAATCCATAAAGTGTACAATGTAATGTATTTATAGTGGGCCAATCCTAAGCCATGTCGGGGTGAAATATATCACGTGCATGAGAGAACTTAAAATCAACATGCAAAACAGTTATTGGAGAACCAAAATACAGCATGCATCGCTCCCATAATTGCACCATAGTATAGCACGTGTTGCGGGCTTAATTGCATCGAAATAGAGGGTGCTGCGCGGGCATATCACATGCCTTCACTGGAAGTTACATCTCACAAATTTTTATAAGGCAAAGCAGCATGCTATGGAGCCTGAATTAAGGGCATGTAGCCTACAGCTACTGGAAATTGCGTCCAAATATTTGGTTAAATGTTCAATGTCCATCTTTGTGTTCCATTCTCGTGACATTATTTTGCCTTCCCTTGCAAGATTTTGGTGTTGTTTTCCCTGTAGTTTCAGCATGTTCAACATCCATATATCACTACAATCAACTCTGAAATCATCCTAAATCATCAAAGACCATGTATTAGATATCAATACAACAAAACATTCACAACGATGAGCAAGAAACACAAGCTAAGACTAGGTTTGCTCGCTTAATCTTTAACATTTTATTTTCGCTCTTGACTTGATTCGGTTACAATTTAGACATTATAGACAAGTATTTCCACACTTAATTACACAATAAAACCAATAGGAACGGATTTGACACACTAGAATCTAACATGAGAGACTAGAACAATCACCTAACTCAAGCTAGTATAACTAGTTTTCTCATCTAAACTCTAATTGAACGATTTAAACCGAAACTTGTTTGGAAACACTTCTAAACATTATAAGTACATACTTGAACACTTAAAAGCTCATTTATATCATCATCAACACATAAAGCACACGAATTATCCCTAAAAAAAAACTAAATAGGCTAGAATAGTAACACTAGAGTACATAAATACACCCAACATCACCACCCCGCACTTAAATCCTTGTTCATGCTTGAACAACTCTTAACTATAAGAATCATAATCGGAGGAGACTCTACACTTTTATTACATGCAATTCACTCAATTAAGTACTACAATGACTACACAGAATGCAAATTTCTACATTAAGCATCTTATGTACACAATTAATAGTTCAAGAACACTACTTACTAACATCCTAGCCTCACGAATTGACTCAACAAGAAGCAAACTCATGCATATTGATCAATCAAAGACATCATACAAACCACCTATATTCATTGAACATATGCCCTTACAACAAGAGAGTTACCCATAATCACTTACATAAAAGTATTTTATAACATGATGGGTAAAAGAATTAAATTTCACTCACTCTCAAAAGGAATTCACAAGTTACACATAATGAACCATAGGCTTGCCCTTAGTGTAGTACTCCACTAATATTAGAATACTAAACTTAGGATCAAATAGGTCCTTTTGGGTTGTAATGCATGCTAAGGGACGGGTAGGAACTATTTTGGACAAGAATAGTGACTATCTTCCCTAAGTGCTTTAATACATCAATTTATACATTCAATTCAACTCTAAAAACCATATCACACCACTTTTGTCTACCCCATCTTATTAAGATCATTCTCAACACTATGGTGGAAGGATTCTATGCACAACTCATTCAATTTTGAACAAATTTCTATTCCTTTCATTACTCAACTCCCTACCACAACATATAATAATTTTTTGAACACTAATAACTATCACTTTAGGGCTTCAATTTTAACTTTTTTATCCTCTTATTTCACAAACTCCTTAACTCACTAATTTTACACAAAAATGCTTAGGAGCTTTAGATCAAATTAAGGTCTATCAAAGAAGGGATTAAGCTAAACATGAGGTTGTCAAAGAAAAAGCTAGATGCTCAAAGGGGCTTACTAGGATTATGCACAAAGGTAGGTCAAAAGGAAGGTATAAAACAAGGCTATCAAAGAAATATCTATATCATCTACTAAACCTACACTCTTTATTTTGCTTTGTACACATACTTGGCAAGTTCTAGACATCACAAGAAACAAGGAATATACAAACACCTTACACGCACATGGCACATGCTCAACTCACATAGGATCATTATTTACTTTTAACCAAACAATAACATGATATCAGTTTTAAGCCAATAAGTACAAGAGTCATAAACGTGAGCGTAGGAGTCCCAAAAGTCGTAATTGACACAATCAACATGATTTTTCAACCAAAACACATGTATCATGCAGTCAAGTATAGAACCAATAAGAATATCATACTTATTCCTAAGACAAAAATCTTAAATTTACCCTAAAAATGGGAATTTCCCCACCCCACACTTAAAAATCTACTTTGTCCCCAAAGTATACATAAAATTAGAGATAAAAATACTTCCTGAGGCCTCTAGGCTTAGCTAGTAGCATCTTTACACATCAAGAGGATCCGAGGACCCCACACTAAGCCATTGCCAAACTCCATAGCTTAGGTTTTCCAGTATTCAGACTTCTCATCAACCTATGACTCAACGAAACAGAAACTACATGAAGTAAAACCAAAAAAAAAATTAAAGCATACCCACTTAACTTGGGTTGCCTCCCAAACAGCACCTGATTTAGTGTCGCGACACGACCCAACTCAACTTAACCTAACTTCTTCATCCTTTTCCTCATACTTGGAGGCCATCTTCTAATTTATTTTTGACCTCTTAAGTGTGAACTCTCAAGGTCAACAACTTTCTCAACTATAGCCTTTTTAGGGTTATCAATCTATATCATGTCAGGCTTAGGTGATTGTTTCTTAGGGTTCTTAATGAGGGTATACAAAGAGGTCTTTTGTAGAATAGACTCGACCACCCTACACTTAACCCCTTCAACCACAGTAATTATGCACAAGTCTTTACAGTGTGATAGTGTGTTAACCGGTTTGTAAACTTTGAATGCCTCCTCTTTATCTTTTAACCTCATTGTAAGCGTACCCTCTCTCACATGAATTAAAGCCCCTCCCATCACTAAAAATGGACATCCCAAGATGATTGGTACCTTTTTGTCTGCCTAAAAATCTAGAATAATAAAGTCAGTAAAAATAGTAAATTTACCAACCTTTATGAGAATATTCTTTACAACACCCTCGGATAGGCTATGGTCCCGTTTTCCAGTTGCAGTAGTACAGAGATCGTTCTAGGATTTCCCAAAGCCAATGTGTTGAACAAAGATAGGGGCATAAAGTTGACACTTACCCGAAAATCACTAAGTTCCTGAACTACCTCGTTATTGCCAATTTGAATGGGGAGAGTGAACTTTCTAGGGTCCTTAAGCTTTCTAGTCATCTTTTGCGTACCCACAAAACTGCACTCTTAGTGAGTGTTACCGCCTCCACATCCTGCAGCTTAACTTTATTAGCAACCATGTCCCTTAAGTACTCAGCATACTTGGACATTCCCTGTAAAATATCTAAAAGAGGTAAATTAATGTGAAGCTCTCTGAATGTGTCAAAGAACTTCTTAAAACACGCATCCTCTTTTGCCTTAATATGCCTCTATGAGAAAGGTAGTGGTGGTATCTTCCTCACTTCTTCAATAACTTTTTCTTTTGAGTACTCAAACTTCCTCGAATTTCAGAAATTTGTCAGTAACATGTTAAGGAGCCTTCTCTACATATATCTCCTTAGTTTTCTTAGGAGGTTTTTCATTAAGCTTTTTACCACTCCTCAAAGTGATTGTTATTACTTGTTTAGGAGTTTCAGTATCACTTGGAAACCCACCTTAGGTATAGTATTTAGTGTTTATGATAAATTCCCAAACTATAACTCTAAGCTTATCGTGGCCTCTTTCTGGTTATTTACATCTTCATCTAACTATGTTTGATTAGCTAGAATCTATTTCATCATCTCTTCTAAGTTGCTAATTGACTGATTTCCTTGTACCTGTGGTTGTTAAATTTGCTATTGTTGGGCATTCCAAGGCTAATTCAGTGGTTGAGTCCACCACTTCATATTGTAGGCATTCCTATAATTATGCGTTTGAGAATTTCCAACATATATCACAGACTCAGGATTGGTAGCACACACAGTCACTGAGTGACTACTATTGCCATAAACCTCACACCAACTACTGGTTTGATGAACTATATTAACTGCTGTTGTAGGCTATGTAGCTCCCACTTTTAGGCTACTGAACTGATTTTTTATCAAATTTTGCAATGTAGCAACCTGAGCTGATAAAGCGGTATTGATCCACCTATAACACTCCTGCAACTTTCTTTGTGGCACTCCTAGAATCACTGTGCCACTCTGGATTTACTTACACAATATGGTTCAATAAGGTATATAGCTTATCATAAGTTAACTCCATCGCTTGACCACTTGCAATTGAATCTAGAAAAATTATTGTGTTGTGGTCAAGTACTTCTACAAAAGTATGAGCAAGTACCTCATTAAACTATTGATGATGTGGACAGACCCAAAAAAGTGCCTTGAACCACCCTCAAGCATGATAGAGGTTCTTTTTTGGCCTCTGTTTGAAGCTCACTATCTCATTACGAAGTTTTGCAGTCTTACCAGATAGAAAAAATATGATAAGGAACTTTTGGGCTAAGCCATCACATGATGTGATTGAATTAGATGGCTCAGAGTTCAACCATTTTTTAGCTTTGCCAATAAATGAATAGGGGAAGAGTGTCAGCCTCATATAATCAGAATTCACATTTGTTGGAATGAATGTGTTAGTGAGCTCAATAAAATTCTGCAAGTAGGCCTGTGGATTTTCATATGAAAACCTTGTAAATTGTCCACTGCTAATCAACAGTTGCACCATATTGTTCTTTAGCTCAAACATCCCTCCAGTAACTGGTTTCTGAAAAGGTTAGGTTAGATTTGTCAGAAGTTGGATTGCCACTTCTCTAACTATCCTGCAGGCTGCTTGTTCATCAGCTATGATAGCTAGATTATCTTGATCTTCTTTAATTTGTGGAATACATGGGAGAATGATTTATTCTCTCCTTTGTTGATGGAAGAGTTTCTCATGTTCGAGGATTGGTTCAACCAATTCCCAAACCCTTACCAGCTTACTACTTTGAAAACTTATTTCCTGCATATACAAAACCAATACCAAGTGTAAAACACCAAAATAATCAAAAAAGCAAAACTAAAATAAAATGGTTGCCACATTATAAATCCTTGGCAATGGTACCAAAAACGTGATAGAACCCAGGTGCACATGTAAGTGTATGTGATCTACCAAGTAATATAGTGGTCTTCAAGAAAGCTGAATATAGATCCCATAGGGACTTGTTCTAACGACTATTTGATTTTAGATTCAATTGATACGATAGTAACCAAAAGAGAGTTTTGAATATTTGTAAACTAAGGTAATGTAAACAATATGGAAAATAAAGGTCTTGAGACAATCATAGAAGAAATCCCAAGTTTAAAGCACTTCAAACAATCATGCTACGTTATTAAAATTCATTCATTAGGTTTTTTATCTTAGTTGTTGATTCGTAGGGTTAATTGTATTATCATGGTCTCCCGATCTCTAATCGTTTGCCTAACTTGAACATCACAAATACATCCATGAGCGGGGATGTAATAACCCAATTAGGTTCTTCAAGCTATCATCCTACATATGAATCAAGTAAGGCTTCTAGGTACATCCCTGTCCTAGACGCTAATTCGAATTCCTAATTTCATAAAAGAATAAGAATCCTATTTTGTTTATCCCCATGTTCTATCTCACTATTCCCTTTTCCGATATCAAAAGATTGACAATATATATATTCTAAGGGTGATCAAACCTTAAAATAGTTAAAACAATAACAAACGACCAACCAATGATGATAAGAAATTAAACAAAATTAATCCAAAATGATAGCAATCATGTTCATGTCTTTAACCCCAGAAAGGGAGTTTTTAGCCACTAATATTAAAAATCATGATCCAAATAATTGAATACATGTTATGATATAATTAAAAGCTAAATAAAAAGAATATTAAAACCTAAATCAAAGTGTAGCAGCCTCCAAAATTTGTCCAAGATGTTCCCAGATCCAAGATAATCCATAAAGTGTACAATGTAATGTATTTATAGTGGGTCAATCCTAAGCCATATAGGAGTGCAATATATCACGTGCATGAGAGAACTAAAATTCAGCATGTGACGCAGGCATGGAAGAACTAAAATATAGTATGTGTCGCACCCATAATTTCACCGTAGAATAGCACGCATCGCGAGCTTAATTGTACTGAAATAGAGGGTGTTGCACGGGCATATTGCATGCCTTCACTGGAAGTTGCATCTCATAAATTTTTCTTAGTCAAAGCAGCATGATATGGAGCCTGAGTTGCGCTCATATAGCCTGCAGCTACTAGAAATTCCATCCAAATATTTGGTTAAGTGTTCAATGTCCATCTTTGTGTTCCATGCTCGTGACATTATTTTGCCTTCCCTTCCAAGCTTTTGGTGTTGTTTCCTCTTTAATTTACAGCATTTTTGAAATCCATATATCACCATAATCAAATCCACAATCATCCTAAATCATCGAAAACCATGGCTTAGAGCTCAATACAACAAAATATTTCACAACGATGAGCAAGAAACACGAACTAAGACTAGGCTTGCTCACTTAATCTTTAACATTTTTTATTTTGGATCTTGATTTGATTCAATTAAAATTTTCACATTAAAAATAAGTTTTCACACATAATTACACAATTAAACTAATAGAAACTTATTTGACACACTAGAATCCAACACGAGAGAGTAGAACAATCACCTAGCTCAAGCTAGTATAACTAGTTTTCTCATCTAAACTCTAATTGAATGATTTTAACTCAAACTTGTTTGAAAACACTTCTAAACACAATAAGTACATACTTGAACACTTAAAATCTCTTTTATATTATCTTCAACAAATAAATCACATGATTATCCATAAAACATGGCTAAATAGGCTAGAATAGCAACACTGGAGTCCATAAATACACCCAACAACATGTGAGGTCTTTTTTTATATTCCTTGTTACATATATCTAGAATTTTCCTGGTGTGTGTGCAAGGAAAAATAAATAATACGAGGTTTTGGATATGATATAGGCATTTCTTTGATAGCCATGTCCATACCCTTTTTGTCTACCCTTATTGTATGATCTTAGTAAGCCCTATTGAGCCTTTAGCCTATTTTCTTGTAGTCCCACATGTATTTACTCCCCTTCATTGATTTATCGTCATTTGATCCAAAGTTTCTTGGCACTTCAGTTGAAAATTATATAGTTAAGGAGTGTAGAATTAAAGAATGAGAAAGTGAATGTGAAGTCCCAAGACAGTAGTTATTGGTGGGAAAAGAGTTTATGTGTTGTGATTGTGAGTGGTGTAATGAAAAGGAAATAAATTTGATCAAAAACTGAATCAAGTGTGGATAGACTTTATTCCCTCCTGACTATATGTGTGAACTAACCTAAAGAGATACGGAAAACAGAAGAGATAGGGGATGGAAGAAGTGGTGAGAAATTAATTGTTTAGAGAGGAGTTTAATTTATAGTGTGATGTATTAAAGTGTTTAGGAAAGATTGTCACTAATACTAGCCAGAATAGTTTCAACCCGTCCCTTAGCCTATGTTACAACCCTTAAAGTCCTATTTCTTCTTAGGCCTCAATATTCTAATAGTAATGGAGTACTATACTAAGGGAAAAGTTATGGTTCATCTTATGTGACATGATAATTCCTTGTGAGAGTGAACGAAATTTGATTCTTATACCTATTCTTGTGAAGAATTGCATCTCTGTGAGTTAATATGAGTAACTCTCTTGTGGTGAGGGTGCATGTTTGATGATTGTTAGATGACTTTGTATGATCTCTTGATTAAGTAATATGCATGAGTTTTTCAACTTGGTTGAGCCAATTCTTGAGGTTATATTTTTTTTATATAGTAATATATTTTATATATTAAAAAACATAGTTGTAAATAGAGGAACTATTGTAGTCTAGACTTTAGTAAAGAAAAATTATTAAAATATAGAGAAATAGTAACAATGTAGAATAATAGAAATAATTAATGTTCATTCTGAAATTTTTGTCAAATAATTATTTTCATGTGGAATAATTTACAGAAAGAATCATAGAAAAATTCCTTTATTTTAAATTTATTTACCTAAAGATTCTTGAGATTTTTTGTATTTCTTGCGAAAATATTCATAGGTAACTAACTTGTAGAGTCAAAATACCCAAGTAAAGTACTTGGAGATTTTAAGATTCGCAGGTAATAATTATTCATTTTATATGTATTTATACAGCTAAGTGTATGGTTTGGGGGGGGGGGGGGGGTCAGGGGGTGTACTTATATATTAAAAAACATAGTTGCAAATAGAAGAACTATTGTAGTCTAGACTTTAGTAAAGAAAAAATATTAAAATACAGAGAAATAGCAACAATGTAGAATAATAGAAATAATTAATATTCATTCAGAATTTTTTGTCAAATAATTATTTTCATGTGGAATAATTTACAAAAAAATTCATAGAAAATTCCTTTATTTTAAATTTATTTACCTAAAGTTTCTTGCGATTTTTTGTGTTTCTCGCGAAAACATTCGTAGGTTACTAACTTGAAGAGTCAAAATACCCAAGTAACATACTTGGAGATTTTAAGATTCGCAGGTAATAATTATAAATTTTATACGTATTTATACACCTAAGTGTCATTATGTATGCGTGTTTATCTTAGTTTTGAGGATTTTTTTTATGAGCTTAATGAGTTATTAAAGGTGTAACTTTGTATTTATATGTCATATGACATGTTTAGAGTGTTTAAGTTTCTTTTGAAATAATTTAAAAATCAAAAAGATTAAATAGAGTTTATACGAGAAAACTAGTTATGGGGAACCTGTTATTCATGTAGTGTTCATGAGTTTTCAATTATAACATGACATACTTAATGGGGAATGTGCTATTCATGTAATCATGGTAGTGCTAGCTTGAGTGTCTTACTTTTAGTAGTAATGTTGGAGTCTTCTTTGGATGGTGCTTAATGTAAAGAGTGTATCGATGACGAATAAGGCTTTAAGTGTGGGGTGGTGATCTAAGGTGTATTTATGCACCTAAGTGTCATAATCTACATGTGGTTTGCCTAGTTTTGAGAACTTCTTGTATGTGTAATGAGTTTTTAATGACATAATTAAGAATCTATGTTTTAAACTCCATGTTTATAGTTTTTAAGGTGTGTACAAAATTTGTAATCAAATTGATTACTTAGAGTTTAGATGAGAGAACCAGTGTTACTAACTTGACCTATGTATTTTGTTTCAGTGTATCTCGATAAATTCTAGTGTATTGTGTGCACTAATTCGTGGTGTTTGATGTGATAGAAGGTCATGTATGATGTTAAATCAAGCCTCTGGAGGAAAAAAAAAGCTTAATTGATGTTGGAAAGGCCACCACATAATGCAGAATGTAAAGAAAAATAGAAGTTAACTATGACAAAAGGTGGACTTTTTTAGCACAAGGGTGTGCCACGCACTCGAACCTCTGAGATAAGAGAGTGAAACACCTCAAGACACAAAAAAAAAACATGTACAAAACAATTTGCATCAACAAGTAGGGCGTGTCACACCCCTAATTGAGGCAATGCAAGAGCCTGATGCGACCGAGGGCAAAAAAATAAGCAAACTTCTCTCAGACTAAAAATAGAATACTTTGTTCTTATTTAGAGACCCCGGACGACTTTTGGACCTGTAAAAAACTTAAGGGTGTTTCAATTAGGGCTCTTTATATTTAATTTAGTTTACTTTTGATTTTTATACATGGGTTTCATTTTTATGTTTCATTGTAAGATCATGAGTGTCTAAACACTTTCGTCTAGGGTTTAGGCTAAGAACAAGATTACTTATGCTTTTAATTAAGTTTTTTTAAGTTGATAATCATGTTTGGTTATTCAAATATCCTTGTTATTACTATTCTATAGATTCACGACCTATAGGATAAACCTATATTTCTATTGTGAGCCCGAAAGAAAGAACAATAGATTAGATCGTGTGGTATATGAAGTGGAATCTAATACGTTCAAGGAATTGAAGTTAGGACTTGTATTTAGGATAGGAATATACCTAATTCTCCCCTTTTGGTTCATATAAGTGATGAAATATAAATGCATTCAACTAAGTTCTTGCATCCTCGCTCAACGATTTAGTTGTGGGACTAAGTTATATAGACAATTAGAGGATGACCATTCCCTAATTATGTTATCAACCCTGTGAATCAACAACCAAGATAATTAACTAAAACAACGAGATTGTATAGCATAGTGAAATTGTTAGAAGTGGCTTAATCTTGGATTCCTCCCCATTATTATCTCTAGAACTTTACATAATATAGTTTACTGTTTCTTTTAAGATTCAAACATCAAACTCTTTTGGTTACCATTAGCACTTGTTTAATCTTTTTAGTAATGCTAGAACTAGATTGTTTCTGAGCACAAGTCCCTGATGGATCGATACTTGACTTTTGAAGGTCACTTTACTATTCAGGTGACTACATACATTTGCGCATGTGCTAGTATGCAACACATGATTTTACCTTTCTTTATGCAATTTCTATAACGAATATGGTAGCACGGAGCTTAAATTAACAAATAATATGGGCTTGAAATGAAAAACAAAATAGTGAAAATAGGGCAGGGATTTTGTCCTAGCCCATCTCGCTGTAGCATCTTTCACGATGCTATTACGAAGCTATAATAAAAAAATCCATTATAAGAGGCCCGCTGCAGTAGGACAGTGCGGCTACGGCGGCCTAACTGCAATAGCCTAGAAATTTCTATATTTTCTATAAACTCCCTCATTCATATTCCCTGTTTCTAGAAATTAATTATGAAATCACACTATATCTTTTATCATAATCCTGATAACAAACTAAGCATTTCATTAAAACAAAAACTTATCATCATATTATTTTAAATCACTTATGAATCCCAACAAGAAACTATTCATTACCACAAATCCCTCTATTATACAACAATAGCTATTTTCCCTAGGTTCTTAATCAAATACCGAGTGTTTGAAACAAGAGTTATCACAATTACAAACCATTTTCCTCTTACCATTTTACCAGTAATAAGTCCATGCCTATAACTTAGCATACAATTTCCATCTAAACCACATAGAAAATAATCCCCTTATCTATCAACACATACACGAGTTATGACCTTTCACCATTCCTAAATTCCACAGTAATTCAAATCAATTCACATAAGTTTGAAACTCATAGTTCATTTAAGTAATAAGCTCTTTCTTTATTATTCCTTTATTGGACTCGTGGATAGCTATTATCCAATCATCGTGAAGTTTGTATTGCCTTAATGGTTAGATACCAATTAAAACCTTCTCGATTTCGAATCTGTTATTTATGTCATTCAAAATGGAGTCAACTAACATCCATTTGAATCGCTACGATATTAATTAGAATGGATAAATACCAATTGGACTCAACTTATACAAACAACCATACAACTACATAATAAGAGAGAAAAGAGTGAAATAATTTCCTAGAATGCCTCATAGCTCCCCGAAGATGAGATATGGATGTTAACACCCCAATATATATGACTCTACTGGACATTTACTCTTGTGCCGGGAGACCAATAACCTAGGCTTTGATACTAAATGTGATGACCCTACTACACGGATCATGCGAACACCTACTCTAATCTACCTAGATAGGAGAACTCTTATCACCTATTTAAAAATATATGCAAAAATCAATTAGAAATAATAAAATTACCTTATTTATTACAACTGGTTTACAAAACTGCAAAATACAACTAAAGACTTTTCCTTAGGAACTAGTCTAAACATGTACAAGAGCTACTAAGAGATGACACAAAACTATACACATGACCCAACTTCTAATATGAAAACAATGACAGGAGTTGTTGGAGATCTTTACCCTATCAATCATGAAATAACAACTGAACTTACAACCAGACTATACTTACAAAACTGGTATAACAAGATTAGTATCAATACAAATAACACTTGTTGATAAGCATTATCGATCGATCCGAATTAAATCACACAATTATTACATAAATATCCAAAAAGAGACATGCAACTTGAAAGTCATTTAGTCAAAGATCTGTCATTATGGTAATTCGTTAACACCTTTGACAAGCAAGTTTTACATATCATATTCAGCCATATCACCGTCTATCCAGTACGTCATCAAATCAGACCTTACTCCATAATCATATGTGAGTTTAATGATACTCAATCCCAAGGTTTCTTACCCTTAACAATTTGAAGTTTAAGATCCTTACGCAACTCTTAACCTTGTTCCGCTAATTCAATTATGGATTAATGCCCTAGAAGTTAGGGATTTATTTAAGGCTATGATAATTGAATAGCAAGACAACAATATCTAGTCTTTACAGTACTTATCAGTAGACCACAAACCATACACATACCACAAGCACAACCATGAACATCTCCCATAGAGCCTTATTCCAAGATTATGACCTTAACCCTATTCAACAATACCATAGAGTTCAGTTACTCATCAAGATGGACAATAACTCAAGTCAAATCATGACTACCATGAAGACTCCAAGTCAATTAATCCATGATGTTAGTATGTAAAAGATAATAATGTGATTTAATGTTGGTATGTGAAAGATAATAATGTGATTTAATGTTAGTATGTCACATAAATTACATTTATTTTTAAAATATTATTATTGGGCCTTTAATAATGACTGACCTATTTTTTTTTTAATATCCTCTTGGTTTATACTATTGAAATAACTGAATTTGCAGTCATGTTAGAATTGGTGAAATAATTTTAATAATTAGTATATAATATCAATTATTATTCAGGAGAAATTGTAAATATAAAACAATTTATGTGTTACACAAAAAAAAACGACAAGAATAAAATAATTACTCCCTCCATCTGTCTATGCTTTTCTGGTATACTAAAAATAAGTGATCGATAATATTTGTTTAATTTAAAAAATCAATGCACAATTTACCATCTCGTGCCATTTTACCTTTACTTTAAATATTTTTCATTATCTAATGAATTTTCTAAAGTATTGAATATGTTATATTCAAAATGTGATATCGTAAAATTATCTCTATTATCTATTAGATTTTTAAATTTGTATCATCTCAAAAATAAAAAGGATAAAAATGGACCAAGAGAGTACTCTTTACAAATTGATTTATGAATGGGAAAATGATTTATTAATGGGAAAATGAGGAGAGAAGAAATTCGGTAAAAGTTTATCATATCAAGAATTTGGCCTTTATAACGCTTCTGCCTTAAGCACGCATCTTCAAAGAGTTAAATTAGGCAACCAATTTCATGTTTAATTTCTATCTTTGTACGTGCTATGTTATATAGTGATTGGGTTGGAATGTGTCAATTTATAGTGGGGGAAGGTGAGGGTGATGGTTTGGAGGGGGGGAGTAGGGAGGGTATACTTATATATTGAAAAACCTAGTTGCAAATAAAAGAAATATTGTAGTCTAGGCTTTAGTAAAGGAAAAAATATTAAAATGTAGAGAAATGGTAACAATGTAGAATAATAGAAATAATTAATATTCATTCAGAAATTTTTGTCAATAATTACTTAGATGTGGAATAATTTGCAGAAAAAATCATAGAAAATTCCTTTGTTTTAAATTTATTTACCTAAAGTTTCTTACTATTTTTTGTGTTTCTTGCAAAAATATTCCTAGGTTATCAACTTGAGGAGTCATAATACCCAAGTAACGTACTTGGATATTTTAAGATTCGCAGGTAATAATTACTGATCTTAGACGTACTTATACACCTAAGTGTCATTATCTATACGTGTTTAACATAATTTTGAGGACTTATTTATGAGATTAATGAGCTATTAAGGGTGTAACTTTGTAGTTATATGTATAAGAGCATTTAATGTGCTTTGGAAACAAGTTAGGAATCAAAAAGATCAAATAGAGTTTACGAGAAAACTAGTCATGCTAACTTGAGCTATGCTAAGTTATAGTATACTTTGATGAACTCTATTTTGTTGTATGAACTAGTGATTGTTATATTATGTTGTAGGAGACCATTTAAGGTGTTTTGAAAGATAATTGAAGCCTACAAACAATTCCTCTAAAGTAGGGAAACAAGGATCAAACGCACGACGAGATAGGAGCTAAACAGAAGCGAATCCTCTCCTTTGTAGGAGTGCCTTGCTCCGCACCCCCAAGGAAGTCTATGGGGTGTGTTTCGCAACCCCAAGGGTAAACCTTCACTGCATTATAATCTCTATGAGTGGACACCACACCCCCAAAAGTTGGCTTTAGGCCACCGGCGTGAGGTAACTCCCGAAGCGTCTAAAAGTTAATTTTAAGCCTTTTAAGTGAGGGGAAATATTTTAAATGCATATATTTCATGTTGGGATACACATGAATGACCTAAAACACTATAAAATTATCACTTATTCATAATTTTATCCCATCTTTGGATTAATACACAAATTGGGGAGCAGACAAGACATCAAGGGGCTAAAAGTAGGATTCTTTGTTCTTTACTTTCTTGTAGTTTTACTCTATGAACTCATCTATGGTGATTCTTTATAAGACTATGAGTGGATAAGAAGCCTCATTCTAGGGTTGAGGCTAATGATTATTTAATTATGGTTTGATTATTGATTTATATGTTTATCAAGTATGTGATTTTTCTTACATTCTTGTTTTACTATTCTAAAACATCATGAACTTTAGGGTAAATATAAGTCCCCAAAGAGGGATGGAATTAAGCATATAAGAAGTGCGGATCATGTCTTTAATCATTAGATACTAATTTTTAAAGGATGATTTGTGATTAGGATAGAGATATACCTAAATTCTCTACTTGGTTGATAAAATTGGAGAATAGTTTAATGCATCCAATTAAAGAGTCACATTCCACACTCAATTATATAGTTTTGAGATTAATTTGGGTAGATGAATGAGAGGATCACTATTCCCAAGTTATAATATCAATCCTATAAAACAACGATCATGATAAATAACTATACCGTCTAGAAACCTTAATTATGCATGAATGTGAAGAAAATGCCTCAACCCTAAAATCTCTTCATATATTGTTTATAGTCCAAATTTTATGCTATTGTTAATTTTTGTTACTTAGTTAAAATTTAAGAACTCACACTCTTGATTGGTGACCCTTGGACTTATTTAATCTCATTAGTAACTCTAGAATTGGATAGTTTGTTAATCACCAAGTTCGTGTGGGATCCATATTCAGCTCGCAAGAGTCACTTTACTAGTTGTTTGACTATGTACACTTGTGTGTACAGTAGGATGCAACAAGTTTTTGACGTCGTTGTTGGAGACTTAAAAATTGGCAATATTTTGATTTTTAATTTTGGTATTTTATTTGATAAGTTCTGATAGCTCAATTAGCTACTGATTTTACAGGTACAATTTTGAATCTCTAGTAGCTAGCAAGGGCAAGGGATTTGGTTGAACCATATCCCAAACTAAAGCGACGCTTACACCAACTGAGGAGAGAATCAACACTTCTCTATCTCATTCTGCAAGTTTAATAAGAAGAAGTCATTCCTGCAGTCATGGATGAAAAGTAAGAAGTCGTAGGATAGTATGTGAAGTAGAAATCCTATTCTCAACTAATATTACCTCCGCCATCTGCAAACCAAAATCTAGAGGTAGATTTGAGCTTAAATAGAACATGGTTCAATTGTTGTACAATAGTGGACAGTTGATAAGTGGTGATTTTACCACTCATTTGCACTCAAATTTCATGCATATTACCTTGTTTTGAATGAATAAATGAGACATAATTATGATTAAATGCACTAATATCCACTCTTTGCAGGCATAGAGTTAAGGGGATAGAAAGATGTGAATTGGAGCTTAAAATTATCAAAAGGGGAGCAAGAAAGTACAGCTGAAGACCTGGAGCAGAAGGGCCTTAGTTACCGCAATTGTAGTCAGCAAACTGCGGCCGCGAAAGTCAAGAAGGGCCAATCAACCATGGTCGCATAAGTTAATCGTGGTTGAAAAGGTTGCGGTCACGGCCACACTGGTGCGATCGCGGTGTAGAAATATAGTTCAGCCCAAGGGAAAATCTGGAAATGCACGTAGCTGATCCCAATTTGGACAAAAAGACTCAAACCCTAGAATTATGAATCATATTCTATCTTTCCCCATTCTTTTAGTTTTTAACTTTTGAGTTCATATCCTTCATACTTGGAGAAGAAAATATTGTATAAATTTTAGGTGAAGAATACATTGGAGACCTTCTAAGAGAAGGACTAGCTCACTTTCATTGTTGATTTGTGGGAGTACAAAGTTTGAAGTAACATGCACTTAACCTTTAATAAATAATTTCAATAGATATTATGGGTATATCTTTTCTTATTTATCTTATGTGTAGCTAGATCTCCCTTTTGGGGTTATGTGTAAATAGAGGTTAAAGTGTCTGTGGGTTGTTATTGTTAGCCTCTATTTAGTAGTTCATACTTATGGGTTTTATCATTTCTATGCTAACTTGGTTGGGATTTGTGGGTGAAATCCCCAAATACCCATATGGATTTGATGAGTGAAATCTCCAAACTCTAGAAAGCTCAAGGACATCTTTAAAAAAAGCATTTTGGGTGAACTTTAGGAATCCATATCATCCTTGAAAGAGAGATGTGGAGACCATAGCAATGATAGACAATTATGTGTATAGTTTGCTAATTTTCACTATCTTAGAAATAAGGGTGATTGTGAAGTTAACTATACCATGGGTATCATCCTAGAAATAGGGATGCCTAAATTGAGGTTTGGTTGCCAAATGTTGAATACATCCATTAGGTATTCAAAAGAATCAATAGGTGAAAATTTGGTGTTTTGTTGAAAGACTAGCATCAAAATAAATAACTGAACCAACCCTTATTTTATTTACTAAATTGATGTTGATTACTAACACCTATATATTATTCCCTTAGTAATGCATAACCCTAAGATCCATGCCTGATTGTTAAAACTCTTATTATTCATTGCCATGAATTTAAACTAGAAAACCCAAAAAGAAATATTAGTGTTGATACTTGTCTCCCCTATTTTTATTATTTTGTACTATTGGTTTGAATTTAACTTGTATCTATTATTTTGGATCAACTTGATTGCCAATCACATTGTTCCTCATGGATTCGACCCCAACTCCTAAGTTGGGTAAATATATTGACAACGACTGCCTTGCACTTCAATCGACGTGCAAGTTGAGCATTATCAAAAATGGCGTCGTTGCTGGGGAACAATTTGGCGTATTAAGTTAGTTTGAAATTTTAGCTTACTTGCTTGAATTCAAGCTTGTAAATATTTGTTTGTGATTTTCTTTTGTAGGTAGATTTTTAGTCCATTGTAGTTTTCTCTATGGTATCTTCCGACAAGTATGTTGTTGGTAGTCAGGAATCCTATCGTGATGACCCATGTCCAATTTATAACGTACCACACTTCTGGAGAGATTGTAACTATGCTCCCTGGATCGAGATGGATCCACCATCTCAATCCTATAGGAAGTATAGGTGTTCTGTATGTAGTGGTCGAGATGGACGTTGGGATGAATGTCCAAATGCCCCTCTCTCTATTATGCTAACTAGGTTGCTAGTTCTTTTTATGAACTGGATAGGTCTTATAATTAGAAGAAGATAGAGAAATATACCGAGTCACTATTTTGGATTTGGTAGATACAATGGAGGAGAGTATACAAGACATGCATCAAGAGGCATTAGGATGGAAAAGTGTCAAGAAGGAGAAAATTGGCAAAGAAGAAAATCTTGAAACTACCACTACCTTTCCCATCTCCCAAGAGGAGGTTTATCAAGAAGAGAAACCAAGTTATGATGATAATCTTGGTAGTGAAGACTCCTAGGTGATTTCCCAATCAATCGAGTCAAATGAGGAAGAAGATACCCCCAAAAAAATAGTACTAGAGTCAAAAGAAGAATCAAGGCATATCTCTTATAAAGACTCTAGGTCATTTTGGGGTAAAAGTGCTACGGAGGAGGAAATTCTAGAGTAAGGGGTTAGACCTCATTCAAACCAATTTTCAACATTTTTCTTAGGTGATGTGATGAAATTCTATCTACCTAGGCCAATGAGGTATTGTGAAAAGGAGTATAAACTCTATATTTGGGGATTTGACACTCCAACAGAGAACATGGAAGCCCCACCATCAATGGCCAAGGACTTCAACTTCTGATGTGTAACTAGTATACTATTGATGTCTTCACCTTTTCCCAAGGAGCCAAACCAAAAATTCAATGTGAAATTGGGCAAAAGGCTCAAGTCTTCAAAATGGCTAGATAGAAGCTTCCTCGTTATTTCATCCAAGTTTCAACTTGAAAGATCTGAATCTTCTGTCACTCTGTTGCTCATTGCACAATGAAAAAAAGCTGGGATAGATATTCAAATCTTTTAAGTGGAAGTGAAAAAGGAAATGATGGAGGCATCATGCCATGACGTTAAACTAAGCGCTCAATGGAAGGTAACCCATCACGCCACAAAAAGTGGCTCATATCCTTTTATTTTATGCATGATAAAGTATATTTTATTTTGCATTTGTTCATGCATAATCCATGAAATATTGGTGCTAAAAGGAATTTTGATTGAATTTGAAAAGAGAAATGTGGAAATTGGCAAGTTTGAACTGGACAAAAAATGCAGGAGACCCGATTGTTTGGTCTCAGTTACTGCAACCGTGGTCCATGACACTGCGATCATGGTGGCTGCATGACTATAATCGTGTAACTAGGACTATGATCGCAGTCCAATCAGTTCAAATGACCATCTGAATACCCATTGCCCACACGTATTTTCCCTCAATTTCTCTTAAATTTTCTCAAATCTTTGGCTTGGAATTGCATATCCAGTGTCATTTCATTCCAACTGCATTATCTAAACTTGGTATGTTTTCCTAACTCCCTAATTTTTAACTTCATTGCATGCTTATAACTTGTAATTTAGATAAAGGCATGAATTAATACTTTAATTACAAAATGCATGCTTATTGATGATCATTGCTTTGGTTAGCTATTTTAGTTGGTGTACACACTAACGAGGAAGTCTTGAGTACCTAGATTTAGGCCTAAAACGATTGAAATGATCGTGTACACCATTTATTTGAATGAGTTCAATTTTAATTCTTCCAAGTTTGGGGCCATAATCACGCATTCTAGGCTTAAATCGCTTATAATGTTGATATGCCTAGTTGAAAAAAAAGAATTGGGGTTAAAATTTTGTTTTGAGCATTATGTAGAATCTATCAACTAAGGTCTCAAGTAATGCAATTTCAGTCCCTATGACCACGATCGCGGCACCGTAGTCGCGGTCAATGCTCTGCAATCGCCATACCTGAGGGCAGTGTTTGCAGGAACCAAAATTTTTGCACATCAATTTTTGTCCCCAAAATACTCTATAACACTACAACATAAGCTTATATATTTGACCTAGCATGTTCTTGGTATGATAATGCTAATGATGGTCTCAGTTGCATTGCTTACAGGTTCTAAACCTCAAAGATGGGAGATTTTGACAACACCAAATTCATGGTCGTCAAATGCTAAGACCTCTACTTTGATGATCTGCCAAGGATGAAATTACTCTTAGAAAAGGGTATTTTCCTTGATAAAGTAAAGGAGAAGCTCCCATAATTCCATGACCGACTTAATGCTATCGGGTAGATGTGTTTTTCCCTGGACTCCTACTATGCAAATGAGCATTGGGTACGTAAGTTCTATGTGAACCTTAGTGTAGTTTCTCTTACAAACCCAGTGACAACAATTTGGGGAAAGCAAATAAACTTTGAAGATGAGCGGATTAATGAGGTATACGGGCTGCTGAATGCTGACATGGGGCAATTCCAAGTAAAAGTTGTGAGCCAGGAACCTGGATGGAAAACATATTATGTTTGGGAGAAAAAGTATGTTGGTCCATCACCAAGAGAGATATTTTGATGAATGACTATACAGCTTAAGTCAGGCTATGGTTGAATATCATTTGTAGCAAAGTATCGTCGTATACTCGCATGACTATAGTTACAGATATGCGAGCTCGAATAGTGTCTTGTCTCCTATCTAGCATCCCTTTAAATATGGTCGAGATTGTAATCTCAGAGTGGAGGTTCTTTAAGATTAGGGAGGTATGTTGCTTCTTTTTCCATCCCTTATCACTGAGCTTTCCAAGAGGGCAGAGGTGGAGTATATTAAAGATACCTAAGTACACCCAGGACCCTGCATCATTTCACTTAAATTTTGAGGTGAGGGTACCCTAGGTCAGTGCAAAAAAAGAAAGATGGAGTAAGGTATGTTGACCCAGAAGGACACAGATTCTTGCAGACCCTCATTATCCAATACATTCAATGACATTTCTGGTCAGATACAGGTGGTGAGAGAGCTATTTTCCAAACTACCTCAGGGACGGGGAGATCCCTCCACTACCCGTCATTCATATACAGCACAGTCAGATTATGAGAAGTACAAGGTAGAATAGTATAAGTATGGTACCACAGTAACCAGTCTGGAAAGAGCCTTGGCTACCTCTCACTGGGACCTCAAGGATTCACATGAGAAGATGGTGAAGAGGGACAAGAGAAGAGATAAATTATTCAAGAAGCTATGGAAAAGGGTGAAGGGCATCTTCAAGGTGCTCAAACCCAACCATCGACTACCTTCACCAAGGTTGGATAGTGAGGACGAGGCTCCGAATAAGTTGTCTGCTAATGATGTTGAGGGTGATGGTGCACCGTCAGCATGATAGGATAGCTTTCGATACATATTCAGAGAGACCCCTTTCATTATTACTTTCTTGCAGATGCAATGAGGACACTACATTCTTTTAGTTGGGGTGCCCCGGATGTATATTGTTTTGGTGTTGTGTGCCGAATATTTTTATTGATGTTGTTTTGGGATGACATTTTGGATACTATTTTTATTGTGTTTTTAGGGATGCTACATTTTTGGGTACTCTGATGGTGCCCAAGTTTTATGGATTATCATGTTTTTCTTTAGTTTTAGTTTTTATTTTTTCTAAACTTTTATTTTGAATTTGGTGATGCATGACAAGCTTTTCCCTATGATAGATTAAGTGACGACATTCATAAGGGTAAAGCATCGTGTTTGGGTTTTGAGACATAGGTGCAGGGGAATATTGAGTAACCATAGCAAAAATGTCATGAATTCAAGCGAAGTCTGAGTACCTGTGGCATTGTAAATTGTAAATTGTAAATTTGGGATCATGCTAAACACCATTGGCGAAGTCTGAGTAGCCATACGGGTGGTTTGCTCATTTTGAGCCAAAAGGTGAGGCTAAGGCTTTGGTGGTAGCCATAATTTAGCAAATTGTGTGTGGTGCTAATGCAAAATAAGAACCCCTTCTATCCAAAAATTTTTAAGAAATCATGGGCATGGATGTGAGCAATGTTGTAATAACACTTTTTCTCTTTTTGTCGCTCCATAAATTCTTGACTTGTGAATAGAAATACAACAACAACAACAAACCCAGTGTATTCCCACCTAGTGGGGTCTGGGGGGGTAAGATGTACGTAGTCCATACCTCTACCTCTAAAGAGGTGGATACTCTAAAATTATCTTTAGCGGGAGGGACATTTGAGATCCCTTGGCGAATTTTGCATGCTATGTGTGGAGAGCTATTTGCATTCATCTCTTGTATACTTGTGTTATCTAGAACTTGCCTCGTTAGTCTCTCAAGGCTAATTTTGATTGTATTTGGTTGGAGAAATGATCATAGGTCATCTTTGTTAGTTTGGAAGCCACTTTATCCTAAAAAAAAAAAACTATCCACGCATGAATATAATCCCTAGTTACCCATTTTGAGCCTTTGCACCTTTCTTGGCAAAGACATTATAAGTTGTAAACCATTCTTTTATCCCTCTTTTGAACCATACCCTTCTTGACCTTGAAAATGTAACTTGAGGCTAAAAGCCTAAGTTGGGGGTGGTGAAAGTTGATGCAAGTAAGTTTGGGTCCACAAAGTTGAAGTGATATGCCTAAGTGCCTAAGCTTTGAAACAAATGAATAGAAAAGAAAAGATTACAACAAAGGAATGAATTGCATGAAAGTTGCAAAAAAGGGAAATTGAAAGAAAATGGGTGAACAAAGGAAGAAAAAAGTAGGCATGATAAATGAGAGAAAACAAAGAACAGTGGCCCATAGTCAAAAATAAGAATTGAAAAGTGTGATATAGATGTTTAAGGAAGGGTATATTCATGTTGTTCCCAAATGATATCCTACCCTAACCCGAACCTATGTTACAAGCTTAGAAAGTCCCTTGAGATCTCAGACCATTTACTTTCTTCATAGTGGCTATTGAAAATAGGGGCTAGCCTATGGTATGACACTTGTTGCATAGAGATTTCTTTTGTGAAGGAAAGAGCTTTTGCACTTAAAATTCCTTGTTGCATAGTTGGTAGTTTGGTGTGTGGAATTCTCTTTCTTATGAGGTTGGCATGTGAACAAGTTGAGATGGGTGATTATGTCACCTCCCAAACAATGAGCCAAATGGAGTATATCTTAGTTATGGTCAAAAAGAAGCAATTTCTAGAGTACTAGTTCTTTTTTCTTGGTTGCTCTTCAAAGCCTTATGCATCCTTAGATATTGCAATTTTATAATGAGGGGTGTAGTGAAACTTTCCTAGCACATGTGTAATGAACTACTTATGGTGATGACTAAAGTTGAGGTCATTTTGATCTTTAAGGCATAAAGTTTAGGCATAGATAATTGTGTTTCATAGTAAGAGGTAGTGTTGCTTGAGGACAAGAAATAGCTTTAACTTGGTGGTGTTTATTAGTGGTGATTTTACCACTCATTCGCACTCAACATTCATGCACATTACCTTATTTTGAATGAATAAACGAGACATGATTATAATTAAATAAACTAATATCCACTCTTTGCAGAAATAGAGTTGAGGGGATAAAATGATGTAGATTAGAGCTTAAAATGATCAAAAAGGGATCAAGAAAGTGCAGTTGAAGACCTGGAGAAAAGGGGATCAGTTACCGTGATTGCAATTTGCTAACCGCGATCGTGGCAGTCAAGCAGGGTCAATCAACCGCAGTCGCGTAAGTGTATTGTGATCATGGAGGCCACGGCCACGGTCAAGCTGGTGTGATTATGGCATAGTGAAAGAGTTCAATCCAAGGGAAAATTTGGAAATACACGTGGATAATCTCAATTTTGACATAAAGATTCAAACCCTAGAATTATGAATCATATTCTATCTTCCCCAATTTTTTTTAGGTTTTAGCTCTTGAGTTCATAGCCTCCATACTTGGAGAATAAAATATTGTATAAATTTTGGGTGAAGAATTCATTGGATACCTTCTAATAGGAGGAATAGCTCACTTCCATTGTTGATCTGTGGGAGTGCAAAATTTGAAGCAACATTTAATGGAAATTACAGGTATATCTTTACTTATTTATTTTATGTGTAGCTAGATCTCCCTCTTGGGGTTATGTGTGAATAGGGATTAAAGTGTGTGTGGGTTGTTATTGTAAGCTTCTATTTGGTAGTTCATACTTAGGAGTTTTATAATTTCTATGCTAACTTGGTTGGGATTTGTGGGTGAAATCCCTAAATAGCCACTTAGGTTTGATGAGTAAAAACTCCAAACTCTAGAAAGCTCAATGCCATCTTCGAAAAAAGGGTTTTGGGTGAACTTTAGGAATTCACATCATCCTTGAAAGAGGTATGTAAGGACCAAAGCAATCATAGATAATTATGTGTATAGTTTGCTAAAATTTCACTATCTTAGACATAAGGGTGATTGTGAAGTTAAATATACCATGGGTATCATCCTAGAAATAGGGATGCCTAAATTGAGGTTTGGTTACCAAATTTTGAACTTATCCGTTAGGTATTCGAAAGAATCAATAAGTGAAAGTTTGGTGTTTTGTTGAAAAACTAGCATCAAAATCTATAACCGAACCTACACATATTTGATTTACTAAATTTATGTCGATTACTAACACCCACGTGTCATTCCCTTAGTAATGCATAACCCTAAGATCTGTTCCTAATTGTTAACGCTCTAATTATTCGTAGCCCCGAATTATACTAGAAAAAAAAAGAAAAATAAACATTAATGTTGATACTTGTCTCCCCTATTTTTATCTTTTTGTACAATTGGTTTGAATTTAACTTGTATCTACTATTTCAAATCAACTTTATTGCCACTCACATTGTTCCTTGTGGATTTAACCCCGACTCTTAAGTTGAGTAAATATATTAACGACAACCGCATTGCACTTCAACTGACGTGTAAGTTGAGCATTATCAACAATTTACAGGATGTCACATGAGGACCAACGGACCCATCTATAAGATTTCTTTGAGATCAGTTAATTTCCACTAGAGTCTCCATAGATTACGTGAGGCTCACTCTCTTCCCCTTCTTAATATAAGGGAAATCAAGGAAATAGGTGAAAGTAGAACCTTCAAACTTCATCACAACTTAGGATGACTTGGCAAAGGAGTTCCTCATTCAGTTTTTCTATTTGGCAAAACTGCAAGGTTAGGAGTGAAATCTTGAGTTTTAAACAAAATCCAGATGAGAATCTCTATCATGCATAGAAGAAATTCAAGTCTCTTCACAGTGATTGTTGCATCACCAACATACTAGTGAGTTATTAGCTCATACTTTTGTTAAAGCTCTTGACTATAACACAAAAAATTTTCTAGATTCTACTATAGGTGGTCAAGGTTTGGAGAAAACTTATGATGAGATATATACTCTTCTAAATCTTGGTTATATTTTTAAAAGTATGGTGAAGAAGCCGATAGGTATGATTGAGTTGGATAGTGTCATGGCATTGGCAGCTCAGTTGGCATACTTTCAGAACCAAATAATGACACAGTTTAGTAAGTTTGGGGTGAATCATCCTCGAACTCAAGAAAATGCAGTTCAGCTTGCTCAGACTTGGTGTGGACTTTTTGAAGTAGTGGTCACTCTATAGACCTTTGTGGAGCAAATATGGAGTCGGTTAATTTCGTGGACAATGCTATTCCAAACTATGGCAATGTCTACAATCACAACTGGAAGATTTATCCCCATTTCATGGGCAATAATCAGGATCACACTTAATAATTTCGACAGTAGTAAGGCACTCAAAATAGCACTCAGGCCAGTAATATTAAAGAGACTTTGAAAAAAGATCTTGTCCAATCAAGAACAACTGGCTACAGATATCAAAAATTAGCAACTGGCTCATAAGAATTTGGAGACATAATTGGAGAGGTAGCTCAGGCACAAAACACATAACCTCAAGGGGGTTTTCCTAGTTGTACAAAAAATCTAAAGCAAATGATGGAGAGCACCTTAAGGAATGTAGAAGCATTTTGATAGACATCCAATGAAATATTATGAAGCACAGGCAAAGATAGTTCCATAGCAAGATGATTAGAAGAAAGTGGCAACCAAAAAAGCTAAAAAATTGGGAAATTCCAAGTAACCAAACGTAAACCAACTGAGCATACACAAGAGAGACCACCACCACTATTCCCTCAAATTCTTAAAAGGATATGGCGGATTTATGCTTTAAGAGGTTCTTTGACATATTTAGAGAACTTCACATTAACCTTTGTTTGTTAGATGTTTTGTAGGAAATGCCTAAGTATGCTATGTACTTAAAGGATGTGGTGATCAAAAGACAAAGCTTTGTGACATTGAGATGGTAGCACTTACTGAAGAGTGCAGTTCAGTGGTGATGAGCAAGATGCCCAAGAACTTAAGGATCCTGGGAGTTTCACCCTTCCTATACAAATTGCTGAGAGTGATGTTGTCTATGCTTTGAGTTATTTAGGGGAAATCATTCACTTGATGCCCCTTTTAGCATTCAATACTCTTTTATTGGAAAACCAAAGGCCATTGTCAGTGGTGCTCCAAATTATAGATAGAGCAAGAGTGGTTTTTGAAGGAATTATAGAGGATATTTTGATTAAGGTTGGTAAGATCATAATTCCTATTATCTTTATTATTCTTAATTACGATGCAGATGACAGGGTGTAAACCATACTAGGATATTTATTCTTGGCATTTGGAGGAGCACTTATTGATGTACGAGAGGGCACTCTAAGATTGAGACTAAATGATTAAGAGATGGTCTTCAATGTATACAAAACACTCAACTCACCCTCACACTATAAGGATTTATGCATGATCATGGCTATGTAAGTGGATGAGTGTGCAGTTGAGGAGTGTAAACCTTCGTTTACCTCTTTGGACTCTCTCATGGAATTTTCCAAATCTCTAATTAAGCTTAAAGCTGGGAAACATAAAGAGAGACCTAAAAATAAAAGTAGAGAAAGAGCTACAAACCTTAAGAGTAAGCACTCAAGAAGTAAAAAAGAAATAAAATGTTGGGCTCTAAGTAAGAAAAAGAGTATGAAAGAATATGGGTAAAAGTTTTGAGCTGAGTCTTGTCGTGACAATAAATAAGGCATTTCTTGGGACGCAACCCAAGTTAAGGTAGTTGTTTTTATCTTTCTAGTTTATCTTTAGTATCATGTTTGTTTTTGTCTTTGTTTGAGTCACAAGTTGAAAAAAGTATGAGTACCGGAGATCTAAGCTAAGGAGCATGGGAAAAGTTGAATGTGGGATCCTCTAAACCTTCTTTGATAATTAAGATGCTACAAGCTAGGCCTAGAGGCCTCAAAGAGTATTTCTATCCTTATTTTTAATTTCTACTTTATAGATAAAGTGAGATTTTAAGTGTGGGGTGGGGAATCTTCTAATTTTTTAGGGTGAAGTGTTGCTATAGGATTTCCATGTTAAATTATTTTCTAGATTTTGACTAAATTTTAAAAAATTACAAGGAGATCTTAGATTTTGTTGGGGTCTTTTTAGTAAAAGCACACTTCACTCATCCCTTGGTTTCGAAACCTTTGAACCCAATTTTTTTAGGAGTAATTTTAAAATTTTTTCATTAGGAATAAATGAAATGTTCTTGGCAAAAGCTATGTATGATTACATGATGCAAGTTGGGTTTGAATGTGAAATCATGTATGATGAGTTGTATGACTATTTTTGAGACAACTAGTCTCAGTTATATGAGTTTTGTGCAATGTTGTCTTAATTTTGAATTTTTTCTATTACTTGATTGGGAGCCTATAGGGATCCTACTTGATTTGAGCATGTGCCATGTGTAAGTGAGGTTTTCATTATATTCCTTGTTGCATATTGAGGTCTAGAACTTACCTGGGGTATTTTCAAAGTGAAATAAAGAAAGTTGGATTTGGGAGATGATATAGGCATTTATTTGATAGCCATGTTTTTTACCTTTTTTATCTACCATTTTTGTGTGACCTTAGTTATCCCCATTAAGCCTTTATCCTATTCTTTAGTAGCATTATATGTAGCTTATTCCCTTTATTTTGGTTGAGCATAAATTGATCCAAATCCTCCTAAGAACTTTAATTAAAAGATTGAGATATTAAGGAGTGTAAAATTGAAGAAGGAAAAAATAAAAGTGAAGCCCCAAAATAATAGCTTTTGAAGTTTTGGAAATATTTCATGTGTTGTGGTTGGGAGAAATATAATGAAAAGAAAATTGATCAAAATTGAATCATTTGTTAAAAGTAAATACTCCCTCCTTAAGATGTATGAATTATCTTAAAGAGATAGGGCAAATGAAAAATAAGGTAGGACAATAAAAGTAGTAGAAATTTTGGTTAGTTAGAGAGGAGCCAATATAAAGTGTAATGTATTAAAGTGCTTAGGGGAAATGGTCACTATTACTGGCTATAATAATTTCTACCCATCACTTATCCTATATTACAACCCTTAAAGTCTTACTTGATCTTAAGAATTGATATTATGATATTAGTGGAGTACTGCACTAAGGAAAAGTTTATGGTTCGTCTTATGTGACATGCAAATTCTTTGTTAGAGTAAGAGAAATCTAATTCTTACACTTATTTTTGTGATGAATAGTGTATTTGTAAATAAATATGGGTGACTCTATTGTGGTGAGGGAACATGTTAGCTGATGGTTAGGTGATTTGTGTGATCTCTTTGTTTAATAAGATGCTTGAGTTTTCCAACTTCGTAGAGTCAATTCTTGACGTTAGGATGTTTTGAAGTAGTGTTCATGATTTTTCAATTGCAATATGACATGCTTAATGCAGAACTTGCCATTTATATAGTTGTTGTAGTTCTAGAGTGAGTTTGTTAGGTATATTAGTGATGTCATAATCTTTCTTGATGATGATTGATATAAAAGAATTGTTCAAATATGAACAAGGCTAGAAAATCTTAGGCGTATTTATACACCTAAGTGTCATTATCTATGTATGTTTAGCTTAATCTGAGGACTTCTTAATGAGCTTAAAGAGTTATTAAGGGTGTAATTATGTATTTATTTTTATATGACATATTTAGAGTGCTTAAGTTTCTTTTGAAACAAGTTAAATGTAATACCCCAAAAATCCAAACCCATGATAGAGTCATGTTTCAAGCTCATGCAATGAATCTTATAGTCCCTTGGTAATTTTATGAGTGATTTTGATGTGTATTAAGGCCTCAAATAACTCCAACTATTAGACGAATCAAAATAATCCTTACCGATTGAATTTTTGATGAAAATGTTGCTTTAGGCAACTTTAAACGAGTATATCATTTGCTTTATTAAGTATTTTCTAGCTCAAGACCCACCAAACTGTAGGAAATTGAATTACCTTTCCCAAAGATACCAGTTTCCTAAATTCAATACTCGGATGAGTAGTTATGGCAGTTTTAGTGAAAATAATAGCCCAACACAATAAGGCCGCATCACGATGATGGCCAAAATCACATTCATCCCTTTCCAATGTGTCACCATGATAAGCACCGTATCGCGCCAAGGAGAATTTTTGCATTTGTCATTTTCCATTAAGGCACCGCGATGGAACCGCATTGTACTAAGGTTACAGTTTGGAATTATCCTTTTTCTAGTAGCGTAATGCGATAGCAGCACGTAGTGACGTATGGTAAAATGGGTATTATCAATTTTCCAGTGAGCTGACGCGATTGCACTAAGTTGTGCCGGAGCTAAAAATCGGGATTTCCAACTTTTGTGATTTAAATTCTAGGGACCATTTGGTCTTTTTCCATGGCCCCAAATCCTTCCAAAACACATAATTAACACCCTAAAGGGACATTATGTGCCCTGTTACTCACAAATCCTTTTCAAGAAATTAATTATCTTTCAAGAACAAACCCTAGCCTTCAAGATCAAAACTCAAGAATTCACCATCAATTCTCACAAATTAATAAATCAAGGTATGTTTGGTGTTCATCCTTGGATTCCTTCCACCCTTGGAGTTCAAGAATCCTTTTGAGAATTTAAATTATGAATTATATTCTTGCATTGAATTTTTTGCATGTATGTGTTGATTTTATGGGTTTTAAACTAAGAAGATTATGAATTTCAAGTAAATAAACTAGCATGTGTGTTGATTTAGGTACTCCCCATATCATAACCCATGAATTATGAGATGAATGTTGTAGTCATGATATCCCCATGTTATTCTTTCTCATGAATAAGAACCATGCTCCCCAAGTATTTGACAAAATGTTTATGTGAATAAATTATGCATGATATCCTAATTCTAATATTTTAAACTTCTGATATGGTTCCATTATTTATGCTATCGAGTCCTGGGGGAATTGTATACCCAAAATTAGCTGCTTACTTAGTTTTCAGTTATAATAGAATGATTTTGTAGTATCCCAAATAGTAGCATTCGGTCAGTTAATAGAATCAGTGCGAGTTCTGTCAAGCTTAGAACAACTTAGTGATCAGAGTCGGTTCAGTTGGGAGTAGGATTCAGCACCGAGCGAACCCAGGGATGGGGGCATTCCTGCCAGTATAGGATTTGACCCTTAGTAGCATTCCCTGAGTTACAAAACTACATAACTAGCGTGGGGTAGATCGCCTTCCTGCCAGACTAGGGTTGACGTAACCATATATATCTCATGAGTCTTCCTGTAGGATTAGGGTTGACCGGGCTAGTGTTAGTAACCTGTGGCACAGTGCTAACACCCTTCCAAGTGGGGTTACAGGTTAGACCATGAATCAATCTATAAATGGGGCATGTCGATTAGATGATAACTCCCACAGTCTTAGTTCAAGTATTCATTATTAGTATTTAGTACAAAACTAAGTTCAGTTCTACACAATCATGACATATAGTTATCAGTTATTTAGTTTTCAGAAATTTAGTACTTTAGTTTCAGTCTAATTTAGACAGATGATATATGTTTGGTATTACAAGTTTATTACCTTCAGTAGTCCCAGCCTTGCATATACCCTCATCCAGTCACTTTATGATATTTATTTATTATTATTACTCATGCACATGAGCCCATGCATATTAGCCTAACCTTACCTAGCATACCAGTACATTCAAAGTACTAATGTATACTCTCTCTTTGCGCGATGATGTCTGATATCATAGGTTCAGATGCTCGGGTTCCTGATCGTACTTAGCCAATTCAGCCAATCAGCTGCTTCTCTGTCTTTCATAAGTCTTTACATAGCCGTCAACTTCAAAGTCAGCCCCAAAGTCCTAATAGAGCCTTTCTCAGTCTCTACCCCAGTGAGAAAGTCTATCATAGCCTGGCGGGTATGCAGGAATTGTCTGATTATGGTTTCTCTGAAAGTTACTTTAGTAGACCTTGTAGAGTTAGATATGACCGATTTTGATGTCATTCTCGGCATGGATTGGCTCTACTCATGTTATGACTTAGTCGATTGTAGAAATAGAGTAGTTTATTTTTAGTTTCCAAATGAACCAGTCCTTAAATAAAGAGGTATTACTACAGCGCTTAGGGGTAAGCTTGTTTCTTACCTTAGGGCGAGAAAGATAATATCCAAGGGGTGCATTTACCATCTTATATGAGTCAAAGACTCTACTTCTGAGACCAAATATTGGGTCAGTTTCAATAGTAAGGGAATTTCTAGATGTGTTGTCTAAAAATCTTCCTAAAGTTTCTCCCGAAAGGAAAATTGACTTTGGAATAGACCTTCTTCTAGATACACAGCCTATCTCTACTTTTCCATACAGAATAGATCCAGACGAACTCAAAGAGTTAAAAGAACAGTTGAAATATCTAGATAAGGAATTCACCAGGCCCAGCATTTCCCTGTGGGGTGCACCAGTTCGATTCGTGCATAAGAAAGATAGTTCTCTCAGAATGTGTATTGATTATCGCCAGTTGAACAAAGTCACAATCAAAAACAAATACCCACTTACCAGAATTGATGACTTGTTCGACCAACTTTAGGGTGCCAATTATTTTTCTAAGATAGACCTCAGATTCGGCTATTATCAGCTCAGAGTCAGAGCATGTGACATTCCAAAAATAGTTTTCAGAACCTGGTATGGTCACTTCGAGTTTCTAGTCATGTATTTTGGTCTCACAAATGCCCCAGTAGCCTTTATGGACTTGATTAATTGAGTGTTCAAGTAGTACTAGCACATGTTCATCATAGTATTCATTGATGGTATTCTTGTCTACTCCCATAGTGAAAACAATCATGCAAACCACCTCAAAATAGTATTGCATCCTCTCAGAGCCCATCAGTTGTTGATAAATTCAGTAAATGCAAATTTTGGCTAATATTAGTATCTTTTCTTGGCCATATTATTTCTGGTGATGGCATTAGAGTTGATTCTCAAAAGACCAAAGCGGTGAAAAACTGGCCCAGACCCATTTCTCTATCAAATATCAGGAATTTCTTGGGTTTGGCTGGCTATTACCGATGATTTGTTGAAGGATTTCTATCTATTGCATCCCCTATGTCCAGATTAACTCAGAAGAAAGTTAAGTTTCAGTGGTCAGATTCTTGTGAGAAGGGTTTTTAGGAGTTGAAGACTCGACTCACGACAGCCCCAGTTTTGATGTTACCAAATGGTTCAGATGAGTTTGTTGTGACTATGATGCTTTTAGAGTTAGTTTGGGGTGTATTTTGATGTAGAAGGGTAAAGTTGTGGCCTATGCCTATAGACAACTTTAGCCCCATAAAATAAATTGCCCTACTCATGATCAGGAGTTAGCAGCTTTTGTGTTTGCCTTAGAGATTTAGAGGCACTATTTGTATGGGGTGTATGTTGACGTGTTCACAAATCACAAGAGCCTGCAGTATGAGTTCTCATAGAGGGATTTGAATCTGCGTCAAAGGAGATGGTTAGAATTACTAAAATACTATGACATGAGTGTTCTGTATCACCCGGGCAAGGTCAATGTAGTGGCAGATACCCTAAGTAGATTGTCTATGGGTAGTGTTGTTCACGTTGAGTATGGTAAGAAGAAGTTAGTTGAGAAAGTTCACCAGCTTTCCAGATTAGGTGTTCTTTTGGCTGATTCAGCTGAGGGTAGCATATGGTACAGAGTAGTTTAGAATCTTCTTTAGTTGTTGAGGTAAAAGAAAAGAAGGACAAGGATCCCAATTTAGTTAAATTGAAAAAGTCAATCAGATATCTCAGAATAAAAGTTTTCTCCCAAGGGGAAGATGGCATGTTGTGTTGCCAGGGTATACTGAGTATGTCGTGTGTTGATGAGTTGAGACAGCGAATTCTTGCAGAAGAGCATGGTGAGCATTACTCTATTTATCCATGGGCTATGAAGATGTATCGCGATCTGCAGGAAATCTATTGGTGGAGTGGGATAAAGAGATATATTGCAGAGTTTGTGAATAAGTGTTCTACTTGTCAGCAAGTGAAGATTGAGCACCAGAAACCCAATGGATCTATGAAGGAGTTCAGTGTTCCCACTTGGAAGTGGGAGAAAGTGAACATAGATTTTGTGACAGTTTTTCCTTATACACGTCATCAGGATGATTCGATTTGGGTAATTATGGATAGGATGACAGAATCAACCCATTTCTTACCAGTCCATACTTCATTTTTAGCTAAGGACTATACCAAGCTCTATATCAGAGAGTTGGTTAGGTTGCACGGTGTCCCGTTGTCCATCATTTCAGATAGATGTATGCATTTTACCTCTTACTTTTGAAAAGCTTTTCAGAAGGGTCTTAGTACCCAAGTTTACCTCAGTACAGTCTTTCACCCTCAGACAAATGGTCAGGAAGAAAGGACTATTCATACCCTTGAAGATGTGTTGAGAGTGTGTATAGTTGACTTTAAGGGCAGTTGGGATAACCACTTGCCTTTGATTAAGTTCGCGTACAGTAACAGCTATCATTCCAGTATTTAGATAGCTCTGTTTGAGGCTCTGTATGAAAGGAGATGTAGATCTATGATTGGTTGGTTTGAAGTAGGTGAGGCCATGGCAGTGGGGCGTGACTTGGTGTTTGATGCCTTAGATAAAGTACAGTTGATTAGGGAGAGGCTTAAGGCAGCCTAGAGCTAATAGAAATCTTATGCAGATATGAGAAGGAAGGACCTTGAATTTGAGGTTAGCAATTTTGTATATCTAAAGGATTAGTCCCCGATATAGTGGCGCTTACAGAATTTTATGTTGTTTTGAAAAAGTGGCCTATGATCTTGAGTTGCCTACAGACTTAGCATTAGTGCTCCAGTGTTTCATGTCTCCTCGATAAAGAAGTGCATAGGTGACCCAGCTGTAGTTGTTCCCTTAGAAAGCGTAGATGTTCAGAATAGCCTTTCTTACAAAGAGTACCCAGTCGAAATCCTCGATCATTAGATTCATCGACTAAGGAACAAAGAAGTTCCCCTAATCAAAGTTCTTTGGCAAAATTAGTCCGTTGAGGGAACCACTTGGGAAGGAGAAACAGATACAGACCAAGTACCCTCATCTTTTCTCTGCAAACTCAGATTCAGTGTAAGGTAACAGCCTTCTTAGAATTTCTCTTTTCTATGCTCAGTTTTAGCTGCATATCATTCTCATGTTAGTCATGCATTCACAGAACCAGTCTAGTCATGTGTTACACTTCAGACTCAGTTATGTAACCATGTTTTGATCACATATATCTAGCATGTAACATAAGTTCCTCAGTGTTTTCAGCTTAACCAGTCTCATTCGAGGATGAATATTCCCAAGGGGGAGATATTGTAATACCCCAAAAACCCAAACCCATATTAGAGTCATGTTCCAAGCCCATGCAAAGAATATTAAAGTCCCTTGGTAATTTTACGAGTGAGTTTGATATGTATTAAGGCCTCAAATAACTCCCATCTATTAGCCAAATCAAAATAATCCTTACCGATTGAATTTTTACTGAAAATGTTGCTTTAGTCAACTTTAAAAGAGCATATCTTTTGCTCTATTAATAATTTTCCATCTTAAGCCCCACCAAATTATAGGAAATTGAATTAGCTTTCCAAAGATACCAATTTTGCCTAAATTCGATACTCAGGTGAGAAGTTATGGCACTTTTAGTGAAAAACATTAGCCCAACGTGATAAGGCCGCGTCGCAGTGATGGCCAAAATCACGTTTGTCCTTTTTCAGTGTGTCATCGTGATAAGCACTGCATCGTGTCAAGGGGCATTTTCACATTTGTCATTTTCTAGTAAGGCACCGCGTTATATGAAGGTTCTATTTTAAAATTGTTCTTTTTCCAGTGGCGCAATGTGATAGCACGCATTGCATCATAGGGTAAAATAGGGGTTGTCAGTTTTCCAATGGCTCGATGTGATTACACCACATCGCGTTGGAGCCAAAAATCAATATTTCCAGCTCTTGCAATTTAAAATTTCAGGGATTGTTTGGTCTTTTCCCATGGCCCAAATCCGTCCAAAACACATAATAACACCCTAAAGGAGCATTATGTGCCTCATTACTCACAAATTCTCTTCAAGAAATTAATTATCTTTCAAGAACAAATCCTATACTTCAAGATCAAAACCCATAAATTCACCATCAATTCTCACAAATTCATAAATCAAGGTATGTTTGGTGTTCATGCTTGGGTTCCTTCCACCCTTGGAGTTCAAGAATCCTTTTGAGAATTTAAATTATGAATTACATTCTTGAATTGAATTGTGTTCATGTATGTTTTGATTTTATGGGTTTTAAACTAAAAAGATTATGAATTTCAAGTAAATAAACTAGCATGTATGTTGATTTAGGTACTCCCCATGTCATAACCCATAAATTGTGAGTTAAATATTGTAGTCATGATATCCCCATGTTACTCTTTCTCATGTACAAGAACCACGCTCCCCAAGTGTTTGACAAAATGTTTATGTGAATAAATTGTGCATGATATCCTAATTTTAATGTTTTAAACTGTGATATAGTTCCATTACTTATGCTATCGAGTCCTGAGGGTATTGTATGCTCGAAATTAGCTGCTTAGTTTCCATTAATAATAGAATGATTTTGTAGTATCCTGAATAATAGCATTCGGTCAGTTAACAAAATCAACATAAATTCAGTCAAGCTTAGAATAGCCTAGTGATCAGTGTTGATTCAGTTGGGAGTAGGATTCTGCACCGAAAAAACTCAGGGATGGGAGCATTCCTTCCAGTATAGGGTTTGACCCTTAGTATCTATCCCTGAGTTACAGAACTACGTACCCATCATAGGGTAGATCGCCTTCCTGCCTGACTAGGGTTGATGTAACCGTATATATCTCATGAGTCTTCCTATTAGATTAGGATTGACCCAACTAGTGTTAGTAACTCGTGGTACGGTGCTAACATCCTTCCAAGTGGGGTTACAGGTTAGACCATGAATCAGTCTATAAACGGTTTATATCGGTTATATGATAACTCCCACAGTCTCTGTTCCAGTATTCAGTATTCAGTATAGAACTTAGTTCAGTTCTACACGATCATAACTTACAGTTATCATTTATTCAGTTATTAGAAATTCAGTACTTTAGGTTTAGTCTAATTCAGACAGACGATATATGCTTGGTATTACAGCTTCAGTACCTTCAGTAGTCCCAGCCTTGGATATACCCTTATCCAGTCACTTGATGATATTTAGGTATAATTACTACTCATGCACACAAACCCATGCATAGTAGCCTAACCTCACCTAGCATACCAGTACATTCAAAGTATTGACACATACTCTCTTTTTGCACTATGATGTCTCATATCATAGGTTCGAATACTTGGGTTCCTGGCCGTACTTAGCCAGATCAGTCTATCAACCGCATTTACAGTAGTGAGTCCTCATCCATCGAGAACGCGATACTTATTTTGTCTTTACATTATTTCAGTTATTTCAGACCGTAGTTGTGAGTTAGTTGGGGCCTGTCCCATCAACTCTTTTATTTCAGATGTTTAAAGGCTTTTAGACAGTATCAGTTAGCAGTAATTCTACATATGTATTCAGTTTTGATTCAGTTTTATGAACCTTATGGCATTTTCAATTTTACTTCCATATATACTTCATGACTATTATTTAGTGCTCACAGCAGGTACCAGTAATGGGTTAGCTTATGGTTCTTCGGGATCGTAAGCACCGTGTGATGCCTAAGGTGTAGTCTCGGGGTATTACATAAGAATCAAAAATATCAAATACAATTTAGACCAGAAAACTAGTTGTGCTAGCTTGAGTTATGCTTGGTTTTAGTATACTCGAATGAACTCTATTGTGTTTTATGAACTAATTCTTGTTATATGATGTTTTAGGAGACCATTTTAGTTTTTTAGGAAGATACTTTAAGCCTACAAAAAAGTCCTAATAAGTGGAGAAACAAGTATCAAACGCACGACGAGATAGGAGCCAAAGGGAAGCAAATCTCCCCTCTGTGGGAGTGACTTGAGTCGCACCTCTTAAGGAAGGCTATGGGGTGTGATCCATAGCCCCTATGGATACCCTTAACTTTTTTGGACTCAATTTTTGTGGTTTTATCACCCAAATGTTGGCTTTAGACCACGCAGCGCAAGACAACTCTCGAGGCATCCAAAAGTTGATTTTAAGCCTTTTAAGTGAGGGGTAATATTGTCAATGCATATATTTTGTGTTGAGCTACCAATGAAAGACCTAAAACACTATAAAAGCATAAATTATTCATAACTTATTCCCATTTTATATAAATGCACGAATTGTAGAGGAGAAAAGACATCAAGGGGCTCAAACTAGGGTTCTTTGTTCTTTAACTTTACTTTCTTGTAGTTTTACTTTATGAACTCATCTACGGTGATTCTATGTAACATTGTGAGTGGATAAACACCATAATTATAGGGTTGAGTCTACAAACATGATTGTGTAATTATGGTTTGATTATTGGTTTATATGTTTATCAAGTATGTGATTGTTCTTACATTCTTGTTTTATTATACTGAAGCGTCATAAACTTTAACATAAATATAAGTCCCAAAACGAATTGAACGTAGGAGTGGAAGGATGTAATAAAGAATGTAAGGATTATGGATCATTTCTTGTATCATAAGATACTAATTTTTAAAGGATGATTTGCGATTAGGATAGAAATATACCTAAACGCTCCACTTGATTGATGAAATGGAAAGATAGTTTACTGCATCCAAATTAACGACGCACATTCCCGCTCAATGATGTGGTTATGAGATTAATTTGGGTAGATGACTGATTGAATGACCATTTCTAAGTTATAATATCAACCCTGTAAATCAACAATCACGATAAACACCAGTACCGGCTAGAAATCATAGTTATGCATGAATGTGAAGTAAATTCCTCAACCCTAAAATCTCTCTGTATATTGTTAAGAATGCAAATTTTCATGTTGTTTCTAATTTTTGTTACTTAGTTAAAATTTTAAACTCTTGATTGGTTACACTCGAACTTATTTGATCTCATTAGTAACTCTAGAATTTTATAGTTTTTTAATCACCAAGTCCTTATGGGATCGATATTTGGCTCGCAAGAGTGACTTTACTACTTGTTTGACTACGTACACTTGCATATGTAGTAGGATGAAATAAAATCCATGAAAGTTTTTTCATCACATTTTTTTGACAGATAGAAGGAAATAAAATTGCCTGCGATGCTTCCTGTAAAAGTCCCAAGTAAATTTCCATGTAATATAAACCTTTCTTGTAGTGTGATTCAATCATAAAATATCATTAGATGGATAATAAAAGAGATGTGACAATCATTTTCAATTTAGCTCGGATGACTCAAGGATTCATTCCAATTACAACAATATTAATCACCATGAATCTCAATTTTTGACAAGAAATCCATTTATACTAGTAAACGTATAACTCTGGTCCTCTCAAGGAACCAATATAGCAAGACAACACTTTAGCCCCATCTACTCAAGAAACCAGATATAAAATTAGTCAATATATAAACTCGGTCCTTTAAAGAAATCAATATAACAAGTCGACACTTAAGTTCGGTTAATTTAAGGAACCAAATATAATATCAGTCAAAATGTAAACCCTATTCTCTAAAGGAACCCATCATATACAAATATCTATAACAAGTACACAAATAACTCAGTTCACTCAAGGAACCGTCACTCTCACCAATATTTGTACTCACATGCTAAGAGTTTTATGATCGCTCACTAGCCTTGACCTATAGGGGATAAGCTATTATCCATATACCAAATCCCAAAAATGAAGTGTCTACAAACCTTATTTCAACTAATTTTAAAAGAGATATAAATACCTACATATCCCACAATAATGACAGATATCATGACAATCGTAATCACAATAACAATAGAAATAATATTTATAAAACCAATAGTTATTCATATGTTCATTGAAATATGATTAACACTTCAGATATCAAATAATCATTCACTTTTCTTTAACATGTACATTAACAAGCAATACAAAGAAATAGTTATCATGCATACATAAAATAAGTTGGGCTTCAATAATATAAATCATAACCTATAGTTTGTACCTATGGTCTGTGCCATAATAAACCACAACAGTTTATCCTAACATTGATACCTTACCTTTTACCTATTTTTCTGGTTAATACCATAGATTTTTAAAAATCTGCCAACACTAGCCACCTGTAATTTAGGAATTTGTTAGGCCCTAACTCAATTTCGTTATAATATTTTTAGACATGCAAGAATGAACAATAACAGAGAAAACACATTAATTATTGACAATTTTAATACCTCAAATCACAATAATTTCCAACCCAAACAATCAAATTTTTATCCTTTTTTTATCCATTCCAAAACCATGTTTGAAGACCTAAGTATGACATCTCCTGTCAATCTACACCATGCCTATACTTTCTAACTCAAGTTTAAACTATTTAGTTAAAACTAACATATTTAGGTACCATGAAATTGCTACGGAGGCCTAGATGTGAGCTTTTAACTTTGTACAAGTAATTTTCTATGTGAGTTTCGTGAGAAAACCATGAGTTTTAACCCATTTGAGTGAAATTCCTCCTCTTCATTGTTGCAAGGCCATGAGGTATCTCTAGAAGGATTTTTAGAGCAAACTTCAACCTTTTTGCTACTGAAGAGGAGAAAGAAAAATATTAAAATCATGATCGAGTTTATGGTCCTGTCATTCCGCTATAGCAACCTACTATGACGACTCCTCTATAGCGGTAACATTACCCCTTTAGAGGGATAATATTAGTCTGACCCAAAATTTCAAATTCTAAAATTGTTAGTTATGTTATCTCATACTCATTCAAGATCATATTTTTAAAAATCTTCACACACCTCGCCCATAAGCGAGGTGCCTTTAATAACAATGAAATAGGTTGTTACACAATTGCTTGCAATTGTAATCAAATTGATTTTAATTAAGTCCTATTCTTAATAGATTGACTAAATTGAGTAGAAAGTGAGAAGAATGAATGTCTAATTTATTCTCGAGCTTCTTACTTTAATAAAATCAAATAAATATCTTCCCATATATCATTTTTAAGATAAAAATATATTTAAACCAAGATTTTCTCAATCTGAATAATTTTTTAAGACAAATCTTGATCTAGAGCCAATTTTTTTTATAAAAATATATATTTAAATAACAAAACTATACATTCCGGTGTATTTGAATATAGGAATGCATAATTATTACTTAAAATGAAAAATTAGTTCAAAAGATATTTTAAGAAATTATTTATTCGGGTAAACGGATATTTCAATTTCATTTAAAATTGAAGAAGCTCAAGAATTAATTAAATTTTAGAGGGAAAAAATTAGGTATCAATAGATAGACCTAATTATGGAGTTTTAACATAATAAAACTTAAATTTTATTCAGAAACTTCCTTTTTAAGAAACAACATAAATAGATTACTCAAATTCTTTTGACTTTACCAATGTGATAGAAGTTATTCCATCTTGAATTAACTTTCACATATAATTATGCAAGAACTTATGCATTTTGACTTTAATTAATCTTAATATGCTTGAGTTAGAGCGGCTTAACTATCACAAAATTGAGCTCATATTTTATAAAATGAATGAATTTTCTAAAAAGGTAAAATCCTTCAACCACCCAATTCCTTTCCTTGCTTCAGCTAATGCAAGTTTATTTCTTGGTTTCAAGAAATTATACCTCCTTTCAAGGTAAACACCCATTATATGATAAATTTATTTTTTCACATATTCGAGATTCAATGTGTATTGATATAAACTTTTATAATAGTATAAAATTTAGAGTTTCTCAAATCATTAGTTTTCTTTAAAAAAAAATCAAAAACTGAATTATTGTCCCTTCCAATAGTATTAGCTTACACAAGTTAAGTCATAACTCGTCTATCATTACCAGTTAATCCAGTCTAGGATCAAAAAGGGGTGACCTCTTTTATTTAAGTGACTAAATCTATTAGCACTTACTCTTTTAATGTAACGAGACTAACACAATATATTGTCTCCATTATTTATTTAATCTTCATACCTAACATAGTATTAATTTATTTAAGATTTGTTATCTCAAATACGAAAACTAACCTCTTTGTTTCTATTATAATTCTTATGTCATTTGTTACAATCAATATATTGTCAAACTATCACAAAATATCACATATACATCAAAAATTATAGCTAAAAATATACATACTATTTCAGTTAATGCTCTAAAAATATATATTACACAATGTTAGGTCTAATATGAATTTCTAATCATAAGCAGAAAACCACCACAATTAGAATATTTCAAGAGGTTTTTCCATTACATATAAGGAAACTCAAATAGCAATTAAGTAAAATGCACAAAAATATTATATATACTTATTTCAAAATATCAAACTCCTAAAAGGTCTTTAGCCTTTAAACAAGATCAAACAGTAAATATAATTTATTATCATGATCTTAAAATGATTAAAAAAATATTTTTCAAGTATTGATATTATCCTTTAAACAAAAGTTTTTATCATCTCACAAGAATAATGAGTCGCAATAATCAAATAAGAATTTATTATTTTAAAATTGGCAAGCTTATGAAAATCATCAAAAAAATATATTATTTACCCTAATATTTATAAATAGATTTCATAAAACCAAAAAGAGAGAAATTCATAAATAAAGAATAAGTGAAGTTTAAGAAAGTAAACTCGATTATCATGAAGTTGTTGCTTTGGCCTTAATTTAAGTTTATTCGTCACAATCTATTTTAATTTTAGTAATCCAGTAGAATAGGACGGCCTGCGGCAGGTCTAAGTATTTCGATCTCCACTTTTTTTATTTTGTCTGCAAACGTGACGGCTGGGCAGATTTGCTGACATGCAAATTATCATACACAAAGGTAAATGCCTTTGCAATCACTGTATCAAGTGATATTTCTGAAAGTAACGCATTTCTGTTTTGAAGGTTTGAGCTATTAAATTTATTTATTACCCAACTTATCTACGTTCTCTTCCAAATAATATCAAAATCTATGCTAATTAAAGTTATAGAAGTAGTATATAATTAGATTTATTGGATTAATTTATTAATTATGATAAAATTAGATTTAGATATCCGTCAAATTATTATAAATATTATTTAGATGAATAACGTACAGAAATTACAAAAATATAAAGAATTAAAACAAATAATATCTGAAAAACTTAAAGCATTAAAAATAAGGATAGAAAGACTACAGTATAACATAATTGCCGGAGTTAGTAAAAACTCAATAAATGCACAAAAACAAGAAATATCAAATTTAGAATCAACAATAGATAGTCTAGAAAATATATATCAACATAACCTATATACATTTAAATAAAATGAATAAAGAAGAATTTATAAGAGATGAAAAAACATATGAAAATCACGAAGGATTAAAAATAAAAATAATATTCTCTAATTTAGGAAGGAGATATAAGAAAATAGATGAACATTTATATTTAATGTTAGAAAAAAGAAGAATTAAAATTAGAAGATAAGTTGGCAGCCATGGTAAGAATAGAAAGAAAAAATAAAGAGATAGACAGAAAAAAGAAAATAAAACAACAAACCACAGAAGAAATACGAAAAATAGAAGAAACTAAAAATAGTAGGATTGCTGAATTAGAAAAAGAACTACAAATGCTAAAAGATTTATATGAAAAGAGACAGAAAGAAAAAGAAGAAAAAGATAAAGAACAAAAATTATTAATTGAGATAAATCAAGAAAAATTAGAAATAAATACAATAGATGCTGAAGAAACAGATAATTATGATTCGGAAGATAGTGAAATATATACAAAAATTCTAGAAAACATAGGAAAACTAGAAATTAATGAAAAACAAGAAGTAATTAATGAAGAAAACCTAGAACTAATAAATACAGAAGTAAATACTCTAGATAAAAATATAATGTCTAGTACATCAAAACCAACCTATAATTATAAAAATAAGTTTAAAAGATATAATCCAAATACTGAATATAATAAATGGACAACAAAATAAATAATTAATTACAACTTTTTAGATTTAGACTGTGTAATAGACACAAATAAAATAATACAACTATGGGTAGGATACATATCAAAACAATTATTAGATAATAAAATAGACACAACAAATACACCAGAATATATAGAAAAGACATTAATAGGAACAGTAAAATTATGGTTTTTAAACCTAGCCGAAGCAAGTAAAAAAGTACAAAGATCTGATAATAAAATAGAAGGAACATCAATACCTACTAAAATACTACCAACAGAAATCTACCAAGGAGTCTAATAAACATTAAGGATATGACAGAAAAAAAATAATAATAGGAGTTAGAAAAATAAAAATAGAATTTGAAATAAAGGAAGAAATACAAAAAGCAGACATAATATTAGGAATAAAATGGTTAGAACAAGTAAAACCATACAATATAAAACATACACAATTATCTATAACATACAATAAAGAAAGATTATTCATAAAAAGAACTTTAACATGATATGAAAATATATGTAATTATAAAAATAATAGTAGAAGGATATTATAATAGGTATTATACACCTATGATAGATACAGGAGCAGAAGCAAACTTATATAGATACAACTGTTTACCAGAAAGTAAATGGGATAAATTAAAAACACCAATAGTAGTCAAACGATTTAATAATGAAGGAAGCTTAATTACATATAAAGCTAAAAATGTAAAAATACAGATATGGGATAAAATAATAACAATAGAAGAAATCTATAATTATGAACTAGCATAAAAAAATATGCTTTTAGGAATGTCATTTTTATATAAATTATATCCACATATAATAACTAGAACAGATTGGTGGTTTACAACGCCATGTAAAACAAAAACTAAGGGCAAAAGAGTTATTAATAAAATAAGAAAGAAAACTGATTGGATAGAAGGAAGTGAAAAAATTACACAAAAATTAGAAAATATAAAAAATACAGAAGACACAGTAGAACTAGTTGTATTTTTGATAAATAAAAAAGAAATAACTATATTTTAAATAGATAAGGTAGAAATAATAAAGAAAAAATTAAGACAATTATATAGTGAAGATCCATTAAGAGGATGAGAAAAACACAAAACTATTATAAAAATTGAATTAATAGATAAAAATAGCATAATAACTCAAAAACCATTAACATATAGTTTTGATGATTTAAAAGAATTTAAAATGCATATAGATGAATTATTAGAAAAACAGTATATACAAAAAAGCAATAGTAAACACAATAGTCCAGCATTTATAATAAATAAACATAGTGAATAAAAAAGAGGAAAAGGTAAAATGGTTATTGATTATAGAAACCTAAATGCAAAAATTATAACATATAATTATCCAATACCAAATAAGATATTAAAAATAAGACAAATACAAGGGCATAATTACTTTAGTAAATTTGATTGTAAATAAAGTTAGATGAAAATTCTAAGGAATTAACCGCATTTACGGTACCACAAGGATTTTATGAATGAAACATATTGCCATTTGGATATAAAAATGCACCAGGTAGATATCAACATTTTATGGATAGTTATTTTAAACAATTACCTAATTGTATAGTATACATAGATGATATACTACTATATACAAAAACTAAAGAAGAACATTTAAAATTATTAGAACAATTTACAGATATAATAGAAAAATCGAGAATAAGTTTAAGTGAAAAGAAAGCTGAAATTATGAAAAACCAGATAGAGTTTTTAGGAATACAAATAGATAAAAGTAGAGTAAAAATGCAACAACATATAGTACAAAAAATAGTAAATTCAAAAGAAGAATTAGATACAAAAAAGAAATTACAATCATTTTTAGGATTAGAAAACCAAGTAAGATAATATATATCAAAACTAGCAGAAAACCTAAAGCCTTTACAGAAAAAATTAAAAAAGGATGTAGAATATAATTACAACGAAGAAGATAAAAAATAAGTCCAGAAAATAAAAATACTTTGTAAAGAATTACCAAAATTACTATTCCCAGATGAAGATAAAAAATTTATATATATAGTAGAAGCATATGCAAGTGAATATAGTTATGGATGAGTACTTAAATATCGGTATGAAAATGAAAAATTAGAACATCATTGCAGATACTACTCAGGTACGTTTAATGAAACATAAATAAAATGGGAAATAAATAGAAAAGAATTATGTTCGTTATATAAATGTTTATTAGCATTTGAACCATATATTGTATATAATAAATTTATTGTGAGAACAGATAATACACAGGTTCGCTGGTGGCTAACAAAGAAAATATAAAATTCATTTACAACAAAAGAGATTTGGAAACTAGTATTGAATATATTAAATTTTACATTTACAATTGAAGTAATTAGTACTAACAAAAATGTTATTGCAGATTACATATCAAGACAAAGCTACACATACTGATATAATAGAAGATGATGCTTTAGAAAAGATACTCAAAACCCTAACTATGTTTTCAGTGAAAGTGGACAGTATGGGTAATGAAATAGACAAACTAAAGACTAATGAATTTAAACTGAAGTCTAAAGCTACAAATCAGCTAACTCAGCAGTGTGCAGAACTATGTCGATCGGAAGACATTAAAATTCTAGAGCTAAAAGGAGACGTTGGGACATTCCATAAAATCCATAACGTTTATCAATCTACAATTGTAGGTACAAGAAAAGGAGTTAGATATCAGAACGTGAACATGAATAAGATATTTAAAAAATTATTTATACCAAAAATACAAAAAGACCCCTTGTACATACCCCCACAAATTACCACATATCGAGATAGTTTGAACCAAGATAAAAAGACTTATAACTATATAGCCCGAGGATATATAGAAAATATCTACAAAGTACAAAATTTTCTAAACCTTAACCCCAGAGCTACAAATATCCAAGAACCAAACACAAACTATATAACCCAAAAATTGCAAGGTTACAACAAGCTAATCGCACTACCGAAAATCAATCCAAGCTTAATAAAAACATGTTTCAACTACGGATTATTAAATACTATATATACCCAAGATGGAGAAGAACTAACAACTATAGAAGAATTACATAAAGTATTCACCACCTATAAAAGAGTAACCAAAGGAAATCTATTTTATATAAAGTTTTATACTGCACCAGCAGAAATATTATACGATGAGATCAAACCAGTTATACAAGTTGTAAAAATAGTATTAACCAGAGATATGATTATACCGAAAGATATTGTACAACAGCTAGAGATACCCAAAATAGAGATACTTGATTTTTATGCAAATAAATGACTTATTGGATTAGCTACAATTATTTAAGAATTAGCAAATAATTACATCAATGGAAACCCAATATGGAGCTATTATTCAAGAGACCATCAAATGATTTATTCAAATTCAAGAGAGCTACCACAAACATATATGCAAGATGTTAGACAATGGATAATGATGTTTCTTAACCCAGAAAAACAATCTACTGTAAGAGCAATTAGGAAAGAATTTATTTCAAACAGATTATTAACAAGATATTGCAAGATAATTGGACATAAATATCTAGATCATCAATGTTCGAGATGTAATTGAGAAGATAATATTATCCCAGAAGTCCATCTAGAATAAAAGAAAAAATCAATCAAGAAGATAAGGACGCCAGTTAGGAAATAACAACGGAGCACTAATGGAAAAAATAAAAGACAAGCTATTAAATCATGAAAGAGACATGTAGATAGCTTTCTTGATTTCCTTTATGTAAATAATGTATAGGAACTATTGGCTTTTTAATTTTGTTGACTTTTTGGCACTTGCCATAATTGCTTTTTTGTCTTCGTAAGACATTTTGTAAATGATGTAATTATTAAGTAGGAGACGTGTAAAAATATATTAGGACAGGTTTAAAGTAAAATAGTATACACACTTTCATTCTTAGGTTACTAATAGACGAGCATGTTGCTCAGTTAGAGGCCTTCATGTGTTGAAGCAAGCCTCCTTCTTTGTAAACAAAAAACTTTTGAATATTTAATAAAAAGCAGATATATTTCTAAGCAAAAGCTATGAATGAACAAAATCTAGAATTATCAAACCTACCAGAACAGGTATATTTATTTATGATTATGAATAGCTAAATTCATAAAGTCCTAACAATCATGATATGATAAAATAAGTTCATGTTAGTTACTTTATAGTAGAATTATTCGAAAAATAGCATGTTAGGAAGTTTATTAGTAAAGTGGAAAAGGAGAAAAATCTCTAAGATCTATGCCAAAGGTGAAACCGGTGAGGCAAGAAAGCCGTGATAGGGGAGTAGCCAGAGTAGAGGTGTTGTTTAAGGAAAAAGTATCCAGATTACCATGTTAATAGTGACCGAAGAATATGTTATTTAAGAATAATCTAGTATATAGTAATCTAAAATGATCATATTTTGTTATGTATGATTGAAGGAAATATTTTGAAAAAGCATCATATGAAAAATGAATACTTATTTATTTGACGAAATGGTAGATAAATTTAAAATACTTGTTTTGTATGTACTTAAGGATATAGAAATTGTAGATATAAGAAGAAAAATCATATTGGAAAAAATATTAGATAAATATTTTATGACTAGAATAAATTACATATCTCACTTACCTAACTACTCTTATAAATACTTACATACCAAACCTACACATCAACCATGATAAATTACGTATATTTAGAGTATTGGAAAATGGATATGAAAAATATACAATTAATAGAAAAACTAATGAAAACAAATTTAGAAGAATATATGAGAACCAAAGATATAAAATATATAGAATATCTTAATGAAAATATAGAGGAATTAATAAGATTAAAACAAACAACTAAAGGAAATTATGAAAAAAATATTTAATTAACTCACCTAAATGACAGATAATTTTGAAGTACTAGTTTTATACATACTTAGAGATATAGAAATTATAGACGTAAAAAAAATAATATGGGAAAAATATTTAACATTGAAGATGAAGAGTTAGATATAAATCAGATAGAAGACGAGTTAGGAGAAATATACTTAAGTGATGACAATCACTATTACTACCTAGATAATTATTCATATGGATATTATACAGAATAAGAAATGCTAGAATATATTCAAAGAGTTAGAGAAAAACAAAGTTGGCTATATGAAAAAATTAATTATAGAAACCAACTTAGAAAAGGAAGAGAACAATTAAAAGAAAGATTAATTGGGATAAATAAAATCATAAAACAATTAGAATTAAAAGACAGTTTAGAATATGATTTAGATATAGAATTATTCATAGACGAAAAAGACAGGATAATTAATGAAATAGATAACCTAGAATTTAATATCAGATATAGTGCAATTAGAATAAATTATTACAAAGAAATTTTCAGTATCACAACTACTTTAGGATAAAATGATAGACTATGAGTATTTAAAATATTGGAGACAAGATATGGAAGAAATAAAATTGACAGAAATACTTATGAAAGAAAATTTAATTAAATATTTTAGAACAAAAGATATAGAATATTTAGAATACCTCCAAAATAATCTACAAGAATTACAAAGGCTAAGAGAAAAAGTTAAAGAATATTACAGTAAAGTATTTAATCAAATACCATCTAATCACCCCCCCCCCCCCCCCCAAGATATGAACATTAATAAAATTAAAATAAATACACTAAAAATAAAAATATTTAGAGAAGTTAAGAAATATCCACGCACAAATAAAAATAGATCCATTAGAGATATAATAGATTTATTTATTACCCAAGTTATCCACACCCCCCTCCAAATGATATCAAAGCCTATGCTAATTAAAGTTACGGAAGTAGTATATAATTGGATTTATTTGATTATGTCTTGAAAGTATTACCCCATAATAGACCTTCAAACCAACTTCTTCAGACAACCACCACCATTATAATTGTCTTCACTTTTCTCAATTAGGAAATCATTTTTTCTTCATAGCAAAATATCATTTTTAAATAATTAAAAAATATATTTCAAGAACACAAAATTTATATGAAGAAGATCACAAAGAGGAAGGATTGATAATATGAATGATAAATTGAGGATTTGAGGCTTGAAACACGTGCAAAATACTTTTTTTAAAATGATATTTTCTTTCTCTCTTCTTTGAGATTGTTGCGGGATTGTATACAAATAATTTTAATGGATGTGACAATCTTATAAATCTTTACTAAGCAAATAGTGAAAAAATTCTATTGAAAAGTAAGGACTCAAACTTGATTTTTTTGGAGTAGAAATTTAGTGAAGACGCGGGAGGTTGAGAAGAAAGAAAAGTATTCTTTGTAAAAATAGTATTTGAAAAGTAATTAGTTAAGTTTAAATAGAATTGTTGGAAACTAATAATGAAAAGACAGCCATTTATTTAAAAGACACTTTTTCATTAAAATATTTATAATTATTAATTAGTTTTAACCAAAAATTCAATAATCCCTCACTTTTTTAAATATAAATTAGGACCAAAAAAATTACTATTCTTATGAAAATAATTTGTCCAAATGACCCTAAAAAATGAGGTGTGGACAATCGCCACGACATATCAATTCGGGGGCCCAACATTGGGTGAGAATGGCCCCTGATCTGATACCATGTTAAAATTGATCTTGGGCCTAACTCACACCCCAAAAACTAGTTCATGAGGAGGAGGATTGTCCAAGCCTTATAAAGACACCATCCATCTCATTAACCACCAATGTGGGACTTTCTTTTCAATATTTTAACATGAAGCAAGAAAGAGCGGACATTCCTCTATATAGATTCTGAAATGTTGGCAACTCTTTGTAGGGTTAGAATTTTTATTTAGATAATAAGGAGGGTACTTTAATAATTTAACTTTTAATTAATTTTGTAAAGGTTTAACAATACAATACTCTTTGTAACAAATATTGCAAAAAAAATTTGTCCAAGCATATGATGGGGTCGGAATTAGTTTAAATACATGAATAAAACTTACCAATTTTGTGAGAGATTTCTTTTCAAACTCTATGCATGTTGAGGTTTGACACATAAGTTTACAAAGTAATAATTTACACCCAAGCACCTTTTGGTCAAAGAATGGGTCAAATGATTTAATCTCCAAAGAACACATCCGTTCGGTTTGTAATGTAGATGCAAGTTTTTCTATTTAAAAAAAAAAGATATGATAATTAGATGTTTAAAAAGGGTATTATAGTAATTTCACTTTAAGGTTGGTATATATATATATATATATATATATATATATTATGAAAAAGAATTACAAATGCTAAAAGATCTGTATGAAAAAACACAGAAAGAAAAAGAAGAAAAGGATAAAGAACAAAAATTATTAAATGAGATAGATCAATTTAAAGAAAAATTGGAAATAAAAAATAAAGAATCAAAAACTAGTGAATTAAAAATAAATACAATAGATGCTAAAGAAGAAGATAATTATGATTCGGAAGATAGTGAAACATATACAGAAATCTTAACAAATATAGAAAAGGTAGAAATTAATGAAAAACAAGAAGTAATTAATAGAGAAAACTTAGAAAATACAAAGACAGAAATAAATACTCTTAATAAAGAAGACGTTAAAAACATAATACCTAGTACATCAGAAATAAGAAAACCTACATATTATTATAAAGATAAGTTTAAAAATTATAACCTAAAAAATGAATATAAAAAATGGAAACCAAAACAAATAATTAATAAAAATTATAACTTTTTAGATTTAGACTGTGTAATAGACAAAAAGAAAACAATACAACTATGGGCAGGATACATGTCAAAACAATTATTAGATAATAATATAGATACGACAAATACACCAGAATATATAGAAATGACATTAATAGGAACAGTAAAATTATGATTTTTAAACCTAGCCGAAGCAAGTAAAAACGTATTAAGATCTGATAAAAAAATAGAAGGAACATCAACAATTACTAAAATATCATCAACAAAAATATTAAAAAAATATGAAGTAGCTATAAGAGATGAATTTAGCAGTATAACAACAGAAGAAGAACAAAATAAAGAGAAAGATACGAATAGGAATCTAATGTTAAAATTAGCAATATATAATATGTGTTATATAGATGAACATATGTGTCTATTTAAAGAATATTATTATAAAAGGAATAGATAATACAAAGAAAAGTAAGGAGATAAGGAAATTATATTTTAGTAAATTACCTGAACCATTTAGTTCAAAAATAATAAAGAGTTGAGATAAAGCAAAAATATTAAATACCCTAGGAGCAAGAATAAAATTTTTACAATAATGATATAGAAATCTATGTGAAAAATATAGAGAAGAAATAAAAAAGAAAAAAACATTAATAAGAAATTTAGCATGTTGTAAAGATAAAATAGCACTTCAATTTGGATATGAAGAAATATATTATAAGAAAAGAAAAAGACATAAGAAATATAAGAAATACAAATAATCAAAATATAAGTATAAGAAACCAAGAAAAAGATATTATGTAAAAAATTATAAACATAAAAGACCATATAGGAAAAAGAAATCTATAAAAGAATGTACTTGTTATAGTTGTGGAAAACTAGGACATTTAGCTATAGATTGTGAAATGCCTAAAAACCCAAAAAAGAAACAAATATCAGAAATAATGATAGAAAATACAGAGTACATGCAAATAGATTATATAGACTACAAATTAGAAAGTGAAGATAGTATATATGAAATTTCGAAGAATAAAACAGATAATGAAATAGATAGTGATTTAGATGAATCAAATGACTGAAGAAGATATAAAAATAAACCAAATGACTGAAGAAGATATAAAAATAATAACAAAGAAAGAATATTTAAATGAAGAAGGAACATATCAAAAAATAATATTTGATAATAATATATTTAACGAAATAAAAGGAAAAGAGTTAGACCTAAGTGTAGACAAAATATTTAAAATACCAACGATAACAAATATATTTAGTTGAAAAAAGGAAGAATACTACGTAGTAAGCAAAAAAGAACATGTAATAGACTGTAGATATGCAAAAGGAAGAGTCAGTATACCACTAGTAACAAAAAGAATAATTAATAAAGAAATAAATGATATAAAAAGTAAAGACCTAGTAAAATATGTACACCTTGGAGGAACAAAGATATTGATAAAAAACATGTTTTAGAGAAGGAATAGATACACCAATAGAATTATATTTAGCAGATGATAGAATTATAAAACCTATAAAAAAGTATAATAACTGCCATAAGAGGAAATTTAATATACCAAAAATTTAAATTTATAATAAGAGTGAATTATTCAGTAGCAATAATCTATGTAAAAACATAGATAAATCATTAGTATTATATTGGAAAATATCAGGAATAGAACTAACCCCAGGAAGTAAAATATTAGCAAGATGTAAAAATCTATATGTATCAACAACAAGACATAAAATAACGGGAAGAAAATAAAATTAATAAAATACAAATAGAAAGTCCTTTCGAACAATTTGTAAAAATAATTGATAATAATGATTATAGTTACAAAGACATAGATATAGAAGAAAGTTTAGAAATAATAAATGATAGAATAAGCACAACAAAAAGAATAGCTTATGAAAAAACAAAATCATCAGGATCATCGAAAAGAACAAATTATGAAATAACTTCAACAGTTAATTTAATTCAATATTATATAACGGGAACAATAAATGAAAAAGAATATTTAATACTCTTAAACACAGGACAAGAAAAAAAATTATATAGCAAAATATCTAGTAAAAAGTGAAGAAATAAAATCTAATAGTGATATATGCCCAAATCTACCAAGGAGTCTAATAAACATTAAGGATACAGGAATAAAATGGTTAAAACAAGTAAAACCATACAATATAGAACAGACACAATTATCTATAACATACAATAAAGAAAGATTATTCATAAAAAGAACTTTAACATGATATGAAAATATATGTAATTGTAAAAATAATAGTACCAGGATATTATAATAGGTATTATACACCTATGATAGATACAGGAGAAGAAGCAAACTTATATAGATACAACTGTTTATCAGAAAGTAAATGGGATAAATTAAAAACAACAATAGTAGTCAAACGATTTAATAATGAAGGAAGTTTAATTACATATAAAGCTAAAAATGTAAAAATATAGATAAATAAGGTAGAAATAATAAAGAACTAATTATATTTTCAATAAATAAATAAGAAATAACTATATTTTCAATAGATAAGGTAGAAATAATAAAGAAAAATTAAGACAATTATACAGTGAAGATCCATTAAAAGGATGGAAAAAATATAAAACTACTATAAAAATTGAATTAATAGATAAAAATAGCATAATAACTCAAAAACCATTAACATATAATTTTGAAGATTTAAAAGAATTTAAAATGCATATAGATGAATTATTAGAAAATCATTATATACAAAAAAATAATAGTAAACATAATAGCCCACCGTTTATAGTAAATAAACACAGTGCACAAAAGAGAGGAAAAAGTAGAATGGTGATTGACTATAGAAATTTAAATGAAAAAACTATGACATACAATTATCCAATATCCAATAAGATATTAAAAATAAGACAAATACAAGGATATAACTACTTTAGTAAATTTGACTGTAAATGAGGATTTTATCACTTAAAGTTAGATGAAAATTCTAAGGAATTAATCGCATTTGCGGTACCACAAGGATTTTATGAATGGAACGTATTACCATTTGGATATAAAAATGCACCAGGTAGATACCAACACTTTATGGATACTTATTTTAAACAATTATCTAATTGTATAGTATACATAGATGATATACTATTATATAGAAAAACTAAAGAGGAACATTTAAAATTATTAGAAATTTTTTATTGATGTTCATATCTTGGAGGGTGATTAGATGGTATTTGATTAAAAGCTTTACTGTAATATTCTTTAGTTTTTTCTCTTAGTAATTGTAATTCTTGTATATTATTTTGAAGGTATTCTAAATATTCTATATCTTTTGTTCTAAAATATTCAATTAAATTCTCTTTCATAAGTACATCTGTTAATCTTATTTCTTTCATATCTTGTCTCCAATATTTTAAATATTCATAGTTTATTATTTTATCCTAAAGTAGTTGTAATACTGCAATTTTCTTTGTAATAATTTATTCGGATTGTACTATATCTGATATTAAATTCTAGAAGTTATTTAAAAAGAAATGAAATGATCGTACGTATTTGTTAGTTATGGCATGTTGGCAAAGAATGTCAAAGATATTTAATTTGTTAGGTATACAATAGGTATGTTAATTAATAGGATATTTAATATGTTAGTCATCCAAAAATGTTATGAGACAAAATTAATAATGAGATATATACCACCTAATTATAATAAAATCAGATTTCGGTATCCGCTAAAATATTTTAAACATTGTAAAGATGAATAACATAACAAAATTACAAAAATATAAACAACTAAAATAAATAATATCTAAAAACGGAGAGAATTAAAAATAAGAAAAGAAAGACTACAGTATAATATGATTGTAGGAGTATGTCAAAAATCAATAAATGCACAAAAGGAAGAAATTTCATATTTAGAATCACAAATAGATAGTCTAGAATACATATATCAACATGATCTATACAATATCAAGTAGATAAAATGAACAAAGAAGAATTTATAATAGATGAAAAAACATATGGAAGTGCCACTTCACACTTCTATAATGCACCAGTCCATAACCCAAAGGGCAAGACATCTTCTCTGTGATTGAAAAAGTGATGACGTAGAGATTTTTTGATTGGTACAACTTTCATAATTTTTTTTTTCAAATCCTCCTAATTATAATCTCTTGACCGACTCATAGATATTCAGTGGATCTAATCTACTTGATCGTTGTTTGTTTTGCAAACAGTGGCCAAGGAAGTTTAGAGGTAATGTGATCTCTTGTTCTTTTATAATCTGAACAGAAAAATTGATCTTTTTAGATATCTTATGTGTGAAAATTATGATCTCTTGTAGAAAAAAATATAAAACTAAAAAAATTTGTAAATGTCTAGAAAATAATTTCTCCTAAACATTAATAAGATATGAATATAATGAGTAGAATAAAGTAAATTGCAAAAAATTAGATTGATTATCCCTACAAATTCCTTAAGTGCTCGATGAAATAGACATAACTAACGTTTTCTATTACAACTACTATCTTTTGCAATATAACGCAATGGATTGCAGGACTTCTTCAATCAAGGTGGTTTGCATTGTTGGTTTTATCTTTTCCCATCTTGTGAGTCACCTAAATATATACATATTGTGATTTTCCTCCTAACCATATCTTTATATTTTTATCTCAATATGTGTTGAGAAGTATAGGACACTAAATTTTTACATAGTTTAGTTGGCATTATTTCAATTTCATACGACCAATAAGGTAACAAAATCAAGTAATGGGTAAAATATTATAAGCCAAATTTCAGCATCGAAGAGGCTAACATAGAAGAAGCACCATAATGGAGTGTTTCAAGTTTTTGTAACTTGATATGGCATAACTATTCTTTAAAACTTGATTTATTATACTTCATCAGTTATATTCATTGCATTGTTGTTTTTCAATATTTTCAGGTACAAAAATCTGTAATTTGACACAATAACTTCAACACTAGTTCAAGTTTAAAATAAGAACACTATGAAGTACAACAACACCTTCAAAGTGATCTTTCTAAGAAGTGTGTTTTATTTTTTCAGAAATTAAGATGAAACAGAAATGTAAAGCCAAGTCCCCCGACTTCACGGAGTTTCCTTAAGAAATAATTTTCCTCACTGTACCCGAGGTTTTGGAATCTTCCTCCCAGGATAAAATGGCTTTCAATCCATCTATAGTGGTACCTCAAATAATTGGATTCGTCGAAATCACTCAACGATTTAATTGATCACAATGAATGTTTTGAAGACAGGAAGAATTTGTATTTCTGATTTTTTTTTCATTCCTAAACCTGTGGATAAAAGAAGGTTTATATAGCCATCAAGTGCCTCTTCCGAAAAGTGCCAATGGTTTATCCGAAAAGGTGTTTCCTTTGGAAGAGTCATGTCTTTTCATTCGAAACATTGTGTCTTTTTCTGAACAGACACAACTATCTGAACAATCACTCCTTTTTCAAAACAATATGTCTTTTCATAAAAGGTTGTGTCCCTCCATTTTCCATACACATCAATTGAACACAACAATCTCCCATATGAATGGGGAATGGTTATTTATTGTAAAACTGTACGGATAAATATGTGATCATCAATTAAAGGATGATTGCATCTGGATAAGTGGGTTTCCCTTTGAACTTTTTGTAGTGAACATGCATCGGATGCACTCAGTCAATCGGTAGATTTGATATCTTTGAACCATCGAGCTTTAATGTACACCTAGACAACACATGTAACACAACTAGACTTTTACCATTTATGGTTCTCACGTTTTGTTCTTTTCAGCCATGAACAGGTCCCGATTTTATGAAATCTTAGAGAATAGGACTGTACTAACATTCTTCTTGAAACGACTTCCACTTCGCCTTCACATAGGTGATTTCTAAATGTTCAATCCTATAGATTTAAACTATTTGGTCAAATCTGCCAAATTTAGATAATCATTATAAGACTTTTCACCTTAAGTCTTATTCTTGTTTACTAAACATTGTCTACATCATGAGAATGGGTTGGTATTTTGACAATGTTGAACCTATCAGACACAACTTTGTTTGATCTCCTTGAACCTAGCTTTTGGGATCTCCAGTCTGCTAGGTAGAGATACTGCCATGCTGACTTGTCCTAGGCCTTAAACCCATTCCCTTGGATGTTCTCTCAACTCCTTCTCTCGATAGGCTTTTTGTAAGTGGATCCGACACATTATCCTTTGACTTCACATAGTCAACAATAACAACAACAAACCCAGTGTATTCCCACATAGTGAGGTCTGGGTAGGGTAAGATGCACGCAGTCCATACCTCTACCTGTAAAGAAGTAGAAAGGTTGTTTCCGATAGACCCCCGGCTCGAGACACGGAATACTAAACAAATTCATAGTAAAGCATGGAACAAGATAGAATAACATAAATACGACACCCACAAGTAATAGTAAATAGAGAAAAGTAAACAGACTCGTAATAAAGCATGAAACAAGGTATCATAACAATAATAATACCCCCACTAAGTAATTCCCTACACTAGCGACCCAAACTGACCCTAGTCTTCTACCCTAATTCGCGTCTTCCAGATCTTCCTATCTAGGGTCATGTCCTCAGTGAGCTGTAAATGCTCCATGTCCCGCCTAATCACCTCTCCCCAATACTTCTTCGGCCTACCCCTACCCCACCTAAAACCATCCAAAGCTAGTCTCTCACACCTACGAACCGGGGCATCCATGCCCCTCCTCATCACGTGTACGAACCATCTCAATCGGACTTTCCGCATCTTATTCTCCACTGGAGTCACACCAACCTTCTCCCTGATAGTCTTATTCCGAACTCTATCCCCCCTAGTCATCCCACACATCCAATGCAACATCGAAATTTTTGCCACCTTCATTTTTTGAATATGGGAGTTCTTAACTGGCCAACACTCCGCTTCATACAACATGGCCGGATGGACTGCCACCCTGTAGAATTTGCCTTTAAGCTTGGATGGCACCTTCTTATCACACGACACCCCCGAAGCGAGCTTTCACTTCATCCATCCCGCCCCAATACGGTGCGAGACCTCCTTATCAATCTCACCGTTACACTGAATCACGAACCTGAGATACTTGAAACTATCCCTCTTACATACCACCTGTGATTCCAACTTCACTACCATCTCATTCGCCAGCCTCACGTCATTAAACTTGCATTCTAAATACTCTGTCTTGCTCCTACTCAACCTGAACCCTTTAGACTCAAGAGTTTGTCTCCACACCTATAATTTATCATTCACACCCCCCATATCTCATCAATCAAAACTACATCATCTGCAAAAAGCATACACCAAGGCACCTCTCCTCAACACATCCATCACCAAAGCAAATAAAAAAGGACTAAGAGTAGATCCCTGATGCAATCCTGTCAAGACAGTGAAATGCTCTGAGTCTCCTCCTGCCGTCCTTACCTGAGTTTAAGCTCAATCATACATGTCCTTAATTACTCTGATATATACCACCAGGACTCCACTCACCTCCAAGCATCTCCAAAGCACCTCCCTGGAGACTTTGTCGTATGCCTTCTCCAAGTCGATAAACACCATGTGCAGGTCCTTCTTCTTTTCCCTATACTGTTCTACCAGCCTCCGTACTAGGTAAATTGCCTCCGTCGTCGAGAGGCCAGGCATAAATCCAAACTGGTTCTCCAAAATTGACACTATCCGTCTCAGCCTCACGTCGACCACTCTCTCCCAAATCTTCATAGAGTGACTCAATAACTTAATACCCCTATAGTTATTGCAACTCTAAATGTCACCCTTGTTCTTATAAAGAGGGATCATAGTACTCCACCTCTAAGCCTCGGGCATTTTCGCCGTCTTGAATATTCCGTTAAATAATCCAGTCAACCACCTTAAACTAGCCTCGGCAGAAAACTTCCAAAAATCCATAGGTATCTCATCAGGCCCCGTCGCCCTACCCCTTCGCATCCTGTGAACAGTCTCTCTAACCTCCTCTACCTTAAAACATCTACAATAACTAAAATACCGACACTCCTCTGAGTGCTCCAGCTCCCCTAACCCAATAGCTCTATCCCCTTCAACATTCAAGAGCCTATGAAAATACGACTGCCATCTATTCTTAATGTGGTCATCCTCCACCAACACTATACCGTCCTTTCCATTAATGCAATTCACCTGATCGAGGTCACGACCCTTTCTCTCCCTAGCCTTAGTGAGTCTAAACAATGTTTTTTTCCCTTCTTTCTCCTGTAACCCCGCATACAAGCTCTCAAATGCTGCCGTCTTAGCTGCCATAACTGCTAACTTAGCCTCTTTCCTAGCTAACTTATACTCTTTCCTGTTTACCAGCTTCTCTTCTTCGTCCTTACTCTCAACCAACTTAGCATACGCCACTTTCTTGGTCTCCACTTTCTTCTTGGTCTCCACCAATCCCCCTGATGATGCCCGGCCTGGCCCCTAGAAATACCCAACACCTCACTAGCATTCTCCTTGATACACCTAGCCAGCCTATCCCACATACTATCCACGTCCCCCTACATTCCCACACCCTCATTCCCACCAACTTCTCTCCTATCTCCCATGCATTCACTGGCGTCAAGCTGTCCCACTTAATTCTAGGTTTACACTCCTCACCCCTTCTCTTCCTATCCTTCTTTATACCTAAGTCCATAACTAAGAGCCTATGCTAGGTCGAAAGATTCTCACTCGGGATGACCTTACAGTCCTTACACAACACCCTATCCCCTTTCCTAAGGTACAAAAAGTCAATCTGGGTCTTGGCTGTTGCGCTTCGGAAGGTGATCAGGTGATTGTCCTTCTTTGGGAAGCTCGAGTTCACCACCACCAGCACAAAGAACCTCGTAAAATCTAATAGAGTAGCCCCCTATTCATTTCTTTCACCAAAAACAAAAACACCATGCACATCATCAAATTCTCCCGGTAACGCCCCGATGTGCCCATTGAAATCTCCTGCTATAACAATCTTCTCCAAGCTAGGCACGCCTTTGACCACCTCATCCAAAGCCTCCCAAAACTGCATCTTCTCCTCCCCATCCAAGTCCACTTACGGCGCATAAGCACTGCACACGTTCAGGGTAAACCCCCCAATGACCAACTTAATAGTCATCAACCTAGCGCTGATCCTCTTTACCTCTACTACCTGACCTCTAAGCTTTTTATCTACTAAAATACCAACTCCATTCCTACGCCTCTCACTCCCAGAGTACCAAAACTTGTAACCATCCATATCCCTAGCCTTAGACCCTACCCACTTGGTCTCTTGAACACATGCAATATTAATTCTCCTCTTTCTAAGAATCTTCACAAGCTCTATGGACTTACCCTGAAGAGTCCCTATATTCTAAGACCCAACCCTCAGCCTACCAACTCTATCAACACGTCTTCCTCTACCGCCCCTGAGGCCAAACCTTGGCCTCCCTCCCACCCCCGCCCCCATAACAACCCCTCGCCCTAACCCCCTCGAATATGACCCTATCCAACCATCAACGTCCATAGCCACTACTACAAGAAAATATAAACAATAGTAGTAACAAAGCAACAACAGGAAATACAAGGCTCACACAAATTAGAAGAAATAATCAAGAAACAAAACTAAACTCAAATAGGTAGAAAAAACAAAACCAAGGTAAGGACAAAACTAATAGTAAGAAAAATAGAGCACACTAATGGCCTGGCCCCAAGGACAGCCAAACAAATAATAAGGAGCGGTGCAAATCACGAATATACTACAGCAGACACGCAAGTCAAGATACAGAAGATAGTATGATAAATAATATGAAGCAACATAAGAGGTTCAAAAATAGTAAGACAATAAAGACACCCTCAAAGCACACACTATATCCAAATTTTAAGAACAACAACTACTAGAAATCCAAATGACAGATAAAAAATCCCAAGCAAATTATAAGCAATGAAAATATCGAAAAATCGCGTGATAAAATAAAGTTCAAGGGTTAGAAGTAACCGAAATACGTAGATTATGTAATCTGCTCTTGCTTGTTGTGCTGCAACCCGGCAAGTTGGGTCGTTAGAATCACTTCGTCGGCTTAAATCTAGACAGTAGTTGCAATATCCGGTAGAGACACCCAGCTGGATTTTCTGGCCCTGCCGCTTTTACCACCGACGTCCATCAAACCAGTCAAACCGTCGAACCAGTTCGCCGAATCCAAGTGGTGCAAATTTCTAAGTATTAACTAGTGCAAATATCTAAATATCAAAGTTTAGATGTCACCGGGGTAATCCTGCGTGCTTATGGTACCGTCAATTTTGTTATTGGAGTTGGTTGGTGAAAACAGCATTACCAAAAAGCTGTCACCAAAATGTCGCCGAATGTTGTTGTCGCTGGAGCGTCTATTGTGATTTATCGGATTTGTGTTTTGGTGACCGTCGCCGGAGCTGATCCTAGTCCCGCCGGTAATATCCGCCACTAAAAAGCAAAAAGGGGAGAGAGAGAGAGGTAGCTCGAAAGAGCTGTAGAGAGAGAGAGAGAAGGAGAGAGAGAGAGAGAAGGAGGAAGGCAAAGAGGGTAACTTACCTTTGCCGGCGCCGGCGCTGGCTACTCGATCGGAGAAGACGACCGTTAGGTGAATGTTAACTTAAATTCAATTTCAACAAAATTATCAACCTTCTAAAAGCTCCACAGAAATTTTCAATCAAATATTCCAAACAAAAAATTATCACATAATCAACAGTGAAAATTCCACTAGAGAGAAGTTCTATACCAATATTATGTCTCTATCTTATGTGACGAGATTTACCGTTGTACATCATGATCTCTGCCCTACCTATCGCCGCTTGGCTATCACAGTGTATACATACTGGTGCCACTGGTTTGGGCCAATAAGGAATATCTTTCAAGAAATTCTGAAGCCATTCTACTTCTTCATCGGCTTTATCTAATACGATAAATTCAGATTTCAGTATAGAGTGAGCAATACAAGTCTGTTTGGATGATTTCCAAGAGACAACTCCTTCACCGATAGTAAATACATATCCACTCATGAATTTTACTTCGTTTGATCCGGTGATGTAATTTGCATCACTATATCCTTCAAGTACTGCGGGATATTTATTATAATGCAAAGCGTAGTTTTGAGTATATTTAAGATACCCCAAAACTCTTTTCATTGCCATCCAATGAGTTTTATTAGGATTACTCATGTACCGACTCAACTTAATTATAACGAATAATATGTCTAGCCATGTACTGTTCATTATATACATTAAGCATCCCAATACTCTTGTGTACTCCAATTGTAAGTCACTTTCATCTTCATTCTTTTGAAGTGCAACGCTTACATGGAGTCTTGGCAATACCAAATTACATATAATTGAATTTGTCAAGTATATTTTTGATGTAATGAGACTGTGACAATGCCAACCCTTGTGGAGTTCTATGGATTCTTATCCCTATGATCACATCCGCAACTCCAGGGTCTTTCATATCGAACTTGCTTTCAAACATTCATTTCATTAAATTTATGTCTAAAATATCTTTACTGATGATCAACATATCATACACAAATAAACACACAATGACTTGGTAATTTGGAGTTTTTTTAATATAAATACATTTATCACATTCATTAATTTTGAATTCGTTCGCCAACATAGTTTGGTCAAACTTTCCATGCCATTGCTTAGGATCTTGTTTTAGTCCATAAAGTGACTTAAGAAGTTTACACACCTTATTTTCTTTTCCTGGAACCACAAAACCCTCAGGCTGTTCCATATAAATTTCTTCCTCCAATTCTCCATTTAGGAATGCAGTTTTCATATCCATTTGATGGATTTCAAGACCATATACCGCCGTCAAGGCAATTAACATTAGAATCGACATTATCCTTATTACCGGTGAGTATGTATCAAAGTAATCAAGGCCTTTTTTTTGTTTGAAGCCTTTTACTACAAGTCTTACCTTGTATTTGTCAATAGTACAATCCACTTTCATTTCCTTTTGAAGATCCACTTAGATCCTAAAGGTTTATTTCCTGGAGGAGGATCAACTAACTCTTACGTATGGTTGCTTAAGATTTAATCAATCTCACTATCGACTGCCTCTTTCCAAAAGGATGAGTCCAAAGATGACATCGCTTCCTTAAATATTTGAGGCTCATTTTCTATGAGAAATGTTACAAAACTTGATTCAAATGAAGTTGGCGTTTTTTGACATGTACTCTATCTCAGATTCTCATCATTATGTACATCCTCACTTGGTTCATCTCGAGGTCATTTAAACCCTCCACTAGACTGTTCATGTCTAGTTTTATACAGGTAAATGCTTTCAAAAAATTCAGCATTATCTGACTCAATTACCATATTTTCATTAATATCTAGATGTTCGAATTTATGAACCAAAAACTGACATGCTTTACTACTTTTAGCATATTTTATGAACATGTAGTCCACCGTCTTAGGTCCTATCTTAACCCTTTTTGACATCGGAACTTGGATCTTTGATAGACACCCTCACACTTTGAAATATTTCAAGTTGGGTTTTCTTCCTTTCCATTTTTCATAAGGAATTGATTGTGTCTTACTATGGGGAACTCTATTGAGTATAAGGTTGGCTTTAAGGATAGCCTTCCCCTATAAGTTTTGCGGTAAACCTTAACTTATAAGTAAGGCATTCATCATTTCCTTTAAAGTATTTTGATTGAGTTGAATATGGGGTTGTAGTTTGATGGACAATTCCATTTTCTACACATATTTTGGCGAAGGAAAATTCATATTCTCCACCCCTATCACTTCTTATAGTTTTGATCTATTTTCTAACTGATTTTTAACTTTAGTTTTGTACATCTATTGCTTCATCCTTACTATTTAGCAACTAGATATAATAATATCCAGTGCAATTGTCAATAAAAGTTATGAAATACTTTTTCCCACCACATGATGGTATTGACTTCATATCACAAATGTCAGTGTGGATTAAGTCTAAGGGATTGGAATTCCTTTCAATGGACTTATACAGATGCTTAGCATACTTTGATTCCATACAAGTTTGACACTTTGATTTATTGCACTCAAAGTTTGGCAAAACTTCTAAGTTAATCATTTTTTGTAGTGTTTTGTAATTAACATGGCCTAGTCGTTCATGCCACAAATTGGGAGACTCAAGAAAGTAAGAAGAATTTGAATTTTTATTGATTTCAACATTCATTACATTCATTTTGAATAGACCCTCATTGAGGTAGCCTTTTCCTACATACACTTCTCCTTTACTAAGTATAATTTTTTCAGAAACAAATACACATTTGAATCCGTTCTTGTCTAGAAGTGAAATAGAAATTAAGTTTTTTCGCAACTCAGAAACATACAAGACATTGTTAAGTGTCAATACTTTGCCGGAAGTATCTCCAAGCACATTTTTCTTGTTCCTTCCACTTTTGCAGTAGCGGAGTTTGCCATGTAGATCTTTTCTTCTACTTGAGCTGGAGAGAACATCAAAAAAAAATCCTTGTTAGCACAAATATAGCGGGTGGCACCAGAATCCATCCACCATTCGGGAGGATTTCCCACCAAATTGTATTCGGAAGGCATAGCACATAGATCATTCATTTCTTTCTTAAACTCAGCCATATTTGCTTGGTCCTTCTTCTTCCTTTTCGTTGGGGCATGACAATTCGTAGACTTGTGGCTAAACTTGCCACAGTTGAAGAACTTTTCCTTGAATTTCTTCTTGGATTGATTGTTTTCATTTCCAGCTCCCTTTCACTTTTTAGAGTTGTTTTGGTCATCTTCTACAATGCTTGCTCTACTCATTGTAGAATTGTCTCTTGACCTTCTTTCTGCAGCCTTACTATTTTTTTTTAATGCATAGTCGTACAATCAGATCTTCTACTGACATCTCCTTACATTTGTGTTTTAAATACTTTTTGAAGTCTTTCCACATATGTGGTAGCTTCTCTATTATTGCTGCTACTTGAAATACTTCATTCTCAATTAAACCTACAATAAAGTTCATGTGAATACTAAAAATATTTTTAAATTATTCAACAATGGTATTTTTCAAAATCATACCTTCTGCTAGGAGATCATGGATGATTACTTGCAATTCCTGCACTTGGAAAACAACAGACTTGTTGTCTATCATTTTGTACTCCAGGAATCTTACAACAAAGAACTTTTTAGTTCAGGTATCCTCTGTCTTGTACTTTCATTCTAGCGCTCCCCATAACTCTTTTGCAGTCTTGGTTTCGCTATACATATTGTAAAGGTCATCTTAGAGATCACTCAAGATATAATTCTTGCAAGGAAATCTGAGTGTTTGCAAGCCTCCACAATCATGAAGCGTTCTTTTTCAGAGGTTCACTCGGGCACCTCTGGAGCTTCCTCAATCGTGAACCTTTGAATACAGAGAGTTATGAGGTAGAAGAACATTTTTTTCTACCGTCTCTTGAAGTCAATACCCGCAAACTTTTTGGATTTCTCCGTCGGTGCCACAACTTGCAGAGCATTAGTACGACTCGTCATGGCAATACTAGTTGCCGCCATAGTCATTCCAGGATTATGCATTTGACTATTAGTCATTATTTTCCTATCACAGCAAGACAGAACCTTTAGTATGTCAAAATACTACTAATAAAGTTGCAGCAACTTTAAGCACCTCTTTTTTCTAGTTTAACGATGAAGTTTTTATGACTTCCAATAGTCAACCGAGAGATCTTTAACTTGTGATGAAGATTTTATGTCTTCAACTCACTAGTTAAGTTCAAACGAAGTAGAAAGCTAAAATATTTAATCTCTAGAAATCAAGCAATACAGATTCCGAAAAAAAAAACTTTAGTGAAAAAAAATTCACCAAACAAGTAAAAAAATATATTTTTCTTTTCAAGAAGTTATTCCTTAAGATTGTTGTTTTTCAACGTTTTCGGGTACAAGAATCTGTAATTTGACACAATAAATTCAACACTAGTTCAAGTTTAAAACAAGAACACTATGAAGTACAACAACACCCTCAACACAAGATCAAAGTGATCTTTCTAAGAAGTGTGTTTTATTTTTTTAGAAATTAAGATAAAACAAAAATGTAAAGCCAAGTCCCCCGACTTCACGGAGTGTCCTTAAGGAATAATTTCCCTTACTATACCTGAGGTTTTGGAATCTTCCTCCCAGGATAAAATGACTTTCAATCCAACTATAGTGGTACCTCAAATAATTGGATTTGTCGAACTCACTCAACGATTTGATTGATCAGAAGGAATGTTTTGAAGACAAGAAGAGTTTGCATTTCAGAATTGTTTTTCATTCCTAAACTTGTGGATAAAAGTAGGTTTATATAGCCATCAAGTACCCCTTCCCAAAGGTGGCAATGGTTCATCCGAAAAGATGTATCCTTTGGAAGAGTCATGTCTTTTCATTCGAAACATTGAGTCTTTTTCTGAATAGACACAACTATTTGAATAGTCACTCCTTTTCTAAAATAATATGTCTTTTCATAAAAGGTTGTGTCCCTCCATTTTTCATTCACATCAATTGAACCCAACATGCATCTTATGCAAGAACTCTCTCGATTTGGTTTATGTGATCTTGTAACAACACTACTAGAAAACTGTAAATTACATGGGGATTTTACCTAGAAAATAATATTGCAGGAAATACATACGGATTTACCTATGAAAATATTAAATTCCTCAACATTAAAATATATTACCTGTGAATTATATATCTGCAACAAATTTCGCAGGTAAATTTGGCATCAAATTGCGCAAAATTTGTACTTGCGACATTACCTGGGGAAATGTATCGACGAGTATTTTATCTCTAGGTAAATCCACACGTATATGGACAAATATATATATTTTTTAAATCCATAGAAAAATTCTCAGGTAATTTATCTTATGAATTTACGTAGAGATATTTTGGTGAAAATTTATGTAATGAATTTTATTACCTGAAAAATTATTTGGAGATTTTGTGTTGCAAATTTTGGTGGGGATTTATACTTGGTGATTTACCTGCGAAATTATTACTTGCGACATTACCTAGGAAAATGTATCCGCGGGTATTTTATTTCTAGGTAAATTTGCAGGTATATGGACAAATATATATATATTTTAAATCCATAGAAAAATCTTCAGGTAATTTATCCTACGAATTTACGTAGAGATATTTTGGTAGAAATTTATGTAATGGATTTTATTACCTAGAAAATTATTTGGGGATTTTGTGCTGGGAATTTTGCTGGGAATTTATTCTTGGGAATTTACTTGCAAAATTATTACTTGCGACATTACCTGGGAAAATGTATCGGCGAGTATTTTATCTCTAGGTAAATCCGCAGGTATATGGACAAATATATATATTTTTTAAATCCATAGAAAACTTTTCAGGTAATTTATCCTACGAATTTATGTAAAGATATTTTGGTGAAAATTTATATAATGGATCTTATTACCTGGAAAATTATTTGAGATTTTGTGCTGTGAATTTTGTTGGGAATTTATTCTTGGGAATTTACCTGCAAAATTATTACTTGGGAAATTATTGGGGCATTGTGTTGCTACAAATTTAGTTGAAATTATTTTTTGGGGATTTACTTACCAAATTATTACTTGAAAAATTATTAGGGGATTGTGTTGCTACAAATTTGGGAGAGAGTGGTCGAAGGAAGGCTGAGACGGATAGTGTCTATTTCGGAAAATCAGTTTGGATTTATGCCTGGGCGCTCGACGACGGAGGCAATTCACCTGGTACGGAGGCTGGTGGAACAGTATAGGGAAAGGAAGAAGGACCTGCACATGGTGTTTATCGACCTAGAGAAGGCTTACGACAAAGTTCCCAGGGAGGTGCTTTGGAGATGCTTGGAGGTGAGTCGAGTCCCGATGGCTTATATCAGAGCAGTTAAAGATATGTATGATGGAGCGAAAACTCAGGTAAGGACGGCGGGAGGAGACTCAGAGCATTTCACTGTCTTGACAGGATTGCATCAGGGATCTACTCTTAGTCCTTTTTTGTTTGCCTTGGTGATGGATGTATTGACGCGACGTATTCAAGGAGAGGTGCCTTGGTGTATGCTTTTTGCAGACGATGTAGTTCTGATTGACGAGACCCGAAAGGGTGTGAATGACAAATTAGAGGTGTGGAGACAAACTCTTGAGTCTAAAGGGTTCAGGTTGAGCAGAAGCAAGACAGAGTATTTGGAATGCAAGTTTAATGACGTGAGGTTGGAGGACGAGGTGGTCGTGAAGCTGGATTCGCAGGAGGTATGTAAGAGGGATAGTTTCAAGTATCTCGGGTCCGTGATACAGGGTAACGGTGAGATTGACGAGGATGTCTCGCACCGTATCGGGGCGGGATGGTTGAAGTGGAAGCTCGCGTCGGGGGTGTTGTGTGATAAGAAGGTGCCGCCCAAGCTTAAAGGCAAATTCTACAGGATGGTAGTCCGCCCGGCCATGTTGTATGGAGCGGAGTGTTGGCCAGTTAAGAACTCCCACATCCAAAAAATGAAGGTGGCGGAAATGCGGATGTTGCGCTGGATGTGTGGGATGACTCGAGGGGATAGAGTTAGGAATGAGACTATCAGGGAGAAGGTTGGTGTGGCTCCAGTGGAGTGCAAGATGCGGGAAGTCCGATTGCGCTGGTTCGGACACGTGAAGAGGAGGGGCATGGATGCCCCAGTTCGTAGGTGTGAGAGACTAGCGTTGGATGGTTTTAGGCGGGGTAGGGGTAGGCCGAAGAAGTATTGGGGTGAGGTGATTAGGCGGGATATGGAGCAGTTGCAGCTCACCGAGGACATGACCCTAGATAGGAAGGTCTGGAGTACGCGAATTAGGGCAGAAGACTAGGGCCAGTTTGGGTCGCTAGTGTAGGGTTTTACTTGTTGGGGGTAGTATTCTTGTTATGATTCCGTGCTCCTTGTTTTAGTAAGAGGCTGGGTGCTTTCCCCTGTTTCTTTCTATTTATGGCTGCCGTATTTATGTTATTTATGTTATGTTATTTATGTTATGTAGTCTTGTAACTTTGTTCGGTGCTTTAATATGTATTTGCCTGGTATCTTGTGTCTTGAGCCGGGGGTCTATCGGAAACAGCCTTTCTACTTCTTTAGAGGTAGAGGTATGGACTGCGTACATCTTACCCCCCCCAGACCCCACCAGGTGGGAATACACTGGGTTTGTTGTTGTTGTTGTTGTTGTGTTGCTACAAATTTAGCTGAAATTATTTCTTGAGGATTTATGTAGGATTTTTATGACTTGAAAAATTTAAATAGGAAAAGGATAAATTGAAGAATAAAAAATATAAAATAAAATAAAATTAGACATTAAATCGGTAGGCACGTATAATCAAGCAAAAGATACTCATGAAATTAAAATTAGTTTGTTGACATAGATGGTATCATAGATGTATTCAAGCTGAATAAACCTTAGATTGACTCGTTATGTTATCACCAAAAAATTAAAAAGGTGAAATTTCCTTGGCCTATGCTAGGGCAAAGAACGACTCAGGGCTCAAATAGAGCATGTTTTTCTATAGGTTAATTTTAATATAATTGCAAGGCATCATACTATGCACGACAATATAATATATTAATATAATATACATTTAGAAGTCGTTTGGTGTGAGACATAAGGTATAATAATCACAAAATAAAATAAAAATTATTTTATTTTACATTGAGTTGAAAGTATTAGGTAGTTTAAGAATTATATATATGATGAGATTAGGGGTGAGCATTTTGTTTGTTTGATTTGCTTATTTAGTATCGGTTTGATTTTTTGATTTTCAATTTTTGGATTGACGAAAATGACAACCGTAACCAAACCAACATAAATTTGATTTGATTTGATATCTATAAATTCGGTTCAGTTATTTTGATTTTGAAGATTGAAGTAGTGAGTCTTTCTTTGTCATGACCGGACATTTAAAATTGGTGATTCTAATTTTTTTCAAACCTATTTTTCTTTTTTCAAATATAAAAAACTCAACTTGGATGAAATGAAATAAAATAATGGAAAAATATTATTTATACTGAATATATAAAATAAAAAATATATTATAAATATAAAATTTATATATATAATAAAAAATATATATTATTTATATAATTCTGATTTTTTGGTTTAACCAATTTTTTTTTGAAAAATCAAAAATCGAACCGTTTTAATCGAATTTCTAAAATTTAAAATCAAAACTGATTCGAAAAATCAAAACTAAAATTAAATTTTCTATAAGAAGACAAGGAGAAGACCCGGAATCAAAGTTTCAATTGCTTGAGAGATATTCAAAATCAAAGATTAGTTTCTTTAGCTTCTACTATAAACTCGATTCTTTTTTCATTTGCAAAGGTCCTCACTCGATCATTTTGAAGTCAAAGGTTTTTGTTTTGTGTGTGTTGACACCAAATTTTGACCGCCCGATACTCTTTTTAGGCCGTTGTCTTATCAAAATTATTAATTTCAAATATTAATATTTTTTTACACATTATTTTTGTATCAAACAAATATTGACATGTCACATTCATGATTTAAAAAATATACAAACGATTTTATTACTTTTATTAACATTTTTTGCAATTTATCAATTTAATGTAATATTTTACATAATTTGTTAATATTTTATTTAGTATTCACACTCATAAATTACTAATACATTATTTATTATTATTATTATTATTATTATTATTATTATTATTATTATTGAGTCTTTCCTACATTTATTAAATAACAGCCTACTCAATTATTAAAAATAATAATTTTATTTATTTTTTAATATTAGTTTTATATAGTTACTATATTTATTAAATATCAACCTAATTCAATTCAATTTTCCTAATTTATTTAAATTCTAGCCATTTTATACCCAATTTGTGTCAATTAAGTTTAATTTGACTCAATCAAAATTCCAAATTCAATTTTTTTAAATCCAATATCTAATCCCAATTTGACTCATCTCCTCAATTCTAATCTCAACCGTTCATCTATTTGATCAACGATCAATATTAAATCAATTTTTACTAATATTTTTCTTGAAATTGGATAGCTTTAGACTATTTTTCTTGAACCGAAGGTCAATTGGAAACAACCTATTTACCTTAGTGGTAAGATCTGCATACACTGTACCCTCCATAGACCCCAATTTGTGAGACAAAATCGAATTAGTTTTTGTATCCATTTTCTCAAAATTTCATAGAGAACAATCAAAAGATGTCACATTGATTTTTTTATTATTATTATATTTATGCTCAATTTATTTAAAATTTATTATCGGTAATTTTTATATAATATTTTCTATGTGACAAATGTAATTTATTGTAAGAATAATAATTTTTATAATATTTTTTAATTTATTATTACTATAAATTTATTATTATATTTAAATAGCAACCTAAGTTAATTCAATTATCTTCTCAATTTTATTTAAATTCTAGCCAACCTTATATCTAATTGATGTTAATTTTAACCTATTTTTGAATTCAATTTGGTTCATTTTTAAACCAATTTTTATTTTTTTTTCAATTTTAATCACAGTCGTCGATCTCATGAGATTGACGGTTGAGATTAAATCTTGTTTTTCATATAAAAAACACCCAAATACCAAAATCCTAATCTAACTCTAAAAAACTTCTACCGCATCTTTCTTTCTAGCTCTCTCCAGTCGCCTTTATCATCATCGCCAGTGACAAGCGGACCAAGTTATCCGCACCACCACCGCGTGAAATAGCCACCGACAACCACCCTCATCGTCTCTTCATCTTTTGCGATAGAATATAAGGTAGGATTAACGGTAAAATATAGCGGAGAAAATGTTTCTGTCAAAGCGAATTTCGAATGACAAAAACTCAATTTCTCGATATAATTTCAAGTGCTTATAATTTTATCGAAATTAAAGAGAAAATTTATTTGAATTGATAGAAGAAAATGTGAATTGAACTGTAGTGGCTTTTAAATTCATTTAATTGTTTTATTGCATGAGATTTTAGTGATTTAAAATTCGTGTTATTGTAGGAAATTTTATTTTGTGCTGAATGTGGAGATAATGCTAAATGTTGGTGAAGCTGCATGCATACAATGTTAATTTTTGCAAATACTTTTACTGGAATTCCTAATGCATTCAACCAATGAATTAAAATTTGGGGACTTTTGCAGATTTTGGGTTGCTTTTTATAGTAACAATGCAACATAGATTAAGATGACTGTATTTGAAGTTGGACTTTTTCTAGTATGACTATTCGAGCATATAGGGGATTCTGATTCATGGTCTTTATGTATTTTACATTGTTAAGGAATTTGTGTGCAACAGAATTCGGAGAAAGGAAATAGTTTCCTTTTGGTAAGTGAGCAAGATTACCCATATCTACTGTATCACGGTTGAAAGTTTGTAGGTGTAACTTTTGATTTTGCTCTGATCATTTTCCTGAATTGAGGATTGGTCTAAACTTCAGAGACAGTTGGAAACTTCTTCCAATAATTCCCTTTATTATATGCCTATGTATTTGTTACCATGTTGATCTACAACTACATAAGATTTTTTATTTCAGATACGAGCGGTATATCATTAGTCTTGAGGAAGCATCCAATGATGTCTTAGATACACTCAAAGACAAGGAGTTAAAGGTTGTTATTGGCAGTTTTATTGCTCATCTGTACAGTTTCCTATCTATGTTTCTCCTTAAAATACATTCTTATTCAATGATTTTTAGCTAATTGTCTCATAGATTCTTGAGGTTTAAAATTGTATCTGAATTTTTTGGGTGTTTGTGATGCAATATAATCTCATTTAGTTAATGTTATCCAGAAAATTGGGGAAATACTTATATGTGTAGTTATGTTTTGTAGACAGTTTATGTTTTGCTAAAAGTACAAACTAGAACAAGAGCATCGATTGCTTGCTACCCTAGTAAACAAGGTTTGCTATTTTTTGATGCTCTTTTTCTTCCCTTCTTTATATGAGTACAGATAGTAAGGTTGTTTGTGTTGATATTCCATTCCATAGATAAATAATATACTGATGTTGGACACATTGACAGAGCACAGAAGGTGTAGGCATCCAAATACAACCTTAAAACAATGAGTGAAGTGTCAAAAGTTTAATGTAGTGTAGTGACTTGTAATGTATACTTGCGACTAGAAAATGGTTAAGTGTAGTCACTTGGAATGTGAACTAAGTTACTTTAAATTGTGAACTCGTGACTTGAAAATAATTAAATGTAGTATTTTGAAATGTATACTAGTGACTTTAAAATGGTTAAGTCTAGTGACTTGAAATGTGTACTAGTGACTTGAAAATAGTTAAGTGTAGTCACTTGAAATGTGAACTAAGTTACTTTAAATCGTGAACTCGTGACTTGAAAATAAATAAATATAGTGCCTTGAGATGTATACTAGTGACTTTAAAATGGTTAAGTGTAGTGACTTGAAATGTGTACTAGTGATTTGAAAATAGTTAAGTGTAGTTAATTGAAAATATGGTTAAGTATAGTGACTTGAAATGTGTACTAGTGACTTGAAAATGGTTAAGTGTAGTTACTTGAAAATGGTTAAGTATAGTCACTTGAAATGTCAATTAGCTATTTGAAAATGGTTTGAGTGTAGTAACTTGAAATGTGTACTAGTGACTTGAAATGTGAATAAGTTATTCGAAAATTATTAAGTGTAGTAACTTGAAAATAATTAATTGTAGTTACTTGAAATTGCGAACTTGTGACTTGAAAATGATTAAGTGTAGTTACTTGAAATTGTGAACTTGTGACTTGAAAATGGTTAAGTATAGTCACTTGAAATGTGTACTAATAACTTGAAAATGATAAAGTATAGTTACAAAATAATTATGTTTGGTTATATGAAAAGATCTGTCTTCTTTGAGAATTTCCCATTGAGTAAATCTTCTTATATAATTCATTGCAGTGTACCTTGACAATGTATAATTCATTGCAGTGTACCTTGTATAAATCATTTGACCGGGTATGGAGTTTTAAGAAATAAGAAAAGAGTTTTCTTCATATTAAGAGTTAAATACATAACACTACTTGAACCCTCCCTCTTGTTCTCTTATTCTTATAATTTCATCCTCTATTATCTTAATATAACAATTCATAAAAACAATCACAATAATATGAAAATCAACTTTGAGTTTATGATGCTTTATATGCTAATATATATATGTTTATATTTATTAATTGTTATGATTTTATTTGATACTATGATGTTATATAATTTATGCTAATAATGCATTTTTAGCACTTTTTATGGCCTGAATTAATATATTCTTATGCAGAATGAGTTTGAAAGAAAGAAATAAGAAATATTAGCTGCACAAAGTGCATCAATTGTGGAAGAAGGATGAGAAAGAAATTGGACTTGTTGATGAAACATGTATACAAGAAATTATCTTCAAATGATGAGCGTCCATCTCAAGAAGACAACCAAGCTTATGAGGATGAAAGTGATGATGACTTTGACAATGTGAATGAAAGTGATTCTGATCCTGATAATGTGGATGAAAGTGATTCTGACCCTGATGGTTGGTGATGTTCTGGCTTTTGACGAAATATTTTAAGCCTTTTTCTTAGGATAACTGTGTGTTTTCAAACACTCACTATTGTATTTAACATGGTATTTTAGTGTTTTAAGGGTAAGGACTGAGTGTGAAGGGTAACTTAGACAATCTAAAAAAAATAGAAGAAAAATGAGCATCGACGGCTTGGGCGACGGACCGTCGACCTTGCGACGATTCGTCGGTTTAAACCATCGACCAAGAGCAAAAGACATAGCCTCTGGACATCATGCGATGGTCCAGGCGATGGAACGTCGAACCTGTGATGAACTTTCGGTCTAAACCATCATCATTATATAGAAAGAATCATCACTGAAAGGCCTGGGACGGTCCAGGAAATGAATCGTCGGCCCTGCAAAGAACCGTTGCTTGACCCATCGACCAAGACGCAGAGAATCTGAGTTTGAATTTTAAATTCCCAGTTATAAAATCATATAAATATGAAGTGTTAGGGTTTATTCAGGATCTTTTGTCTTTAGTTTCATACTTTCTCCTCTATTGAGAGCCTTGTACTACTTTTTCATTGGAATTTGAATATAGAAATTGAGAGTTGATCATTAGTTTTCATATTTTCCATAAAATATCAAGAAGAACAATATTATGACTTTGGTAAGTACTTTTATGAAGTTATTTATGAACATCAATATAACGTTAATTTCTTATATGGAGATGAGTGGCTAAACTCCCATAACTAGGGTTATATGAGCCTTGATGTAGAGAACTATTTTGGGGTTGTGAATGGATTTGATTTCTAACATCTATCGAAATTGCATGGAACTTTCTTCATCTTAATGACATCTCTTGATTGAAAACTTGAGATGTGAGCCCATAAACTCCACTTGTCTGACAAGAAAGTGGATATTGGGAAAAGAAGTGCTTCACATGAACTCCATAGGTTTACCCTTTGGGTTAATGGATTGATGCCTTAACGGGATCAATCCTCATGAGAGTGTTATTGAATAATGCATGAATCCTTCAAGTTCGAGAGAAGTAAAGGGTGAAATACTCATTAGGTTGAGAAACATATGGGTAATCCTTAGAATTCAATAATTCTTGCAATTAGATACATAAATTAGATTTTGAAGACAAAATCGCAACCCTAATTGTTCGAACACTTTGGTGAGCATAACTCTAGTTAATTCGTTTTCATTGAAATTATATCTACATTTACTCTTAGTAGCTGGACTTTTGTGCAACACAAATACAAAAGAGCACCGTTAACATTTCCAAACTCCCTTTATTTCGGAACCTTAGATCAACAGTCTAATAACAATCATAATACTTAGTGAAAACTGTATTCCCTATGGGATTCGACACCCAACCCAGCTGGGTTCTATATTTGACAGCGACCGCTTACTCTTTCGTAAGAGAGGTATAATTTAGGCGTATCAGTTGGTAGTTTTATTCAGGATTCAAGTTTGAAATATTTCATTTTAGACCATTTAAGAATCATACATTATTGATGTGGATGTTATGAATTATGTTTTTTGTTAGCTGTAAGGGCTTACACTAGACTTGTATTGAATGATATTTTTTTGAGAATTATTGGAGGTTTTGAATAGATTTTTGACCAATTGTGAAAAGTTTCTAGTAATTTACGTGTGAATTAGTACTTGAGAATTTTTATGGGGATGTACATGCTAAATATTCATGATTTTTTTTGAGAAAATTTGTTCTTGCAGATTTACTTGGGGCATTTCATACGAATTTTCTTGCGAAATAGTTTCATAAATATCCGCAAGAATTTTTCTTTTGTTAATTAGGAATTTTCATCTCTAAATTTCCTTCAGATTTACTTGGAAATCTTTGTGGGGAATAATTTATGATTTTTTTCGTGAAAATCCGCAGGTAAAATTCCTTTTTATGAAATTTTACCAAAAATTCATGCAAAATTTTGATAGTTAATCGCAAATATATCCGCAAATAACGTACCTGCGGATTTATTTCCACAACTAAATTACCTAGGAATTTTATAAATCCACAGGTAATAATTACCTGCGGATTTATTTTTGCAGCTAAATTATCTAGGGATTTTATAAATTTGCAGGTAATAATTACCTACGAAGGTATTTCCTTTGGATTCTAATAGGTAAGAAAATTCACAGGTAATCAAATTACTTGAAGATTTTACCACATTATCCCTATGAAAATCTCCAGGTAATAAGTGATGGGTTCAAAGTATGTATGAAGTGTGAATGGAAAATGGAAAATGGTGGAGGAAAGGAGACATCCAATTTAGAAAGTGTACTCCAAATTGGAAAGTTCACTAATTCTCCCACATTGGTGGGAGGGGAGAACTTTGGAGTGTTTATAATAAGAACACTTACTCAACATGGTAAGTGAGACAAGAAATAAGAGATACCTCGCGCCGTCGTCGTCGTCGCTCACTCAGCTTCGGCTTCGGATTTGGATTTGGATTTGGATTTGGCAAATGATCGATCGATGAGATCTATCTTTTTGGACAAAGTTTATTTGACGGAAATAAAGAAATCCAGACAAAAATCTAATCCAAAAATATAAAAAATGCAGTAAAATATTTTCTGGTTTTGGTACTCCATTTATACATGCATGCAGAAGTTAGAACTGATGTAATACTTTATCAAACTGGTGCCACTGCTTTGGTGAACTGATGCACTGTTTCAGTAAACTGATACACTGATTCAGAACTGTTGCATTTTTTTGATGAACTGACAAACTTATTCACGAAATGGCATGCCTGTTCAGAACAGTACGAATGGACATGAATTTTCAGAAAAGGTTCACCTTTTAGATGAACCTTTGCCTCTTTTCAGAAGGGGCATATTGTGGCTATTTAAACCTGGTTTCTTTCACAGGTTTAGAACAAAATTTTTCGATTAAAAACTCTCTTCTTGTCTCAAAAATATTCTTTGTGATCACTCAAAACGTTCTATGAGTTCAAAGATATTCCAACTGTTTAAGGTACCGCTACTGTTGTTCTGTTAGCCATTTTATTCTGGGAGGAAAAATTCCACAACCTCGGGTACAGTGAGGGGGATTATTTCCTTAAGATAAATTGGTGAATTCGGACGACTTGGCAATTTTTTGTTTTATCTTAGTTTCTGCAAAATAAAATACACCTCTTGGAAAGGTCATTTTGATCTTGTTTTGAGGGTATTTGATATACTTCATTGTGTTCTTGTTTATACTTGTAATCACGTTGAAGTTGGTGTTGTAATATACAAATTCTGTGTACCCGAAGTACAAACGAAATAACAATATTAAGGAAATAATTAATTTTACAGAATCTGTATAACTTAGTTTTGGAGATTAAAGCTTGAAGCTTTCTACTCCGCTTGAATTTAACTAGTGATTAGAAGACATAAGATCTTCATCACAAGTTAAAGTTCACTCGGTTGACGATTTGAAGTTATAAAAACTTCATCGTTAATTAAAAACAAGAAGAAAAGTTGAAAAGTTATTTAACTTTATAAGTAGTATTCTGAAAATACTAAATTTTTCTGTCTTGGGTTGACAGGAAAGATGACTAACGAAAGTCAAATGATGGATGCGACAACGTCTGTGGGGGAAACTAATATTGCCACATCAAGTCACATAAATGCTCCGCCAATAATGGCACTGGCGGAGAAGCCCAAAAATTTCTGGGCATTGACTTGCGGTGGCAGCAAATTATATTCTGAGTGGTCTCCAAGACGACCTCTACAATGTTTATAGTGGAACCAAGACATCGAAGGAATTGTGGGGGGCACTTTAATGAAAATATAAGATGGAGGATGCGGGAATTAAGAAATTCCTTGTTGCACGGTTCCTGGACTTCAAAATAATAGCTAGCAAATCTGTTGTCTCTCAAGTACAGGAGTTGGAAGTCATCATACATGATCTCCTAGCAGAAGATATATCTTAGAAAAATACCTTAGTTGAACAAGTTAAAAATGTTCTTAATACTCACATAAACTGTTTTGTAGGTTTAATTGTGAATGATGCTTTCCAAGTAGCAGCAATAGTTGAGAAGCTTCCACCTTTGTGGAAAGACTTCAAAAACTACTTAAAGCTTAATCTCAAGGAGATGATTGTTGAAGATCTTGTTGTCCGACTTCATATTGAAGAGGATAATAAAGCTGTCGAAAGAAGGTCAAAGGGGAATTCTACAATTGATGTAGCACACATTATAGAAGATGACCAAAACAATTCCAAAAAAAGGAAGAAAACTGAATAAGGAAGCAATCAACCCAATAAAAAGTTCAAGGGAAAATGCTTCAACTGTGGCAAGATTGGCCATAAGTCCACAGATTGTCGTGCCCCAAAGAAAGGCAAGAAGAAGGATCAAGCAAATATGATTGAATCCAACAAATAATGCGATGATCTGTGTGCTATGTTCTTAGAATTCAACTTGATGGGGAATCCTCGTGAATGGTGGATGGATTCTGGTGCCACCCGCCATGTATGTGCCAACAAGGATTTGTTTTCGTTATTTTCTCCGGATCAAGTAGAAGAAATGATCTACATGGCTAACTCCACTATTGCTAAGGTGGAGGGAACAGGAAAAATTTACTTAAAGATGACTTCCGGCAAGGTCTTGACACGGAACAATGTGTTATATCTTCTAGAGTTACGTAGGAACTTAATTTTTGTTTCACTCCTAGATAAGAACAGATTCAAATATGTAACCGTTTCTGGAAAAATTGTAATTAGTAAAGGAGAAATGTATGTAGAAAAAGGCTATCTGACCGAAGGCCTTTATAAGATGAATGTAATGACTGTTGAAATAAGTAAAAGTTTGAATTCTTCTTATTTGCTTGAGTCTTATGATTTATGGCATGAACATTTAGGCCTTGTTAATTATAAAATGTTATGAAAACTGATTAACTTAGAAGTTTTTCCAAACTTTGAGTGCAATAAATCAAAGTGTCAAACGTTTGTGGAATCGCAGTATGCAAAGCATCTTTATAAGTCCGTTGAAAGGAATTCCAATCCCTTAGACTTAATACACACTGACATTTGTGATATGAAGTCAACACCATCACGTGGTGGGAAAAAGTATTTCATAACTTTTATTGATGATTGTACTAGATGTTGTTATGTCTACTTGCTAAATAGTAAGGATGAAGCAATAGATGCATTTAGGTAATATAAAACTGAAGTTAAAAATTAGTTAGACAAAAAGATTAAAATGATAAGAAGTGATAGGGGCGGAATATGAATCTCCCTTTGTGTAAATATGTGTAGAGAATGGAATAATCCATTAAACTATGGCCCCATATTCACCTCAATCTAATGAAATTGCGAAAAGGAAAAATCCAACTTTGAAGGAAATAATGAATGCTTTACTTATAAGTTCTGGTTTACCATAAAACTTATAGGGGAGGGGGGGAGTCTATCCTTACGGCCAATCGTATACTCAACAGAGTTCCCCATAGTAAGACACAATCAATTACTTATGAAAAGTGGAAAGAAAGAAAATCCAACTTGAAATATTTCAAAGTGTGGGGGTGTCTAGCAAAGGTCCAAGTTCCTGTGCCTAAAAGGGTTAAGATAGGACCTAAGACGGTGGACTGTGTGTTCATAGGATATGCTAAAAACAGTAAGGCATGTGATTTTTGGTTCATATATCCGAACATCCAGATATTAATGAAAATACGGTAATTGAATCAGACAATACTGAATTCCTTAAAAACATTTATTCGTATAAAACTAGACATAAAAATTCTAGTGGGGGGTCTAAATGACCTCGTGATGAACCAATTGAGAATGAACATAATGAAGAAAATCCAAGATGTAGTACACGTCAAAGAATGTCTACATCATTTGGATCAAATTTTGTAACATTTCTCTTAAAAAATGAGCCTCAATCATTTAAGAAAGCAATGGCATCTTCGGATTCATCCTCTTGGAAAGAGCTAATCAATAGTGAGATTGATTTAATCTTAAGCAACCATACATGGGAATTGGTTGATCTTCCTCCCGAAAATAAACCTTTACGTTCTAAATGGATTTTCAAAAGGAAAACAAAAGCGGATAACACTATTGACAAATACAAGGCAAGACTTGTATTAAAAGGCTTCAAACAAAAATAAGGCCTTGATTACTTTAATACATACTCGCCAGTAATAAGGATAACAAAATTCGAATGTTAATTGCCTTAGCGGCAGTATATGATCTTAAATCCATCAAATAGATGTGAAAATCGCTTTCCTAAATAGAGTATTGGAGGAAGAAATATACATGGAACAACCTGAGGGTTTTGTGGTTCCAGGAAAGGAAAATAAGGTGTGTAGACTTATTAAGTTGTTGTATGGACTAAAGCAAGCACCTAAACAATGGCATGTGAAGTTTGACCAAACCATGTTGGCAAACGGGTTCACGATAAATGAATGTGATAAATGTGTATATATTAAAGACACTCCAAATCACCAAGTCATTGTTTGTTTATATGTGGATGATATGTTGATCATTAGCAGAGACATTTCTGACATAAATGCAACCAAACGAATGCTCGAGAGCAAGTTTGATATGAAAGACCTTGGAGTTCTAGATGTGATCTTAGGTATAATAATCCATTGAATTCCACAAGGGTTAGCATTGTCACAGTCACATTATATCGAGAAAGTACTTGACAAGTTCAAGTATATGGAATTTGGTATTGCCAAGACTTTATTGGATGTGAACTTTGCACATCGAAAGAATGAAGGTGAAAGTGACTCACAATTGGAGTACGCAAGAGTATTGAGATGCTTAATGTATATAATGAACTGTACATGACCAGACATAGCATGCGCTATCAGTAAATTGAGTCGGTACACGAGTAATCCCAACAAAACTCATTGGATGGCAATGAAAGGAGTTTTAGGGTATCTTAAATACGCTCAAAATTATGCTTTTCATTATAATAAATATCCTGCGGTACTTGAAGGATATGGTGATGCAAATTGGATCACTAGATCGAACTAAGTAAAATCCACAAGTGGATATGTATTTACTATTGTTCGAGAAGCAGTCTCTTGGAAATCATCCAAACAGATTTATTTGCTCGCTCTATAATGGAATCTGAATTTATCGTATTGGATAAAGCCGGTGAAGAAGTAGAATGGCTCCGAAATTTGTTAGAAGATATTCCTTATTGGCTCAAGCCAGTGGCACCAGTATGTATACACTGTGATAGCCAAGCGGCAATAGGTAGGGCAGGGAGCATAATGTACAATGGTAAATATTGTCACATACGATGAAGATACAATACCATTAGGGAACTTCTCTCTAGTGGAATTATCACTATAGACTATGTAAAGTCAAAGGATAATGTGTCGGATCCACTTACAAAAGGCCTATCTAGAGAAGAAGTTGAATGGACATCCAAGGGAATGGGTTTAAGGCCTAGGACAAGTCAGCATGATGGTAACTCTACATAGCAGACTGAAGATCCCAAGAGCTAGGATCAAGGAGATCAAACAAAGTTGTGTCTGACAGGTTCACCATTGTCAATTACCCAACCCATTCTCATAATGTAGGTAATGTATAGTAAACTAGGATAAGACTTAAGGTAAAAAGTCTTTTAATGATTATCTAAATTTGGTAACTTTAACCAAATAGTTTAATCTACAGGATTGAACGTTTAGAAATTACCTATGCGAGGGAGAAGTGGAAGCCACTTCAAGGAGAATGTTAGTAAAGGCCTATCTCTAAGCTCTCATGAAATCGGGACGTGTTCATGGCTGAAAAGAACAAAACCATGAGAACCATAAATGTTAAAGGATGGTTGTATGACATGTATTGTCTAAGTGTACATTAAAGCTCGACGATTCAACGATATCAAATCTACCGATTGATCGAGTGCATCCGATGAATGTTCACTATGGAAAGTTCGAAGGAAAACCCACTTATCCAGATGCAATCAGTCTTTGCTTGATGATCATATACTTGTCCATAAATTTTTTACAAAAAATAGCCATTCCCCATTCATGTTGGGGATTGTTGGGTTCAAAGTGTGTATGAAGTGTGAATGAAAAATGGAAAATGGTGGAGGAAAGGAGACATCCAATTTAGAAAGTATACTCCAAATTGGAAAGTTCACTAATTCTCCCACATTGGTGGGAGAAGGGAACTTTGGAGTGTTTATAATAAGAAAACTTACTCCATATGGTAAGTGAGGAAAGAAATAAGAGATGCCTCGCGCCGTCGTCATCGTCGCTCGCTCGGCTTCGGCTTCAGATTTGGATTTGGATTTGGCAAATGATCAATCGATGAGATCTATCTTTTTGGACAAAGTTTATTTGACGGAAATAAAGAAATCCAGACAGAAATCTAATACAAAAAATGCAGTAAAATATTTTCTGGTTTTGGTACTCCATTTATACATGCATGCAGCAGTTCGAACTGATGCAATACTTCATCAAACTGGTGCCACTGTTTCAGTGAACTGAGGCATTGTTTCGGTGAACTGATGCACTGTTTCAGTAAACTGATGCACTGCTACAAAACTGATGCATTGTTTTGATGAACTGACACACTTATTCACGAAATGGCATGCCTGTTCAGAATAGTCATATTGTTTGGACGAATGGACATGAATTTTCAGAAAAGGTTATACCTTTTAAATGAACCTTTGCCTCTTTTCAGAAGAGGCATATTATGGCTATATAAACCTGGTTTCTTCCACAGGTTTAGAACAAAATTTTCAGATAAAAAATTCTCTTCTTGTCTCAAAAATATTTTGTGTGATCACTCAAAACGTTCTGTGAGTTCGAAGATATTCCAACCGTTTGAGGTACCGCTACTGTTGCTCTATTAGCCATTTTATCCTGGGAGGAAAAATTCCACAACCTCGGGTACAGTGAGGGGGATTATTTCCTTAAGGAAAATCCGTGAATTCGGACGACTTGGCTATTTTCTGTTTCATCTTAATTTCTGCAAAATAAAATACACCTCTTGGAAAGGTCATTTTGATCTTGTGTTGAGGGTATTTGATATACTTCACTGTGTTTTTGTTTAAACTTGAACTAAAGTTAAAGTTGGTGTTGTAATATACAGATTCTGTGTGCCCTAAGTACAAATAAAATAACAATAAGCATTTTTCTTGTAGTGAAAATTGTTATTAATTTGTTGTAATGTATATTCACAGCACCATGGATCAAATGACAATTTAATTTTGTTGACTATCAATATTTTATTCTAATCTTTAAATGACTTATAAAGAAACTATGTAACCACAATTCCATTAGTGGATGCAAAGGAGAAGGAATTTATGATATCACTTTGAATGAAAGAAAAAAGATATCACTTTGAATGGACAGAATAGTTATCAGATATGGAACGTTAGATTTGGATCTTTTTAATTTATTGTGACGACTGACTTAATCATCCATGAAGCAATAGGGTTTTTTAATTTATTATATTTATAAATAAGATAGTTTGGTAATTTAACTTTCGTACAATACATAAATATGACATTTAACTTTGCCTCAAATCACATCTATGACCTTTAATTTTCAGTGTGCACAAGTAGACGCTTAAACTTGTATAAAGTTGAACAAATACACACATGTTCTATGTGGCATCTTACGTGGTCAATTCTTCTCCTACATGGTGTCCTCCGTGTATTATGCCATATAGAGCGCGTGTGTCTACTTGTTCAACTTTATTCAAGTTTAAATACATACTTGTGCACATTCAAAGTTGGAAATCATAAATGTAATTTGAGGTCAAGTTAAAAGAGTGTCTTATGTGTAACTTTTAACTTAAGGGATTTCCAGAGCTAACGGATTCATTTTAATCAATAATTTTGTTCAAACATTTCCTTAAAAGCTTTGATGACTTAACATTATATTAATATATTTTATTTCTTGAAAAACAAGGTGCTGCACTTTAGTTTGCATAATAAGAAAAATTGTTAAATTAATTTTAAGTTTATTAACTCTGAATTATTTGGAGATAATTGTTTCGACAGTTTTCTTCTAAGACAAACAATAGTTTTGAAAATGAAACATCTTTAGCCACAAAATTTTGACATCAATAAATATAACATTCCAATTTTCTTGTCTACTGCCCAGTGTCCAATCTTTAGACAAAAAAATTAACACCTAAGAGATTCGGGCTATAACAATTATTAATGGGTAAATATTACTTATAGGGTAAATATTACTTATAAATATATGCACTTCTTATTACTTGTCGCTTTTTTTAAGTTGCATGCCCATGAAGAATGTCGGTTAGTTTTGCCACCATGCCTGATTAAGGTTTCTCTTCAATTAATATAAAACGTGTGTTATATCTTTGGTAAATGACAAATGTGCTTGTTGGAACACTAAATCAACATTAATGCACATAAAATCTTGCAAAGTAAAATGAGTAAAATCGGTAAAAATGTAATTAATGAGCATGAGTTAATCACTTAGATTTCCTATGTTGGTCAACGTTAAGTTTCTAGGTAAATTACTCAAGGGTAAAATGGAAAGAATAGTACTCCCTCCATCTCAAATTATTCATCCCAAATTTTTTAATTTGATTTCTCATTTTACTTGTCTTTTTTTATTAATCAAGAAGAGACAATTTTTTTCATGTTTTACCCTTTGTTAATTGTTTTTTCTTCAAATTAAAATGTAAACATCATTTAATAGGGAACATCATTTAATAGGGGTACTATGGTAAACTAGTCATGTTATTAGTTATTTTTTTTAATCAATATGCCATCTCAATTTGGAATAGGTAATTTGAGACGGAGGAAAAGGTCAATTATGCTTTGACTTTGTGAAATGACAAACAATATTATGGAATATCTATTTTTAGTAAGGATGACAAGTAAATAAGTACGGATGAAGCATATATCATGAAGTTAAAAATTATGTGGAAGCCACACACATTAAAATAGAAAAAGCTAGACATATACTCCCTCCGTTTCAAAATAGTTGACCCTTTTTAACTTGACACTTCCATTAAAAAAATATTTATTAAGAGTTTATTTTGTCAAATTAGCCTTATTAATTAAGCTTTGAAAATGTAAATTTGAGTAAATACGCTTTGTTTGGTCATTTAATGTTGAGGGTAGTATTGGAAAAACACAATAAAATACTCTTAATTTCATCAAAAAGACAACTAAATAAAATAAATATTTTTCAAAAAAGGGTCAACTAAAATCAAATGGAGGGAGTATATTTTAGAAAAGAGCAAATTAAATTTGAAAGTACAATTGTATTGAAAGGCAATTAATGTCATATATGGATGAAGGATGTAAAGATGATAGAATTGATTAAAAAAATATATTGTTTCCTAAATCATCTATTGGCTGGAGCAATCAAATTTAAAAGAGAGGCTTACCAAAATTTAATTGATTAATGGCCAGAAAAATATTGTAGAGTTCCACTGTTCCCATCAAAGGTCTCAAGGTTAGGTAATAATGCTGGACTTTTGGTCTATTCAAAGTTGTAATAATTTATAATTATATGAAATATTTCTATGATTTGTATGCATAACAAAAATAGATTTAATGCATAAATGTGCATTTTAATTTGGTCTCAGCTAACACACATGCATTTCAATTTTAAGTGTGTATAAGTATGAACTTAAATTTATATAAAGTTGAATAAATAGACACGCACATCCTATGTGGCAATTCATTGAAATTTCCATGAAGATGTAACGGAGGACGCGTGTGTCCACTTGTCAAACATTAGACAATTTTAAGTGTCTACTTTTGCACACCAAAAGTTAGAATGCATAGATGGAAGTAGAGGCTAAGTTAAAGATTATTGTTATGTATTATGCCAAAAATTTACTCAAATATATGTAGTATATATATATATTATGTAAAAATGAGATAAAATACATGTGCGACGCACGTGTAGAGACACTAGTATATATATGTATGTATGTATGTATGCGCATGCATGCATGTATATATGTAGGCCAAACCCATCGACAACCCCCTCAACTTGGCACCATCTTTCACTTTGGCATCTTAAATGGATGTTGTTCATTTTTGACTTCTCAAGTAGCCATAAAGTGTGTCACTTTGACACCTTTTGCTGATTCAGCAAAAATATATCATATGCGTGTATTACACGCGTTGATGATGTGGAAAGGGACCAATTATAAAAGGACATTTGTCATTTTTATAAAAATATTTTTTTATATAATTAATTTAAATAAAAAATATTAATAACCCAACCTCCACCTTATATCATCTTCCTAACCACCCTGCCCCTACCCTATATCATCTTTCTTAACCCACCACCCCTAAATCATTTGACGCCACCTCCATCTTACAAATTGTCTTCTGCCACCCTCCCCCACCCCACCCCTAAATCAATTGCCGCCACCTCACCCTCTCCTATCCCCACCTACCAGTCAAACCCATAGTCGACACACCACCATCAACATCGGTGAAAACCTAATCGACACACCCAGCCATCGGTGAGCCATATGGCTGCTGTCGCTTCCTCCTCCAGCGAACTAGTGCTGGCAGCCACACTGAACCAGTCGCCGCTTCACCAGCAACTAATAGCCAGTAAAACATCCATTGAAAACAAAAATCACTACTTTCTTTGTTCTCTACAATAAAATTTGTGCCATTTTAAAAAAAAACTAAAGTACAAATAAAAAAGTCAGAAGGAGGAGCTTTTAAGTGACAAAAGAAAAATATGTACATCATAATTTTTGACTAGTGAAGGTTCTAGCAGTTCATCAAAGTCCTGATGTAAGTAGTGTTCGGGGATGAAAATTACATAGTAGAGACGATGTAATTTGTGGGAGTGACAGAATTAGTTCATGAAAATATAACCCGCTTAGAAAAGACGACTGAATTAAAAGATCACAAGAAAAGCCATTGATGCATAAAAGGAAGAAATCTACATTTGCACCAGCTTGCATTCTTCCAAATTATTAAAAATCAATTATGTTAAGAAAAAAATGATGAAAAGCTAATGGATGGGGTGGCGGCAAATGATTTAGGGGTAGGGGGAGGGTGGGAGAAGATGATTTTGGGGTGGGGGTAGGGTGAGTTGAGGAAGATGATATGGGGTGGGGTGGGGTTATTAATATTTTTAATTTAAATTAATTATAGAAAAAATATTTTTGTAAAAATGGCAAATGTCCTTTTATAATTGGTTCATTTACATGTCATATACCCTGAAATGCGTCCAAAATCGAGTGTGATACACTCTCTTTGCTGAATCAATAAAAGGTGCCAAAGTGACACACTTTATGACTACTTGAGGTGTCAAAAGTGAACAATGCCCACTTGAGGTGCCAAAGTGAAAGATGATGCCAAGTTGAGGGGGCTATCAATGAGTTTACTGATATATGTATATAATGTGTAGTGGTATTGATTAAATAGTTATGTTAATGAATATACAATATATCAATATTGTATAAATGGTATATAAATATGTATATGTACTGTAAAAATATGTATTAGATATGTATATACATCCATATTCATTGTTTACAAAATTTTTATACATTAGACAGTTAATGTGTTTTATTTGATATATAGATATCACTATTATATGAAATCTACATTAAATTTTGAGTTAGAGTTATACAAATGTTGTGGTCTTTCAATTATAACCAATTCAAAATCTCTTCTAAATAATTCTAAATTTTAAATATGAGCTCCTCTCACTGTTTTGAATCTTTTGATATATAATTAACACACAATGATTCATGTTTGTGGAATGTCAAATATTAAAAGTCAATCTTTCAAGAAGAAAAAGGAAGAAGAGGAGGAGAAGGAGGAGTCAATAATAATAGCTAGAAGAAGAAGAAGAAAAATGAGCAATAATTTGGGGAAAACATTATGACCTAATGGTTATTCTTTATAATTTAATCCATAATAAACTAGTTAAACTTTATTTTATATAAAAAGGATTATGACTGAATGGTCATATCATATGATTATCTCGTGTAAGACCTCATAAAATTCGACAATTTTATTTTTGGCCTTCCTGTGTGCGTAACATTAATTTTTGACTTGAATTATGATAAGGGGTGTTTTGAAAAAGTTTTAGAATTTTTGGAAGGGGTTCGGGGTCATTTTGGGACCTCAAGGAAGAGAGGGTCCGCTATAGTGGAGTTCCATGTTACTTAGCTTCCACGATAAGAGCGTGGCACACTGGCTACCGTCCACAATAGAGGCATTCCACGTTGCAATATATTTTTGTCTAATTTTTATTTTTTTCACTTGGGGTGAGGAGCTTTTTGGTCCTTTACCCCTAACACGACTTTAAAACACCAAATTACTCTGTTCCTTCAGTTTTCAAGATCAAACACTAGACTTTTCTCTCTTTAACTCCCAAACAAAGAAAGTTCAAGGATTTTACAAGAAATCACCACTCTGAGCTCCAAATTTTGATTTCTCTTCAATTTCTTCTATATTTCAATCCCGTTTCTCTTTTCTTAACTTTAATTTTACATCGTGGCATCATATATATTGAACATTCATGTGATTTGAGTTGATTGTTTTGAAATTGGGTTGAGGGTTTTTGGTTGTCATTGCTTGAATTACTTTTCCCATATTTTAAATGGATTATTCATGCTTTAATTGATGGTTTTGGGTGCATTATTATAATGGTTGAAATAGGTGACATGGGTTTGACACGACCTGTCCTGGGGTCTTGTTGTAATAGGCATCTTAATGCCGACCAGGACCGGAGACCACCCCCGTTACCCATCCCAACCTCCAGTCGCCTGCCCGAAGTTGGCTGAATTTTGAGCATGTAACAAGACAATGTAACAACTTACATAAACACTCTGAGAATAGATCACAATCGTGACCAACCCAACTGAGTCCGACCATCCTATACCAATAATCCAACCATACTAAAACAAGGTCCATAAACCAAGCCATAACCAAGGATGTTTCAAAACATAATTTAATTAGTTCCAAAATGAAATATGATGGAATAGTAAGAAATTATGTTCGATGATGCAAGCCTCAATACTAATACCAATGCTAAGGCTGACACCTTTACCGATCTCGTCCATTCAAACCCATAGAAGTACCACACAGCCTCTAACCAAAAGAGTAATGAAATTCAGTTGGAACATCCCTCAACCACAACCAAAACCAATATCCAAAATAAAATCAAAGTGCCTAGAAATATCCATAACATAAAATGGAGTCTTTCAAAAGGATAGAAGCTCACCACTTTAGTCCAAATATTATCCCCGAGTTAATTACTATGTAGAAGGAGTAGAACGACCTGTTCCTGCATATCGTGGGTAAACAATTATCTGTAGATGGGGTTAGCGAGTGACCGCTAGCATGATCTCAGGGTAAGGATAAAATAATGCCATTTATAAAACCAAGTAAAACTATCTATATGCACACAAGCATACATATACACACACACACACATACACGCACACACACACATATATATATATAACTATGTCGAGAAAAGGGATTGGGTTTAGCAGGCCATTAAGACCTTTACATGGGTTGTGTAGCTTTGCCGTCCTAAACCACCCATAGGCTATATAGATTAAGCTTCTCCTACTGAAAGGGCCCCAGTGCGTGTAGCCGCACGATCAGGGAAGAAAACCTTAGGATTACTAGTACATCCCCCAATATAGTGAGACATCATGCACACGGTCACCAAGACTAACCTTAAATCGGCAAATATGACTTTTCAGTTTGGGTCCCCCCCGAGACCTCCACCTTCCATGACTTTGCTACACATCCCACCATTATTGCCAAATTAAAACCAATTTCCAAATAACGAAACCATTATCCATTTATTTACCAAGGCCATTAATATTGGTTTTGTCATACAAATCCTTACTTTCAAGTATTATCAATAGCCAACATTATTTAGGTTTAAGAGGACTTTCAAGTGCCCTTCCATTTACCATATTAAACCACTTGGGGGATTCCATGTACCTTTCAAGTATAACTGTTTGGATATTTACCATATAAACCATGCATAATTCCTTTACCAAGTTTTAAAACAAGCAAGAGTTCATTTACAAGTAGTCAATGGAATGAACATATCTTTATAAGCATTTTGTAAAACATATGGGGGCATAATCTGACCACAACCAATTCCAATTACCATTAAAATATTCCTATGCAATCCAATTATCCAAAAACACCATTAATGCCTATAAAATAATAATTAAAACCATTGGAAACCATAACCAACCATTTAATATCAAAACCCCCAAATCATATTTGAAAACCAAAATCATACAATCAATTAAATCATGAAAATATTGATAAAAATGATGCCTTTAGATAAAATTAACAATGAGGGAAGAGAACATGCCTTAAACCAAGATGATGACGGAAAGAAATCACCAAGAAAAGCCCCAAATAGATCCTTTAGTTGAAACCCTAGCTTTCCTTGCCCAAGAGCTCTTAAGAGAATTATGGAGTGTTTTAGAAAAGTTTCTAAGTTGTGATAAATGGAATAATAGGGTAAATAACCTCCCAAGTAGGTTAGAAGTCGTAGGGCCTTATTAGGATAAGTGGGGAAATATTCTGAATATCCCCACTTAAGTTGCACCAAAATTCCATCACATGAATACGACTATCCTACATGAGTCGTATCCTTCCAATACGATTGGTAACCTCCACTAGTATCCTGGCCTTAACCCTTGGATCCAACACTGTCTAGTATACGAGTTATCCAATCAAGTCATATTGACTATATAAGACCTGTACCCTTTATCCATACCCCTATCAGATTTAAGCTCGAGGAAGATTCAGATACGGTCCATCATATGAGTCCATGGTATGACTTGTACCCTGGCTTACAGCTCACGATGAGCCACTCGTACTCAGATCCAACCTAAGTAACCAAGTTTAAGATTTATTTAAGGAACCAAATAATTCGTAACCACCAATAAGACTCATACTCCTAAGTCATACCCATTCTATTAACCAAAATCCATCCCACCAACCAACACTGGTCAGTATATGACTAGATTTTATCATCCGTACCCTAATATATGGATCATACCCTCGAGTCATATTAGGTCCAGAGACTAGAATTCCAGGAAATTTTCTAAGGGTAAAAATCCAGGATGTTTTAGTCTTCCCCACTAGGAACATTCATCCCCGAATGACGGACAAGGTAGGGGTAACCAGATGCAGAGTCGTTTGTATTACCAAATATATTCCCAATATTTAACAAAGTTTGAAAACAAAGAGGCAAAGATATTAATCTTTACTTTAACAAACTCATAAATTAAAGATATATTGAAGACACATACCTTCTGCACGAATTCCAAGAGTAGACAACAAATGCGGATATTTAGACTTTATGTCTTCCTCTGCTTCCCATGTAGCTTCTTTCACCTTATGGTTCCGCCAATGAACCTTAATCAAAGGCATGTCCTTGATCCATAATTGACAAACCTGCCTTTCTAAGATCTCAATCGGGACCTCTTTATAAGACAAAAATATGTAAGACCCATTCCTTCCAAAGAAACAATCGAAGAAAGATCACTAATGCGATTCCTCATCATAGAAACATAAAAGACCGAATGAACCAAGATCAAGATAGATGGAAACTCCAGCTCATAAGAAACATTACCAACTCTCTGTAAAATCTCATAAGGACCCACATGCCGGGTACTGAGCTTCCCCTTCTTGCCAAATCGCATTACTCCCTTCATGAGAGTTACCTTGAGGAAAACCTTATCCCCAACCTCAAATTCCAAGTCTCTATGCCTAACATCCGTATAGGACTTTTGGCAACTTTGGGCAGGCTTAATCCTCCCCCAAATAACCTTCACCTTCTCCATAGCCTGGTAAACTAAGTCGGGACCAAACATCTCTGCCTTACCAAGCTCAAACCAACCAATAGGAGATCTACACCTCCTACCATACAATGCCTCAAGGAGGTTATACCAATACTATAATGATAGCTATTATTGTAAGTAAACTCCACAAAAAGTAGATACTCAACCCAATTTCCGCCATAATAAATCACACACGCCCAAAGCATATCCTCTAATGTCTGAATAGTTCTCTCCACTTGCCCATCCATTTGTGGATGGAAAGTAGTACTCAGACTTACCTTGGTCGCCAACCCTCTCTGAAAAGACCACCAGTAGATGCAAGCTGTGTACCACAATCAAAAATAATCAAAATAGGCACCCCATGCAGCTTCACAATCTCCTGTAGATATAACTTAGCATAATCCTCCACCGAGAAGGTAGTTCGCACTGGCAAAAAGTACACAGACTTAGTTATCCTATCCATGATGACCCAAATCAAATCATATTGATTTTGTGTCCAAGAAAAAATAGTAACAAAGTTCATATTGATCACTTCCAATTTCTACTCATGCAAATCAATTTCTTAATACAACCTTCTGGCCTCATGTGCTCAACTTTAACCTGTTGACACACCATGCACTTGGACATGAAATTAGCTACATACCTCTTCATGCTATTCCACTAATAGATCTCCTTGAGATCATGATATATCTTATTCAAGATAGGATAAACAACATAGCGCGACTCATGCACCTCAGCCAAAATCCTTTGTCACAACTCGTTGACATCAGGAACACACAACCTTCCTTGGTACCATAATATACCATCATCACTAATCTCAAACACCACTACCTTTTGCCCACCAATGTCACTCTTGATTTTCTTCAAGATAGGATCTAAAACTTGCTTCTCCTTAATCTCCTCACCAATAGATAATCGAACAACTTCTTGCACCATCACACCACTATCCTTGGAGTCCAAGAGAAAACTCCGTGATTTTTCAAGCGATGAATATACGTTACCAATTACTGCTTTCCTTTCTTTATATGAGCTAAACTCCCCATGGATAACCTGCTAAAAACATCAACAACCATATTAGCTTTACCTGGGTAATAGTGAAGATTCATATCATAACCCTTGAGAAGATCAAGCCATGTCATCTGCCTGAGATTAAGATCTTTCTAGGTGAACACATATTGTAGACTCTAATGATTAGAAAAGATATCCATGTGCACACTATAAAAATAATACCGCCATATTTTCCAACCAAAGACAACCTCCAACAGCTCCAAATCATGAGTAGAATAATTTCTCAATGCACCCCCAACTGCCTGTAAGCATAGGTAATCAACTTTCCATGATGCATCAACACAAAACTAAGACTGTAACGCCCCGAGTCTTTACCACAGATACTACATGATGCTCATAATCCCTAAGGATCACAAGCTAACCCATGACTGGTACCTGCTGTAATAACTGAATAGTAATACTGTAAATATATAGAAAATTAGGCAAAAAATATGCCATAAGATTCAATAATGTAATATAACTTAATACAGTATAACAATACCAAAACTGAAACATCTGTCTGAAAAATACCCTAGTCTGAAAAGCCCCTACTATCAGAAATATGGAGTTGATAGGACAAGTCCCCAACTAACTTTGAACTACTAAAATAAGATAAACTACTAAAATATTCATCATGTCCTCAAACTAAGAGGACTCACCACTAACTCTGTTAGATGAATATCTAAACTACTAAGTATGATCAGGAGCTCGTACATTTGAACATATGATATAAAACATCATAGCACAAAATAAAGGTATGCATCAGTACTTTGAATGTATTGATATACAAAGTGAGGTAGGCTGAAATGCATAGGTTCATATGCATAAACAATACTGACTGAATGACATGAGTCTAACTGAATAAGAGTACATGCATAAATATATAAACTGTAACTGAGAGCATGATAACACTGGATTACCAAATTTGAATATTGATTAACTGATATCTGAGCCTACTGATATTGAATTACTGATAGCTGAGTGACTGTATTTGATAGTCTTAATTCTATGAAACTATACTGAGTTTCATTCTAAGCTGAGTGACTATATCTAACAGTCTTAATTTTCTGTAGAACTGAACTAAGTTCTAAACTGAGATTGGAACTAAAACTGAGACTGTAGAAAGTAATTATCTAACCGATATGCCCCTCTTTGAATTGATTGGGGTCTAACTTGTAACCCTAGCTGGAAGGGTGTTAGTACTGTGCCATGGGTAAAGACAAGCTGAGTCACCCTCATCTGGAAGGTGCTCTGAACGAGAATGGTGGTATCCTCAACTGGCAGGTAGATCACCTCATCAACCCTCAACTGGCAGGTTGATGTCTCAACCTATGCTGGCGACGTAGTTTTGGAACACAAGGACTACTTCTAAGGATCACACCTTCTACTGGTAGGTGAATCCCTATCCGTGGGTTCACTTAGTGGTGAATCCTACTCTCAATTGAATAGACACTGGAATAGATTCTAGACTGTTCTAGGCTGGACTGAACTATTTTTGATCATACTGTATAACTAAATTGAACTTAGTTCACTGGGTTCCATGGACTGATAGAATACTACTAAATTTTATTAACTAACTGAATTCTACCGATCATGACATGACTGATATTATCCTATGGCACAATCTTGAAGTATGATAAATAACTACTTGATCATTATTCATTCGTAAGGACATTCTATAAAACACTTGCATGACATGAACTTAAATACATGCTAACATGATATAATTTCATTATTTAATTCTCATGAACAATTCATCAAACACTTGAAGGACATAGTCTATACACATGACATTAAAACAACATGTACATATCATAGTTCAATTCAACATTTACAACTTTAAGGGTTTCAATGTGGTTTCGCATGATAATGCACACATTTCAGTCAATTCCACATGAATCTTATAGTAAATCATGAACTAAAAACCCTACTAATATGATAATAATAAATACATTCAAATTTAACTATGAACTTCATCAAACTTATAAAATTGTAGTTAAAAAGGGTTCTTAAAATCCAAGGGTGGAAGAGAACCCTTGGATGAACACTTGACATACCTTGGTTGCTAAATTCCTGAAGAATAATGGTGGAAATATTAAGCCTTGGCCGTGAAATTAAATCACCTATTGATGTATGAGCTAATGCTAACATATTTGAGGCTTTTAACTAAGAATAATTGCCAAGTCTTAAGCAACTTTTATCGTTTTTGATTGGTTTATGTTTGATTTTGCAGTTTAAGCTGATATGATAGAGAACTAAACAGAATGGAAGTAAAGAAGTTGAAATCTGAAGAAATCTAAAGATAAGTATGGTGGGCGACATTTGTGATAAGTCGTCAGCCTGGTGATAAGTTATCAAGTTTGTTATTAGTAGTAAATAAAGAATTGGCCTAAGTTGAAAGATGTGATGACATTTTATGATAAGTCGTCAAGGGTCTGATAAGCTATCAAGAATGTCATCAGCCTGAGGCAGCATAGGAGAACTGAAGCAGAGCTTTGATGACATTTTGTGATAGGCCATCACGAACTTGATAAGTTGGCAAGTTTGACATCAGCCTTAAATAGGAAGAGCCAAAACTGAAGAAGGAGCTGACGACATTTGCGATAAGTCGTCAGCCTCCTGATAGGCTATCACAAATGTCATCACCTAATCGAGGGATTTTTGAATTCTATTATTTTGCTTCCATAATTAGGGTGAACTATTTAAAGCTTTGTTTTAGGGTTTTCTGCAGGGATCCGCACATTGAGTTTTGAGAATACTTTTGATATTTCTATCTCTAATTTCTTGGCTTGAAAAAGCAAATACATTGTAGAGATTATTATCATTATTCTGGGATTTTCCTTTGTGATCTAATATGCGATTCACTAGTTATTGTTCTTCTTGTGGTAAGTTTAACTTTCCAAATATGAATACACCTTGTTTTTTTTATTTTACCATTATGAGTGACTAAATTCCTTTAACCTGAATTATGGGATCTAGGGTTAGGTCTTGATAAGGTGCTAAGTGTTCAAGATTCAAAAGGTGGTAGGCTTTCATGATAATTCTGAGGTTTTAATTAACGTCTGTTGGTTGCAAACAATAGATAACACCTTTTTTGGTTTTCTTGAGAAAGAAATCAAATATAGTGGGAAGTAAATTGTCAACAGGGACTTGGAAATACTCTGTTTAATAATTAGCATTGTAACATGGTTAGTTACCTGAGCTAAAATCCGAGCAGTGAATATAAATTCCCTAAGTCCGAGAGGATTAGGTAATTAAACGCTTAAGTAGGTCGAGAGATATTTAAGCATAAAGTCGATAAATATAACTTGTTGTCCTACCTAATATGAGAATATTGAACCACCATTAGCACCTGTCAAGTACCAGAAGCCCTAGTGAACATAATTTTGGTTTTTCATAAACTCTTGATTATGAACACTGCTTAAAGTGACCGACAATTACTTGTTAAACTAACCCCCCCCCCCCATTTTAGGGAACATCCAACTATCAATTATTTGATTTGCAAACGACTTATGTTCACACCATATTCTCTGTGGGATTCGACCCCAACCTAGTAAGGTTTTATAATGACAACAATCGCTTACATTCTCATTGAGAGGTGTAGTTTAAACGTTATCAAAAATGGCGCCATTGCTGGGGAATACGGTTGTAAACTGAAGTTTGTGTGCGCAAATTGACTGTTAGTAAAGTTTCCTAGTTTTATGTTTATTTGATGTTTTTGTTTATTGCAGAATCTTTATAGTGTATTCTAAGAACCAGAAGTTCTGGTGAACCATTATTACCACCTAATCAAGAACCACTATGAATTTAAAGAATGGCCGAACAGAAAGAGGCTAATAACTGGCAGGCTTAGCTCGAGCTCAGGTGAATGTGCAAAATGTTGTGAAACAAGCATGACATCCAAATACTAAGGATGAAGATTTAGGTGATGAGGAGTTGCTGAATATTGGTAACTTTAGGCGTGCAGAGCAGATAGTTGCACCAGTACAACTAATATTAATAGGAACAATCTATTCCGAAAAATACAAGAGTACCAGCCGGTCCAGTATGATCTCAATGATGATGATGATGGAATGGACGGAGCAGGTGCAACGGGTGCAATCATTCCTCCACCGTTGGCACCTGGGGCCAAGTTCAACATTATGAGTACTATGATCAAACTCTTCAATCTGAAGGGGTTGTTCGGTGTCCTTTGTGGGGATGAAACAAACCTGTATCTGGTGAATTTTGTAACCATCTGTAAATCTTATGATAACCCAGGAGTGGGACAAAATTCTATTTGGTTGAGATTGTTTCCATTTTCTTTATCTAGAGAGGAAACTTTGTCGCTAAATGAGCTGATGTCCGATTTTATAACCAACTGGAGGCAGTTGAAAGAAGCTTTCCTAGAAAGGTTCTTTCCACCTTCCAGGAGGGTACAGTTGAGGGATGAGATCAGCAACTTTAGGCAGCTCCTGACTGAAGCCTTGCATGAAACCTGGGAAAGATTCAAGAAGAATCTGACGCAGTGTTCGGACCATAATATAAAAGACATACATTTGATGGAGACTTTGTACAGGGCTCTTAACTATGTTACAAATCCAATTGTAGAAAATGCTATTGGTGGTTTATTTGTTGATCTTACATTCCCAGAGGTTTCAGAGATGCTAGACAGAATGACCAAACAGAGTCGGGAATGGCATACTAAAGACTATGGTGGCCAGCCCCACTGCTTCTGTAGGTGTTACTGCAGAACAATGCAGAAGAGAAGAGGAGCGTGACTAAGACATGGCTTACCTGAAAACACAGATGGACTTGCTAACGAAGCACTTGCTATCAGGAAAGGTTGAGAAAGTGAAATCTATGGGATATCAGGATAGGATTGAGGCTGATGCAGAAGAATAGGCTAACTATGTTAATAATCAGGGGGGTTTCTGAGGCAATAGCCAAGGGAATTAAGGTTGGAACCTTTATGATAAGCCTGGTTATAAAGATAGGGAGAAAGGAAATTGGAGGAATAATAATGACAGGAGCGGGATATATATTCTTCCTGGAAATCGTGAGGCTGCTTCATTAAGTTCTGAAAAGATGTCCATAAAGGACATGATGGCTACGTTGTTGAAGGGAGTGGAGGCTACCAACTCTGGTGTGACCATTATGAAGACCGATCTTACATCCATTAGTTAGTTGGTGCACTCACACTTTACCATAATTAAATAGTTAGAGTAGCAGATGAGCCAACTCTCCACAACATTCAACCAGAGGAAGAGCAGAATATTACCAAGCGATACGGTCCAAAATCCATGGAATGATAGCTCATGAATGGATATTACCACTAGAAGTGGTAAGATATTACTTGGAACTTCTGTAGTCAAACCTATTATTGATGAGGTAGTTGTTGATGAACTGAAAGAAGGAGGCCTAGTGAAGCCTGAGAAGCTAGATAATTTTGATGATGTTCTGGATAAAGGTGAAGACAAGGAGAAGGATGTAGTGCTGAAAACTATCCCAAGACCACTACCTCCCTTTTCTCAACGATTGAAGAAGAAAACTGATGATGCAAAATTCAACAAATTTATGGTAGTACTCAAATAATTGACAATAAATATGCCTTTGGTTGAGGCACTTGAACAAATTCTAGGATACGCAAAATTCATGAAGGACATTATGACTAAGAAAAGAGTGGTGAGCTATGAATTTGAGGGTAATCTTCATCATTGTAGCACTATTTATATAAGGACCTTGGTGCAGAAGAAACCACAACCAGGCACATTCATTATTCCCTGCACAATTGGGACTATGGACTTTGCCAAGGCATTATGTGATTCGGGTGCAAGAATAAATTTGATGTCGCTGGCTATTTATAGAAAGTTGTGTCTGAGAAATACCACACCCACCAACATACAACTCGTGATGGAGGATATGTCAATAAAGTGACCTATTGGCATTTTGTATGATGTATTGGTGAAGGTGTCCAACTTTATATTCCCTATAGACTTCATCATTCTAGATTTTGAGGTGGACTTTGAGGTGCCCATAATATTTGGTTGACCTTTCCTCATAATAGAAAGTGTGTTAATTGATTTGAGAGCGAATGAGCTTTTATTCAGGATAAATGATGAAGTGGTACTATTTGATGTTTGTAAATCAATGAAGCAACATAAAGAAATAAGTGTGTTTTCAGTAGTTGATGTGTATTATGAGGAAGAACAGGAGGTGTCAATAGATGAGCAACTTTTTGTCGAACCTTTGGTCGCGGTTAAGATGAATTTTGATAGTGAAGGCATCAGGGAGTATGAAGAGACTGTTTGTTCTTTGGCAGGAAGGGGTTCATATCCTTATGCTCCTAAAAAGCTAGACCTTGACCTTGCTAATCTACCAACACCATTAGCTGAACCATCTATTGAGGATCCACCGGTGTTGGAATTGAAAGAACTGCCTGGGTACTTACGATACATGTTTTTGGGCAACAGGAACACGCTACCTATTATTATTGTGGCTGATTTAGGAGAGAAATAGGTAAATGCACTTATTTCAATACTTCAAGGCACAAGAGAGCTATAGGATGGACCATCATAGCTATTATTGGCATTCCCCCTAGCATCTGCACGCATAAAATTCAACTTGAGGAAGATTGTATTCCAACCATAGAGCATCAGTGCCATCTTAACCCACCAATACAAGAGGTGGTTAAGAAGAAGATTATTAAGTGGTTGGATTTAGGAGTGGTTTACCCTATTTCTGACAGAAAATGGGTGAGCCCAGTTCAATGCGTGCCCAAAAAAGGGGGCATGACTGTGGTTGCAAATAAAAGAAATGATTTGATTCCACTCAGGCCTATGACTAGGTAGAGAGTTTGCAGGGACTACCGCAAGATGAATTCATGGACTCTGAAAGACCATTTCTCGATGCCCTTTATGGACCAAATACTTGATCAATTGGCTGGAAGGGGGTGATATTGTTTTTTGGATGGTTATTCTAGATACAACCAAATCTGTATTGCTCCTGAAGATCTGAAGAAAATGACATTCACTTGTCCATATGGCACCTTTGCATTTAAAAGGATGCCATTTGGGCTATGCAATGCACCCACCACTTTTCAATAGTGTGTGACGTCTATCTTCTCAGATATGGTGGAGGACACCATAGAGGTATTCATGGATGATTTATCTATGGTGGGAGATTCATTTGAGATGTGTTTGGTGAACCTGAGTATAGCCTTGCAATGATATGCTGAATTCAATTTGGTGCTTAACTGGGAAAATGCCATTTTATTGTAAAAGAGGGCATCGTCTCGGCCATAAAATTTTAGAAAAAGGGATAGAAGTTGATCGACCAAAAGTGGAAGTTATTGAGAAAATGCCACCTCCCATTTTAGTAAAGGGAGTGCATAGTTTTCTTGGACATGCTGGCTTTTATCAGAGGTTTATAAAAGACTTTTTAAAGGTTGCAAGTCCACTTTGCAAACTTTTGGAGAAATAAGTGAAATTTTCCTTTGATGATGATTGCTTGAAGGCACTCGAATGCCTTAAAAAGAAGCTGGTTGAGGCCCCTATTGTTATTGCACCATATTGGTCAAAATTGTTTAAGATCATATGTGATGCAAGAAGTGTTGCCCTTGGAGCTATATTGGGATAAAAGAGGGACAAATTATTTTATTCGATATATTATGCTAGCAATGAACTGAATGGAGAGCAAAAAAATTACACTATCACTGAGCAGGAACTTCTGGCTGTAAGTATGCTTTTGAGAAGTTCAGGGCTTATCTTCTTGGGACCAAAGTGGTGGTCCATACTGACCATACAGCCTTGAGGTACTTGATGGCGAAGAAGGATACAAAACCAAGGCTGACTAGATGGGTGTTGCTGCTACAAGAATTTGACTTTGAGGTCAAAGATCAGAAAGGTTGTGAAAACTAGGTTACAGATCATTTGTCTAGAATGGAAAGTGAGTAGGAAATTAGTGATGAAATGGAAATAAATTATGCATTCCCTGATGAGTAGATCTTGGCGGCTACTGTGGAATAATTTCCTTGGTATTCTGATTATGCAAATTATGTTGTGAGTGAGGTTATCCCAAAAATTCTTTCTTTTCATGAAAGAAAAAAATTCCTGCATAATGTAACACATTACTTTTGGGATGAGCTGTATCTTTTTGGGTGATGTATGGACAATATTATAAGGAGATGCATGCCGGAAGTGGATGCATTGTACATATTGGAAGCATGTCATGCTTCCCAGTTAGAGGTCACCATACCAGTGACTGAATTGCAAGGAAAGTGTTGTAGAATGGTTACTATTGGACAACATTGTTCACGGATGCCCATGAGTTTGTGCTGAAATGTGACCAATGCCAGAGGTAAGGGTCAATCTCCAAAAGACATAAGATGCCTTTGACTAAGATGCTTGAATTGGAATTATTTGATGTATGGGGCATCAATTTCATGGGCACTTCTATAAGCTTGTATGGGATGAAGTATATTTTAGTTGCCGTTGACTGTGTATTGAAATGGGCCGAAGTTGTTTCCTTGTCTAATAATGAAGGAAAGAGAGTTGTTGCTTTTCTCAAAAAGAATATCTTCTCTCACTTTGGAGTATCACACACTATTATAAGCGATAGAGGATCTCATTTTTGCAACAAAATATTTTGAGCAGCTTTAGCAAAATATGGGATGAAATAGCATAGGGTAGCCACTCCATATCACCCATAAAATAGTGGACAAATGGAAGTGTCAAATCAAGAGATTAAAGCCATCCTAGTGAAAATGGTGAATGCTAGTCGGAAAGATTGATATTGATAGCTCGATGATGCCTTGTGGGCATATCATACTGCTTTTAAGACACCCATTGGCATGTCACCATTTCAGATGGTCTATGGAAAAGCTTGCCACTTACCAATAGAGCTGGAGCACAAGGCCTTGTGGGTACTCAAAAGGCCAAAGTTCAGTTGGAAGGAGGCAACAGAGCTGAGACTGAAAAAACTAAATGAGATGGATGAATTCTGTCTCAGGGCATATGAACGAGAGAATCTATATAAAGAAAAGATAAAAATGTACCATGATTGGAGGATAGACAAACGAGACTTCCTAAAGGGTAACTTGGTGCTTCTGTTCAATTCCAGACTTAAACTGTTCCCAGGCAAGCTTAAATCCAAGTGGTCAGGCCCGTTTAGAGTTAGTCAAGTCTACTCATATGGAGTAGTAGAACTTGAAAATGAAGATGGCAGCACCTTCAAGGTGAATAGGCAACGAGTCAAGCTTTACATTGGTCTGAAATAATCGATAAAAGGCATCACTACTATCTCTCTCGATGAAGTCTAAAGTAATTGAGATACCTGAGTTGTGATGCGACATTAAATCAGGCACTGCATGAGAGGCAACCCATGACCCTCGGGATTGATCCATTCTAGGTATACTCTAACCCTAAGTTCAAATTTTCTTTGATTTTAAGTTGAGGCTGTAGGGTAAATTGTTGTTTCAAAATTTTGTAGCCGATTAGAAAAAATCCTTGTACTTAAGGCAGTTGAATTATTTTGTGATTTTTGTACACCTCTTTAAGTGGTCTAATTCTGTAACTGTGTGATTTGCATTCAAGTGTGACCACTGTTCATCTTTGTATGGCATTAGTTCTAGTAACATAATAATCATTGATAAACAGTTGCATGAACTAAGTGAGTCATAGATTGTGATCTACTTGTGTTCCATGTGTATGTAAGCAACTACTTAGTTCCCTCTATATGCTGAAGCCAAAACTTGCTCGGTTAGTCTTACCTTGGTTGAAGGATAGGGGTTAGGAAAGGATCATAGGTCATTTTGATTTTAGCTCACTTCAAGCCTAAATGACCTTACCTATGTGCATAATACCCCTTAATTCCTATTTTGAGTCTAATTAGCCTATTTCTTTGTACGACACCTACCATCTTCTCATTTAGATCATAATAAACCTATTTTGGCCTTGGTCCTCCTTAGACACTGTGTACCTTAAGTTAGGCAAATGACCTAAGTTAAGGGTGGCTTCATAGGGGTGCTTGATATAGAATGAGTATGACGAAAGGTAGCACAAAAGAAAAGAATAAAAAGCTGGGTGCAGAAGAAAGGGCAAGAAAAAGAAAAATTGTGAAAAAGAATAAGTAATTGAGAAAAGACTGTACCCAGCCTAAATAAGTGTGATCAAGAAAAGAGACGAGCGGAAAAGGCTAATGAGTGTAACCCCGAAAAGCTAGTTTAGTGTCAAGGAGGCTTAGTCACTTTAAATACCATCGAGTATCATACCAGCCCCTAGCCTGCATTACAAGCCTAAGAGAAGTCCTATAGTGATCCTAACATACCTATCTAAAGATCTAGGTAATGAAAATAAGGGCAAGCCTATGGTACTTGGCATACACTGATTGGAACTTCGTTTTGAGAGTGAGTGTTTTATTGTCCCCATGGTTATATATATAATTCCTGATATGAGGTGAGGGGATATCTTTGCTGTGAGGGAACAGTGGTTACATTGCTAGTTGCTGACTGGTTCGGGTAGTGTAATAATGGTCTATGCATAGTTGTTATAAATAAATTGATGCCGTATCTTGATTCCAGTGTGTTGCATTGGTGTTCTTCATTGTTCTTGAATTGAGTCACCTTGGAGATAGTAAAAGTGTTTTGAGATGATATGGATGATTGACTGCCAAATGTACTTTGTAATCTCTTAGTTGTGTTGAGTTGCTTGAGGACAAGCAATTGTTTTAAGTTGAGGGTGTTGATGTCTGAGCTAATGCTAACACATTTGAGGCTTTTAACTAAGAATAATTGAAAAGTCTTAAGCAACTTTTGTCATTTTTGATTGGTTTATATTTGATTTTGCAGTTTAAGCTGAAATGATAGAGAACCAATAGTAATTGAAAAAAAGAAGTTGAAATCTGAATAAATCTGAAGACGCATGTGGCCGACAATATTTGTGATAAGTCGTCAGCCTGGTGATAAGTTATCAAGTTTGTCGTCAGTAATAAATAGAGAATTGGCCTAAGTTGAAAGATGTGACGACATTTTGTGATAAGCCGTCAAGGGTATGATAAGCTATCAAGAATGTCGTCAGCCTGAGGCAGCACAGGAGAACAGAAGCAGAGCTTTGATGATATTTTGTGATAGGCCATCACGAAGCTGATAAGTTGTCAAGTTTGTCATCATCCTTAAATAGGAAGATCAAAAACTGAAGAAAAAGCTGACGACATTTGTGATAAGTCGTTAGCCTCCTGATAGGCTATCACAAAAGGCGTCACCTAATCCGAGGGATTTCTGAATTCTATTATTTTGTTTCCATAATTAGGGTGAACTATTTAAAGCTTTGTTTAATGGTTTTCTACAGGGATCCATACTTTGAGTTTTGAAAATACTTTTGATATTTTTCTATCTCTAATTTCTTGGCTTGAAAAAGCAAATATTTTGAAGAGATTATTATCATTATTCTGGGATTTTTCTTTGTGATCTAATCTGCGATTCACTAGTTATTATTCGGCTTATGGTAAGTTTAACCTTCCAGGAATGAATACAACTTGTTGTTTTGATTTTAGTATTATGAGTGGCTAAATTTCTTTAACTTGAATTATGGGATCTAGGGTTAGGTCTTGATAAGGTGCTAAGTGTTCAAGATTAAAAAGGTGGTAGGATTTCTTGATAATTCTGAGGTTTTAATAAACGTTAGTTGGTTGCAAACAATAGATAACACCTGCTTTGGTTTGCTTGAGGAAGAAATTAAATATAGTGGGAAGTGAATTATCAACAGGGACTTGGAAATACTTTATTTAATAATCAGCACTGTAACAAGGTTGGTTAACTTTAGATAAAATCTGGGCAGTGAATATAAATTTCCTAAGTCCGAGAGATTAGGTAATTAAATGCTTAAGTAGGTCGAGAGACATTTAAGCATAACGTCGATAAAAATGACTTGTTGTACTACCTACCGTGAGAATCGTGAACCACCGTTAGCACCTGTCAAGTACCGGAAGCCCTAGTGAACATAATTTTGGTTTTTTAGAAACTCTTGATTACAAACACTGATTAAAGTGACTCACAATTACTTGTTAAACTAAACCCCCCCCCCCCCCATTTTTGGGAACATCCAACTATCAATTGTTTGATTTGCAAACGACTTATGTTCACACCATATTCTCTGTGGGATTTGACCCCAACCTAGTTGGGTTTTATATTGATAACAATCACTTACATTCTCATTGAGAGGTGTAGTTCGAGCGTTATCACCTATGGTTCTTGTTCTTGAGCAATTTGAGAGAAAGTAAGTATATTTTTCTCAATAAAAGATGAATGTCGTGTTTTAGGGATGAATAGGGGTGGGGAAAAGACCCCAATACCCCCAAGGATGTGGCTTATAAGGACTGAAAACTGGAATATCGACGTGCAGGAGGATGTGCCACGTTAGTTCACTAGAAATTTCCACTAGGAGACAAGGAAAAATATTGATAAACGCAATGGCTGACACACCACGCTGAGATCACTTCGATACACTATTTTGGATTCCCAAACGTGGTTCAAACGAGGTTTGAATAATTCAAAACTCATCTGGGAGCACTACTGACATTCCTGATCATGAATCAATCTAAAAATCAATACTTTAAGGTCAAAAGAGTCGTGAAATAGAGTTTCCAACTTACAAAGGCCAAAATAATATTAAGTCTGAATATTTAGCTAGAATTTTCTATGTTTGGGACCCCTTAGCAAGCTTAAAAGACTGAGTTGAGCTTTGGATTTTGCGGGGCCTTACCGTATCTTCCCCTTGGGAACATTCATCCTCGAATGAGACTGATTAAACTGAGAATACTAATAGACTGGATTTAGACATTGGACATGCACAACTAAAGCATAATTTCATGACTGAAATTACTGATATACTGAATTATCATACTGAACATGCATATCTAATGCATAAGTACATAGATGAACGTGATTCATGAATGCATGACTGGGATTACTAATATGCTGATCTTATATATTGGATGTCTGATGCAAGATTACATGACTGAACTAATTCGTGAATGCATGACTGAGTATGCAACATCAATTGATACCAAGTTCATAGCTATATCTAAACATGAGACTGAGTAAATTCAAAGGAAATCTGTTACCTCTGGCTGAGTCTGAGTTTATCGAGAAAAGGTGGGGATACTAGTTTTGTATGTCTGCTTCTGGTTCCCAAGTAGCTCCCTCAACGGACTAATTTTGCCAAAGTACTTTGACTAGAGGGACTTCTTTGTTCCTCAGTCTGCGAATCTGATAATCATGGATTTCGGCTAGAATCTCTTCATAAGAGAGGCTATTCTAAATATCTATACCCTATATAGGGACTACGGCTGCTGGGTCACTTATGAATTTCTTAAGCAAGGAGACATTTTACACTGGATGCACTGAAGCTAAGTCTGAAGGTAACTCAAGCGCATAAGCTACCTTTCCAAAACAGCTGAGAATTCGGTAAGGACCGACGTATCGGGGACTGAGTTTAACTTTCTTTCCAAACCTCTTTACTCCTTTCATTGGAGAGATTTTCAAATACACAAAATCACCAATCTCAAAATCGAGATCCTTTTTTCATATATCTACATATGATTTCTATCGGCTCTGAGTTGTCTTAAGCCTTTCTCTGATCAACTGAACTTTTTATAAGGTATGAAATACCAAGTCAGGACCTACCACTACGGCCTCACACATTTCAAACCAACCAATAGGAGATCTACACCTCCTCCTATAAAGCTCCTCAAATGGAGCCATCTGAATGCTAGAATGATAGCAGTTGTTATATGCAAATTCAATCAAAGGAAAGTATTTATCCAAACTACCTTTAAAGTCTATCACAAATGCTCGTATCATATCTTCTAAAGTCTGAATGGCCTTTTCTAATTGACCATCTGTCTGAAGATGAAATCCTGTACTGAGGTGAACTCGGGTACCAAGACCCTTTTGGAAAGCCTTCTAAAAATAAGAGATGAATAGGGTACCTCTATCTGAGATAATGGACAATAGAACACAGTGCAATCTGACCAACTCCCTGATATAGAGTATCACGTTATCCTCATCTAAATAAAAGGTATGGACTGGTAGGAAATGAGCTGATTTGGTCATCCTGTCTATAATAACCCAAGCTGAATCATGCTGACGACTAGTATGAGGAAAACCTATCACAAAGTCCATGTTCACTTCTTCACATTTCTAGGTAGGAATACTGAGCTCCTACATGGACCCACTTGGCTTTTGATTTTTAATCTTAACCTACTGATATGTTGAGCACTTAGACACAAACTCTACAATGTCTCTCTGCATCCTACTTCACTAATAGATCTCCCACAAATCATGGTAAATCTTAGTAGACCCTGGATGAATAGAGTAGCACGCACTAGGTGCTTTTGCAATAATTTGATGTCTCAAATTATCTACACCTGGAACACATAGTCAACCCTGGCAGTGCAACACACCCTCTCCCCCTTGGGAGAAAATCTCTACCTTCTGGTCTCTGACTAATTTTTTTAACTTACCTAGTCTGGGGTCCCTATCCTGCTTTTCCTTCACCTTAGAAACTAGGCATAACTCTGAATAACTCTGCACCCATACACTACCTTCTGACGAATCGAATAAGCGAACACCTATTTGGGCAAGCTGATGAACTTCCTGAGCTAACTTCTTTTTACCATCCTCCACATGAGCAACACTACCCATAGACATCCTACTAAGAGCATCAACCACTACATTGGCTTTACCCGAATGATACAAGATGCTCATGTCGTAGTCTTACAAAAACTCCATCCACCTTATCTGATAAAGGTTTAGTCTTTCTAAGAGAACACATGCTGCAGGCTTTTATGGTCTATGAACACATCAACGTGCATACCATACAAATAATGCCTCCAAATCGTTAAGGCAATTACTACTGCTGCTAACTTAACACCATAAGTAGGATAGTTTTTTTTATAGGACTTAAGCTATGTAGAGGTGTAGGTTATGATCTTGACTCTTTACATCAAAACACACCCCAAACTGACTCTAGAGGCATCACAATATACCAAAAACCCATTTGAACCATCGAGTAGGGTCAAAACTAGAGTCGAGTCTTCAAATCCTAAAAACTCTTTTTCAAAGAATCTGATCACTAAAATTTATCTTTCTTCTGAGTCAATCTAGACATAAGAGATGCAATAGATGAAAATCCCTTAACAAAATCATCGGTAATTGCCAGCCAAACCCAAGAAACTCCTGATATCTGATGGAGATATAGGTGTAGGCCAGTTATTCACTGCTTCGATCTTTTGGAGACCAACTCTAATGCCATCACTAAAAACTATATGGCCAAGGAAGGATACTTACCTTAGCTAAAATTTGCACTTACTGAATTTAGTGAATAGCTAATGGTTTCTGAGAGTCTATAATACTGTTCTGAGATGGTCTGTATGATCATGCTCACTATGGGAGTAGACAAGAATGTCATCTATGAAAACTATGATAAACATGTCCAAGTACTAGGGCATTGGTAAGACCAAAATAAATGACTAAGATTTTAAAGTGACCATACTGAGTTCTGAAAGCTATCTTCAGGATGTCACATTCTCTGTCTCTGAGCTGATGATAGCCTAATCTAAGGTCTATCTTAGAAAAGTAACTGGCGCCATGAAGTTGGTCAAATAAGTCATCGATTCTGGGAATTTGACTTTATTTAGCTAACGGTAGTCAATATACATTCTGAGAGAATCATCTTTCTTACGCATGAATAAAACTAGTGCGCCCTACGGAGATGCACTAGATCTAATAAATCCCTTATTTAGGAGATCTTTTAACTGTTCTTTTTATTCTATGAGTTCTGCTGGAGCCATTCTACATGGCAGAATAGATATGGGCTGAGTATCTGGAAGAAGGTTTATTCCGAAGTTGATTTCCCTTTCGGGAGGAACTCTGGGAAATACATCTGGGAATTCACATACTACTGATATTGATTCAAGAGTAAGGGTTTCTGAACTAGTTCCTGGACTCAAACGAGATAATAGACACATCCCTTAGATATCATTTTTCTTGCCCTTAAGTAAGAAATAAGATGATCCCTAAGTGCTGAAGTACTACCCCTCCACTCAAGGATGGGTTTATTTGGAAACTAAAACTAAACAATTCTATTTTTGTAGTCGATTGAGGCATAGCAGGAATAAAGCCAATCTATGCTAAGAACGACATCAAAATCAGTCATCACTAATTCAACTAAGTCTACTGAAGTGACTTTATGAGATATCATAACTGGACGATTCCTGTATACCCACTGGTCTATGATAGATTTACCTACTGGGGTAGAGACTGAGAAAGGATCTACTAGAATTTCAGGACTGACTCCAAAATCAATGGCTATATATGGAGTAACAAAGGATAACGAAGATCCTGGATCTAGCAAAGCATAGATATATAAATGGAAAACTTGTAACCTACCAGTGGAAACATCAGGAGAACTTTCCTAATCCCATCGGGATTGAAGAGCATAGAGTCTATTTAGGCACTGCCCACTGGTGGCATTAGAAGTAGCACCCTACTGATTCGGGTGATCAGACTGAGATGGGGGATGGTTATAATGACCCTAAGAACCTGACTAGGGAAAATCTATGACTCTGTGGCCTGGCTTGCCACACCCAAAACACACATCACTACCTGCTCTTCAGATACCCTAGTGATTTCTGCCATATTTCTGACAAAGAGAATTGGTTTGGGCACTACTGACACTACCTTGGGGTTTAGGGCCTGGTGCCCTATCTCTATTGTCATCTCTAAATTTAGGCAATGGAGTACTGACTGAGGATGGAGCTGGAACTAAGGATTTCTGGGGGAACTGAGAATGATTTCCACCCTCTGACTTAGGATGAGGGAAGTTGAAACCACCTGTTCTCGTTCTTTTGTTCTCCCTCTCCTTCTTCGTATTCTTAGCCTTCTCTATTTACTGAGCATGGACAATGATCCTTGATATTTCTATTTTCTTAATCAACATTATGGTCCTATACTTTTTGACCACATATTAGACACACTAGACATAAACTTACTCATCTTAGATTTGCTATCTACTATAACATATGGACTGTATCTGGCTAATTGCTTAAACTTGAGAGAATACTCTTTCACTGTCATATTTCGCTGCTTTAGATTTATAAACACCAAAACCTTCACTTCTCTCAACTCCAATGGTAAGAACCTATCCATAAAAGCAGTGGTAAACTTCTCCCATTCTATGGGCCCTGCATCTGCGGCCCTTTCTGCCTTCCACTATTTGAACAATGAGTGGGCCATATCCTACAACTGATATATGCCAACTTAGCGGTCTCAACAATAGTCACTCCCATAATATCTGTAACTTTCTGCACCTGATCAAGAAACTCCTAAAGGTCCTTATTTGATTTAGACCCAGTAAAAGATGGAGGGTTCATTCCGGTGAAATATCGAATCCTAGAAGCAGCAGTATTGGCCACTAGGTTGGCCAAAATAGCAATTGGACAGTTATTCTAGGCTTCCAAAAAATGAGCTAGGGGGGTGAAAGCTGCTCTAAATTCAGTGTGGGAGATGTGTTCGTCTAGAGGATCTAGATGGACGGGCTGGGGTTCTGGCTTGTCTCCCGTTCCTCTTTCCTAAGTCCTCTTTGGAGGGAGTTTAAATGGAGCTCATGTTCACTCGCATGACATGAATATCACTCGCATGACATGAATACTAAAATAAGGGAAACTTTTCCTAAAACACCTCGCAACCTCTTGTCCATAAGTGTGACGCGCTACACACCCATGCATAAGATTCTACTAAATATGGCTTTCACACTTCCTAGGACTCTATTGAACCTTAGGCTCTAATACTAACTTTGTAATGCTCCGAGTCTGTACCCCGGATACTACACGATGATCATAATCCCGATGGACCGCAAGCTAACCCATGATTAGTACTTGCTGTAATAACTGAATCGTTATACTACAAATATGCAGAAAATAAGGCAAAAATCATTCCATAAGGTTCAATACTGTAATAAAACTTAATATGGTATAACAATACCAAAACTAAAACATCTGTCTAAAAAATATCCTAGTCTAAAAAGCCTCTACTGTCTAAAATATGGAGTTGCTGGGACAAGTCTCCAACTAACTTCGAACTACTAAAATATTCATCACGTCCTCGAACTAGGACTTCTTACCACTAACTCTGTCAGCTAAATATCTGAAATACTAAGTATAATCGGGAGCCCGCGCGTCTGAACTTATGATATAAAACATCATAGCACAAAAGAAAGGTATACGTCAGTACTTTGAATGTACTGGTATTCAAAGTGAGGTAGGCTAAAATACATTAGTTCATATGCATGAACAATACTGACTGAATGACATGAGTATAACTAAATTAGAGTACATGCGTGAATATGTAAACTGTAACTGAGATCATGATAACACTGGATTACCAAATCTGAATACTGATTAACTGATATCTGAGCCTACTGATACTGAATTACTAATAGCTGAGTGACTGTATGTAAGACCCCATGAAACTTCTGAGCTTAATTCAGTCCTTTAAGATTTTCAATGGATCCCAGACTTAGAAAATTCTAACCAAGTTCCTAGACTTAGCCTATTTTGGTCTTCGAAAGTTGGTAATCTCATCATGCCATCTTAATGTCCTTTAATGGCCCGTATTTTAAGTAATTCATGATTAGAAAGGTCAATAGGTGTTCCCAGACAGGTTTTGGGTTTTTTGGAACACATTTAGATCATGTTCGGAGTCCCAAAATAGTAGACCAATGCAATCTTAGCGCGCCGTATTGCCAATCGCGTTGGTCAACATTTGTGCAGGCTTCCAGAGCCAAAACTTCTAATGCTCGACACAATCATGGAGCAGCGCATCGAGTATCGCGTTGCAGCCATCAATGCACCGCATTGCTTATAGCATCGGCACCCAGTTTTTAGTCACTAAATGACCACATCCTCAAGGGAAAAAGGGTCAATTTTCCACCCCTATATAAGTTACAAACACATAAATCAGCCCTATTTCACCCAAATTATAGTGGTTTCTCTCTCAAATCCATCAAGAACAAGCTTAGGGTTTCCAATTGAGGATCTAATTTTAACAATTTCACCATTTGTTTTCAAGAATCTTCTATCTAAGGTATGCGTAGTGTTAATTTATGGATTCCTTTCATCCTTAAAGATAAATAACCCTATTTCAAATTATAGATCATGATATTTATGATGTGGGTTATTTTGTAACCATGTTTATCTTGTTGTACAATTCCTAAGTTGGAATCTTTATGTATTTTTCATGAAATTGTGTTAGCATGTAAGTTGAAGTCTATGAATGGAGTTGTTCATAATGTGTAATTTAATGATTACAACTATGCCCTTAGTTGTCCATGTAAGGTGTTTGATAAAATGCCTAAGGGGATACAAATTGAGTATTAGAACTCAATTGTAACCTATACGATAAATGCATGTCTTACCCTTATGTTCAAATGACTCCCATGCTATTGATGTGTAATGTAGGTGTTTGTTAGAATGCTAATGATGTTAGAGTATGAAATTATTATACTTATTATATGCATTCCTACCATGTACAAATTTATGATAACCATGTGTTTCATGAAATCCCCAACTTATTATAAAGTGGATTGTTGATATTGGTCATATATGCAAGAACATCATGCCTTGTTAGTTTTCTTCTATCGAGTCTTGGGGGTACTTATACCCAAAATCTTAGTTGTGTCCCTAGATCCAGTGTCATGTTTTCACGATACTCTCAGTCAAGCCATGGTCAATAGAACTCAGTCAGTTATGTGACTCAAGAAAGCTCAGTAATTCAGTAATCTCAGTAGTATTCTATCAGTCAATGGAACTCAGTTAACTCAGTCTAGTTTAGCTCAGTTAATCATGTTCACTGTCTATTTAGATGGGAGTAGGATTTAGCACCAAGTGAACCCAAGGTTGGGAACTCACCGGCCAGTAGAGGGTGTGATTGTTATAAACAATCCTTGCATTCTAAAACTACGTAGCCAGCATAGGTTGAGACATATAACCTACTAGTTGAGGGTTGTTGAGTTGGCTTACCTGCCAGTTGAGGGTTCCCATCGTTCTCCTTTGAATACCTTCCAGTTGAGGGTCACTCACAGCTTGTTCTTACCGAAGGTGCGGTATTGACACCCTTCAAATTGGGGTTATAGATGGGACCCCAACTCAACTATATTGCTTTATTTAGGGCATGTCAGTTAGATGATTACTTCCCACAGTTACATTTTTAGTCTCAGTCTCAATAATAGAACTCAGATAGTTCTATAGAATTCAGGACTGTTAGATACAGTCAATTTAGAACAGTATGGTATTCGCCAGTTCCATTAGAACACTAGACTGTTAGAAACAGTCACTCAATATCAGTTATTAGTAACTCATGTTTTCAGTATTCAGACTCGGTAGTTAGTATCATCACGAATTCAGTTATAGTTATTTACTCATGGATGTATTCTCATGTTCATGTTATATAGTCAGTTAGCATTGTTCATGCATTTGAACCCTCTTTATTCAGCCTATCTCACATGCATACCAGTACATTCAATCATATTGATGCATTTATGCTTTAGTGTTTTATACCATAGGTACAGAAGCACGAGTTATAGAGCATCAGTAGCACTCTAAATTTCAGCAGCCAAATTTAGCAGTGAGTCCTCATCATTCGAGGATGATATTATTATTTATTTCATTATTTCAGTTTAGCTTTCAGTAAATAGAGTTAGTTGGGGACATGTCCGATCAACTTCTTATTCAGATAGTTCAGTCAGTTAGAGTCTTTTCAGACTATAGTATGTTCAAATAGTTTATTTCAGTTCATGTTTTGGTATTGATATACCATACTCTCAGATATTATGTTTTATCCAGTTTGAACCTTATGGCATGTTTCAGTCTATTATTTTCATATTTTACATGATGTTTATCGTATTTAGGTATAGATATCAGTCATGGGTTAGCTTGTGGTCCTTCGGGGTCATGAGCACCGTGTAGTATTTCCGGTACTAGATCTGGGGCGTTACACTATATTTGATAGTCTTGATTCTGTGGAACTATCCGAGTTCCGTTCTAAGCTGAGTGACTTTATTTGACAGTCATGATCTTCTGTAGAACTGGACTGAGTTCTATACTGAGGATGGAACTGAAACTGAGACCGTGGGAAGTAATCATCTAACCGACATGTCCCTCTTTGAATTGATTGGGGTCCAACCTGTAACCCTAACTGAAAGGGTGTCTGTACTGTGCCACGGGTAAAGTCAAGCTGAGTCACCCTCATCTGGCAGGTTCTCTGAACGAGAATGGTGGTACCTTTAATTAGCAGGTAGATCACCTGTTCAACCCTCAACTGGAAGGTTGATGTCTCAACATACACTGGCTACGTAGTTCTGGAACACAAGGACTTCTTCTAAGGATCACACCCTCTACTGGCAGGTGTGTCCCCATCCGTAGGATCACTCGGTGCTGAATCCTAATCCCAATTGAATAGACACTGAATTGGATTCTAAGTTATTGTAGCCTGGAATGAACTATTTCTGATCGTACTATATAACGGAACTAAACTGAGTTCATTGGGTTCCGTGGACTGACGGAATACTACTGAATTTTGTTAACTGACTGAATTCTACCGATTGTGACGTGAATGATACTATCCTGTGACTGACCATAGCTCTAGGTAAACAACTAAATTTCCTGGTATTGAATACCCCCAGGACTCGATAGCATAAATTATAAGACATGGTACAAAATTAAAACATGATAAATAACTACTTGATCATCATTCATTCATAGAGACATTTTATCAAACGCTTGCATGACGTGAACTTGAATACAAGCTAACATGATATAATTTCATTATTTATTACTCATGTACAATTCATCAAACACTTAAAGGACATAATCTATGCACATGACACTAAAACAACATGTACACATCATAGTTCAATTCCACATTTACAACTTCAAGGGTTTCAACATGGTTTCGCATGATAATGCACACATATTAATCAATTCCACATGAATCTTGTAGTAAATCATGAACTAGAAACCCTATTAACATGGTAATCATGAACACATTCAAATTCAACCATGAACTTAATCAAACTCATAAACTTATAGTTAAAAGGGGTTCTTGAACTCCAAGGATAGAAGGGAACCCTTGGATGAACACTTGACATACCTTGGTTGCTAAATTCCTAAAGAACAATGATGGAAATCTTGAGCCTTGGCCTTGAAATTAAATCACCTAGGGTTCTTGTTCTTGAGCAATTTGAGAGAAAGTAAGTATATTTTTCTCAATGAAGGCTAAATATCGTGTTTTAGGAATGAATAGGGGTGGGGAAAAGACCCAAATACCCCCAAGGATGCGGCTTTTAATGACTAAAAACCGGACTGTCGATGCGCAGGATGATGTGCCACATCATTAGCATTGATGTGATAGCCAAAGCGCCGCATCTTGTCTGAGTCGGTTCACTAGAAATCGCCACTGGGATCCAAGAAAAAATATTGATCGACGTGATTGCCGTCGTGCCACGCCGATATCACGTCGATACATTATTTTGGATTCCCAAACGTGGTTATGAGGTCCAAAAAATCCAAAACTCATCCGAGAACACCTACTTACATTCCTGATCATGAATTAATATAAAAATCGATACTTTAAGGTCATAAGAGTCATGAAATAGAGTTAACAACTTACGAAGTCCAAAATAATACTAAGTCTAAATACTTAGCTAGAAGTTTCTAAGTCTGGGATCCCTTAGCAAGCTTAAAAGACTGAGTTGAGCTTAGGATTTTGCAGGGTCTTACAAAGATCTACTTGAGATGCATTGCAACAAACCACGATCTCAACATTGCCTTATGATAAAGTCAAAATTGGAGCCGAAGTTGACTTATCCTTCAACTTGTCAAAACTCCCTTCACAAGCATCTGACTAAGAAAACTTGACCTTCTTCTGAGTTAACTTAGTCAAAGGAGCATCTATCAATAAAAATCATTCCACAAACATCCTATAATACCTGACTAAACCCAAGAACCTCTGAGCGTCAGAAGGAATCATGGGTATAAGCCACTTCTTCACCACAACAACCTTCTACGGATTCACCATGATCCCTTCACTACAAATAATGTGACCCAAGAAAGTTACAACATTCAACCAAAACTCACACATAGATAACTTGGCATATAAATTTTGTTCCCTTAAGGTCTGCAATGCCACACGAAGGTAATTAGCATAAACCACCTCGCTGTTCGAACAAACTAGAATGTCATCAATGAACACAATAACGAAAAGATCCAAATACTGACAAAAAACCCTATTCATCAAATCCATAAATACCACCAGAGATTTAGGCAACCCAAATGACATTACCAAAAACTCAAAGTGCCCATAACTAATACAAAAGTGGTCTTAGGGATATCCACCTCCCTAATCTTTAGCTGATGGTATCCAAACCAAAGATCTATCTTATAGAAAAACTTGTCACTTTGCAACTAGTCAAATAGATCATCTATCCTTGGAAGAGAATACTTTTTCTTGACCGTCACCTTATTCAACTACCTATAGTCAATGCACATCTGAAGGGAACCATCATTCTTGCATACAAACAACACTGGTGCACCCCAAAGAGATACACTAGGATGAATAAACTCCTTATCCAGAAGATCCTTAAGTTGCTTCTTGAGTTCCCTTAACTCAGCCGGAGCCATTCTATATGGAGGAATAGAAATAGGAAGAGTGTCCAAAATTAGATCAATACCAAGCTCTATTTCCCTATCCAGAGAAATACAGGAAGATCATCCAAAAAGACTTTTGGAAACTCCTTTACTATTAGAAATGACTGAATAGAAGGACTTTTCGAGTTAGAATCTTTAACCCAGACCATGTGATAAAGACAACCTTTGGAGATTAACCTTCAAGGTCTAAGATAAGAAATAAACCTCCCCTTAGGAGCTAAAGAAACACCTTCCCACTCTATAACTGGTTCTCCAGGGAACTTAAAGATAACCTTATGAGTCTGATAATCCAATGATACATAAGAAGAGTGCAACGAATTCATACCTAGAATGACATCTAAATCCACCATATCCAACTCAAACAGATTCACCGAGGTCTGATTGCCACCAAAAGATACCACATATCCCTTATAGACTCTTTTAGCAATAACTGAGTCACCTACTGGGGTAGAAATAAAAAATATCCAAAATAACTTCCATGTCAAAACCAAAAGATACAACCACATAAAGAGTCACATAGGAGAGGGTGGACCCCAGATCAAACAAACAATATACGTTACAATAGAAAAGCTGTATCATACTAGTAGCGACATTAGATAATGCCTTGGATTCCTTTCAAGATGCCAAAGCATACAACCTATTCTGATAAATACTAGACCTAGGAGAAGTTACAAAACTAGATGCAACACACTAGGTGTAAGAGCAGAAGATGAAGCCACATAAATTTTATTCGCCCCTATAGCAACCTTATTAGACGGACAATCCCTGAGCCAATGACCTATCTGACCAGACTTGAAGCATTTGTTCTTTTCTTCATGGCAGTAATCCCAATGAGGAAGACCATAGAACCAACAAGGAAAGCATGAAGAAATTGACTAACCTCCATTTGTCTAAGATTGGGCACCCTGCGCTAAAAAATTGTCACCACTATAATGATGCCTGTTGCTCGACTGGTAAGGAGCACTAGCAGAAGAGAAAGAACCAGAACTTCCCTACTTTTTTTTGCCATTTTTCACCATCTCAACCACCCTGAGACTGAAACCTGCTCCTCTTACCCTGCTCTCTCCAAACTCTTACTATTTTCTCTTCTCATCCTCTACCTACTGCATATGAATAATCAACCTAGAGATATCCATATCTTTAATCAAAAAGGTAGTATTGCTCTCAAAAATCAAATCCTAATTCAACCTAGAGGTGAACTTACTCATATATACTAGCATGCCAGCCACTAAATTAGGAGCATACCTTGACAATTGATGAAAATTCAAGGCATATTCCTTGAGAGATATTCTTCCTTGCTTGAGGTTCACAAACTCCTCCATCTTTTTTTCTCTCAACTCCTTTGGAAAGAAATGATCTAAGAAGGCCTTAGAAAAATATCCCACAAGATTGATTCTTCCACATCACCCCTTATCCCAGTCCCACTCTTCATACCACTGATAAGCAACATATTTGAGATGATAAGTTGCAAAGTTTACCCACTCCACATTGGTAGCCTGTATCACCTAAAAAATCTTTTCCATTTCATCCAAGAAGCCCTATGGATCCTCTCCCACCTTCACTCAAGAATAAATGGAAGGACCTATCTTTATAAATTGGACAACTCTTGTGGCCTCAATAGATTAAGCACCATTCGCACCCCGCTCAGCCTGAGCAATGACCATCTGAGCATTAACATAAATAGACTAACAAAATTTTACACTAGTCACCTCGCCTTGAGGAGGACTAGTAACAACTGTTGGAACTCTAGAACTATCAGCAATTAGACTATGAGATAGAAGATAAACCCCAAAAGTAAGATGCACCCCTTCAACATTACCCCCCGATGGGATAGAAGAATTTCTTTGTGTTCCAGATCTACGAGGTATGATCTAAAAGATGAAAAATAAGGATTAGAGAATATTCTAGGACTGAGACTCCAATCTTGAAAATAGAATACCAAGAAAGTGAAATATTCTGAAATGTCTTGTAGTCTCTCCTTTATGAGTATGTCACACTACACACCCCTAAAAGAGACTCTACTCAACACAACTTTGTGGATTCCTAATTGACCATATACCTAGGATCTGATACCAACTTATCATGACTCGCCTTGGGGACTTGTTGTAATGGGTATCACAAGTCTGACCAGGATTGGAGACCAGCCCCATTACCCAACCCAACTTCCATCCGCCTGCCTTGAGTTGGTTTAATTTGGAGCATGTAACAAGATAGAGTATAAGATCATATAATGACTCTGGGAATAGATCACAACTATCACCAATCCAATCGAGTCTGATCATCCTATACCAATAATCAAACCATACTAAACCATACCAAAACAAGGGCCATAAACTAGGTCATAACCAAGGATATTCCAAATCATAATATAATTAGTCCCAAAATGAAATATGATAGGACAGTGAGAAATTATTTCCGATGATACTAGCCTCAATACTAATACCAATGCTAAAGCTGACACCTATACTGATCCTGCACATTCCAACCCATAGAAGTGCCACAAAGCCTCTAACCAAAAGAGTAATAAAATTCAGTTGGGATATGCCCCCAACTATAGCCAAAACTAATATCTAAAATAAAATCAAACTATCTATAAATATCCATAACATAAAATAAATCCTTCCAAAAGGATAAAACCTCACTACTCTAGCCCAAATGTTGTCCCCGAGTCAATCACTATGTAAGAGTAGTAGAATAGCTGATAACTGCATAGCTTGGGTATAAAACTGCTAGTAGACGGGGTTAGCAAGTAATCGCTAGAATGATCTAAGGCTAAAGATAAAATAATGTCATTTATAAAAGTAAGTAAAACCATCCATATGCACAAAACCATACACATATACATATATAACCATGCAGAGAAGAGGTTCTAGGTTTAGGATTCCTTTAAAACTATTACCTGGACTATGTAGCTTTGCTGTCCTAAACCATCCATGTGGTATATGGGTTTAACTTCCCCTTCTGAAAGGCCCCCAGTGCATGTAGCAATACGATCAGGAAAGAAAACCTTGGGATGACTAGTACATCCCCTAAATATAGTGGGACATTATGCACACGATTACCAAGACCAACCTCATATCGGCAAATATGAGTTTCCACTTTTGGTCCCCTTTGGGACCTCTACCTTCCATGGATTTTCTACACATCTCGCTATTATTGCCCAACTAAAACTAATTTCCAAATAACCAAACCATTATCCATTTATTTACCAAGGCCATTAATATTGGTATCATCATACCAATCCTTACTTGCAAGTACTATCCATAGCCAACCATATATAGGTTTAAGAAGACTTTTAAGTGCCCTTCCATTTACTATATTAAAACACTTGGGGGATTTCATGTATCCCTCAAGCATAACCATTTAGATATTTACCATTCCAAACCATTTAAACCATGCATAATTCTTTTACCAAGTTTTAAAACAAGTAAGAGTTGCATTAAAAGTTGTCAATGCAACGAACATATCTTTATAAGCATTTTGTCAAATAAATTAGGGGCATAATATGAGCACACCAATTTCAAATACCATTAAACTATTCTCATGTAATCCAATTATCCAAAACCACTATTAATACATATTAAAGCATAATTAAAACTATGGGAAACCAACCAATTACTATCAAAGTCCCCAAATCAAATTTGAAAACCAAAATCATACAATTAATGAATCATGAAAACATTCATAAAAACCATACCTTTAGATAAAATTAATAATAATGGAAGAAAACTTGCCTTAAACCAAGATGGTGACTAAAAGAAATCTCCAAGACAAGCCCCAAATTTATCCTTTAGTCAAAATCCTAGCTTCCCTTGCCCAAAAGCTCTTAATAGAATTATGGAGTGTTTTATAAAGGTTTCTAAGTGTTATTGAATGAAATAATAGAGTAAATAACCTCCCAAGTAGGTTAGAAGTCATGGGACCATATTAGGATATGTGGGGAAATGTCTAGAATTCCCACACTTAAGTTGCACCTAAATCCCATCATAGGGATACAACTATCCCACACGAGTTGTATCCTTCCAATATGATAGGTAACCTCCACTAGTATCTTGTCTTCAACCCTTGGATCCAATATTGTCCAGCATACGACTCATTCAAGTAAGTCGTATTGACAATACATGATCCATACCCTTTATCCATACCCCTAGCAGATTTAAGCTTAAGGAAGATTCAGATACTGTCCACCCTACGAGTCTATGATATGACTCATACCCTGGCTTAAAAAATTGATGAATTTTTGGCTTGATAATGGTACTAACCTCAATCCATATTGTAAAATTGATCTTTAATATAACAATTGTTTTGGCATGCCCTTGGTGGCTATGGTTTTGGATTTTAAATGGAACTTTGGAGTCTAATGGTTAACTGTACTAGTTTGACATAATTAAATTAGCTTGCAAGCATATTGGTATGATAATATCTTGTTGGAAAATGCCTTAATAAAGATTCCTTATTTAATGATTGGTTTTATGTGCAAACTATTTTAATTTAGGCTTAAAATAAATTATGTATCTCACCGTGAGGTGGATTCCCAGAAGGATTAACACTGGAAACCTAGTTTGCCAATGTTGGGAATCTATATGACCATGTTCCTGGAAACATATTATATGTTGGATGTATATTTCCTTGGTGTCTTTAGCCTTTCCTCGGTACATACGAGTAATGTGGACTTGACCCTTTAGGCAGGGAGAGCGGGAGCCATTTATCCCATGGGTGACTTTAGGATGGAGAAAGCAACATAGTTTAGGCTAATGTTTTAAGATATTATGTCAATTGAACCTTCTTCCTATCCCGACATCCTATATATATATATGTATAAATATTTAACATGTGGTTTATGGCTAGATTTTGGTAAATGCATTATTTTACTATATCCATTGAGTTACATACCATTGTTTGCCCCACGGATCATCCCTGGATGCAACATTATTTCATGATGCACATTCGAAGGACTTTTCTATTTCTCTTGTACAACGTTAGTTATTTGAGTAGTTCTATTGATCACCTGTGAACTGGTGAGTCTCCATCCTTCAAAAGGTCATTTCATTTCATTAATTTTCTTATTATATTAATAATTTGGATTCTTTTGTCATAGTTGGGGGTATGTCCTGACGTAGTTGGTGTTCTTGGTTTAGAGTTTTTTATAGGCTGGATTGGGATGCCATTGATGTTTTTTTTTACTCTTTACATTTTTTTTACTATTATATATTAATCATTAATTTTGTTTTATTTTTATATTTATATTTATATTTATGTGGTCTTGAGGTAAGGCTAAGAGGGCTGTCTCTGACCCACAGTGGGCTTGAGCTTACTTGTCATGACCAGTCTCGAGTTCAGGTTGTTATAAGCTTGGTATCAGAGCATATTTCAGGGTCATTGGGTGTCCATAAATCTGTGTCCAGTAGAGTTTCTTTGTGAGTGTATAGCACGCCATACTTATAAGGAGAGACTAAAAGGCTTTAATGAATGTTTCTCTTTCTTGTGTTCTATTTTTTGCTATAGAGTCTAGTTGCTATGAAACTTCTCTAACTCATGGTTTACTTGCATTTCAAATTATATCTGCCTAAAGATTTGATAGTCCTAGAAACTATGATGGAACCTCTATCCCACCTGAGGAAAATGTAGAGGGAATTCCCTTTACTTATAGAGTGCATACTTAATCTAGAGTCCCTACTCATGACTGTGCCACTGCAATTGGGGTTCCACCAGTCCCTAGTAGTACTTCTCAGACTTCCCAGGCTGGTGACACTTATGCTCAATTTTCTTAGGAAGATATCTCTAATGTAGAGTTCTGTCAGTCTATCCATATGCTTTTCCAACTAGTGGCATCACAGTCTCGTCGATCTGACCATGTTGTCTTATTTCTAATTTATTTGAGGTTACTCGGGTTGGTCAATTTATGATGTTAAATCCCCTGAACTTTACCATGTCTACGGTTGAGAAAGATCCTTAGGGGTTTATTGATGACATGGAGAAAATCTTAGGGTGTGTGTGCTACTAATTTAGAAGGTATGGAGTTTGTTACTTACCATTTAAAGAAGGTGGCTTACTAGTGGTATAAAAAGTGGGAATAAATAAGGGGTAATGGTGCTAAGCCAGCGATGTGGGATGTGTTTTCAGGTACATTTCTTGATCACTTGTTTCCTTAGGAACTGAGTGAGGATAAGGCTAAAGAGTTTGTAAAATTAAAGTCGGGTAAGATGAGTGTTTAGAAGTATGCACTGAAATTCCAATAACTATCTCATTATGCTCCCAAGTTGGTGTCTAATATGAGATCGCGGATGAGGAAATTTACATCTAGTTTTTCTCATAATTTGGAGTTAGTGTAAGGTTACCATGCTGAATAATGATATAGACATATCCAGGGTGGTAGCTTACATACAACTGGTGAAGGGTGGTAGCTTATATCCAGGATGGTAGCTTACATGGAAACTTTTATTAACCAGCTAGTGCTCCTTATCCTAAGCCTTTACTTGATCATTGTTCTTAGGATAGCAGGGGTCCTAAGGCCTAGGGTGCCTAGTCTCAGGTCAGTGGAGCTCAATTAGCCCCACCCTATCCCTCTTATCAATTTTTGGGCATCTTCACCATGAGTATTGTGAGGAGGGGAGAAACTTATGTTTTAGCTGTGGTTAGCCTTGTCATCTACAGTGAAATTGTCCTATAGATAAATTTGTCACTGTAGCTATTAAGGTCCCGGTCGCTACTTCTTCAGCTCATGTACCTAAGGGTGCCACTTTAGGTATCAACAATGGCCAAAATCATCTCTATGCACTTGATACTCATAAGGAATCTAAGGCATCCTTAGATGTTATTACTGGTATGTTATAGCTCTTCTCCCATGATGTTTACTATTTTCTTGATTTGAGTTCTACTCTATTTTATATGACCCCTTATGTAGATGTGCACTTTGGTTTTGGTTCTAAAAATATTTTTGCCTGCTTTTGTTTTTCTACTCCTGTGGATGAGTCTATTGTTGCTAGAAAAATCTATAGGAGTTGTGTGGTATCCATTATTTATAAGGAGACATTAGTGGATTTGATAGAACTTGATATGGTAGATTTTGATGTAATCTTGGGGATGGATTAGCTCTATTCATGCTATGCTTCTCTAGATTGTAGGACGCTAAAGGTCAGTTTTTATTTTTCTAATGAACCGGTGATTGAATGGGAGTGGAGTTCCTTAGTACTCAAAGAGAGGTTTATTTCTTATCTTAGAGCTCCTTAATTGATATTCAAGGGGTTTCTGAGTCATCTAGTTTGGGTTAAGAATTCTAATTCTGAAAGTCCCTCTTTATAATTTGTTCCTGTGGTCAATGAATTTCCTTAATTTTTCCTAATGATTTTCCAAAAATTCCTCTCAACAAGGAAATAGATTTTTATATTGACCTTCTACTGGATACCCATCCTATTTCCATTCCTCCTTATAGGATGGTTCCAACCGAACTAAAGGAACTAAATGAATAGTTAAAGGATCTTCTTAATATGGGTTTCATTTGTCATAGTATTTCTCTGTGGGGTGCTCTTATGCTTTTTGTGCAAAATAGTGATGGGTCTCTTCAGATATGTATAGATTATCACCAGTTGAATAATCTCACAGTGAAAAATAGGTATGATATTTTTGACCAAATTCAGTGTGCTAGGTGTTTCTCTAAAATTGATCTTTGCTCAGGCTATCACCAGTTGATAATTAGGGAGGTGGATATTCCCAAGACTGCTTTTCAAACCCGGTACGACCACTATCTCTTTTGAGTTGACTAATACTCAGAAGACTTTTATGGATCTTATGTGTAATACCCCAGAAAATTTTTCGTCAAAATTTTGTACGTAAACGTATTGGATCCTATCTTTGAGAATGATTTATAATTTTTTTGTGTGTCATTTCTTGGATTTCGACCCACCATTTTTTAGAGCATTGAATAAGCTTTCAAACTATATGTGGATCACCCAAAACGGACACTCGAGCAATGAGTTACTACCATTCCGATCAAACTACGACCATTCTGATCAAACTGTGAACAGTAAAATGGTAGGAAAAAAAATATACTGCAGCCAGGCGGTTTTTTTTGGTCAACTTCAAACGATCATAACTCCTTGTACATAATAAACTGTGTGAGCTGTTATATATCCACGGAACGCCCTGAGAGTCTTCTTTCCAATGAAATTGGTTTCATCTAATATGGACATCGGATTAAAAAGTTATGGTCAATTTACTTCAGCCTATCGGATAGATCACTGAAGGGAAGATTTGACATTAATTGATTTTTAAAGGTATTTTGGTCATTTCCCATTATGGTAACCCTCTATATATACCCCCTTTGAGCTGAGAATTATCATTCATTTTTTCTTATTTCTCTTATTTCTCTCTCTCAAAATATATGCATATATATATATATATAGAGAGAGAGAGAAGAAGAGGAGTTAGGGTTAGGGTTCCAATTGAGGAAAAATCGATTCAAGGCTTCGCTTCGCGAATTGCTTCCGCCAATCTGTTCAGCTATGAAATCTAAGGTATGCAAGTGTTTATCTATGGGATACTTTCATCCATAGAGCCCACAAATCCTTTTTCAAAGGCTCAAGATACATGTGTACATACATATATATATATATATATGATTATACTTTCTAAATTTTCATTGTGTATATGTGTAGTATTCACATGATGGTTGAGATATATGTGTGGGATGATTATGCCTATCGGTTGAAGTATATATGTGTAGTATTTGTGTGATGGTTAGTGATTATGTTGTTGAAGTTGATGATATCCAAGAAGGGATCTTTGTATGTTTGTGGAAACTATGGTAGAGTGTGATGTATAAATATATGAAATAAGTGATTGAATACTTGTAATCTTGATGAATCCACCTATGCCTAAGAAGTGCATGTAAGGTGTTTGTGAAAATACCTAAGATACTAGAGATTTTGTTTTTATAACATAATAGGTCCAAAATTTATTGATTATGAATATATGATGATTTAAATTGCTAAGCCTTGATTTATACTATTTTTCCATTATTTCCTTGTTATGACTTGATAATTGTTATTGGAAATTAGATATCCCTACTATTGATTAATATGTCAAATATTTTCTAAATGTGAGTTGGTTTGTGAATTGAGAAATGTGGATGTTAAAGTTGAAGGATGATGGTGTTGTGGCACATGAAATTGAGAATTAAACCTATTCCCTAAATGGTGCATGTAAGATGATTGCTAAAATGCCTATGTGAAGAAGAATTTAAGTATTCGACATGTTTGTTATCCAAATTATGATTTCATGCCCTACACATATGCTTAACTTATGTCTACCATATGTTTGACAAAATATTTAAGAGAATAGGAAACTATCCATTATGGTTCATTAGGTCTTAAAAGATAAATTCATGCTTTGTTCCTATAGATAGTTGATTTTCTTAAATTTGTGGTGCGTTGTGGGTGTATGATGGAATGCCATGATGAATTGTTGAGGTAACTATGATGTTTGTGCGTAGTATTTGCTGTGGACCCAAAGCATGCTCCCCACGTGTTCGATTGGATGCTTATATGGAGAAATGAGGCCATTTGATTTGCTAAGTGTGAAGTGCTCAATTATGTATTGCGTATGATAGCCTATGGGCATGTTGTGTATGAGTTATCTATCTTGTGTTACTTTATGGTATTGTGTGCTGGGGGTACGTATGCCTAAAATAGTCTGTTGTTCAAGAGCCGAGTTAGTTTCACGATAATCTCAATCGAGCGATGAACAATGAACTCCCGGTTAGTTTCAAAACTTGGGGAAAACTCAGTAATCTCGAAAATTATTCTTTATCGAATAATTAGGCCATGAAGCTCAGAAATCTTACATATCAATTCACTCCGTTACAGACCTCTGTACATTTTGTGAGATAGTAAGCTTATCTTAAAAGTAAGTGGCATTAGAAATACTCCATCAGAGAATGGAATCAAGAGAACTCTGTCATATTAATTGAGTATCATAATGTGAGAACAGATTTAGTTCAGTTGAGTACAGTTAAGAACCGGTTAAATGTCTTTCAGTTTGATTCCTGGTAGCAATCCTTATGCTCCAGAACTACGTCTCCAGCGTTAGTTGAGACATCTATCCTGCGAGTAGAGGTTCCCACCATTCTCGTTTGAGGTCCTAATAGTAGAGGGTCTTATGCAGTTGTCTCTACTAGTGGCGCGGTATTAACACCCTTCCAGCTGGGGTACAGGTTGGATCCCACTTGTGGTAAGTGGGGCATGTTGGTTAAATGATCACTCCAACAATTTCAGTAATAGTCTCAGAAAAGAACTTAGTTAATGTGCAGAAGTTGAGGCTGTCAGATACAGGCCTCCCAGTATTGCTATCATTATTATTGAGTAGAGAGACTTCCTGCGAGATGAGGGTTGCTATCGAACTTATTTACCCATTATCATTATCATTGAGTATAGAGACTTCCTGCTAGATGAGGGTTGATCTTAGATTCAATTGTTCAGTATTCTAGAGACTTCCTGCTAGATGAGGGTTGACCTCAGATTCAGCTGTTCAGTGTTCTAGAGACTTTCTGCTAGATGAGGGTTGATCTCAGATTCAGTTGTTCAGTGTTCAAGAGTTGGTGAATTTGAATATAAAATATCAGTAATATCAGTTATCTGATTTCTCAGTATGGATAAGTACAGATGTCAGCTCTAGTAGCTTTAGATACTCAGTATCTTATTGTCAGTATTATTATTTTCGGGTGTCAGTGTTCAAAATGTAACATTCGATGTCATGATAATTTCAATTGTACTTTATGCATCCATGGGTGTATTGTTGATCAGACATGTTTCAAAATTGGTAACTGCAGAGTTTCTGTATATGTTTATTCCAGTGAATACATATTAGTCAGATTGTTATGTGTATGCATAAGCCTTATATTTCACCTTACCTTATCCTTGCATACTCGGTACATTCTTTGTACTGACGCATTTGCGCTATGGTGTTTTCCCCACCATAGGTTCAGAAGAGAGAGATTCAAAGTATATTTAGCTGCCAGATCTTATAGCAGTGGGTCCAGCAGTGAGTCATCATTATCCAAGGATATTCTATTTTAGTGTTTTGATGATTTTAGTAGATGGAGTTAGTTGGGGAATTGTCCCTTCAACTCCATAGTTCAGACAGTGTAGAGGCTTTTCAGGCAGATATATTGATATTTACTTTTCAGTACTGTATATTTAGATATTTGAACCTTATGGCCAGATTTAGCCAATTTCTGCATTTATCATATTATATTATGTAGTGAACAAATATGGATATTAGTGAAGGGTTAGCTTGTGGTCTCTCGGGGTCACAAGCACCGTGTGGCATTTCAGTTTTTGGGAATCAAGGCGTTACAAACTTGGTATCAGAGCCTAAGGTTCTGCAGTGTCCTAGGGAGTCTGAAAAGCCACATCTTTTAGAGTCTTGTACAAGAGTATGTTGCGCGCCACATTTATGTACGGGAGGCTATGGGATGTTTAGAAGAGTTTCAATTCTTTCATGATCCAGATCATGCTATCGTTAGATTTTCCAAGAGAGTTATGTAGAATCTTGTAATGATCTACTAATGTCAGATTTACCTTACTCTTAAGGTAACAGAAGTAGTGAAGCCAAAGTCTTTCAGATAGAACTTTCTCTGACAGACCCCGCAGATAGTTTTGGGACAGTGTTCTCTAAAGTGAGCTGAGTATGCCTTATGGGGTTAGCTGTTTATATGGTGAATGAATAGGCTTGAAATTATATATGTAAGAATCTAAGTGTCAAAGTTTTGAATTATATGTGTTGATTTATAAAGATATAGCTACGACTCTCATGGTGTGGAGAAGTATAAGTTTAAGAGATGTGATATTTGAAGGCTAGAATGAGAATAGTATGTTTATTAAAGATTTCTGGATATTCATGTTATGTTTTAGAATCTAAGCTTGAATCTCTGAAGAATGTAAGTTTGTGGACTCCAAACTAAGTATTAAGATGTGACTGTGGTATTAGTAGCCTATGAAGAAATCAAAGCAGATAATGTGTTTAGTGAGACAAGTAGGTGTTGAAAAAAATGTATGCATATGATGATGATTGTAGAGACTAAGGAAAGATAAGAGTTGTATTCCAAGAAGTAGCATTGGTATTGAATTTATATTTTCAGGTGTAGTCTTTCTAGATGAATTAAATTATCATTTTGTGCACCGTTGTGACTCAGACTCTAGAGTACATTGGTTGTAGTTCATTTCAGGGTTTATCCAAGTGTTCAAAAGTGTCTGATGATGACTTAAAGATAAGAGGAGGATAATAGATAAAGTGACAAGTCAGGTCCTCAGAATCCGGTAGTGGTGCCAGTAGGTATGGAAAAGCAGTAAGGGAGACAGTTCCCGACCCATTCTTATTTCAGTGAAATATGTCTAGAGGGACCTTGGGTCCTAATAGGGAGATACCCCATAATGTTATAATAATTGCATGTCCATGCTCTTTCTATGATGTTGAGCTCATCGTTCGTTGCATTTCTAGTTATGCTTTTGAGAATTTGGTATATTAGGAATATTCGTATTTAATATGCACGTTCAATAGAAAGGAACTCGAATTATGGGCATGCGTGAATATGTATTAAAGAGATTGGTTGGGTAATGATTACGTGCATCTGAGATGCATGAGTATTGTCAAAATTTACCCATGAGTGGGTTGTTGAATGTTTTATGCGATAGATATACATGACTAGTAAACGTACGTAGAGTATTGGTTGCTTCAGTCGTGTGGTTATATTTTGAGATGTGTTGCTGTCTTAAATAAACCCAGTTGATTAATGTTCTTGATCTGGCCTTCATATTCGAGGACGAATGATTCCAAGGGGGAGATGATATAATACCCTAGAAAATTTTTCGTCAAAATTTTGTACGTAAACGTATTGGATCCTATCTTCGAGAATGATTTATAATTTTTTTGTGTGTCATTTCTTGGATTTCGACCCACCATTTCGTAGAGCATCGAATAAGATATCCAACGATATGTGGATCACCCAAAACGGACACTCGAGCGATGAGTTACGACCATTCCGATCTAACTACAACCATTCTGATTGAACTGTGAACAGTAAAATATGCAGGAAAAAAATATACTGTAGCCAGGCGATTTTTTTGGTCAATTTCAAATGATCATAACTCCTTGTACATAATAAACTGTGTGAGCTGCTATATATCAAGTGAAATACCTGAGAGTCTTCTTTCCAATGAAATTTGTTTCATCCAATTCAGACATCAAAGTAAAATGTTATGACCAATTTACTTCAGCCTATCGGATAGATCACTGAAGGACAGATTTGACATTAATTGATTTTTAAAGGTATTTTGGTCATTTTCCATTATGGTAACCCTCTATATATACCCCCTTTGAGCTGAGAATTGTCATTCATTTTCTCTTATTTCTCTTATATCCCTCTCTCAAAATATATGCATATAGAGAGAGAGAGAAGAAGAGGAGTTAGGGTTAGGGTTCCAATTGGGGGAAAATCGATTCAAGGCTTCGCTTCGCGAATTGCTTCCGTCAATCTCTTCGGCTACGAAATCTAAGGTATGCAAGTATTTATCTATGGGCTCCTTTCGTCCATATAGCCCACAACTCCTTTTTAAAAGGCTCAAGATATATGTGTACATATATATACATATATATATATAATTATACTTTCTAAATTTTCATTGTGTATATGTGTAGTATTCACATGATGGTTGAGATATATGTGTAGGATGATTATGTGTGTTGGTTGAAGTATATGTGTGTAGTATTTGTGTGATGGCTGGTGATTATGTTGTTGAAGTTGATGATATCCAAGAAGGGATCTTTGTATGTTTGTGGAAACTATGGTGGTTTGTGATTTATAAATATATGAAATGGGTGATTGAATACTTGTAATCTTGATGAATCCACCTACGCCTAAGAAGTGCATGTAAGGTGTTTGTGAAAATACCTAAGATACTAGAGATTTTGTTTTTATAACATAATAGGTCCAAAATTTATTGATTATGAATATATGATGATTTAAATTGTTAAGCCTTGATTTATACTATTATTCTATTATTTCTTTCTTATGACGTGATAATTATTATTGGGAATTATATATCCCTACTATTGATGGATATGTCAAATATTTTCTAAATGTGAGTTGGATTGTGAATTGAGAAATGTGGATGTTAAAGTTGAAGGATGATGGTGTTGTGGTGCATGAAATTGAGCATTAAATCTATTCCCTAAATAGTGCATGTAAGATGATTGCTAAAATTCCTATGTGAAGAAGAATTTAAGTATTTGACATGTTTGTTATCCAAATTATGATTTCATGCCATATCCATATGCTTAACTTATGTCTACCATATGTTTGACAAAATATTTAAGAGAATAGGAAACTATGCATTGTGGTTCATTAGGTCTTAAAAGATAAATTAATGCTTTGTTCCTATGGATAGTTGATTTCCTTGAATTTGCGGTACGTTGTGGGTGTTTAATGGAATGCCATGATGAATTGTTGAGGTAACTATGATGTTTGTGTGTAGTATTTGTTGTGGACCCAAAACATGCTCCCCACGTGTTCGATTGGATGCTTATATGGAGAAATGAGGCCATTTGATTTGCTAAGTGTGAAGTCCTCAATTATGTGTTGCGTATGATGGCCTATGAGCATGTTGTGTATGAGTTATCTATCTTGTGTTGCTTTATGCTATTGTGTGCTAGGGGTACGTATGCCCGAAATAATCTGCTAATCTAGAGCCGAGTCATTTTTACGGTAATCTCAATCGAGCGATGAACAATGAACTCCCGGTGAGTTTCAGAACTTGGGGAAAACTCGGTAATCTCGAATATTATTCTTCATCGAATAATTGGGCCATGAAGCTCTGAAATCTTACATATTAATTCACTCCGTTACAGACCTCTGTACGTTTTGTAAGATAGTAAGCTTATCTTAAAAGTAAGTGGCAAATAGAAATACTCCGTCAGAGAATGGAATCAAGCGAGCTCTGTCATATTGATAGAGTATCATAATGTGAGAACAGATTTAGTTCAGTTGAGTACAGTTAAGAACCGGTTAAATGTCTTTCAGTTGGGAGTAGGATTCAGCACCGCGCGAGCTAAGGATGGGAACATTCCTGTGAGTAGAGGATTTGATTCCTAGTAGCAATCCTTATGCTCCAGAATTACGTCTCCAGCGTTGGTTGAGACATCTATCCTGCGAGTAGAGGTTCCCACCGTTCTCGTTTGAGGTCCTAATAGTAGAGGGTCCTATGCAGTTGTCTTTACTAGTAGCGCGGTATTAATACCCTTCGAGCTGGGGTACAGGTTGGATCCCACTTGTGGTAAGTGGGGCATGTTGGTTAAATGATCATTCCCACAATTTCAGTAACAGTCTCAGAAAAGAACTTAGTTAATGTGCAGAAGATGAGGGTGTTCGAGACAGGCCTCCCAGTATTGCTATCATTATTATTGAGTAGAGAGACTTCCTGCGAGATGAGGGTTGCTATCGAACTTATTTACCCATTATCATTATCATTGAGTATAGAGACTTCCTGCTAGATGAGGGTTGATCTTAGATTTAATTGTTCAGTATTCTAGAGACTTCCTGCTAGATAAGGGTTGATCTTCGATTTAGTTATTCAGTGCTCTAGAGACTTCCTGCTAGATGAGGGTTGATCTCAGATTCAGTTGTTCAGTGTTCAATAGTTGGTGAATTTGTATATCAAATATCAGTAATATCAGTTATCCGATTTCTCAGTATGGATAAGTACAGATGTCAGCTCTAGTAGCTTTAGATACTCAGTATCTTATTGTCAGTATTATTATTTTTGGGTGTCAGTGTTAAAAATGTAACATTCGGTTTCATGATAATTTCAATTGTACTTTATGCATCCATGGGTGTATTGTTGATCAGACATGTTTCAAAATTGGTAACTGCAGAGTTTCTGTATATGTTTATTCCAGCGAATACATATTATTCAGATTGTTATGTGTATGCATAAGCCTTATATTTCACCTTACCCTATCCTTGCATACTCGGTACATTCTTTGTACTGACGCATTTGCGCTATGGTGTTTTCCCCACCATAGGTTCAGAAGAGCGAGATTCAGAGTATATTTAGCTGCCAGATCTTATAGCAGTGGGTGCAGCAGTGAGTCATCATTATCCAAGGATATTCTATTTTAGTGTTTTGATGATTTTAGTAGACGGAGTTAGTTGGGGAATTGTCCATTCAACTCCATAGTTCAGACAGTGTAGAGGCTTTTCAGACAGATATATTGATATTTAGTTTTCAGTACTGTATATTTAGATATTTGAACCTTATGGCCAGATTTAGCCAGTTTCTGCATTTATCATAATATATTATGTAGTGAACAGATATGGATATTAGTGAAGGGTTAGCTTGTGGTCCCTCGGGGTCACGAGCACCGTGTGGCATTTAAGTTTATAGGAATCGAGGCGTTACAAACATAGTATCAGAGCCTAAGGTTCAACAGTGTCCTAGGGAGTCTGAAAAGCCGCATCTAGTAGAGTCTTGTACAAGAGTATGTTGCGCACCACATTCATGTACGAGAGGCTATGGGATGTTTAGAAGAGTTTCAATTCTTTCATGATCCAGATCATGCTTTCGCAAGATTTTCCAAGAGAGTTATGTAGAATCTTGTAATGATCTACTAATGTCCGATTTACCTTACTCTTAAGGTAACAGAAGTAGTGAAGCCAAAGTCTTTCAGATAGAACTTTCTCTGACAGACCCCGCAGATAGTTTTGGGACAGTGTTCTCTAAAGTGAGCAGAGTATGCCTTATGGGGTTAGCTGTTTATATGGTGAATGAATAGGCTTGAAATTATATATGTAAGAATCTAAGTGTCAAAGTTGGGAATTATATGTGTTGATTGATAGAGATATAGCTACGACTCTTATGATGTGGAGAAGTATAAGTTTAAGAGATGTGATATTTGAAGGCTAGAATGAGAATAGTATGTTTATTAAAGATTTCTGGATATTCATGTTATGTTTTAGAAGCTAAGCTTGAATCTTTGAAGAATGTAAATTTGTGGACTCCAAACTAAGTATTAAGATGTGAGTGTGGTATTAGTAGCCTATGAAGAAATCAAAGCAGATAATGTGTTTAGTGAGACAAGTAGGTGTTGAAAAAAATGTATGCGTATGATCATGATTGTAGAGACTAAGGAAAGATAAGAGTTGTATTCCAATAAGTAGCATTGGTATTGAATTTATGTTTTCAGGTGTAGTCTTTCTAGATGAATTAAATTATCATTTTGTGCACCATTGTGACTCAGACTCTAGAGTACATTGGTTGTAGTTCATTTCGGGGTTTATCCAAGTGTTCAAAAGTGTTTGATGATGACTTAAATATAAGAGAAGGATGACAGATAAAGTGACAAGTCAGGTCCTCAAAATCCGGTAGTGGTGCCAGTAGGTATGGAAAAGCAGTAAGGGAGACAGTTCCCGACCCATTCTTATTTCAGTGAAATATGTCTAGAGGGACCTTGGGTCCCAAAGGGGAGATACCCCATAATGTTATAATAATTGCATGTCCATGCTCTTTCTATGATGTTAACCTCATCGTTCGTTGCATTTCTAGTTATGTTTTCGAGAATTTGGTATATTAGGTATATTCGTATTTAATATGCACGTTCAATAGAAAGGAGCTCGAATTGTGGGCATGTGTGAATATGTATTAAAGAGATTGGTTGGGTTATGATTACGTGCATCTGAGATGCATGAGTGTTGTCAAAATTTACCCATGAGTGGGTTGTTGAATGTTTTATGCAATAGATGTACATGACTAGTGAACGTACGTAGAGTATTGGTTGCTTCAGTCGTGTGGTTATATTTTGAGATGTGTTGCTGTCTTGAATAAACCCAGTTGATTAATGTTCTTCATCTGGCCTTCATATTCAAGGACGAATGTTTCCAAGGGGGAGATGATATAATACCCTAGAAAATTTTTCGTCAAAAATTTTGTACGTAAACATTTTGGATCCTATTTTCGATAATGATTTATAATTTTTTTTGTGTCATTTCTTGGATTTCGACCCAACATTTCGTAGAGCATCGAATAAGCTTTCCAAAGATATGTGGATCACCCAAAATGGACACTCGAGCGATGAGTTACGACCATTCCGATCAAACTACGACCATTCTGATTAAACTGTGAACAGTAAAATGTTCAGGAAACAAAATATACTGCAGCCAGGTGATTTTTTTGGTCAAATTCAAACGATCATAACTCCTTGTACATAATAACCTATGTGAGCTGCTATATATCAATGGAAATACCAGAGAGTCTTCTTTCCAATGAAATTGGTTTCATCCAATTCAGACATCGAAGTAAAATGTTATGACCAATTTACTTCAGCCTATCGGATAGATCACTGAAAGACAGATTTGAGATTAATTGATTTTTAAAGGTATTTTGGTCATTTCCCATTATGGTAACCCTCTATATATACCCCCTTTGAGCTGAGAATTGTCATTCATTTTCTCTTATTTCTCTTATATCCCTCTCTCAAAATATATGCATATATATATATAGAAGAAGAGGAGTTAGGGTTAGGGTTCCAATTGGGGGAAAATCGATTCAAGGCTTCACTTCGCGAATTGCTTCCGTCAATCTCTTCGGCTACGAAATCTAAGGTATGCAAGTATTTATCTATGGGCTCCTTTCGTCCCTAGAGCCCACAACTCCTTTTTAAAAGGCTCAAAATACTTGTGTACATATATATATATATATATATAATTATGCTTTTTAAATTTTCATTGTGTATATGTGTAGTATTCACATGATAGTTGAGATATATGTGTAGGATGATTATGTGTGTTGGTTGAAGTATATGTGTGTATTATTTGTGTGATGGTTGGTGATTATGTTGTTGAAGTTGATGATATCCAAGAAGGGATCTTTGTATGTTTGTGGAAACTATGTTTGTTTGTGATGTATAAATATATGAAATGGGTGATTGAATACTTGTAATCTTGATGAATACACCTACGCCTAAGAAGTGCATGTAAGGTGTTTGTGAAAATACCTAAGAGACTAGAGATTTTGTTTTTATAACATAATAGGTCCAAAATTTATTGATTATGAATATATGATGATTTAAATTGTTAAGCCTTGATTTATACTATTATTCTATTATTTCTTTCTTATGACTTGATAATTGTTATTGGGAATTATATATCCCTACTATTGATTGATATGTCAAATATTTTCTAAATGTGAGTTGGATTGTGAATTGAGAAATGTGGATGTTGAAGTTGAAGGATAATGGTGTTGTGGTGCATGAAATTGAGCATTAAATCTATTCCCTAAATAGTGTATGTAAGATGATTGCCAAATTGCCTATGTGAAGAAGAATTTAAGTCTTTGACATGTTTGTTATCCAAATTATGATTTCATGCCATATCCATATGCTTAACTTATGTCTACCATATGTTTGACAAAATATTTAAGAGAATAGAAAACTATGCATTGTGGTTCATTAGGTCTTAAAAGATAAATTAATGCTTCGTTCCTATGGATAGTTGATTTCCTTGAATTTGTGGTATGTTGTGGGTGTTTGATGGAATGCCATGATGAATTGTTGAGGTAACTATGATGTTTGTGTGTAGTATTTGCTGTGGACCCAAAACATGCTCCCCACGTGTTCAATTGGATGCTTGTATGGAGTAATGAGGCCATTTGATTTGCTAAGTGCGAAGTCCTCAATTATGTGTTGCGTATGATGGCCTATGGGCATGTTGGGTATGAGTTATCTATCTTGTGTTGCTTTATGCTATTGTGTGCTAGGGGTACGTATGCCCGAAATAGTCTGCTGGTCTAGAGCCGAGTCATTTTTACGGTAATCTTAGTTTCAAAACTTGGGGAAAACTCAATAATCTTGGAAATCATTCTTTATCGAACAATCGGGCCATGAAGATCTGAAATCTTACATATCAATTCACTCCGTTACAGACCTCTGTACATTTTATGAGATAGTAAGCTTATCTTAAAAGTAAGTGGCAATTAGAAATACACCGTCAGAGAACGGAATCGAGCAAACTCTGTCATATTGATAGAGTATCATAATGTGAGAACAGATTTTGTTCAGTTGAGTACAGTTAAGAACTGGTTAAATGTCTTTCTGTTGGGAGCAGGATTCAGCACCGAGCGAGCTAAAGATGGGAACATTCCTGCGAGTAGAGGGTTTGATTCCTGGTAGCAATCCTTATGCTCTAAAAATACGTCGCCAGCGTAGGTTGAGATATCTATCTTGTAAGTAGAGGGTTAGATGAGGTGGTTGTCCTACGAGTAGAGGGTTCCCCCATTCTCGTTTGAGGTCCTGATAGTAGAGGGTCCTATGCAGTTGTCTTTACTAGTGGCGCGGTATTGGGACCCTTCCATTTGGGTTACAGGTTGGATCCTATTTGTGGTTAGTGGGGTATGTCGGTTAAATGAATACTCCCACAGTTTCAGTAACAGTCTCAAAAACGAACTCAGTTAATGTGCAGAAGTTGAGGTTGTCAGATACAGGCCTCCCATTATTGCTATCATTATCATTGAGTAGAGAGACTTCATGTGAGATGAGGGTTTCTCTCGAACTTATTTACCCATTATCATTATCATTGAGTATTGAGACTTCCTACTAGATGAGGCTTGATCTCAGATTTAGTTGTTCAGTGTTCTAGAGACTTCCTGCTAGATGATGGTTGATCTTAGATTCAGTTGTTTAGTGTTCTATAGACTTCCTTCTAGATGAGGGTTGATCTCAGATTTAGTTGTTCAGTGTTCTAGAGACTTCCTACTAGATGAGGGTTGATCTCAGATTCAGTTGTTTAGTGTTTCAGAGTTGGTGAATTTGAATATCAAATATCAGTAATATCAGTTATCCGATTTCTTAGTATGGATAAGTACAGATGTCAGCCCTAGTAGATTCAGATACTCAGTCTCTTATTGTCTGTATTATTATTTTCGGGTGTCAGCGTTCAAAATGTAACATTCGGTGTCATGATAATTTCAGTTGTACTTTATCCATCCATGGGTGTATTGTTGATCAGACATGTTTCAAAATTGGTAACTACAGTGTTTCTATATATGTTTATTCCAGCAAATACATATTATTCAAATTGTTATGTTTATGAACAAGCCTTATATTTCACCTTACCCTATCCTTGCATACTCGGTACATTCTTTGTACTGACGCATTTGCGCTATGGTGTTTTCCCCACCATAGGTTCAGAAGAGCGAGATTCAGAGTATATTTAGCTGTCAGATCTTGTAGTAGTGGGTGTAGTAGTGAGTCCTCATCATCCAAGGATATTCTATTTAGCTGTCAGATCTTGTAGTAGTGGGTACAATAGTGAGTCCTCATCATCCGAGGGAGTGTGGCATCCTGAAAAGCGCTTTCCGAACTCATTATAGCCATTTTCAGTTTCTTGTTATGTCTTTTAGGTTAACTAATGCCCCAGCAGCTTTCATGGACCTCATGAATCGAGTGTTCAGACCATATCTGGATATGTTTGTCATAGTGTTCATCGATGATATACTGGTGTACTCCCATAGTGAGAATGAACATTTTGATAATCTCCAAACTGTCTTGCAAAGCCTTAGAGATCACAAGTTGTTTGCCAAGTTCTGTAAGTGTGAGTTTTGGCTAAGGTCAATTTCTTTTCTAGGTCATATCATTTCTTTCGAGGGTATTAGAGTTGATCCCCAAAAGACCGAAGCTATTAGAAATTGGCCTAGACCTATTTCTCTGACTAATATCCGAAGTTTCTTGGGTTTAGCTGACTATTACCGCCATTTTGTTGAGGGTTTCTCCTTTATAGCGTCTCCTATGACTCGGTTAACCCAAAAGAAAGTGAAGTTCTTGTGGTCCGAATCTTATGAGAAGTGTTTTCAGGAGTTGAAGACTCGACTCACTTCAGCCCCTGTTTTGACTTTGCCTGATGGTGTTGATGGTTTTTTGGTGTACTGTGATGCTTCGAGAGTTGGGTTGGGTTGCATATTGATGCAGAAGGGTAAGGTGATAGCTTATGCTTCTAGATAGTTTAAACCCCATGAGAAAAATTACCCCACCCATGACCTTGAGTTGGCTGCTGTTGTGTTTGCTTTGAAAATCTGGAGACACTATTTGTATGGTGTCCATGTTTATGTTTTCACTGATCATAAGAGTCTGCAGTATGTGTTTACCCAGAGAGAATTGAATCTTAGGAAGAGACGATGGTTAGAATTGTTAAAGGACAATGATATGAGTGTGTTGTACCATCCGGGCAAGGCCAAGTTGTGGTGGATGCCCTAAGTAGAGTGTCCCTGGGTAGTGTTTCGCATGTGGTAGAAGGTAAGAAAGAGTTGGCTCGTGATGTACATCGTTTGGCTAGATTAGGGGTTATGTTGTTTGACTCTGCTGAAGGTAGTATAGGGTTTCAGAGTAGTTCCAAATCCTCCTTGGTTTCGGAAGTGAAGGAAAAGTAATACTTAGATACTAGTTTGGTCAGACTGAAGGAGTTAGTCAAGGACCAAAAAGTAGAGGTTTTCTCCCAAGGGACAGATGGTGTGTTGTGATTGCAGGGTAGATTGTGTGTCCCGAATATTGATGATCTGATATAGAGGATTATGGCTGAAGCGCAGGGGGTGCGATAATCTATTCATCCTAGTGCCACTAAGATGTACCGAGACTTACGGGAAATATATTAGTGGAGTGGCATGAAGAAAGATATAGCTGGGTTTGTAGCTAAGTGTGCAGCATGCCAACAGGTTAAGGTTGAACACCAAAGACTTGGTGGTATGATGCAAGAGTTTAGTATTCCCACCTGGAAGTGGGAAGAGATAAATATGGACTTCGTGATTGGTTTACCTCCTTCCCGACGCCATCATGATTCCATTTGGGTTGTGGTTGATAGGTTAACTAAGTCAGCTCATTTTTTGCCTGTTCATACTTCATATACTGCTGAGGATTATGCTAGATTGTATATCCGAAAGCTAGTTAGACTGCATGGAGTTCCCTTGTCTATCATTTCGGATAGGGGTACTCAATTCACTTCGTCATTTTGGAAAGGTTTTCAGAAGGTTCTTGGTACCCAAGTGCTTTTGAGTTCTGCTTTTCATCCGCAGACTGATGGTCAGGCTGAGCAGACCATCTAGACCTTAGAGGATATGTTGAGAGCTTATGCACTTGACCTTAAGGGAAGTTGGTATGATCACTTATCGTTGATAGAGTTTGCATACAATAACAGTTTCTACTCTAGTATTGGTATGGCTCTGTTTGAAGCCTTATATGGAAGGAAGTGTAGATCACCCATAGGTTGGTTCGAGGTGGGTGAAGTGGTTGTGACTGGTCCTGATTCGGTATTTGAGGCTATGGAAAAAGTTAAGTTGATTAGGGAAAGGTTGAAAACTATGCAGAGTAGTCAGAAGTCATATGCGGATGTTAGAAGGAGAGACCTTGAATTTGAAGTTGGTGACCTAGTGTATCTAAAAATTTCACCCATGAGGGGGGTGAAGAGATTCGAAAAGAAGGGGAAGCTTAGTCCTCGTTATGTTGGTCCTTACAAAATTCTTAGCCATGTTGGTAAGGTAGCTTATGAGGTCGAGTTGCCTTCCGAGTTGTCCTCTGTTCATCCAATATTCCATGTCTCCATGCTTAGAAAGTATATTAGCGATGATGTGGTAGTGGATTCCTCTGTGAGTACTGACATTCAAGAAAATCTTTCTTTTGATGAGATTCCTGTTGAGATTCTTGATTTCAGTGTCCAAAGACTAAGGAACAAAGAAGTTCCCTTGGTCAAGGTGTTGTGGCGAAACCAATCTGTTGAGGTTGCAACTTGGCAAGCTGAGGCAGATATGCGATCCAAGTACCAGCACCTACTTTCCACGAAATCCGATAAAGCCGAAGGTACCGTTCTTTCCTAAATCATGCACTTTTGATAAAAGTTGCAGCAGTTCAACTGTCATTATTATGTGTTCAGCTGTAGTTTCTTGAATTTATGCATTCTATGGTGCATTTGGAGTGAGAAACAATGTGGTGATGTGTCTAACGAATGGTTTCAGCTGTATGCTCTATTCCCTATCTAATCTTGGCATGACTAGCGTCATTCGAGGACGAATGTTTCTAGAGGGGGATGATGTAATACCCCAGGAAATGTTTTGTTGAAATTTTGTGCGTAAACGTGTTGGGTTCTATTCTCTAGAATGAATTATAAATTTTTCGTACGGAATGTCTTAGATTATGATCCACCATTGCGTAGAGTATCGAATAACCTTTCCAACAATATGTGGATCATCAAAAAATGACACCCGAGAGACGAGTTATGAACATTCCGATCAAACCGTGAATAGTAGTGAACAGTAAAACGTGCAGGAAAAAGTACTGAGGCCTGGCGTATTTTTTCTCCAACTTTAAATGATCATAACTCCTTGTACATAATGATCTGGGTGATCTACTGTATATCAACGAAAATATCTACGAGTCCTCTTTCCAATGAAGTTGGTTTTATCCAATTTTTCTATCGGAGCAAAAAGTTATGGTCGATCTACTTCAGCCTATCAAAAGCAAATTTTTGGGTCAACTTCAAACGATCATAACTCCTCGTACACAATGATCTGGGTGAGATACTATATATCACTGAAAATATATGACAGTCCTCTTTTTAATGAAATTGGTTTTATCCAATTTGGATATCGGAGTAAAACGTTATGGTTGATTTACTTCAGACTATCAAAGTAGTCCACCAAAGGATAGATTTGAGAATTTTTTATTTTTAGAGGCGTTTTGGTCATTCTCCCTCACCCAAAATCCATCCAAACCCTATATTAAAGCCTATTAGAAGCATTATATGTTATATTTCATCAAATTCCCTCAAAACGAAAACCCTAAGCTCCTACATCCAACTTCAAGAACCTCCAAAGTTCACCAACTAATTTATTCAAGATTCCAAGTTCCTAGTTCAAGAACTCCAAGAACTATCATTCAAAGGCACGATTAATATCTCAAAAACGAGTATTGATCTAAAGTTCATCATTCAAGGTATGTGGGGTTTTTCAACAAGAACTCTCTTTCGTTCTTGTGCCCAAAAGTAATTTTCTTTACAAAGGCATGATTTTTATTTGATTTTTATGAATTTAAAGCATGAACCCATATCTTATGATGATGATTATGAAATGTTAATGTTTATGATTTTGAAAGATGAATTTACATGTGTGGAGATATAAAGCATGAATCTTGAATGATATTTATCATGATTTTGATATTTGGGTCGTGAATTCCCATTGAAAATTGTGTTTTTTTGAGAAAGTGTGTGTTATAAGAACGTTGATGTTGAATATTTGAGATATTTTGAATGATTTGACCTTTTGGTCTTAATGGAGTTGTTTTAAACTCGACTGTGAAAGAAATCCACAACGTGGTTGATTTTCATAGATGGGAAGCATGATGGCTCCCGATGTATATTTATATATTACTGAAATTGTTTTGTTGTGGATTATCTTTGAAATGATCTGAGCTAAGTCTGGGAGAAATTTTTAGCATCGAGTGGGAGGTATAAAGAAACCTTACTTCCCTAGAACTATGTGCCTCTGTAGGAGTGAGCCTGAGACTGATTTATATAGTGATCACTAGTTTGTGTGGATTTGATATCGATAGTCCTACTCCAATGGCAAGGATAGGAAGGCTCTCCCCAACATGGGTTGTACGTTGGACTCCATGTAGCTCACATTGTTTATGTCAGTTATAGGATCTCCCAGTATATGTGTGTTTCCTTTTGTCTATGGTGATTGTGAAGTTATTTGAAAGTGGAATTGTGAAAGTTATTCTTTCAAAAGATTTAAATGATATTTACATTATGAGAATAGATATTCTTGATGAACTGAAAGTGATTGAAAAATTATATGATGACTCACATGTGTTATTGTACTTATTTCATCCTCTCATGATTATGATGATTTTCTTCAGGCTATGTGAGTCTTTCATACATCCTGCATAGTTCTTATAAATATTTATGATGATGATGTTTATACAACTGTATACACCCCTATATACTCGGTTCCTTTCCATGGTACTGACCCACATCTTCAGATGTGGGCTGCATTTTCTCAGAATGTAGGTTCAGGTGCTCAATTCTAGGTTTGACAGTGATTCTTCGGGCACGCTGTTCTACATCATCTGTTGTGGTGAGTCCTCATGTTCTGAGGACGTGATGTCTGATATTGGTTTCACAAAATTGTTTACATTTGATAACTGAGTATGAGTCAGTTGGGGCATGTCTCAATGGCTCGTTCGTTTTATTGATTTTCTTAGAGGCTTGTCAGACTAGTATAGATGTTGGGAGTTGACTAATAAGTCGTATTTTGTTATCTTTCTGAAATTCTTTTATTCTTGGATGATGATTACTCTGTTGATATTTGATGGTTATTTAAGGAAACCCCATTAATTTGTGTTGAACTGAATGAAAATGGCTCAAAGGGTTAGCTTGGGGCTACTTGTAGCCTCAAGCACACTGTGACGCTCTGGGACCCATTTTCTAGGGCATTACATAAGGCTAAGTGCACTGGGACCCTTTTAGCAGGGGGATCTAAACCCATATAGCCCATGGGTGGTAGGACAACTAAGCTATATAACCCAGGTTAGGGTTTAAATGCCATGCTAAACGAGATCCCTTTTCCCAGAACTTATATATATGTATGATTGTTGCATTGGGAGGCTATCACTTGGTTTTTTTAATTGTCATTACTTTATCCTTTTCCAGAGTTTCATGCTAGTGTTAACCCACTAACCCCTCTACTAGCGGCTGTATACCCATACTATGCAGGAACCAACCGTTCAAATCCTCCTTCATATTACTTGATTCGGGGACAACTTATTGGACAAAAGTGGTGACCTTCCATCCTCTTGGAAGGTATCATTTCATATTGGACATTCTTGGATTTTTTAATTTCTTTTCGGATATTGGATTTGGTCATGGTTGGTGGCATGTCCCAACTGAATATTTATATTTTTTTGGATAGAGGCTTTGTGGTACTTATGGGGGTTGGTATAGGTGGGATCATTATTGGTGTTGGCCTTGGCATTGGAATAAGCTGGGAGGTTGGCATCATCGGACTTAATGTCTCACTGTTCCATCGTATTAAATTTTGGGTTTGATTATCATATTATTTTTAATATTTTCTAAATGGTTTGGCATAGTATGGATGGTTGGTTTGGTATGGTTAGACTCGATTAGGTTGGTCATGGTTGTGACCCTATCCCAGAGTCTTCATGAAGAGCATTATGCAATGTTGTTATATGCTCAAAATTCAGCTCATCCGAGCCTGTATGAGGTTGTTAGGTTAGGTTAAGGGGGCGGTTCCCAATCTTGATTTTACTAGGGATGCCCATTACGACAAGGCCCCTCTTTGGGCTACATCAAATTGGTATCATATCATAGGTTCATAGTCTATTGGGAGTCCACAAAGCCGTGCCGAGTAGAGTCTCTTTTAGAGGTGTGTAGCATGCCATACTCATTAGGGAGACGCTACAAGACTTTTAGGAATGCTTCACTTTCTTGGTATTCTTTCCTTAAGATTGACTTCTCAGTCCTAGAATCTTCTCTCATCCTTGTTTGTTCATCTTTTAAATTATGCCTCCTACATCTGAAACACAATAAAATTCTTCTGCCCTATCTGGAAGTGATACTGAGGAAGTATATTCTATCCCCGGGGTTCATCTTTGATGTAATGGTTCTATTCTTGATTGTACCAGAGTTCCTTCTATTCCTCTTACTTCTCCTCAGGTCCCTCAGGGCAACTTAAAGAATACCAAGTTTCATTAGTCTATGGATGCTATTTTCCAACTAGTTGTTGCTCAGGCTGAGTGGGGTACTGATGATAGGCGAATTGACACGCCTAAAGTACTATACTTTACCTATATTTTAGCTAAGTTTTGAGGACAAAATATATAATTCATGCACTTTTAGTCATTTTTCCTGTAAGTGAGCTAACAAATGTGATTACCAAGTTTTCAGGTATAAATGATGCAGATTTCAGCATTTCATGGATAACTTGACGCCAAAGAAAGCTTCACGAAAGAAGGAAGGGAAAGCTTGGATGCCAAGGACCAAAAGTGGTGCATGGAAAATCTGTCCCGGGCAAAAACAGCAATTCTGAAGACTTTGGGGACTAGCAGTAACTTAGTAGGATTAGGATAATGATACATTAACCTAGTAGGATTGGGTTAAGTAATGCATTAGCTTAGTAGGAATAGGATATGGGTATTATAAATACCCTATGTTGCTAGAGATTATTATCATTCTCATTCTACTTCTTATTCCACAACTTACAACTCGGATTATAATTCTTCCATTAATTCTACTTTTTATTCTTCTTCTATTCATCTATTCAATTCTTAATTTCCACAACAAGAGAAACACTATTCTAAAAGGGAAGTCACGCCTAACGCCATACCAAACCCCGACTACACGTGAGATCTTTATTTTGGTATAATGATAATGTCTATTGTGATTTCCATTGCACTCATGAATAGCTAAACTCCTCTGTTGGGGTTATGGAAGCCGAATGAGATACTATCTATTACTATGAGTTTGTGAATTCGTGACACGTATGCTGCTTATATCATTATTCACTTCATCTTAATTTAAATTCTTGTGGTTGCAAACGCATAGAATACGCCAGTATAGCATTAACTTGTTCGAAAGAAAAGTTATATGTCTGGAAAAGAGATAATGTCAAGGTAATAGGGCACCAACCTCTGTTAAAAAGTTAGTGCCGTAACTGGATTAACCTCTTGGAGAATTTGTACCGTTAGACACGCTTTAAGCTCGAAAGAGTTAAAGTGAAATAGTCCTTGTTAAGGTCGAAAGACGCTTGGATTTACCATAGAATACAATTCTCTATAATCACATACATGTCTGAATTCCGCATAACTCATAGCCAATAGAGACGTATAACTCATAAGGTGGACATAACCCTAACTCTCAATTCTCATTGTTTTACATCTTACTAAACATTCTTTCTTTTTAATTTGCTATTTTCTGTTTTACTTTACTATTTTGTTTACATTATTTGCACATTAAAATCCCCCCTTTTTTATGAGACTTGCACCAAAAGTCTAATAATCTTTGCTTACTTATTGACCAGCTATTCCTTGTAGGATCGATACTCAACCCAGTTGGGTTCTATATTTGACAACGACCGCTTACACTCTTACGAGAGCTGTAGTTTGAGCGTTATCAGGTACGGCTAGCATTGTCTTTGTTGAGGCCACTAGGTTTGGATAGTTTATGAATATGGGTCCTTTAACTTTTATGAAAGTAAAAGTGAAGAAAGACCCTTAGGGATTTCTTAATGAGATGGAGAATATCTTTTAGGTAATGAGGGATACTTATGTGGAAGGAGTAAACTTTGCAGCTTATCAACTCAAATAAGTTGCTATCTATGATATGAGTAGTGGGACAGAGATAAGGGTGATATAAAAGAGGATGATTTATGAGAGGCCTTTTCTAATGCCTTCATGGATCAGTTCTTTTCTCAAGGGTTAAGGTAAGCTAAGATGGAGGAGTTTGTGGATATTAGGAAGGGGAGAATGTCTATAAAGAAGTATGCTTTGAAGTTCCATCAGTTTTCTAGGTATGCTCCTAATTTGGTGGCTGATACGAGGTTAGAATAAGAAAGTTCGCTTCTAGTCTTAATAGAGATCTAATTCTGGAAAGCGAGACTATTTTTCTCATAAAGGATATAGACATGTAAAGGCTGACTGTTCATATGCATCCAGTTGAGGATAAGAAGAGAAGATAGGCATAATATATAGACAGGAAGGGTAAATAGGGGGGTTTGATCAGGGAAGTGCCAGTATCAGGGTGGTTGAGACAGTAGGAAATGGCAGAAAAAAAAGTGAGGGAATTCTGGTTCCTTCTCTACTGGCAGTGCTCTTTACCCCTGTAGTTCAGAATAAGGAAGTTTGCTTCTGCGATGAACAAAGGTCTAATTCTGGAAAAGAGATAATGTCAAGGTAATAGGGCACCAACCCCTGTTAAAAAGTTAGTTTCGTAACTGGATTAACCTCTTGGAGAATTTGTACCGTTAGACATGTTTTAAGCTCGAAAGAGTTAAAGTGAAATAGTCCTTGTTAAGGTCGAAAGACGCTTGGATTTACCATAGAATACAATTCTCTATAAGCACATACATGTCTGAATTCCGTATAACTCATAGCCAATAGAGACGTATAACTCATAAGGTGGACATAACCCTAACTCTCAATTCTCATTGTTTTACATCTTACTAAACATTCTTTCTTTTTAATTTGCTATTTTCTGTTTTACTTTACTATTTTGTTTACATTATTTGCATATTAAAATCCCCCCTTTTTTATGAGACTTGCACCAAAAGTCTAATAATATTTGCTTACTTATTGACCGGCTATTCCCTATGGGATCGATACCCAACCCAGTTGGGTTCTATATTTGACAACGACCGCTTACACTCTTACAAGAGCTGTAGTTTGAGCGTTATCAAAAATTGGCGCCGTTGCCGGGGAATACGAGTGTCAATTAAGTTTGTGATAATTACTAGACCCTTTGGTCAAAGATTCTCCTACTTTTACTTTTAGTTTTTGTTTTTATTCTCTGCAGGTTTTTATTCAGTGCATGCCCCATACTCGAAGTTCCGGTCAACCATTATTACCTATCAATCCTGAACCACAATGTATTGGCAGAATGGAGGCACAACACGAAATTGAAAGGATGGCTGCTCAACAGGAACAGGCGAGACTAGCTGCTCTAGCCGCCGCTCAAGTGCATCAACAGAATATTGATAATCCTGGGCAAGCAATAAATCCTGACGACGAGGACCTAGGTGATGACGAGTTACTAAACCCTAGGCATGCTGCTGAGATCGCAACACCTTCCAACAGAAGAGATCATCAAGCAAGGTTTAGGCATGAACGCCGACCTGTACAACCAGCTTTCGACGATGATGATGATGATCTTGATGGAGCCGGAGCAACAGGAGCCATTATACCTCCACCATTGGTACCCGGAGCTAAGTTCAACATCACAAGCACCATGATTCAGTTATTGCAACTCAAGGGATTATTTGGTGGACTAGCAGGCAATGATCCGAATATGCATCTCATCAACTTTATTTCTACATGCAAGTCGTTTAACAATCCTGGCGTTGGTCAGAATGCAATTTGATTATGCCAATTTCCATTGTCTCTGTCTAGGGAGGCAACTCTATGGTTGAATGGGCTGACTCCTGATTCTATTACAAATTGGAGGCAATTGAGAGACGCTTTCCTAGAAAGATTCTTTCCGCCATCCAAAAGAGCATAATTAAGAGATAAAATCAGCAACTTTCGGCAGCTTCCAACCAAATCTCTTCATGAAACATGGGAGAGGTTCAAGTCGAAGCTTATGAGGTGCCCGAACCATCACATGACCAATGTCCACCTAATGGAGATACTATACAGAGCCTTGAATTCAATAACTAAACCAGTGGTGACTAATGCGGCTGGAGGATCATTTATGGACCTCACCTTTGGGCAGGCAAGCAATATGCTAGATCGGATGACGAAGCAAAGTAGAGCTTGGCATACCATGGATTCTGAGGTAGCAAGCCCTACTATATCTATTGGCATGACTACTGAACAAAGGAGAAGAGAAGAAGAACGTGATCAAGATATGGCACACATGAAAACACAAGTGGATCTTCTTACAAAGCATCTATTATCAGGGAAGACCAAAAAAGTCAAAGTTGTTGCATTAAAAGGAAGAGACGAATTTGATTCAGAAGAAGAAGCCAACTACTTGAACAATCAGGGGCGTTTCCGAGGTAATACCCAAGCAAACCAAGGTTGGAACTACTATGATAAATCTGGAAACAAGGACCAAGGTAGTTGGAAGAACAAGAATGAAAAGAGTGGTTTATACGTTTCCCCAGGAAGACGTGACACCACCACATCTGGTTCCGGAAGCATGAAATATATGATGGCTAAACTGTTGAAAGGAGTGGAAGCAACCAGCGCGGGAGTAACAGAGGTAATAAATGATTTGTCCTCAATGAAGCAATTGGTTGACTCACATTCCACTTCAATCAAGCAAATAGAGCAGCAATTGAGCCAACTTTCAGCAGCACTCAATCAAAGAAAGGTTGGCACCTTACCTAGCGACACTGTGCAAAATCCAAGGAATGACAGAGCATGCATGGCTATTACTACCCCAAGTGGTAAGGTGCTGGAAACTTCATCCAAAGGCAAGCAAGTAGTTGACGAGGCAGCAGACATTGATGATAACACGAAAGGAGAAGATTCCGCAGAAGCTGGCCACGACGTCCATGACGTCACCCCCAGCGGTTTGCAGCCTAAAACTACCAAAATTCGGAAGCAAGAGGAGAAGAAATCCGTGGAGAAAACAATTCCACATCTACCACCACCTTTTCCTCAAAGATTGAAGAAGATTGCAGATGATACAAGGTTCAGCAAATTTATGACGATGTTAAAGCAGCTGACCATTAATGTTCCATTGGTGGAAGCTCTAGAACAAATGCCTGGGTATGCAAAATTTATGAAGGATCTCTTGACAAAGAAGCGTGCATCAAGCTTTGAGTTAAAAGATATGGTTCATCATTGCAGTGCAATTGTTACCCGATCATTAGTTTAAAAGAAGGCTGACCCCGGTGCTTTCACTATTCCTTGCACCATTGGATCTTTGAATTTTGCCAAAGCATTGTGCGATTTAGGAGCCAGCATCAATTTGATGCCATTATCTATTTATAAAAAGTTGGGGTTGGGTGATCCTACTCCAACCAATATGAGGCTCATAATGGCGGATAGGTCGGTGAAACAACATGTTGGTATTCTATGTGATGTATTGGTAAAGGTTTCTTCATTCATCTTTCCGGCAGACTTCGTAATTCTGGATTGTGAGGCAGAATCAGAAGTTCCCATAATCTTGGGGCGCCCTTTCCTTGCTACGGGAAGTGTGCTTATTGATTTGAGAGCTAATGAACTTTCATTCTGAATAAATGATGAAGTAGTTCGCTTTGATGTGAGTAAATCAATGAAGCAACCCAAGGATCTGAACGTAATTTCTGTGGCCGATGTTTACTTTGATGATGAGGAAGAATTACTTGAAGAAGAGCAAATTATTGATGACCCATTGGCGGTTGTGCTCATGAATGGTGAGAGTAAGGATGCTGAAAATTGTGAAGAAACTATTGGTGATCTGACAGGATTAGGGTCATATCCTCACGCTCCCAAGAAGCTGGACCTTGATCTCAAATATCGACCCACACCACCAGCTAAGCCATCTATTGAAAAACCACCCACGTTAGAATTGAAGGAGCTGCCTAGTCATTTAAAGTATGCATTCTTAGGAAGCGAAAACACACTTCCAGTCATTGTGGTGGCAGATTTGGGTGAGCAACAAGTTGCAGCTCTCATTGCTATTCTACGGAAGTATATAAGAGCCATTGGTTGGACCATCGCTGACATTATTGGTATCCCACCTGGGATTTATACACACAAGATTTAGCTTGAAGAAAATTGCACACCCACCATTGAGCATCAAAGGCGTCTAAATCCACCTATGAAAGAAGTGGTAAAGAAAGAAATTATCAAGTGGTTAGATGCGGGGGTAGTGTATCCAATCTCTGACAGTACATGGGTAAGCCCGGTACAATGTGTACCCAAGAAAGGAGGCATGACGGTAGTCGTGAATGAAAAGAATGAGCTTATTCCACTCAGACCCATCACCGGATAGAGAGTATGCATGGACTACCGATAGCTGAATTCATGGACTCTCAAAGATCACTTTCCAATGCCATTTATGGACCAAATGCTAGATCGATTAGCAGGGAAAGGATGGTTTTGTTTATTAGACGGTTATTCAGGCTATAATCAGATTTGTATTGCTCCCGAAGACTAAGAGAAGACAACGTTTACATGCCCATATAGTACGTTTGCCTTTAAGCGTATGCCATTCGGGCTATGTAACGCCCCAGCCACCTTTCAACATTGTATGATGTCCATTTTATCTGATATGGTCGAAGATACTTTAGAGGTATTCATGGACGACTTTTCAGTTGTTGGCGAGACGTTTGAAGAGTGCTTGGCAAACCTAAGTATGGCATTGCAAAGATGTGTAGAATTCAACCTAGTGCTGAATTGGGAGAAGTGCCACTTTATGGTTAAAGAAGGTATTGTTCTGGGGCATAAAATCTCCGAAAGAGGAATTGAGATTGATCGAGCCAAAATAGAAGTTATCGAGAAGCTACCACCTCTAATTTCCGTAAAGGGAGTCCGTAGTTTCCTCGGTCATGTAGGTTTCTATTGGCGGTTCATCAAAGACTTCTCCAAAATTGCTAGTCCATTATGCAAACTTTTGGAGAAAAATGCAAAGTTTGACTTCAATAAAGATTGTTTGAAGGCATTCGAATGCCTTAAAGGAAAACTAATTGAAGCTCCTATCATGGTAGCACCAGATTGGTATTTACCGTTCGAAGTCATGTGTGATGCCAGTGGGGTAGCATTAGGCACTGTACTTGGCCAGAGAAGGGAGAAGATATTCCATCCTATCTACTATGCAAGCAGGGCCCTGAACGAAGCCCAAAAGAACTACACTATCACAGAACAAGAGCTCCTAGCGGTTGTGTATGCGTTTGAGAAGTTTCGTGCTTATTTGTTGGGAACCAAAGTAATCGTTCATACAGACCATGCAACTCTAAGGTATTTAATGACAACGAAGGATGCAAAACCAAGACTAATTCGATGGGTCTTGCTGCTGCAAGAATTTGATTTCGAGGTTAAAGATAGAAGAGGTTGCGAGAACCAAGTGGCTGATCATCTATCTAGACTCGAAAACGAGCATATAGTGTATCCTGAAATCGAGATTGATGATGCATTCCCTGACGAGGAGATATTAGCGACGATAATGGAAGAGTTACCATGGTATGCCGACTTTGCGAATTTTGTGGTAAGTAATGTGATATCGGCAAACTTATCTTACCATCAAAAGAGGAAGTTTATGCATGATGTAAAACCCTATTTTTGGGATGAGCCATATTTGTTTCAACGATACGCAGATGGTGTTATCCGGCGATGCATATCCCATGTAGAAGTGCCTAATATATTGGAAGCTTGCAATACTTCCCAAGTTAGGGGACATCACGCAGGTAATAGGACAGCGAGAAAGGTATTGTAAAGTGGATATTATTGGCCTTCGATATTTAGAGATACCTACGACTTTGTGAGAAGATGCGACCAATGTCAGAGACAAGGTGCTATTTTGAAACACCATGAGATGCCCATATCGAAAATTCTTGAAGTAGAGCTCTTTGATGTATGGGGTATTGATTTCATGGGTCCATTCATAAATTCGTTTGGAATGAAATACATCCTAGTTGCTATAGATTATGTTTCAAAATGGGTTGAAGCAGTAGCGTTGGCCGACAATGAGGGAAAGCGTGTTGTAGCATTCTTAAAGAGAAATATCTTCTCTCGCTTTGGAGTACCACGTACTATCATAAGCGATGGAGGATCCCACTTTTGCAACAAACTATTCAAATCCGTGTTGGAAAAATATGGTGTCAAGCAGCATAAGGTAGCTACACCTTATCACCCACAAACTAGTGGACAGGTAAAAGTTTCCAATCGTGAGATCAAGCAAATCCTTGCTAAAACGGTAAATTCTAATAGGAAATATTGGTCTCGGAAGCTGGACGACGCATTATGGGCCTATAAGACTGCGTTCAAGACGCCAATTGGCATGTCCCCTTACCAACTAGTTTACGGGAAGGCACGTCACTTTCCCATTGAGCTTGAGCATAAGGCATTGTGGGCTTTGAAGCGGCTAAATCTAAACTGGGATGATGCAATGAATCTGAGATAAGAGCAACTGAACGAGATGGATGAATTCCGTCTATATGCTTATGAGAGATCGTACCTCTACAAGGAGCGGATGAAAAAGTATCATGATCAACGGATTGTACAACGAAATTTTCAAAAGGATGATATGGTACTTCTCTTCAATTCCAGATTGAAGCTATTCCCAGGTAAGTTGAAGTCCAAGTGGTCTGGTCCGTACAAAGTTAACCAAGTCTACTCGTCTGGAGTAGTTGAGTTGGAAGACAATAATGGTGTTGTCTTTAAGGTGAATGGCCAACGAGTGAAACCTTATATCGGTCCTCTTGATTCAATAAACTATATGGCCATCACTTATCTTGATGAAGTCTAAGTACTCGAGGTAACTATGTCATGCCGCGACAATAAATCAAGCGCTAGATGGGAGGCAACCCATCGTTTTAATCGTCTTTGTTGTTTTTAAGTAAATGTAGGTGCAAGAGGCGTAAACGAGGAAATTGGTTTCACATTTTGATTTAGAAGTATTGCATGTTAAAGGTGGTAAGTTAGGAATGAAGAAGCAAAAGGCTATGGATTGGGCATTGCTTATGAAAATATAGGCAACGAAAAAGGCTAGGCCTATGTAAAACTAGGCCACGAACAAGGCAAGGCCTATACTATGGCCTAAGCCCTCGGAATCTAGTGTGCCATAGCATAGGCGCCGCCCATGCCCAAGTATGCCATAGCATAGGTGCCGCCTATGCCAATGCCTTTTGTCTATGAATCTCATATGCCATGCAAAAGGCGCCGCCTATGCCTAAGAATGCCATGGCATAGGCGCCGCCTATGCTCAACAATGCCATGCAAAAGGCGCCGCCTATGCCAAGCATAGGCGAACCAAAAGGCGCTGCATATGGTCACTTCTTGTCTCCAAAACCGATTTTAAATGGGTCAAACCCCGACCCAACCTTCCCCTATAAATAAGAGACTTAGTCTTGAACCAAAAGCACATTGGAAACCTAGCATAAGCGCCGCCTATAGTCTCCAAATCCTCTCCAAAATTTTCCTTTTGCACTTTTTCTTCACAAGAACATCATCCAAAGGCATCAATCAAGTAAGTACTTCTTTGTTCTTCATTTATATTCCGTAAGTACTACACTACTTCGCCTATTATGAATTGTTAAATCTTGAAATAGTAGAAGTGACTTGAATGTGGTTGATGTGTTGTGATACAACTAAGTGAGTGAAAGAATATGTAAGAATGATCTTAACATGTTTCCAACTTGAATTTGATTTTGATGCACTGTCATACTTTTGTGGAATTGATATGCTCATAAAAATTGCATAATCTTGTCACTTGAATACTTACATGTGGAATGACTTGTTCATCGGGATAAGAATTATAGTTGACTACCAACATAGGAGGTTGTGATTATTTCTAGATGCTATACCTTGATTCAATCCCTATGTAGTAGTCTTTATATATCAAACATGAAAGTATTGCTAAGAATACAAGAAGTATGACTGCTCTGATTTTTGGAATATAGCACCTAAAACGTATGCCGATGAAGTCTGAGTAATCGACCACTTTCACTTCACTAGTCTGTACCAACAAACTAAGTGTGGGGTGGTGCTCATACTGCTTGTTTATAGATTGTATCCATCGAGATGACGCTAACATGAACATTGTTTTAGTCTCAGGTACAATGGCACCCAAAGCAAGACAAGGAAAAGATAAGGCAACCACTTCCCAACAAGGCAAGAAAAGAGGCCGAAAAGAGCAAGGAGAATCCTCCTCGATGCAAGTACCATGCCGCATGTTCGGAATTAAATGGGTTTTAGAGGAGGAAGCAAAGGAATGGTATAGGAACAACAAAGAGAAGAAATATGTTCATGTGGACTTGATAAACAAGGAAAGCCTAGCAAAGAAAGAACCGCGAATGTTGGCCAAGATCATGGTGTTGCATCTTGATTTCATCTTTCGAGACATGGGAGAATGCAATCTCGATTTAACAAGAGAATTCTATGCCAACTGGTCACCAAAAACCACAGGAAGCGAGGTCAAGATTCGGGGCCAAGTTTTACAACTCAATGCGGATTTCTTCAACTCCTTTCTTGGCTTGCCTGCTGTTGATCCATCACCATTCAAGGAGCTGTACAGTAGACCTCCATATATATCCATTCGACACACACTCTGTGGAACAAGATCCATGGCACGATGGAGTAGACACAAGGACACCGGACGACACAACACCTTCCCATATGCTCCTTTGAATAGAGAAGCAAGAATATGGTTGCGCATAGTCAACTCTTGCCTAATTCCAGGGACCCAGTACACCAAGATAACACAAGATAGAGTGTGTTTGGTATACGAATTAATGACGAATGTCCCTATCAATATTAGGGCAATTATTCGATCTACAATGCGGAAAGCTAGGCTACACAAGAAGTCCCACTTCAGTTTTGGCAATCTGTTGACTGAAATATTGAGGAAGGAGGACATCAATGAGGAACCGGTTGATCATAAACTCCCACACAACCCGAAGAAGGTTGACCTCACAAAGGTGAAAGATGCTGAAACCAGGCATGGCGTCAACCTTATCACTTTAGAAAGGCATGCTTGAGATGAGAGTTTCTTTCGCCATCTTTATGGCATGACTCGGTTTACAATGATGAGCGGTGGCCTTGTTCCAACTGCTGTAGAGCTCCAACAGCTGGATTATGACTACCCAATGAATGAGCATGCGAAGGCGATGTGTGGAGTAGGTACATATTTTGAGGAACCTCTTGATGACGATGTGCCGACCGATGATGATCGACGAATGCCAGACTCCAACGTGGAGGAGAATTCTGATGACGACGACTCCAATGATGATTTCAACGAAGGGGGTATGACCCCAGACATAGAGGAGGAGTCCGACTAACCAGGTTCTTATTTATTTTCCACTGAGGGCAGTGTGTCCCATCTAAGTGTGGGGTGCTGGTATTTGCATGCTATACTTCTCTATCTGCATTTGCGTTTATGTTTGTTTTGTTTTTCTTAGTTAATTTTAATTTTTTTTTTAAACTTAACTTCGCATGAAATTATTCTGATAGGCAGCATGAGATTATGATAAGAGTTTGTGCTAAAAACATGACTATTGAGATGTTTAGGCTCTAATTGTGACTCACTATGTGATATTGTGTGGTCCAATTCCTTCATCTGTTGGGTCAAGAGTCTATGCTACTCCCAATAAAGTCGACCATGTGCCTTGTGTGTGTGAGGATATAGTATATTCTGTGTTTGTGGCTGATGCTAGAACTTGCCTGGTATGTATGTAAAGCAAAAATAAGGAGTGCAAGTCTAGGAGATGATTTAGGCATTTCTTTGGCAACCTAGACTTGTTTACCTTCTTTTTACCTACCCATGGACATTATCCTAGTTAACCCCTTTGAGCCTTTAGCCTATTTTCTTTGACAACCTCATATGTAAGCCTAATCCATTTTTTTTTCAAGACCATAATTTGATCCAAATTCCTAAGTGCTTTAAAGTGTAAAGTCATGTGACAAAATAAGAGGAAATTGTGTGAGTATGATGCTTTAGAATGTAATGGTGCTTGAATTTGTTATGAAAAAGAATTGCTATCATAAGAGGTGTTATGAAAAGAAAAAAAAGGGAAAGGAAAACTGAAAAGTTAGTTATGTTTAAAATTGAAAAACAAAGGTGGAAAAAAGGGGTGGTAGAATAAAAGAAAGTAGAAAGGTTGTTTGAAAGAAAAGTATTAATGGCATAATGTGATGTATTAAAGCGCTTAGGAACATAGTCACTATTTTGGCCAAAATAGTCCTACCCGTCCCTTAGCCTACATTACAACCAGTAAAAGACCTATTTGATCCTAAGCTTAGCATTCTGATATTTAGTAGAGCATTACACTAAGGGAAAGCCTATGGTCATTAGTTGCAACATATGAATTCTTTGTGAAAGTGAGAGCAAGGATAATCTTATACCCATGTTCGAAATATATACAATACTTGTGAGTGATTATGGGTTATATTTTGTGAGACACACATGGTTGATGAGTTTTGGGTAGTTGTGTATGATTCTCTGTGCCTTAAAATTTTGAATACGAACTGACCGTCATCACGAGTCTATATTAGAGGTGGAATTATTTCTAGAAGTGATCAGAAAACTACACTTTGTTAATGATTGTTGTGCCTACCTTGATGAATATTTTGTGTTTTTACTGTGAAACCCTAAGTAGATTTATAGATGGACATGATATTTTGTTCGAGGACGAACAAAGCTTTAAGTGTGGGGTGTTGATGATAGGCGAATTTACACACCTAAAGTACTATATTTTACCCATATTTTAGCTAAGTTTTGAGGACAAAATATATAATTCATGCACTTTTAGTCCTTTTTCCTGTAAGTGAGCTAACAAACGTGATTACCAAGTTTTCAGGTATAAATGATGCAGATTTCAGCATTTCATGGATAACTTGACGCCAAAGAAAGCTTCATGAAAGAAGGAAGGGAAAGCTTGGATGCCAAGGACCAAAAGTGGCGCATGGAAAATCTGTCCCGGGCAAAAACAACAATTCTGAAGACTTTGGGGACTAGTAGTAACTTAGTAAGATTAGGATAATGATACATTAACCTAGTAGGATTGGGTTAAGTAATGCATTAGCTTAGTAGGAATAGGATATGGGTATTATAAATACCCTATGTTGCTAGAGATTATTATCATTCTCATTCTACTTCTTATTCCACAACTTACAACTCGGATTATAATTCTTCCATTAATTCTACTTTTTATTCTTCTTCTATTCATCTATTCAATTCTTAATTTCCACAACAAGAGAAACACTATTCTAAAAGGGAAGTCACGCCTAACGCCATACCAAACCCCGACTACACGTGAGATCTTTATTTTGGTATAATGATAATGTCTATTGTGATTTCTATTTCACTCATGAATAGCTAAACTCCTCTGTTGGGGTTATGGAAGCCGAATGAGATACTATCTATTGCTATGAGTTTGTGAATTCGTGATACGTATGCTGCTTATATCATTATTCTCTTCATCTTAATTTAAATTCTTGTGGTTGAAAATACATAGAATACGCCAGTATAGCATTAACTTGTTCGAAAGAAAAGTTATATGTCTGGAAAAGAGATAATGTCAAGGTAATAGGGCACCAACCTATGTTAAAAAGTTAGTGTCGTAACTGGATTAACCTCTTGGAGAATTTATACCGTTAGACACGCTTTAAGCTCGAAAGAGTTAAAGTGAAATAGTCCTTGTTAAGGTCGAAAGACGCTTGGATTTACCATAGAATACAATTCTCTATAAGCACATACATGTCTGAATTCTGCATAACTCATAACCAATAGAGACGTATAACTCATAAGGTGGACATAACCCTAACTCTCAATTCTCATTGTTTTACATCTTACTAAACATTCTTTCTTTTTAATTTGCTATTTTCTGTTTTACTTTACTATTTTGTTTACATTATTTGCACATTAAAATCCCCCCTTTTTTATGAGACTTGCACCAAAAGTCTAATAATCTTTGCTTACTTATTGACCAGCTATTCCCTGTGGGATCGATACCCAACCCAGTTGGGTTCTATATTTGACAACGACCGCTTACACTCTTACGAGAGCTGTAGTTTGAGCGTTATCAGGTACGGCTAGCATTGTCTTTGTTGAGGCCACTAGGTTTGGATAGTTTATGAATATGGGTCCTTTAACTTTTATGAAAGTAAAAGTGAAGAAAGACCCTTAGGGATTTCTTAATGAGATGGAGAATATCTTTTAGGTAATGAGGGATACTTATGTGGAAGGAGTAAACTTTGCAGCTTATCAACTCAAATAAGTTGCTATCTATGATATGAGTAGTGGGACAGAGATAAGGGTGATATAAAAGAGGATGATTTATGAGAGGCCTTTTCTAATGCCTTCATGGATCAGTTCTTTTCTCAAGGGTTAAGGTAAGCTAAGATGGAGGAGTTTGTGGATATTAGGAAGGGGAGAATGTCTATAAAGAAGTATGCTTTGAAGCTCCATCAGTTTTCTAGGTATGCTCCTAATTTGGTGGCTGATACGAGGTTAGAATAAGAAAGTTCGCTTCTAGTCTTAATAGAGATCTAATTCTGGAAAGCGAGACTATTTTTCTCATAAAGGATATAGACATGTCAAGGCCGACTGTTCATATGCATCCAGTTGAGGATAAGAAGAGAAGATAGGCATAATATATAGACAAGAAGGGTAAATAGGGGGGTTTGATCAGGGAAGTGCCAGTATCAGGGTGGTTGAGACAGTAGGAAATGGCAGAAAAAAAAGTAAGGGAATTCTGGTTCCTTCTCTACTGGCAGTGCTCCTTACCCCTGTAGTTCAGAATAAGGAAGTTTGCTTCTGCGATGAACAAAGGTCTAATTCTTGAAAGCAAGACTATTTTGCTCATGATGGATATGGGCATGTTGATGATAACTATTCATATGCAGCAGGTTTAGGATAAGAAGAGAAGGTAGGCAGAATATGGAGATACGAAGGGTAAACGGGGCAAGTTTTTTTTATCAGGAAAGTGCCCAGTCTCAGGGTGGTCGAGATGGTGGGAAGTGGTAGAAAAAAAAGTGAGGGACTTCTGGTTCCTTCTCTACTACCAGTGCTCCTTACCCCTAGTAGTTGGGTGATAGACGTCATCATGATGGTGACAATTCTCTGGTGCAAAGATCCCAGTCTTAGGAAAATAGAGGTCAATCTATATCCCCCATTCCAACCATTTATATAATGTACCAATTGAGTCCCAAGAACATCAATTTAAAGAATAAATACTCAATTCAGAACATGGGACAAGTAATTCAATCAGTAACAGCTAAAACCCCTCAACCCAATTTTAAAACCCATAATTTAAATCACATGAAAATCCATTCAATTCATGCCATAATGTAAAATTTAATTTTAGGGAAGAAAAACATGACTGAAACACACAATAAATTGAAGCCAATTTGAAGTTTGGAGCCTAGACGATGAATTCTTTGTGATACCCTTGAATGTTCTTGGGTTTTGAGTTTCAAGAGACAATGATTGTTTTGATCTTTAAAAACTAAAAAGAAGAGACTTATTTTATGTTTAAAGGTCCTACAATGGGTAAAATGACTAAAATCCCCTCACCCCAAGTGAAAAAAATAAAATTGGACGAAATTAAAATAATGACGTGGCACGCCGTTATCACAGAGGTTATACTCCGTACCATGCCGTTATTGCGGAGGTTAACCTTTGTGACATGACCTTATCGCCGACCCTCACTGCCCAAAATGACCTTGAACCCCTTCCTAAAATTCCAAAACTTTCCCCAAACACCCTTTTAACATCCCTAAACACAATTCAAGTGAAAATTGATATTATGCACGCGGGAAGGTCAATATAAATGATCAAAATTTTTAAGGGGTCTTACATTATACCCCTTTAGAATCATTCATACCTGAATGATGAGTTAGGATACTTTTGGAATGAGAATAATAAGAATACATTAGAATCAAATGACAAGTCAGAAAATGACAAGAGGAAAATAAAACTCATACCTTAAGAACTTTCATCCAACCCGGGGAACAACAATTGGTATTTGGCCTTCATATGTTCCTTCGCTTCCCGTGTAGCCTCCTTTACTGTTTGGTTCCTCCAAAGGTCTTTCACCGAATCTAAATCCTTTTTCCTCAATCTATGAACTTGACTATCCAATATCTCAACTAGGACTTTTTTATATGACAAGGAATCCATAACCCCAACCTTCCCAATAGGCACAATCAAAGAAGGATTGCCCACACATTTTTTTAGCATGGGCACACGAAACACATGATGAATAGAACCCAAACTCACAGGAAAATCTAACTCTTAAGCAATGCTTCTAATTCTCCTTAAAATCTAATATGGACCAACATTATGGGGACTGAGCTTCCCCTTCTTCCCAATCCTTGTGACTCCTTTCAAAGGAGACACCTTTAAGAATACCTAATCATTCACTTCAAATTCCAAATCTCGTCGCCTCGCATCTGCGTAAGACTTTTGGCTACTCTAAGCAGTCTAAAGTTTTTCTCTAATCACGTTCACCTTCTCCATAACTTGGTGAACCAAGTCAGGACAAAATAACCTAGTCTCACCAACCTCAAACCATCCAATAGGAGACCTACACCTACTACTATAAAGAGCCTCAAAAGGAGATATCTGAATGATAGAATGATAACTTTTGTTGTATGCGAACTCAATAAGAGGTAAATGATCAACGCAACTTCCCTTTAAATCAATCACACAGGCCCTTAGCATATCTTTCAAAATTTGAATAGTATGCTCCACTTGTCCATACATATGAGGGTAGAAAGCGGTGTTAAGGTTCACCTGAGTACCAAAACCTTTCTAAAATGAATACCAAAAGTGAGAAGAAAACTACATACCTCAATTTAAAATAATGGACATTAGTGCACCATGCACCTTGACTATGTCCTGAATGAACAACTTGGCATAATCCTCTCCCGAGTAGTTAGTCCTCATAGGTAAGAAGTGAGCAGACTTAGTCACCCTATCTATAATGAACCAGATAGAATCATATTGATTGCGTGACCACAGAAAAACTGTAATGAAATCCATATTTATCATCTCCCATTTCTACATGGGCAACTCTATTTATTGAGATATGCCAGCAGGCCTCTAATGCTCAGCATTAACTTGCTAACAAACCATACTCTTGGTAACAACATTTTCCACATCTATTTTCATATTGTTCAAATAATGGATTTTATTCAAGTCATGATATATCTTAGTTGAACCCAGATGAACTGTATATCTAGACTCATAAGCCATAGTAAATATCTTTTCCCACAGCCCATCAACATCAGTAAAATCTCCCTTAATCTCAAATTCCATAACCTTTTGTTGACCCATATCTTCCTACATCTGCATAAGTATGGGACCCAAAACCTATTTCTCCTTTACCTCAGCCCTAAGAGATGATTTAACCACTTCCTGAACAATCACCCCTCTATCCTTAGAGTCCAAAACATGAACTCCAAAGTTAGACAACCTGTGAATATCCTTCACCAATTCTCTTTTATCCTAATCAGTATGGGATGAAATCCCCATAGATAACCTGCTAAGAGCATCAACAACAACATTAGCTTTACCTAGATGGTAGTGAAGGCCCATGTCGTAATCCTTAAGCAATTCAAGCCACCTCTTTTGCTTGAGATTCAACTCCTTCACCGTGAGCACATACTTTAAAGTCTTATGATTTGAATATATATCCAAATGCACCCTATACAAATAATGGTACTAAATCTTCAAAGTAAAACTACAGCTACCAAATTTAAGTTCTGAGTCAGATAGTTTCTCTCATAACCCTTAAGCTGCCTAGAAGCATAGAAAAACCCTTACCATGGTACATCAAAACACAACCCTGTACCATATAGGAAGCATCACAAAATACAACAAAACCATCAGTACCCTAAGGTAGAGTCAAAACTGGTGCAGAAGATAACGTATCCTTTACCTTCTCAAAACTACCCTCATAAGCATATAAACATAAGAACTTAACATTTTTCTAAATCAACTTTGTCAACAGAGAAGCAATAGATGAGAAACTCTCCACAAACCTCCTATAATACTCGACCAAGCCCAAAAAGCTCCTAATGTTAGTTGGAGTCGTGGGTCTAGGCTATTTCTTAAATTCTTAAACTCTTTAACCTTCTATGGATTCACCTTGATCCCATCATTAAAAATAACATGCCTAAGAAAAGTCACAATACTCAATCAAAATTCACACTTAGAAAATTTAGCATACAACTTCTGATCCGTAAGAGTCTACAACACAATTAAGAGGTAATTGGCATCATCTTCATCACTCTTAGAATACACCAAGATGTCATCAATCAAGACTATAACAAAAAATCTAAAAATTGCTTGAAAACCTAATTCATAAGATACATGAAAATAGCTGGAGCATTAGTCAATCCAAATGACATCACCAAAAACTCATACTGACCATACCGAGTTTGAAAAGCTGTCTTAGGAATTTCAACCTCCCTAATTTTAAATTGATGATAATTCGAATGAAGATTAATCTAAGAGAAACATGTAGCACCTTGAAGTTGGTCAAAAAGATCATCAATTCTAGGAAGAGGATACTTATTCATCATTGTGACTTTATTCAGTTGTAGATAGTCTATAAATATTTTAAGAGACTCATCTTTCATTCACAAAAAAAGCACAGAAGCACCCCATGGAGAAATACTAGGATGAATGAACCTATTATCAAAAAGATCTTTCAAGTTCTCCTTTAGCTTCTTTAATTCAGCTTGAGCCATGCTATAAAGAGAAATGGTAATCGGATGAGTATCTGGAAGAAAATCAATCCCAAAATCTATTTCCCTATCGAAAGAAATTCCAGGAAGGTCATCGAGGAATATTTTAGGAAATTCATTAACCACGGGGAGAAATTGCAATGAAGGACTTTTGGAGTTAGAATCTTTAACCTCTCCTAGATGGTACAGCACCCTTTAGAAATCAATTTCTAAGCTCTAAGATAGGAAATAAACCTCTCTTTAGGCACTAAGGAACTCCTTTCCTATTCTAATATGGGTTCATTAGGAAAGTGAAAACTGAACTTTTGGGTCCTACAATCCAAAGAAGCATAGGATGAATGAAGACAATCCATTCCGAAGATAACTTGAAATCTACCATATCCAACTCTATCAAATCCACCAATGTCTACCTATTAAAAATGGACACTACATAATCTCTATAGATTTTTCTAATAGCTATAGAATCATCCACCGAAGTAGACACAGAAAAGGGGTTGAAAATATTTTTAGGACCAAAATCAAAATGTACAACCACATAAGGGGTAACATAAGAAAGGGTAGAACTTGGATCAAGTATACAGAAACATTACAGGAGAAGAGTTGTAAGGTACCAGTAATAACATTAGGAGATGCCACAGATTCCTGGCGAGTAGCAAGTGCATAGAGGCGATTCCAGCCAATGTCGGTGCCAGAAGTATCATCCTTTGGGGCTGGAGCTGAAGATATGGAAACCAAAACTTTATTAGCCTATTGGCAACTCTAGCCGAAGGAGAATATCATTGCATATTACCCAGCTGACCACAATTATAGCACTAATTCCTCCCTTCTTTATAATATCCATAGTGAAGCGGCCCAAAAGAATGAGAAAAAGGATAAGGTGGGGCTGTCCAAGTTTTACTATCCTGAAACTGGTCACCCTATGCCCTAGAAACATTGATAGTATGAAAATAATGATCACCTAAAGGCTTAGGATAGGGAGCACTAGCTAATGAATAAGATTTTCCCTCGTTCTTGTTCTGTTTGCACTGTCTACCATCTCACCCATCTCTGTCTATCTCTTCTTTTCATCCTCTACCTGCTGTATATAAACTACAAGTCTAGAGATATCCATATCATTGTTCAACATTGTTTCCTTACACTCCAGTACCAAGTCGCGGGACAACCCACAAGTAAACTTTCTCATTTTAGACTCTGGCGAGACACCAACTTTTGAGCATAATGAGATTGCCGCTAAAATTTCAAGGTATACTTTTTTACACCTATCTTCCCTTGATTTAGATTCATAAACTCCTCAGCCTTAGCTTCTCTCAGCTCCTAAGGAAACAAATGAGCAAGAAAGTTACTCGAAAACTCATCCCATAATATTGGCTCCATATCATTACCCCTCAACTTCCCTCACTCCTCATACCACTGATAAGGTATATTATTTAGTTGATATGCAGCAAACTCTACACCTTAAGAATCAGTAGCATGCATCACTCTAAAAATATTCTCCATCTCATCTACAAACCCCTAAGAATCATCCTTAACCTTAGAGCCTATAAAGGTTGGGGGATACAACCTTATGAACTAGCCAACCTAAGTGACTTCATATGGATGAACAACAAAACTAAGCATATGAATAGACTTACGAAACTCTGTATTAGAGATGTCCTATTAAGGAAGATAATCATAAGCATCACCACCCCTAGAAGCCTAAGAAGGACTAGTAGGGATAGGTGGAATTCCACGTGGTGTGGAACAGTCAAGAGGAGGGACCCTAGATTGGGTATGCACTCCATACACAGGGTGAGTCCTTTCCATATTATCCTCAGGTAGGACAAAGTTCCCAACAAAATTTTTATGAATGTCAGATCTTCGAGGAGGTATAATCTAAAATGCAAGGAATCCAAGAGTTAGAAAAGTTTCATAGAACTAGTCTCTATAGTCCAAGATAGAACACAAGAAAGGAAAACATTCCTAAATGTCGTGTAGCCTTATCCTTAAAAGTGTGGAATAATACATAACCATAAAAAGAAATCTACTGGATATGGCTTTGTGGACACCCACTGACTCTAAACTATGCTCTAGTACCAAGCTTGTCATGACTCAAAATAGGTCCAGGTCGTGATGGGTATCTCAAGCCCACCATGGATAAGAAACCACCCTCTTAGTCTAACCTCATGAGTACAATAATAATAATAAAGATAAATTGGAAGCTAATTAAGGTAGTAATAATCAAAAACTAGATAACTCAAATGAAATTTAAGAGTCTGTCAATAACCATCCAACAATTATCTATGAAAGCCTCTAAACCAGAATAAGAACTAAGTAGGGACATGCCCCTGACTATGAAAAAAAGAATCCAAAAATACTAAAACAATAAAGAAAGAATAATAAAATGATAAGGGATTTTGAAAGTGGAGGGTCACCATTCACAGCAACTCAACAAAACATGCTAATCTACCTAACACTGCAAAGGAGCAACAGAAAAGTCTTCAAACACTACATCAGGAAATAATGTAGCATCCTAGAACGGTCAATGGGATAAGCACTAGCATGTAACTTAGGAAAAGTGATAAAATAATTCCATGTCCAAAATCAGTTAAAAACACATGCTCACGTTCATATATACCTATAAAATATGTCAAGATAGGGTAAGGGTTATGAATATGAGATTTTTTAAACAATTAACTTGGACTGTGTAACTTAATCCATCCTAAGGCACCCATGGGATATATGAGTTTAGTTGCCCCTACTGAAAGGGCCCCAGTGCGTGTTACCCATATGAATCGAGGAAAAATCATGGGAAAACTATATCCACCATGGTTAATAGCCATCCCATATATATATATATATAGATAGATAGATATATCAACTATGTATTAAGCACACAGTCATATAAACCTCCAACGGCAACAATACGTGGTTTCCAGTATTCGTCCCCCTGGGCTTACACCTTTGTCACGACCCGTTTTGGAGTCATGATGGCACCTACCATATCCTACCGGTAGGTAAGCCAATACCGTAACCCAGAGCTATTACAATGGGTTACCTTGGTAAGGACGTCTAACATGGATCCTCTATGTGAACACAATATAAACAACAACATTTCACAACTAAGGACAACTGATATTCAAACACAAATCCCATGACCTAATAGTATTAATAAAAGATCTTCTAAACTTGACAAAAAGACTTTAAAATATGAGAAACTAAAATGTCTTAAATAATCTCACATATTTGTCTAGAAAGCAAATGACAAATAAAGATAGAGGGGAAATAGGGCAACTTGATCTCTAAGAGCTCACCCTATCTCCAAATAGTCAACTCGCATGAACTAGCTCAATGACAACAACTAGAACCTAGGTCTGCACCCAAAGGTACAGAAGTGTTGTATGAGTACCAAAACATAGGTACTCATTAGGCACCATCAGCCGACTGAGCTCAAATATAATGTAAAGACAATATAAAGTAATACAAAACCTTAAAGTCAAGGGATAAGATCAAACCAGAATCTTCTTAGATACCACTGTAACAATATCTATGCTACTAAAGCAATAACATGACATACTATCTCAATATACTCCATAATGACAATAACAACTGAATATCATTTCGAAAGCGTAAAGCCATATACACAATAACAAAGAATCTACTTGCCATAATCATCATCAACCATCTTTAGAAAAATAAACACAAGAACTTACCATGATGTCCCATACTGTTGGGAAGTACAAAAAAGAGAGCACAACAAAAAACTCATCATGGCATCCCATACCTCCGGACAGTACACAAAAGAATATCAAACAAGAACTCATCACGGTGTCCCAAACCACCGGAGAGTACACCAAAATAATACAACCAATAATACAATAAAGAACAACTTTTCCATCAATTGACAGAAACCACGGGTAGCTCAATCCTGCTATAGCTCATTAACGAGATCCACTTCCAAATACCCATACTGTAATTTGCATAAAGAAAGAAACATTTTCATAGCATAGACATGTAGTCATTAATTCTATAATTCATAGATAACACTATGTGAAGTCGATACTAGTTATCCTTATCCTTACATAAATCAATATTACAAGTCTTAGAATTACTAGCCATCAATTTGGGGAAAACTATGAGCCACCCATATTATAGGTTATTCATCTATCATAAAGACATTCTTTAGATAGCATCTTCATGACATAAGTTATCAATTAATACATCTCAACCTCACATATTAGAAGATAATTTAACTAACCATCGTACAATAATAGGTTCATCATCACTAAGCATGTCATAACCTTAAGGACTAATTTCCATATTTTAATCAAGTAAAGTCCACTAACTAGTTTACTAGGTTTCTAGCCTTCAAATAAAAATCATATATTTTAGAAGTAACTAGTTATAATATAAGCCACTTTACTAGGAAAGATTTCATAATACAACCTCTTATTCAAGTCAAAGATATATATTAGGTTAGCCCTTGATTCTATACAAGATTATTCACACCATAAATTCTTTACTCAATATTAGGCATAGGTTTCCTCTAGTTACTAATTTAGCATCAACAAGGGTCATACCTCTTATTTAGTAATTTGGAACAAGAAATGAATAATAATTTACCAAAAGAGATCTTATATTTCAAGCACATAGGCGGTTGGCCCCACACAGCCTAACCTTACAAATATCAATGCATATAAGTAAATTTTCTCCACAGGACATCATAACGTTCTTACCTCTTTCGAATTTACCAGGAATCATCATAATATCAACATATTCCTCTGGATTCACCGAGCATCATCATAATATCACATATTTATTTAGATTCATCGGGCATTATCATAATATCACATATTCCTCTAAACTCACCGAGCATCGTCATAATATCACATATGCCTCCGAATTCACCAGGCATCATTATAATATCACATATTCCTTCGGATTCACCGGGCATCATCATAATATCATATATTCCTCCAGAATCACCGGGCATCATCGTAATATCACAAGTCTCTCAATACAAAAACATATATCCATATGCATAACCAAAACAATAAACATACGCAAACATTCACAATATAAGAAAGTAGGGATGTAGCTAGCACTTCTTATTTCACCTTAATAATAAGCTTCACACGTAATATGAGCATAAAATAGAGCATGAGTATTTACAAGACATGTACAATAAGAACTTAACAAGATTATTCAATTCATGATCACAAGATAATCCAATAATCGAGTTCAACCATCACAACTCCTACATATATATATATATATAATTTATAAAATCACCATTTATCTAGGTCTCTAAGCATTTACTTATTTCAGTCTTAAGGTGGGTCACATTCCACTTCTAAATCCCCAAGAAAGCTAAAGCTTTACTAACACAAATTTGGCTTCTACCCGGAATTAGGATAAGTCATTCATACCTCACCACAAGGGCTTACCAATCATTTTTAAGTCCATAGGGAAAGTCTCTTCAAAAAACCTTCCTAAGTCAACCCAACAATAAGGTCATCTCTTATTTAGGCATTATATAGGTCAGTACACTCCTAATTATAGAGAACCATACCATTTATGTCTACTTAGAACAACTATAGTGTTCTCACACTAGTCATGAGACCACAAATAAGCAAACTAATATCCTAGACTAAGGGTCAAATATCATACTTTAAAAATTAATAGACTATAGCAATTGATAAATCCCAAGTTCAGCATTTAATCAACTATCACCTAAATTTCCTACCCAATCTCACAAGATATCAATAATTACATTACAGACAAGCTAAATCTAGTCCACGAGTAAGCCTAACCTACCTTGAATCGAAGCAACTCATGATCAAATGAGTTTTTCCTTTTCTTTTTGTGAAGCTTTCTTTTCCACAAGCAAAACTATGAATAATACAATCTAAGCATTACAACAAGAATAATAATACCCATTATAGCACTATTATGCCATGGGTTTTAAATGGACACTAAAACCCTAATTAGGTTTCACCCTTGGAAAGAAGTTTCTAAGACCAAACCATAACCTAACTATCTTTAAGGAGTTAAAACCCTCAAGAAATTTAAGTCAATCACTCAATTTTGGGGATACAATTGACCCATAATGATTTAAGGGTTTTGAGTCAAGAAACCATGAAATTAATACCAAATTAGAGAATTCTTACCTTAGATTGTAGTACGAATCAATCACACAAGTTGTTTAAGCTCTAATTCAACCCACAACACATACTTAGAAGGTTTTACACTCCATTAGGGTTTTTATGTTTAGAGAAAGGCACAAAATGGCCAAAATTCATGCAAGATAGCACTTAAATATGGGCCAACCAGCCCTTTGATAGCACGGTCGCGACCCCCGTGTCACTGCGGTTGCAGCTTTGTGGTCGCACCTCTTTCGTTGTAGTTGCAGCATCTCGGTGCATGCTATGCATGACTGAAGCTTGAATCTTAGTTCTAATCTTTGGACAATACATTGGGATGCATTCGGGATTCATTTCGAACAAATAATATATGAAATACTATAGTTTTGAATGTTCTGGATACATTGGTAAAGTCGGATTTTGCATACGAGGCTATTTTACTAAAGTTTTCACTTATTGGTCAATTAGGACCAATGAAGACTTCAAATTGAGAAAAGGGGTTCTAAAACCCAAATAGACCATCAAGTAACCAAACAATCAGTCCTCATAAGTTATTAATGACTTGGGACGGATATGGAGAAGCTCTATCAAAGAAAGAAAGCAAGAATATGGATAATGACCTGAAGGGTCATTACAACTTTCATGATGAGCTACACAATCTCCTTTAAGCCTAAATTAAAACAATGAACAAATTAATCCAACCGTTAACTCGGGAGTCATTTATTAAGCCATTTACCACTTGGATCATCATACCAATATGCTTGTAATCTAAATTAAACATGCCAAAACAATCCACACAACCACATTGACTCTTAGGTTTCATTTAAAATCCAAAATATGGCCACCAAGGCCATCCAAATCTATTTATATATCTATTCTTCTATTAATGCAATGCATTGAGTTCAAAAGCAAGTTAAACTATGCAATTTTGCATAATTAAAATCAAACCATAAAGTGGGATAAAGTTCATGCAATTCCAAGCAAAAATTTATCCTATTTGGGGAAACCCATGTCCCCCATTCCAACCATTCAAATGATGTACAAATTCAGTCCCAAAAATATTAATTTAAAGCATATCTAATCAATTCAAAATATGGGATAAGTAATTTAATCACTAACAACCAAAATCCCTCAACTTTATTTTAAACTCACAATTTAAATCACATAAAATCCATTCAATTAATGACACAATGTAAAATTTAAGTTTAGGAAAGGAAAACATGCCTGAAACACACAAGAAATTGAAGTCAATTTGAAGTTTGGAGCTTGGATGATGAATTCTTTGTGAAATCCTTGAATGTACTTGGACTTTGAGTTTTAAGAGAGAATAAATTATTTTGATCTTTGAAAACTGAAGAAAAGAGGCTTATTTTATATTTAAAGGTCATACAAGGGGTAAAAATACAAAGCCCCTCATCCCAAGTGAATAAAACAAAATTGGATGACATTAAAATAGTGACATGGCTATTATTGTGGAGGTTATCCTCCGTTCCATGATGATATCATGAAGGTTAACCTCTGTGAAATGGCCTTATCATATACCCTCACTATCTCGAGACCTCGAACGCCTTCTAAAAATTTCAAAACTTTTCCCATACACCCTTCTAACATCCCTAAACATAATTCAATTAAAAAATTGTATATTATGCACGTGGAAAGATAAATAATAAAATGATTAAAAATTTTCAGGGATAGTAAAGTTGAATGGGAAACCGGTATCCATCATTTCAAATCGAGGTACACAGTTTTCTTTTCACATCTGGCATTTATTTCTAAAAGCTTTAGGTACTCAGGTCAACTTTAACACCACTTTCCACCTTCAAATTAAAGGACAAGAAAAGTGCATAATTCAAACTTTAAAGCATATGCTAAGGGCCTATGTGATTGATTTTAAAGTTATTTAGGTTGACCATTTTCCTCTTATTGAATTCTCTTACAACAACGATTATCATTCCAATATTTAAATGACTCCTTTTGAGGATATTTATGGTAGAAAATATAGGTCTCCTATTGTATGGTTGAGGTGGGTAAGAATAGTTTTTTGGCCCTGACTTGGTTCACCAGGCCATGGAAAAGGTAAAGGTGATTAAGAAAAGATGTAGGACTATACAGACTATCTAAAAGTTTTATATGGATGTAAGAAAAAGGGAGTTACAGTTTGAAGTAAGTGAGTGGTTGTTCCTGAGGGTTTCTTTCATGAAAGAAGTCATGAGATTTGGGAAGAAGGCGAAGCTCAATTTTTATTACACTGGTCTATATCAAACTTTAAGAAGAATTAGGAATGTTGATTATGAGTTATACTTACCATTAATGTTGTCTTTGATTCATCCTATTTTTCATGTGACAATGCTTAAGAAGTGTGTAGGTGACCCCATTTCGATAGTTCCTGTTGAGGATATGGGTGTTAATGATTTATTTTCTTATGAGGAATTCTTAGTTGAAATATTAGATAGGCAAGTTTGTAGATTGATAACTAAGTATATAGCCTCAGTAAGGTTCTTTGGAGAAATCAAAAGGTAGAAGTGGTTGCTTGGGAATATGAAGAAATTAGGGAAGCCAAGTACCCATCTTGTTCCTTGTGTTAGATGAAAGTGCTTAAGGTATGAATTTCATTTCCCTCTTATTGTATTTTAATTGGTCCTTGGATTCTACTGTGTTCTTTAATTTATCGTGCTAAAAATATCCTAACTCCTCATTCGAGGATGAATGATCCAAAAGGGGGAATAATGATGTAAGACCCCATAAAATTTTGACCATTTTATTTTTGACCCTACTGTGTATGTACCATTAATTTTTTACTTGAATTATGATAAGGGGTTTTAAAGGGGTGTTTTGAAAACATTTTGGAATTTTTGAAAGGGGTTGAAGGACATTTTGGGACCCCATAGAAGTGAGGGTCCACGATAGTGGCGTGCCACACTCCTTAGCTTTTGTGATAACAGTGTGGCACCCTGGCTACCCTTTGTGACATTGGCGTGCCTCGCTGCTATATATTTTTCATCCTTTTTTTCACTTAGAGTGAGGGGATTTTTGGTCCTTTACCCCTAACATGACTTTAAAAAACCAAATTAACCATTTTTTATCAGTTGTTAAGATGAAACACTACACTTTTCTCTTGTTAACTCCCAACTAAGAAAGTTTAAGAGTTTTATAAGAAATCACTAATCCAGGCTCATAACTTTGATTTCTCTTCAATTTCTTCTATATTTCAGGCATATTTCTCCTTTCTTAACTTGTATTTTACATTGTGGGATCAATTTACTAAATATTCATGTGATTTGAGTTGATGGGTTTGAAATTGGGTTGAAACTTTTAGGTAGTCATTGATTGAATTACTTTTCCCATGTTATAAATGGATTATTCATGCTTTAACTATTAGTTTTAGGACTAAATTAGTGCATTGTTATAATAGTGTAAATAGGTGGCATGGGTTTCATCAAAATTGATGAATTTTTAGCTTGATAGTGGCATTAACCTCGACCTACATTGTAAACTTGATCTTGAATATGGATATTTGCATGATTTAACTATCTTTGATACATTGTATTGCATTAAAAGACAAGCGGATAACAATGGTTTTGGAATGCCTTTGGTGGCTATGGTTTTTGATTTTGAATGGAACTTGGTAGTTTAATGGTTAAATGAACTAGTTTGACATAATTGAATTATCTTGCAAGCATATTGGTATAATAATACCATGTTGGAACATTCATTAATAAAGACTCCTTGGTTAATAGTTGGGTTTATTTTCAAACTATTTTAATTTGGGATTAAAGAGAATTGCGTAGCTCACTATGAAGGTGTAGTCCAGGGAGGACTAATACTAGAAACTATGTTTGCCAATGTTAAAGGTCTATATGACCATGTGTTCTGATACACATTATACTTTTGATGGCTATCGCCTTGGTGTCTTTAGCCTTTCCTCGATACATGTGGCTATATGAACTGGGCCCTTTCAGTAGGGGGAGACAGACCCATATATCCCATGGGTGCCTTTAGGACAGAGCGAGCTACATAGTTAAGGCTAATATTTTAAGCAATCATGTCAATTGACCCTGGTACCTATCCCGACATCCTATATATATATATATATATATATATATGTATAAATGTTGTGTATGTGTTTTATGAGTGGAGTTTGGTAAATGAATTATTTTACTCCTATCTGTTGAGTTATATACCAATGCTCACCCTACTAACCATCCCCGACGTTGCATCATTTCATGATGTAAGTTTGGAGGACTTTTATATTTCTCCTGTGCAACGTTAGGTAGTTGTGTACTTCTATTGATCAGCTGTGAAGTTGTGAGCCTCAATCTTTTAGAAGTCCATGTCATTTCATTGGTTTCCTTTTTCTCTTAATACTTTGGATTCTTTTGTCATAGTCGGGGGCATGTCCTATCTTAGTTGGTATTCATAGTTTAGAAGTTTTCATGGGCTGGATTGGGATGTTTTTGATGTCTTGTTTGGATCTTTACATTTTCTTTTGGTTTTATATATCTATCATTGATTTGGTTGGATTTCGCTATTTATATTTATATGCTCTTGAGTAAGTCTAAGGGAGTTGTCTCCGGCCCATGGAGGGCTTGAGACTGCCCGTTATGGCCAAGTTCGGGTTCGGGTTGTGATATCTCGCTACTCTATTAGAAAAAGGAAATTCATAAAATTATGAAATTGAATTAGTCAATCTAGTTCAAAGTCTAAAATTACATGAACAATGTTTTATCATTGAGAAACTACCCCTTTTCAAAAACGTCCAAATTACAAAATTAATTGATTAATTAAATTAATGAAATACAAGTCCTAAATTAGTAATTTAAGATTATCCTCCTTTAAATCTCCATTTTCAAAACAAGCTCTTTTAGTCACAAAAATATTTAAATTTTTTGGTTCACCACATTCATAAAATTTTTGAGATGCCTAACACTTTACTTGAAATATCACTGTAACCCTTATAGTTTCTCTGATTTTTAATAAAGTTTTTGTAATACCTTTTCAAAATTTCATAACAAAATTAAGTATTTACTATGTTTTTTTCACCCTATGACAAGTTATAAAATATTTTTAACTAATTAAAAAAGATTGTAACAATTGGTAGCTTATCATTAGAATACAAATCCACATCGAGCTCTTGGTTACCTGAGAAGAATTGGCAAAAAAGCTACTTTCAAAACTTATTTTGCCAAATAGCTACAAAATTTCTTTTCCATTTAATTTTTTAGGATTAGGTTCCAAAAAGTGAAAAAAGTGGGGTCCATATGTGGGTCAATAGGCCTTTTCAATATTTTTAGAACTTAGAAAATTAAATAAACTACACCTAACTTCCTCCATTTCTTTCAATATTAAACTAAAACCCTTCTTTCTTTCCTCCAAAACTCTTTATATTCCCGCTATTCCCAAGAAAACTTCCAAACTCTACTTGTTCTTCATCTTCTTCTCTAGCAGCAAAGAGCTCCATTTTTTGTACTAAGGAAAGTTAAAACCAAATTTCAATTATTTCTAAATCTATTTTAGTAGTTTTTATTTGTTATCCATTTTGTAGTGAGCCCTAGTATAGGAATACATTTTTGAATATGATTAAATAGTGAAAATATGAGAATCTTATAGCTAATTGGTTTGATTCTATAGCAATAGTTTGGTTTTGATGTCGCGGATTAAGCAAAATTGTTTGTTGATAACGTTGGATTTTGAATTTTTTATTAATAAATATTGCTCTAGTTTTGATATTTTTGTGTACTATGTTGTTGAATGGTGGGATAATTCTTACTTATGTTGGCTATTTGAATTGAGCAGTGACCTGTTTTTGTTTGTAGACTTGTGATCTATGAATTGACAATGCCCTAGATTGTGTTAAATTTTTACTTATAGGAAATTATTTTCAAATATAATTGATTAACTGGTGAAAATTTTATAGCTAAATAGTTTGATTTTGTAGCAATAGTTGAGTTTTGATTTCACATATTTGACTGAAAATTTTGGGTTGATCACGTTGTTGGATTTAGAATATTTTTTTAAAAAAATTAATGACTGGATTGTGGAATAGTGGAATAATTCTTAGTTATTTTGTTTTTTTTATTTGAGCATTGACATGTTTTTATTATTAGACTTGTGGTCTATGAATTAACAATTATAGAATTATTTTAGGTGTAGATTCTGTTAATAAATGTGTAAAGCTAGAGTTGGTGTTAAAGGCACTATTGCTACCGCATCTAGTTATGCTTCTAAGTATAGAAAAAATAAGTGAGGCAGTTGAAAAAGTCTCTAAAAGAAAAAAAACTGGGGTGGAAGAGTCAGAATCAAATTCGGAGATCATAAAGGGCAGATAAATATGTCGATGAGTCTAATAAAAACATTGAGTCTAGTGATGATGTTGCTGAGTGTAGTGGTAGTGATGATAGTGAAAAGAATGAGGATAGTGGAAAAATAGTTTTTATGGGGATAATTATCCCTTGTCCATTCCATTTTTTTCAAGGTAAATTTTCGTGGAAAAATATGACCTTCAAACTTTGATCGACAAGGTTGGATCTTTCCCAACAATAATATCGAGTAGATCAAGACTGGTTGCATATCGATATTTTAAGCAAATTCTTGTTGACCAAAATTTGAAAAAAATATTTAAACAATCCTATTTTGAACACTTGATAAACATGTCACAACATCTCAAATTCAATGCACAGATGGTCGATTATTTGTTGTTGTGACGTGTTAAAAATGATAAGATGCTTCATGAGATATGGTTTTGTGTGAACAATAAGCCTGCTTTTTTAGCTTAAAGGATTTTTGTTTGATCAAGGGGTTGAACTAATCATCATACCCCAGTGAATCAAAATTGAAGAAGGTATTAGGGAAAGGGGAACATTTTTGCTTTAAGGTGACAAAAAACAAAAATATTACATCGGCAAACTTGTTATGCACCTCAGTGTTGTTAATTAGTCTTGTTTTAAGGATTTATCTTTTTTCTTAATGAGTAATTATTTGTATAAATAAGCATATAATTGTTAGGTAATATAAATGAAATGTCCATAGTGTGTACATTGTTAAATTAGAGTCAAAACCCCAAGTTAAGAATTCAGTGACAAAATCTAGTACTCTTATATTGAGCTATGGCCTTTACTAGTTTGTGTTCTTGACTTGTAGGTGATTGTATGCTCTAATGTGAAGTGTTTGATGTTGTAGTAATCTTGTAAGTTGATTATGATGCTAAAAGGATGGAAATAAAGTGTAAAGAACTCCACAAAGCATGGACTTAAAGGACAAAAGCATTGGACAATGAGTGATCAAACTGGGACGTTTTGGGGTGCTTTGCATGCCACGCTTCCTAGGTGCTATGATAAGGCTATGTAACGCCCTTGGAAACTTTGTATATGGACAATTATAGTGTTCCTCCACATTTTTGGCATGCCATGCTACCTATATGGCGTTATATTGGCGTGGCACACCCTTAAGTTGAAATCGACAATTGGGCTCCCATTGTAAATAGGATACTTTGTTCTTATGTTACACACCTTGGACAATACTGGGACTTGAAGGTAGGCTGGATAAAACTCTTATTAGGGTTTTTTAATATCTTTAATTTAGTCTGTTTATGGATTTTTACATGGATTACACTCTTTCAATTCTTGTTATATCTATAATCAGCTAAACATCTTTTTTCGGGGTTATGGCCGAGAACATGAGTACTTTGGTTGTGAATTGATTTGGTTTGATTGTTTTATCATATTTGGTTGTTTATTCATACTTTTTATCACTATTTTAAGGAGTTACAAACCTTAGAATACATGCTATAACTCTATTGTGAACCTGGAAGGGTGAATGGTAGAGTGGAATGTGGGATGAATAGAATAGCATCATAATCTTCTCAGAATGATGTTATGATTTGAACTTAGGATATGAATATACTTGAGTTTTATATTTGGTTCAATTATGCGATGAAATATAAATGTATTTGACTTAGTTCTTGCATATCCACTCACGAATATAGTTGTCGAATTGAGTTAGATAATAGACTAGAGGTTTGGAAGGCCATAGTCATCATACAAACCCCGTGAACCAACAACCAAGATAAATAACATAACTAGTGAAGTTCAGTAACATAGTATGAGTGTTAGTAGTGCCTTAACCCTGGGCTTTTCTCCATTGATTTTCCAAGAACTTTAATTAATCGCATTGTTTTAGTTACTTTACATTATAACTTAAAAAATCTTTTGGTTACGTAGCACTTCATTAATCTTATTAGTGAACTAAGCTTTGATAGTTGTTAACACAACTCTCTAAGGGATCGATACTTGGCTTGTAAAGGCCATTTTACTACTTGGTGGACCATGTACACTTGTGTTTTTTCTTGGGTGCAACAAGTTTTTTGGCATCGTTGCTGGGAACTTGTAATGTGGTAACCATCGTAGTTTTATTTTTACTTTTAATTTCTTTGGTGCTTTTAACTTGGTTTTGGGTTTTGAATTTCTAGGAAATAGGTTAACAAGCTAGTAAGATAGCAAGGGACCGGAAATTGTTTGAACTATACTCCGAACTTGAGCAAAACTTTTACCAACAGAAGAGAGAAGCAGTATCTGTTGTATCCCACAAATTAATGAGGACCAAGACAATATTGCTCCCATGGTTGAGGAACCACCATCCCATAAGATAATTCATGAAGTGGCAATCCCACTTGCGACTAATGTGACCTCCACCATTTGAAGGTCGGCTCTTGAAGGTAGATTTGAACTGAAGCAGAACATGGTATAACTCCTGCACAACAATTGACAATTCACCAGGCTATCACATGAAGACCCACAGACCCACTTGCAGAATTTTTTGGAGATCAGTGGCATATTCATCCCTACGGGTGTGTCAAGTGATTATGTGAGTCTGACACTCTTCTCCATTTAATAATTTGGAAAAGCAAAAAAGTGGTTGAACTCTGAGCCGGTAGTTTCAATCATAACTTGGGTTAACTTTTCCAGAAAGTTCCTCATCAGATTCTTCCCATATAGCAAGAGCGAGACTCCGCGATGAGATTTTAAGCTTTAAGCAGAGGCTCGAAGAGAACCTCTATCATGCTTGGGAGAGGTTCAAAGCTTTTTTTGTGATGGTCCACATCATCAATACTTCAATGAGGTATTATCTCACACCTTAGTAGAAGATCTTGACAATAATACAAAGATTTTTCTAGATTCAGTTGTAGGTGGTAAAGTGTTAGAAAAGACTTATGATGAGGTATACACCTTGTTGAACTGTATTGTACATGGAAATATGGATTGACATAGTGATACCTCAAGGAGTTCAGTGAAAAAGGTTGTAGGTATGATCGAAGTTGATAGCATAACATCCTTAGCTGCCCAACTTTCAGCCATGCATAGTCAAATGATGAATCAATTTAGCAAGTCGAGTGTGCAGCAGCCTCAGGCTCAGGTCAATGCTATACAACAGGCTCCGGTATGGTTTAAGATTTGTGGGAAATACTGGCCACTTTGCAGACTTGTGTGGAGACAATCCTGAATCCATCAACTTTGTGGGTAATATACAAAACTCAAATTATGGTAATGCCTACAACTAGAAGTGGCAGACTCAGCCCATTCATTCTTGGGGCAACAACCAGCAGTAGCAGTTTCAACAACCACAGTATAACAAACTAGTCAGTAACATTGATTAAATACTACAAAAGATCCTGGCTAATAAAGAGAAGATAGTTGCTGATATCAAAAATCAGTAAATTGCACAGAAACAGTTGGAGTAGCAGTTGGGGCAATTGCAGCAGGCACAAAATACAAGGCCTCAGGAAGGTTTGCCAAGTATAATAACCTCTGACACAAGTAATGGCAATTACATTAAGAAATGGTAAAGATTTGAATGATAGGCCTCCAAAGACAAATAAGGAGGTAGATGTAGAGTTGATTCCTCAATCGGTTGCAAACAAATTTACTGAAAATTTGGGGAAGTCAGAGTATCCACAAACAAAAGCTATTGAGAAATAAATACCACCACCACTATTCCTAAAGAGGTTTTAGAAAGCGAAGGAGGATGCATGCTTCAAGAAGTTCTTTAACACGTTCATAGAGCTTCACATTAACCTTCCTCTTCTAGATGTTTCGCAGGGAATGCCCAAGTACGCTAAGTACTTGAAAGACGTGGTAACTAACAAAGTTAATGTCATAACCCAAACCAGGGTTTAGTCATGATGGGTTTCTTAAGTCCACCAGGACCGGATACCTCCCCTATTAGCTTAATCAAACAAAACACAATATAACTAGCAGTGGATAAGTTCTGAACATATAAAAAGATGGAAATAAGCTCCGAACATATAACAAGATAGCGATGAGTTCCGAACATATAACAATATAGAGATGATTTCTGAACATATAACAAGATAGAAATGAGTTTCAAACATATAACATAACAAGATAGGAAAATCAATAACAAGAGAGATCTAAGAATCCACAACACAATCCACCCATACATTTTCAATAAATCCTATAAGAAACCAAACATCAACATAGGCCTGGACATTCCCCTGACCATAGCCAAAAAAATAACCAACAAAAATAGTCTAAGATATAAGTAAAGACAAGACCATGAAATGAGGGCCTTCCGGAGAATGAAATTTCACCAGTTCAAAGTTGACTCACAGACAATCCAAAAATTATCTACCACTATACAAGAAAACAGAATTGTCTTTAAACCCTACATCGCGTAGGTATACAACATTCGGGGATGGATAACGGGGTAATCACTAACATGTAACTCAAGGAATGGATAAAATAATGTCATGATTAATCATTCCAAAATCACTCTAAAACCGTATGCACACAATCGTATATATATATAAAATATGCCAGGATAGAGAATAAGGTTTAGGACAGGAGTTAAAATATTAACCTAGACTATGTAGCTTCAACTGTCATAAAAGGCACCCATGAGCTATATGGGTCCGTCTCCCCCCAATGAAAGGGACTCAGTACGTGTTAGCCTTACGAACCAGAGGTGTTAAGGAAGAATGAGGAATCCACAAGCCTTTGCCAATCATGATAAATATATATAAGTTGTGACACAATCACACGACCATTAAGATCAACCCTCATACCGGCAAACATGGGTTTCCAGTATCGGTTCCTAGAGACCTCTACCTTCACGGCCAGCTACACAAACCTTTTTAATCCCAATTAAAATGTTTACTCATTCCTATTCATAAAACCAAGGACATCCATTAGGCACCTACCATTGGTATCTTCATATTAATTATGCTTACAAGCTAATATCATCGTGTTGTTTCCATTGACCATCAACTTGCGGGAATCCACGACCCCCATGGTCTAATTATTCATTAACTTGGGGGAATCCATGACCCCCATGGTCCATTAAAAATTAATTCATGTCCATAAAGGCCTTTCAAAGACATTTGTATTGCATTAGCCTTTTATGCAATTCAATAATTCAAATTTCATTTCAATATGCATATATCCTTGTTTTAAAGCCAATTTCATAAAGTGGGTTGAGGTTATTTCCAACTCCTATATCAAAATCTCTTTATTTGGGGGAATACATAATCCCCACAAGCTTATTAAATCAATTTGGGGGAATCCACCACCCCCTATTCCCATTTACCATGCCCATGCACCCAATTAGTTCAAAAACCATCATTTCATAATGCAAATGATTCACAAAAGCCATGGGAAAAGAAATTCAATCAATAGTACCCAAAACCCCTCGACCCAATTTCCAAATCAATAATTAAATCACATGGATAATAATATTAAACACATGATTTTAACAAAACAAGCTTTAGGGAAGAGATACATGCCTGAGACACCAAGAATTTTGAAGAAGAAATCACCCTTTTAAGCCCTAGATAACCATTCTCTTAGAAAACCCTAATTGTTCTTGCTTAGAGATTGGAGAGAGGCGAGAGGTGTATTTGATGTGTGTTGGGATGATAATGGGGACCCAATGGTGTTTTATGGACGTGGGTTTTAATTGGGGAAGGAGGGAAATGACTGAAGTGCCCTTACTAAAAAATGCAGGAAAATATAGCCCAGTCATTATAGATCACGTCACAACTCATGAAGACTAGCTATGAATCTTATCTTAAACTCTTAGTCTGGTCAAACTATTAGACCCCTTCATTGGTTCGGTAACGAGTCACACCCTATGACTCATGACCTCACCTTACGACTCTTAAGGGTTCATCCATGACATCAATAGAAACTTAGGCATTCCTAACTGGTTTGCCTATGACTTGAGCCTTACAACTCATAATAAGTCTTCACGGCTCATTAGGTGAGTCATACCTAGGTAGTGAGCACAAAAGTCAAGAAATTTTCAAAGGCAAAAAATCTAGGGATTTACATTCTCTCCCCTAGGATCGATCATTTGTTCTCGAATGATGAATAAAGTCATCCCTTAGCACGATTATAAGAAAAAAATGTAACCCCAAAACCATGAACTAAAATTCAAAAAGAAATGGGAATAAGAAAATACATACCTCAAGAATGATTATTTGAACCGAGGGAACAAGAACGGATACTTGGACTTTATGTCATCTTCAGCCTCCTAAGTAGCTTCTTCCACCTTTTGGTTCCTCCGAAGGATTTTCACCAAAGCCACATCCTTAGTTGTCAAACGATGGACTTGCCTATCCAAATTCTTAACAAGAACCTTCTCATAAGACAAGGAATTTAAAATACCAACGCTCTCTATAAGCACAACCACAGATGGATCTCCCATGCACTTCTTCAACAACAACACATGGAAACCAGATGAATGAAACCCAGACTTGAAGAAAACTTCAATTCATAAGAAACATTGCCTACTCGCCACATAATGAAGTACGGACCAACATAACGGGGACTAAGTTTTTCCTTTTTCCCAAACCTCATCACTCTCTTCATTAGAGATACCTTCAAGAAAACCAATCGCTAAACTCAATCTCTAACTCTCTTCTCCTCATATACGCATAGGACTTTTGGTGACTCTGAGCAGTATTTAGCCTATCCCTGATCAACTTCACCTTCTCCATGCCTTGGTGAACCAAGTTCGGACTGAACAATCTAGTCTCACCAAGCTCAAACAACCCAATAGGAGATGTATACCTCCTACTATAAAGAGCCTCAAAAGGAGACATTCCAATACTAAAGTGATAAATATTATTGTAAGCAAACTCGATGAGAGGAAAATGACCAACCTAACTATCTCCAAAATCAATCACCCAGGCCCTTAGCATATCCTTCAAAGTATGAATGGTCCTCTCCACTTGTCTATCCATCTAACGATGAAAACTAGTGCTAAGGTTCACTCGTGTGCCTAAGCCTTTCTGAAATGATTGCCAAAAGTGAGAAGAGAACTATGTACCTCAATCCAAAATATTGGAAATTGGAGAACCACATAATTTGACAATCTCATGAATAAAAACTTAGCTTGATCCTCTCCAGAGTAAGTAGTCCTCACAGGCAAAAAGTGAGCATACCTAGGTATCCTATGCACGATGACCCAAATTAAATCAAACTAACTGCGAGACCGCAGAAGACTTGTAATGAAATTTATGTTGATCATCTCCCACTTCCATATATGCAAATCTATCTCTTGAGATATCACACCAGGCCTCAAGTGTTCAACCTTCACCTGCTGACAGACCATACACTTGGACATAAAATTCATCATATCCTTCTTCATATTGCTCTACCAATAGATTTTCTTTAAGTCATGATACATCTTCGTCGAACCAAGATGAATTGTATTGCTTGATTCATGAGCCTCAGTCAAAACCCTTTCTCGCAGCACATGAATATCAGGAACACACAACCTACCTTAATAGCTCAAGATATCATCACCACTAATCTCAAAAGCCATAACCTTTTACTAACCCACACCAGCCTTAATCTACATAAGGATAGGATCTAAAACCTGTTTCTCCTTCACCTCAGCACCAAAAGATGATTTAGCCACTTCTTGAACAATCACCCTCTCCATCTTAGGATTCCAAAAGATGAACTCCCAGGTTAGCTAACTAGTGAATATACTTCACCAATCCTCTTTTCTCCTCATACACGTGAGATAAGCTTTCCTTATGGACAACCTGCTAAGAGCATCATCAACCATATTAGCTTTGTCTGGATTATAATGAAGACTCATATCATAGTCCTTGAGTAATTCAAGACATCGCCTCTACATGAGATTTAATTCCTTCTTAGTGAACACATACTGCAACCTTTTATGATTTGAATAAATGTCAACATTCACCGCATACAAATAATGGTGCCAAATCTTCAATGCAAACACCACAACCACTAACTTAATATTATGAGTCAAATAATTCCATTCATGGACCTTTATACAAACTGCCTATAATACCTGACTAAACCCAAGAAGCTCTGAATGTTGGTTGGAGTCATGGGTCTAGGCCACTTCTTTACCACCTCAACTTTTTTAAATCCATCATGAACCCCTTGTTAGAAACAACATAACTAAGAAAGGTCACAACATTTATCCAACACTCACACCATGAAAACTTGGCATACAATCGCTAATCCATAAAAGTCTGTAATACTATTTGTAGGTGGTTCGCATGTCCTACTCACTCTTAGAATACACCAAGATATCCTTAATGAATATGATAGCAAATAAATCCAAAAACTATATGAATACCTGATTCATAAGATCCATAAACACAGTCAGAGTATTAGTTAACCCAAATGAAATAACCAGATACTCATAATGACCATATCGGGTTTGAAAAGTAGTCTTAGGAATATCCACCACCTTAATCTTCAACTGATGATAACCTAACTAAAGATTAATCTTAGAGAAGCATCTAGCCTTATGAAGCTAGTCAAAGAGATCATCAATGCTAGAAAGAGGATACTTATTCTTCACCGTCACCTATTCAACTGTCGATAGTCTATGCACATGTAAAGAGACCCATCTTTTTATGCATGAAAAGCATAGGTGCACCCCATGGAGAGATACTAGGATAGATGAAACCCTTATTAAGAAAATCCTTCAACTGCTTCTTAAGTTCTTTCAGCTTAGCTAGAGCTATTTTATAGGAAGAGATAGAGATAAGATTGGTATCTGGTAGAAGATCAATCCCAAAGTCTATTTTCCTATTGGGAGGAATACTAAGAAGATCATCGAGAAACACTTCAAAAAAAATTTCAACCACCAGAATAGATTGCAAAGAGGACCCTCAAAACTAGAATCCTTAACCCAAATAAGATTATAAATCCTTTTTAAATAACTTTCAGGATCTAAGATAAGAGATGAACCTTCCTCTAGTCACTAAGGAACTTCCCTCTCATTATATTATGAGTTTATTTAGGAATTTTAACATGAACTTACAGGTCTGACAATCTAGAGAAACATAGAACAAATGTATCCAATCCATCCCAAAGATTACATCAAGATCCACCATGTCCTACTTTATCAAATCCATCAATGTCTCCCTATAAAAGATAGACACCATATAGACCCTATAAACTTTCCTAGCCATGAAAGAATCACCTCCCAAGGTAGACATAGAGAAAGGCTCAAAAATACTCTCGAGACTTAAACCAAAATAAATAGCCACATAAGGGGTCACATTATAAAGGGTATAACTCAAATCAAGTAGATAATATACATCATCGGAGAAAAGTTTCAACACACCAATAATGACATCAGGAGATGCCTCAGATTCCTAATGGGTGGCAAGAGAAAAAAGATGATTTCGATCGAGGCTGACACCAAAAGTAGCACCTTTTTGTTTAGGAGATGAAAAAGTGGCAACCAAAACCTTATTAGCTCCAGAAATAACCTTAGCTAGATAGTGTCACTGTAAATGCCCTGGCTGACCACAGATATAGCACCTATTCCATCCTTTATCACACTGATCGCGGTGCATCTGCCCATAAATTCTGCCAAGAGGAAAAGGTGGGACTAACTGGGCACCACTAGCTGAATACTAGACATATTGTGCCTTAAACCCACTGTTAGTATAAAAGTGACGATCCTCAGAAGACTTAGGATATGGGGCACTAGACGTAGAATATGAATCAGAGCTTCCCCACGTCTTCCACTTGCTCCATTTCCTACTATCTCTACCACTATTTTGCTGACCTCTACTCTATTCTGAATATCTAAACTTCTTGTTTTTACCTTTCTCCCATTTCTACCCATCTCTTGGATAATTTTTTGCCTGCTATATATATACCATAATCCTAGAGATATACATATCATTATCAATATTGCCACCTTACACTTGAGTACTAAATCCGAAGACAAACCCAAGGCAAATTTCTTTATTCTAGACACAATCTCTGATAATGCCCAAACTACAGCTCTCGTAAGAGTGTAAGCGGTATCTGTCAAATATAGAACCCAACTGGGTTGGATGTCGAATCCCACAGGGAATACTTAGTCACTAAGTATTGCAATTGTTAGCTGACTGTTGGTCGAAAATTCCATGGAAAGGGGGGATTTTGGGTTATGGCGTGTAAAAAATATTAAAGTAACAATGGAATGCTTTGTATAGTAAGATTTAATCACATATAATAATAAGTTAGGGTTATGTCCACCTTATGAGTTCTACGTATCTATTAACTATGAGTAATGCGGAATTTAGACATGCATGCACTTATAGAGAGTCGTATTCTAATGGTAAATCCTAGTGTTTCTCAACCATCAAGGATTATTTCGCTTTAACTCTCTCGAGCTTAAAGTGTATAACTAACGGTACAAACTCTCCAAGAGGTTAATCCGGTTAAGGCATTAACGTGTAAACAGGGGTTGGTAGCCCTATTTCCTTTTCACACTCTCTTTTCCAAACATGTAACTTTTCTCTCTAACAAGTTAATGCTATAATGGTGTATTCTATATGTTTGCAACCACAAGAATTTAATTAAAATGAAGAGAGTGATGATATAAGTAGCATACGCATCAAGAATTCACAAACTCATAGTAATAGATAGTATATCAAAAGGCTTTCATAACCCTCACAGAGAAGTTTAGCTACTCATGATTACAACGGAGATCACAATAGACATCATCATCATACCAAAGCTAGAATAATCTCACGTTGGGGATGAGATTGGCGTCAAAATAGGGTTGACGTCTTGCCCTTGTGCCGTTTCTCAAGAGAGCCGAGTTCTCTGTGTTAGAGTCTTACAGAATCTGTAATGTGAATTATGATAAAAGTCGAATGAATAGAAAATCGGATCAATGATAATGCTTGCTGAAAAATTCAGCAAATAAGGTTTTTATAACATCCTTGTCCTAATCCTACTAGGTTACTGCTGCAACCCTAAGTATTAAGAAATATTGATTTTGTCCGGGACAGATTCTCCATGCATCACATTCAGTCCACAAGCTTCCAAAAGCTGCCTTCCTTCTTACGTGAAGTTTTCCTTTGCTGCCCAAAGGTCCACAAAGTGCTGAAATCTTCATCGTTAATACCTGAAAACATGCTAATCACGTTGGTTAGCTCACATACAGGAAAATGGACTAAAAGTGCAGGAATTATATATTTTATCCTCGAAACTTAGCTATAACATGGGTGAATTATGGTGTTTAGGCGTGTAAATACGCCCAACATCACCACCCCACACTTAAATCTTTGTTCGTCCTCGAACAAAATATTATATCCATGCAAACATCTACTTAGAATTTCACAGTAACCACACAAAATGTTCAACAAGACATGCAAGGCAATTATTAACAAAGAGTAGTTTTCATGATCACTACTAGAAATAATTCAACCTCCAACATAGACTTGTGATGATGGTTAATTCGTATCCTCAAGTTAAGGTACAAAGAATCATACAAAACTACCCAAAACTCATCAACCATGTGTGTCTCACACAATCTATCACCCATAATCACTCACAAGTTTTGCATTTTTCAAAACATGGGTATAAGATTCTCCTTGCTCTCACTCTCACAAAGAATTCATATGTTGAAACTGATGAGCATAGGCTTTCCCTTAGTGTAATGCTCTACTAATATCATAATGCTAAGCTTAGGATCAAATAGGTCTTTACAGGTTGTAATGTAGGCTACAGAACAGGTAGGACTATTTTGTCCAGAAATAGTGACTAAGTTCCCTAAGTGCTTTAATACATCACATTATGCCATTAACACTCTCTTTTTAAACAACCCCTCTACTTTCCTTTCATCTACCACCCCTTTTACCTATTTTGTTATTCAATTATGAACACAACTATATTCTATTTTTCTTTTTTTTTCATTCAATTTTTTTTTTATAACACACCCCTATGATAGCCATTATTTTTCACAACTATTTCAAGTACCAATACACTCTGAGGCATCACTCTCACCCAATTTTCTCTTATTTTGTAACATGACCTTACAATTTAAAGCGCTTAGGAATTTGGAGCAAATTATGGTCTTGAAAACAAAATGGATTAGGCTACATATGAGACTGTCAAAGAAAATAGCTAAAGGCTCGAAGGGGGTTAACTAGGATAATATACAAGGGTAGGTAAAAAGAGGGTAAACAATCACAGGCTGCCAAAGAAATGCCTAAATCATCTCCTAAACTCACACTCTTTATTTTTTTTTACACACACACCAGGAAAGTTCTAGCATCAGCCACAACACAGAATATACTATATCCTCTCACACACAAGGCACATGGTCAACTTTATTGGGAGCATTATAGACTCTTGACCCAAAAGATGAATGAATCAAACCACACAACTATCACACAGTGAGTCACACCTAGAGCCTAAATGTCTCAATAGTAATGATTTTAGCACAAACTCTTGTCATAATACCATGTCATCTATCAGAACAATTTCATGCACTTCATGCAAAATCACAAAAAAATTTAACTATTAACTACTAACTACTAACTACGACTAATTAGCAAAAACAAGGATAAATGTAGGCAAAGAAGTACAATACAGCATGCAAATACCAGCACCCCACACTTAGACGGGACACACTGTCCTCAGTGGAAAATAAATAAGGAAAACTTGATTAGTCGGACTCCTCCTCTATGTCTGGGATCATACCCCCTGCATCGGAATCATCATCAGAGTCGTCGTCCTCAGATTTCTCCTCCACGCCTGAGTCTGGCATTCGGCAATCATTATCAGTCGACACGTCATCATCGAGAGGTTCCTCAAAATGTACCCCTACTCCGCACATAGCCCACGCATGCTCATTCATCGGGTAGTCATAATCAAACTGCTGGAGCTCTGCATCAGTTGGAACATGACCCCCACTCATCATGGTAAACCTCATCATTCCTTATAAATGGCAGAAGAAGCTTTCATTGCGAGCATGTCTTTCTGTCGTGGTCAGGTTGACGCCATGCATAGTTTCAAAATCTTTAACCTTTGTTAGATCAACCTTTTTCGGGTTGTGTGGAAGCTTATGATCTGCATGTTCGTCTTAAATGTCTTCCTTCCTTAATATCGCAGTCAACAGATTGCCAAAGCTGAAGTGGGACCTCTTGTGCAGCCTAGCCTTACGCATTGATGATCGTATAACCGCACCAATGTTGATGGGGATATTAGTCATCAGAGCGTACACCAAGCATACTCTATCACGTGTGATCTTTGTGTACTATGTCCCAGGAATGAGGCAAGAGTTGACTATCCTCAACCATATATGAGCTTCTCTATTTAGGGAAGCATACGGGAAGGTATTGTGCCGACCGGTATCCTTATGACGATTCCAGCGTGCCATTGATTTTGTTCCGCACAGTGTGTGTCTGATTGCCCTGTACGGAGGTCTTTGTTGAAGCTCCTTGAGTGGTGATGGATTGACAGATGAAAGACCCAGAAAAGTGTTGAAGAACTCCGCATTCAGTTGCAAGACTTGTCCCCGAATCTTCACTTCACTTCCGGTAGTCTTTAGGGACCAATTTGCATAAAACTCTAGCGTTAGATCAAGATTACATTCTCCCATATCTCGAAAAATGAAATCAAGATTTAGCGCCATGATTTTAGCCAAAATATGAGGTTCTCTCTTCGCTAGACTCTCCTTTTGTATCAACTGCACGTGAACATATTTTTTCACTTTGTTGTTCTTGTACCACTCCTTTACTTCCTCCTCTAGGACCCACTTTATCCCGAACATGCGTCGAGGTATTTGCAGCGAGGAGGATTCAACTTGCTCTTTTCTTCCCCTTTTCTTTCCTTTCTGCGAGGTGGATGCTTTTTCTTTTCCTTGTCGTCCTTTTGGTGCCATTCTACCTGAGATTAAAATAGATTCATGTTAGCTCATCTCGGAAGATTTAATCGACAAATAAACAATAGTGGTACCACCCCACACTTAATTTGTTGGCACAAACTAATTTAGCGAGTGATGTCGATTACTCAGACTTCATCGACATACATATAGGCTATATGTTCCAACAATATGTTCAGCACAGTCCTACTTTCATGTCATCTTAACTATCCTTTCCAACTCTATTTCATGTAATCTTGACTATACTTTCGTGTTTGGATTAATGCACCTTTTGAACAAGACTACTACATAGAAATCGTATCGAGTTATGGCATAAAAATAATCACAACATCTCATGCTTGTATTCAATCATGATCTTTATCTCGATGAACGAGTCATTCAAACATTCAAGCTTTCAATTCTAAAGATTATGCAATTAACATTACCATGTCGATTCCGCAAAAGTATGACAGTGTATCAAAATCAAATACAAGTTGGAACCAAGTCAAGAACACTCACACGTATTCTTTCACTCAACTAGATGTATCATAACAAACCAAGCACATTCAAATCACCAATACCACTTCAATATCTAGCAAATCATTATAAGCATAGTATTGTAACACTTACGGAATATAAAAGAAGAACTTACTTGGTGATGGACTTGGAAGATGATCTTGCAAGGTTAGATGAGCAAAAAGAAAAGTTTTGAGAGATTTGGAAAGGTTAGGCGGCGCTTAGGTTGAGCAAACAATGAGATTTTGTTCTAAGATTAAGATTCTATTTATAGACCAAGGCTTGGGTCGGGTTTGACCCATGTAGAATCGGGTTAGGAGACCAAAAAGTAAGGTTAGGCGGTGCCTAATGCTTTGCCTATGCTTAGCATAGGCGGTGCCTTTAGCAAAGCCTAGTTGGACATAGGCGGCGCCTATGCTATGGCCTAGTTGGGCATAGGCGGCACCTATGCTATGGCATTGTAGATTCAGAGAGCTTAGGCAATAGCATAGGCGCCGCCTTTAGCTTTGCCTAGTTGAGCATAGGCGGCGCCTATGCTATGGCATTGTAGATTCAGAGAGCTTAGGCCATAGCATAGGCCTTGCCTTGTTCGTTGCCTAGATTTACATAGGCCTTGCCTTGTTCGTTGCCTAGATTTGCATAGGCAATGCCTAACTAATAGCCTTTTCTCCTTCATTCCTAACTTACCACCTTCAACATGACACACTTCCAAATCAAAATTTGGGCTAGATCTCCTCTTTTATACGTCTTGCACCTACACTTACTCAAAAACAACAAAAATGATTAGAACGATGGGTTGCCTCCTACCAAGCGCCTTAGTTTTGGTCGTGGCTCAACTATTCTTTTGGGATTTTTATTTAACAAAAACAAACTCTTAGTAAAACAAAATGATTAAAAACGATGGGTTGCCTCCCACGTAGTGCTTGATTTATTGTCGCGACACGACATAGTTATCTCGATTACTTAGACTTTGTCGAGATAGATGGTGGCCATGCATTTTATCGAGTCAAGAGGACCGATATATGGCTTCACTCGTTGACCATTCACCTTAAAGACACCACCATTATTGTCTTCTAACTCTACCACTCCAGACGAGTAGACTTGGCTAATTCTGAATGGGCCAGACCATTTAGACTTCAACTTACCTGGAAATAGCTTCAGTCTGGAGTTAAAAAGAAGTACCATATCACCCTTCTGAAAGTTTAGTTGGATAATCCACCGATCATGATAATTTTTCATCCGTTCCTTGTAGAGGTCTGATCTTTCATACGCATGTAGACGGAATTCATCCATCTCATTCAGCTGCTCCAATCTCAGATTAATAGCATCATCCCAATTCAAATTAAGTCGCTTCAACGCCCACAATGCTTTATGTTCCAACTCAATTGGCAAGTGACAAGCCTTCCCATAAACTATTTTGTACGGGGACATGCCAATTGGTGTCTTGAATGCAGTCCTATAAGCCCATAAGGCATCGTCAAGCTTCCGAGACCAATCTCTCCTACTAGCATTTACAGTCTTAGCAAGGATCAGCTTGATCTCCCGATTAGAAACCTCTACCTTCCCACTAGTTTGTTGGTGATAAGGTGTAGCTACCTTATGTTGCTTTACCCCATATTTTACCAACATGGCTCTGAACTGCTTGTTGCAAAAGTGTGATCCTCCATCGCTTATGATGGTACGCGGTACCCCAAAACGAGAGAAGATATTTCTCTTTAAGAATGCTACAACACGCTTACCTTCATTATCAGCCAGCGCTACTGCTTTGACCCATTTAGATACATAATCCACAGCAACTAGGATATATTTCATTCTAAACAAACTCACAAATGGGCCCATGAAATCAATACCCCACACATCAAATAGTTCTACTTCAAGAACCTTAGACATGGGCATCTCATGATGCTTTGAAATCGCGCCTTGCCTCTGACACTGATCACATCTTCGCACAAAATCATACGCATCCTTAAATAATGAAGGCCAATAATATCCGTTTTGCAATACCTTTCTGGCTGTCCGATCACCTACATGGTGACCCCCAACTTGGGAAGCATGACTTTCTTCCAATATACTAGGCACCTCCACATGAGATATGCATCGCCTAATAACACCATCCGCACACCGCCGAAAAAGATATGGTTCATCCCAGAAGTAGTGTTTCACATCATGCATGAACTTCCTCTTTTGATGAAAAGAGAGATTTTCAGGCATCACATTACTTGCCACGTAGTTCGCAAAGTCTGCGTACCACGGTAACTCTTCCACCATCGTGGCTAGGATCTCTTCATCGGGAAATGCATCATCAATCTCAAGATTGGGTTGCGCTATGTGCTCATTCTCAAGTCTAGATAAATGATCAGCTACTTGGTTTTCGCAACCTTTTCTATCTTTTACCTCAAAATCAAATTCTTGCAGCAATAACACCCATCAAATTAGCCTTGGCTTCGCATCCTTCTTTGCCATTAAATATCTCATAGCTGCATGATCTGTATGAACCACCACTTTGGTTCCCAACAAGTAAGCACGGAACTTTTCAAAAGCATAAACAACCGCTAGAAGCTCTTATTCTGTGACAGTGTAGTTCTTCTGAGCTCTATTCAAGGCCTTGCTCGTATAGTAGATTGGATGAAATAACCTTTCTCTTATCTGACCAAGTACAGCACCCAAAGCTACCCCGCTTATATCACACATTACTTCAAATGGTAGAGACCAATCAGGCACTACAATGATAGGAGCTTCAACTAGCTTCCCTTTGAGGCATTCGAATGCTTTCAAGCAATCTTCACCGAAGTCGAACTTTGCATCCTTCTCCAAAAGTTTGCATAACGGACTAGCAATTTTGGAGAAGTCTTTAATAAACCTTCGATAAAAACCTGCATGACCGAGGAAACTACGAACTCCCTTTACAGAAATTAGAGGTGGTAGTTTCTCTATAACTTCAATCTTAGCTCGATCAACCTCAATGCCTTTTTCAGAAACTTTGTGCCCAAGAAAATACCTTCCTTAACCATAAAGTGGCTCTTCTCCCGATTTAGCACCAAGTTGAATTCAACACATCTCTGCGACGCCATACTTAGATTCGCCAAGCATGATTCAAACAGCTCACCTACTACTGAAAAATCATCCATGAACACCTCCAAAGTGTCTTCAACCATATCCTAAAAAATGGACATCATACAACGCTGGAAAGTGGCGGGTGCATTACATAGCCCAAATGGCATACGTTTGAAGGCAAACGTACCATATGGGCATGTAAACGTTGTTTTCTCTTGATCTTCGGGAGCAATACAAATCTGATTATAGCCGGAATAACCATCTAAGAAACAAAACCATCCTTTCCCTGCCAATCGATCAAGCATTTGGTCCATGAATGGCATTGGGAAGTGATCCTTAAGTGTCCACGAATTCAGCTTCTGGTAGTCCATGCATACTCTCCACCCTGTGACAGGTCTGAGTGGGATTAGCTCATTCTTTTTGTTTGCAACTACCGTCATGCCCCCTTTCTTGGGCACACACTGTACCGGACTCACCCATTTGCTGTCGGAAATTGGATACACCACCCCTGCATCTAACCACTTAATAATTTCTTTCTTTACCACCTCTTACATAGGTGGATTCAAACGTCTTTGATGCTCAATAGTGGGTATGCAATTTTCTTCAAGCTGAATCTTGTGCATACATATCCCAGGCGGGATACCAATAATATTAGCGATAGTCCAACCGATGTCTCTCTTGTATCTCCTCAGAACAGAGATGAGAGCCGCCACTTGCTGCTCACCTAAATCAGCCGCAACAATTATCGGAAGTGTGTTTTCACTTCCGAAAAATGCATACTTTAGATGACTGGGCAGCTCCTTCAATTCTAACATTGGTGGCTCTTCAATGGATGGTCTCGCTGGTGGTGTAGGTCGATTTTTTAGATCAAGGTCCAGCTTCTTGGGAGCACGAGAATACGACCCTATTCCTGTTAGAGCACAAATAGTTTCTTCATAATCGTCAACATCCTCATGCTCAAAATTCATTAACACAGCAGCCAATGGCTCAACAACAAGCTTCTTCTCTACAGATAATTCTTTCTCATCCTCATAGTACACATCAGCTACAGAGAACACATTCATATCTTTGGGCTGCTTCATTGATTTGCATACATCAAAATGGACCACTTCGTCATTCATCTGGAATAGAAGTTCGTTAGCTCTTAAATCAATAAGCACACTTCCTGTTGCAAGGAAAGGATGCCCCAAGATTATGGGAACTTCAGAGTCCACCTCGCAATCCAAAATAACCAAGTCCGCAGGAAAAATGAAGGACGAAACCTTCACCAATACATCATATAAGATACCAACAGGTCATTTTACCGACCTATCTGCCATCACAAGCCGCATATTGGTTGGTGTAGGATCGCCCAACCCCAACTTCCTGTAGACGGATAGCGGCATCAAATTGATGCTAGCCCCCAAATCACATAATGCCTTGGAAAAATCCAAAGATCCAACAGTGCAAGGAATAGTGAAAGCAACAGGATCGGCCTTTTTCTGAACTAACGATCTTGTAGCGATTGCGCTGCAATGATGAACATTATCTATCAACTCATAACTTGCTTCCCGCTTCTTTTACAAAAGCTCCTTCATAAATTTCGCATACCCAGGCATCTGTTCCAGTGCCTCTACCAAAGGAACATTAATAGTCAGTTGCTTTAACATAGTCATAAATTTATTGAACCTGGTATCATCAGCCTTCTTCTTCAGTCTCTGAGAAAAAGGTGGTGGTGGAAGGGGAATAGTTTTCTCCACCACTTCCTTTGTATCTTGCTTCCAATTATCAATCTTTTTAGGCTGCAGAAGTCTAGGGGTGACGTCATGAACATTCACTTCAGCTTCTTTGGCCTCTTTACATTCTGCATCAATAACATTATCTGCTATATCATCAACCACTTGCTTGCCCTTGGATTGATTTTCCAACACTTTACCACTCCGAGTAGTAATAGCCATACATGATCCATCATTTTTTGGATTTTGCACCGCATCACTAGGTAAGGTGCCAGCTTTTTCTTGATTTAATGCCGCTGAAAGTTGACTCAATTGTTGTTCCAGCTATTTTATTGAAGTGGAATATGAGTCAACCAATTGATTTATTGATGACAAATCATTCTTTACCTCATTTACTCCCGTATTGGTTGCCTCCACTCCTTTCAACAGTTTAGCCATCATATCTTCCATGGACATCTTCCCAGAGCCAGATGCCATAGCCTCACGGTTTCCAGGAGGAACATACAAACCACTTCTGTCAGTCTTATTATTCCAACTACCTTGATCACGGTCCTTGTTTCTAGATTTATCATAATAGTTCCGACTTTGGTTTTCTTGGGCATTGCCTCAAAAACCCCCCTGATTATTCAAGTAGTTTGCCTCCTCCTCAGAATCGGATTCATCTCTTCCCTGTTATACGACAGCCTTGACTTTTTTGGTTTTCCCTGATAATAAATGCTTGGTAAGAAGATCCATCTGCATTTTCATGTGCGCCATATCCTGATCAGGTTCCTCTTCTCTGAGCCTTTGTTCTGCAGTCATGACAATAGATACAGTAGAGCTTACTACCTCTGAATCCCTGGTATGTCAAGCTCTACTCTGCTTTGTCATACGATCTAGCATATCACTTGCCTGAATAAAAGTAAGGTCCATAAATGACCCTCCTGCAGCATTATCGACCCCTGTCTTAGTCACCGAATTCAAAGATCTGTATAATATCTCCATCAGGTGGACATTGGTCATATGATGATTTGGGCATCGCATAAGCTTCTTCTTGAACCTCTCCCATGTTTCGTGGAGAGCTTTAGTTGGAAGCTGTCGAAAATTGCTGATCTCATCTCTCAACTGTGCTCTCTTGGATGACGGAAAGAATCTTTCTAGGAAAGCGTCTTTCAATTGCCTCCAATTAGTAATAGAATCAGGAGTTAGCCTGTTCAACCATAGAGTTGCCTCTCCAGATAGAGACAATGGAAATAAGCGCAGCCGAATTGCATTTTGTCCAACTCCTGGATTGTCGAATGACTTTTATGTAGAGATAAAATTGATCAGATGCATATTCGAATCATCGCCTGCAAGTCCACCAAATAATCCCTTGAGCTGCAATAGTTGAATCATGGTGCTAGTGATATTGAACTTGGCTCCAGGTACCAAGGGTGGAGGAATAATAGCCCCTGTGGCACCAGCTTCATCCAAATCGTCATCATTATCATCAAAAGGAATCTGCATAGCTCGACGTTCAGGCCTCAATCTATCTTGACGATCTCTTCTGTTCACAGGTGTCACCACATCATCATCGCGCCTTGGGTTTAGTAACTCATCATCACCCAGGTCCTCATCATCAGGATTCGTTGCTCGCCCTGGGTTATCAATATTCTATTGATGCACTTGAGCAGCGGCCAATGCAGCTAATCTATCCTGCTCCAGCTGAGCAGCCCTTATTTCAATGTCTCGTTGCGCCTCCATCCTGCCAATAAGTTACGGTTCAAGGTTTATGGGTAATAATGGCTGACCCGAACTTTGAGTATTTGGCATGCACTGAGCAAAACCTGAATAAAACAAAAACAACAGACGAAAAGTAAAATTTGAGAATCTTTGACCAAAGGGTCTACTAACTATCACAAACTTAGTTGACAACCGTATTCCCCGACAACGGCGCCAAAATTTGATAACGCCCAAACTACAACTCTCGTAAGAGTGTAAGCGGTCGCTGTCAAATATAGAACCCAACTGGGTTGGCTGTCGAATCCCACAGGGAATACTTGGTCACTAAGTGTTGCAATTGTTAGCAGACTGTTGGTCGAAAATTCCACGGAAAGATGGGATTTTGGGTTATGGCGTGTAAAAAATATTAAAGTCACAATGGAATGCTTTGTATGGTAAGATTTAATCACAGAGAATTATAAGTTAGGGTTATGTCCACCTTATGAGTTCTACGTATCTATTAACTATGAGTAATGCGGAATTTAGACATGCATGCACTTATAGAGAGTCGTATTCTAATGGTAAATCCTAGTGTTTCTCAACCATCAAGGATTATTTCGCTTTAACTCTCTCGAGCTTAAAGTGTATAACTAACTGTACAAACTCTCCAAGAGGTTAATCTAGTTAAGGCATTAACGTGTAAACAGGGGTTGGTAGCCCTATTTCCTTTTCACACTCTCTTTTCCAAACATGTAACTTTTCTCTCGAACAAGTTAATGCTATAATGGCGTATTTTATATGTTTGCAACCACAAGAATTTAATTAAAATGAAGAGAGTGATGATATAAGTAGCATACGCATCAAGAATTCACAAACTCATAGTAATAGATAGTATATCAAAAGGCTTCCATAACCCTAACAGAGAAGTTTAGCTACTCATGATTACAACGGAGATCACAATAGACATCATCATCATACCAAAGCTAGAATAATCTCACGTTGGGGATGAGATTGGCATCAAAATAGGGTTGACGTCTTGCCCTTGTGCCATTTCTCAAGAGAGCCGAGTTCTCTGTGTTAGAGTCTTACAGAATCTGTAACGTGAATTATGATAAAAGTCGAATGAATAGAAAATCGGATCAATGATAATGCTTGCTGAAAAATTCAGTAAATAAGGTTTTTATAACATCTTTGTCCTAATCCTAATAGGTTACTGCTGCACCACTAAGTATTAAGAAATACTGATTTTGCCCGGGACAGATTCTCCATGCATCACATTCAGTCCACAAGCTTCCAAAAGCTGCCTTCCTTCTTACGTGAAGTTTTCCTTTGCTGCCCAAAGGTCCACAAAGTGCTGAAATCTTCATCGTTAATACCTGAAAACATGTTAATCCCGTTGGTTAGCTCACTTACAGGAAAATGGACTAAAAGTGCAGGAATTATATATTTTATCCTCGAAACTTAGCTATAACATGGGTGAATTATGGTGTTTAGGCATGTAAATACGCCCAACATCAATCTCCAGGGCATAACGAGACAACTGGTGAAATTTTAAAGCATGCTAATGAGTGAAGAATTTACCACTTATTTATATCCCAAATTCATACACATTAGTATGATTGGAATGTGTGATTATGACAAATTTATGATTGAATGTTGTAGGCTTATAGGTGATAAGAAAGAAAGATATGTACTTGAGCTGAAAATAATTAAAAAGAGAAGAGAAGTGCAGCTGGAAAACCTGGAGTAGAATTTTGTCTCAGTTATCGTGATCGCAATTAGGAAATCTTGGTTAGAGAACCACGATCGCGATAACTGATCACGATCATGGTAGTGATGATCATGGAAAAGCTGTAGCAATCATGACTTTGAGGGATTTTTACCTTGGGGAAATTCTATAAATTGGCATAGCTAAACCCAATTCCCATATAAGGCTCAATTTTTTTCCCTTGGACATGATCATTGAATCTTAAATTGAAAATTAAAGACTTTGTAAACCCTAGAAATTGGGTAAATATTTGTATTTGAATTCCAATTTGAATTTAGTGAAAGTGAAGATTCTTTTTCTTTCCTATTACCATAGATGCTATGAACAAACCTTTTGGTAGATCTCTTTTCTTAAACTTTATGAGTAGCTAGATCTCTTTCTCTTGGGATTATATTGAACTAAGTTGTAATTGTGTGTAGGTTATGATGTATTTGAGTAGATTATATTTTGTTGATGATGGGTTTCATTATTGCTTGGTTTAATTAGTGGGGATTTGTGGGTGAAAACCCCAAATACTCAAAATAAGTTTGTGGCTAAAAACTCCAAACTCTTTAAAGCTCATATCATCCTTACAATAGTGATGTGGGTAAACTTTTGGAACCTATGGCATCCTTGAAAGTGGTCCACGGGGGACAAAGATATTATGGACAACAATGGATGTAGTTTGCTATTCTTTTTTCTATATTATAAATAAGGGTAATTAAAGAGTTTGCTATGTTTTGGACATCTTCCTAGATATAGGAATGCCTAATTAAGGTGTTAGGTGGCTTTATCTGACATACTTGTTAGGTACTCAAAAGGGTTAATGAGTGACATCCTTAAGGCTTTGTTCACAAACTAGCCTAAAGGACTTTTAACCTAGCCTACCTTATCATCAATAACTAGAATTTTTTACTAAATCATCATGTTGCCATGCATAATTTACCCTTAGGTTGACATAGTCCCAATATCCTTTTAATACTAAATTCTTAAATAACAATTGTTTCTTTAGTGTGTTGACTTGAGTAAATATTGACAAAATCTTGGTTTGAACAAACAAACCTTTCATTTAAATCATTAATTTTATTTTACTTTCACTTTGAGTATATTTTTGGATACCATTTACAACCTTAAGTCTTGAAGACTAATCTCACTCCTTGTGGATTCGACATCAACATTAGTTGAGCTATTAACAACCATCGTCCTCTACTAATTTATAAGGTATAGATGAGCGTTATCAAAATGGCGTCATTTCCAGGAGGTGAGATTTAACTTTCATTTATACGGTGTTGATTGTATCTTTGGGTATACCCGTGGTGACTTTGATTCACTTTGCTTGTCAATTTTGTTCCTTATAGGTGATTATTATTTTCTCTAAATAGCCATGAGCCAAGAGGGAATCATTGTCAATCCATCACTTGGTCTTATTAACCCAATGGATTACCTTGGTTATGAAGAGCATTCTAGTGCCATTTGTATTCCTTATTTTGGGGGAAACGATGTATTTTATATCACAAGTGTAATGCTCTAATTGCTTTACATGGAGGGCCTCTTCGGGATAAAGTGCATGACGACCCAAATTTGCATTTGAATAACTTGTAGAAGTTTGTACCATCCTTAAGGTTTTGTCTTTTTCCATTTTCTCTAATGGGTGAGGTGACATTGTGGCTTCGATCTCTTCTGGTCGGGTCAATCAACTCATGGGCCACACTTATGGAGGCATTCTTGAATTATTATTTCCCACCATCCAAAGTGTTACTATTGAGGGACAAAATTATAAATTTTCATTAATTTCTTGATGAGTCATGGTATGAAATATGGGGGAGGTTTAAGGAGAAGCTCTTGAAATGTCCTAAAAACAAGATGCCAAAAAAGATGATTCTCCAAGTTTTTTATAGGGAATTAGACCAAACAAACAAAGCCATAGTGGACAATTCATCCAGTGGGTCCCTTGTTAAATCATCATATGGGTTTGCATTAAAGATGTTAGACCAAGTGGCTAGTTTGGCTAGAGGTTGGCACATGAAGGATGCCGAGGTGGATGCGGGGTTTCCCTCATTATCCTTTATGAGTAAACATCAAAGATGTCAAGACGAGGCAAGAGATGAAAGCATGATCAAGTTAAGTGAACAACTTGAATTTCTTACCAAATATGTGTTGGAGACACCCATTGAAAGAGTCAATGTTATAGATACAAATGATATCGAGGATTTTGAAGAGAGAGAAGATAAAGGACTTGTGATAGGAGAGGATAGTTGTCGAATTATCCAAAGGGTTTCCGCATTACCTTCATAGGGAAATGTGGGAATAAAGGTTGGAACAATAAAAATCAGAGTATATCTCAATATGAAAGAGAGAGGCACATTAATGAAGATATTTTAATTCAAATTTGAATTAAAGTTGAAGGGACCGACAAAATAGTGAAAAAATAAGGGATAACTTCTTCAAGCTTCACCAAAGAGTCCCACTCAATCACCATCCAAAAACTAAAAGAAAATTTGAATCAAATATCGGGGCACATCATGGAAAGGCAAAATAAAGAAGGACCGAATAGTATGGTCACCAACTCTATTGTCACTCAAAGTGAAAAACTCTTGGAAAAGGCATGGAATTTGATGATGGTCCAGGGAAAAGAAAAAATGATGAGAAAAAAATATGAAGAGAAAGAGGTCGAATAATGATGAATTAAGGCCAAAGATAAGCAAATGTCATATTGTCTCAATGTCACTCATTACAATCTCTCCTCCTTTCTCTCAAAGGGTGTTAAAATTGGGGAAAATTCTAACTTCAAAAAATTCCTTGAGAAATTTAGCAACCTCTCCATCAATATTCCTTTAATAGAAGCAATACAAGATATGCTGGGGTATGCTAAATTTATGACGGAGTTAGTCTCTAAGAAGAAGCTTGGGGAAAATGAGACAATGGAAATAACAAATCATTGTAGTGTTATTATGTCACACACGATGGCAAGAAAGAAGAGAGACCACGGTTCGTTCACAATTCCATGTACCATTGGAGTGTTCAAGTTTGTAAAAGCCTTGTGTAACCTTAGATCAAGTGTAAATTTGATTCCATATGACAAAATTCAATAGCTCGGATTGGGGAAACCGCAACCCACCACAATGAGATTTCTCATGGCCAATTGATCCATCAAGAAGCCTATGGGAATACTTTATCATATGCTAGTTAAAGTCGACTAGTTTATCTTTCCATTCGACTTTGTGATCCTTGATTATGCTTTAGATCATGAAACTCTTATCATTCTTGGAAGGCCATTCTTAGCCACCATATAAGCACTGATAGATGGGGAATGCGGTGAGATAAAGTTTTGCCTAGAAATGAAGAAGTTTCTTTCAATGCATGTAAGTCCATAAAGCAACCAATTGACTTAAAAGTAGTATCGGTGATTGATACAATTGATAGTAAGGTGTCAAATCATGTTAATATAAGTTTGGTGGATGATCCGTTGGTGGTGTTTTTTGGAATTGTGAAAGAGAATAAATTGAAGAATTTGACAAAGTAGTTACATCTTTAATGGGACTTGTATATTATACCAATAACCCGGTAAAGTTGGACCTTGATCATAAAAATTGTGAGACGCCTCCTGCAAAACCATCCATTCTTGAGCCACCCAAAATTTAGTTGAAGCCGTTGCTATCTAATCTTTAATATGTGTTCTTACGGGATGGAGACACTTTAACTATCATCATTGGAAGTGACCTTGAGACTTATCAAGTAGAAGCTTTGAATTATGTGGTAAAAAGGTTCATCCGAGCCATTAGATGGAAAATTGTTGATATCATAGGAATAGCCCCCAGTATTTGTTCCCACAAGATCATGTTCCAAGTGTGGAACATCAAATTAGGCTAAATAAACCCATGTAAGATGTAGTGAAGAAACAAATTATAAAGTGGCTTGATGTTAGGGTCATTTATCCAATCTCTAATAGCATTTGGGTGAGCCCAATGCAATGTGTTCTAAAGAAAGGTGGCATTACATTAGTCAAGAATGAGAAGAATGACCTAATCCATGTCTGAATGATCACAGGGTGGAGGGTATGTATGGACTACCTAAAGTTGAACTCTTGGATAAAAAAAACCATTTCCCCATAACCTTTATGGACCAAATGCTAGATAGGCTAGACGGGAGAGGGTGGTATTACTTTCTAGATGGTTATTCAGGGTACAATCAAATTTGTATCATCCTGAAGGACCAAGAGAAAATAACTTTTACTTGCCCCTATGGTACATTTGCATTCAAGCGAATGCTATTTGGTTTGTGCAATGTGCCGGTAACTTTTCAATGTTGTATGCTATCAATTTTTGTCGACATGGTTGAGGAGTCGATGGAAGTCTTCATGGATGATTTTTTGGTGGTAAGAAACTCCTTTGAATCTATCATGATCATCTAAGCAAGGTACTTTAGAGATGTGTGGAAACTAACCCTGTGCTAAATTTTGAGAAATGCCATTTCATGGTCAAGGAGGGTATTGTGTTGGGACATAAAATATCGACAAAGGGATTACAAGTCGATCAAGCTAAGTTCGAGGTAATGGCCAAGTATCCACCCCCTATTTTCGTAAAGGATATCCGGAGTTTCTTTGGGCATGCCGAGTTCTATGGGTGATTCATCAAATATTTCTCCAAAATAGCTAATCCAATGTGCAAGCTTCTTGAAAAGGAGGAAAAATCCCATTTTGATGAGGCATGCTTGAAGTCCTTCAAGCCTTAAGGATTTTTTATCTCGGTTCCCATTATTGTGGCTCCAAATTAGTCATCCCCTTTTAAAATGATATGCGATGTAAGTGGGATTTCATTTGGAGCAGTACTAGGGAAATGCAAGAAAAATCTATTTCACCCTATCTATTAAGCAAGTAAGACCTTGAAGGATGCTCAATGTAACTACACCGTTACCGAGAAAAAATTATTAGCAGTGGTATATGCTTTTGAGAAATTTCATGCCTATTTGTTAGGAATGAAAGCGGTGACACATTGATCATGTTTCCATTAAATACCTTATGTCAAAAAAGGAAGTTAAGCTGCATCTAATTGTATAGATCTTGCTCTTGCAAGAATTTGATTTTGAGGTGAAGGATAGAAAAGGGTGTGAAAACCAAGTGGCCGACCACCATTCTCGTCTTGAGGGAAATAAATAAAAGCATGGAGAAATTGATATTAATTATGTTTTTCCCAATAAATTGGTAATGTCAATTTTTAGAAAAGGCACACCATGGTATGCCGACTATGCTAATTATGTGGTGAGTGGTATACTTCTCGAAGGGTTTAATTATCATCAAAAGAAGTGATTTTTGTTTGATGATAAGAGGTATTTTGGGATGAACCATTCCTTTTTAGGGAGTGCACGGATGGGGTAATTAGGCTCTGTGTGATAGAGGTTAAAATAAATGATATCCTTGAAGCATGTCATTCCTCACCTTACAGTGGCCACCATGGGGGGAATCCGAACCAACGCCAAAATTCTTCAATGTGGGTATTATTGGCCCACCATTCATAGAGCACCATGGAGTGGGTAAAGGAATGTCATCAATTCCAAATGCAAGGTGGGATCTCGAGAAGACATGAAATGCCCCTTAGGCCAAATAAAGTTAAGCTCTTTGATGTGTAGGGAATCGAATTTATGGGCCCTTTTGTGAGCTCTTTTGGAAATAAATATATATTGTTGGTGGTTGATTATGTTTCAAAATGGGTAGAAGCAGTGGCACTTCCAAATAATGATAGCAAAAACATCACTTTATTTTTTAAGAAACACATTTTCATGTGGTTTAGAACACCATGAGCTATCATTAGTGATGATGGCTCACACTTTTGCAATCAGATATTTGGGGCCCTCCTTAATAAATATGGGGTGAATAAAAAGATGTATATCCCATACCACACCCTCACAAGTGGCCTAGTAGAAGTTTCAAATAGAAAAATCAAAGCCATACTTGAAAAGACTATGAATGTGGGCCAAACCAATTGGATGAAGCATCTTGATGAGGCACTTTGGGCATATAGGACAACTTTTAAAACCCCAATTGGTATGTCTCCCTATCATTTGGTGTTCATAAAATCATGTCACTTACCCATGGATCTTAAGCTTAAATCCTTGTGGTCCTTAAAGAGGTTAAACATGGATTGGATAGAAGCATTCGAGTTAAGAGTATCTAATTTTCATGAGTTGGAGGATTTTTTACTCAAATCTTATGAGAGTTCAGCTTTGTACAAGGATTAAGTGAAGATATGGCATGATGCAAAGACACCAAGGCAGGAATTCCATGTTGGCTAGAGTTTGCTCCTTTTTAACTCCCATTTAAAACTTTTTGTAGGAAAGCTTCGGTCGAAATGGTCGATACCCTTTGTGATTTTTAATGTTTACCCTAGTGGTGCCGTTGAATTAGAAGATCAACCAAATATGAAGTTTGTGGTGAATGGAAAAAGGGTGAAGCATTACAATGTGAAAGGTTCCAGAGTGGCCAAAATGGAATTTATTCATTTCAAGGATGCTACATGGTAAAAAGAATAAAGTCATGTCGCAACGTTAAATTAGGCACTTGATGGGACGCAACCCATCCTTAACTAAATTTTGTTTGATTTTTGATGTTTTAAGGTGTTTTAACATGAGTTACAAGTCTTTAAAAATAGGGAGAAATAGAGCAAAAAATGGTGGTTGTGCAGGAAAATAGAGCAAAAATAAGGGAAATCGACCTCAATTACCATGATCGCAGTCTCGCGATCGCAGCTTTTCCCAAAACGATCACATCTTTCTAGGGGTTGTCATGCTTATTCTTAAGGAAGTCCCTCTTAAACCTTGTACTTCTTTTAGATGCTGCAGTGAGGACACTCTAACTCTTTAAGTTGGGGATGTGGGGCTACTCACACGTAGACCCAAATCATAGAGATTGTTGTACCTTTTGTGATTCACATCAGACAAAGCTTTCCGTATGATATATTGAGTGATGAAAATCATAAGGAAAAATTTTCATGATTGGGTTTTGATCCATGGATGCTGGTGAAGTCTGAGTAGCCGTAGCATTAGAGTGATAAATGCAAGAGAAATCTAAGTACATGTGGCGTTTTAGTGTTGAGATCACATTTATGCCTATGGTGAAGTCTGAGTAGCCATATTGTTTGCTCTTATGGAAACCGTAATATGAGACATCATCTTGGTTTGATGCCATAAATAGCAAATTATGCATGGTGCAAATGCGAAGCAAATATCCCCTCCTCTCTTTGTGACTCTGAAATTTTAGCAAGATTGAAATTGGTAGATACTCCATTTTGTCTCTAGTAGGAAAGGAAAGTGAGCCCCTTTGAGGAGTTGGCATGCCATGTGCGGTGAGCTCATTATCCTAAATCACATGCAAACTTGTACCATCTATAACTTTCTCCATTGGTCTATCAAGACTAATATTGAACTACACTTGGTTGGTGAAATGATCCTAGGCCATATTTATGAAACAGGAACCTACTCTAAGCCTAAATAACGTACCCATGCATAGAATAGGACCCTTCGTTCCCCAATTCAAACCTTTAAGCCTTTCTTTGGAATTCGATACAAGTCGTGTACCATTAAAATATTTTGTCCCTCTCTTGAACCAAACCCTATTTGAACATAAAGAATTAAAATAGAGGCTAAATTTCTAAGTTGGGGAAGGTAAGTTTGAAAGAGTTGACTTTGGGCCATGGTAGTGTAAGTGGATGCCTTTGAGCTATACAATGAAAAAGTGAAAAAGAAAGGAATGATTAAAAGAAGAATAAGGCTTGGATTGCAAAAGAACTAAGTGAAAGAAAGATGCCCTCATGAAGTTGGGAAAATAAAGGCTCCTATATTAGGCTTGTGTATGGCGTGAAAACAAAAGAATTGCTCCATTGTCACAAGTTGGTTAAAATATTGTGATATAGATATTCAAGAAGGGTTAAGCTACTTGGCTCCCAAATGTTATCCTACCCTTCCTCCAACCTATGTTACAAACTCAAAAAGCCCTTCTAGATTAGCAACCAAGTGTACTCATCATAGTGGCGATTGAAATTCAAGGCAAGCCTATGGCATGGTGCTTGTTAGCATCGAGATTCTTTATGAGAGAAAGAGTCTTAGTGCTTGTTAGCATCAAGAGTATTTATGAGAGAGAGAGTCTTACAGTAAAATCCCCTTTGTTTTATATTAGGTAATTTGGTGTGTGTGGGATATCCTTCCCGTGAGGAGGCACGTGGACAACTTTTGGCAGGCAACATTGTTATCTTCCCAATAATAAGGAAAAAGGAGTACAGTAGAGTTGTGGCCAAGAGAGTAACTTCTAGAGTATTAGTGATTATTGCATGGTTGCTCTTTAAAGTCTTTTGCATATTTGAGATTGTATTTCTTGTGGAGGGGTGTCGTGAGAATAGCTTTGTCCATGGGTGAAGAACCACTTATGGTAGCATCCAAGTAATCATTATGAACAAATGGGCTTAAAGTTGTATTGTCTCATTGAATAAAGAGGTAGTCTTGCTTGAGGACAAGCAAACATTTTTAAGTTGGGGGTGTTGATGAGTGACAAATTTACCACTTATTTACATAAAAGATTCATGCACATTACAAGGATTGGAATGTGTGAATGAGACAAATTTGTGATTGAATGGACTAATTTCCATATTTTGTAGGATTACAGGTGATAAGAAAGAAAGATATGGATTTGAGCAGACAAGAATAAAAAAGATAAGGGAAGTGCAGCAGAAGACCCAGAGTAGAATTTAGTCTCAGTTACCACGATTGGAGTCAGAAAATATTGGTTAGAAGACCATGATCACGATAACTGACCACAGTTGCAGTAGCCGCAAATGCAGAAAATCTTTAGCGATTACGGCTTAGTAGGATTTTTACTCGAGGGCTATTTTGTAAATTGACATAGCTGAACCCAATTCCCAATAAGGCCCAAATCTTTTCCCCTTGGACATGATCATTGAATCTTGAATGGAAAACTGGGGACCTAGTGAACCCTAGAAAATGGAGGAACGTTTGTATTTGAATTGTAATTTGAATTTGGTGAAATTGAAATATAAAGTGAAGATTCTTCTTGTTTCCTATTACCATGGATGATATGAATGAGCCTTTTGGTATATCTCTTCTCTTAAACTTCATGAGTGGCTAAATCTTTTTGTATTGGGATTATGTTGAACTAAGGTGTAATTGTGTGTGTGTTGTGATGTATTTGAGTAGACTCTAGTTCCTTTATGATGGGTTTTATTATTGCTTGGTTTAATTAGTTGAGATTTGTGGGTGAAAACCCCAAATACTCAAAATGAGTTTATGGGTGAAAAGTCCAAACTCTTCAAAGAATTAATGGACAATAATGGATGTTATTTGTTATCTTAGAAATAAGGGTAATTAGAGAGTTAACTATGTTTTGGTCATCGTCCTAGAAATAGGGATGCCCAAGAGAGATGTCCGGTGGCTTTATTTGACACACTTGTTAGGTATTCAAATGGGTTAATGAGTGACATCCTTGAGTCTTTTGTTGAAAAACTAGACTAAAGGACATTCAACCTATCCTACCTTATCATCAATAACTAGAATTTTGCACTAAATCATCAGGTTCCCATGCATAATTTACCCTTTAGTAGACATAGTCCCAAGATCCTTTTAATAGTGAATTCTCAAATCATAAGTGTTTCTTTAGTGTGTTGACTTGAGTAAACATTGACAAAATCTTGTTTCAAACAAACAAAATCAATATTTAAATTATCTATTTTATTTTTCTTTTACTTCGAGTATATGTTTAGATAACATTGCCACCATCAAGTCTTGAAGACTAATCTCACTCCTTGTGGATTCAACCTTAATATAAGTTGAGCTATTACCAACGATCGCCCTCTACCAATTTATAAGGTATAGGAGAGCATTATCACATACTCCTTCATAATTATCTTTCCCTACTTTAAATTCACAAACTCATTTGCCTTAACTTCCTTCAACTCCTGAGGAAAGAAACGATTAAGGAAACCACCAAAAAACTCATCCTATACAGCAGGCTCAACATCATACCCCCTAAACTTGTCCTACTCATCATACCACTGATAGGCTATATCTTTCAGCTAGTATACGGTAAACTCCACACCCTTAGAATCAGAAGAGTGCATCACCTTGAATATTTTCTTCATTCCATCCTTAAACCTTTGAGTATCGTCCTCAACCTTAGAGCCTGTAAAGGTTGGGGTACTTAACCTTATGAACTGGCCAACTCTAGTAGCCTTAGAAGATGGAGTAACAGAACCAGCATGGTCAGGCTGACGAGACTGAGAAGTCACCAACTGAGTCAGCGGATGAATAGATCGACGAAATTCAGCATTTGAAATGTCTCTTTGGGGCGGTGGGGCATGAACATGTTCAGCCTGTGAAGTCGGAGAAGGACTTGTAGGGACCTATGAAACTCCTTAAGGGGAAGTACAGTCAGGGGAAAAGACCCTAGATTGGGTCTGAACTCCATAAACAGGGTGAGTTCCATCCACACTGTCCTCGAGTAGAATAGAGGAGTTTCCAATAGCATCAAATCATCGAGGAGGAATGATCTAAAATGTAAGCAAATGGAGATTAGAGGAGTTTTCAAGACCTTAGACTTTATAGCCTAAAAAATATACCACAAGAAAAGAGAAACATTTCTAAATGCCTCGTAGTTTCTCCCATATAAATGTGGTGTGATACACACCCATAAAAGACACTTTATTTGACACAATTTTATGAACATCTAATGACCATGAACCTAGGATTTGATACCAAGATTTTCATGACCCGAATTAGGGCCTAGTCATGATGGGTATCTCTAGTCTGCCAAGGACCAGAGACAACCTCCATTAGCCTAGCCAACCAGAACATAATATAACTAGCAGCGGATGGGTTTCAAAAATATAATGTAATACCTCATAAGATTCTAAGATCGGTTTAGTTGTAGTAGCTTGCTTAAGGGGTCCAAGACTTGAAACTTTCACAAAATGTTAAGGACTTAGTCATTTTAAAGACCCCTAACCTTCAAGGATTTTTATTTTGGTCTTCTCGGCCCTGAGACGTTGGTTTTTGAGTTGATTCATGTTTAGGGAGGTTAATATCATACCTCGATAGAGTTTTGGAATTTTTGGATGAGCTTTGGGACATGTTTGGATAGCTTAAATAGTGAGCTATTGCGATAATCCCGCATTGCATTGGTATCTCCCATAGGGATGGGGTTCACGGCGCATTACTTTTTCCCCCATAGTAAGTGATGCGGCACATTGCTTTCTCTCCCAGAGAGAGGGATGCGGCGCATTGCTCTCCCCCATCCAACTCTTTGATTAGTGAAATTAAGGGGCAAGTAAGTATTTCACCCTTAAACTAATTCATCCAAAATACGATTTGGGGCATCTATAAGGGCATTATTTGCCCCTTCCTCTCAAAATTACTCTCAATAAAACCCTCCTCCTTCCCAAGAACAAAACCCAAGCTCTTTCTTCAAGAATCCAAGAGTTCAAGCTCCCATGTCCAAGTAATCTTTAAGAACCTAACAGTTGAAGAATCTGAGGTGTTCATCAATGTGTCCCTTTCATCCATTAAGCCCAAAAACCTTCTATTTGATTAAAATATAGGTTACTGCTTTACTATGGAGTTTAATATGATCAAGATAGGTTAAATTCATGTCTTTCTTTTGTGACTGAACTCAGTTTCATGTCCACATATGATCCCATGAAAAGTTAGGTTAATTTATGTTTTAAACTACAATTTCCCATGTCATGTTCAAGTGAAATTCATGTTGCAATATCAAATTATATATTTATCCATGTAATCATGTTGTTTTCACATGTTTAACATATTCCCATGTTCAAGTTCATGATTCTCACTCATTTAGTAAAATGTTCATGTTTTGGGTCTTTGAACCATGATTCCATACTATAGTCTTAAGCATTGATATAGTAAATTATGATTATTTAGTGTTGGCGGATTATGAACAGTCGATACCTATGTGTTTTACATGATTCTAGATTTCAAGCAATAAGTCAGTTAAGCCATGAATCTTATCCTTACACTCAAATATTTATGATCATGATGAGCACTATCAGAAATAATGTTCAGTTGAATTTTGTTCAGTTCAGTGCAAGTGTTAGTTTAGTTGGGAGTAGGGTTTAGCATTAAGTGAACACATGGATGGGGGATCACCTGCCAGTAGAGGGTGTGACCTTTAGTAGCAGCCCCTGAGTTCTAGAACTACATAGCAAATGTAGGTTTGAGATGTCTTCCTGCCAATTAAGGGTTGACACATATCTCATGAGGGAACCTGACAGTAGAGGGTGACTCCATAGTCCTTTGGACACCATTTTAGTGGAACCACATAGCCAGTGTTAGTACCCATGGCATGGTACGACACCCTTCCAACTAGGGTTACAGGTTGGACCCCAATTAGCTCATATTGGGGCATGCCAATTACATGATACTTCCCACAGTCTCAGTCAATATTCAGTATGTCTAAGCTCAGGTGTGCTTGACCAAAGCATACGTATTTTTAGTTATTCAGTTATACATAATTTATTCTTTCAAATTATAAATTATCTTGAAAACATATTTATTCTTGGTCTTGCATTCTCAGGTATTACATGTTCATGCATTCATGCTCAAATATGTCACTACTGGAAAAGGGGGCCTCTAAACCGTCCCCATAGGTCTAATGCGACGGTTTCCACAACCGATACAACTGAAGGCGTTACGGTAGGTTTAATGCGACGGTTGCGCTATAATCGTCACTATATCATGACCTTTTAGCGACGGTTATTGTCTTGACTGTATGGCAACGGTTAGATATGCTATTGCAATGGTTGTATGCATATGCTACTGGGACGGTTATACATGCTATTGTGACGATTGAATGCATATGCTATTGGAACAGTTATATATTCTATTGCAACAGTTGTATGCATATGCTATTGAGACGATTATATATGCTATGGCGACGGTTGTATGCATATGCTATTAGGACGATTATATATGCTATGGCGACGGTTGTATGCATATGCTATTGGGACAGGTATATATACTATTGCGACGGTTAAACATGAGCTATAGCAACAACTAATTTTATGCTATTGAGACGGTTATTTTGAGGCTATTAGGACAATTATCATTAGAATATTTAACAATACTATATTATGCTATTGCAATGATTTTATAAAGCTACCATTGCACATAAAATGTACATATATATTAATCATCAAGAGTAGTAGTAACTATTAATTCCCATAATGTCAAATGCAAAAAAATAACTATTTTTTTACCATTCCAAGACATCAAAACATACACAAGTTTCCAATGTTCAAAAATAAATGATGTTTGAAACTTCTCGGTCAAATTTTTCAGCAGCTATTGTAACATGAAGCCAGTGCGATCGATCTCTTAGGTCAGGTCTAGTTCATCAATTTTGTTCCTGCCGTCTTCTATATTTTGATCACCTACAACAATAAGAAAAACAAAAATAAAGTCTAGCAACAAACTATAGAACAACATACCCAATACTGAGTCCTATTTCCAGATATAGTTACATACTTGATATCAACAGGAGCAACTATACATTGATGCATGAGGTTCGTGAGGTAAAGAAAGATGTTTGTGAGGACAATATATAGCAATATGGGAAAGAACACAATATATAGCAATATGGGAAACTACATGCAAGCAATCCTCGTGGATGGTTCAAAAGATATTCAAAGCTAAGAAGTATATAGAGGAAGCAAGGTATACTAAACACGATATCCAACATATGTCCACCTTCTCTATCAAATATATGCACTACAAATTGTTGGGAACATATCAATTTGCGTAGCTGCTAGTGTGTAATATGTGTGGCAAAAGAGGAACAATCGCGTCTTTTGACAACAATATATACACATATACTTCATATTAATTAGGACAGTGTGCTTCATGAAAGAAGAAAATATATGCGACAACAATAAATACACATACACTACATATTAATCACACATAAAGATGTCACAGAATGAACAACTACAAACTATATTGACCCTAGAAACTGGACTCTTTTTCAAACCTTTATGGATAATTTTAAACGTATGAGCTACAGTGTCTAATGAGCTTACTAGATTAAAATATGAACTCTTCAAGCAAGTTGTACAATCCCATTTTTGAATTTTCAAACCAAGTAACAAATAAATAGTAAATTTCCAATAAAGCCAATCCACCACCAGTGCTTTATTCAGGTCAGGAAACCATCAACAATGCTAGTGAATCGAAATAGACCACACACGACTTCACTATACTTCAAGATTACAACAAGATGAAAAAGAATACAAGATTGCAACATGTAGAACAACAAGATGTCAACAACAATGTAGTGAATCGAAATAGGCCACACACAACTTCACTAGACTTCAAGACAAGATTGCAACAAGTAGAACAATAAGATGTCAACAACAATGCTAGTGAATCGAAATAGGCCACACACGGCTTCACTAGACTTCAAGATTACAACAAGATGAAAAAGAATACAAGACTGCAACAAATGTAGTGAATCGAAATTGGCCCCACACGGCTTCACTACTTGAATATACAAACAACAATGTCACAAGATTATAAAAGAACTGGAATACATTTCAGAATTTCAAATACTAACCTTGATTGTTTTGACTGTTTCTCCCAGTATCTACAAGTGTAGAGGTAGAATCTTTTGACGAAGGAATGGACAATGCCGCTAGCATCTTAGGATCCAATAATCCTATAATCTAAAGTTGAGCAATTACATCTGCAATAGCTTTTTATCTAATGGTTCTCTTTTGTTCCTCGATTTGATCCTCTAATTTTTGCATCCTTTCTTGCATTTGATGCACGACATCATTGGTGGCATTGAAGGTTCGATCAGAAGTGCCATTTGTTGTATCCCTTTTTCCATAAGTACTTATTGTTAGCTTAATGTAGGTTCATCCAAGTGCGAGCAATTCTATGTTGCAGTCTGATGGTTGCATCTTTTAAATGATAGAACTACTCTATGGTGGGGCGTTTAAGTTAGTGATACTGAAATCTTCTTACCATTTAGAAATTCTATTAGTACCCTTTGAAAGGTATAATAAAGATTTGATTGATGCTCAGCTTAAATCCAAGTTCTTTTAGGAAAAAGGGATTGATAATGTTACATATCAGTATCAACAGTTGGCCTCTTATGGTTTGTTATATCCAATCAACGAAATCAGCCAATATACCAATCTCGGCACACAGTTACCAAACACAAATAACCATCCAATACAGTTCAACAGCAATAAACAATATCAGCCACCAAATGAATGAGAAATAGTTTAAAATCGTTACTCCATGTATGTGCAATATTCAACCATTATGCAGCTGAAAAGAAAGCTTTGAGTCCTAAAGGAAGCTTCCTCCCAGATTGGTAAACTGTATGTTTGTATGTTCCAATACAACAATGCAAGACATGCTCTATCCAGGAGCTAAGTTTTATAAACAAGAGAGAAAAGTTAAAAGAGCAAATGTACTAGAAAGAGTCAGCAGGCACTAGTAATATGCACACTTTAAGGAAACATCTTACCTCAACTGTGCTCCTCCCTTCTCGAGCATTGTAATTGATATTAGCATTCACAATTTGCTAAGAAAGAAGAGAAGAACAAGTCAAAAAGGTCATTTTCAGGGAGAAGGGGGTGCCTAGCAAAAGAGGAAGGAAGTGAATGACGACATGAACAGCCTGGGTTTTTACAATGAATACCTGCTTATCTGGGAATACTCCAATTACTCTCGCAATATACCATTTCAGCACTGCTCCTAATTCTATCTGGAAAAAAGAACAAGGTGTGCTTAATAAGTCTTTAGAAACAGCTGGTTAGTTAACATTAGACAGAACGCGGGCGAGCCTAGAGGAATCGAAGGAAGGAATCAAGCAACATATTGGCTTACTACAAAGAAATGTGGATTTCCGAGCTTGAAATAAAAAAAAGGGCAGCCTGGTGCACTAAAGCTACCGCTATGCGCGGTGTTTGGGGAAGGGCCCCACCACAAGGGTGTATCGTACGCAGTCTTACCTTACATTTGAGCACAGCTGTCGGAGTCTTACTAAATCTGGTTATATTTGGAGCCTATTGGCCACACTGCCAACATATGGACAACCAATAACGAGAAACATGTGTCACTGTGCAATTAATTGCAATATAATCATAAAAACGGAAAATGTACCTATTGCTTGAAGAGGTCAGCCCTAGAAGCACTCCTAGCCAAAATAAGTAGTCCAGAGACCAAGCGATCTAGGAGATGAACCGCTTATATAAGAGTCATGCGAATGTAACAAATTGCTTACATTTGATAAGATAAGAAAAAGTAACTGATGAAATAATGAACAGGACACAAAAGTATGCACTGCTGATGCTAGGGAAACAAAGGATATGAAACAAAGGAACAAGATATAAAATTATAAGAAGTTGTGGCATGCACAATTGCCTCTTAAACTACAATGTTCTCTATACCTTCTAAGAGCCAACAATTATAGGGTGTTTGCGTCAGCACAATTAATAGTGGCTTCAAGGACCCAGGTTATTTAGTAACAGATATTCACCTTTTTCCTTTTTACTTGCTGATCAATATTAAGAAAAATAAGCAGTTCACTCCTAATTCTTAATATCTTTTTGTGGGGGTTCAGCATACTATATTTATTATAGTCATCTTGATAAAAGATGTTTCGAGTAATGCAAGCAAGGGAAATACATAATAATTAGATAAAGAATCAGTGAATCAAAGTGAAAACTGGAAATATAACAGAAGTGAGTACCAGTGCATGGTTATGCATTGTACATATATCTGAAATGAAAGAGCTTAACATGAGGTGAACCATTAAAAACAGGAGCGTACCACTGTTCTTTACATCAATATTGTAATATCAGATCTAAACACAAAACTACATCATAATTTATATAAAAACTTATTCATAAGGGAAAAAAGAAAAGGTCCATAAGTATTGCACGATCCACAGTATGCCAGCTAATTCTTCCACTTTAATTTCAGGAACTGATAGATTCATAAGTGTGCTTGAGTAATCGCATGATGGATCTAGTGGTTGTACAATATAATCTGTCCACTCAAGCTGACCATATTTATAGCATCGTTGCATAAGTAAGTATTGGTTCTTTTTCAAAGTTTCAAAAAATTCAAAAAAATTGAAGACTTAACATACTCTAAACAATCTTAACATATCACTTTCTCAATGACCAAAGATACAATTGTAGTGGGTTGCGGATAACTAGATTATGAAATAGATTTATTATGTGTAATGAATCTATTCTTTTTTGTGCGTGGATATTTTTTAGATTTTGTTTTAATAAATTATTCTTTTTGTAAGATGTATCCATTAATTTATTTGGTTTGTTATTTTATCCTGTAGTAACTGCAGAGTTACAAATTTCTGTGTAATAATTTATTCTATCTGTACTGTAATATATATCTAATTCTAGATTTTCTATGTCATTTATTATCTTGTGTTGTTCTTCTCGTAGTGAGTTTTTTAAAGTATATAAACTATCACATGTACTTTTCTAGATTTTCTAAGGTTTTTTCTATCCATATTAGCTTTTCTTTTAGATCTTCCATTATTTTCCTAATTTGGTTTCTGTAATTAATTTCATTATTTAGATTATCTTGGTTTTATCTAGTTTTTCTAATGTATTCTAACATCCACAGTCTTGATCTGAATAATATCCTTCTGGGTAAATGTCTTCATATATCTGTTCTAACGCATTTATTATTTCAATTTCATAGTTTATTACCTCTTCTAATATTATTTTCTTAATATCTATAATTTCTATGTCTTTAAGTATATATAAGATTAAAACTTTAAGGTAGTCTAAACGATCTATTTCTAAAATTGATATTTTATAGTTATTTGTTTTAGCCTTAGTAGTTCTTACATATTTTTATTAAGAGATTTTATATATTTTTTATTTTCCATGTATTTGTCTATATTTATTTTTATCTGTTTTTCTAATAACTGTATATTTCGCATATCTTTAAAAATTCTACGTGATTTTAACATAGTAAATATTTATAAGAGTAGTTAGGTAGACATGGTATATAATTTACTCTAGTCATGTAATATTCTCCAAATGCTTTTTCTAATATAATTTTCCTTATATCTGCAACATTTATATCTCTAAGTGCATACAAAATAAGTATCTTAAATTTATCTACCATGACATCAGATATATTATCATTCATTATCATAAAATTATTTTTTTCAAAATATTCCCTTCAACCATGTTCATAATAAAATATAGTCATCTCAGATTACTATATACTAGATTATTCTTAAATAACATGTTCTTCGGTCACTATTAGCATGGTAATTCGGATACTTTTTCCCTTAAACAGCGCCTCGACTCTGGTTACTCCCTGCCACGGCTTCTTGCCTCATTGGTTTCACCTTTAGGATGGCATAGTTCTTAGGGATTTTTCTCCGTTTTCACTTTGCTAATAAACTTCTTAACATATTATTCTTCAAATAATTCTACTATAAAGTAACTAATATGAATTTATTTTATCATATCATGATTGTTGGGAATTATGAATTTAGCTATTCATAATCATAAATAGATATACCTGTTCCGGTAGCTTTGATATTTCTGAGGTTTGTTGCTCCATAGCTTTTTCCATTGAAGTGTATATATTTAATTAACTGGGCAAAATATTTTTAAATGGAGAGAGTTTTTTTGCTAATGTGTGAAGGCTTGCCTTCGCAATGCCTTCTTTCTTCTTTATTTATAAGTGAACGAACTTTACAACTTTACAAAGTATTTTTTACATGTGTTCTAAAAGATAAGAATAATAAAGCTAAAGAAGACAAAAAAGGTTACAAAAAGTCCTAAAGGCTACTAAAGCCTACTACCTAAAAGTCTAGGCCTAAAACAAGAAAGTCTTTACATAAATAGTAAAGTACAATAATTTTACGTAACTAAAATAAATATCTTGTCTCCGTTGTTTTTGTCGTATCTGTTGTATCTCCATTATTGCTCCTCTTATCTTTCCAGCTGGCGTCCTTATCTCTTTTTATCCTAGCTGAACTGCTGGGACATCATTATCTCCTCCATTACATTTTGAACATTTGTGATCTGGATATTTATGTCCAATAGTTTTGCAATATCTGGTTAATAATTCTTCCGAAATAAATTTTTCTCTGATAGCTCTGGCGATAGGTTCCGTTTCTGGTTTAAGCAAAGTAAGAATCCATTGCCTAATAGTTTCCATACCTGTTTCTCGTAACTCTTTTGAATTTGAATATATAAGTACATGATTTCTTGAATAGTAGCTCCATATGGGATTTTGGTTGCAGTATGTATTTGCTAACTCTTGCAAAATTGTAGATAGTCCGATAATCCTTTTGTTCGCATAAAATTTTGGTATCTCGATTCTAGGTATTTCTGGCTGTGAAATAATATCTTGTGGTATAATCATATCTCGTGTCATCCCTATCTTTACAACTTGTATAGGTTTTTTGACTTCATCCCTATCTTTACAACTTGTATAGGTTTTTTGACTTCATCAAATAATATCTCTGCTGGTGCCGTGTAAATTTTTATAAAAAACAAGGTACCTTTGGTTATTCTTTTAAAAGTGATAAATGCATCATATATCTCTGGTATAGTAGATATCTCGTTTCCATCCGTGGTATATACAGTACTAAGTAGTCCATATTCATAGCAGGTTTTAACTAAGCTTGGTTTGGTTTTAGGTAAAGCAATTAGTTTATTATATACGGTCAATCTCTGGGTTATATAGTTTGTATCTGGTTCTTGGATGTTTGTAGCTTTGGGGTTGCTATTTAAAAAGGTTTGTACATTGTAGATATTTTCTATGTATGTCTGGGCTGTGTAGTTGTAAGTCTTTTTGTCTTGGTTTAGACTTTCTCGGTATGTGGTAACTTGTGGGGGTATAAACATGGGATCTTTTGATGTATTTGGTGTATATGGTTTATCAAATAGCTTGTTTAGGTTCATATTTTTTCTAACTCCTCTTCTTGTACCTGCAGAAGTAGATTGATAAACGTTATGGGTTTTATGGAGTATCCCAACATCTCCTTCTAGCTCTGGAATTTTATTATCTTCCGATCGACATAGCTCTGCGCATTGCTGAGTTAGCTGATTCATAGTTATAGACTTCAGTTTATCTTCACTAGTCTTTAGTTTTAGCTTCTCTATCTCAGTACCCATACTGTCCACTTTCAATGAAAGCGTAGTTAGGGCGTTGAGTATCTTTTCATGTATATTTTCTTCAATCATTTCAATCTGTGTAGCTTTGTCTTGATATGTAATCTGCAATAACATTCTTGTTAGTACTGATTACTTCTATTATAAATGTGAAATTTAATATGTTTAAAACTAGTCTCCGAATCTCTTTTGTTGTAACTGAATTTTGTATTTTCTTTGTTAGCCACCAGCGTACCTGTGTATTATCTGTTCGCACAATAAATTTGTTATATACAATATATGGCTCAAATGCTAACAAACATTTATATAATGAACATAATTCTTTCCTATTTATTTCCCATTTTATTTTTGTCTCGTTGAACGTACCTGAGTAGTATCTACAATGGTGTTCTATTTTTTCTGTTTCATATTTATATTTAAGTACTCCTCCGTAACTATATTCACTGGCATCTGCTTCTACTATATATGTAAATTTTCTATTTTCATCTGAAATTGTAATTTTGGTAATTCCTTGCAAAGTAATTTTATTTTTTGAACTTGTTTTTTATCTTCTTCATTATAATTATATTCTATATCCTTTTTTAATTTTTTCTGTAGTGGTTTTAGATTTTCTGCTAATTTTGGAATATATTCTCTTACTTGGTTTACTAATCCTTAAAATGATTGCAATTTCTTTTTTGTATCTAATTCTTCTTTTGAATTTATTATTTTTTGTACTATATGTTGTTGCATTTTTACTCCACTTTTATCTATTTGTATTCCTAAAAATTCTATCTGGTTTTTCATAATTTCGGCTTTCTTTTCACTTAGACTTATTCCTGATTTTTCTATTATATCTGTAAACTGTTCCAATAATTTTATATGTTCTTCTTTAGTTTTTGTATATAATAATATATCATCTATGTATACTATGCAATTAGGTAATTGTTTAAAATAATTATCCATCTAACTAACTTATATCTCTCTTCTGTAGTTTTTAAATTACTGTGCTTTGATACCATTTATAGGGGGGTGCGGATTACTAGATTATGAAATAGATTTATTTTGTGTAATGAATCTATTCTTTTTTGTGCGTGGATATTTTTTAGATTTTGTTTTAATAAATTATTCTTTTTGTAAGATGTATCCATTAATTTATTTGGTTTGTTATTTTATCCTGTAGTAATTGCAGAGTTACAAATTTCTGTGTAATAATTTATTCTATCTGTACTGTAGTATATATCTAATTCTAGATTTTTTATGTCATTTATTATCTTGTGTTGTTCTTCTCGTAGTGAGTTTTTTAAATTATATAAACTATCACATGTACTTTTTTCTAGATTTTCTAAGGTTTTTTCTATCCATATTAACTTTTCTTTTAGATCTTCCATTATTTTTCTAATTTGGTTTCTATAATTAATTTCGTTATTTAGATTATCTTGGTTTTCTCTAGTTTTTCTAATATATTCTAACATCCACAGTCTTGATCTGAATAATATCCTTCTTGGTAAATGTCTTCGTATATCCGTTCTAGCGAATTTATAATTTCAATTTCGTAGTTTATTACTTCTTCTAGTATCATTTTCTTAATATCTATAATTTCTATATCTTTAAGTATATATAAGATTAAAACTATAAGATAGTCTAAACGATCTATTTTCTAAAATTGATATTTTATAGTTATTTGTTTTAGCCTTAGTAGTTCTTACATATTTTTATTAAGAGATTTTATATATTTTTTATTTTCCATGCATTTGTCTATATTTATTTTTATCTGTTTTTCTAGTAACTGTATATTTCGCATATCTTTAAAAATTCTACGTAATTTAAACATAATAAGTATTTATAAGAGTAGCTAGGTAGACATGGTATATAATTTACTCTAGTCATGTAATATTCTCCAAATGCTTTTTCTAATATAATGTTTCTTATATCTGCAACATCTATATCTCTAAGTGCATACAAAATAAGTATCTTAAATTTATCTACCATGACATCAGATATATTATCATTCATTATCATAAAATTGTTTTTTTCAAAATATTCCCTTCAACCATGTTTATAATAAAATATAGTCATCTCATATTACTATATACTAGATTATTCTTAAATAACATGTTCTTCGGTCACTATTAGCATGGTAATTCGGATACTTTTTCCCATAAACAGCGCCTCGACTCTGGTTACTCCCTGCCACGGCTTCTTGCCTCATTGGTTTCACCTTTAGGATAGCATAGTTCTTAGGGATTTTTCTCCGTTTCCACTTTGCTAATAAACTTCTTAACATATTATTCTTCGAATAATTCTACTATAAAGTAACTAATATGAATTTATTTTATCATATCATGATTGTTGGGAATTATGAATTTAGCTATTCATAATCATAAATAGATATACCTGTTCCGGTAGCTTTGATATTTCTGAGGTTTGTTGCTCCATAGCTTTTTCCATTGAAGTGTATATATTTAATTAACTAGGCAAAATATTTTTAAATGGAGAGAGTTTTTTTGCTAATGTGTGAAGGCTTGCCTTCGCAATGCCTTCTTTCTTCTTTATTTATAAGTGAACGAACTTTACAACTTTACAAAATATTTTTTACATGTGTTCTAAAAGATAAGAATAATAAAGCTAAAGAAGACAAAAAAGGTTACAAAAAGTCCTAAAGGCTACTAAAGCCTACTACCTAAAAGTCTAGGCCTAAAACAAGAAAGTCTTTACATAAATAGTAAAGTACAATAATTTTACGTAACTGAAATAAATATCTTGTCTCCGTTGTTTTTGTCGTATCTGTTGTATCTCCATTATTGCTCCTCTTATCTTTCCAGCTGGCATCCTTATCTCTTTTTATTCTAGCTGAACTGCTGGGACATCATTATCTCCTCCATTACATTTTGAACATTTGTGATCTGGATATTTATGTCCAATAGTTTTGCAATATCTGGTTAATAATTCTTCCGAAATAAATTTTTCTCTGATAGCTCTGGCGATAGGTTCCGTTTCTGGTTTAAGCAACGTGAGAATCCATTGCCTAATAGTTTCCATATCTGTTTCTTGTAACTCTTTTGAATTTGAATATATAAGTACATGATTTCTTGAATAGTAGCTCCATATGGGGTTTTGGTTGCAGTATGTATTTGCTAGCTCTTGCAAAATTATAGATAGTCCGATAAACCTTTTGTTCGCATAAAATTTTGGTATCTCGATTCTAGGTATTTCTGGCTGTGAAATAATATCTTGTGGTATAATCATATCTCGTGTCATCCCTATCTTTACAACTTGTATAGGTTTTTTGACTTCATCAAATAATATCTCTGCTGGTGTCGTGTAAATTTTTATAAAAAAAGGTACCTTTGGTTATTCTTTTAAAAGTGATAAATGCGTCATATATCTCTGGTATAGTGGATATCTCATTTCCGTCCGTGGTATATACATACTAAGTAGTCCATATTCATAGCAAGTTTTAACTAAACTTGGTTTGGTTTTAGGTAAAGCAATTAGCTTATTATATCCGTTCAATCTTTGGGTTATATAGTTTGTATCTCGTTCTTGGATGTTTGTAGCTTTGGGGTTGCTATTTAAAAAGGTTTGTACATTGTAGATATTTTCTATGTATGTTCGGGCTGTGTAGTTGTAAGTCTTTTTGTCTTAGTTTAGACTATCTCGGTATGTGGTAATTTGTGGGGGTATAAACATGGGATCTTTTGATGTATTTGGTGTATATGGTTTATCAAATAGCTTGTTTAGGTTCATATTTTTTCTAACTCCTCTTCTTGTACCTGCAGAAGTAGATTGATAAACGTTATGGGTTTTATGGAGTATCCCAACGTCTCCTTCTACCTCTGGAATTTTATTGTCTTCCGATCGACATAGCTCTGCGCATTGCTGAGTTAGCTGATTCATAGCTATAGACTTCAGTTTATCTTCACTAGTCTTTAGCTTTAGCTTCTCTATCTCAGTACCCATACTGTCCACTTTCAATGAAAGCGTAGTTAGGGCGTTGAGTATCTTTTCATGTATATTTTCTTCCATCATTTCAGTCTGTGTATCTATGTCTTGATATGTAATCTGCAATAACATTCTTGTTAGTACTGATTACTTCTATTATAAATGTGAAATTTAATATGTTCAAAACTAGTCTCCGAATCTCTTTTGTTGTAACTGAATTTTATATTTTCTTTGTTAGCCACCAGCGTACCTGTGTATTATCTGTTGGCACAATAAATTTGTTATATATAATATATGGCTCAAATGCTAACAAACATTTATATAATGAACATAATTCTTTCCTATTTATTTCCCATTTTATTTTTGTCTCGTTGAACGTACTTGAGTAGTATCTACAATGGTGTTCTATTTTTTCTGCTTCATATCTATATTTAAGTACTCCTCCGTAACTATATTCACTGGCATCTGCTTCTACTATATATGTAAATTTTCTATTTTCATCTGAAATTGTAATTTTGGTAATTCCTTGCAAAGTAATTTTATTTTTTGAACTTGTTTTTTATCTTCTTCATTATAATTATATTCTATATCCTTTTTTAATTTTTTCTGTAGTGGTTTTAGGTTTTCTGCTAATTTTGGAATATATTCTCTTACTTGGTTTACTAATCCTAAAAATGATTGTAATTTCTTTTTTGTATCTAATTCTTCTTTTGAATTTATTATTTTTTGTACTATATGTTGTTGCATTTTTACTCCACTTTTATCTATTTGTATTCCTAAAAATTCTATCTGGTTTTTCATAATTTCGTCTTTCTTTTCACTTAGACTTATTCCTGATTTTTCTATTATATCTGTAAACTGTTCCAATAATTTTATATGTTCTTCTTTAGTTTTTGTATATAATAATATATCATCTATGTATACTATGCAATTAGGTAACTGTTTAAAATAATTATCCATAAAATATTGATATCTACCTGGTGCATTTTTATATCCAAATGGTAATACATTCCACTCATAAAATCCTTGTGGTACCGTAAATGCAGTTAGTTCTTTAGATTCTTCGTCTATCTTTAGATGGTAAAATCCTCATTTACAATCGAATTTGCTAAATTAATTATATCCTTGTATTTGTCTTATTTTTAATATCTTATTTGGTATTGGATAATTGTATGTTATAGTTTTTGCATTTAAATTTCTATAATCAATAACCATCCTACTTTTTCCTCTTTTTTGTTCACTATGTTTATTTACTATAAATGCTGGACTATTATGTTTACTATTACTTTTTTGTATATATTGTTTTTCTAATAATTCATCTATATGCATTTTAAATTCTTTTAAATCGTCAAAATTATATGTTAATGGTTTTTGGGTTATTATACTATTTTTATCTATTAATTCAATTTTTATGGTAGTTTTATGTTTTTCCCATCCTTTTAATGGATCTTCACTATATAATTGTTCTAATTTTTTCTTAACTATTTATATCTTATTTATTGAAAATATAGTTATTTCTGTTTTATTTATCGAAAATACTACTAATTCTATTGTATCTTCAGAGTTTTTTATATTTTCTAACTTTTGTGTAATTTTTTCACTTCCTTTTATCCAATCAGTTTTCTTTCTTATTTTATTATTAACTCTTTTTGCTCTTACTTTTTGTTTACATGGTGTTGTAAACCACCAATCGTTTCTAGTTATTATATGTGGGTATAATTTATCTAAAAATGGCATTCCTAAAAGTATATCTTTTGATGTTAGTTCATAATTATAAATTTCTTCTATTGTCAATATCTTATCCCATATTTGTGCTTTTATATTCCTAGCTTTATAAGTAATTAAGCTTCCTTCATTATTAAATCCTTTAACTACTATTGGTATTTTTAATTTATCCCATTTACTTTCTGGTAAGCAATTATATCTACATAAATTAGCTTCTGCTCCTGTATCTATCATAGGCGTATAATATCTACTGTAATATCCTTCCACTACTATCTTCATTAATGCATATATTTTCATTTTATGTTATGGCTCTTTTTAAGAATAATTTCTCTCAATTATATGTTATGGTCAATTGCGTATGTTCTATATTATATGGTTTTACTTATTCTAACCATTTTATTCCTAATATTATATTTTCTTTTTGCATTTCTTCCTTTACTTCAAATTCTATTTTTATTTTTCTAACTCCGATTATTATTTCTTTACGTAACTAAAATAAGTATCTTGTCTCCGTTGTTTTTGTCATATCTGTTGTATCTCCATTATTGCTCCTCTTATTTTTTCAGCTGGCGTCCTTATCTCTTTTTATTCTAGCTGAACTGCTGGGACATCATTATCTCCTCCATTACATTTTGAACATTTGTGATCTGGATATTTATGTCCAATAGTTTTGCAATATCTGGTTAATAATTCTTCCAAAATAAATTTTTCTCTGATAGCTCTGGCGATAGGTTCCGTTTCTGGTTTAAGCAACGTGAGAATCCAGTGCCTAATAGTTTCCATATCTGTTTCTCGTAACTCTTTTGAATTTGAATATATTATTACATGATTTCTTGAATAGTAGCTCCATATGGGATTTTGGTTGCAGTATGTATTTGCTAGCTCTTGCAAAATTTTAGATAGTCCGATAAACCTTTTGTTCGCATAAAATTTGGGTATCTCAATTCTAGGTATTTCTAGTTGTGGAATAATATCTTGTGGTATAATCATATCTCGTGTCATCCCTATCTTTACAACTTGTATGGGTTTTTTAACTTCATCATATAATATCTCTGCTGGTACCATATAAATTTTTATAAAAAACAAGGTACCTTTGGTTATTCTTTTAAAAGTGATAAATGCGTCATATATCTCAGGTATAGTGGATATCTCGTTTCCTTCCGTGGTATATATAGTACTAAGTAGTCCATGTTCATAGCAAGTTTTAACTAAGCTTGGTTTGGTTTTAAGTAAGGCAATTAGTTTATTATATCCGGTCAATCTCTGGGTTATATAGTTTGTATCTGGTTCTTGGATGTTTGTAGCTTTGGGGTTGCTATTTAAAAAGGTTTGTACATTGTAGATATTTTCTATGTATGTTCGGGTTGTGTAGTTGTAAGTCTTTTTGTCTTGGTTTAGACTATCTCGGTATGTGGTAATTTGTGGGGGTATAAACATGGGATCTTTTGATGTATTTGGTGTATATGGTTTATCAAATAGCTTGTTTAGGTTCATATTTTTTCTAACTCCTCTTCTTGTACCTGCAGAAGTAGATTGATAAACGTTATGGGTTTTATGGAGTGTCCCAACATCTCTTTCTAGCTCTGGAATTTTATTGTCTTCCGATCGACATAGCTCTGCGCATTGCTGAGTTAGCTGATTCATAGCTATAGACTTCAGTTTATCTTCACTAGTCTCTAGCTTTAGCTTCTCTATCTCAGTACCCATACTGTCCACTTTCAATGAAAGCGTAGTTAGGGCGTTGAGTATCTTTTCATGTATATTTTCTTCTATCATTTCAATCTGTGTAGCTTTGTCTTGATATGTAATCTGCAATAACATTCTTGTTAGTACTAATCACTTCTATTGTAAATGTGAAATTTAATATGTTTAAAACTAGTCTCCGAATCTCTTTTGTCGTAACTGAATTTTGTATTTTCTTTGTTAGCCACCAGCGTACCTGTGTATTATCTGTTCGCACAATAAATTTGTTATATACAATATATGGCTCAAATGCTAACAAACATTTATATAATGAACGTAATTCTTTCCTATTTATTTCCCATTTTATTTCTGTCTCGTTGAACGTACTTGAGTAGTATCTACAATGGTGTTCTATTTTTTCTGCTTCATATCTATATTTAAGTACTCCTCTGTAACTATATTCACTGGCATCTGCTTCTACTATATATGTAAATTTTCTATTTTCATTTGGGAATTGTAATTTTGATAATTCTTTGCAAAGTAATTTTATTTTTTGAACTTGTTTTTTATCTTCTTCATTATAATTATATTCTATATCCTTTTTTAATTTTTTCTGTAGTGGTTTTACTAATCCTAAAAATGATTGTAATTTCTTTTTTGTATCTAATTCTTCTTTCGAATTTATTATTTTTTGTATTATATGTTGTTGCATTTTTACTCCACTTTTATCTATTTGTATTCCTAAAAACACTATCTGATTTTTCATAATTTCGGCTTTCTTTTCACTTAGACTTATTCCTGATTTTCCTATTATATCTGTAAACTGTTCCAATAATTTTATATGCTCTTCTTTAGTTTTTGTATATAATAATATATCATCTATGTATACTATGCAATTAGGTAATTGTTTAAAATAATTGTCCATAAAATGTTGATATCTACCTGGTGCATTTTTATATCCAAATGGTAATACATTCCACTCATAAAATCCTTGTGGTACCGTAAATGCGGTTAATTTTTTAGATTCTTCTTCTATCTTTAGGTGGTAAAATCCTGATTTACAATCAAATTTGCTAAAATAATTATATCCTTGGATTTGTCTTATTTTTAATATCTTATTTGGTATTGGATAATTATATGTTTATGTTTTTGCATTTAAATTTCTATAATCAATAACCATCCTACTTTTTCTTCTTTTTTGTTCACTATGTTTATTTACTATAAATGCTGGACTATTATGTTTGCTATTACTTTTTTGTACATATTGTTTTTCTAATAATTCATCTATATGCATTTTAAATTCTTTTAAATCGTCAAAATTATATGTTAATGGTTTTTGGGTTATTATACTATTTTTATCTATTAATTCAATTTTTATGGTAGTTTTATGTTTTTCCCATCCTTTTAATGGATCTTCACTATATAATTGTTCTAATTTTTTCTTAACTATTTCTATCTTATTTATTGAAAATATAGTTATTTCTGTTTTATTTATCGAGAATACTACTAGTTCTATTGTATCTTCAGTGGTTTTTATATTTTCTAACTTTTGTGTAATTGTTTCACTTCCTTTTATCCAATCAGTTTTCTTTCTTATTTTATTATTAACTCTTTTTGCTCTTAATTTTTGTTTACATGGTGTTGTAAACCACCAGTCGTTTCTAGTTATTATGTGTGGGTACAATTTATCTAAAAATGTCATTCCTAAAAGTATATATCTTTTGACGTTAGTTCATAATTATAAATTTCTTCTATTGTCAATATCTTATCCCATATTTGTGCTTTTACATTCCTAGCTTTATAAGTAATTAAGCTTCCTTCATTATTAAATCCTTTAACTACTATTGGTATTTTTAATTTATCCCATTTACTTTCTGGTAAGCAATTATATCTACATAAATTAGTGTCTGCTCCTGTATCTATCATAGGCGTATAATATCTACTGTAATATCCTTCCACTACTATCTTCATTAATACATATATCTTCATTTTATGTTAAGGCCCTTTTTAAGAATAATTTCTCTCTATTATATGTTATGGTCAATTGTGTATGTTCTATATTATATGGTTTTACTTATTCTAACCATTTTATTCCTAATATTATATCTGCTTTTTGCACTTCTTCTTTTACTTCAAATTCTATTTTTATTTTTCTAACTCCGATTGTTATTTCTTTTTCTGCTATATTTTTACTATTTATTAAACTTCTTGGTAGATCTGGGCATATATCATTATCAATTTTTATTTCTTCATCTTTTACTAGATATTTTTCTATATAATTTTCTTCTTGTCCTGTGTTTAATAGTATTAAATATTCTTTTTCATTTATTTTTCCTGTTATATTATATTGATTTAAATTACTTATTGAATTCGTTTCATAACTTGTTCTTTTTGATGAGCTTGATGATTCTGGTTTTTCATTAGCTATTCTTTTTGTTATACTTATTCTATCATTTACTATTTCTAAATTTTCTTCTATATCTATGTCTCTATAGCTATAATCATTATAATCTATTGTTTTTACAATTTGTTCAAATGGGCTATCTATTTGTATCTTGTTAATTTTATTTTTTCCTGTTATTTTATGTTTTGTTGTTAATACATATAAATTTTTACATCTTGCTGTAAATATTTTACTTCCTGGGGTTAATTCTATTCCTATATTTTCCAATATAATACTAGTGATTTATCTATATTTCTATCTGTTACTGCTACTGAATAATTTGCACTTATTATGAATTTAAATTTTTGGTATATCAAATTTCCTTTTACGGCAGTTATTATGCTTTTTTCTATAGGTTTTATAATTCTATCATCTGCTAAATATAATTCTATCGGTGTATCTATTCCTTCTCTAAAACAAGCTTTTATTAATATTTCTGTACCTCCAAGGTGTACATATTTTATTGGATCTCCTTTACTTTTTATATCATTTATTTCTTTATTAATTATTCTTTTTGTTACTAGTGGTATACTAGCTTTACCTTTTGCATATCTGCAGTCTATTACATGTTCTTTTTGGCATACTACATAATATTCATCTTTTTTCCTAGTAAAAATATTTTTTATTGTTGGTATTTTAAATATTTTTTCTACACTTAAATCTAACTCTTTTCCTTTTATTTCATCAAATATATTACTGTCAAATATTATTTTTTATTCTATTCCTTCATCATTTAAATATTCTTTCTTTGTTATTATTTTTATATCTTCTTCATTCATTTGATTCATCTATTTCACTATCTATTTCAGTATTTGTTTCGTTTTTTGAAATTTCATATATACTATCTTCACTTTCTAATTCATAATCTATATAATTTATTTGCATATATTCTTTATTATCTATTTTTATTTCTGATATTTGTTTATTTTTTGGATTTTTAGGTAATTTACAATCTCTAGCTAAATGTCCTAACTTTCCACAATTATAACATGTACATTCTTTTATAGACTTTTTCTTTCTATATGGTCTTTTATTTTTATAATTTTTTACATAATATCTTTTTCTTGGTTTCTTATATTTATATTTTGATTTTTTATATTTCTTGTATTTCTTATGTCTTTTTCTTTTCTTATAATATCTTTCTTCGCATCCAAATTGGGGTGCTATTTTATTTTTGCAACATGCTAAATTTCTTATTAATGTTTTTTCCATTTTTATTTCTTCTCTATATTTTTCACATAAATTTCTATACCATTGTTGTAAGAATTTTATTCTAGCTCCTAACGTATATACTCTTTTTGCTTCTTCCCAACTTTTTATTATCTTTGAACTAAATGGTTCGGGTAATTTATTAAAATATAATTTTCTTATTTCTTTACTTTCTTCTATACTATATGCTCCTTTATAATAATATTCTTTAAATGCGCAAGTATATTCGTCTATATAACACATATTACATATTGTTAATTTTAACATTAAATTCCTATTTGTATCTTTTTCTTCATTTTGTTCTTCTTCTATTGTTGTCATACTACCAAATTCATCTTTTATAGCTGTTTCATATTTTTTCAATAGTTCTATAGGTGTTAGTTTAGTTGTTGTTGATGATGTTCCTTCCATAGGTTTATTAGCTCTTAATACTTTCTTACTATTTTTAGTTAAGTTTGAAAATCATAGTTTTACTGATCCTATTAATGTTCTTTCTATATATTCTAGTGCATCTATTATGTTTATATTATTATCTAATAATTGTTTTGTCATATATCCTATCCATAATTATATTGTTTTTTCTGTATCTATTACACAGTCTAGGTCTAAAAAGTTATAATTTTTATTAACTATTTGTTTTGGTGTACATTTGTCATATTCATTATATCTTTTAAATTTACTTTTATAATATATGGGTTTTCTTATTTCTGTTGTTTTAGGTATTATATTATCATCTTCTTTTTTATCAAGAGTATTTGTTTCTGTGTTGGCATTTTCTAGGTTTTCTTTATTAATTATTTCTTGTTTTTCTTTAATTTCTAAATTTTTTATATTTGTTAATATTTCTGTATATGTTTCACTATTTTCTGAGTCATAATTATCTGACTCTTCAACCTCTATATTATTTATTTCTAATTTTTCATAAATTAATTTATCTCGTTTATTAATTTTTGTTCTCTATCTTTTTCTTCTTTTTCCTTTTGTCTTTGTTCGTCCAAATCGGAAAACTAGCAGATAACTAGATGGTAATATAATAACTAATTCTATCATAACATCTAACTGTCTTATATCTCATTTCTGTAGTTTTTAAATTACTGTGCTCTGATACCATTTGTACGGGGGTGCGAATAACTATATTATGAAATAGATTTTTGTAGGGGGGTGCGGATAACTAGATTATGAAATAGATTTATTATGTGTAATGAATCTATTCTTTTTTGTGCGTGGATATTTTTTAGATTTTGTTTTAATAAATTATTCTTTTTGTAAGATATATCCATTAATTTATTTGGTTTGTTATTTTATCCTGTAGTAACTGCAGAGTTACAAATTTCTGTGTAATAATTTTAGCTGAACTTTTGGGACATCATTATCTCCTCCATTACATTTTGAACATTTGTGATCCGGATATTTATGTCCAATAGTTTTGCAATATCTGGTTAATAATTCTTCCGAAATAAATTTTTCTCTGATAGCTCTGGCGATAGGTTCCGTTTCTGGTTTAAGCAACGTGAGAATCCATTGCCTAATAGTTTCCATATCTATTTCTCGTAACTCTTTTGAATTTGAATATATAAGTACATGATTTCTTGAATAGTAGCTCCATATGGGATTTTGGTTGCAGTATGTATTTGCTAGCTCTTGCAAAATTGTAGATAGTCCGATAATCCTTTTGTTCGCATAAAATTTTGGTATCTCGATTCTAGGTATTTCTGGCTGTGAAATAATATCTTGTGGTATAATCATATCTCGTGTCATCCCTATCTTTACAACTTGTATAGGTTTTTTGACTTTATCAAATAATATCTCTGCTGGTGCCTTGTAAATTTTTATAAAAAACAAGGTACCTTTGGTTATTTTTTTAAAAGTGATAAATGCGTCATATATCTCTGGTATAGTGAATATCTCGTTTCCGTCCGTGGTATATACAGTACTAAGTAGTCCATATTCATAGCAAGTTTTAACTAAACTTGGTTTGGTTTTAGGTAAGGCAATTAGTTTATTATATCCGGTCAATCTCTGGGTTATATAGTTTGTATCTGGTTCTTGGATGTTTGTAGATTTGGGATTGCTATTTAAAAAGGTTTGTACATTGTAGATATTTTCTATGTATGTTCGGGCTGTGTAGTTGTAAGTCTTTTTGTCTTAGTTTAGACTATCTCGGTATGTGGTAATTTGTGGGGGTATAAACATGGGATCTTTTGATGTATTTGGTGTATATGGTTTATCAAATAGCTTGTTTAGGTTCATATTTTTTCTAACTCCTCTTCTTGTACCTACAGAAGTAGATTGATAAACGTTATGGGTTTTATGGAGTGTCCTAATATCTCTTTCTAGCTCTGGAATTTTATTGTCTTCCGATCGACATAGCTCTGCGTATTGCTGAGTTAGCTGATTCATAGCTATAGACTTCAGTTTATCTCCACTAGACTTTAGCTTTAGCTTCTCTATCTCAGTACTCATACTGTCCACTTTCAATGAAAGCGTAGTTAGGGCGTTGAGTATCTTTTCATGTATATTTTCTTCTATCATTTCAATCTGTGTAGCTTTGTCTTGATATGTAATCTGCAATAACATTCTTGTTAGTACTGATTACTTCTATTGTAAATGTGAAATTTAATATGTTTAAAACTAGTCTCCGAATCTCTTTTGTTGTAACTGAATTTTGTATTTTCTTTGTTAGCCACCAGCGTACCTGTGTATTATCTGTTGGCACAATAAATTTGTTATATATAATATATGGCTCAAATGCTAACAAACATTTATATAATGAACATAATTCTTTCCTATTTATTTCCCATTTTATTTTTGTCTCGTTGAACGTACTTGAGTAGTATCTACAATGGTGTTCTATTTTTTCTGCTTCATATCTATATTTAAGTACTCCTCCGTAACTATATTCACTGGCATCTGCTTCTACTATATATGTAAATTTTCTATTTTCATCTGGGAATTGTAATTTTGGTAATTCTTTGCAAAGTAATTTTATTTTTTGAACTTGTTTTTTATCTTCTTCATTATAATTATATTTTATATCCTTTTTTAATTTTTTCTGTAGTGGTTTTAAGTTTTCTGCTAATTTTGAAATATATTCTCTTGGTTTACTAATCCTAAAAATGATTGTAATTTCTTTTTTGTATCTAATTCTTCTTTCGAATTTATTATTTTTTGTACTATATGTTGTTGCATTTTCACTCCACTTTTATCTATTTGTATTCCTAAAAATTCTATCTGGTTTTTCATAATTTTGGCTTTCTTTTCACTTAGACTTATTCCTGATTTTTCTATTATATCTGTAAACTGTTCCAATAATTTTATATGTTCTTCTTTGGTTTTTGTATATAATAATATATCATCTATGTATACTATTCAATTTGGTAATTGTTTAAAATAACTGTCCATAAAATGTTGATATCTACCTGGTGCATTTTTATATCCAAATGGTAATACATTCCACTCATAAAATCCTTGTGGTACCGTAAATGCAGTTAGTTCTTTAGATTCTTCGTCTATCTTTAGATGGTAAAATCCTCATTTACAATCGAATTTGCTAAATTAATTATATCCTTGGATTTGTCTTATTTTTAATATCTTATTTGGTATTGGATAATTGTATGTTATAGTTTTTGCATTTAAATTTCTATAATCACTAATCATTCTACTTTTTCCTCTTTTTTGTTCACTATGTTTATTTACTATAAATGCTGGACTATTATGTTTACTATTATTTTTTTGTATATATTGTTTTTCTAATAATTCATCTATATGCATTTTAAATTCTTTTAAATCGTCAAAATTATATATTAATGGTTTTTGGGTTATTATACTATTTTTATCTATTAATTCAATTTTTATGGTAGTTTTATGTTTTTCCCATCCTTTTAATGGGTCTTCACTATATAATTGTTCTAATTTTTTCTTAACTATTTCTATCTTATTTATTGAAAATATAGTTATTTCTGTTTTATTTATCGAAAATACTACTAATTCTATTGTATCTTCAGTGTTTTTTATATTTTCCAACTTTTGTGTAATTTTTTCACTTCCTTTTATCCAATCAGTTTTCTTTCTTATTTTATTATTAACCCTTTTTGCTCTTACTTTTTGTTTACATGGTGTTGTAAACCACCAATCGTTTCTAGTTATTATGTGTGGGTATAATTTATCTAAAAATGGCATTCCAAAAGGTATATCTTTTGACGTTAGTTCATAATTATAAATTTCTTCTATTGTCAATATCTTATCCCATATATGTGCTTTTACATTCCTAGCTTTATAAGTAATTAAGCTTCCTTCATTATTAAATCCTTTAACTACTATTGGTATTTTTAATTTATCCCATTTACTTTCCCGTAAGCAATTATATCTACATAAATTAGCTTCTGCTCCTATATCTATCATAGGCGTATAATATCTACTGTAATATCCTTCCACTACTATCTTCATTAATACATAAATTTTCATTTTATGTTAAGGCACTTTTTAAGAATAATTTCTCTCAATTATATGTTATGGTCAATTGTGTATGTTCTATATTATATGGTTTTACTTGTTCTAACCATTTTATTCCTAATATTATATCTGCTTTTTGCATTTCTTCTTTTACTTCAAATTCTATTTTTATTTTTCTAACTCCGATTATTATTTCTTTTTCTGCTATATTTTTACTATTTATTAAACTTCTTGGTAGATCTGGGTATATATCATTATCAATTTTTATTTCTTCATCCTTTACTATATATTTTGCTATATAATTTTCTTCTTGTCCTGTATTTAAGAGTATTAAATATTCTTTTTCATTTATTTTTCCTGTTATGTAATATTTATTTAGATTACTTATTGAATTTGTTTCATAACTTGTTCTTTTTGATGAGCTTGATGATTCTGGTTTTTCATTAGCTATTCTTTTTGTTGTACTTATTCTATCATTTACTATTTCTAAATTTTCTTCTATATCTATGTCTCTATAGCTATAATCATTATAATCTATTATTTTTACAATTTGTTCAAATGAGCTATCTATTTGTATCTTGTTAATTTTATTTTTTCCTGTTATTTTATGTTTTGTTGTTAATACATATAAATTTTTAATCTTGCTGTATATATTTTACTTCCTGGGGTTAATTCTATTCCTGATATTTTCCAATATAATACTAGTGATTTATCTATATTTCTATCTGTTACTACTACTGAATAATTTGCACTTATTATGAATTTAAATTTTTGGTATATCAAATTTTCTTTTACGGCAGTTATTATGTTTTTTTCTATAGGTTTTATAATTCTATCATCTGCTAAATATAATTCTATCGGTGTATCTATTCCTTCTCTAAAACATGCTTTTATTAATATTTCTGTACCTCCAAGGTGTACATATTTTATTAGATCTCCTTTACTTTTTATATCATTTATTTCTTTATTAATTATTCTTTTTGTTACTAGTGGTATACTAGCTTTACCTTTTGCATATCTGCAGTCTATTACATGTTCTTTTTGGCATACCACATAATATTCATCTTTTTTCCTAGTAAAAATATTTTTTATTGTTGGTATTTTAAATATTTTTTCTACACTTAAATCTAACTCTTTTCCTTTTATTTCATCAAATATATTACTGTCAAATATTATTTTTTATTCTGTTCCTTCATCATTTAAATATTCTTCCTTTGTTATTATTTTTATATCTTCTTCAGTCATTTGATTCATCTATTTCACTATCTATTTCAGTATTTGTTTCGTTTTTTGAAATTTCATATATACTATCTTCACTTTCTAATTCATAATCTATATAATCTATTTGCATATATTCTGTATCATCTATTTTTATTTCTGATATTTATTTTTTTTTGGATTTTTAGGTAATTTACAATCTCTAGCTAAATGTCCTAACTTTCCACAATTATAACATGTACATTCTTTTATAGACTTTTTCTTTCTATATGGTCTTTTATTTTTATAATTTTTTACATAATATCTTTTTCTTGGTTTCTTATATTTATATTTTGATTTTTTATATTTCTTGTATTTCTTATGTCTTTTTCTTTTCTTATAATATCTTTCTTCGCATCCAAATTGGGGTGCTATTTTATTTTTGCAACATGCTAAATTTCTTATTAATGTTTTTTCCATTTTTATTTCTTCTCTATATTTTTCACATAAATTTTTATACCATTGTTGTAAGAATTTTGTTCTAGCTCTTAACGTATCTACTATTTTTGCTTCTTCCCAACTTTTTATTATCTTTGAACTAAATGGTTCGAGTAATTTATTAAAATATAATTTTCTTATTTCTTTACTTTCTTCTATACTATATGCTCCTTTATAATAATATTCTTTAAATGCGCAAGTATATTCGTCTATATAACACATATTACATATTGTTAATTTTAACATTAAATTCCTATTTGTATCTTTTTCTTCATTTTGTTCTTCTTCTATTGTTGTCATACTACCAAATTCATCTTTTATAGCTGTTTCATATTTTTTCAATAATTCTATAGGTGTTAGTTTAGTTGTTGTTAATGATGTTCCTTCCATAGGTTTATTAGTTCTTAATACTTTCTTACTATTTTCAGTTAAGTTTGAAGACCATAATTTTACTGATCCTATTAATGTTCTTTCTATATATTCTGGTACATCTGTTATGTTTATATTATTATCTAATAATTGTTTTGTCATATATTCTATCCATAATTGTATTATTTTTTCTGTATCTATTACACAGTCTAGATCTAAAAAGTTATAATTTTTATTAACTATTTGTTTTGGTGTCCATTTGTCATATTTATTATATCTTTTAAATTTACTTTTATAATATATGGGTTTTCTTATTTCTGTTGTTTTAGGTATTATATTATCATCTTCTTTTTTATCAAGAGTATTTATTTCTGTGTTGATATTTTCTAAGTTTTCGTCATTAATTATTTCTTGTTTTTCGTTAATGTCTAAATTTTTTATATTTGTTAATATTTCTGTATATGTTTCACTATCTTCTGAGTCATAATTATCTGACTCTTCAACCTCTATATTATTTATTTCTAATTTTTCTTTAAATTGATTTATCTCGTTTATTAATTTTTGTTCTCTATCTTTTTCTTCTTTTTCTTTTTGTCTTTGTTCGTACAAATCTTTTAACATTTGTAGTTCTTTTTCTAATTCAACAATTCTACTATTTTTAGTTTCTTCTATTTTTCGTATTTCTTCCGTAGTTTGTTGTTTAATTTTTTCTATTTCCTTTTTTATAATCTATTTCTTCATTTTCTTTTTCTATTCTTACCATTGCTGTTAATTTATCTTCTAATTTTAATTCTTCTTTTTCTAACATTAGATATAAATGTTCTCCTATTTTCTTGTATCTTCTCCCTAGATTAGAAAATACTATTTTTATTTTTAATCCTTCATGATTTTCGTATATTTTTTCATCTATTATAAATTCTTCTTTATTCATTTTATTGTGAATAGTTCATGTTGGTATATATATTCTAATCTACCTATTTGTGATTCTAATTTTTATATTTCATCTTTTTGTATATTTATTGAGTTTTTACTAACTCCGGCAAATATATTATAATATAGTCTTTCTTTTCTTATTTTTAATTCTTTACGTCTTTCAGAGATAAATTGTTTTAATTCTTTGTATTTTTGCTCTTTATTCATTTAAGTTATATTTATAATACCTTGGTGGATATCTAAATCTAATTTTATCATAATTAGGTGGTATATGTCTCATTCTTCTAGATTTTAAATGGATTATTAATTTTGCTTCAATACTAGATATTAATGTAATTAGATAGGCTAATCTTTCTGGATTTTCTTTTATTTTATTTAGAATTATATATTCTGAATAATTACTAACTAAAGATTCTTTAGTTTTTCTAAAAGTTTTTCTATTTTTAAATGGTCTTCTCATAATTAATTTTATAAATGACTATATAGAAAGAATTATTACAGATAGAAAGAATTATTACAGATAGTTTTACTGATCTTATTAATGTTCTTTCTATATATTCTGGTGCATCTGTTATGTTTATATTATTATCTAATAATTGTTTTGTCATATATCCTTTCTATATAGTCATTCTTTAGTTAGTAATTCTTTCTATATAGTCATTTATTAAATTAATTATGAGAAGATCATTTAAAAATAGAGAAACTTTTAGAAAAATTAAAGAATCTTTAGTTAATAATTATTCAAAATATATAAGTCTAAATAAAACAAAAGAAAATCCAGAAAGATTAGCCTATCTAATTACATTAATATCTAGTATTGAAGCAAAATTAATAATCCATTTAAAATCTAGAAGAATGAGACACATACCACCTAATTATGATAAAATTAGATTTAGATATCCACCAAGGTATTATAAATATAACTTAAATGAATAAAGAGCAAAAATACAAAGAATTAAAACAATTTATCTCTAAAAGACGTAAAGAATTAAAAATGAGAAAAGAAAAACTACATTATAATATATTTGCCGGAGTTAGTAAAAAATCAATAAATATACAAAAAGATGAAATATCAAAATTAGAATCACAAATAGATAGTTTAGAATATATATACCAACATGAACTATTCACAATAAATGAATAAAGAAGAATTTATAATAGATGAAAAAATATACGAAAATCATGAAGGATTAAAAATAAAAATAGTATTTTCTAATCTAGGGAGAAGATACAAGAAAATAGGAGAACATTTATATCTAATGTTAGAAAAAGAAGAATTAAAATTAGAAGATAAATTAACAGCAATGGTAAGAATAGAAAAAGAAAATGAAGAAATAGATTATAAAAAAGAAAATGAAGATAAATTAACAGCAATGGTAATGAATCTATCTATTTCATAATCTAGTTATCCGCACCCCCTACAAATGGTGAGATATAAGTTAGTTAAATGTTATAAAATTAGTTATTTATAAAATTAATTATGAGAAGACCATTTAAAAATAGAGAAGCTTTTAGGAAAATTAAAGAATCCTTAGTTAGTAATTATTCAGAATATATAAGTCTAAATAAAACAAAAGAAAATCCAGAAAGATTAGCTTACCTAATTACATTAATATCTAGTATTGAAGCAAAATTAATAATCCATTTAAAATCTAGAAGAATGAGACACATACCACCTAATTATGATAAAATTAGATTTAGATATCCACCAAGGAATTACAAATATAATTTAAATGAATAAAGAACAAAAATATAAAGAATTAAAACAATTTATCTCTGAAAAACGTAAAGAATTAAAAATAAGAAAAGAAAGATTGCATCATAATATATTTGCCGGAGTTAGTAAAAATTCAATAAATACACAAAAGGATGAAATATCAAAATTAGAATCACAAATAGATAGTTTAGAATATATATACCAACATGAACTATTTACAATAAAATGAATAAAGAAGAATTTATAATAGATGAAAAAATATATGAAAATCACGAAGGATCAAAAATAAAAATAGTATTTTCTAACCTAGGAAGAAGATATAAGAAAATAGGAGAACATTTATATCTAATGTTAGAAAAAGAAGAATTAAAATTAGAAGATAAATTAACAGCAATGGTAAGAATAGAAAAAGAAAATGAAGAAATAGATAGAAAAAAGGAAATAGAAAAAATTAGACAACAAACTACGGAAGAAATACGAAAAATAGAAGAAACTAAAAATAGTAGAATTGCTGAATTAGAAAAAGAACTACAAATGTTAAAAGATTTGTACGAACAAAGACAGAAAGAAAAAGAAGAAAAAGATAGAGAACAAAAATTACTAAACGAGATAAATCAATTTAAAGAAAAATTAGAAATAAATAATATAGATATTGAAGAGATAGATAATTATGACTTAGAAGATAGTGAAACATATATAGAAATATTAACAAATATAAAAAATTTAGAAATTAACGAAAAACAAGAAATAATTAATAACGAAAACTTAGAAAATACCAACACAGAAATAAATACTCTTGATAAAAAAGAAGATGAAACCATAATACCTAATACAACAGAAATAAGAAAACTTATATATTATAAAAATAAATTTAAAAAATAAAATAAATATGACAAATGGACACCAAAACAAATAGTTATTAAAAATTATAACTTTTTAGACCTAGACTGTGTAATAGATACAGAAAAAATAATACAATTATGGATAGGATATATGACAAAATAATTATTAGATAATAATATAAACATAACAGATGCACCAGAATATATAGAAAGAACATCAATAGGATCGGTAAAACTATGATTTTCAAACTTAACTGAAAATAGCAAGAAAGTATTAAGAGCTAATAAACCTATGGAAAGAACATCATTAACAACAACTAAACTAACACCTATAGAACTACTAAAAAAATATGAAACAGCTATAAAAGATGAATTTGGTAGTATGACAACAATAGAAGAAGAACAAAATGAAGAAAAAGATACAAATAGGAATTTAATGTTAAAATTAACAATATGTAATATGTGTTATATAGACGAATATACTTGCGCATTTAAAGAATATTATTATAAAGGAGAATATAGTATAGAAGAAAGTAAAGAAATAAGAAAATTATATTTTAATAAATTACCCGAACCATTTAGTTCAAAGATAATAAAAAGTTGGGAAGAAGCAAAAATAGTAGATACGTTAGGAGCTAGAATAAAATTCTTACAACAATGGTATAGAAATTTATGTGAAAAATATAGAGAAGAAATAAAAATGGAAAAAACATTAATAAGAAATTTAGCATGTTGCAAAAATAAAATAGCACCCCAATTTGGATGCGAAGAAAGATATTATAAGAAAAGAAAAAGACATAAGAAATACAAGAAATATAAAAAATCAAAATATAAATATAAATATAAGAAACCAAGAAAAAGATATTATGTAAAAAATTATAAAAATAAAAGACCATATAGAAAGAAAAAGTCTATGTTATAATTGTGGAAAGTTAGGACATTTAGCTAGAGATTGTAAATTACCTAAAAATCCAAAAAATAAACAAATATCAGAAATAAAAATAGATGATACAGAATATATGCAAATAGATTATATAGATTATGAATTAGAAAGTGAAGATAGTATATACGAAATTTCAGAAAGCGAAACAGATACTGAAATAGATAGTGAAATAGATGAATCGAATGACTGAAGAAGATATAAAAATAATAACAAAAGAAGAATATTTAAATGACGAAGGAACAGAACAAAAAATAATATTTGACAGTAATATATTTGATGAAATAAAAGGAAAAGAATTAGATTTAAGTGTAGAAAAAATATTTAAAATACCAACAATAAAAAATATTTTTACTAGGAAAAAAGATTAATATTACGTAGTATGCCAGAAAGAACATGTAATAGACTGCAGATATGCAAAAGGTAAAGCTAGTATACCACTAGTAACAAAAAGAATAATTAATAAAGAAATAAATGATATAAAAAGTAAAGGAGATCCAATAAAATATGTACACCTTGGAGGTACAGAAATATTAATAAAAGCATGTTTTAGAGAAGGAATAGATACACCGATAGAATTATATTTAGCAGAAGATAGAATTATAAAACCTATAGAAAAAAGCATAATAACTGCCGTAAAAGAAAATTTAATATACCAAAAATTTAAATTCATAATAAGTGCAAATTATTCAGTAGCAGTAATAGATAGAAATATAGATAAATCACTAGTATTATATTGGAAAATATCAGGAATAGAATTAACCCCAGGAAGTAAAATATTTACAGCAAGATGTAAAAATTTATATGTATTAACAACAAAACATAAAATAACAGGAAAAAATAAAATTAACAAGATACAAATAGATAGCCCATTCGACCAAATTGTAAAAACAATAGATTATAATGATTATAGCTATAGAGACATAGATCTAGAAGAAAATTTAGAAATAGTAAATGATAGAATAAGTACAACAAAAAGAATAGTTAATGAAAAACCAGAATCATCAAGCTCATCAAAAAGAACAAGTTATGAAACAAATTCAATAAGTAATCTAAATCAATATTACATAACAGGAAAAATAAATGAAAAAGAATATTTAATACTCTTAAATACAGGACAAGAAGAAAATTATATAGCAAAATATCTAGTAAAGGATGAAGAAATAAAAATTGATAATGGTATATGCCCAGATCTACCAAGAAGCTTAATAAATAGTAAAAATATAACAGAAAAAGAAATAATAATCGGAGTTAGAAAAATAAAATAGAATTTGAAGTAAAAGAAGAAATGCAAAAAGCAGATATAATATTAGGAATAAAATGGTTAGAACAAGTAAAACCATATAATATAGAACATACACAATTGACCATAACATATAATAGAGAGAAATTATTCTTAAAAAGGGCCTTAACATAAAATGAAAATATATGTATTAATGAAGATAGTAGTGGAAGGATATTACAGTAGATATTATACGCCTATGATAGATACAGGAGCAGAAGCTAATTTATGTAGATATAATTGCTTACCAGAAAGTAAATGGGATAAATTAAAAATACCGATAGTAGTTAAAGGATTTAATAATGAAGGAAGCTTAATTACTTATAAAGCTAGGAATATAAAAGCACAAATATGGGATAAGATATTGACAATAGAAGAAATTTATAATTATGAACTAACATCAAAAGATATACTTTTAGGAATGCCATTTTTAGATAAATTATACCCACATATAATAACTAGAAACGATTGGTGGTTTACAACACCATGTAAACAAAAAGTAAGAGCAAAAAGAGTTAATAATAAAATAAGAAAGAAAACTGATTGGATAAAAGGAAGTGAAAAAATTACACAAAAGTTAGAAAATATAAAAAACTCTGAAGATACAATAGAATTAGTAGTATTTTCGATAAATAAAACAGAAATAACTATATTTTCAATAAATAAGATAGAAATAGTTAAGAAAAAATTAGAACAATTATATAGTGAAGATCCATTAAAAGGATGGGAAAAACATAAAACTACCATAAAAATTGAATTAATAGATAAAAATAGTATAATAACCCAAAAACCATTAACATATAATTTTGATGATTTAAAAGAATTTAAAATGCATATAGATGAATTATTAGAAAAACAATATATACAAAAAAGTAATAGTAAACATAATAGTCCAACATTTATAGTAAATAAACATAGTAAACAAAAAAGAGGAAAAAGTAGGATGGTTATTGATTATAGAAATTTAAATGCAAAAACTATAACATACAATTATCCAATACCAAATAAGATATTAAAAATAAGACAAATCCAAGGATATAATTATTTTAGCAAATTCGACTGTAAATCAGGATTTTACCACCTAAAGTTAGAAGACGAATCTAAAGAATTAACTGCATTTACGGTACCACAAAGATTTTATGAGTGGAATGTATTACCCTTTGGATATAAAAATGCACCAGGTAGATATCAATATTTTATGGATAATTATTTTAAACAGTTACCTAATTGCATAGTATACATAGATGATATATTATTATATACAAAAACTAAAGAAGAACATATAAAATTATTGGAACAGCTTACAGATATAATAGAAAAATCAGGAATAAGTCTAAGTGAAAAGAAAGCCGAAATTATGAAAAACCAGATAGAATTTTTAGGAATACAAATAGATAAAAGTGGAGTAAAAATGCAACAACATATAGTACAAAAAATAATAAATTCGAAAGAAGAATTAGATACAAAAAAGAAATTGCAATCATTTTTAGGATTAGTAAACCAAGTAAGAGAATATATTCCAAAATTAGCAGAAAACCTAAAACCACTACAGAAAAAATTAAAAAAGGATATAGAATATAATTATAATGAAGAAGATAAAAAACAAGTTCAAAAAATAAAATTACTTTGCAAGGAATTATCAAAATTACAATTTCCAGATGAAAATAGAAAATTTACATATATAGTAGAAGAAGATGCCAGTGAATATAGTTACGGAGGAGTACTTAAATATAGATATGAAGCAGAAAAAATAGAACACCATTGTAGATACTACTCAGGTACGTTCAATGAGACAAAAATAAAATGAGAAATAAATAGAAAAGAATTATGTTCATTATATAAATGTTTGTTAGCGTTTGATCCATATATTGTATATAACAAATTGATTGTGCGAACAGATAATACACAGGTACGCTGGTGGCTAACAAAGAAAATAAAAAATTCAGTTACAACAAAAGAGATTCGGAGACTAGTTTTAAACATATTAAATTTCACATTTATAATAGAAGTAATCAGTACTAACAAGAATGTTATTGCAGATTACATATCAAGACAAAGCTACACAGACTGAAATGATAGAAGAAAATATACATGAAAAGATACTCAACGCCCTAACTACGCTTTCATTGAAAGTGGACAGTATGGGTACTGAGATAGAAAAGCTAAAGCTAAAGACTAGTGAAGATAAACTGAAGTCTATAACTATGAATCAGCTAACTTAGCAATGCGCAGAGTTATGTCAATCGGAAGACAATAAAATTCCAGAGCTAGAAAGAGACATTGGGATACTCCATAAAACCCATAACGTTTATCAATCTACTTCTGCAGGTACAAGAAGAGGAGTTAGAAAAAATATGAACCTAAACAAGCTATTTGATAAACCATATACACCAAATATATCAAAAGATCCCATGTTTATACCCCCACAAATTACCACATACCGAGATAGTCTAAACCAAGACAAAAAGACTTACAACTACACAGCCCGAACATACATAGAAAATATCTACAATGTACAAACCTTTTTAAATAGCAACCCCAAAGCTACAAACATCCAAGAACCAGATACAAACTATATAACCCAGAGATTGACCGGATATAATATGCTAATTGCTTTACCTAAAACCAAACCAAGTTTAGTTAAAACTTGCTATGAATATGGACTACTTAGTACTGTATATACCACGGACGGAAATGAGATATCCACTATACCAAAGATATATGACGCATTTATCACTTTTAAAAGAATAACCAAAGGTACCTTGTTTTTTATAAAAATTTACACGGCACCAGCAGAGATATTATTTGATGAAGTCAATAAACCTATACAAGTTGTAAAGATAGGGATGACACGAGATATGATTATACCACAAGATATTATTTCACGGCCAGAAATACCTAGAATCGAGATACCAAAATTTTATGCGAACAAAAGGATTATCGGACTATCTACAATTTTGCAAGAGCTAGCAAATACATACTGCAACCAAAAACCCATATGGAGCTACTATTCAAGAAATCATGTAATAATATATTGAAATTCAAAAGAGTTACTAGAAACAGATATGGAAACTATTAGGCAATGGATTCTCACGTTGCTTAAACCAGAAACGGAACCTATCGCCAGAGCTATCAGAGAAAAATTTATTTCGGAAGAATTATTAACCAGATATTGCAAAACTATTGGACATAAATATTCAGATCACAAATGTTCAAAATGTAATGGAGGAGATAATGATGTCCCAGCAGTTCAGCTAGAATAAAAAGAGATAAGGACGCAGCTGGAAAGATAAGAGGAGCAATAATGGAGATACAACAGATACGACAAAAACAACGGAGACAAGATATTTATTTCAGTTACGTAAAATTATTGTACTTTACTATTTATGTAAAGACTTTCTTGTTTTAGGCCTAGACTTTTAGGTAGTAGGCTTTAGTAGCCTTTAGGACTTTTTGTAACCTTTTTTGTCTTCTTTAGCTTTATTATTCTTATCTTTTAGAACACATGTAAAAAATACTTTGTAAAGTTGTAAAGTTGTAAAGTTCGTTCACTTATAAATAAAGAAGAAAGAAGGCATTGCGAAGGCAAGCCTTCACACATTAGCCAAAAAACTCTCTCCATTTAAAAATATTTTGCCCAGTTAATTAAATATATACACTTCAATGGAAAAAGCTATGGAGCAACAAACCTCAGAAATATCAAAGCTACCGGAACAGGTATATCTATTTATGATTATGAATAGCTAAATTCATAATTCCCGACAATCATGATATGATAAAATAAATTCATATTAGTTACTTTATAGTAGAATTATTCGAAGAATAATATGTTAAGAAGTTTATTAGCAAAGTGGAAACGGAGAAAAATCCCCAAGAACTATGCCATCCTAAAGGTGAAACCAATGAGGCAAGAAGCCGTGGCGGGGAGTAACCAGAGTCGAGGCACTGTTTATGGGAAAAAGTATCCGAATTACCATGCTAATAGTGACTGAAGAACATGTTATTTTAGAATAATCTAGTATATAGTAATCTAAGATGACTATATTTTATTATGTACATGGTTGAAGGAAATATTTTGAAAAAAGCAATTTTATGATAATGAATGATAATATATCTGATGTCATGGTAGATAAATTTAAGATACTTATTTTGTATGCACTTAGAGATATAGATGTTGCAGATATAAGGAAAATTATATTAGAAAAAACATTTGGAAAATATTACATGACTAGAGTAAATTATATACCATGTCTACCTAGCTACTCTTATAAATACTTATTATGTTAAAATTACGTAGAATTTTTAAAGATATGCGAAATATACAGTTACTAGAAAAACAGATAAAAATAAATATAGACAAATGCATGGAAAATAAAAAATATATAAAATCTCTTAATAAAAATATGCAAGAACTACTAAGGCTAAAACAAATAACTATAAAATATCAATTTTAGAAAATAGATCGTTTAGACTACCTTAAAGTTTTAATCTTATATATACTTAAAGATATAGAAATTATAGATATTAAGAAAATGATACTAGAAGAAGTAATAAACTACGAAATTGAAATTATAAATTCGCTAGAACGGATATACGAAGACATTTACCCAGAAGGATATTATTCAGATCAAGACTGTGGATGTTAGAATATATTAGAAAAACTAGAGAAAACCAAGATAATCTAAATAACGAAATTAATTATAGAAACCGAATTAGAAAAATAATGGAAGATCTAAAAGAAAAGTTAATATGGATAGAAAAAACCTTAGAAAATTTAGAAAAAAATACATGTGATAGTTTATATAATTTAAAAAACTCACTACGAGAAGAACAACACAAGATAATAAATGACATAGAAAATCTAGAATTAGATATATACTACAGTACAGATAGAATAAATTATTACACAGAAATTTGTAACTCTGCAGTTACTACAGGATAAAATAACAAACCAAATAAATTAATGGATACATCTTACAAAAATAATAATTTATTAAAACAAAATCTAAAAAATATCCACGCACAAAAAAGAATAGATTCATTACACATAATAAATCTATTTCATAATCTAGTTATCCGCACCCCCCTACAAATGGTAACTCACACCAGTACATTCAAAGTACTAATAATATACTTTTCTTTGTGCTATGTTGTCTATAACATAGGGCCGAACGCTAAGTTTCTTGACCGTTCTTAAAGATCTCAACATTTCCCAGCAGTAGTAGTGGTGAGTCCTCATCCATCGAGGACATGATATATTTTCTAAGTTATTTTTGTATTTCCTTTTTTTAATCTGTCGGAGTTAGTTGGGGGTTTGTCCCATCAACTCCTTATGATGTTTTGAGGATTTTAGATAATCAGTTATTTAGTCAGTCAGCTCTTTCAGTTTTTATCAGTTGTTTTAGACAGATAGTTTAGTTTCCAGTATTTTTATCAGATATTTCAGACATATCATTACTATGTATTTTAGTATTTAGATTTATAGTATCTTATCAGCCTATCTTCCACACATATATTGTATTACTATTTTACTCAGTGCTCATAGCAGGTACCAGTTCATGGGTTAACTTATGGTCATTTGTGGTCATAAGCACCGTTGTCTCAATAGGGGGTAGCCTGGGGTCGTGACAGAACTTGGTATTAGAGCCCATGGTTTTTAAGTGTCCTAGGGTGACTGAAAGCTGCATTGCGTAGAGTTTTGTCATGGGTGTGAAGAGCACCACACTTCTGGGCAAGATGCTACAAGATGTTTTAGGAAAATTTCCCTTCTTTCAGTGTTCATATCATGCAAAAGATCATGAGCTCTATTTAATTCCTCTTTCTGACTCATCCTTCTTTCTATTTATAGACAATGCCTCCCAAAAGAAACAATGGAATAAGGAATGGGGATCAGCCTGCACCACCATCTATTCAGGAAGATCCACTGAATGAGCATGTCTCTTATGCCAAATTTAGGGTTGTTTTCACCACCCTAGCCCATTCTGAAGCTGCTCAAAACAACCAATAGGTTGTTCCCCCAGCTAATCTAGTGGCAAATATAGCTTCAGTTAGGATTTGGGATTTTACTCGGATAAATCCCCCTTTTTTTTGGATCCAAGTCTAAGGAGTATCCATAAGAGTTTTTGGATATGGTATAGAAAGTAACATATATCATGGGCATCACTTCGAGTGAGAGTGCAGAGTTGGCTGCATATCAATTACAGGGTGTAGCTTACAACTGGGTTAAATAGTAAAAAGAGGACCAAGATGTTGAGGCAGGGACTGTAGAGTGGGAGGAGTTTGTCACAGCTTTCTTAGACAAGTTATTTCCCCTAGAATTATGGAAAGATAAGGTTCAGGATTTCATCAATTTAAAGCAGTTTAATATGAGCGTGACGGAGTACTCACTTAAGTTCACTCAGTTGGCGAGGTATGCTCCTACTATGGTGATGGATAATAGGTGTAGAATGAGTATGTTGATAGTGTGGTTAAGAAGTGTAGGAAAGATATGTTGATTAAGGAGATAGACCTATCTATACTCATTGTTCATTCTCAATAGATTGGGGAGGAGAAACATAAGGAGAAAGAGAGAGATAATAAGAGGACCAAAATAGGTATTTTCAACTTTTCTAATCCAAGGTCAGAAATTGGTAATCATTCTCAGTTTCATCAAAAATTTTCAGCCCCAGGTCCATCTTCATCTAGTGCACTAGTACCTAAGTTCAGGAAAGACAGTTAGGATTGGGCGCCAGGCTCTAAGTCCTAGGGTTATATGAATAATGATCATACTAATCTGCTTTGCCAAAAATATAGTAGGAATCATCAGGGTAAGTGTAAGGCTTGTAGTGATATGTGTTTTAGATGTGGCAAGCCAGGCCACAGTTTCAGGGATTGCCCAAGGGCTGGTCAGTAAGGTCAGTCCAATCGTTCTTTATCTCCAGCCAGTCGCCCAACTTTGTAGGGTGACACTTCCAGTGCACCTGGTAGGTAGCGCCAGAATAGATTGTATGCTATTCAGACTCACCATGAACATAAAAGTTCTCTTGATGTGGTTACGGGTATGTTGTAGGTCTTTCATCTTTATGTTTATGTTTTATTAGACCCCAAAGATTAACATTATTTTGTGACTCTTTATATAGCCATCAACTTCAGTTTCAGTCTCAAAATGTTAGCAGAACCTTTCTCAGTGTCTACCTTAGTGGGTAAATCTATTATAGCCATGCGGGTATAAAAAAATTGCCCGATCACAGTATTTCAAAAAATCACTTCAATTAATCTTTTGGAGTTAGAGATGACTGATTTTGATGTCATTTTCGGGATGGATTGGCTCCACTCATGCTATACCTTAGTTGACTATAGAAATAGGTCATTTAGTTTTAGTTTCCTTATGTACCAATTATTGAATGAAGGGGTATTACTTCAATACCTAAATGTCAGTTTGTTTCCTATCTTAGAGCAAGCAAGATGATATCCAAAGGGTGTATTTACCATATTATTCAAGTCAAAGACTCAAATTCTGAGTCTTCGATTCTGATTCCATTCTAGTAGTAAATGAATTCCTAGATGTGATCCCTGAAGATCTTCCCAAAGTTCCTCCCGAAAGGGAAATTGACTTTGGATTTGATCTCCTTCTAGACACCCAGCCTATCTTTATTTTACCCTATAGAATGGCTCCAACTAAGCTTAAGTAATTGAAGGAACAATTAAAAGATCTCTTAGATGAGGGTATCATCAGGCCTAGTATTTCTCCATGGGGCGCTTCAATTCTATTTGTACATATGAAAGATAGTTCTCTCAGAATGTGCATCGACTATCATCAGTTGAATAAAGTCACAATCGAGAATAAGTATCCACTCCCCAAAATTAATGACTTATTCGACCAACTTTGGGGTGTAAGTTATTTCTCTAATATAAACCTCAGATCCGGCTATCATCAACTTAGAGTCAGAGAATATGACATCCCTAAGCAACATTCAGAACTCTATATGGTCACTTTGAATTCTAGTTATGTCTTTTTTATGAACAAACACCCCTACATCTTTGATGTACTTGATGAATAGTGTGTTGAAGCAGTACTTGGACATGTTCATCATAGTCTTCAGTGATGATATCCTTTTCTATTCCCTTAGTGAGAATAATCATGCAAATTATATGGGTGTGTGTGTTGTAGACCCTTAGAGATCATTAGATATTCGCTAAGTTCATTAAGTGAAAATTTTTGCTAAGATTAGTAAATTTCCTTTTCCATATAGTTTTCAGCGATGGCATTTGAGTTGACCCTTAAGAGATCAAAACAGTGAGAAATTGACCTAGACCCATCTCTTGATCAGACCATAGGAGTTTCTTGGGTTTAGTTGGCTATTACTGATGGTTTGTTGATGGGTTTTGTTCTATTTCTTCCCCCATGTCTTTATTGACTCATAACAAAGTCAAATTTTAGTGGTTAGATTTCTACAAGAAGAGTTTTCAGGGAATAAAGACTCGATTCACTTTCACCCTAGTCTTGACTTTGCCAAATGGTTTGAATGGATTTTTAGTTTATTGTGATACTTCCAGATTTAATCTTGGTTGTGTTTTGATGTATAGAGGCAAGGTCATATCCTACGCCTTTAGACAACTTAAATCCCATGAAAAGGACTATTTGACCCATGATCTTGAGTTGGCAGTTGTTGTTTTTGCCTTGAAAAATTGGAGGCATTATATTTATCGAGTTCATGTGGATATCTTCATGGATCATAAGAGCTTTTAGTACCTGTTCACGTATAAAGATCTGAATCTTTGTCAGAAAAGGTAGCTTGAGTTGTTAAAAAATTATGACATGAGTGTGTTGTATCATTCGAGTAAGGCTAATGTACTGTCAAATACCCTTAGTAGATTGTCTATGGGTAGTGTTTCTCATGTTGAGGTATATAAGAAGAAGTTAGTCTGTGAGGTTTATCAACTTGCTAGATTAGGTGTTTGGTTGGTTGATTCAGCTGAAAATAGTATATGGGTTTAAAATAGTTTGAAATCTTCATTGGTTACTGAAATTAAAGAAAAGTAAGATAGGGACCCCAGTTTAATTAAGTTAAAAGAGACAGTTAGAGGCCAGAAGATGGAGGTTTTCTCCCAAGGGGGAGATGGTATGCTTCGTTATCATGGTAGGTTATGTGTTCCATGTGCTGTTTGATACGGGGCAAATGGCCATCTTATCTTTTGATGACATCTTTGGAGGCCAACACATAGAGGCTCAAGACTTGGTCACCTCGAGAATACAAGAACATGCATGGAGGACCCGTTTTGAGCGTAACTTAAAGCAATTTCGCGTATGGAAGATTGCTTGGAGCATTTAAGAGTGAGGACTCACGGTTTTGAACCTTAATTAAGGGAATTTTGGACATTACACATGGTGTATTTACACACCATGGCCGCACCTATCATTAAGGGCAAAGTGGTCTTTTTGTATTCTTTTGTATTACACTATAAATAGGTCATTTTAGCTCATTTCTTGGCAGATTTTGAAGGATGAAGAATTGAAAGACATATTTTCTCTCTTTTGAGAGTGTAACACCCTTAGTTGTAGGGCTTGGAAAAGCCATCCTTAGCATAGGGCTTGGAAAAGCCAATATTGATCTTTGCTTGGAAACGGTAGATCTTAAGGTTAGTTCATTCCCTTGGTGGTCACCGTAAGAGTGTGGTTTTGATTGTTACATTCATTAGGGGTTAGTGTTGAAATACACTTGGTTCTTAATCTTGTAATAATCTTGGTCTCACTATCTATCTTTATTTTCTTGCAAATCGTGTATGTGTTGTGTAGTGGACTGTTTTGGGGTCTTCGTTGAATCCAAAACTTGTATTATTGTTGTTCATCTTGTTCATCACGTTTCATAGCTGTTTTGGTGTTAATATACACTCTTGTATCTTGTATTCTTGTTGTTAGTAGCGAATCCGAGTGTGGTCTCCATCTTGGTCCTCGAATCCTTAAGATTAGTGGACTGATTTGGTGTTTGTTTCGTGCTCCTCTTTGTTTTTCCCGTATCACTGTTGGTTTGAGATAATGAATTTTAGCAGAAACACATGGTGCACGGTATTATATTCATTCAAGAACCACTAAGATATATCGTGATTTAGGGGAAATCTATGGGTGGAATGGTATGAATAAGGATATTGCAGAGTTTGTGGCTAAGTTGAGCACCAAAGGCTTAGTGGTATGTTGTAAGAGTTTAGCATCCCTACTTGGAAGTGGGAAGTGGTGAACATAGATTTTGTGATAAGGTTGCCTCATACGCGTCGTCAACATGATTCGATTAGGTTCATCATAGATAGAATGACCAAATCAGCTCATTTTTTCCCAATTCATACATCGTATTCAGCTAAGGATTAGGCCAGACTCTATCTCAAAGCGTTGGTTAAGTTGCATGAGATTTTGTTGTCTATCATTTTAGATAGAGGTACTCAGATTACCTCTCTTTTTTGGAAGGCTTTCCAGAAGGGTCTTGGTACCCAAGTTCATCTCAGTATAACTTTTCATCCTCAGACGGATGTTCAGGCATAACGGATCATTCAAACTTTAGAAGACATATTGAGGGTCTGTGTTATTGAATTTAAAGGTAGTTGGGATGACCATTTACTTTTGATTCAGTTTGTGTACAACAATAGTTATTACTCTAGTATTCAGATAGCCCCATTTAAACCTCTCTATGAAAGAAGATGTAGATCTCCTATTGGTTGGTTTGAGGCAGGTGAGGCTACTTTAATAAGGCCAGATTTAGTGTTTGAGGCAATGGTGAAAGTTCATTTAATTCGAGAAAGACTAAAGACAGCCTAAAGCCAGCCTAAAGCCATCAAAAATCTTATCAAGACATGATAAAAAGGGATCTTGAGTTTGAGGTTGGTAATTTGGTCTATTTGAAGATTTCACCTATGAAAGGAGTAAAGAGATTTGGAAAGAAGGGGAAACTTATTCTCCTCTATATTTTCCCATATAGAATCTTGAACCATTTTGGGAAGGTAGCTTATGAGCTTGAGTTGCCTACAGATTTGGCATCAATGCATCCAATGATTCATGTTTCCTTGTTAAAGAAATGCATTGGTGATTATGTTTCTGTTGCTCCTTTAGAAAGTTTGGAACTTAAGGATAGCCTTTCCTATGAAGAAGTCCTAGTTGAGATCCTTGATTGTCAGGTTCGTAGGCTAAGGAATAAAGAAGTTCCCTCAGTTAAAGTTCTTTGGCTAAATCAGTCTATTATGGGAGCTACTTGGGAACCTGAAGCAGATATGCGAGCCAAGTACCCTCATCTTGTATTTGCAAACTCAGATTCAGCATGAGGTAATGATTTTTCTTAGATTGACTCTTTTCCATTCTCTATTTCAGGTATATAACCAATCTTATATCATTGAATACATCCACAAAATCAGTTCAGTTCATGTGTCATGCTTCAGACTCAGTTATGTAATCATTTCCAAGTCATGTATGTTTAATATTTTGTCTCAGCTTCCTTAGTATTATCAGTCTAACCTGTCTCATTTGAGGATGAATATTCCCAAGGGGGAGATGTTGTAATACCCCATAAGATTCTAAGCTTGGTTCAGTTGTAGTTGCATACTTAAGGGGTCTAAGGCTTGAAATTTTCATGAAGTGTTAAGGACTTTGTCATTTTTAAGACCCCTAACTTTTATGGATTTTTATTTTGGTCTTTGTGACCCCAAGACATTGGTTTTTGAGTTAATTCATGTTTAGGGAGGTTAATAGCATGTCTCAGGAGAGTTTCGGGATTTCTTGATTAGGTTTGGCACGTGTTTGGATAACTGAAATAGTGAGCCATGTTATAAGCCCGCGACGCGTTGGTCTCTCCCATGGGGATGAGGTCCGTGGTGCATTGCTTTCTCCCCGGGAGTAACTGACATAGTGTGTTGCTTTCTCTCTTATTGAGAGGCACATGGCGTGTCTCTCTCCCCCATCCAGCTCTTTGATTAGTGAAATAAAGGGGCAAGAAGTCTTTTACCTTCATCCCAATTCGACCATAACATGATTTAGGGCATCTATAAGAGAACTATTTGCCACTTCCTCTCAAAATTAATCTTAAGAAAACCCTTCTCCTAACCAAGAACAAAACCCAAGATCTTTCTTCAAGAATTTAAGATTTCAAGCTCCCAAGTCTAAGCAATCTTCAAGAACCTAAAAATTGAGGTATGTGGGGTGTACATCAATAGGTCCCTTTCACCTATTGAGCCCAAAAACATTCTCTTTGATTGCTTTATTGTGGAGTATTATAGGTTCAAGATGGGTTAAATTCATATCTTTCTTTGGTAACTAAACTCAATTTCATATCCACATATGATCCCATGCAAAGTTAGGTTAATTCATGTTTTAAAGTACAATTTCCCATGTCATGTTCAAGTGAAATTCATGTTGCAATATCAAATTATGAATTTAGCCATGTAATCAAGTTGTTTCCTTATGTTTAACATATTTCCATGTTCAAGTTCATGATTCTCACTCATTTGGTAAAATGTTCTTGTTTTGGATCTTTGAACCATGATTCCATACTATAGTTTTAAGCTTTAATATTGTATTTTATGATCATTCAGTGTTGGCGGGTTATGAACACCTGATACCATTGTGTTTTACATGATTTTAGATTTTCAAGTAATAAGTCAGTTAAATAATGAATCTTATCCTTATACTTAGATAATTATGATCATGATAAGCACTATCAGAAAAGATGTTCAGTTGAATTTAGTTCAGTTCAATACCAGTGTCAATTCAGTTTGGAGTAGGATTTAACATTGAGCGAACCCAGGGATAGGGGCTCACCTGCCAGTATAAGGTGTGACCTTTAGTATTGGTCCTTGAGTTCCATAACTACTTAGACAACGTAGGTTTAAGACATGTTCCTACCAGCTGAGGGTTGACACATATCTTATGAGGTCACCTACCAGTAGAGGGCGACTGCTTAATCCTTTGGGACACCAGTTTAGTGGATCCACACAGCTAGTGTTAGAACCCGTGGCACAATATTGACACCCTTCCAACTGGAGTTACATGTTGGACCTTGATTAGATCAGATTGAGGCATGTCGGTTACATGATACCTCCCACAATCTCAATCAATATTCAGTAGGTCTCATCTCAGGTTAGCTTGACAAAAGCATACAGACTTTTAGTTATTCAGTTGTATCGAATTCAGTCTTTCAAATTATAGATTATCTTAGAAATATGTTTATGCTTGGTCTTTCATTCTTAAATATTACATGTTCTTGCATTCATTCTCAGTTATCTCATCATTTCAGTCAATCCTTATCTCACATACCAGTACATTCAAAGTACTGATCGCATACTTTTCTTTGCCCTATGTTGTCTTCTAACATAGGTTTAGACACTCAATTTTCGGACCATTCTTAGACAACTCAGCATTTCCCAGCAGTAGTAGTAGTGAGTCTTCATCCATCGAGGACATGATATGTTTTCTTAGTTATTTCAGCATTTCCTTATGTTCAGTCAGTCGGAGTTAGTTGGTGGTTTGTCTCATAAAATCCTCATGATATTTAGAGGCTTTTAGACAATCAGTTAGATAGTCAGCCAGTTCTTTCAGTTTTTATTAGTTGTTTCAGACAGGCAGTTTAGCTTCTAGTATTTTTATCAGATATTTTAGACATGTCATTGCTATGTATTTCAGTATTTAGATTTACAGTATGTTATCAGCTTATCTTCCACACATCTATTGTATTACTATTTTACTCAGTGCTCACAGTAGGTACCAGTTCATGGGTTATATTATGGTCGTAAGCACCATTGTCTCGACTAGGGGTAGCCTCGGGTTGTGACATATAACAAGATAGAGATGAGTTCCAAACATATAACAAGATAGAAATTAGTTTCGAATATAAGACAAGATAGGAAAATCAATAACAAGAGGGATCTAAGAATCTACAACACAATCCATACACAATTTTTCCACAATGTCTCTAAGAAAACAAACATAAACCTAGTTCGGGACATGCCCCTGAGCATAGGCAAAAAAAGAATCCACATAAATAGTCTAACATATAAGTAAAGTCAAGACCATGAAATGAGGGCCTTCCAGAGAATGAAAGGTCACCTGACTCACTGACAATCCTAAAATCATCTACGACTGTGCAAGGAAATAGAAGTCTCTTTGGACCCTACATCGCATGGGGATACAACATATAGGGATAGTTAACGAGGCGAGATCTAGGATGTAACAAAGGAGAGAGATAAAATAATTCCATGATCAATCAGTCCAAAATCACTTCGAAATCGTATGCACACAATCAAATACATAAATAATATACCAATATAGGGAATAAGATTTAACATGAGAGTTAAAACATTAACCTGGACTGTGTAGCTTCAACCATCATATAAGGCACCCACGGGTTAAATGGGTTCAGCTCCCTCTCCACCTGAAGGGTCCTAGTGCAGTTATCCACTCAAACCATAGGTATCAAGGAAGTATAGGAAATCCATGACCCTTTACCAATCCATGATAAATATATATAAGGTGTGACACAAGCATATGGACATTAATACCAACACCCACACCTGCAAATGCGAGTTTCCAGTATTGGTCCCTCGAAACCCCCACCTTCAAAGCTAATATCACAACCCCCTTTAAGTCTAATTAAAACATTCACAAATTCCCATTCATAAAGCCAAAGACCATCCATTAGTCACCTACCGTTGGTATCGTTATGCCAATTATGTTTGCAAGCTAATATCATTAGGTTGTTTCCATTGACCATCAACTTGGGGGAATCCAAGACCCCCATGGTTCAATTTTCATTAACTTGGGGGAACCCACAACCCCCGTGGTCCAATTAAAAATCAAATCATAGCCATAAAGTCCTTTCAAAGAAATTTGTATTTCGTTAGCCTTTTATTTAATCCAATAATTCAAATTTGGTTTTGATATGCATATATCCTTATTTTAAAGCCAATTTCATAAGGTGGGTTGAGGTTATTAACAATTACAATACCAAAATCCATTATTTGGGGGAATCTATAACTCCCACAATTTTATCAAATTAATTTGGGGAAATCCACGGCCCCTTATTCCCATTTACCATGCCCATGCACCCAATTAGTTCAAAAAATATAAATTTAAAATGTAAATGATTCACAAAGCCATGGGAAAGTCAATTTAATCAATATACCCAAAAGCTCTCAACCCAATTTCTAAATCAACAATTAAATAACATGGATAATAATGTTAAACATATGTTTTAAACAAAACAAGATTTAGGGAAGAGATACATTCCTAAGACACTAAGAATTTTGAAGAGAAATCACCCTTTGAGCCCTAAATGACCAATCCCTTAGAAAATCCTAATTGTTCTGGCTTAGAAATTTAAGAGAGGTAATAGGTGTATTTGATATATGTTGGTATGATAATGGAGTCCCAATTGTGTTTTGTAGATGTGAGTTTTAATTGGGGAAGAGGGAAATGATCAAAGTTCCCTTACTTAAAAATGCAGGTAAACGTTGCCCAGTCACTATGGCTCACTTCACGACTGGCTACAAGTCTTATCTTGGACTTATAGTCTATGAATACTCTTAGACTTCCTTCACTGGTTTGGTCATGAGTCACACCCTACCACTTATGACATCATTTTATAACTCTTAAGAGTCCAATTATGACATTAATAGAAACTTGGGCATTCCCAAACTATTTTCCTATGACTTGAGCCCTACGACTCATATTGAGTCTTCATGACTCGTTAGGTGAGTCGTTACCTATGCAGTAGCCCAAAGGTCAAGAAATTTTTAAACGTTAAAAATATGGAGTGTTATACTTAAGTTACAGGATGTTGAGGCCGTGGCACTGACAGAGGAGTGTAACTCTATGGTAACTCAAAAGATGCCAAAAAAGCTTCAGGATCTAGGAAGTTTCACATTCCCCATTTAGATTGGTAAGTTTTTAATTCTGGCTAATTTTATTGTTATGTATTTTGATGTAGATAGCAGGGTGATGATCATTTTGGGACGTCCACTTTTAGCCACTGAAGAACGTTGATAGATGTGAGAGTGGGAACTCTCATAATAAGATTGGATGATGAAGCAGTGGTTTATAGAGTTTACAAGCCACTTACTTCACCTTCTTACTATAAAGATTTATGTATGATCCCAGTGATGGAAGTTGATAAGTATAGGGTGGTAGAAAGTGCACCACCAAAGACCTTTTCAGAAAGTCTCATTGAGTTTCCTGAGCCACCACTTCAGCCTGAGTTGATAATGATTGATGATCCTGAAAAGGCTAAAATTTGAAAAGTTATTGACCTTGAGAGTATACACTCAAGAGGTTTAAAACAAACAAGAGATGGCCTCCAAGTAGGTGGTAGAGGATAAAGAAAAATGGTTAAGTTATAATATTGGATTGTGTCGCGACACTAAATCAGGCACTTCTTGGGAGGCAACCCAAGTTAAGGTAGGATTTATTTTTCAGTATTTTGTTTTTACTTTACGTAGTTTTTGTGTTTGTTGAGTCACAGGTTGATGAAAAGTCTGAGTATTAAGAACCTAAGCAAAGTAGCATGGTAAAGACTATGTGTGGGGTCCACCCAACCTCACCAATAATAAAAGATGCGACTATCTAGGCCTAGAGGCCTTGGAGAGTATTTATATCTCTACTTTTAAGTTTACTTTAGGGGCAAAGTAAGTTTTATGTATGGGGTGGGGAAATTCCCATGGTTTTGTGTGAAGTGATGTGGTAGGATCTTGAGTCTCAGTTGTTTTTCTAGTTTTGGTGTTAAATTTAAATATTTTTTGAAAAATTGCATAAAGATTTTTCATTTTAATTTGTAGTTTGTTGGGTTAGTTTAGCAAGTGCCCACTTCACCCACCTTGTGGTTGTTCTTTTGGGTTATTTTCCACCGGTAGGCACCCCTTGAACTTAGTATCCTTTTTATTTTAGGGGTAAATTTGAGAAAAAATTATGTAAAGATAAGTAATATGCTTTTTTTGGTTCTATGTGTGATTACATAATGCAAATTGATTTGATTATAGAGCATGTTAATTGTGTGAAGTACAACTTTAACACTCCTAGGATCTAATTTTTGACTCTTATTGTTTCTTAATATTTAATGCATATGATTGCGTGGTTAAGAGTGTATAATGATCCTACTTGACTTTAGCATGTGCCATACGTGTGTGAGGTTTGTTTGTGTATTCCTTATTGTATGTGATGTCTAGAACTTTCTTGAAGTGCGTGCAAAGTGGAATAAAGAGTGTGCATTTAGGAGATGATATTGACATTTCTTTAAAGCTATATTTCATACCTTATTTTATCTACCTTGGTACATAATCCTAATGATCCTCGTTGATCCTTTAGCCTAATTTGTTAGTAGCCCTGTATGTAGCTAGTTCCCTTCTTTGTTTGACCTTAATTTGATCCAAAAGATCCTAAGCACATTAGTTAAAAATTAATCAAGTTAAGGAGTTGAAATACAAGTAAGGAAAAGGTGAAAGTGAAGCCCCTAAGAAATAGCTAGTGGTGTTGAAGATTGATATGTGTCATGGTTGGTAGTTTTGTAACCAAGAGAATGAAGATTGCTCCAAATTGAATAATGTGTGCATAGATAATACTGCCACTACCTTGTATGTGAATCAACTTAATAATATGGGAAAATATAAGACAAGTGTGTAGATGAATAGAGTGGAAATTAGTTTCTATTAGAGAGATCTTAATGTTCATGCAATGTATTAAAGCTCTTAGGGAGATAGTCACTATTCTTAGCCAAAAAGTTCCTACCCATCCCTTATCTTACATTATAACCCATAAAGGACTATTTGATTTTGAGCCTTAATATTCTAATATTAGTGGAGTACTACACTAAGGTAAAGCCTACGGTTCATCATGTGTAACTTGTAATTTCCTTTTTAGAGTAAGTGTAATTTGATTCACATACCTATTCTGTGACAAATTGCATACATGTGAGTGATTATGGATAACTCTCTTGTTGTGAAGGCACATGTTGGTCATTGTTAGGTGATTTGTATGATCTCTTTGACTGAGTAATATGCATAAGTTTACTAACGTAGTGAGTCAATTCTTGAGATTAGGAATTTTGGAACAGTATTCTTGATCTTTCACTTATGTATAACATGCTTAGTCTAAAACTTGCATTTTGTATAATCATTGTAGTGCTAGCTTAAATGTCTTACTTGTTGTATAAGTGTGGAGTCTTCCCTAATTATTATGCTTAAAGTAAGGATTTTTTCAAGGATAAATAAGGTTTTAAGTGTGGGGTGATGATTTGATGTGGATTTATGCACCTCAGTTTTGTTATCGGGACAGAATTAGTCTTGTTCTGAGGATTTCTCTTGTTCTTAATGAGTAATTCTTTGTATAAATAAGCATATAGTTTTTTATGTAATGTAAATGAAATGTAAATAGTGTGTTCATAGTGAAATTAGAGTCAAAACCTCAAGTTAAGAATTAAGGGACGAACGTTAGTACTCTTGGCTTGAGCTATGGCCTTTACTAGTTTGTGTTCTTAAATTGTAGGTGGTTGTTTGCTCTAATATGTGATGTTTGATGTTTTTGGAAGATTTTAAGTTGATTATATGCTAAAGGGGTGCTAAAAAATTTGGAAATCAAGTGGAAAAAACACCACAAAGCATGGACTTAAAGGACAAAAGCATTGGACATTGAGTGATCAAAGTGGGACATTTTGGACTGCTTGGCGTGCCACACTGCCTAGGTGTCATAATAAGGCTGTGGAACTTCCTTGGAAACTTTTTAGAAGGCCAATTCCAATTTTCCTTCACATTTTTGGCATGCTACGATGCCTACATGGTGCGATATTGGTGTGGTACACCCTTTAGTTGAAATTGGCAATTGGGCTCCCATTATAAATAAGACACTTTGTTTTTATGTTACACACCTTGTATGATCTTGGGACATGAAGGGAGGCTGGAGAACCCTCTTATTAGGGTTTTTATCACTTTAATTTAGTTTTTTTTTATCTATTTTAACATGGATTACACTCCTACAATTCTTGTAATGTCTATAATCGGCTAAACACCCCTTTTTAGAGTTACGGCTGAGAACAAGAGTATTATGATTGTGAATTGAATTTTTCTGGTTGTTTTATCATATTTGGTCATTTATTTATTCTTTTTATCACTATTTTAAGGAGTCTCGAACCTTAGAATACATGCTATAACTCTATTATGAACCCGAAAAGATAAATGATAGAGTAGAATGTGGGATGAATGGAATAGAATCATAATCATCATAGAATGATGTTATGATTTGCACTTATGATAGGAATATACTTACGTTTCCTTTTTGGTTCAATTAAAGGATGAAATATAAACGTATTTGACTTAGTTCTTGCATCCTCACTAGACGATGTAGTTATGGGGCTGAGTTAGATAATAGACTAGAAGTTTGGAAGGCCATAGTCATCGTATGAACCCTGTGAACCAAAAAAAGATAAAAAACCTAACGAATGAAGTTCAGTAACTTAGTATGAGTGTTCGCAGTGCTTTAACCCTGGGCTTTTCTCCATTAATTTTCAAAGAATTTTAATTAACCACATTATTTTAGTTACTTTATATTACAACTTTAAAACTCTTTTGGTTACGTAGCAATTCATTAATCCTATTAGTGAAAAAATCTTTAATAGTTGTTAACAAAAGTCTTAAGGGATCGATACTTGGCTTGTAAAGTCCATTTTACTACTTGGTGGACCATGTACACTTGTGTGTGCGCTTGGGCACAAGCATTGTTTTGGGGACTTCATGTGTGCTTAATGAGTAAATATTGATATAATTGAGTATATAAGAATTAAAATACTTTTTATAATGTTTAAGGTGTGTTTCAAACAAGTTTGGAATCAATTTTGTCGCTTAGACTTTAGACGAAAACTAGTGTTACTAGCTTGAGTTATTTGTTGTTCTAGTTCATATTGATGGATTCTAGTGTGAGTATTGAGATACTAAGGGTATAAGAGTGTAGTTATGTTTGGAATGAATTTCTTATAGTGTATACATTTCAATTGAAACATGCCAAGAGACAAAACACTAAGTGAAAGATCAAAAGGACAAAACTAGTACTCTTAGCTTAAGTTACTAGTTCATCCTCTTGGATTATATGTTATTTTGAGCTCTAATTCATGGTGTTTGATCCTATAGGATGCTTGGTGGGTTTATAATGATGATATATGGATGATACACATGCTTTAAATCAATTATAAACATCACCACAAAGCTTGGAATGGATGGACAAACACTTGGGATAAAACTTGACCAAAAATGGACGTTTTGGAGTCATTGGTGTGCCACGGACCTTGGGTATGGAGTTAGGGATGTTACACGATTTTAAAAGCATCATAAATAACTAATTACAGTATATCACCTCGATTAGACTGCTCCAGGGCCCTAGACACTGCGATAAGGATGTGGCACGACCCTAAGTCAAAATCGGCAACTTTGGTCCTACTATAAATAGGACACTTTATTGTTATATTGAACCTTGGACGTCTTGGGACTTGAAGGAAGGCTTGATAAAACTTAAATTAGCTTTTTTTTAATCCATTTTTGGTTTGTTTATGTATTTTAATATGTATTCATTCATTTTGATTATAGTTACGTTCATGATCGGTTAAACACCTTTTTTCTAGTGTTAAGGCCATGAACATGAGTACTATGGTTATGAATTGATTTGGTTTGTTTGATTATAATATTTGGTTGTATACTTATCCTTCTTATTACTATTTTAAGGCTTCATGACCCTTAGAATACATACATAATCATCTTGCAAACTCGTAAAGAAGAATAAAAAGATAGAACATAGGATGGATAGAATAGGATGATAATCTTCAAATTGAATAAAGTTATAATTTACATCTAGGATAGGAATATAACTAAGTTCCCTATTTGGTTAAATTATGGGATGAAATATGAATGCATTTAACTTAGTTCTCGTATCCCTGCTCAATGATGTAGTAGCGGCTTAAGTTAGATAAGTGATTAGAGGTTCAGAAGGACATAGTCATAGCATAGACCTCGTGAACCAACAACCAAGATAATTAACCTAACTAATAAGTTTATATAGCATAGTATTATTATTCGTAGTGCCTTAGACCCGTACTTTTCCCATTGATTGTTCAAACCTTTGATTTAACGCATTATTTAGTTTACAGTTGTTTATAAACTACAAACTCTTGTGTTTACATTAGCATTGAGTTAACCTTAGTTGGACTAGTCTTGCGTAGTTGTTAACACAAGTCTCTGAGGAATAGATACTTTGCTTGTAAATGACATTTTACTACTTGGTGTAACAGGTACACTTGTGTGTGTGCTTGGGCACAACAAAATATGGTGATCTTCGTGGATAAGTATATGGTTTTTCACCAAGTGAAGGTTGAGCACTTGAGGCCTAATGGAATGTCTCAAGAGATTGAGTTACCCATATGAAAGTGGGATATTATCAATATGGATTTTGTTATGGGTCTTCTGTGGTCTCGTAATTGGTATAATTTGATTTGGGTCATTGTGGATAGGCCAACTAAGTCTGCTCATTTCTTGCCTGTGAGGACTATCTATGATGGAGAGGATTATGCTAAGTTACTTAGTCAGGAGATATTTAGATTTCATGGGGCATCAATGTGTATCATTTCAAATCAAGGTAGGTAATTTTTTTCTCACTTTTGGCATTCATTTTAGAAAGGTTTAGGAACTAAGGTGAACCTTAGCATCGCTTTTCTCCCTTAAATAGATGGACAAGATGAATAGACTATTCAGACTTAGGAGAATATGCTAAGGGTCTGTGCGATTGATTTTAAAGGAGTTGGGTTGATCACTTACCCTAACAAGTTCGTGCATAATAATAATTTTAACTCTAGAATTGGGATGGCTCCATTTAAGGATCTTTATGGTCAGAGGCATAGGTCCCCTATTGGGTGGTTTGAGGTTAGTGAGACTAGGTTGTTTGGTCCTAACTTGGTTCACCAAGCCATGGAGAAGGTGAACGTGATTAGCAAAAAACTTAAGACTACTTAAAATCACCAAAAGTCTTATGTTTATGTGAGACATAGGGAGTTGAAGTTTGATGTAGGTGATTGAGTAGTTTTAAAAGTTTCTCCTATGAACGGAGTGATGTAATTTAGGAAGAAGGGGAATCTTCGTCCTTGTTATATTAGTCTATATTTAATTTTGAGGAGAGTGGGGAAGGTTACCCATGAGTTGGATTTGCCTGCGAGTTTGGATTCCATTCATCTCGTATTTCTTGTGTTGATATTGAAGAAGTGTGTGGGTGATCCTTCTCTGATTTTGCCTATTGAAAATATTGGTATCTTGGATTCCTTATCTTATGAGGAAGCCCTGGTTGAGATTTTGGATAGGCAAGTTAGCTAATTGAGGACTAAGGATGTGGATTTAGTAAAGGTTTTTTGGAGGAATGAAAAGGTGGAAGAAGCTACTTGAGAAGATGAAGAGGATATGAATTCCAAGTAACTATTTTTGAACTCCGAGTTGGATGATAGTGTGTAAGGTATGTGTTTCTTATTTTAATCGCTTTTAAGGTGTTATTCATGATTTTGTGGTTGCTTGCTGTGTTGTATTCATGTGAAAGAGTGTCTCACCTCCTCATTTAGAGATGAATGATCTTGGGGGGTAATATAATACCCCAGATTTTGGACTCTAAATTTTTCTTAGTAATTGAGCTTACTACTTAGGTTATGATTCATAGGAGGAGTCGTGAAGACACATCATAAGTCGTATAGAGCTAATCGTGGTCTAACCATTAAGGTTTCCCTAAGTTTCTATCATGGTCTTGACTGGGACCATATGAGTCATAAGGTAATGTCATGAGTCATGGTGAGGGACTCGTGACCTTATTAGTGAGATGGCCCAAGGTTGTTGTCTTGGTAATGACTAGACTTCATGAGTCATAGGGTGAGGTTACGAGTCATAGGGTGGGACTCGTGACCAAAACATTAAGAAGGCCTTGAGTTTCTGCCTAGTCTATGACTCTTGGTGATGACTCGTCACTTATGATCACGAGTCATTACATGACCCATAGCAACTGGAGTTACAATTCGTGCAAGATTTCATTAAGGGCATGGTGATCTTTTCCTTTAGCCCTACTATAATTCCATAACATAAAACATTCTCTTAGCCCTGTTTCCACATATAAAGCGTAACATAAACACTCTTTTCTCTCTCAAATTCTCAAGTCAAGAACAAAACTAGGGTTTCTAAGGGTTGGTCATCTAGGGCTCAAAGTGTGGTTTCTTCTCCAAATTCTTGGTGTTTTTAGGCATGTATCTCTTTCCTAAACTTTTATTTTTTCATGGTATGCAATGTTTTGATATTCATGTGGTTTTAATGTTTGGTTATGGAATTTAGATTGAGGGTTTTGGATGGTTATTGTTTAAATGGTATTTTCATGGTTTACATGCATTTGTTTATGCTTTATTAATGGATTTGGGAACCCATTGGGTGCATAGGTAGGGTAAATGGAATTTGTGTCATGGATTACCCCAAAACTCATTGATTTTTGTATTGGAGTTGGTAATAACCTCAACCCACCTTATGCAATTAGCTTTGAAACATGGCTATATTCTATAAGCTTGCAAGCTTATTGGTATGATGATACCAATGGTGAATGCCTTAATAAATGAGTCCTGGATAAACAGATGGGAATATTTGTAAATGGTTTTAATTAGGCTTAATGAGGGCTGTGTTGCTCGCCATTGAAGGTAGAGGTCTCGGGGGGGGGGGGGGGGGGCTTATACTGGAAACCACGTATGCCTGTGTGGGGGCGTTGGATTCCATATTCATAGCTCACACTTTATACATATACAGTTTGGAACTATTGGAGCCTCAGTGGCTTTGGCCCTTTCTCAAATTTTCCTAGTTCGTGAGACTAACATGCACTAGGACACTTTTAGCAAGGGGAACTGAATGCATATAGCCCATGGGTGCCCTTAGGATGGTCAGACCTACACGATCCAGGTTAATAATTTTAAAATCTCATGAAAAACATTGTTACCCATACCAATATTACATATATATGTGTGTGTCTGTATGCATGTATGTGAATATGTACGCTAAGTTTGTATTTAATTTTAAAATGGCATTATTTTATTCCTTTCCTGAATTACATGCTAGCTTTTACCCCGCTAACCATCCCCAAATGCTACACCCTTTTATGATGTAGGGTTCTAGGGGTATCTTATTTTGGTTTATGTAGTCTTAGGTGGTGTAGTCATCTATCGGGTTTGCAGTGGAGTGGTGAGCTTTCATTTTTTTGGAAAGCTTGGTCTTTCCATAGGTTTCTCTCCATAGTTTAGAATTAAAGAGTTTATATTAACATTATTATTGCCTTTGTTACTTTCATGGTCGGGGGCAAGTCTCGACCTAGTTGATATTCAAATTGGTTTAGAGGCTTGGGGACATGTGTGGGTTGGATGGTGTTGTTGACTCTTAAACTTATTCTTGGGTTACATTAACTGTTTTATAGTTATTCTTTGGTTGTCTTCTGCTTGTTTATTATTTGGATTATGCTTGGATTAGACAGGCTATGGGGATGGTCTCCAGCCGATGGTGGGCTTGAGATACCCGTCAGGCTAGGCCTGGGGTCGGGTCATGATAAAAGTATTTGATGGGAAGTAGAAGGCATCCTATGATCTATTTGGATTTTCTTAGCATTCATGGTATCTATCGTCAACCCTTTAGTGAGTTTATCATACATTCTTATTTTATTTATACTCAGTGATGGACTATGATCCATTTTTTCATTATTGTATTAATTATAGATTTGGATCTACAATGCCTTTCCTTATCTTGAAAAATTTGCCTGAAAATCAATAAATGAGCCTTTTCCTATTCCCTGGATCCTAGATGGCACTCTACAAAAAGTGACAAGATAATCAAAGGTGACCCATCTAATTATAAATGAAAAATTACTGAGGTATGAATTTATTTTTTATTATGCAATAATACTACTATAATATTGAATGTTATGTTATTATTAAATTATTTTTTTTAGAACGTGTACCCTACATCATCCCTATTATTCATGAGATGAAGATAGATTACATGGTTACGTTTAAGCCATATAAGGATGAAGTGAATAATAACCTCCTTAATGGGTTAACAAAGATTTACAAAGGGTGACTACTTAATTCACACGGGGATAATGATGATGATGGGGATTTGGGTGGTAACTCTATTGGAGCACGCGTTGGTGATGATGCTTGTCCAGGTACCTCAAAAGTTATAGTGGAAACCTATGTTGATGGATGGGATCTGTATAATCGTGTTGCTATGCTTGAGGAAGCCGTGGTGGCTATTGCTGCCTATATCAAGGAAAAAAGACTAACGAAAAAAAATAAAAGGATGAGCAACAGCATGAACGGGGTAACTTAATTTAATAATTGATGTAGTTAATTAATTTTTAGTTGTAAATTTTATTAAAATTTTGTAATATGATATAGTGCATGTGGACCTTGACGAAGTGGAGAGAAATGAGGAGGAAGAAAAAAGAAATAAAATTGATGAGTTGGACACTATTGTGGCAGAGAGGAAAAAGAAGAAGAAAAAAAGGATGAAGAAGAAGAAATAGGAGAGAAAGAAGAAAAAAAAGAAGAAATGGAAGAGGATAAGTTGAAGAAGAAAAAGAAAAAGAATAAATAGTAGATCAAAAGAAGAAGTTGAGAAAGAAGTAGAAGGTGAAGAACAAAAAGCTGAGAAATAAGAAGCAGTAGATGAAGAAGCAGAAGAAGAAGTTGAGAAAAAAGAAGCTGGTAAAAATAAAGAAGAAGAGAAGGAAGAATAAGTAGACAAAGAAGAACCTGAGAAAAAAGATAAAGAACATAAGGAAGAAAAAGAAGAAGTAGACAAAGAAGAGAAAGAACATGAGAAGAAGGAGGAGAAACAAGAAGAGAAAAAGAAGGAAGAAGAAAAAAATGTCCATGATGTGGTGATGGATATCGTCAATTTCATCAACAATAATATTTGTGTTGATTTGAAAAAAGACATTTGAACGCTAATGTGGTGAAATTTTAAGACATCTTTTTTTATTTGGGCAACAAAAGAGTTGAATGGTCATTGGATGATATCACAAATAATTTTTTTATTGTATGAAAGTTCTTAGGATTCTGTAGTGAATGTGTTTTTATCAAGTTGTGTTGTTGCAGGAAATTTGAATATGCATTTTGTTGTCATAGATGATAAAGTATATGGTTAACATTATAGAATGCATTATTAGTCTTTCGTATATTTCTTGCATATTTTATTATTACCATGCTTGTCAATTTTAAATTGATGTGTTGTTTGATCGACTATGAATAGCAATATTAATATTCTAGTAAAATAAAAATATTTTTATTTATTCAATCCCATTACTATTACTCCTTTCCAAACAACAAATCCTTGCATTGTACCACATAACATATTTTTTATGTCATTCTTCTTTTCTTAGTCCAAAACAAACTTTTGTTTTAGTTCATCTCTCTCTATTTGGGTATCTTACAATAATACTTTCAAGTGATCCCTCTACTCTTTGGCTTATTTGAACAATGTCATGAGGAAATCTCTAGTTTCTTCGTATTCTCGGAGCCTTTGTAATAGATTATATTTTGTAATGCCATAAAAATTTGATGTCTCCGGTATTGAACTCAATATCGATGGACTTCTTGGGGGTGATACCTCATGAAGCCATTTAAAATACGAGGGATGTTGATTGTTCAACTACTACCCATCCATATACCCCTTTGATCATCACCCCCAATTTGTGTGAACTATTACATGATCATGTCACTTGTTTAAACTCCTTCATATGTATAGAATCCCACAAATTATATATTTTTTATTTATTTATTCCCTTTTAAAGAACATTCTAGTAAGGGTCTAAAACCATGTACATAGAACTACGAGGTCGACCATCGATATTGACAATTATAAATACTCGACAAATATATATCTCTATCGTAGATAAGATGAATCGGTAGATCCTTACTAGCATGTTCTTTAAGAAGGAATAAATAAATGAAAAATAAATAATTTGTGGGATTCTACACATATGAAGGAGTTTAAACAAGTGACATGATCATACAATAGTCCACAAAAATTTGGGGTGGTGATTAAAGGGGTATGTGGATGGGTAGTGGTTGAACAATCAACATTCTCAAAACACACCACTTTGATCACCACCCCCAATTTGTGTGGACTATTACATGATCATGTCACTTGTTCAAACTCCTTCATATGTGTAAGATTCCATAAATTATTTATTTATTTGTTTATTTATTCCCTTTTAAAGAACATGCTAGTGAGGGTCTAAAACTATGTACATAGAACTACGGGGTTGACCATCGATACTAACAATTATGAATACTCGACAAATATATATCTCTATCGTAGATAAGATGAATCGATCAAACCTTACTAGCATGTTCTTTAAAAAGGAATAAATAAATGAAAAATAAATAATTTGTGGGATTCTACACATATGAAGGAGTTTAAACAAGTAACATGACCATATAATAGTCCACACAAATTGGGTGTGGATATCGAAGGGGTATGTGGATGGGTAGTGGTTGAACAATCAACATCCTCGAAACACACACCTTTGATCACTACCCCCAATTTGTGTGGACTATTACATGATCATATCACTTATTCAAACTCCTTCATACATGTAAAATTCCATAAATTATTTATTTATTCCCTTGTAAAGAACATGCTAGTGAGGGTCTAAAACTATGTACATAGAACTACGGGGTCGACCATCAATCCTGACAACAATCCATACCCGAATTATCAAATACTTCTAAGGTAGACTGGACAAATTGATGGATCCCCAAAAGCACAAGTATGTTTTGAGAATGTTGTTTGTTCAACCACTACCCACCCACATTCCCCTTCAATCAACGCCCCCAGTATATGTGATCACGTGACTTGTTTAAAGTATTTTTATTTAATTATTTCCTTTCGAACTACATGATACTAATGGTCCACCGATTCATCAGGTCTACGGCCGACTGATATGTATGGTCGAGAAATGATAGAGTCCATGATTGATGATAGTGCTTATAAATGCACTTGTTTATTATCAAAAAATTTAAATTTTCATAAATTTTATCAAGGAAATCCACAATTTTATTCATTGATTGAGCAATACGAATTTAAAAATTTTGCAGTGAAAAAACCCATCATTCATAAAAAAGAATAACTAACATAAAAACAACAATCAGAAAAAAGGGCAAACATAATTAGCAAACTAAAATATTTACATAGATATTGTTCATTGAAAATACGTACATACATTTACCAATACCAAACTAGCAAAAAGGGCAAAAAGAAAAAGCTTTCTTTTAACAAAAGTCCTAACTAAGAAAGCTTCTCCTGCAATGAACAAAAATAAAAATAAAAACAAAAACTTAAACTAAACTAATGGGATGGTGGATGGGTGATGAAGTCACTTGATTCAAGACCAAGCCTCTCCAGAATTGCCTATATGAAATAAGTGATGCGGCGTAGTTCACACTCCAAGTAAATGAAGCCCTGACCCAGCCCGTAGAAGAGGCGATCAAGGTTATTGCATAGGAGAAAAACATCATAGTGGTGATGGATACTCATTCTCTTGCACTGTGTAGTGTAGGTGGAGTGACTGGTCATATAGAAAACATCACTGTATGAATAGATCTATAGAAGGTGGCATTTCAAATATCTAACCAATGAGCAGTCAGTGCATGTAGGAATAGAAGACATTTGGGTTGCGTCTACCAGTTGTTTTTATGTGAATAGATGTATCATGCAGTTTTTGATTAATTGAAAACATCAAACGGCGGTTAAATGCATCGATTGGAGTGATATGGTGGTTAAAAAACCTATATAACGTGTTTGATGAATAATCATAGATGCTTTAACATTTCCTTAATTGATCGTGTGAAATATATACGATAGATTAGTATGGTCTATCATAGACAATGCGTCTACAGAAATATGGGAGTCCTAAAAAATAATAGCTTGAGTTAGAAAAAAAGAGGCAAACCTATCTAACAATTTTAGCCAGGCTACATGTGGTTGTTTTATGCACGGTTCTCTTGTACACTGAACACTTATTCCTCCTCTTGGACATGAAAGTTTCACCGATGCCCTTAACATATTTGACTAACTTCCTTTCTAGTTTTGGCTTATAGGGGGTAAAAAAATCTGCCTTATAATTTTTTAGGCACAATCCATTCAGACTCTAGAAGGACAACGTCAATAGCTTTCGAGTATGAAAAGAGGTACATTTGATCTTATAAATAAGCGAAGAATCCTTGTTGATGGAATTACCATAACCTTTACCATCTCCTTACTTTGATTGCAAAGTGACAATCGCATATTTGCACGACAGTTTCACTAAGTCATATTTCCTACAAGAACAAGACTTCTCCAAAAGATTGACCTTGGCAGTGACACTGCTGCCTAACATGGTGAATTAATTGAGATCCCCATTCACATTAGTCATATACAAGGAGTCCCTCATGTTTTTATTATCCTTTAAGATCTTTTACGCACAACGCACAAGTTTGTTATTTAAACTGGAGACATATGTATCACAGCTTAAACCAGGGCCTGGCCATGATGTGTACCTCAAGCCCACCATGGGTCGGAGACCACCCCACCTAGAATAACCACATAGGCATAATAAAATAACAGTGGAAGAAAAACCAAATAGTGAGAATGATATATAAACCAATAGGAAGGTTCTAAAAATCCAAAACAAATAACCAACCCACACTTTGTACATAAAACCCTCTAGACCAGAATACCAAATTAGGTTGGTATATGACTCCAACCATGACAATGGAACTCTTCAACTCCCAAAATCTAAAAAGGAACTTACGAAAATGGCAAAGCTTTTTAGAAAATATAGGCTCACCGCTTTACAACAACTCAACGAAAAACCGCACCACCTAACACTTCACTGGGGTAAGAGAAAAGTCTTCAAACCCTATATAATGAAACAATGTATAATCCTAGGATGGTCAGTGGGATAAGAACTGGCATGTAACTCAGAAAGTGAGAAAATAATGTCATGTCCAAAACTAGTCAAACCACATGCACACATTCATACATAAATATATGTAGAATGTCGGGATAAGGTAAAGGATCATGAACATGAGAGTTTAAAATCATTAACCTATAGGTGTAGCTCTAACCATCCTAAGGGTACCCATAGGCTATATGGGTTTAGCTCCCCCTGCTGAAAGAGCCCCAACATATGTTAGATGCACAAATCAAGGAAATTTAAGGGAGGGACAAAGATACCAAGACTCTAACCATCCCAAATATAAAATGTGTGAACTATGCACACAATCATAAAGGCCCCCATGCCAGCAAATGTGATTTCCAATATTGGTCCCCCAGGACATCCACATTCACGGTGAGCTACACAACCCTCTTTAAGCCCAAATTAAAACATTTACACATAATCCCTTCCATTAACCCTGGAGTCATTTATTAAGTCAATTCTCGTTTGGTATTGTCATACCAATTATCCTTTTAATCTAAATCAAATTAAGCCATTACGATCCAATTAAACCAATTGACTCCTAAGTTCTATTTTAAAACCAAACCATGGCCACTAAGGACCCTCAAAAACCATTTTATGTTTCATTAACCTTTTAAGTAATTCAAGGTTCCAAGAATGAGTTAAATCGTGCATATATCCATGTTTCAAAACCAATTTCACAAAGTGGGTTGAGGTTTATTTAAATTCTATACCAAAATCCATAGATTTGAGGAAACCCATGTTCCCCAACCCAATTTCCATACCTATGAACTTATTTAGTTCAATAACCATAAGATAAAGCATTAATGACAATTTCAAAACCATGGGAAAATAATCCAAGTAATAACCATTTGAATCCCTCAACCCAATTTCAAAACCCAATAATTAACTTCACATGGATAGTCATTAAACACTTTTTTATATAAAAGCAAGTGAGGGGAGAGAGACATGCCTGAAACACCAAGAAATTTAGAGAGAAAACCACCAATTAAAGCTTAAATGATTAATCCTTTGAAACCCTAGATTTCTTTTGACTTTGGAAGTTTGAGAGAAGACAATAATTTTTATGATTTGGTAAATGATGAAAATAGGGACCCTTGGGGTGTTTGAAGTTGTGGGATGATAGTTGGATGAGAGAAAGGACCAAAATTCCCTTAATGAAAATGTGTAGGAAAACTATTTCTAGTCACTACGGGTCAGGTAACGACTCGCAGTGACTGATCATGAGTCATTGTTTGGACTCATGGTCTGGGCAGCAACTCAAAGCAAACCACATTGTTATGGTCACGAGTCCCTCACCACGACTCATGGTATTACCCTATGACTCAAGAGGGTCTAGTCGTGACCATGATAGTATCCTGGGGCAACTTCATAGGTGAGATAATGAGTCTCACATAATGACTTATGACGAGTGATAATGACTCGTTACTTGAGTCATTGCCTAGGCAGTGTCGTTAATACTCAAAAGTTGTCAGGTTTCAAGACCTGGGGTATTATATTACCCCTCCCCCACCCGCTAAGATCATTCATCTCAGAATAAGGAGTTAGGACACCTCCTTGCACGAAAATAAGAATAAATACACGTAAAACCAAATGACGAAACTCAAAATGTCACATGAAGGAGAATGAAGATCATACCTTAAGAATTTCCATCCAATATAGGGAACTAGAATGGATTCTTGACCTTCATATCTTTCTCAGCTTCCCATGTGGCTTCTTTCACCTTTTGGTTCCTCCAAAGAACCTTTACCAAAGCTACACCCTTATTTCTCAATCAATGGATATTTATGTCCAATATCTCCATCAAGACTTTCTCATAAGATAGGGAATCTGAAATACTAACATACTTTGCAGGAACAACCAAAGAAGGATTACCGACGTACTTTTTCAGCATAGACACATGGAAAATGGAATGAATAAAAACCAAACTTGTGGGCAACTCTAACTCATAAGAAACATTTCTAACTCTTCTTAAAATTTTATATGGACTAATATGAAAAGGACGGAGTTTCCCCTTCTTCCAAACCTCATCACTCCTTTCATAAGAGAAACTTTAGGAACACCTAATCACTAACCTCAAACTCTAACTCTCTTTGTTCATATCTACATAAGGCTTTTGGCGACTCTAAGAAGTCTTAAGTCCTTCTCTAATAACCTTCACTTTCTCTATGGATTGGTGAACCAAGTCAGGACCAAACAACTTAGTCTAACAAATCTTAAAACCATCCAATCAGAGACCTATATCTCCTATTATAAAGTGCCTCAAAAGGAGCCATCTGAATACTTGAATGATAACTACTATTGTACGCAAATTCAATAAGAGAAAAGTGATCAAGCCAAATTCCCTTGAAATCAATCACACAATCCTCTAATATCTGAATAATCTATTCTGCTTGTCCATTCATTTAAGGATGGAAAGTGATGCTATGGTTCACCTTAGTCCCTAAACCTTTCTAAAATCAATACCAAAAGTGAGAAGTAAACTGTGTGCCTCAGTTGGAAATGATGGACACATGCATTCCATGTAACTTGACAATTATCTGAATAAACTATTTGCCATAGTCCTCTCTAGAGTAGTTAGTCCTTACAGGCAAGAAGTGAGCAAACTTAGTCATCCTATCAACAAAGAGCCAAATAGAAATATCCTAATTCCTAGACCACAAAAGACCCACAATGAAATCCATATTGATCACCTCCCACTTCCATATGGGAAACTCTATCTCTTGAGAAATAACACCAGGCCTAAAGTGTTCTACCTTAACTTGCTGATAGACTATATACTTAAACACAAAATTCACTGCCTCTCTCTTCGTATTGTTCTACTAATAGATTTTTTTCAAGTTGTGATACATCTTAGTTGAACCCAGATGAACCATATATCTAGACTTATGAACCTCAGTCAAAATCTTTTCCCATGACATATCAACATCAGTAACACATAACCTACCTTGGTACCTTTGAATGCCATAACCTTTTGTTGACCCACATCTTCCTTAATCTGTATAAGTATAGAATCCAAGGTCCGCTTCTCCTTCACCTCAGCACCAAGAGATTATTTAACCACCTCTTGAACAATTACTCTTCCATGATCGAAGTCCAACAAATGAACCCCCAAGTTAGCCAATGGGTGAATGTCCTTCACTAACACTCACTTTTGTGCATCCACATGAGATAAGATCCCCATCGACTAACCTACTAAGAGCATCAGTAACAACATTAGCTTTACTTAGATGATAGTACAAACTCATGTCATAATATTTGAGTAACTTGAGCCACCACCTCTGCCTAAGATTTAGTTCCTTCTGAGTGAACACATATAGGAAACTCTTATGATCAAAATAAATGTCCATATGAAACCCATACAGATAATAGTGCTAGATTTTTAATGCAAAGACTATAACCGCCAACTCTACATTGTGCGTTGGGTAATTTCCTTTATAAACTTTGAGTTGTCTAGAAGCATAAGTCACGACCCTACCATGCTGCATCAAGACATAACCCAGTCCTACAAGGGATACATCACAATACATCATGAACCTATTCGTACCTATAGGCAGGGTCAAAACTAGAGTAGAAGTCAACTTATCCTAAAACTTCTCAAAACTACCTTCATAAGCATTGAACCACAAGAACTTGACCTTTTTTTGAGTCAACTTTGTTAATAAAGCAGCAAGAGAAGAGAAACTCTCCACAAACCTCCTATAATACCTGGACAAGCCCAAGAAACTCTTAATATCTATTGGGGTCATGGGTCTAGGCCACCTCTTAGCCGGTTCAACTTACTGTGGATCCATATTGATACCCTCACTAGACACCACATGCCCAAGAAAAGTCATAGTAATCTTCCAAAACTCACACTTAGAAAATTTAGGATACAACCTCTGGTCCATAAGAGTCTGCAACACAATTCAGAGGTAATTGGCATGATCCTCCTCACTCTTAGTATACGCTAAGATATCATCATTGTAACTATCATGAACAAGTACAGAAGCTACCTAGAAACCCGATTCATAAGATCTATAAAAGCAGCCAAAGAATTAGTTAACCCAAATCGCATAACCAGTAACTTATAATGACCATACCAGGTATAGAAAGCAGTCTTGGGAATATCAACCTCCATAATTTTCAACTGATGATACCCCGAATGAAGATCAATCTTATTGAAGCATCTAAAACCCCAAAGCTGATTAAAATGATCATCAGTCATAGGAAGTGGGTACTTATTCTTTATCATCACCTTATTTAGCTGACGATAGTCTATATACATCCAAAGGTACCCATCTTTTTTATGCACAAAATGATAGAAGTAACCCATGGAGAAACACTAGGATGAATGAAAATCTTATTAAGAAGATTTTTTAACTGCTTGTTTAGCTCCTTTAATTCAGCAGGAGCCATTCTATAAGGAGGAATGGAAATAGGACGGGTATCTGGTAGAATATCAATCCCAAAATCAACTTCCTTATTGGTAGGTATTCCAAGAAGATCATCAAGAAACACTTCAGCAAACTCATTAACGGAACCTCCGAACTACAATATTTAACCCGAACTAAATGATATAGGCATCCATTGGAAATCAACTTCTGATCTCTAAGATAAGAAATAAACCTCCCTTTAGGAACTAAGAAACTTCCCTCCCATTTATTACCAGTTTGTTAGGGAATTAGAATTTGACCATTCGGGTCCTATAATCAAAATGCACATAGCACAAATGAAGCCAATACATCCCCAAGATCACATCAAAGTTTATCATGTCAAGCTTTATTAGATCCACCAATGTCTCCTTATGAAAGATGGATACTACGTAACCCTTATAGATTTTTTTATCAACTATAGAATCACCCCCCCTAGAGTAGACATAGAAGGGGTCAAAACTATTTTCATAACCAAAACAAAAATGTATAGCCATATAACAAGGCACATAAGAAAGGGTAGAACCCAGATCAAGGAACTGCTAAACCTCACGGGAGAAGAGTTGTAACATACATACCAGTAATAACATCAAGAGATGCCTCATATTCTTAGCGAGTAGCAAGATCATAGAGATAATTTTGGCGTGTATAGGTGCTTGAAGTGGTGCCCTTTGGTACAGGAGCAAAAGAAATGGCGACCTAGACCTTATTAGTTATGGTGGAAACTTTAGCTGTAGGGCAGTTCCTCTACATATGTCGAGGCAGATCACAACTCAAAAATAAGTTCCTTCCCTCATTAAAATAACCACGGTGAAGCTATCCATAAAATCTACACGGAGAATAAGGGAGGGCCTATTGAGATCTACTAGCCTGAGACAAGGCACCCTGGGCCTTAGCACCACTACTAGCCTGGAAATGATGTTCGCCAGATGGCTTAGGATAAGGAGCACTATCCAAAGAATATGAATTAGAATTTCCCCAAGTCTTATTCTTGGTCCATTATCTGCAATATTTCCTACTATTCTATTGCACCTTGATCAGAATACCTAAACTTCTTGTTTTGCCTCTCTCATCTATGTCTGTCTCTTCTACTCATACTCTACCAGCTGCATATAGACCACAAGCCTGGAGATCTGCATATCATTTTCAACATTGCAACCTTACATTCCAATACCAAGTCACGAGACAACCCAAAAGTAAACTTCCTCATTTTAGATCTCTGACTAGATACCAAATCTGAAGCATATTGAGGTAGCTGCTGAAATTTCATGGCATACTCATTCACAAACATCTTACCCTGCTTTAGATTGACAAACTCTTCAGCCTTAGCTTCTGTCAACTCCTAAGGAAAGAAATGATAAATAAAGACCCTCAAAAACTCATCCCATAATGCCATCTAAGGATCATCACCTCTTAACTTATCCTACTCCTTGTACCACTGATAACCTATATCTTTTAGCTGATATGCAACAAACTCTACCCCTTCAGAATTAGTATCATGCATCACACTGAAAATCTTCTCTATCTCATCCATAAACCCCTGAGGATCCTCCTTAACCTTCAATTTTATAATGGTTGGGGGATTCAATCTCATGAATAAGATGACCGACTAACCTCAAATGAAGGAGAAATAGAACTAACACGATTTGACTAATGAGATTGAGATGTCACCAACTGAGTAAGTAAATGAATTCGATAGAACTCTACATTAGAGATGTCCCCCTAATGCAGCTGATCAATAGTATCACCAGCTTAAGAAGCCTGAGGAGGACTAGGAGGAACTCCATGTAGGGAAGTGCAATCTAGAGCAGGGACCCTAGACCGGGTGTACACTCCACGAACAGGGCGAGTTCCATTAATATTTCCCTCAGGTGGAACAGAGGTTCAAGTTTCTATGAATATCAGATCTATTTCAAGTATGCTTTCTCAACTCCTAACTCTACTCAAAATCAAAACAATCTTTCTCAAGATCAAGTACGCTTGCTTATCAAATCATTTCAAATATCAAAAGCTTCAAGGAAACATCATAGGACTCATTCTTGACTCTCAAGCTCAATATCAATATATATATATATATATATTCAATAATCAATTTCTCATGGGAAATCTTAAAATCATGACTCTTATCATCTATCTCCTGGAAATCATCAATTTATGGTTGCAATATACAATTCATAGAATAAATTCTCAATTTAAGAAATAAAACAACGAAATAGTCATGTATATCAATCTTGAATAACTCGATTCTCATAAATCAATGATAAAGTAATTTGGATATAAATCCGCTTGCAAAATCATGAAACTCCAATAGTAAAAATCAATTCTTTGGGCACAAGAATGAAAGGATATTCTTGTTCAAGCCCCACATACCTTGATTATAATTCGGAATAAATAAACTTGCTATAGACTTCTTTTCCCACTTCTTGAGTTAGGATTCTTGATGTTCTTGACTTGGAAGTTTTGAATCTTGAACTAATTTGTGAAAACTACGGCTCGATTTTGAGATGTTTAGACAAGAATTGGATTGGATTTTGGAGAGAAACCCTAGCTTTTGGATGGAATAGAAGAGAAAAATGAGGATTTTCTCTTTTATTTGTATATATAAAGTGGGTAAGGACGGGTGAAAATTCTAAAATACATGTAACGCCCCGGAAAATGGGTCCCGGAGCGTCACACGATGCTTAAGGCTACGAGTAGCCCCAAGCTAACCCTTTGAGCCATTTTCATTCAGTTCAACACAAATCAACGGGGTTTCCATAAATAACCTTCAAATATCAACAGAGTAATCATCATCCTAGAATAAAAGAATTTCAGAAAGATAAAAAAATATGACTTATTAGTCAACTCCCAACATCTATACTACTCTGACAAGCCTCTAAGAAGATCAATAAGACCAGCAAGCCATTGAGACATGCCCCAACTGACTCATACTCAGTTATCAAATGTAAACAATTTCGTGAAACCAACATCAGACATCACGTCCTCAAAACATGAGGACTCACCACAACAGAGGATATAGAACAGTGTGCCCGAAGAATCACTGTCGAAACTGGAACTGAGCACCTGAACCTACATTCCGAGAAAATTTAGCCCACATCCGAAGATGTGGGCCAGTACCATGGAAAGGAACCGAGTATATAGGGGTGTATGCAGTTGAATAAATATCATCATCATAAATATTTATAAGAAATATGCAGGATGTATGAAAGACTCACATAGCTCGAAGAAAATTATCATAATTATGAGAGGATGAAATAAGTACAATAACACATTTGAGTCATCATATAATTTGTCAATCACTTTCAGTTCATCAAGAATATCAATTCTCAAAATTTAAATATCATTTAAATCTTTCAAAAGAATAAACTTTCACAATTCCACTTTCAAATCACTTCACCATTCACCATAGACACAAGGAAACACATACACACACTGGGAGATCCTATAACCGACATAAACCATATGAGCTACATGGAGTCCAACGTACAACCCACTTTGGGGAGAGATATCCTATCCTTGCCATCAGAGTAGGACTATCGATATCAAATCCACATAAACTAATGATCACTATATAAATCAGCCTCAGGCTTACTCCTATGGGGGCACGTAGTTCTAGGGAAATAAGGTTACTTTATACCTTCCACTCGGTGCTAAAGATTTCTTTCGGACTTAGCTCAGATCATTTCAAAGACAATCCACAACAAAATAATTTCAGTAATATATAAATATACATCGGGAGCCATCATGCTTCCCATCTATCAAAATCAACCACGTTGTGGATTTCTTTCACACTCGAGTTCAAAATAACTCCATTAAGACCAAAAGGTCAAATCATTCAAAATATCTCAAATATTTAACATCAACGTACTTATAAAACACACTTTCTAAAAAAACATAATTTCCAATGAGGACTCACAGCCCAAATATCAAAATCATGATAAATATCGTTCAAGATTCATGCTTTATATCTCCACACATGTAAATTCATCTTTCAAAATCATAAACATCAATATTTCATAATAATCATCATATGATATGGGTTCGTGCTTCAAATTCATAAAAATCAAATAAAAATCATGCCTTTGTAAAGAAAATTACTTTTGGGCACAAGAACAAAAGAGAGTTCTTGTTGAAAAATCCCACATACCTTGAATGATGAACTTTAGATCGATACTCATTTTTGAGATGTTAATCGTGCCTTTGAATGATGGTTCTTGGAGTTCTTGAACTAGGAACTTGGAATCATAAATTTGCAGAATTAATGGTGAACTTTCGAGGTTAGGGTTTTCTTTTTTAGGGAATTTGATGAAATATAACATATAATGCTTCTAATAAGCTTCAATATAGGGTTTGGATGGATTTTTGGGTGAGGGGGAATGACCAAAACGCCCCTAAAAATCAAAAAATTCTTGAATCTATCCTTTGGTCGACTATTTTGATAGTCTGAAGTAGATCAACCATAACATTTTACTCTGATATCCAAATTGGATGAAATCAATTTCATTAGAAAGAGGACTCTCATATCTTTTCGTTGATATATAGTATCTCACCCAGATCATTGTGTACGAGGAGTTATGATCAGTTGAAGTTGACCTAAAAATTCACTTTTGGTAGGCTGAAGTCGATCGTTCATAACGTTTTGCTCCGATAGACAAATTAGATGAAACCAATTTCATTGGAAAGAGAACTCACAGAGCTTTCCATTGATATATAGTAGATCACCCAGATTATTATGTACAAGGAGTTATGATCATTTAAAGTTGGAGCAAAAATACGCCAGGCCTCAGTACTTTTTTCCTGCACGTTTTACTGTGCACTACTATTCACGATTCGATCAGAATGTTCATAACTTGTCGCTCGGGTGTGCGTTTTGGATGATCCACATATCGTTGGAAATATTATTCGATACTCTACACAATGGTGGGTCGTAATCTAAGACATTCCACATGAAAAATTTATAGTTCATTCTAGAAGATAAAACCCAACATGTTTACGCAAAAAATTTCAATGAAAAATTTCCCGGGGTATTACAATACCCTTGAGCAAATTCTAGAACTGGAGCCCAGTTTTTGGTCCTGGCGTGACACACCAGTATATCCAAAATAATAAGATCAGCATAAGTATCAACATCGCTATCTATCATAACACATGATCTGAATGCTCGATCCACCACTAAAGAATCACCCACGGAAGTAGTTACGTGCAATGACTCAGATAATAAATTACTAGTCAAGTCCAATCATGGTATATAATAAGCAGATGTATAAGAATGAGTGGATCTGGGATCAAACAAAGCAATAGCCGACTTGTGGCACACAAAATCATATCTATAACAACAACATCTGAAGTTTTAGCCTTAGGTCTAGCAGGTACTGCGTATAACTGACCATGCTCTACTAACCTCCTGTCAGGCCTGCCAGAGTGCTACCTCGAGAACCCTAGTAACCATCTATGCGATCTCGCTAACCACCTCTACTAGAGAGATAAACTACCCAAATAGGAGTAGCACCCTCGACTGAAACAACCATCGCCCCATTACTGGGGAAATCTCTCAAAAAATGACCAGGAAGCCCACAAGTAAAACAAGAGTCACGAGCAAAACTAGAACTCATAGATTTAGCTAAACCAGAGTAACCACCACGTCTAGTACATGGCCTATAAATGAAACTCTCAAAGACTAATCACTGCCCTTACCAGGGCGACCACTAGAACCAAACTGACCTCCATTAGCATCCTAAAGAGCTACCTGAACTAGTCGACTAGCCTGACTCTGAGGCTAAAAAGATGGATGCAAAAAATGCCCAATATGAGAACTACCACCTCTAAATCTGGAACCATTATGACACCCACCAAATATGCCTTGGTACTTGGGCCTCTTATCACAACCCTCTAGATGCAGTCCTCCATCACTATAGCATGATCAAAAACCTCAGCAAAAATCCTACCCACGACAACTAGACTCTAAGTATCCATAAAAATAAGGAGTCTCAGTCCTCTCACAAAAGCAGTAAACTCTCTCATACTTAGTTTCCAAAATGGAAATCACATGCTTGGACAACTCATGGAAATGGTCCTCATGCTTGGCGATAGTCATATAACCCAGCTCTAATCTAATGAATTGATCCTGCAGTCAATCTCTAAGGTTGTGTAGCATATACTTTTCCAACAACATCTCAGAGAAGTGAGTTCATGATAGAAGAAAAGATCCAACTGGCCTAGAACTTATAAAACCTGTGCACTAGTGTCGATCTAACAAATCCAACTAAAATATGGTGTAATCCATGCCACTAGTCTAAATATGGCCTAAGCCATAAAGCCTATCCTCACAAGCAGTGAGAAACTCAAATACATCCTCTCCAGGAGCACCAAATAACCTAGGTAGAGCTAACCTCAAAAACCTAACCATCATCTTCTCCTCCTTGGCAGACATAGCAGGATGGGTCACAACTAGTTGAGCGACCATCGGCTGAACAATTATCGGCATAGAGAAACCTAACCTCCAGGAGCTGCAGCTGTAGGTTGCACTCCTTCCCTAGTAGTTTGTGAACCATCAATATTACCCAACAGTTGAACCAAGGAGTATCTGATCAAATAAGAAGGAATATGACCTAATGGAACCTGGCTGGTCCCTAGCCCACCGCTGGCTATAGCATAGAAATCTCTAGCCTAGGTGCAGGAATAGGGTTTGGGGCAGTCCATCCTGGTCCTTAACTAGGGTCATATCATGAGGATATCCTTGAATAGGGGTAGGATCCCTAGGATCAGTCTCGAGACCCTCATCACGCATAGCTATAGCACGTGTCCTAGGCATCTGTGAAAAAGTAAAGTTAAAATATCCTACAAACTAACTCAGAATCTTAGCACGATATAAGTGAAAGAAGTGAAGGACTCATAAGAATATCCTATAGCCTCTCAAAGATAGAAAATGAACATCAATATTATGATCCACAGGACTCTATTAGACACTGCTCTTGTACCAATAATATCAGTGAAATCCAGTCTTTGATACCATTTTGTCATGACCCAATTCATGAGTCGTGATGGCACCTACTAAGACCTATCAGTACGTAAGCCAACACCATAACCCAGAGCTAAGGAATGGTTAATTTGGTAAAAACACCGACAAGGGCCACGATAGATAAACACAATAATAAGAACAATGTTCTATAATAGATAATCAACTATGGATAACAATCCCATGACCTAGTAATATTAGTACAAGAGTATCTAAGTTTAAGAATAGGACATACAACACAAAGTCTAAATAATCTTATACATTCATCTTGAATACAAAAGACTGAATAAAGATAGGAGGGAAATGGGCGACTCAAAACTCCAAGAGCTAACCCTATCTCTAGAAGATCAACATTGCATGATCTCAACTCAGGGGAGACAACTAGTACTCATGTCTGCACTAAAAAGGCACAGAAGTGTAGTATGAGTACCAAAACAACAGGTACTCATTAGGCATCATCGACCGACTATGCTAAATTATGATAAAGGGTGATATAAAGAAAGATAATTTCTCTAAGTGAAGGTACAAAATCAAACCTGAATCGTCTTCGTTATCACTGTACAAAATAACTAATCAACTAGAAAAAAATACTACGACATCTCATATCAATACATACCAAAATCATCATATAACATGAGTAATCGATCCGAAAGCATAAAGTGACAAATAAATAATTATAACTGCATAAATACTAAGTTTAACATGCATACATCCATTAAAGATTAAAGTAAAAGAACCCACCATAGCATCCCATAACACCGTGGAGTACACCTAAAAGTACATAAAGTAAAGAACTCATCATAATATCCCATAACATCAGAGAGTGCCTCAATAGATCAAATCATCATGTATCAGGATATATTACTAACTTCTCATTATCCATGGTTTCAATAATTCCCATCAACGGTTAGTTACCAAGATTCATAATCATAATCAATTACCGCAATTGAAATGACATATATTATGGAAATCATAACCATAGTCATATAGCCATTTGAATATCTATGATAGTAATACCCTCTATCTAGTCATTATTAACTAACCAATACTTATAATTATTAGGCTACTAATTCGCTAATCCTTATAGGATTTCCAATTATGGACTAATCGATTCTATGCATAAACCTCAGCCATGAGTTAGCACTAACTATTATTCACTAAATAGCTGATATTCATACTTAGTCAAGAGGCACTACTAATCCATAGATGCTATTAGATCAAAACTTATTTCTAGTTATCATAGAAGCACTAGTCATCATATAGGAAAAGGTTATACATCATCAAATACACATATCTATCTATCAACCAATGCCTCTTACTATCTAGCATTATAATCTACAAATCCTCATTTAACAACCCAACAATATTATACTTAGTCATTAATACAATTAATCATCACCAATGATCACTTATTATCTCTATTGACCAAATAAAACCCACAATAGCTAGTTATCATATTTCACTAACATGCTCCACTATCTAGCATTCTAAACTTATTGTCATCAAGTAAAATAGTCACTTAGTAGTCGACTAGTTACCATACAACTCATTTAACTAGACAAAACTCTTTAATAAATCCCTTTATTCAAGCCAAATATACCTACTAGGTGAATTCAATATTCTACGAAAGATTCCACTTGCCAATTAGCCTTAACTCCTTATTTTGCATATTCTATTTCTACTCGCTATTTAACAATAGTGACAACTGCAGCACTAAATAAGTGATTAGGATTATAGAATTATAACCAACATCCAATGATTAGCATATCTCATCAAGGTACACACGGATGTAATCATATAAAGGCATAATCATACATAAACATATATATGCATGTTTAACATATATAACCTCAATATATCCTTCGGGTGTTCCAGGAATCATAATATCATCAATATATCATCTAGATATACTAGGCATCATAATATCATCAATATATCCTCCAGAATTACCTGGCATCATAATATCATCAATATATCCTCCGAACTTACTAGGTATCATCTTAATAATAATATATCCTCTGAATGTAGTGGACATCATAATATGATCAATATATCATCTAAATCTACCAGGCATCATAATGTCATCAATATATCCTTCAGATTTACCAGGCATCATTATTCAATCAACATATCCTTCGGACTTATCAGGCATCATCATATTATTAATATATTCTCTGGACTTATTAGGCATCATAATATCATCAATATATACTTTAGACTTACCATGCATTATAATATCATTAGCATTCACCATAGCATCTATATTCATTATAAAAACAATATAGATATATTTTGACAAATCATTTACAAGTTCAAGCTCCACAAATGATAGTGTAAGAGAAGGAAAGAAAGACATATCATAGTATCTCACCATTCATTATACTTACATCATAATTGTAAGTGCATGAACATACATATCCACAAGGTATGAACACTCAAAATATTACCGAGCTTGACATGATTATTAGCATAGTCAATTAAAAGTCATGGTTATACTTTTTAAAATATCTCTTATTAGGCATGATTCACAATACTGCACAAAAGGGATTCTTCGGTACAAACATAAGTTTAGTCACTAGCTTGAGCATGATATATGTAATGAAATAATCCAAGGCTCATATAGTACACTATACAATGAGTCAAGTGATAGCATAGATATAAGTTCAATTCACAAGTCTTTCCAATGCTATCCAAGTAATGACAATAAGATAATCAATCAAGTATGCACATTATCCTCAAAATCACCTATTCTTAGGATAATTCTTACTCAAGTATTACTCATGAGTCATCTAAAGAATCTAATGCTAATTCATAACTATACATATTTAGGTTGACGTACTCTTAATATGAGTGAACAAGGTCACTCCCATCTAACTAAAGCAATTAGTTCATTCTCATGCAATTTATGACATAGCAAGTCCAACTAACCAAGATTCTAGACTATGAGTCAAAAATCACACTTAATGTGTTCAAATGCCTAAGTGATTCAGTTGATTCCTAACATTACCAACTACCATTTCAATATCTAAGACCCCACCCAATCTTATCAAGATATCACAATTATACTACAATAATGCTCAATCTAATACAAGTAAGCCTATCCTACCTTAAATCCAAATATAGCTCGCAAACCAATAATTTTTGCTTTCCCTTTCCTCAAAGATTCTTCCTTGAGCCAAGCTATCAAAAACATAATCTATGCATTATTATGAGAATATTAACACCCATATGGAACCATTATGCTTTAGGTCCAAACAACACCAAAAACCCCCAAGTGGGTCCCACATGGAAAGAATGAGTTTTCAAGCCTAACCCATTGTTCAAATACCAAGAGAAAATTATAACTCTCAAGAAATTGGTTCAAATCAATCTCATTTGGGGCTAAAATTAAGCCCCAAGCCATTTGGGGTTTTGGGTCAAACAATCAAGAATTCAACACTAAAATTAAAGGATTTATACCTTAGATTCAATGTTAATCACAATTACGCAAGTTGTTCAAGCTCCCAATCAACACCCAAGATTTAATTTGAGGTCAGCACTCTTTATTAAACTTTTAGCACTCAAGATAATTGGGAAAATGGCAAGTTCTCAGCCAAGAAGAGCATTTAAAGAATACCTTCCCTAGCCCTCAGCTAGTGCTATCTTGCACCTACGCGTGCTGTGATTATGATATCACAATCACACCTATACCTCCACGATCATTGTATCTTACTGCACCTGACAACGATTGAAACTTGGAATTTGATTCTTTTTTGGCCAAAGCCTCGAGATGCATTCGGAGTCCAATAGGATCAAACAAGATTGCAACCATACAAATTTTGATGTTCTAGATGTGTTGGCAAAGTTGTATTTTCCATCTAAGGTCATTTCAATCAAATATGGGCCCTACACCTAAATTTCTAAATTATCAACTTTTGACCAATTGGTCAAAATATGTTCGAGAGTAGCGGGACCTAAACCAAAGGTCTAACCAACCTAAAATCAATATTATAGAGTTGTTGGCGCAGTCAAAATTTGCATCTGATACAGTTTTACTAAATTTTTCACTCTATTGCCATATGGAACCAACAAATATTTCTAAATGGGAAAATAGTTCTAAAAAACAAATAGACTAATCGATAACCAAAATATCAATTCCAGTAAGTTATAAATAACTTGATGTATCTATGGAAAAGATCTAATAGTGAAGATAAGTAGAATCACAAGAGATAACCTGAAGGGTCATTACAAGATCCACCACTAAGGAACTTTCGTCATCGAAAGTTAAAGATGAATAAAATACCTAAAGTCTCAAACAAATGCTAATATTGTGCTCACATATTAATCTCATCTCCCAAGTGGCCTCCTTCACTGGACCTTAACTACAAGATTTATCTTATACATAACTATATCACATCACTAGCCAAAATAAGCATGGGCTCTTCCACAAAGATCCACTTCTTATCTAACTAGAATGAATCCCACCTAAGCACATGAGATTAATTAGTAATATACTTTCGTAATGTAGAGACATGGAAAATCATAAGAACAACAACAAAAATTAGAGGCAAGGCTAACTCATAGGCCACCTTGCTAACTATATGGAGAATCTCAAAAGGACCAATGTATCGAGGGATAAGCTTTCCCTTTATTCTAAACCTTATCAAACCTCTCATAGGTGAAATATCAAGTGACGCATGATCACCAACTACAAATATCAAGGCACAGATCCTAAGATCGACATAGGACTTCTGCCTACTTTACACTGCTCTCAACCTATCTTGAATCACCCTAACTTTATCAAATGAGTCCTAAAGTAAATCTATACCATGATTTATCACCTTAGAAGTCTCAAACCATCCTATTGGAGAAGGACATTTCTGAAACACCCTAGGTTTTGAACCCTTTAAAATTTCCTCAGTTTTAAACCTTTTGATCTTCATATAACTCACACCATGACTCATATTATGTGGGTATAGGTATATGACCCTATTCGTATGTTGGTAAGTGTAATATTGGCCAAGTTTTGTCCAAGGTATGAGAAGACTCCATATATTGATGTGATGAGAAATATAGGGTCCAATCGTATGTTGTCTTGGGTCTAGCCTTTGATGTTTTGCCTAGGGTACAACTTTAGGGTACTAGTCGTGTAGTAATGATATGCTTAGGTAAAGGAGTCATATGTTGGACAGAATGTGTTGTCTAAATTTCTAATCAAGTTATAAGTTGAGGTTACCACTCATATAATGTGGATACGAGTTAAAAGTTTACCCACCTGCATTCTTTCTACAACTTTTAAGTTGAGGGTATTTTGGGCATTTCCCACCCCAAGACCTTAAGACACCATATCTTATAACCCTATATGGTCATTCATTCTTCACTTAGAAGATAAGAAACACCCTTTAAAACACTCGCTAAAAAACCTCTCAAGAAGATTGACTAGGGTTTCTTCGAAGTGGTCATCTAGAGGCTTGAGGATCAAAATCCCTTTATGAATCTTTGTAACTCGGGTATGTTACTCCTTCCTAATTGTTAGTTCAACTAAAAACATGTTTTAATGAATGGTTTTCATTATATTATTATGGTAGTATTTGGTTTTTGAAATATATGTTGGGGGTTCTAGTTGTTCTTGGTTGGATAATGTTTTCCCATGTTTTCTTATGGTTTCCATATTATAATTATGGTTTGAACATGTGGTTGCATGAAATGGTCAATTGATACATGGTTTTTGGTTCTATAAATCTTAAGCCCCTAATATGTTTCTTAAAATGACTCTGAGAATGATTCTATCACATAGTTTGACTATTATTGAAAGCTTGCATTTCATAAAATGGTAGTGGAACCTAAATTAGTTTTGTTGATTTTTTAATGGTTAGGAAAGGTCATGGTGGCCATAGATTTGGTTAAAGATTTTTTGTAAAACCTTATGAGGTACAATGGAATCCCCTAAGTGAGTAATCTATGAAAACCTTATGGGGTAAATGGTAATCCCCCAAGTGATTTCAATAATAGAGTTTTGGGTACATGGAAATCCCCAAAGTGTTGGCTAATGGCATTTCTTGCAAGTTATAATCGATATGATGATACCATATTATAATTTCTTAATAATTGACTCTTGGAATTGGTGGTTTAGTTATGTGTTAAATGTTTTAATTGTGCAATAATGGGGGTTGTGATAGCTAGTCATGAAGGTGTGAGTCCAAAAGGTTGACACTGGAAACTCATATTAGCCGACATAAGGATTAGTCTTGTTGAACACATACTTGTGGGGTACAAAAGAATCCCTTAAGTATACTCATACATATGTATCATAGAGGGTGAAGGGTACAAAGAAATCCCTAGCCACCTATGGTATCTCCAGTTCGTGCAACTAAATGTACTAGGTCCTATTCAGAGGGTAACACTGGACCCATATAGCCCGTGGATAGATTATAATGGTAAAGATACACAACCTAGGTTAAAGTTTTAAAATAATGCTAAACCCAATCCCCTTTCCCAGCATGGTATGTATGTATATGTGTATGTTATTGCATATGGTTATTAACTTTGGCTTTAATTAATGGCATTATTTTAACCTTAGTCCTGAGAACATGCTAGCGTTCATTCGCTAAGTATCTTTGGGCATTGTATCCTCATACGATGCAGGAACTGGACATACTATTATTCCTCTTACTCTGTAACTTAGTGATTCTGGGACATCTTAACTCAGATGGAAGTGGTAAGCTTTCATTCTTTGAAAGGCCTATTTCATATAGTTTATCTTCTATCTTTACTATTCCTTTAACATTGGTTTTTGGCTATGGTCGGGGACATGTCCCAACTAGATATTCTTTGGAATTGTTTAGAGGCTTTGCATGGACAACTATGAACTTGGGCATATTATGGTTTTTTTGGTTGGGTTGGACGGTACGACTTGGTTTGGTTGGCCCCAAATTTAGACATATACCAAATTTATTTAATTCTAAATACTCTATCTTATTACATATTCAGAATTCATTAAAACTGGTTGTATATTGGTTGGTTGGATCGGTATAGGGGTGGTCTCAGATCCTTATTAGACTTGAGATGCTTGACACTACTAGGCCCTAGTTCAGGTCGTGTTAGATTGGTACCAGAGCACAAGTTTTGGTGTCATGAGGTGTCCATAAGTCCGTATCAAGTAGAGTCCATTTTATGGGCGTGTAGCATGCCACAATTATAAGGCAAAGGCTACGAGACATCTAGGAACGTTTCACTTTCTTATTTTGTATTTTTGAGCTATAGAGTCTAAGGTATTGAACTCTCTCCTAAATATTCTTTTGTTCACCTTTCTTATCATGTCCATCTAATGATCTGAAGCTCGTGTAAACTTACTGGTCCCATTCAAGAACCATATGGATGGATCTCGTCCAACTCATGGGATACAGACCCAGTTAGGGTCGTAGTTTTTAATTTCCCCCATGGAGTTCCATCGGTCTTTACTGAACTTACCCCAAAGGGTTACACTTATACTCAGTCACCTCAAAGAGATGTTACCAATGCTAAGTTTAGAAATTCTATTCATCTGTTGACCCATATAGTGGTATCTCTATCATGCCAGTCCAATTCTATTAGTGTGAAAAGAATAAGAAGAGATCAAGAAATATGTAGAGCAAGAATTTCCAATATTCAGACTAGGGAAAGGTTAGAGAAATAGTAGTAAAGGTGGTGGACAATGGTCTGAGAAAGGGAATCCAAGGAGTTCCTATGTGGTTGTAGTTCTCCTTATCCTCAGTTTTCTAGTGAATATTTTTTTTGAGATGGTAGAGCTCGGTCAGCCCAACTATATCCTTTCTACCAGTTTTATGGTCTATTGTATCGTGTTTATTGCTATCAGGTGAGGAATCGGTGTTTTAGTTGTAGTCCATTGGGTCACATATAGTAAAGGTGTCTGATAACGCTCAATCTACAGCTCTCGTGGGAGTGTAAAGAGGTCGTTAGCAAATATAGAACCCAACCTGGGTTGGGTGTCGATCCCACAGGGAATAGCTTGGCCAACAAGTAAGCAAAATTACTAAACTTTTGGTGCAAGTCTCGTAAGAAGGGGGGGTTGTAATATGTAACCAAAACAATAAAGTAAAAGCTGAAAATAGCAAAGTAAAAAGAGAAAGATTGTCACGTTGGTTGTAAACAATGAGAATTGAAGCGTTGGGGTTATGTCCACCTTCTGAGGTATACGTTTCTATTGGCTATGAGTGTGTAGAGTCTTGACATGCAATTGCTTATAGAGAATTGTAGTCGATGGTAAATCCAAGCGTCTCTCGACCTCAACAAGGACTATTTCACTTTAACTCTCTCGAGCTTAAAGTGTGTCTAGCGGTACGAATTCTCCAAGAGGTTAGTCCAGTTATGGCACTAGCTTTTTAATAGGAAAGGGTGTCCTACTACCTTGACATTATCTCTTTTCCAGACAAATAACCTTTCTCTCGAACAGGTTAAATGTTAGACTGGCGTATTCTTGCGTTTGCAACCGCAAAGAATGTAGATTAAGATGAAGAGCGTAATGATATAAGCAATATACTTGTCTTGAACTCACAAACTCATAGCTATAGATAGTAACTCATTCGACTTCCATAACCCCAACTAAGAGGTTTAGTTACCCATGAATGCGAAGGATATCACGTTTTGCATAGTGGATGGCGTGTAAAAGAGGTGTTAGGCGTGTGGTTTTGGTGATTCCGTAGCAAGTAACGATTCTCTTGTTGTGGAATTTAAGAATAGAAGAATAGATTAGAAGTGTTTGTAGTGGAAGATGAGAAGGATGGAAGAAAATTAATTAAGTGAAGAATGAAGAATTAAGAATGTATTGTAAGAAGATGTCTTAATTGTAAGGAGATGATTAAAAATCTCTAGCATGATAGGGTATTTATAATACTCCTATCCTACTCCTACTAAGCTAATGAAATAAATAACCAAATCCTAATATACTAATGAAATCCTTGACCCAAATGTACTAGGGTAAGGTTACAATATCATAATCCTAATAGATTATTGAAACACATAACCTAATTATACTAGGTTAATGTATCTTGGTAAAATTCCAGCTTTGTGTCTGTAAGTCCCCAAAGTCTTCAGAAATGTTGTTTTAGCCCGGGACAGATTTTCCATGCAGCAGATTTGGTCCTTTAGGCGTCCAGCTCCCTTTTGCTTCGTTTGTGAGCTTTCTTTTGCGTCAAGTAAGCCGTAAAATGCTGTATTTTGCATCATTTATACCTGAAACTTTGCTAATCATGTTTGTTAGCTCATTTATAGGAAAAAGGACTAAAAGTGCATGAAATAGATAATTAGTTCTCAAAACTAGGCTAAAATATGGGCAAAATATATTGATATAGGCACGTAAATTCGCCTATCATCAACACCCCACACTTAGAGCTTTGTTCGTCCTCGAACAACATATCATGTCCTTCTAAGCATCGACTTAAGGTTTTTACAGCAACAACACAAAACATTCTTCAAGACAAGCACAACAATTATCAACAAAGAGTAGCTTTCTGATTATAAGTAGAAACAATTTGACCTCAAGCATAGACTCGTGATGGTGATCAACTCGCATGCAAACGTTAAGGTACATAGAATCATATACAACTATCCAAAACTCATCAACCATGTGTGTCTCACAATATAGTACCCATAATTTCTCACAAATATAGCATATTTTTCAAACATGGGTATCAAAATGTCCTTGCACTCACTCTCACAAAGAATTCATATGTAGCAACTGATGACCATAGGCTTGCCCTTAGTGTAGTACTCCACTAAATGTCGGAATGTTAAGATTAGGGTCAAGTAGGTCTTTTGATGGTTGTAATGTAGGCTAAGGAACGAGTAGGACTATTTTGGCCAGGAATAGTGACTAAGCTCCTAAGCGCTTTAATACATCACATTGTATCATTGACACTTTTTTCTTTCAACCTTTCTTCTTTCTTTTATTCTACCACCCTTGTTCTCCTCTTTTGTTTTTCAATTTTAAGAACAACTCACTTTTCAGCTTTCTTTTCCTTTTTCTTTTCACAACATACCTCTTATGATAGCACTTTCTTTCTTTTTCATAACACATTCAAGCACCATTACAATTTAAAGCATCATACTCGCCCAATTTCCTCTTATGTTGTCACATGACTTTTTCACTTTAAAGCACTTAGGAATTTGGATCAAATTATGGTCTTGAAAAAAAATGGATTAGGCTTTCATACAAGGTTGTCAAAGAAATAGGCTAAAGGCTCAAAAGGGTTTAACTAGGATGATTTACATGGGTAGGAAAAACTGAAGGTAAACATGTATAGGTTGCCAAAGAAATGCCTAAATCATATCCTAAACTTACACTCCTTATTTTCGCTTTGCATACATACCAGGCAAGTTCTAGCATCATCCACATACATAGAATATACTTACTATCTCACACACACAAGGCACATGGTCGACTTGGTTGGAAGTAATATAGACTCTCAACCCAACAAGTGAAGGAATTGAATCACACAATATCACATAATAAGTCACAACTAGAGCCTAAATGTCTCAATAGTCACAATTGTAGCACATACTCTTGTTCTATTTTCATGCTGCCTATCAAAATAATTTCATGCGTAGCTAGAAAAATTTTACTCCTAAAAACTAAAAAAACGTCAAACGAAAAAAAACAAAAAAAATGGACTAAAACAAAGTAAAACAAGCAAACATACAAACATAGGTGCAAACAAAGAAGTATAGCATGCAGATTCTGCCACCCCACACTTAGACTAGACACTGCCCTCAGTGGAAAATAAAGTCGAAGAACCTGATTAGTCGGACTCCTCATCAATGTAGGGGGTCATACCCCCTTCGTCAGAATCATCATAAGAGTCATCGTCAGAGTCCTCCTCAGCATCAGAATCAGGCAAGCGTCTATTATCATCAGTTGGCACGTCATCGTCAAGAGGTTCCTCAAAATATACGCCCACTCCACACATCTCCCGGGCATGTCTGTTCATTGGGTAGTCGTGGTCCAGCTGTTGGAGCTCTTCAGCAGTTGGAATACGTCCACCACTCATCATAGTGAATCGTGTCATGCCATAGAGATGACGGAAGAAACTCTCGTCACGAGCATGTCTCTCCGCAGTAGTAAGGTTGACTCCATGCGTTGTTTCAGCATCTTTGACCTTGGTGAGGTCAACCTTCTTTGGGTTATGTGGGAGTTTGTGGTCAGCTGGTTCCTCTTCTATATCCTCCTTCCGCAACATTGCTGTCAACAAATTGCCGAATGTGAAATGGGACCTTCTGTGGAGTCTGGCCTTCCTCATGGTAGATCGGATGATTGCCCCAAAGTTGATAGGGACATTCGTCATCAACGCATAAACCAAACACACTCTATCTCTCGATATCTTTGTGTATTGCGTCCCAGGAATAAGGCATGAGTTGACAATGCGCATCCAGATTCTTGCTTCCCTATTTAGTGGAGCATAGGGGAATGTGTTGTGACGGCCTGTTTCCTTATGTCTGCCCCATCTTGCCATTGATCTGCTTCCACAAAGCGTGTGTCTTATTGCTCTATAAGGAGTCCTGTTGTACAGCTCTTTGTATGGTGCAGTGTCGACCGAAGGTAGGCCTAGAAAAGAGTTGATCCAATCTGCTGTAAGCTGTAACACTTGGCCCCGAATTTTGACTTCGTTGCCTGTTGTGTTTGGCGACCAGTTGGCATAAAACTCTCTTGTCAAGTCAAGATTGCACTCTCCCATGTCACGGAAGATGAAATCCAGCTGTAAAGCCATTATTTTAGCCAACATTTGCGGCTCCTTCTTTGCTAAGGTCTCCTTGTTGATTAAGTCGACGTGCACATATTTCTTTTCTTTGTTGCTGCTGTACCATGCCTTGGCTTCTTCCTCAAGAACCCATTTGATTCCGAACATTCTGCGTGGTAGGTGTGCTGAAGATGATTCTCCTTGGTCTTTTCGGCTTCTCTTTTTATCCTTTCGGGTCGTGGTAGCCTTCTCCTTGCCTAGCTTTGCTTTGGGTGCCATTGTACCTGAGACTAGAAATAATGTTAGTTGCAGCACAATCTCACTTTATACAATCTACATGCAAGCACTAGGGGTACCACCCCACACTTAATCTTGTTAGCACAAATCAGTGAAGTGAAAGTGGTCGAGTACTCAGACTTCGTCGACATACGTCTTAGGATTGTATTCCGACAAGAAAATCAGCATTACATCACTTATGTGCAGCCATTTGGATGACTTTCATGGTGCATATAGCGACACTACAACATAGGGGTTACCACATGGAATTGCTATTCGTACAACAAACACTACCTCCTACGTCGATAGTCACTATAACCTTATCCCGATGGCCGGGATGGTTAATCATGCAAGTATCCAAACAACACTCTCAAGCAATATTCATAGCCACATATGTTCAGCAAGTATCATAACAATGCCATTGAAACAAAAGTCAAGTCGGAAACAAGTCAAGAATTCCATACGTATATATTCAATCACACGATTTTGAAACAATTATCCAAACACATGAACATCACCACCAATCTCACATGATTTAGCAAATTATAATAAGCATAGCAACGTAGTACTTACGATAAATAGATGAAGAATAAGAGAGCACTTACTTGCTTGAAGATTGTGGAGAAGTTGTTGTGGATTGGAAGAACAAAGGAAGAAAAATTTGAGAGGATTTGGGATGATATGCGGCGCCTTTAGGGTTGCTTCTAATGTGTTTGTGACATAAAAACAAGTCCCCTTTATATAGGAGGAGTATGGTTCGGGTTATGAACCATTTACAATCGGATTTGGGGACAAAATCACCACATATACGGCGCATATCCCTCAGCATATCACTTACATATGCGGCGCATTGTCCATGGCATAATGGGACATATGCGCCGCATAGTCTATGGCATTTCTAGACATATGCGCCGCATAGTCTATGGCATTTGGTCTCAGTATCTCAAATGCCATAGCATAGGCGGCGCATAGTCAACAGCACACCTAGGAATAGGCGGCGCATAGTGTATAGCACACTAGATTCCGAGTCCTTAGGCTATAGAATAGATTGTGCATCGTTCGTGGCCTATTTTTACCAAGGCCTAGCCTTCCTCGAAGCCTATTATGACGTGAGAAAGGCTCAATTCATAGCCTTATGCATCACCATTCCTAACTTACCGACTTTACCATACAATGCGACCAAATCGTCAATTGAAATCAATCTCCTCGTTGCATACTTCTTGCACCTATATTTGCTCAAAACACAATGAAAACGATTAGTACGATGGGTTGCCTCCCACCAAGCGCCTTAGTTTTGGTCGTGGCACGACTCTTATTTTTGGATTTTCATTTATCAAAAATAAAAATACTTAAAACGATAAAACGACAAAACGATAAAACAATAAAACGATGGGTTGCCTCCCATATAGCGCCTTATTTATCGTCGTGGCTCGACGTAGTAATCTCGAGTACTTAGACTTCGTCGAGATAAGTGATGGCCATGTCATTCATCGAGTCAAGAGGACCGATATATGGCTTGACACGTTGGCTATTCACTTTGAAGATAACACCCTCATTGTTTTCCAATTCGACTACTCCCGACGAGTAGACTTGAATGACTTTAAATGGACCAGACCACTTTGATTTTAACTTACCTGGGAAGAGCTTGAGTCTGGAATTAAAGAGTAGTACCATGTCACCTTTTTGGAAGTTTCGTCGAACAATCCGCTGATCATGATACTTCTTCATCCGCTCCTTGTATAAATCTGATCTTTCATATGCATGGAGACAAAATTCATCCAGTTCGTTCAGCTGCTCCAACCTCAGGTTCTTCACATCATCCCAATTCAGATTCAAGTGCTTCAATGCCCATAATGCCTTGTATTCAAGCTCGATGGGTAGATGACAAGCCTTCCCATAAACTAGCTGATAAGGTGACATGCCAATGGGTGTCTTGAATGCAGTCCTATACGCCTATAGTGCATCATCTAGCTTTCGAGACCAATCCTTCCGATTCGCATTAACCGTCTTGGCAAGGATTTGCTTGATCTCACGATTGGAAACCTCTACTTGTCCACTAGTTTGGGGATGGTAAGGCGTAGCTACCTTGTGTTGCTTGACTCAATACTTGGTCAATACAGATTTGAATAGCTTGTTGCAAAAGTGAGAGCCTCCATCACTTATGATAGTACGAGGTACTCCAAAGCGAGAGAAGATATTCTTCTTTAAAAACGCTACCACACGCTTTCCTTCGTTATCGGCCAATGCTACAGCTTCAACCCATTTCGACACATAATCCACAGCAACCAATATGTACTTCATTCCAAACGAATTCACGAATGGTCCCATGAAATCAATACCCCACACATCAAAGAGTTCTACCTCCAGAATTTTGGACATGGGCATTTCATGGTGTTTTGAAATAGCACCTTGACGTTGGCATTGGTCACACGTTCTCACATAGTCGTGTGCATCTCTGAATATTGTAGGCCAATAATAACCACTTTGCAAGACTTTCCTTGCCGTTCGATTCCCTGCATGATGTCCTCCAACTTGCGAAGTGTGGCATGCTTCCAATATAGTAGGCACTTCTTCATGGGATATACATCGTCGAATGATACCATCCGCGCATCTTCGAAACAAATAAGGCTCATCCCAATAGTAGTGCTGAACGTCATGCATAAACTTCCTCCTCTGGTGGTAAGATAAATTGGAAGGTAACACATTACTCACCACGAAATTTGCAAAGTCGGCATACCATGGTAAGTTCTCCATTGTTGTCGCTAGTATCTCCTCGTCAGGGAATGCATCATCAATCTGATTTTCTGGTTGCGCCACATACTCATTCTCAAGTCTAGATAGGTGATCAGCCACTTGGTTCTCGCAACCTCTTCTATCTTTGACTTCGAAATCGAACTCTTGCAGCAGCAATACCCATTGAATCAGCCTTGGTTTTGCATCCTTCTTTGTCATTAGATACCTAAGAGCTGCATGGTCTGTATGAACAATCACTTTAGTACCCAATAGATAGGCACGGAACTTCTCAAACGCATACACAACCGCTAAGAGCTCTTGTTCAGTGACAGTGTAGTTCCTTTGGGCTTCATTGAGGACCTTACTCGCATAGTAGATAGGATGAAATAATTTCTCCTTTCTCTGTCCAAGAACAGCACCAACGGCTACACCACTAGCATCACACATGACTTCGAACGGGAGCGTCCAATCTGGTGCTACCATGATAGGGGCTTCAATGAGTTTTTCTTTAAGGCATTCAAATGCCTTTAAGCAATCATCATTAAAGTCAAACTTCGCATCTTTCTCCAATAGTTTGCACAATGGACTAGAAATTTTGGAGAAGTCTTTGATGAATCTACGATAAAACCCAGCATGGCCAAGAAAACTACGAACTCCCTTCACCGAAATTGGAGGTGGTAGCTTCTCAATTACCTCTATTTTGGCGTGATCAACCTCTATTCCTCTTTCGGAGATCTTGTGCCCAAGAACAATTCCTTCTTTTACCATGAAGTGGCACTTCTCCCAATTCAGCACAAGGTTGAACTCTACACATCTTTGTAATGCCATGCTCAAGTTTACCAAACACGCTTCAAAAGACTCACCAACAACTGAAAAGTCGTCCATAAATACCTCCAAAGTGTCTTCTACCATATCAGAGAAAATAGACATCATACATCGCTGAAAGGTGGCTGGTGCGTTACATAACCCGAATGGCATACGTTTGAAGGCAAACGTACCATATGGGCATGTAAACGTTGCCTTCTCTTGGTCTTCTGGTGAAATATAAATCTGATTATAACCTGAATAACCATCAAGAAAGCAAAACCATCCTTTCCCCGCTAATCGATCTAGCATTTGGTCCATAAATGGCATGGGGAAGTGATCCTTGAGCGTCCAAGAATTCAGCTTGCGGTAGTCCATGCATACTCTCCATCCAGTAACGGGCCTGAGTGGAATAAGCTCGTTCTTTGTATTCGCAACCACCGTCATACCTCCTTTCTTGGGAACACATTGTACTGGGCTTACCCATGTACTGTCAGAAATAGGGTACACGACTCCTGCGTCTAACCACTTAATAATCTCCTTTTTCACCACTTCTTGCATTGGTGGGTTTAGACGTCTTTGATGTTCAATGGTGGGTGTGCACTTTTCTTGAAGCTGAATTTTATGTGTGCAAATCCCAGGTGGAATACCAATGATATCCGCAATGGTCCATCCAATAGCTCTAATATACTTGCGTAGGATTGCAATAAGAGCTGCAACTTGTTGCTCACCCAAATCGGCTGCTACAATGACTGGAAGAGTGTTTCCGCTTCCTAAGAATGCGTACTTCAAATGGCTTGGCAGCTCCTTCAATTCTAACGTGGGTGGTTCTTCAATAGATGGCTTAGCTGGTGGTGTGGGTCGATTCTTGAGATCAAGATCCAGCTTCTTGGGAGTATAACGATATGTTCCTAATCCCGATAGAGCACAAATATCATCTTCAGAAATTTCAGCATCATCATTCTCTTCTTTCATGAGCAAAACCTCCAAAGGATCATCAAGAATTTGCTCTTCAGCAAGTAACTCTTTCTCATCATCAAAGACAACATCAGCCACAAAAAATACACTTAGATCTTTGGGTTGCTTCATTGATTTGCAAACATCAAAGTGAACTACTTCATCATTTATTCGGAATGAAAGCTCATTAGCTCTCAAATCTATGAGCATACTTCCCGTAGCAAGGAAAGGGCGTCCCAAGATTATGGGAACCTCTGAATCTGCTTCGCAATCCAAGATGACAAAGTCTGCTGGAAAGATAAATGAAGAAACCTTTACCAAGACATCGCATAGAATACCAACCGGTCGTTTTACCGACCTATCCGCCATCACAAGCCTCATATTAGTTGGTGTAGGATCTCCTAACCCCAACTTCTTATAGATCGATAACGGCATCAAGTTGATGCTGGCTCCTAAGTCACACAATGCTTTAGCAAAGTCCAAAGATCCGACGGTGCAAGGAATAGTGAAAGCTCCGGGGTCGGCCTTCTTCTGAACTATGGATCGGGTAGCAATTGCACTACAATGATGCACATCATCTTTCAGCTCATAGCTTGCTGCCCTCTTCTTAGTCAAAAGATCTTTCATAAACTTCGCATACCCAGGCATTTGTTCCAGTGCCTCTACCAATGGGACATTAATAGTCAGCTGCTTCAACATGGTCATAAATTTGCTGAACTTAGTGTCGTCGGCCACCTTCTTCAATCTTTGTGGAAAAGGTGGTGGTGGGTATGGAAGTGTTCTCTCCATGTCTTTCTTCTCCTCTTGCTTCCGTTTATCATTTTTTTCAGGCTGCACATCACTAGGTAAAACGTCCTTGACGTTGGAAGTAGATATTGCGGCATCTTCTCTAGTGGCGTCACTAGGTGTGGCGTCCATATCTGCTGTTCCGTCAACCACTTGCTTGCCTTTTTCTGAAGTTTCCAGTACCTTACCACTTCTGGTAGTGATGGCCATACATGACCCATCATTCCTTGGATTTTGGACTGTATCGCTCGGTAAGGTGCCAACCTTTCTTTGATTGAATGCTGCTGAAAGTTGGCTTAATTGCTGCTCTATTTGCTTGATAGAAGTGGAATGAGAATCAACTAGTTGCTTCATGGAGGCTAAATCGTCGATTACCTCCTTAACTCCCGCGCTCGTTGCTTCCACTCCTTTCAATAACTTAGCCATCATGTCTTCCATAGAATTAGATGTGGTGGTATCACGTCTACCAGGGGGAACGTACAAACCACTATTTTCATTATTTTTCTTCCAACTACCTTCGTCTTTACCTCCAGATTTATCATAATAGTTCCGACCTTGGTTTCCTTGGGCATTCCCACGGAAACCCCCCTGATTGTTCAAGTAGTTGGCCTCCTCTTCCGAATCAGATTCGTCTCTTCCTTTTGACGCAATAGCTTTCACTTTTTCTGTCTTCCCTAATAGATGCTTTGTAAGAAGATCCATTTGGGTTTTCATGTGCGCCATATCTTGATCACGTTCTTCTTCTCTTCTTCTTTGGTCTGCAGACATGCCAATAGATAAAGTGGGGCTTGCTACCTCAGAATCCCTGGCATGCCAAGCTCTACTTTGTTTCGTCATACGATCTAGCATGTTGCTTGCTTGACCAAAGGTAAGGTCCATAAAAGAACCTCCAGCTGCGTTGTCCACCACTGGTTTAGTTACTGAATTCAGGGCTCTATACAAGATCTCCATGAGGTGAACATTAGTCATGTGATGGTTTGGGCATCTCGTTAGTTTTGTCTTGAACCTCTCCCATGTTTCGTGAAGAGCTTCAGAGGGAAGCTGACGAAAGTTGCTGATTTCATCTCTTAACTGAGCCCTCTTGGATGGCGGAAAGAATCTTTCTAGGAAAGCGTTTCTCAATTGCCTCCAATTTGTAATAGAATCAGGAGTCAGCCCATTCAACCATAATGTTGCCTCCCCAGACAGAGACAATGGAAATAGACGTAATCGAATAACATTCTGACCAACACCAGGATTGTCAAAAGACTTGCATGTAGAAATAAAGTTGATGAGATGCATATTCGGATCATCGCCTGCTAGTCCACCAAATAATCCCTTGAGTTGCAATAACTGAATCATGGTGCTTGTGATATTGAATTTGGCTCCGGGCGCTAAAGGTGGTGGAATTATAGCTCCAGTGGCTCCGGCACCATCAAGATCATCATCATCATCGTCGAAAGCTGGTTGCAAAGGTTGGCGATCATATCTATACCGAGCTTTTCGACCTCTTCGATTGGCAGGTGTTGCAATTTCAGCGCCATGCCTTGGGTTTATCAACTCGTCATCTCCTAAATCTTCATCGTCAGGATTTGTTGCTCGTCCAGGATTATCAATGTTTTGTTGTTGGACTTGAGCAGCGGCAAGAGCAGCTAATCTTGCTTGCTCGTGTTGAGCAGCCATCCTGTCGATTTCAGCTTGTGCTTCCATTCTTCTAATTCGTTGCGGTTCAGGATTGATTGGTAATAACGGTTGACCAGAACTTCTAGTATGGGGCATGCACTAAAAGAAAAACCTGCAATAAACAAAAACAAAAACTAAACGTAAAAGTACGAGAATCTTTGACCAAAGGGTCTAGCAATTATCACGAACTTGATTGACACTCGTATTCCCCGGCAACGGCGCCAATTTTTGATAACGCTCAATTTACAGCTCTCGTGGGAGTGTAAAGCGGTCGTTAGCAAATATAGAACCCAACCTGGGTTGGGTGTCGATCCCACAGGGAATAGCTTGGCCAACAAGTAAGCAAAATTACTAAACTTTTGGTGCAAGTCTCGTAAGAAGGGGGGGTTGTAATATGTAACCAAAACAATAAAGTAAAAGCTGAAAATAGCAAAGTAAAAAGAGAAAGATTGTCACGTTGGTTGTAAACAATGAGAATTGAAGCGTTGGGGTTATGTCCACCTTCTGAGGTATACGTCTCTATTGGCTATGAGTGTGTAGAGCCTTGACATGCAATTGCTTATAGAGAATTGTAGTCGATGGTAAATCCAAGCGTCTCTCGACCTCAACAAGGACTATTTCACTTTAACTCTCTCGAGCTTAAAGTGTGTCTAGCGGTACGAATTCTCCAAGAGGTTAGTCCAGTTACGGCACTAGCTTTTTAATAGGAAAGGGTGTCCTACTACCTTGACATTATCTCTTTTCCAGACAAATAACCTTTCTCTCGAACAGGTTAAATGTTAGACTGGCGTATTCTTGCGTTTGCAACCGCAAAGAATGTAGATTAAGATGAAGAGCGTAATGATATAAGCAATATACTTGTCTTGAACTCACAAACTCATAGCTATAGATAGTAACTCATTCGGCTTCCATAACCCCAACTAAGAGGTTTAGTTACCCATGAATGCGAAGGATATCACGTTTTGCATGGTGGATGGTGTGTAAAAGAGGTGTTAGGCGTGTGGTTTTGGTGATTCCGTAGCAAGTAACGATTCTCTTGTTGTGGAATTTAAGAATAGAAGAATAGATTAGAAGTGTTTGTAGTGGAAGATGAGAAGGATGGAAGAAAATTAATTAAGTGAAGAATGAAGAATTAAGAATGTATTGTAAGAAGATGTCTTAATTGTAAGGAGATGATTAAAAATCTCTAGCATGATAGGGTATTTATAATACTCCTATCCTACTCCTACTAAGCTAATGAAATAAATAACCAAATCCTAATATACTAATGAAATCCTTGACCCAAATGTACTAGGGTAAGGTTACAATATCATAATCCAAATAGATTATTGAAACACATAACCTAATTATACTAGGTTAATGTATCTTGGTAAAATTCCAGCTTTGTGTCTGTAAGTCCCCAAAGTCTTCAGAAATGCTGTTTTAGCCCGGGACAGATTTTCCATGCAGCAGATTTGGTCCTTTAGGCGTCCAGCTCCCTTTTGCTTCGTTTGTGAGCTTTCTTTTGCGTCAAGTAAGCCGTAAAATGCTGTATTTTGCATCATTTATACCTGAAACTTTGCTAATCATGTTTGTTAGCTCATTTATAGGAAAAAGGACTAAAAGTGCATGAAATAGATAATTAGTTCTCAAAACTAGGCTAAAATATGGGCAAAATATATTGATATAGGCACGTAAATTCGCCTATCATCAGTGTCCCACAAGGATTGCCACTAGGGAAAATAGGATCTCAGTTGGAACTTTCCTAGCTCTTGCATCGAGGGCTATTGCTTTTGGCTTTGGTACTGCCTGAGATCGTCCTTATGATCTCACTACATGATAGGATTCCAAGGCACACCTGATATCATTGATGATATATTGAAACTTTTTTCTCGTTATATATACTGTCTACTTGATTGGGGTCTACTCTTTCTTATGTGACCCTATTCGTGGTTGTGTTTTCATTTCATTCCTAAGATTACTTTAGGCCTCTTTTTAATTTCTACCCTAATGGGTGATTCTATGGTGGCTAGAGAAGTCTATTAGGGTGTGTGGTATCTGTGGGTTGTCTGGAAACTTTAGTGGATCTCTTTGAATTAGACATGGTTGATTTTGATATTATGTTGGAGATGGATTGGTTGTACTCATGCTATGTGTCTCTAGGCTGTCGAACCATAGTTTCATCTTTAAATTCCCTAAAAATCTGGTTATTGAGTGGGGGAGGGGGTTCCCTAGCTCTTAAGAGAAGGTTCATATTATATCTTAGAGCTCAGAGATTAATCTCCAAAGAGTGTCTCTATTATCTCGTTCGGGTTAAAGATTCTAACTCGAAGGGCCCTTTCTTACATTCTATCCTAGTGGTGAATGAATATCCTGAGGTCTTCTTTGATGCACTTCCAAGTACCCCTCTCCTCTCCCTCTGCTAAGGATATTGATTTTGGGATTGATCTTCTTCTGAACACTCATTTTGTCCTTATCCCTCTTTATAAAATAACTCAAATTGAGTTGAAGGATCTTAAGGTATCGTTGAAGTATCATTTTGATAATGGTTGGTCTACCCTAGCATTCCTCCATAGAGCACTTCTATTCTTTTATACATAAGAGGGGAGGGGAGGGGAAAGGATGGTTTTCTCCAAATATGTATAGGTTACTAGCGGGTGAATAAAGAATTTGGGGTGACCTCTTCGTGGGGTGGACTATATGAATATTTTGTATGGGGTACTCAGTTAATAGTGCATGATTGTTTATAGACAATATTTTTGGACCTTAGATGTTGATTTGGTGAAGGGAGTACGTTAGCTCGAGATAGCAATACGAGATTTGTGGGGGTAGATTGGTAAGCTTGGTAAGGTATGCAAAAGAAATGAGGTTGATGACTTAGGGAATACAGGTGTGGGGAAAGTTGTGATATACATACCGAAGGTCCAAGTTGAACTGATGGATTGGGGATAAGTCATTAAATATCTTAGGGTATGGAGTTTGTGAGACTATGATGAACTCTAGGTAGTATCTGGATAGATGAGATTTTAAGTATAAGAGAGCCAAGTGTCCCTAGTATGAGTCTGTGGTGATAACCCTTAGATCAGAGTATTATGCTTATAGGTGTAATAAGATGGAGATCGAGGACTAATCTTAAGTTTTCTCCTAGCGGTGGACTTTCTGGGAAAGTCCAAGTATATTCTAGTAATTCCCTTCTATTCTGGTTAAGTGGACACTCTACTAGAATTACACGTATTCTAATAGCGCTTATGCATAAGGTTTCCATTTTGCATACCGCGTACGTCCATGTTTCAACCCTAGAACCAAAGACATTAATGGTTCTTAGAAATTCAAGCTTTTAAGTGTTCAAGCTCTATGTCATTACCCTCCTGACCCATAGATTCATGTCCCATATTATGCCTAAATCCATAAAATAGTAGTCTCAAGTGACAATCCTTGCCTTGTTCCTTAAATATAAATATCGACTTTATGATATGTTACTCATGATTTATGCAGTCATGTTTCTTCTGATACCCAGTCCTAAGCACTCGTATTGTGGTGTGTTTATGTTGGGATGATCCTTTAGTTATAACCTGGGTAGTTGCTATAGAGTACCTTGTGCCTATTTTATCGTGTCATATTTTTTAGGTTTCTCCTTGAGTAGCACAAGTCATTTTCATACTTTAGTTTCTCAATGACCCTTCTTATGTTAGGGAGGTAGTGTTTTCGGAAGCATAGTGATGTTTTGAACGAGGGAGTAGATGCCCCTGGTGGTGAAATTTTGGGGGTGACTACTAGAGCTAAGGTTATAAGTATAGGCGGAGGAATAAGATAAATGTTGTTCTATGAAATAGGTGGGAGCCTACGGTCGGCATAGGCCTTCTCCCTACTCTGGGCTGCTCTCAGCCTATCCTTAATCACACTGACTCTATCCAATGAGTCCTAAAGCAATATGTGCCATGAGGTCTCACCTCAAAAGTCTCAAACAATCCTATTGGAGAACTACATCTCTGAAAACCCCTGGGTTTTATCCCTTGAAAATTTCCTTGGTCATGAACCTTTTAATCATCATACGACTCATATCATAACTCAAATAGTATGGATACAAGTCTAGGACCCCATTCATATGTTGGCCAAGGTGATATTGGCCAAGTTCTGTCAAAGGTACGAGAAAACTCCATACGAGTGTATATTGATGTTACGAGAAGTATAGAGTCCAATAGTATGTTGTCTTCCTAGGGTACGACTTTAGGGTACTAGACGCAGGGTGATGATATGAGTTAGGTATGGGAGTCATATACTTGATAGAATGTGGTGTCCAACTTTCTGATCAAGTGACTAGTGGAGGTACCATTCGTATGATGTATATACGAGTTAAAGGGTTACCCACCTGCATTTTTTCTACAGCTTTTAAGATGAGGGTATTTTGGACATTTTCCACCCCAAGACCTTAAGAACCCACATCTTATAACCCTATTTGGTCATTTATTCTTCACTTAGAAGATAAGAAACACTCTCTAAACATTCTCTAAAAACCTCTCAAGAAGATTGGCATGGGTTTCTTTAAGGTGGTCATCTAGAGGCTTAAGGATCAAATCCCTCTGTGAATCTTCGTAACTCAGGCATGTTACTCTTCCCTCATTTTTAGTTCAACTAAAAGCATGTTTTGACGAATAGTTTTTATTGTATTATTGTGGTAATGTTTGGGTTTTGAAATATATGTTAGGGGTTTTGGTGTTCTTAGTTGAATAATGTTTTCCCATGTTTTTCTAATGGTTTTCATGTTATAATTGTGGTTTGAACATGTGGTTGCATGGGAATGGTCAATTGATACATAGAGTTTGGTTTTGGAAATCTTATGCCCTCAACAGGTTTGTTAAAATGCCCATGACAATGATTTTGTCACATGGTTTGACTATTAATTAAAACTTTGCATTGCATAGTATGGTAATGGAACCTAAATTGGTTTTGTTAATTTTTTAATAGTTTGGAAAGGCCTTAGTGGCCATGGCTTTGGTTAAAGATGGTTTTGAAAACCTTATGGGGTACAATAGAATCCTCTAAGTGAGTAATCTATGAAATCCTTGTGGGGCACACAGGAATCCCCCAAGTAATTTCAATAATAGAGTTTTGGGTACATGGGTGTACGACCCCACAAAATCCTCGTCATCTAAGTCCCTTAAAGCATTCCTAAAAGAGTTCCTAGACTTAGAAAATCTAGCCAAGTGTTGGGACTTAATCATTTCTAAAGCCTTCGAAACCTTAAGGATTTTATTGCCGAACTTCCCAACCTTAGATAGTTGATTTTTTTGTTGATTCATGATCAGGGAGGTCAATAGGTGTTTCCGGAAAAGTTTTGGATTTTTAGGACCTTATTTAGACTATGTTTGGAATCCCAAAATAGTGGACTAACACGATTTTGGTGCGCCGCATCATCCATCGTGTTGGTTAATATTTTTCCCAGTTGCCAGCGTCAAATTCCAGTGACACAGCACGATCTTGGCGCGACGCATCGAATATCACGTCGACGGTATCGATGTGCCACATCGACAAATGCGTCGATGCCTAGTTTTTAGTCTTTAAAAAAAATCCGCATCCAAGGAGGCAATTAAGTCATTTTTCTCCAACCAAAAAACGGGATTAAGCCCCCAAAACAATAAATTATAGTTATTTTTCTCAAATTCTCTCAAGAACACATCTTAGGGTTTCAACCTAAGATTCAAGAAATCTTAAGATTCTATCATTGTTTCTCCAAATTAATTCAAGAATAAAGATCCCTAGATTAAGAGCTTCAAGAATCACCCTTCAAAAAGTACAAATAGCATCTCAAAAGCAAGTGTTCATCTAAAGTTCATCATCCAAGGTATGTGGGGTTTGAACAAGGATAGTTATTTCATCCTTGTGCCCAAAATTTGTTTTAATTTACAAAGATACATGATTTTACATATTTTCCTATGAAATTTAAGTATGGATTTATACCCTATGTTGTTGTTCATGAGATTATGAGATTTTCAATGTTTTAGAAGTTCGAATTACATGAGTATGTTGATATTATTATGCATAAATTTGAAATTTTCAGATTTTGAGATGATTTATGAATGTTTATGTCATAAAGCATGGATTTTGAGATGTTTTACTATGAGATTGAAGTATGGGTCCTTAAGCCCTAACTAAAAATAGTTATTTCGAGAATTTTTGAGATATAAGCACCCTATGATGAGATTATCCTTAGATTTTGAGAAAGATTTGACCTTTTGGTCTTAATAGAATTGAAATCTACTTTACAGATTGAGAATTTCAGAGTTTTCAGTTGGTTTCATTATAAACCATGGGATTATTTTTTAAAAGTGGATTTTATTAAGATTTTGAGCATAAGATTGGGAGTGGTATTTAGCACCGAGCAAAAAGTGTAGGATTAGCGTGCCCTATCTTCCATAGAACTACGTGCCACCATAGGTACAAATATTTATTCCCACTTCTATGTGGATGACTCAGATTGTGATCACATAGATTAGATTATTCTATTTTGATGACAAGGGTAGAGTAGCCCTACCTATCGGGTGCTAGATGTGGGACTCCATGGGTGCTCACATGGTTTATGTCGGTTAGAAGAACCTCCCAAATAGACGTCCCCCACTCTTAAAACAGTTTATAGATTTAAAGTCTTAAGATAAAGTATTTACTATGCATAATGAGTTTCAGACTTCATTTACCCTACAAGCTTTGAGAATAGAAATAGGATACAGATTTTACAACTAAGTGTAATGACTCATTAGACTTATACTACATGTTTTACTATTCATGATTTATATACACAGATTTTCAAATTTACTCAAGCTAGGTGAGTCACTTACATTTAGCTTGCATGATTTATTATAAACTATGATGATATTATTTTACTTATTGTATGGACCCCCTTATACTCAGTACATTCGCAAAGTACTGATCTATATATACGTCTATGTGTTACATTGTTTCATAATGTAGGTTCAGGTGCTCAGTCTCAGCAGCGAGAGTGACTTTTTGAGTACCTCATCTATATCCCTGCAGTTGGTGAGTCCTCATAGTTTTGGGAACTTATGCTATTCAGATTTCTAGCTTCATTAGTAGATGTCTTTTATTTCTCATTTCTGATAGTTGAGTCAGCTGGGGCATGTCCCAGTGGCTCTCTAGATTTAGACATTAGAGGCTCGTCGGACTACTAGATTTAGTCTTAATTTTTAGTTATCCTATTCAGATATTTCAGTATTGTTCTCACCAGATTGTTTTTTATACTTATCATGATTTGATGCTCATATTTTATTTATGTTGAGATTTAGATTAGTAGGAGACAACCAAGGTTAGCTCAGGACTACTTGTAATTTGAAGCACCGTGGTGCCTCGGGAACTAGATTTTGGGGTGTTACAAACTTAGTATCAGAGCCTAAGGTTTAAAGAGTCCTAGGGAGTTAGTCAAAATGCATTACGTAGAGTCTTGATCATCGGTGTAAAGTCTTCCATATCTATGAGCAAGAGTCTTGGGATGTTTTAGGAAAAGTCATCTCTTTCTTTCATAATCCATCGTACTTATAGCTGTCTTTATTTGCTATTAACTCGTGCTCTTTTATGATAGAATATGCCTCTTCACAGAGCTAATACCTGCAGGAATGATAATTAGCAACCTCAGCCCACAGATCCTCTGAATGAGAACGTGTCACATACAGATTTTCTGGAAGCTTTTCAGGCACTAGCCCAAGATATGACAACAAATGTTCAAGGTAACCGTCAGTTTGCATCCCCACCTCAGTAAGATGGGGATTTCGTCACAACCAGGATCAGATATTTTAAGAGGATGAGTCCACCATAACTCTTCGGGCCGAAGGCAAGTGAGGACCCCCAGCTCTTTGTTGATGAGGTGAAGAAGATCACCCAGATTATGCATGTTTTTAAAGAAGAGAGTGTAGAACTGGCATCCTATAGGTTGAAAGATATTGCTTATAACTGTGTTGTGATGTGGAGAAAGAATAGAGGGGAGAATGCAGCCTCTACGACTTGGCATGTGTTTCAGGATGCGTTCTTAGACAAGTTTTTCCCACTTGAGATGAGGGAAGCTAAGATAAAAAAGTTCATGAACTTGAGGTAAGGCTCTATTATAGTGAAGGAATATTACCTCAAGTTCAATCAGTTGTCTAAGAATTCCCCTGATCAGATGGCTGACTCTAGGGAAAACATGAGTAAGTTTATGACTAGTGTGTCTGGGTTGGTGGTTAAGGAGTGTAGGACTACTATGCTCAATAAAGACATGGATCTTTCTAGATTGATGATACATGCACAACAGATTAAGGTAAAGAATATGAAGGAAAGGGAGAGAGTAAGAAAGAGAACTAAGACAGGGCAGTTTATTTATAGTCAGAATAGGTCTGATGGAGAAAATCGTTCACAGTTTTAGAATCAATCATCTATGCCCGTACCTTCATCAGACAGTGTTCCCGCACACCAAAATAGGCAAGAGTAGTAGAGTAAGTCTTCTGTGTCCAAATCTTAGAATAGTGAAAGTGGTAGGCCTAGTTATCCTCAGTGTGCTAACTATGGTAAGAATAATCCTGGTGAGTATTTATCTAGTTAGAGGGGTTGTTATGGGTGTGTTTACCTGGGCCACAAAATCAAAAAATGCCCGTATGCTAGGCGGGGAAATACATATATTTGTTCCCAGACTCAGGCTAACAGTGCACTAGCTCCTCTAGGTTGCCCAGCTCCTCCTCAGGGTGCATCATCCAGTACTATTGGTGGTCTACGCCAGACCAGGTTCTATGCTTTACCATCCCATTAGGAGTAGGAGAATTCTCCAGATGTTGTTACTGGTATGCTTCGTGTTTTCCATTTTGATGTGTATGTGTTGTTAGACCCTGGGTCGAGTTTCTCTTATGTGACTCCTTAGTTGCTTTGAATTTTGAAATGATTTCTGAAAAGATCCTTGAGCCTTTCTTGGTTTCCACTTCAGTAGGTGAGTCAGTCATTTCTAAGAAAATTTAAAAAAACGTTTCCTATCACTGTTCTTCATTAAGTCATGTTAACAGACTTAATAGAACTAGATATGGTTGATTTTGATCTTCTCCTAGGTATGGATTGGATCCATTCCTGTTATTCAACCATAGATTGTTGTACCCATGTGGTGAAGTTCCACTTTCCAGGTGAGCTAGTTTTTGAGTGGTTCGATAATTCAATATCTCCCAAGAGTCATTTCATATCTTACCTTAAGGCCAAAAAGTTGATTTCCAAAGAATGCATTTATCATTAAGTTCAAGTTAAAGACACTAGGTCTAAGACTCCATCTAGTCAGTTAGTGTAGAGAATGTATTTCCCGATGTATTTCTAGAAGATCTCCCAGAGGTACCTCTTGGTAGAGAGATAGAATTCAAGATTGACCTTCTTCCCGATACTCAGCCTATTTCTATTCCTCCATATCATATGGCTCCCACAGAACTTAAGGAGTTGAAAGAGTAACTCAAAGATCTTTTAGATAAAGGTTTCATAAGGCCCAGTGTTTCTCCATGGAGCACTCTTATCCTGTTCGTGTGAAAGAAAGATGGTTCTTTGTGTATATGCATTGACTATCGTTAGCTTAATAAGGTCACAGTCAAGAACAAATACCATCTTCCTAGAATTGATTATATATTGATCAATTGCAAGGTGTAAGTTATTTCTAAAAGATAGACCTTAGATCCGGCTATCATCAGCTTAAAGTAAGAGAGTGTGATATTCCAAAGACAGCCCTCAAAACCTGTTATGGTCATTTTGAGTTTCTAGTCATGCCTTTTGGGATAACCAATGTCCAGCAGCTTTCATGGACCTCATAAATCGAGTATTTAAACAGTATCTAGACATGTTCGTCATAGTCTTTATTGATGATATTCTTGTCTACTCTAGTAGTGAGGATGACCATGCAGATCATCTTAGAATTATCTTGAAAACTCTTAGAGATCATAAATTGTTAGCCAAATTTAGCAAGTGTGAATTTATGCTAAGATTAGTAGCTTTTCTCAGTTATTTTATTTTCATCGACGGCATTAGAGTTGATCCCCAAAAGACAAAAGCCGTAAGGAATTGGCTTAGACCTATCTCTTTGTTATACATTAGGAGTTTCTTGGGTCTAGCTGGTTATTACAGATGTTTTGTTGATGTATTTTCATCTATTCCATCTCCGATGACCCGATTGACTCAAAAGAAAGTTACGTTTCTATGGTCCGATTCTTGTGAGAAAAGTTTTCAGGAGTTGAAGAATCTACTCACTTCAGCTCTAGTGTTAGCATTACCCGATGGTATGGATGGTTTTGTGGTGTATTGTGATGCCTCTAGAGTTGGTTTGCATTGTGTGTTGATGCAGAATGGTAAGTTTATAGCCTATGCCTCTAGACCGTTGAAACCTCATGAAAAGAATTACCCAACCCATGATTTAGAGTTAGCTTGTATGGTGTTTGCTTTGAAAATATGGAGACACTATTTATATAGTGTTCATGTGGATGTGTTCACAGACTACAAAAGCCTGCAGTATATGTTTACTTAGAGGGAGTTGAATATCCATCAGAGAAGGTGGTTAGAGTTGCTGAAAGATTATGATATGAGTGTGTTGTACCATCTTGACATGGCCAATGTTGTGGTACACACCCTTAGTAGGTTGTCTATGGGCAGTGTTTCTCATATGGAGAAGGATAAGAAAGAGTTAGCTTGTGCAGTGCATCGTTTGGCTAGATTGGATGTTAGGTTGCTTGATTCAGCTGAGGGTAATGTTTGGGTTCAGAGTAGTTCTGAATCTTCTCTAGTTTAGGAAGTGATAGAGAAACAAGACATGGATCCTTATTTGCTTAAACTGAAGGAGACAGTTAAAAATCAAAAGATAGAAGTTTTCTCCCAAAATGGAGATAGGGTGTTGAGGTATCAGGATAGGTTATGTGTGCCTTGTGTTGATGAGTTGAGGCAGAGAATTATGTATGAGGAGCATGGCACCAAATATTATATTCATCCTAGTGCTACCATGATGTACCGCGAAATCTATTCGTGGAGTGGTATGAAGAAATATATAGTGGAGTTTGTGGTAAAGTGTGCAACTTGTCAACAGGTTAAGGTAGAGAACCAAAGACCTAGTGGTATATTACAAGAGTTTGGTATCCCCACTTTGAAATAGAAGGAGGTGAATATTGATTTTATGACTGGTTTACCCCTTTTGCGGTGTCGTCATGATTTAATTTAGGTTGTTGCAGATAGGCTGACTAAGTTAGCGTATTTCCTTCCAGTGCATATATCTTATACAGCAGAGGATTATGCTAATTTGTATATCCGAGAGTTTTTCATGTTGCATGGAGTTCCCTTGTCTATCACTCAGATAAGGATACTCAGTTTACCTCTCAGTTTTAGAGATCTTTTTAGAAGGGTCTTAGTACCCAAGTTCATCTTAGTTCTGTTTTTCATCCACAACAGATAGTCAGGCTGAGAGGACCATCCAAACTTTGAAAGATATGTTGAGGGCATGTGCTCTTTATTTCAAAGGTAGTTTCGATGAGCACTTTCCATTGATTGTTTGCATATAACAACAGTTATCATTCTAGTATTCAGATGGCCCCGTTTGAGGCCATTTATGGAAGGATATGTAGATCACACATAGGTTGGTTTGAGGTAGGTAAAGTTGATTTTCTTCAGCCTGATGCAGTGTTTGAGGCTATGGAGAAGATTAAGTTGATTAGATAAAGATTAAACACAGCCCAGAGTCATCAGAAATTATATACAGACGTGAGGAGAAGGAACCTTGAGTTTGAGGTAGGTGATTTGGTGTATTTAAAGATTTCACCCATGAAAGGGGTGAAGAGATTTGGCAAGAAGGGGAAGCTTAGTCCGTGGTATGTTGTCCCCGATAAGATTTTGAGTCGTATTGGGAAAGTGGCTTATGAGTCTGAGTTGCCTGCAGATTTGTCAGATGCTCATCCTGCGTTTAACATTTTGATGCTTACGAAGTACGTTGGTGACTCCTCGGTTGTAATTCCTTTAGAGAGCTCAGCGAGATTCTGATTGAGATTTTAGATCACCAAATCCGTAGACTAAGGAATACAGATGTTCCCTTGGTCAAAGTTCTTTGGCGGAATCAATTAGTTGAGGGTGTTACTTGGGAAGCAGAGGCAGACATGTGAACCATGTACCCTCACCTCTTCTCCACTAACCAAAATCTAGCAGAAGGCATTACTCTTCCTTAATTTAGTTCTTTTCTAAGTATATAGTGCCTTCTTTGTAAGTTCATTCACTGACAGAATTACTCAAAAGCTTAGAATGATGTAGAGTCAGTTTAATAATTTATTTCAGTTGTGCATCCTTAGTTTTCTCAGTATTCTTTGACTAACTAGTGACATTCGAGGACGAATATTTCTAAGTGTTGGCACTTAATTATTTCTAAAGCCTTCGAAACCTTAAGGATTTTATTACCGAACTTCCCAACCTTAGATAGTTGAGTTTTTGTTGATTCATGATCAAGGAGGTCAATAGGTGTTCCTGGACAAGTTTTAGATTTTTCGGACCTCGTTTAGACAATGTTTGGAATCCTAAAATAGTGGATCAATGCAATCTTGGCACGCCGCGCCGTCCATCACATTGGTTAATATTGTTCCAGGTTGCCAGCATCAAATTTTAGTGACACGGCCCAATCTTGGTGCGACACATCGAATATCAAGTCGATGCTATCGACGCGCCGCATCGATAAATGCATCGGTGCCCAATTTTCAGTCTTTCAAAAAATCCGCATCCAAAGGGACAATTAAGTCATTTCCCTCTAGCCAAAACACGTGATTAAGCCCCCAAAACAACAAATTATAGTTACTTTTCTCAAATTCTCTCAAGAACACATCTTAGGGTTTCAACCTAAGATTCAAGAAATCTCAAGATTCAACCATTGTTTCAACAAATTGATTCAAGAATTAAGATCCCTAGATTAAGATCTTTAAGAATCACTCTTCAAAAAGTACAAATAGCATCTCAAAAGCAAGTGTTCATCTAAAGTTCATCATCCAAGGTATGTGGGGTTTGAACAAGGATAGTTCTTTCATCCTTGTGCCCAAAATTTGTTTTAATTTACAAAGATACAAGATTTTACATGTTTTTCTATGAAATTTAAGTATGGATTTATACCCTATGTTGTTGTTCTTGAGATTATGAGATTTTCAATGTTTTAGAAGTTTGAATTACATGGGTATGTTGATATTATTATGCATAACGTTGAAATTTCCAGATTTAAAGATGATTTATGAATGTTTATGTCATAAAGCATGGATTTTGAGATGTTTTATTATGAGATTGAAGTATGTGTCCTTAATTCCTAACTAAAGACAGTTATTTTGAGAATTTTTGTGCTATAAGCACCCCATAATGAGATTATCCTTATATTTTGAGAAAGATTTGACCTTTTGGTCACAATAGAATTGAAATCCATTTTACAGATTGAGAATTTCAAATTTTTCAGTTGGTTTAATTATAAACCATGAGATTATTTTTTAAAAAGTGGATTTTCTTAAGATTTTGAGCATAAGATTGGGAGTAGTATTTAGCACCAAGTGGGAAGTGTGGCATTAGCGTGCTTTATTTTCCACAAAACTACGTGCTACCATAGGTACAGATATTTATTCCCACTTCTACGTGGATGACTCAGATTGTGATCACACAAATTAGATTGTTCTATTTCGATGGCAAGGGTATATCAGCCCTACCTAATGGGGGCTATACATGGGACTCCATGGGTTCTCACATAGTGTATGTGGGTTAGTAGAACCTCCCAAATAGACGTCCCCTACTCTTAAAACAGTTTATAGATTTAAAGTCTTAAGATAAAGTATTTACTATACATAATCAGTTTCAGAGTTCATTTAGCCTACAAGCTTTGAGAATAAGAATAGGATACAGATCTTAGAACTAAGTTTAATGACTTACGAGACTTATACTCTATGATTTACTATTCATGATTTATATACTCAGATTTCAGATGTACTCAAGCTAGGTAAGTCATTACATTTAGCATTCATGATTTATTATAAACTATGGTGATATTGTTTTACTTATTGCATACACCCCCATATACTCAGTACATCCTCAAAGTACTGATCCACATATACGTATCTGTGTTATATTGTCTCATAATATAGGTTCAGCAGCGAGAGTAGCTTTTCAAGTACCTCATCTACATCCCTAAAATTGGTGAGTCCTCATAGTTTTGGGGACTTATTCTATTTAGATTTATATATTCATTAGAAGATGTCTTTCATTTCTTATTTTAGATAGTTGAGTCAGTTGGGGCATATCCCACTGGCTCTCTCGATTTAGACATTAGAGGTTTGTCAGACTACTAGATTTAGTCTTAGTTTTCAGTTGTCCTATTCAGACATTTCAGTATTATTCTCACCAGATTGTTTTTTCGCACTTATCATGATGTGATGCTCATATTTTCTTTATGTTGAGATTTAGATTAGTAGGAGACAGCCAGGGTTAGCTCAAGACTAGTTGTAGTTTGGAGCACTGTGTGGCACCACAGGAACTAGATTTCAGGGCATTACAATGGAAATCCCCTAAGTGTTGGCTTATGAAATTGCTTGCAAGCTATAGTCAGTATGATGATACTACATTATAATGCCTTAATAATTGACTCCTGAAATTGGTGGTTTAGTTATATTTTAAATATTTTAATTGGGAAATAACAGGGGTCTTGATAGCTATCCATGAAGGTGTGAGTACTAAAGGTTGACACTGAAAACTCATGTTTGCTGACATAAGGATTGGTCTTGATGACCACGTACTTTTGGGGTACAAGGGAATCCCCCATGTATATACTCGTACATATGTATTAGAGAGGGCGAAGGGTATAAGGAAATCCCAGCCCAGCTATGTTATCTCTAGTTCGTGTGGCTACATACTGGGGCTCGTTTAGGGAGTAACATAGGACTCATATATCCTTGTGGGGCGATTATGATAGTAAAGTTGCAAAACCCAGGTTAAAATTTTAAATGCATGCTAAACCCGATCCTGGCATGGTATATATGTATATATGTATGTGATGGCATATGGTTTTTAACTTTGGTTTTAAATAATGGCATTATTTTATCCTTATTCTTGAGTACATGCTAGCATTCATCCACTAACTATCTTCGGGCATTGTATCCCCACGTGATATAGGAATCAGCCTTACTACTATTCCTCCTACTCAATGACTTGGTAATTCAGGGATAGCTTGAATCAAATTGTAGTGGTAAGCTTCTATTCTTTAGAAGGCCCATTTCATGTAATGGTTTATGTTATGTATTTACTATTCCTTTGACATTGGATTTTGGCTATGGTCGGGAGCATGTATCGACTAGATATTCTTCGCATTGCTTAGAGGCATTGCGTGGACAACTATGGAATTGGGTATATTATGGTTTACTTGGTTTGGGTTGGACGGTATGACTTTGTTGGTTTGGCCTCGGACTTTGACATATCCCAAAGTCATTGAATTCTAAATACTCCATCTTATTATATGTTCGGAATTCATCCGACATGGGTTGTATATTGGTTGGTTGGATTGGGTATAGGGGGTGGTCTCCGATCCTTATTGGACTTGAGATGCCCGATGTGACTAGGCCTAGTTTGGGTGCTGTTAATCTTCTGCCATATAAAACCTCATAAGGCACCATCTCAATACTTGAATGATAGTTATTAGTGCAGGAGAACTCTGCTAATGCTAAGTGTTGATCCCACTATCCTCCAAAATCCATAACGTAGACTCGGAGCATATCCTCAAGAACCTAAATGGTCCACTCGAACTGACCATCTATCTGTGGGTAAAAGGTTATACTTAAATCCACTCGAGTACCCAACTCCTCCTGGAATTCCTGCCAAAATCGTGTAGTAAATATAGAACCATGGGCTGATATGATAGAAATGGGCACCCCATGCAAACAAACTATCTCCCAAACATAAATCAGGGCTAATCTCTCAACACTGAAAGTTATCTAAATAGGAATGAAATATGCCGACTTGGTCAAATGATTCATAATAACCCAAATACTATCATGACCACGGCAAGTACAAGTTAAACTACTAATGAAGTCCATGGTAATCCTTTCCCATTTCTACTCGATAATGGGCAATCTTTAAGTCAATCCATAAGGACGGTGATGCTCAGCCTTAACCTGTTGACAATATAAGCAGCAGGCCACAAAGTCTGCCACATCTCTCTTCATACCATTCACTAGTAATATTGCCTCAAATCTTTATACATCTTAGTTTAACTAGGGTGAATGGAATATCTAGAGCTATGAGCCTCATGAAGAATAGTCTGAATCAAATCTTCAAGCTGGGGAATATAAATACAACCCTAAAATCTCAAAATACCCTTAGAATCAACAGTATGCCTCCTAGACACACCACTCACCACCTTGTAATGGTGAAAACATGGCTTGCTATCCTCATATTGACGATCATGAATCTTCTTAAATAGGGAGGATCTTGCCTCCATACAAGCCAAAATCCTTGCAGGATCCAAAATATCAAGGCAAACCATCAAATTGGCTAAGGACTAAATATCCCATGCCATGGGCCTCTGAGAAATCGGTATTCATTCCAAGCTACCCATACTTACCACCTTGTGACTCAAGGCATTAGCTACCACATTTGCCTTACTCGGATGATACAACATGGAAATATCATAGACCTTTAGAAACTCCATCCATCTACGTTGGCAAGCATTAAGATCTCGCTGGGTCATAAGATCCTGAAGGCCATGATGATCGATAAAAATATCATAATGCACACCATAAAAATAATGCCTCCAAATCTTGAGTGCAAAAACTACTGCTGCTAACTCCAAATCATAAGTACGGTAGTTACGCCTATGCACTTTCAGCTTTTTAGAAGCATAAGCAATTACATGACTCAGATGCATCAAACACACAACCAAGACCAATACCCCAAGCATTACAAAACACGGTGAATTGCTCACCCTTAACATGAAGAGCTAACACCAGAGCTGAAGTAAGACAATCCTTAAGCCTTCCAAAGCTTAACTCATGCTCCTTAGACCATCGGAAAGGAACTTCCTTCTGAGTCAATCTAGTTATAGGGGATGAAATAGTAGAAAAACACTCAACAAAATACCTATAATAACCAGCCTGATATAAGCATGAAAAGCACAAAAGAGTACAAGGCATTGACAAAGTTTCAAGCTTCGGAATTAGCAAGTGTTTGGAGCCTTTTAAAGACTTGTCAAGTTGAAGGAGGGGAAGGGAACCATTACAAACAAGAGGTGCCTCACTTGAAGGACAAGATGGACTTTGTATACTATAATTTGACACTCAAGAGGCGCCCCATTTTAGGGCTATTGTTTTCTTTTAAGACTTCCTTTTTACACTCTAAAGCAGCACCCTTCATTAAGGGTAATTTAGTCTTTGTTTGTAATAAGTATAACTAGACAAATAGGCTTCTATTTTCCTTAGTTTTGACATAATGAATTGAGTGACTTTTTAGATTTTAATTGTCGTCTTCTTAGATTATAGTCTTCTCCTTCTCCTTAAGAGAGAGAAATCAAAACTTGAAGGTTCTATACAAGTGAGGTAATTCTTTACTTGTGTTGACCATTTGGCAAGAAAGGTAGGTTTTGAGGAGTGTGAATTCCCTTGGTCCACCTAATAATAAAGTGTTATCCATCCATGGTGAAGTGTGTCTAGTTGTTTGATACACAATTAGGTGCTAATCATTAAAGGTGGTGTATGTTTCATCATCTATCTTTACATTTATGCAATCTTCTTCTTCATCTCCTTTCTATGTGTTGTTTTCCTTCTAGTGTAGGTGCTGATTTTTGTTTTGTTAGGCCTTAATTTTGGTTTTTGGGTTATTCTTGTATCATTTGGTAGAAGAGCCTTGGTTAGGGTTGTTCCTACATCCCTAAATCTTGGTTTTAGTGTTGTTATTTAGAAAATCTCATCAAAAAAGAGTAATAACTAGAAAAAACACAAAAAAATGGTGTCTAGTTATGTTGTGTTGTAGATCCGAACCTAAAAACTTAAATCTACATGATTTTACTTTGTTTTGGAAGTTTCTTGTATTGGATTCTTGTTCTCTAACACCTAGGGAGTCTAGATCTACACTTGGAACAAGATTTGGTTGATTTTGAGGTAAGACCTCCATGGATATGGCACTTTAAAGCTTTTAAGATCTAGATCCGTGTGATCTTTACATTTTGGGCATTGGTTGTTGCTGATTTTTAGATATTTGAGTTCACCTTAGCCTAAGGAACCTAGATCTATAAGAAAATTAAATTTAGGGTTCATTTGCATAGTGGTCAAACCTTGGTCAACTCTTGAATATTCATATTGTTCTTCATTATCTTCAAATCTTGTTGAAAAAGAATATTCAAAGTCCTAGTTTGATCCACAAAAATAAAGAAAGAGAAGGTGAAAGTGGTTTGTACAAATAATATTACCTAGCATATTTACAATCTTCAAAAAGTAGAGGGACAAAGAGAATATCAAAGTACAATTGAAAGTACAAGAGGGGGACTAATTATTTTCAAATCCATTTGAAATTGAAAAATGGCTCCAAACCCTTCATTCCCCCCCTCCCCTAATTTCATTTGTAAACCTTCCTAATTCAAGTGTGGCCGAGACAAGAAGATTGAGAAATTAAATTTTTTTTAAAAGTGACGTCCAATAATAAGCTGCCACATCATCACTTTGGTGACCAATCGAATTGAGTTCAAATTTAGATTTCCTCATTTCTAATTGTTTTTTCTAGTTTCAATTTTGTTGGTTCTATCACTAATTAGCAAACTAGTAAGTACCTACTAGGTTGGTAATTAGTCTACAGTTCGTTTATTTTAAGTCTTCGGTTTTTGTGTGCCTTTTCTCATTTTTAATTCATAGTAGTTTGTTGGTTCAAGTTCGTGCATCATTTTATTTGAGTCTTATCAAACAAAAATAGATTCCAGACCAAGGCTTATTCACCACTCAATTCACTTGTCAAGTATTGCCAAGTTTTTAACATATGTGAGACCAAGTGTGAGGTGAGATCCGAGTGTGAGTGTGATGAGGCTTTTTAAATAACGTGTTTGTTCATTTTGTAGGTTTTTCTCTTGCTGTTTTTTCTTTTGTTAGGTACATTTGAGATGGAATCCGAGGGTACCACATCCCAACCCTTGGGTAATGATGTTTTGGGAGCCTTGATGGCTCGGTTTGATTCACTATCCCGAGAATTGAAGGGTGATTTGGACAATGTGCAAGTGTGATTGGTTCTTTGAAAGGTGAAATGGATGCTTTGAAGGGTGGTGTGATTAGAATGAAAGCGGGAGTTGATAGACTATGTACACCAAACCCTCCACAAGTTCAAACCCCTCAAGACCAAAGATCCTACACTCCACCAAATCCAAGGCCACCAATTCAAATCCTCCTTCAACCAAATCTGATTTCCCCTATCAAAACTTCCCAAAACCAAATTCCCTCCATCCAAGTATAAGAAGAGGAAGAGATAGAACCCAAGGAAAGTGAGGCCGAGACTCAATATGGAGAGGAAATAGATGGTGAGTTACAAGAAAAGTGAGAGAAAATAAAGAAGAAAAGGGAAGGGAAGGTCTCGAAATGTGAGCTTGAAACGGGAAATGCAAATTTGATTGTGGGACTTGCCCACAAATGTGCCTTGTTACTTCCTAACCCAAAAGCTAGAATTTTGCGTAACTTTGATTCCTCTTATGTGCAGGTACAAGATAAAATGATATCCAAGAAGGTTACAAAAGGAGTTCCACATGAAAGCATGGGAAATAAACTAGTGACTACTTTGACCGAGAGCACCAAAAGAGTGGACTGCCCAAGCCTAACCCGAGGTGACTTTGCTATTCTCAACCCTTCCTTGGACTCAAAATGTTGTGATTTAGTATCTTGTGAAGTGGTTTTTTATTTACAAGTGCATACCTCCTTCTTTAGTAACTCTTTTATTGTGAATAATGATAAACTTGCTCTTAAAATTAGTTCACTACTTGAACATGAGAATGGTATCCTTGAGAATTTCCAAGTTAGGGTTGATGATTGTAATGTTGATCTTGATATTGAACATGGTCCTTTGAACTTATGTAATTAAATACATGAATTTAGTATTGTTCAAGGTGACCATGTGTATGTCAAAATTGTGTGTGGTGTTTTGGGAAGTCATGATTTTGATCCTCAAGTGAAAGGGGTAGGTTGTTATGGACTTAACCCATGTCTACTACTTCCTTTTGACCCTGGGGTGCTTGTGAGGTGTTGGAAGTGTAGTTTTGGTTCATGCTCATTATATTTTAATATTAATTCCATCAACTTCCTTGGTACCCTTTATGCCAAGTATTTTATGCCGAACACCATGGATGTGTGGGTGTATGCCAAGTGTGAACAACCAAGGATTGATGATATTAGTATGACACTAATGGTGATTCATTGTGAAGTGATCTTGGTTTTTCTTGATATATATGTGCATGTTCCTCCCATTGTTAGCTCCTTTGATGTGTATAATGAACTATGTGCTCCTAAGGATAGCTCATAACTTGATCATGAGAATAGTATGACTGAAAACTTTCAAGTTAGTGTAGATACTTATAATGTAGGTCTTGATGATGAATATGGTCCTTTGAATTTGTTTGATGAAGACCTTGATAGTAGTATGGTTCATAGTGAATATTTTCATAGAAATGTGTTGAGTGATGGAATATGTGTTGTCAAGGGAACCTTCTTAACCCGTAGATTTCCAATTTTAAATGTTTGTCTTTCCTTGAAAACAAGTGACATATGTGTTTTTTTGGATTATATTCTTCACTCCTTGATGTTTACCTTGTTCATGTCCTTTGTGATGCTTGTGGTCGATGTTTCTTACTCATAACAAAAGATGGTTAGGTGTATTCAAAGAGTGTACCCCCTTGGCATGATTATATAACTTGTGGTGATAATGCTAACCCTCATATCATGAGGAATGTGTGCTTGTTTTCCCTCTCTTTGATTTTACAAGGTGTGAATTTGAGAACAAATTCCTTTCAAGATGGAGAGGATGATACAATCATGAAGAGAAAAAAAGAGTACAAGGCATTGTCAAAGGTTCAAGCTTCAGAATTGGCAAGTGTTTGGAGACTTTTAAAACCTTGTAAATTTGAAGGAGGAGAAGGGAACCATTACACTCAAGAGGTGCCTCACTTAAAGGACAAGACGTACTTTGCACACTATAATTTGACACTCAAGAGGCGCCCCATTTTAGGGCTATTGTTTTCTTTTCAGACTCTTTTTTTACACTCTAAAGGAGCACCCTTCATTAAGGGTATTTTAGTCTTTGTTTGTAATAAGTATAAATAGACAAATAGTCTTCTATTTTCCTTAGTTTTGAAATAATGAATTGAGTGACTTTTTAGATTGTAATTGTAGTCTTCTTAGCTTGTAGTCTTCTCCTTCTCCTTAAAAGAGAAAAACTGAAACTTGAAGGTTCTATGAATGTGAGCTAGTTCTTCACTTGTGTTGACCATTTGGCAAGAAAGGTGGGTTTTGAGGAGTGTGAATTCCTTTAGTCCACCTAAGAATGAAGTGTTATCCATCCATGGTGAAGTGTGTCTAGTTGTTTGATACACAATTAAGTGCTAATCATTGAAGGTGGTGTATGTTTCAATATCTATATTTACATTTATACAATCTTCGTCTTCATCTCCTTTCTATGTGTTGTTTTCCTTCTAGTATAGTTGCTGATTTTTGTTCCTTTAGTGTCCATTTTAGTTTTAGCTAGCTTTTAGTCTATCACAGCCACACCAATAAAACTACAAATCTCAGTCAGAGACGTAGGCCTAGCCCAATCAAGGATCTTTGCAATCTTAGCCGATTCTACCATGATACTAGATCTAGATACCATATGTCCAAGAAATGACACTGACTCAAGCCAAAACTCACACTTAGAGAACTTAGCAAAAAACAAATGATCTCACAATGTCTGAAGCACAATCCTCATGTGTTATGAATGATCCTTACTATTCCTCGAATACATAAGAATGTCATCAGTGAACAAATAACGAATGAGACTAATAGGTTCTGAACATGCGGTTAATCAAATACATTTACATGGTTGGGGTAGTAGATAGCCCATAATACATCACTAAAAACTCATAATGACCATAATGGGTCCTTAAAGTTGTCTTTGGAATATCCTCAGCTCGAATCCCCGACTAATGATAATTGGACCTCAAATCTATCTTAGAAAACGGGGCTGCACCCTGAAGTTGGTTGAACAAATCATCGATGCAAGGCATAGGATAATGGTTCTTTATCATCATCTTATTAAGATGGTTATAATTGATTCACATACGCATGGATCCATCCTTCTTATTCACAAAAAATACAAGAGCTCCCTATGGGGATACACTTGTCCTAATAAAACCCTTACCAAGAAGATCATGAAGCTCAGAATTCAGCTCCTTAAGCTGAGCATGAGCCATATAGTAAGGTGTCATAGAAATAGGTCAGGTGTCAGGATCAAGATCAATGGAAAACTCAATATCACATATAGGGTTTCTTATCAAGAAGAACATTGAATTTCTTCTTATCGCGGGCAGCCAACAATTTTTAGCAGTTATAAAAGTAAAAATCACTGATATTAGGTTGGTAGGGAACACATCAGGAAACTCACAAATAATAGAAACAGAGTCGAGCGACGGACTTTATATGTCACGCCTCAAATCCTATTGGGGCGGACTAGCACCCATAACCCAGGAGGCCCGAGAGAACCAGCTCATCACCTTATACTTCCCATGCATACCTCTATGACAACTTGAAATTCGGACAACATCATGTCGCATATAAAAGAAAATAATCACCTGTATAAGCTTGAGCACACATATATATGTATATACAATACTTGGCCGTTGGAGCCATCACGTCTATTAACAAAACACCACCTTGACTATACATTAGGTCTACAAAGCCTTTAGACAATACACAGAGTTTAAATAAGGTCGGGACATACCCCGCCATATAACTAACTTCTATACAATACCAAAAGTGACTGGATATGACACAAAAAGCCTCGAAGCAAACTGGATCTCACCAAAAGCAGATGGATATCCTGACTCCTACTTGTGCGGTGTATGAGCTGAGGTACCTGTGCCTGCAGCATAAAATGCAGGTCCCCCATGGGGGACGTCAGTACAAAATATGTGCTGAGTATGTAAAGCTGTAGATAATCACATATGATATAGGAGCTCAATAGGAATTAGAAACAAGTGAATAAATCGTAATAGGAGTGCACCACACTTACTAGAACTTGTGACAACTTGTACATTGTATTTATTCAATCACTTTACCTTTCTTCTTATCATCTTTGTAATCATTACTGTACTGTACTGTGACTATTAGGCTACCTTCAGTACATATCAACTGGGATCGACCCATGATAGGCTTATTCCCCTGGGATACCACCCATAAACACATAAATAGGGATCAACCCATGATAGGCTTATGCCCCTGGGATATCACCCGATAAAAGAGAACTTCCATCACTTAGTTCAATTAATCTTTAAGATTTTTATTTTGGTCGCCACCGTATTTTTGATACTTTGAAAAAATGATACATCAATAAGAGACATATAAATAGACCATCAATGCAATAACGATGAAGTAAGAACTCATTGGCACATCAATGAAGTGTTTTGGAGTCATCGATGCCATAACAATGAAGTAGGAACTTATTGGTATATCAATGAAATGTTTTGGAGTCATTAATAGCACATGGATCTTGTTTGAGTAACCGGATACCTTATGACATTCATTAGTGCAATAAACATGTAAGATTTGGAAAACAAGTAAGTATTGGAATTTCTTGACATTTTGTAGGGTAGAAACAAGTTCATTGGTAACGTAGGACATCATACAAAACCATTATGGATCACATGTTATTGAATAACTTTGGAAACTTTCTTAATAGAATAATTGTTCACTTTCATGCCAAAGATAGGGTATAGAGTATGCTTTACATACCTGACTATCAACCTTCAATACTAGTCCCAAATGGACTTCCCGTCTTTTCGGATTACTTATCTACAATGAACATATATAGCAATCTAGTATTAGCAACCAAACGTCACAATTCAATTATTTGAATTCACCAAACTAGTGGTTAAGTAGTAAGCCTTAATTACACCATAAAAGGTGTCACTTTAACCCTCTTATACTCCAATTACATTCACATGCCATGCATATTCATACAACATCCTCCAATATCAAGTTTGGATTCATTTATCCTTCCAACCAATCCATTAAACTAAATTGAGCCATAGACATAAATAATCATCAATTCAAAAGCATATCACCATATCCACCTTCCATAACTCAATTACCATATCCACCTTCCACAATTCAATACAATCAAACCATGCAAAATAGTCCATTACCCTATTTCCATCACCTTTCAATAACAACCAATACATATAATCCTCTATCACACATATACATATGGAAAAGAATAAAGTCAAACAATATTCATACCTTAAAATTCACCTCTTGATTATGCAATCCTATTTGCACATATAATAGGTGCCGTTCGAAGCTCTCGAGATGACAAACGCAGTTATTGGATTACTTTGGAATTTCTACGGTTGAATCAAAAGTAATTTAAAGGTCAAATTTGGCTAGGGTTTGTTCTTTCTCAATGATTGATGATGAAAATGAGTTTTTGACCTCATATACATGTATATATACACATATTCCCGTCCATAATATAATAGGAAATGACCAAAATGCCTTTAAAATTTAAATAATGTCAAATCTGTCTTTTGGTGGACTGTTTTGATAAGCTAAAGTAGATCAACCATAACTCTTTGGTTTGATATCATATTTGGGTGAAATTGGTATCGTTAGAAGGATAATTCAAAGGGCTTTCATTTCATATAAAGTAGGTCACCCAGTTCGTCCTGTACAAGGAGTTATGGTCGTTTGAAGTTGACCCTAAAAATCTGTTTTGATAGGCTGAAGTAAAACGAGTATAACTCCTTACTCGGACGTTGGATTTGGATGAAACCAATTTCATTGGAAAGAATACTCAAATATATTTCTTTTAAAAGGTCGCAGCTCTCCCATTTCATAATATTAAGGGAGTTATGATCGTTCGAAGTTGATCCAAAAATTCGGCTGGCCTCAGTAGTTTGTGTGCAAGAAATTTTCCTGCACATTTACTATTCCCAAATATCCCGGCCACCGTTTTATAGTTTCAAACGTGCTCGATTATATCCGAAACCTATCCATTTTTGGAAATATTTATATCGTTGGAAATATTATTCAATAACCTTCGCATGGAACCATCGACGGGCAAATTTTGGTATAAAAAAAATTAAAAAAATAATTTCATATAAATAAGACCAATACACGTACTTGAATATGCCAATACACGTACTTGTATACGGGGTGTTACACTCTATATGAGTATCACATATATAAGCGAGATAAGACTCACAAACCCTCGATATAAGTCCCTTGGTACAAACATAATAAAATACCCATCAGCTCATGGCTAACCACTCCATGCCACACGACTGGGGGTACGCCAGGCAATGGTAAGGTAACAGTCTTGGTAAAAAAATCCATGATCGCATGATTGTCAGATAACCAATCCATTCCCAGAATCACATCAAACCCAGCATATCCAAAATAATAAGATCAGCATAAGTTTCAACATCTCTAACTGTCATAACACATGATCTAAATATTCAATCCACTACTAAATAATCACCTGCGGGAGTAGATACGCATAAAGAAACAGTTAATAAATCACTAGTCAAGTCCAACCATGGTGCATAATAAGTAGACATGTAAGAATAAGTGGATCCAGATCAAACAAAGTAAGAGCCTACATGTGGCATACAAAAATCGTACCTATAACAACAACATCCAAAGTCTCACTCTCTGTTCTAGCAGTTATACATATAATTGACTACGATCACCACTTGGTTAGGCACCTGATCGACCTCCTGTCCTACCTGCTTGAGTACCACCTCGATCACTCTGGTAACCACCCCTGTGACCTCGTAAACCACCTCTACCTGAGGGATAAATTTCCCTAATAGGAGAATTACCCTGGTAAGAAACAACCATCGCCCCACGACTGGGGCAATCTCTTAAAAAATAACCAAAAAGCCCATAAGTAAAGCAATAGTTATAAGCAGAACTAGAACTCATAAATCAAGATGAACCAGAGTAATCCCCACGTCTAGCAGGGCCTACAGGTAAACCTTTCAAAGACTAATCACAACTCATACCGGGGAGACCATTTGAACCAAACTGACCTCCATCAGTAGCCTAAAAAGTTGCCTAAACTGGTCGACTAGCCTGACTCTAAGTCTAAAAAGATAGACGTGAAGGATGCCCAACATGAGAACTACCACCTCTAAATCAGGAACTAATATGTCTTTCACCAAATATGCCCTGTTACTTGGGCCTCTTATCATGACCCTTACAATGAATGTCCACCATCACTCTCGCTTGATCAGAAACCTCAACAAAGGTCCTACCCACAACAACTAGTCTCTGAGTATCCATCCGAATAGGGAGTCTCAATCCTCTTACAAAATAGCAAACTCTCTCATACTTAGTATTCTAAATTGAAGTCACATGCCTAGCCAACTTATGGAAACGGGCCTCATACTCGGCGACTGTAATATAACCCTACTCCAATCTAGTGAATTGATCCTTCAGTCAATCTCTAAGGCCGCATTGCATATGCTTCTCCAAAAATATCTTAGAGAATTGAGTCCATGATAGAAGAGAAGATCTAATTTCCTAGAACTGATAAAACCTCTCCACCAGTATAAAGCAATCAAATCCAATTAAAATATGGTGTAGTCCATACCATGAGTCTCAAAAAGGCCTAAACAAAGAAGCCTATCCTCATAAGCAATAAGAAGCTCAAATGCATCCTCTCCATGAGCACTAGAAAACCTAGGTGGAGCTAACCTCAAAAACCTATACAGCGTTTTCTGCTCCTCACCGGACATAGCAGGCTGGGTTACAATTGGTTAAGCAGCCATCGGCTGAACAACTGTTGGCATAGGAAGAACCTCAAATTCAGGAGTTGTAGCTATAAGTTGTACTCCTCCCCTAGTAGTCTGTGAACCATCAACAATACTTAATAGCTAAACCAAGGCATCTCTGAGGAAAAAAGATAAAATAAAACCCGGGCTGTTCCCTGGCCCACTGTTGGCTATGGCGGAAGAATATCTGCCTTAGGTGTAGGAATAAGGTTTGGATAGCCCATCCTTGTCCTAGGCGGGGACACATCACGAGGTTGTCCTTAAACAAGAGTAGGATCCCTGGGCTTAGTCTCGGGACCCTTATCATGCATAGCTATAGCATGTGTCCAGGCATCTACGAAAGAGTAAAGTCAAGAAAATATCCTACAAACCAACTTAGACTCTTAGCACGATGTGAGTGAAATAAGTGAAAGACTCCTAAAAATGTCCCATAGCCTTCAGAAGATAGAAAACGGATGTCAACGTTCTGATCTTCAAGACTCTATTAGACATTTGTTATTATACCAACAATACTGGTGAAACCTAGGCTCTAATACTATTTGTCACGACTTGATTCATGAGGCGTGATGGCACCTACTAAGACCCACCAGTAGGTAAGACAACACTGTAACCTAGAGCTAAGGCATTGGGTTACTTTGGTAGAAATGCCCAACAAGGGCCTTGATAGATGAACATAATAACAACAACAATGTTCCATAATAGACAATCAACTACGTATACCAATCCCATGACCTGGTAATATCAGTACAAGAGCATCTATGTTCAACAATAAGAAATACAACTCAAAGTCTAAGTAGTCTTATACATTCATCTTGAATACAAAAAACTTAATAAATATAGGAGGGAAATGGGCGACTTAAAACTCTAAGAGCTCACCTTGTCTCCGAAAGATCAACACTATATAATCTCAACTCAATTATGGGAACTAGTACTCGGGTTTGCACCAAAAAGGTACAGAAGTGTAGTATTAGTACCAAAATAACTGGTACTTAATAGGCATCATCGACCGATTGGGTAAATTATGATAAAAAGAGGTATAAAGTAAGATAATATCTCTAAGTCAAGGTACAAAATTGAACTCGAATCATCTTCATTATAACTGTACAAAATAACAAATCAACTAGAACAATAATAATACGACATCTCCCATCAATACATACCAAAATCATCATATAACATGAGTAATCGATCCGTAAGTGTAAAGGGACATAAAAATAATTACAACCACAAAAATACCAAGTTTAATGTGCATACATCCATTAGTGTGTAAAGTAAAAGAACCCACCACGGTGTCCATACCATCGGGGAGTACACGCAAAAGAACATAATTTAAAGAACTCATCATGGCTTCCCATATCGACGGAAAGTGCATCAATAGATCAAATCATCACGTATCAGGATATATAACCAACTTCTCATTATCCATGGCTTTCACAATTCCATTTAATATTACTTTACCAATATTTATAATCATCAATTCCTGCAACTGAAATAACATATATTAAGGCAATCATTGATAACGCTCAATTTACACGTCAATTTAAGTGCAAGATGGATGTTGTCAATATAATTACCCAACAAAAGTTTGGATCGAATCCACGAGGAACAATATGAGTGGCTACTAAATAAGTTTGAAATGGAATTTTATCGCTAAATTCAAACCTAAGATACAAATGTTTTGGGGGATTTTGAATGTTTTAGAAAGTGTAAGATAATTCTTGGCTTCTAAAGAACTAATTTGAGACTAAGAATAACTAAAGTGTAATCAATTTTGAAAGGATCTTGGTATTATATTTTCCTTGGAGCAAACAAGTGTGTGTGGATATATGAAAGATAGCATCAAATTTTAATTAATGCGTGAGTGGGTAGGTTAGGTTCGCGGTTTTGGTGTTAGTCTTTCAACAAAACACCAAAATGTCACCCATGAATTCTTTTGAATAACTCATGGGTGTTGGCATTTTAATCAACCCAAAAACTTGAATTTAACACCCCTAATTCTAAGATGATGTTCAATAGATAGCAATTCCATATTTTGTCCTTATTTCTAAGACAACAAAATGGGAATAAATACTACCTATGTTATTGTTCACAAATGTTTATGTCACCTACATTCCTCGTTCAAGGAATCATGATGTAGGATCTAAGCTACCTACATCCCTCTTTCAAAGATGATGTGGGACTTTTAGGGGAAATTGAGGTTCTCACCAATAATTCCCATTTTGCATCTAAACATTTGTGAAACCCATCAACATTAACCATAAATTGGAGCTAACAATCAGTACCCACACACTTGCACCCCACTCAAATATAACCACAAGAGGAAGCACTAGCTACACATAAGAATAATAAGCAAAGATATACCTAAAATCTCCATCATTTTAATTTATGAAAGATAAAGAGAATGCAAATCCAAACTTTAAGCTTTAATAAATCTTTAATGGAAATTTTACTTGGAAGCTACTCTAATGTATTCTTCACCCTAAAATTAATACAACAAAAATGTTCCCTTTAAATTAGAAACTAGATGGTGGGAAAATTCCACAAAAATCAGATACCCTCCAAAGAGGTAGGGTTGATCTTCTTAATTTAGAAACAGCTTTATCTGTATTTACATCTATGACCCTGGGCTATATTACTACTAGGCTGCAATCGTGGTAACTTATCAGCGATTGTGACTACCGCGACTGCGGTCAGAGTCTCACGATAGCGGTACCTTGACCTGGATTGACTGAACGCAATCGCTGCTAGAGGATTGGGATTACGATAACTAAGGCTTGTTTCTTCTCAAGGTCTTCCAGCTGCACTTCTTTTCTCTTTCTTGATCCTTTTTTACTCAAATCCACATCTTTTCTTATCACAAACTGTAAGCCTGCAAAATGTAGAAATTAGTGCATTTAATCATAACTTTGTCTCACTTATACATTTACATCATGGTAATGTGCGCGAATTTTGAGTCCAAATAAGTGGTAAGTTCACCGCTCTTCAACACCCCTAACTTAAAGCTTTCCTTTTCCTCAAGAAACACTACCTCTTACTATGAGACAATGCACACTTATGCCCAAACTAAATGACCCAATGATCACAATGACTTCAAGCTTAGTTACTACCTCAAGTAGCTCCTCAAACATAGGCAAAGATATTCTTACCACCTCCCTCAACATGCAATGTAATGTTCAAAAGTGTAAAAGACTTCAAAAAGAAACCATGAAACGATCACCAATACTCCAGAAGTGACTCACCTTTGACCTCAACTAAAATATACTCCTTTTGTCTTATTTTTTGGAAGATGAAAAAATTACCCACCTCAACTTGGTTACATGCCTCCTAACAAGAAGGAAAATTCCACGCACCAACTTATCAAATATGCAACAAGGAATTTAAGTGAAAAACTCTCTCTCTCTCTCTCTCTCTCTCTTTCTCAAGAACTCTCGATGCTAACAAGTACCATGTCATATGCTTGTCCCTATTTTTGGTCGCCACTATAATGAATATACTTAGTTGGAAATCATGAAGGACTTTTTGAGCTTGTAATGTAGGTTTGGTACAGGGTAGGATATTATTTAGGAACAACATAGCTATACCCTTGTTGAACATCTACATCCCACAATTCCTTTCAACTTTTGACCATGGGCCACTTCTTTTCTTTACAAATGTACCTACTTTTTATTTCCTTGATTCACCTATTTTCTTTTCATTTCTTTTTCTTGCATATTTCATGCATTTCTTTCCTTTGTTGGGTCCTTTCTTTTCCTTACTCAATTATTATCATTGCTTAAGCTCTTAGGAACTCACTTATAACTTCTTGGCCCAAAGTTACCTCTTCCACTCTTCACCACCCCCAACTTAAGCTTTTAGCCATAAGTTGCAATTTTAAGTTCAAGGAGGATAGGGTTCAAAAGAGAGATAAGAATTGAAATGCTCACGGCTTGTTATGTATTTTCCAAATAAAGGTCCAAAGACTCAAAGTAAGTTAATAGGGATAACATCTATGCAAGGATAGGATTTTTAGGCTAAAGTGGACTTCCAATGTTACAAAGATAGCCTAGGATCATCTCTCCCACCAAGTATAATCAAAATTAGCCTTAAGAGACTAATGGGGAAAGTTCTAGATGGTACAAGTACATGTGAGATTTGGACAAATAAGCTCACTAAACATGGCATGCAAATTCCCTAAGGAGGCTCAATTGCCCCTCCCACTAGAGACAAAAATAGAGTATCTATCAATTTTCACAATCCACAACTTTTGGAGTCAACAAAAAAGAAAAAGGATTGTTACAAGGTTGCTCATGTCCATGCCTTGATTTTCAAAAATTTTGGACAGAGGGGGTGTTTTCTTTACATTTGCACCACACCCGATTTGCAAAATATGGCACCAACCAAAGCCTTCATATCATATTTTGTCTTTCATATAGGCAAACCATATGGCTACTCAAACTTTGTCATAGGTATAAGTATGATCCCAAATTCAAAATGCCACAGGCGCTCAAATTTCCCTTGCATCTATAACCTCAATGCCACGGGTACTCAGACTTTCCTTGTATCCATGACTCAAAACCTAATCACGACTCTTTTCTATTAATAATGACATCTCTCAATCTATCATAGGGAAAAGCTCATCTAATATCACGACAACTAAAATAAAGATAAAGTAAAAAAATATAAATACAAACCAAATAATTAATCAAATCCCTCAGATTGCATATATAATTCAACCTAAAAACAAAATTAAAATCATCCAAAATGTCATCACAACATCCATAAAATATTTAATTAATACAAATCTGAAGATCGCACCCCCAACTAAAAAGATAGCAGTTTCCTCACTGCATAAACAATAAAGCAAGAGAAAAGAGTGCTCCCTGAGACTGCATCAAGAGTTTCTCTTTCCTGTAGACTCTACATCATCTCCACCAGCATTAACACCAGACCAATTAGGAAGGTTCTCATCTTAACTCTCTACTCTGGGAGAAGGTAGTCTATCATGGGGTTTTAAGACCCTCCATAGGACCTTGACCCCCTTCCACATCTAATTGAAAAACTTGTCTCTCTTCTCTTCTCTCTTCTTTACCTTATTATAGAAGTCCAAAAGATCTCTGTAAGACTCTACCAATGAGAAATATGCCCTCTCATTCTAAGTAACAGTAGCTCCCAGCGTCTGCTACTCCTTTTGATACTTCTCATAATCTGAGTGAGAAGAGTAACGGCTGGTGGAAGGATCTCTTCCAGCCCTTGAGGTAATCCTTACACAAGCTCCTTGATGACCCTAATATCAACACTAATATCTTCCAGAGACCTAGCAATGGATAGTTTACACAACTCTGACTCCTCAACTGTCAACTTGCCCAAGTCGATCTTTCTTATTTTGCTCATATTAGGTAACCTTCACCCTAGATCTTAAGAGGGTAAATAGGGGTTCCAGGGCACACCCAAGTGTCACCCGGGTATTCCACAACCCCAACTCTCTTGTATTACTCAGTAATAAGAGAAAAAAATAAGAAATGTGTACCCCCATGATTCTTGAAGAACTTCATATAAGAGATCTCAAGATGGCTAACATTGAAAGAAATGTTGTCCAGGATGCAGTAAACCATACAGGAATGCATATCTGAAACTATAGTCAAATAAGTGCAAGGAGAAGTCCAGCTGCAAAAGATGTTCAGCCATATCCGAGCCTCGATAGTGAAATCATTCATCAAGATGCCCTTATTAGTTTCCACCTACGATACCTCCTTACCTGGGCACAGCTTCTTCTCTATCCAACTGCTCGACTGTAATACCCCATATTTTTGGGCTAGTCTTTGAACCATCGTTCCTATGTGTGTAAGTTATAAACCAAGTGATTCCCATGTGCATATAAGTATAATTATCTTTATCCTTGTGTTTGATGTTCTTTAGAGTTGAAAATGTTCATAAGAATCACTTAGAATAAAGTTAAGCTTAGAGCCTTTGATTCGTCCAAAGTTTGGTATTTGATTCTATAAGGGTTTACTTTGAATGTGTCTAACTTTTTATATATGTGAAATTATCTACCAAATTATAGATAATTTAATTATCTTTCCAACGATACAAATTTTACCTTAATCCTATACCCGAGCAAAATGTTATGGCATTTTTAGTGAGAGACAATAAGCCGACAAGATTGGGATGCGACGCATCGGTCATCAACCTGATGGCCGATGCGACGCGATAAAAACCACATAACTAAATTATTTCACACACTAATTCTTTTCCTAAAGGATATAGGGGCACTTTGGTCACTTCCCCTCACCCAAATCCACCCATAACACTTAATTCCAGCCCCCAAAAGCATTAGATACATAATTTCTCATCTTTTTCACTCTAAGAAAACCCTATCCCCCTCAAGAACACAAAGAATTTCATCAAAGTTTTTTCAATACAATTAAGAAATTAAGGTTCCTAATCCAAGAAGTTCTAGAAAAAATTTTCAATAACATTCCCAAGGTTTCCAAGTCAAACTTGCAATTTCAAAGTCAAGCTTTCTAAATCAAATTCATGATTCTTTAAGGATCCATCTAATTAAGGTATGTGGGAGTTCATCCATGGGTCCTTTTTCACCCATGGATCCCAAAACCCTTTGATTTCAATTAATGAATGAATTTTTTGATCATTATGTTATTTTAAATATTCAAGGAATATTAAATTGCATGTTTTCGTGGTGATATTAATTAATTTTAGCCCATGTGTGATTCCATGGATGATTTTGAATTCCCCATGCTATGAATTTGAGTTTCTCATTATTTATTCAAGTGAATTCCATGATAGATCCTAAATTTATGATTTTTAGGAACATTCTCATATTTTAAATTCATGCTTTCCATATGCTTAATGAAATTCCCATATCATGTTCAAACAATTTCAAGATGAATTTTAAAGTTATGAATTTTGCCATGTAACTCTATTATTCACCCATGTGTAAGATATTTTTAGGTTCAAGCTATGATCTTTACATGTATGATTAAATGTCCATTCCTATTTCAAGCGAATTTTATGTGAATTCCTAAATTCATGATTTTTAGTTATGTAATCGTGATATGCTACCATGTTTGAGATATTCCCATGTTTAAGTTCATGATCCCCGTGTATTTGATGGATCATCCCATGTTATAGTATTAATCCCCATGTGTATGATGAAATGCCTAAGTGATGGGTTTCTTTAAGTAATGTTTACTTATTATGGTCTCAAATGCTCTCATGTGTTCTTATTATTATTGCTATCAAGTCCTGGGGATTATCAATACCCAAAATTTAGCTGTTTATCTAGTCTCTAGTTGAAATAGAATGATTCTGTAGTATCCCAAACTGTAGCATTCGATCAGTCAACAGAATCAGTATGAGTTCAGTCAAGCCTTGTATAATCTAGTGATCAATTTAGTGGTGATTCAGTTAGGAGTAGGATTCATCACCGAGAAAACCCAGGGATGGGGGCATTCCTTCCAGCAGAGGGTTTGACCCTTAGTAGCAATTTCTAAGTTACAGAAATATATAGCCAGTATAGGGTAAATTATCTTTCTATTAGACTAAGGTTGACGTAACTATATACATCTCATGAGTTTTCTGCCATATTTGGGTTGACCCACCAAATGTTAGTAACCCATGGCATGGTGCTAACACCCTTACAACTGGGGATACAGGTTGGATCCCAAATCAGTCTATAATTGAGATATGTTAGTTAGATGATAACTCCCACATTCTCGGTTACAGTCTCAGTTCAGTATTCAGTTTAGATTTTAGTTTTAGGTTTGCTTGACCATAGCATATAGTTATTAGTTATTCAGTTATCAGTATTTTAGTATTTTAGTTTACAGACTATTTTAAATTCATGTTATATGCTTGGTCTTGCATTCTAAGATATTATTATTTCTACGCATTCATGCTCAGTTATCTCATGTTGTTTAGATAGTCCTCAACTTATATGCATAGTACTCCACAGTTTCAGTTAGTCCTCGACTTATATGCATAGTACTCCACAGTTTCAGTCTAGTTATTCAGACTAAGTACAGTTCAGTATCACATGACCAATATTCAGTTGGCAGTCATTTATTTAATCAGATAAGTTTAGTATATGACTATGTTTTGTTTTGTATGCTTATGTATTCGTGCTCAGTATTATTGTATACTCACATACTCGAGTAATGTCAGTCTCCATCACATAATTTTAGACTCCATATTTATACAGTAGCCATGTTTTATCGTATCCCAGCTTAATTCCTACTTAATCTACAAAAGTAAAGAGTTGTTAAGAAACTAAGTTTAGTGATTCACCATCTTGTCAGATCATGTTTGTTACTCATGTTTTAAGATATTTCTAGCTTTTAGTTTATTTTAGTCTCTTGGTGAGTCTACTTACACTTAGTTATGCATATTTTAAGATTATGTGTGAAACCAGTTTTACTTGTTACATTCGCTCCCCCCCCCCTGCTTACTCAATACATTCCAGAAGTATGAATCTATATATACGTCTATGTGGCTACATTGTTTCATAATATAGGTACTATTTGTAGCTCGCACATCATGATCAGAAAGTTGCAGATTCCAACTAGTAGATGATGAGTTCTCCTACTTTGAGAACTCCAGACAGTTTTGGCTCATGTATAGTTTATTAATTTTTTATATGTATTGATTAGTGGTAGTTGGAGGCATGTCCCAACTATCTATAGTTAGTATAGTAAATGCTTCATAGATGACTGTCAAAGTCAGTTATGTAATTTTAGTTCTTTTCTCAATTTTAATCAAATTGTAAACCTTATCAGTATTGTAACTATTTAGATTATGCCATGATTATGTTTCCGCACAGTTAAATTCAGTAAACTTGTGGTTCCGAGCACCGTGTGACGACTGGGGGTAGTCTCGAATCGTTACAAACTTGGTATCACACCGCACAGAGTTTAAGTGTCCTAGGGTGTCTATGAAGTCGTGTCTAGTAGATTCCTCCAGAACAGTACAGAGATATATGTACTTTTCTTCAAGAGGCTACAAAGCATTTAGGAAATATTTTCCTTTTTTCTAGTCTTATATCATGTTAAAGAAAGGTACTCTAAGAAACTTATATAGATTCTCATATTGCTCTATTCATGCCATCTCTGCCTTACTTTCAAGGTAATAGAAATAGTCAAGCTCAAGTTCCTACAAAGTTTCCTCAAACAGTTATGGGTTTGTACATAGACTCGAATGTATCCCCTTAATTTTTTTAAGTTTTGTAGTTTGAAGTACTTTATTAACGTTTAAAAAACATTGTGCACTAAGCCAAAGTCAGATGTGTTTTTAAATTCCTCCTCAGAATCCTATGATAGTATCTGATCTAGAGTTATAAGCATGAACCCGAAAGTTTAGCAATAGTAGAGTTGAGATAGTGTTATCTAAATTTGGTGTATTATGTATTCATGGGGCTAGTTGTATAAAGGGTGAATCAGTAAGATTGAAATAGTTATGCAAGAATTTAAGTTTGTTGATTTAAAATTATATAGTGTTGATGTCGGATGTTCAGGTGTGATTGTAGTTCTCATAGTTTAGATATGATGTGAGTAGTCTATGAAGAAAGTTAGTATTGTTCATAGAAGCTTTGGGGATATCCATGTTAAGTGTTAGAATCTAAGTTTGAATCTTTGAAAATTTAGCTAATAGAAAAAAAAAGTTGAAGCTCTAGATGGCGTGAACTCAGATTAAAGTGATTGCATTCCAGTTTTAAGTTATTACAGGGGTCCACAGACTTAAGATGATAACTTTAGTCTAAGGGGTATATGATAAAACAAGTGACCAAGTCAGGCTCTCGAGTTATAGTAGTGGTGTCAATATGTGTAGAAAAGCAGTAAGGAAGGATGATTCCAACCCATTCCTATCTCAATGCAAAGTTTTTTAGTCATCACGATATCTACTCATGCCTTACATGTCATCTCCATCATCATAGATCATATTGTGTTTTATAAAAAATCATGTACACTTCCAGTTCCTAGTACAAGCAGTTCCAGTTTACTCAGCAGTACGAATCATGTTCCATGAAATCATAAACTCTAAACTCAGGTCATGCAGCTCATGACTCATGTACCCATGCTTCATAGCATGTTCAGATCTAGGTACTCATGCTACATTCCTTATGATTGGCAAAATTTAGTTTATGCCATGTATGCCCTTAGTTTAGCTATCTTTGATGAATTCATGCTTTTGATACCTTATTCCTCAGTCCTTAGTAAAGTGTCAAGTTATGCAAAGTTATCCTTTCATGTTTTAGGTCCTCATCTTCTAAGTTTCAGTGACCTCTCCTTATGTCATGATAAGATAAAATTTTGTGTGTTTTCTTGGGCTAGTGCATGAAAGTTTTAATGATAGAGGTTTAGAGAATATAAGAAAGAAGCATTTGTGGTTGTTTCCCTACAAGTTCATATGTGGTTATGAAGATAGGCTTGAATGTCATGTTGGTGTAAAAGTGGAATGTATAGTTGAGTATAAGCTTTCAGTATAATTTAGTCTGTTTAGCTAGTAATCCAGTTTATCAGTCACACAGAAAAGTTCCTATAGTTTTTCCTCTTTCCATCTAGTCTTACTATCTGATGTTTCACAAGTTTAACTATTCCATGGGATAATTCAGTCACGTCCATACAAGTTACAAAATTTAGTTTAATCCATGCATCATGTTTCAGATTTAGATATTCAGTCATGATTTTATTCATAAGTGTCCTGTGTATCATCCCAGTCTTTCCTTAGTATTTCAGCCAAGTCAGTGTCATTTATGGAATGAACGATCCGGGGGGGATGTTGTAGTACCCCGAGTATTCATTTCCTAAACCTCTCATCTTTTATTCATGAAATCAGATCCATCTTGAAGTAATAGTTACTCATAAGTTGACGCTATTGTTTATATCTCAGTCGTACAACCATTTTCATGTCAGTGCATGTATTCACAAAAATCAGTTTGGTTCATGTATCATGTTTCAAAATCAGTTATGAAATCATGTTCTAAGTTATGCATGTTTAGAATATGATCTTAGTTACCTTCATACAGTACTCTTAGTCTAACCAGTCTCATTCGAGGAGGAAAGTTCCCAAGGAGAAGATAATGTAACACCCCATATTTTTGGACTAGTCTTTGAACCGTCATTCCTATGTGTATAAGTTATAAACCAAGTGATTCCCATGTGAATATAAGTTTCATGATCTTTATCCTTGTGTTTGATGTGCGTTTGAGGTGAAAAATGTTCATAACAATTACTTAGAACAAATTTGAGCTTAGATTCTTTGATTCGTTCAAAGTTTGGTATTTGATTCTACAAGGGTCTACTTTGAATGTGTATAACTTTTTATATATGAGGAATTTTCCATATCAATACCCACCAAATTATATATAATTGAATTAGCATTCCAATGATACCAATTTCGCCTTAATTCGATACCCGAGCACAAAATTATGGCATTTTTCGTGAGAGGCAGTAAGTCGATGCAATTAGTAGGACACGACGTGTCGGTCATCAATGGAATAAGTGATTCGACGTGATGGCAACCACGTCACTAAACTATTTCACACTTTATTTCAGTTCCTAAAGGGTCTACGGGAACTTTGGTCACTTCCCCTCACCCAAATCCGCTCATAACACTTAATTTTAGCCGGCCAAAAGCATTAGATACATGGTTTCTCATCTTTTTCTCCCCAAGAAAACCCTATCCCCCTCAAGAACACCAAGAATTTCATCAAAGTTTCTTAAATACAATCAATAAATTAAGGTTCCTAATCCAAAAAGTTCAAGAAAAAGTTTTCAATAACATTCCCAAGGTTTCCAAGTTAAGTTTTCAATTTCAAAGTCAAGCTTTCTAAATCAAATTCATGATTTCTTCAAGAATCCATCTAATTATGGAGCCCAAAACCCTTTTATTTCAATTAAAGAATAAATTTTTTAATCATTATGTTATTTTAAATATTCAAGAAAGATTAAATTGCATGTTTTTGTAGTGATATTAATTAATTTCAGCCCATGTGTGATTCCATGCATGATTTTGAATTCCCCATGCTATGAATTTGAGTTTTCCATGCTTTATTCAAGTGAATTCCATGATAGGTCCTAAATTCATGATTTTTAGCAACATTCTCATGTTTTAAATTCATGTTCTCCACATGTTTAATGAAATTCCCATATCACGCTCAATCAATTTAAAGATGAATTCTCAAGTAATGAATTTTGCCATGTAACTCCATTATTCACCAATGTTTAAGATATTTTTAGGTTCAAGCTATGTTCTTTACATGTATGATTAAACGTCCATGTCCTATTTCAAGCGAATTTCATGTGAATTCCTAAATTCATGATTTTTAATTATGTAATCGTGTTATGCTCCCATGTTTGAGATATTCCCATGTTCAAGTTCATGATCCCCGTGTATTTGATGGATTATCCCATGTTAAAGTATTAATCCCTATGTGTATGATGAAATGCCCAAGTGATAGGTTTCTTTAAATAATATTTAATTATTATGGTCTCAAATGCTCTCACGTGTTCTTATTATTATAGCTATCGAGTCCTGGGAGTTATCAATACCCGAAATTTAGCTATTTATCTAGTCTCTAGTTGAAATAAAATGATTTCGTAGTATCCTAAACTGTAGTATTCGGTCAGTCAATAGAATCAATGTGAGTTCAGTCAAGCCTAGTATAATCTAGTGATCAGTTCAGTGCCGATTCATTTGGGAGTAGGATTTAGCACCGAGCAAACCCAGGAATAGGGGCATTCCTGCCAGCAAAGGGTTTGACCCTTAGTAGCAGTCCCTGAGTGATAGAACTACGTAGCCAGCATAGGGTAAATCATCTTTCTGACAGACTAGGGTTGACGTAACCATATACATCTCATGTATCTTCTTGCCAGATTAGAGTTGACCCATCAAATGTTAGTAACCTGTGGCACGGTGCTAACACCCTTCCAACTAGGGTTATAGGTTGGACCCCAAATCAGTCTATAATTGGGGTATATCGGTTAGATAATAACTCCCATATTCTTGATTACAGTCTCAGTTCAGTAGTTATTTCAGAGTTCAGTTTAAGGTTTGCTTGACCATAGCATATAGTTATCAGTTATTCAATTATCAGTGTTTTAGTATTTTAGTTTACAGACTATTTCAGAATCATGTTATATGTTTGGTTTTGCATTCTTTGATATTACAGTTTTAACATATTTATGTTCAGTTATCTCATGTTGTTTAGATAGTCCTCAACTCATATACATTGTACTCCACAGTTTCAGTCCAGTTATTTAGACTAAGTACAGTTCAGTCTCACATGAACAGTATTTAGCTAGCAGTCATTTAGTTAATCAGATAAGTTTAGTATATGACTATTTTTGGTTTTGTATGTTTATACGTTCGCACTCGGTATGATTGTATATTCAGATCCTTGAGTTATGTCAGTCTCCATCACGTAGTGTCAAACTCAGTATTCATACAATAACCATGTTTTATCATATCCCAGCTTCAGTCCCACTTAATCTACAAAAGTAAAGAGTTTTTAAGAAACTATGTTTAGTGATTCACCATCTTATCAGATCATGTTTGTTACTCATGTTTTAAGATGTTTCCAACTTTCAGTTTATATCAGTCTCTTGGTGAGTCTACTTGCACTTAGTCATGCATGTTTTAAGATTACGTGTGAAACCAGTTTTACTTGTTACATTCACCCCCACTTACTCAGTACATTCCAGAAGTACTGATCCACATATACGAATGTGTGGCTACATTGTTTTACAATGTAGGTACTATTTGTAGCTCGCACATCACGATCAGATAGTTGCAGATTCCAGCCAACAGGTGATGAGTTCTCCTACTTTAGGAACTCCAGACAGTTTTGGTTCATGTAAAATTTATTTATTTTTTATATGTATTGATTAGTGGTAGATTGAGGCATATCCCCCCTATCTATAGTCAGTATAGTAGAGGTTTCATAGATGTCAGTCAGAGTCAGTTATGTAATTTTAGTTCTTTTCTCAATCTTAATCAGATTGTATACCTTATCAGTATTGTAACTATTCTGATAGGCCATGACTATGTTTCCGCGCAGTAAATTCAGTTATCTTATGCATTATAAATCAGTTGCTCAATAGTATGCCAGTTTATGAGTTGGCTTGAGATCACTTGTGGTTCCAAGCACCGTGTGATGACTAGGGGGTAGTCTTGAGTCGTTACATTGGCTCATACCTCTTGGCCTCAAAATTAGCAATGTTTGAATTTGGGAGCCCATGTAAATCATTGATCTGCTCTACTCCAAAATGTATATTCGTCCCTCGGATCTTGATGTCTGGGTCCATGAAATATACTACATTGAGATTTGCATAGAACTCTCACACCCACTACTTATTTTCCTGACAAGAATCTAGAGTAAAATATCTCCCCCCTGTGGCTATGAGCCTATCATGAAATTCCAGAAGCTTTTTGGCACTTTCTCCAAGCATATGCCCCTTTCTAGGAGAAACTTTTTCCTTAGAAGCTCATCGTCGTATTGGTTGTGGCTCTTGGGAGTAATGAATCAGATCTAGTCATAGTTCTCATGATGTAAATCTGAAAAACATAAAGACAACAAAAATATTTATCATCAATATTTTCATGCTTAACCTAGACTATGTTGTCCAATAAAGCTTATGGGTGGGTACTAGGTGGTGTTTGAACAAAATTTAAAGCTGCAGGAATTTTGGTCCAAGCTGAGAATCAGCCTCAGTTACCATGATTGCAGCAGCTTGTTTGCGATCCCGATGACCGCAATTGCAGTACCTGAGACCAAATCATGCCAAATTTCTACCAATCAAACAATCCATTTTCGGGGCCAAAATGTGTTCTAAGATAGAAATTCATCAGTAAGCATATAAAACAAAGCTTCTAGGTACCCAATCATTCCCCTCATAATGTGAAAGTAACTAGTTATAGACTCTTTTGGGCATTTGATCGGGAACTTGGTGTGTTCCCTATATTTTACTCAATTTCACACCATTTTGGGTACTCAAGACTTCTTCTTATTTGTTCACACCATTTCTAGTAGCTAATTACGACACAAGAATTATTTAATAATTATTTAGCAATGAAAAATATGATTTTAGGCCCTACCTAGTTCATGCACTCTAAGGTCTACTCACAAAAGTTAAAAATATGAATTTAAAGCACTTATAAGAAGAGTGATGCAGAGTGGTTGCAAAGATGACTTTGGAATGCTCAAAACATAGCGAAGGATGGGTGCAATTTAAGAGAAAAGTGGGAGGGGTAGTGTGGGAGAAATGGAAGACGAATGGTCTTTTAAAACTGGTCGGACTGCGATCGCAATTAGAGTTCGGCGATTGCGACATAGACACCGCGATCGCGGTAACTGAAGGCATTTATACACCTTTGTTTTCCCCCAATCCAACATGCAAAAATCCCCCACTTTTTCTTTTTCAAACTCATTTAAAACGCTATAAAGTCATAATTTCATGGATTATGCATAGACAAAAATAAAACCTATTTTATCATCCATAGATAAAAGGATACATGCCACTTTGTGGCGTGATGGGTTGCCTCCCATCTTTTATGGAAAGACACCTCTCCAACTACCACTTGTGCTTCTGCATGGAATATTTAAATCTCTGTCCCAACTATTGCTCATTATGAATTGAGTGACAGAGGGACAAAGATTCAAATCTTCCAAGATGAAATGTGATAGAAATGAGGATATGGCGATGTGGATTCTATCTCACCACTTTAAAGACTTGTACCTTTTACCCAATTTTACATCAAATATCTGATTCGGCTCCTTGGGTAATGGTAGAAACATCAATAGTCCACTAGTTGAACTTCAGAAGTTGATCTCCTTGCCTTTTAGTGTGGGGCTTTAGTGTTCTCTTTTGGAACGTCACCAAAATGTAGAGACGGTGCTCTTTCTCCCAAAAATCCATCATTCACTTTGGTAGGTGGACTCACATCACATCCACTAAGAACAAGTTGAAAAGTGGTTTGAATAAGGTCTATCCCTTAATTTTGGAAACGTATCCCTACTAGCATCCACACCTCGAAATGAACTATAGTATTCATAAGAGATTTGCTTTGATTCTTTTAACTCTAGCACCATCTCCTCGATTTTGACATCTTCACCAATATTAGGTTTGGTTGGTTGGGAAATCATTGAGAACTCTTCACTACCAATCTCATCATTAACCACATAGATTGGTCTTTTTTCTTGATCAACCTCGTTTTGAAAAGCGGGCAAGATAATGGTAATTGAAATATTTATTTCCTTTCCCATTTTCTCTATCTTGATAATCTCCCTCCCAAATACCTCGTTGGATCGATGCACGTGGTGCACGTTCTCCTCTATTGTAGTTACCCGATCCAAAAGAGTTTGAAGCATTGTTTCGACTCTATTGTATCTGGCATGCTGTTCTTTCTTTGCCACATCATGAAACCTATCAAACTTATAAGAAGAACTAGCCTTTTTTAGCATAACAAGGGGAGAGAGCATTTGGACAATCACTCCAATGTCCATCACAACCACCACACACAGAACAATCATACTCCCAATAGGATTTTGATGGTGCTTCCATCTCTCTCCGAGGATCATAAAGTAGGGTCTGTCGCAATATGGACATGGATCATCAAGATAGGATTTTCAACTACCAAATCATATTCATTCCAATATATCATAGTAACAAGTAAACAAAAATAAAAAATCTACCCAATACAATAAACAAAAAAAAATCAAAAAAAAAAATATTTACAAGTTTGAATCGAAGTAAGCTAAAATTCCAAACTAACTTAATCACCAAATTGTTCCCAGGAAACGGCGCCATTTTTGATAATGCTCAACTTACACGTTAATTTAAGTGCAAGGTGTTCATTGTCAATATAATTACGCAAAAAGATTCGGGGTCGAATCCACGAGGAACAATGTGAGTGGCGACTAAATAAGTTTGAAATGGAAGTTACTCATTAAATTCAAATCTAAGATACAAATATTTTGGGGGATTTTGAATGTTTTCAAAAGTGTAAGATAATTCTTTGTTCTAAAGGACTAAATTAAGACTAAGAATAATTAGAGCGTAATCGATTTGGAACGGATCTTGGTATTATGATTTCCTAGGAGTAAACTAGTGTATGCAGATATATATGAAAGATAACATCCTATTTTAATTAATGTGTGAGTGGGTAGGTTAGGTTTGGGGTTTCGGTGTCAGTATTTCAACAAAACACCAAAATGTCACTCATGGATTCTTTCGAATACTTCACGGGTGTTGGCATTCTAATCAACCCAAAACCTTAATTTAACATCCCTATTGCTAGGATGATATTCAATAGATAGAAATTCCTCATTTTATCCTTATTTATAAGACAACAAAATGGGAATAACTGCTACCTATGTTATTGTTCACAAATGTTTATGTCACCTACATCCCTCTTTCAAGGATGATGTAGGATCTAAGATACCAATATCCTTCTTTAAAGGATGATGTGGGACTTTTAGGGGAAATTGAGGTTCTAACCAACAATTCCCATTTTGCATCCAAACATTTTTGAAACCCATCAATATTAACGACAAGCTAACAATCATTACCCACACACTTGAACCCTATTCAAACATAACCCCAAGAGGAAGAACTAGCTACATATAAGAATAATAAGCGACGATATACCCAAAGTCTCCATCAATTTAATTTATGAAAGATAAAAGAGAATGCAAATCCAAACTTTAAGCTTCAATAAGTCTTCAATGGAAATTATTAATCCTCCACTTGGAAGCTACTCTAATGTATTCTTCACCCCAAAATTACTACAATAAAAATGTTCCCTTCAAATTAGAAACTAGATGGTGGAAAAATTCCACAAAATCCATATACTCTCCAAAGAGGTAGGATTGAGCTTCTTATGGGAATTTGGAAACAGCTGTGTGCATTTACATCTCTACCCTTGGGCTGTATTCCCGCTAGGCTGCGATCACGGTAACTTATCCACGACCGCAGCTACCGCAACCGTGGATAGACTCTCGCGATCGCAGTACTTTGACCTAGATTGACTGATCATGATTGCGGTAACTAAAGCTTGTTTCTGCTCCAGGTCTTCTAGCTGAACTCTTTTTCTCTCTCTTGATGCTTTTTGGCTCAAGTCCATATCTTTCCTTCTCACAACCTGTAAGCCTACAAAATGTCGAAATTAGTGCATTTAATCACAACTTTGTCTCACTTATACATTTAAATAATGGTAATGTGCACGAATGTTGAGTGGAGATGAGTGGTAAATTCACCACTCATCAATCAAAACCATAGTCATATAGCTATCAAAATATCTATGATATCAATACCCTCTATCTAGTTATTATTAACTAATGAACACTTAGAATTATTAGGCTACTAATTCGCTAATCCTTATAAGATCTTCAATTATGGCCTAACTGATTCTTCACATGAACCTCAACCATGAGTTAGCACTAACTATTATTCACTAAATAGCCAATATTCACACCTAGTCAAGAGGCACTGCTAATCCACAGATGCCATTAGACCAAAGATTATTTCTAGTTATCATAGGCGCGCTAGTTATCATATAGGAACAGGTTACACATCATCAAATGCACATATCTATATATCAACCAATGCCTCTTAATATCTAGCATCATAATCTACAAATCCTCATTTAAAAACCCAACATAATTATACTTAGTCATAAATACCATTAATCATCACCAATGTTTACCTATTATAACCATTGACCACATAACAACCACAATATCTAGTTATCATATTTCAACAAACATGGTCCACTATCTAGCATTCTAGACTTTTAGTCGTCAAGTAAAATAGTCACTTAGTAGTCAACTAGTTACTACACAACTCATTTAACTAGGCAATAGTCTGTGGTAAATCCCTTTATTCAAGCCAAATATACCCACTAGGTGAATTCCATATTCTACACAAGATTCCACTTGCCAAATAGCCTTAACTCCTTGTTTGACATATTCTATTTCTACTCAATATTTAACACAAGTGAGAACTACAATACTAAACAAGTTATTAGGATTGAAGAATTATAACCAACATCCCATAATCAGCATCATCTCTTTAAGGGACACACGGATGTAATCATATAAAGGCATAATCACACATAAACATATATATGTGTGTTGACCATACATAACCTCAGTATATCCTTTGGATGTATCGGGCATCATAATATCATCAATATATCCTCTAGATGTACCGGGAATCATAGTATCATCAATATATTCTCTGACTTACCTGGCATCATAATATTATCAATATATCCTCCAGACTTACCGGACATCATCATAACATCAATATATTCTCCGGATGTACCAGGCATCATAATATCATCAATATATCCTCCGGATGTACTGGGCATCATAATGTCATTAATATATCCTCCGAATTTACCGGGCATCATCATACCATTAATATATTCTCCGAACTTACTAGGCATCATCATATCATCAATATATCCTCCGGACTTGTCGGGCATCATAATATCATCAATATATCCTCCAAACTTACCGGGCATTATAATATCATCAACATTCACCATAGCATCAATATTCATCATAACATCAATATATATATATAGCAAAAACTTTGACAAGTACAAGCCCCACAAACAATAGAGTGTAAGAGAAGCAAGGAAAAACATATCATAGTATCTCACCATTCATTATCAATACATCTAATTGTAAGAACATGAACATGCATATCCATATAGTATGAACACTCAACACATTACCTGGCTTGACATGATTATTAACAAAGTCAATTATAAGTCATGGTTATACTTTCTAGAATCTCTTTTATTAGGCATGATTCACAATACTAGCACAAAAGGGATTCTTCGGCGCAACCATAGGATTAGTCACTAGGCTTGAGCATAATATAAGTAATGACATAATCCAAGGCTCACAGAGTAAACTAACCAATGAGTCAAGTGATAGCATAGCCATAGGTTCAATTAGCAAAGGTTTCCAATGTTATCCAAGTAATGACAATAAGATAATCAATCAAGTATCCACATTATCCCCAAAATTAACATCATGCATGAACCATTTATCGGGTTTAGCCATCATATTACCAAAAGCATATTTTAGGCGTTCAACAAGTATCTAGGTCACTAATGAAGTTACTTAGTTCAAGCTTAAGGCAGATCAAGTTTCGCTTCTAATATCCCAAATTATCTTCTTCAAGTCTAACTTTTACCCAAAATTAGACTAAGTTATCTAAATCATGCCTCAAATGTTTAATAATCCACACTAGTTCTGTAAGACAATTCTTCCTCTAAGTATTTTTATTTAGTCATCCAAAGCACCTAATGTCAATTCACAACTATACATATTTAGGTCGACATACTCTTAAGATGAGTGAGCATGGTCACCCCCATCTAACTAAAGAAACTAGAGCATTCTCATGCTATCCATGAGATAACAAGTCTAACTAACCAAGGTTCTAGACTAAGAGTCAAAAATCACACTTAATGTGTTCAAAGGCCTAAGTGATTCAACTTATACCAAACATTACCATATACCATTTCAATATCTAATACCCCTCCCAATCTTATCAAGAAATCATAATTATACTACAATAAACCTCAATCTAACACAAGTAAGCCTAACCTACCTTCAATCCAAATATAGCTCACGAACCAACAATCTTTGCTTTTTCTTTCCTAGAAGCTTCTTCCATGAGCCAAGCTAAATGAAATCTATACATTATTACAAGAATATCAACACCCATATTGCACCATTGTGCTTGGGATCCAAAATAACACCAAAAACCCCCCCAAGTGGGTCCCACATATGAAAAATGAGTTTCTGAGACCAACCTATTGTTCAAATACCATTAGGGAGTTATAACCCTCAAGAAATTGGTGCAACTCAATCACATTTAGGGCTAAAATCAAGCCTCAAGCCATTTGGAGTTTTGGGTCAAACAATCAACAATTCAACACTAAAATTAAAGTATTCATACCTTAAATTCAACGTTAATCACAATTACGCAAGTTATTCAAGATCCCAATTAACACCCAAGACTTAATTTGAGGTCTATACTCTCTATTAGGGTTTTAGGACTCTAGACAATGGGGAAAGAGGCCAATTCTCAGCCAAGAAGAGCATTTAAGCAATCCCTTCCTAGGCCCTTAACTAGTGTGAACGCATACCCACATGTGCCGCAATCACAACATGACAATCACACCTATGCCTCTATGATTATGGTATCTTGCTGCACTTGACGACGGCTAAAACTTGAATTTGATTCTAAGTTTTTGCCAAGTCCTCGGGATGCATCTAGAGTCCAATATGAGCAAACGAGATATGCAACCATACTGATTTGGACATTTTGAATATGTTGGAAAAGTTGTATTTTCCATCTGAGGTCGTTTTGACCAAATGTGGGTCCTACATATGAATTTCCAATTTATCAACTTTCTGACCAACCAGTCAAAATATATTTGGGTGTAGCTGGACCCGTTCCAAAGGTCTACCCATCCTAAAATAGATATTTTGGAGCTATTGGCGTAGTTAGAATTCATATCCAATACTGTTTCACTGAATTTTTCAATCAAAGTCCATTTGGAACCAGCGAAGATTTCTAAATGGGGAAATAGTTCTAAATCAAATGGTCTACCCGTTAACTGAACTATCAGTTCCAGCAAGTCATAAATGACTTGGGGAAACTATGAAAAAACACTAATGGTGAAGATAAGTGGAATCACTATAAATGACTGAAGGGTTATTACCTACCTCATAAACATAGATATAGGCTAACCTCTCGACACCAAAGGACATCTAATTAGGAATGAAATGTGTTAATTTGGTAAATCAATCTACAATTACACAAATACCATTAGAACCATGGGAAGTGAAAGGTAAACCACTAACAAAGTCGATGGAAATCCGCTCTCACTTCCTCTCGAGAATATTAAATCTTTGAATCAAACCACCAGGTCTTTGATTCTCGGCCTTCACCTGCTAACAACATAGGCAATGAGTTATAGATTCCTCCACCTATAATGCTTCCTCAAATCTCTATACATCTTGGTTGAACCCATGTGAATAAAATATTTTGAGAAGTGAGCCTCATGCAAAATCAACTAAATCAAATATCCAATCCTCAAAACACAAATATGGTTGTAAAATCTTAAAACTCCCTCGAAATACATGGTATCCCTCTTGGATTCACCACCCAACACCTGATCACAAATAATACCAAGTCTCATTTCCTTAAATTGACTACTCTAAATTCGGTCAACTATAGCATACCTCGCCTCAATACTAGCAAGAATCCTATGAGGTTTGAAATGTCAAGTCGCACCATCAAGTTGGCTAAGGACTGGATATCCAATGCCAACGGCATCTGAGAAACTAAGATAAAAGTCAAACTACCCATACTCACAGCCTTCCTGCTCAAGGAATCCGCCACCACATTCGCCTTGCCCTAATGAATAAAATAGATATTTCATAATCCTTAAGCAACTCCATCCGTCTATGCTCCCTAGAATTAAGCTCACTCTAGGTCGTAAGATACTGAAGACTATGATGATCCATTAAAATCTCATAATGCACGCCAAAAAAGATAATGCCTCTACATCTTAAGCACAAAAACTATTGGCTCAAACTCTAAATCATGAATGGGGTAGTTGTGCTCATGCACCTTCAGCTGCCAGAATGCATAAACAATAACTCGACCCTACTGCATCAACACAAAACCTAAACCAACACTGAAAGCATCACATTAGACGATAAATCCCTTAGCCTTTAAAAAAGAACCAATATTGGAGCTAAAGTAAGAAATTCTTTGACCTTTTCAAAGCTCGAATCATACTTCTTAAACCATAAAAAAGAAACCTCCATCCGAGCTAATTTAGTCATTGGCATTGGAATAGTAACAAAATCCTCAATGAATCACCTATAGTAACCAGCCAAACCAATAAAGCTATGACCCTCAGACAGATATGTGGGTCTATCCCAATCACGAATAGCCTCAATCTTTGATATATCCACCATAATCCCATCCGTAGATATCACATATCCTAGGAATATCATTGACTCAAGCCAAAACTCACAATTAAAAAATTTGGCAAAAAGCCTATGATCTCTCAATGTCTAGCGCACAACCCTCAAATATTATATATGCTCCTCCCTACTCCACAAATACACAAGGATGTCGTCGATGAAAACAATCATGGAAGAATCAAAATAAGGCCTGAACACACAATTTATCAGATCAATAAATGTGGTTGGGGCATTGGTCAACCCAAACGACATCACTAGCAACTCATAATGGCCATAATGGGTCGTAAAGGTTGTCTTTCGGATATCCTCAGACCGAATCCTTAATTGATGGAAACTGAACCTCAAATCAATCGTAGAGAACACCATTTCTCCATAAATTTGATCAAATAAATCATCAATGTGAGGCATAGGATATTGATTTTTCACTGTCATTTTATTAATCTACCTGTAGTTAATGCACATATACAAGGAACCGTCTTTCTTCTTCACAAACAAGATAGGAACACCCGAAGAAGACATACTACGCCTGATAAAACCCTTACCCAGAAGATCCTAAAGTTGAGAATTCTACTTTTTAAGCTTGGCAGGACCTATCTGGTAAGGTGCTATAGAAAGAGGTTGAGTGCCCTAATTAAGATCAATAGTAAACTCAATGTCATGCTCAAGAGAAAGATCAGGTAGATCAGTAGGGAAAATATCAAGAAACTCACAAAGTATAGGAAAAGAGTCAAGCCAAAGACCCTAAACACTAAATCACAAATAAAAGTGAGATAAACTCGCAGCCTTTATAAATAAGTCTCATATAAAATAATCTTTGTCGGATCACGGCTAATAGATCCCATATGCACCACTAGGAGTATTATATCAAGCATGGCTAAGGTATGGTCTTGGAAAAATAATCCAAGATCACATAATAGTGGGATAATCAGTCCATGCCCAGAATTATATCAAAATCTACCATGTCTTATATAATAAGATCAGCTTGAGTATCAAACTCTCGAATAGTTAAAACACAAGATCTATATACCCAATCTATGATTACAGAATCACCCATAGGAGTATATATAAATAATCCCATGATAACTTTAACCACGGGGCATAATAAGCAAACACATAAGAAAAAGTGGATCCCGAATAAAGGATCTCAAAGCAAATAAAGCAAAAACCAACTAATGGCACACCAAAATCATACCTATGATAACAGCATCTAAGTCTCAACCTCGAGTCTAGCAAATATGGCATACAACTAACTACGCCCTCACCAGGCTATTCTCCTCACTGATCTCCTATCATACTTGCCTAAGGACCTCTACTAACACTATAGGGACCACCACGACAACCATATCTACCAACCCTAGATGGGGGATGTACTTTCCTAGGTAGCAGAATACTCTAAGTTGAAAAAACCACTACTTCACAACTAGGGAACTTTCTCAAGAAATGGAAAGGCCCCACAACCATAACATGTCCCTAGCATTATACTAAATCCAAAAGAAATGACTGACCTAGAATAACTACCACGACTAGACTAACCAGAAGATAAACCCCTTGAATGTTGACCACCACTCTAGCCAGGATGATCACTGAAACTAGAATAGCCTTCATCAGTAACCTAAAGAGCAACATGAACGATCCTACTAGACAGACCTTGATGTTAAAAATGCTAAGGTAGAGGGTACCTACCCTAAGAACTAGTTCCACTAAACCATGAGACACTATGGCTCCCACTTAAACTACCCTAATCCCGTGGCTTCTTATCACTTTCCCATGGGTCTTGTAATATATCTCCTCCATAACTTGGGCATGGTCAAAAACTTCAGCAAAAGATCTACCAGTAAAAACCAAATTCTACATAGCCATATAAAGACGGAATCTGAATCCCCAATCAAAGCACCAAACCCTCTTATTCTTAGTATTCATAATAGATGTGGCATTCCTAGCCAACTCATAGAGTAAAACATCATTCTCCACAATATTCATAGAGCCCTGCTCCAACCCCATAAACTGATCCCTCAAATAATCTCTAAGGCTACAAGGCATATACTTCTCCAAAAATATCTCAAAGAATTGAGTCCAAGTCATAGGAGGTGATCCAGCTGGCCTGGAACCAACATGACCTATCCACTGGTGTTGAGCTGCCAAATCTAATTAAACTTTAGTGTAATCCACACCATGAGTCACAACTAGGACCAAATTATAGAGACTATTCTCGCAAGCAATCATGAACTTATAAGCATCCACGCTCAGTCCACCAGAAAACCTAGGGAGATCCAATCTAAAAAATCTACCCAGCATCTTTTACTCCATAACAAACATAGCAAGTTGGGTAACCATCGAGTAAGAAACTACCAATTGGGAAACTGCTGGTGCAAGAGAAATCTTAACTCTAGGAGTCGCAGCTACAGGCTACACCGCCATCCTATTACCACTTTAATCCATAGACTATGCACCGTCATAAGGTACACTACCAACCAATCCTAAGAGCCAAACTAATGCAACCCAAATAAGTATAAAATAAATAAACCTCAATGAAGTCTGGACTATTCCTTGGCTCATTACTAGTTGTGGTGGAGGAATCTCTGGCTCGGAAGCGTGAATAAGGTCCAAAAAAGGCCCCCTATCCTAGTCCCTAGTTAGGGATGCATCTTTAGGTTGTCCTTGATCTATAGGTCATCTACGAACTGCGATGGGAGCCTTAGATGCGAGCTCGGGGTCCTTGTTTCATGTAGCAGTAGCATGTGTCTTACCCATCTACGAAAGAGTGAAACTAAAGGAATCTTTAGAAACTAACTTAGAATCTAAGCACAAAATGAGTTAAAAAAATGAAGAACTCCTAAGAATTTCCTATAGCCTCCCAAAGATCATAGATGAACATCATCGTTCTAATTCGTGGAACTCTACTAGACACTTGCTACCAACAATACTAGTAAATCTAGATTTAACCAATTATTCAAAACCTGATTAATGAGTCATGATGACACCTACTTTATCCTGCTGGTAGGTAAGTTAAATCGTAGACCAGAGCTAGAAGTAATGGGCTAATTTGGTGGAAAAGACATAAAAGTCAGAGATTTACATGTAAGGACTTACAACGATAGTTCAAGTGATAATAACGATAATAGTACTAATACGAAGAATAAATAAGTTAAAGGTAACATCCCATGACCTAGTGGTTGATACAAGAGCCACTAGCAAAAAAACATAAGTACTGTAATAATCAATATACAACAGTTTAAAATAGTGAAAGACTAGATATAAATAGTAGTAAGAAAATATGCAACTCCAACTCTGAGAGCTCACCTTATCTCTAAACTCAAATCAACATAATCACATCATCAACAGCAGCCACTAGTTCTTGAATCTTTACTAAAAAGGTGCAGAAGTGTAGTATGAGTACCAAAGCCACGATACTCAGTAGGCATCATCGGTCAACTGAGCTAAATCATGATATAAGTATAGTAATATACAAGATAAAGAAGCTAAGTCAAGGTAAAAAAAAAAAGCAAACCTAAAATAGTGCTCCAATATTATAAATAAATAAATAACTGAAAGTAATATAATATAAAAAAAATAATTACCACTACAAGACTGGCCCCATAATCCAGTAAGAGCATAAAAGAAAATAACCCAATATGGGCCCCAATAAGCTTGGAGGGTACAATTAAAGAAAGTAAATAATCAAAATTCCATAAATTTACCAAATATCAAGCCATAATCATGAATCCATCTATGACATAGAATCCATCTATATAATCACCATCCTCGTCATTTGTTGGAATTAAACTAAAATGCATATCATTAAATATTGAACTTAAATCGAAACTCAATATCAGTAAATCATCAAACTTGGTCCAAAATCAACACCAAATCCCAAGTACCAATCTAGCATAAGTATCAAGAATCTAGTCTCTCCAAGCTTTAAAATAAGTGATTTAAAGGTACAATCCATCCAATAAGTCTACAAGGAGCTAACAAGAATCTTGGTCTAAGTTGGGTCAGAGAGGCCCACTTCTAATCCCCAAGATTTATTCTTAGGCAAATTTTATCCCGTACTAGGCTGAGGTAGCTAAATTCACTTATAGATATTATATAAGCCATTATTAGCCCTGAGATTGCACTTCTACCTAAATATGCCTAACTAAGTTAGTTACACCTAGTTTATGCTTAGTTAATCGTCTAAATGTCTCAAATTATACTAATTATACCTCTAAGACCTAATTCCTAACCCATATCTAATACATTATCTTAAGTATACTTGAATTATCTCAATCTATAAGGAAAGTAAACCTAGACTACCTCAAAACCAAAGAAAGCTTGGTGAAATCTGCTATATCAATGAATTTCCCTTTGAAAAAGTTTCCACAAGATGCCATGTTATCAAAATCATAATCTGCTCATCAATACGAGAACAACGGTACCCATATTGAATTTTTATGCTTCGAATCCACAATTATGTAAAATCCCATGTGGGGCTCACTTACAGAATCGCACTTTAAAAACTGTCAATGCGTCCCTCTATGCCCAAGGAACATTTACCCTCAAGAATGGTTGAATTTTGGGCTCAAATGGTTCTACAATTAACCCACTAATATTTTAGAGATTTGGAAAATGATAAAGGATTTAATCATGAAATTGATGAAACCTTACCATGAATTCAGATAAGAAACACATTACTCGAGCTTACGAACACCCCAAAATCACCCACTAATAGTTCTCCTAATTTTTCACATATTTTAGGATTCTATACTTTTGAAAATAGGTGAAATAGAAGAAAACAGGCTAAATGGGAAATATATATGTATCAAGTATCACTTGAGAGGACACTGGGCCCTATCGCGATATTCGCTTCTACAGCAGATGTCGTTTAAGAGACCCTAGCTGCTTAAGTAGCCATAACTTAAGCGACACCAGTTGTGCAAGCCAGGTCTCTTAAGCAACCGGCTGGCCTCTGAAGTGGCCTTTGCTTAAGCGGCCTTCGTTTAAGTGACCCAATGGCCTCTTAAGCAAATGCATCAGCTAAGTGCGCCAGTTGGAGACTTGAAATTTTTTTGAGTCTCCTCGACCTCTAGGTATTTATTTGAAATCTTGTATATGCAAACAAACTATGGTACCCTATATAATTCGATGTTCCAAACTCTATAAAGTAGTCAAAATTTTCATCCAAGGTCATTTCAACAAAAAGTGAGTCCCACGCCCATGAGTTATTTTTCATAACTTCTGAGCAATAGCCTGAAATGAGTCTAAAAACCTCAATACCCAAACCAAGGTTCCTCCTAGCCTAAAATTGATGTTTTTAAATTGTTGGGGTTGTTAGAATTAACATACGAGTTCATTTGACTAAAGTTTTTGCTCGATAGCTAATTTTAACCAGTGAAGACTTTAAAATAGAGAATTGGCTCTAAAAAATAAATGAACTGCCCAATAACTAAACTATCGGCTCTAGAAAGTCATAAATGACTTAGCACAGTTGTAGGAAAGCTTTAAATACTGAAAATATATGGAAATATAGAAAATAACCTGGAGGGTCTTTAGACTTATATAGAAAGCCCATCTCCTCATGGGTATACCTCCACATGAAGGTATAATAAGTATAGAATTAGTACAACCACAAGTACTAATAGGTATCGTTGGATGACCAGGGTTAGCAATAAAAAATAGTAATATCAAATAGAAAGAAATTATGTCATCAAGTAAGGATCTGATTACTAACTCCTATTTATAAAATCATTATCTTATTACCTGTAGCATCTCTTTGACCTATTAGTCATTTAACATATTTTTGAATCTTTGCCTTTTGACAAGTCACACTTCCTTAATACTTCTAAGTCTAATGTTATCTTGTCTCTTCTAATTCGGTGATCCTATTTCTAACCATTCAGGTAGTTATATGGTTTTCACTATATTAATACTCCAAAAATACTAAATCAGGTAACCTTATTCCTCATCATTTATGAAGTACAATATAATTAATGATGATCAAGCACAACTATAATACTTTAATTCAGGTAGAATATGAGTTCATATTTACACCTTCTACACTTAATCAAATATATTAACAAGTTTCTTCACAACATATAAGTATAAATGTATATTCAAATGCATATGATGAATGTATGTATGCAATATGCATGTATCACCTTATCATATCATCATCATTATTTATGTAATCACATCATCTTCATGATCTCAATATCATCACCAATATCATTATGAATTTAATCACATCATCATGATCTCAACATTACCATCGTCAACATCAACTTACTATCACCAATAGTAATGAATATATAATAAAGTTGATAATCATTAGTGTTCGAAAATAATTATAAATACTCAATTTCCATATAATCACAAAGTCAAGCAAATGTAATCATTACAATAAACCATTCAAATAATGTTAGGGTTCCATTCTACACTCAAGCTTATACTTCCATTGGCCTGGAATTAATAAGCATTCTAAGAAACTCACAGGGTGCCCACATTGACAATAGTGACATTCCTCTCCTAGTGGCGCACACTTATACTCTTAGGTTATTTTTTGGGACTTATCCTAACCACAACCCCAAGTTACTAAGAAAGTCTTTCCTATTCTTATACCTTTAGCAATTTAACGATCTTTATCTAATTTATTTACCCTTATACGAAGATTATCCTTAGGCTACCATTCAATGAGTTGTATCTACTTAAGTGAGATCTTTCATGACTCTTTAATTCTACTCATTTGACTAATTTAGCCCTTGCCCTTCACTTACACTATCTTCTCATTCCCCAATTCAATTTCATAGAGTTTTCTTGAGCCTCATAAACAACCTTCCTTAATCTTAATTTACTCCAATCTTATTCGATGGTCATACTTACCCCCATAATATTCCTTTATATACCCCTATATTCTCCCAACTGGTTTTAATCTTTACAAAACTATCAATTCAAGTCACAAAGGGTCACACCAAGGCAAAATAATAACAATTATCACATATTTAATACCTAAACTAATCATTAACATTCTGTCCATTCAAACACCATGATTGTAGGCCTAAGAAATAAAAACTTCCAACATTACTATTATCCTTACATACATCAACCAAAGTCTACTACAAGTTAACCACAAACTACCTCATATATGAATTATACTTTTATAGAAAGGAGGGAGTTGTCCCGTGCATGCTAGGATTTTTCGCATGCCAAATTCTTGTCGGGTGCACCTCAAGCTTACCCTCATAAAGTGTGTATTTTTAAACCTCATAGATCTAGGTATGGAATTTACTCTATGTGTTTTTGGGTAAAGGAGATGTCCTAAGAAAGCTGGAAATAAATGAGGGTTTCAAAGAAATTCAAGCTATTTACAGCTCAAAGTACCCCTACAGTGGCAGCAGGATGACCCATTTCTTTAACTTCTTGGTCCAATTATGCTGGATCCCTTCCCCATAAAATAAATTCTATCAAGTCGAGTAGAAGGATTTTATTCATTGTAAAAAAAAATTCTATACAATTTTTTACATAACAATGGTTGGGTGATTATAGTGGATTTGCATAGAAGTGAGAGAGATTTAGGCTGGTGATATGGTCTATATCAAACTACACCATACAGACGATCCTCTACAGCTCTAAGAATGAATTTGAAACTCAATTCCAAGTAGTATAGCCCATACAAAGTCATTAGTAAGATTGGACCAATTGCTTATAAACTACAGTTCTTTCATGAACCTAACATCTACTTTTTCATGTCTTGTTTCTTAACAAGAAGGTAGGGTATAAATTGGTAGTTCAATCAGCTCTTTCGGTAACTATAGAAGGAGGACAATTTTTGGTGAAGCTGGTGGCAATTCTACAAAGACAAATGGTCAAAAAGGGTAATACTGCAGATATGAAGATGCTCATACAGTGTCCAACATCCCTCCTAAAAAGGCTATGTGGGAGGATTTTGAATTCATACAAGATAAATTTTCATATTTTAATCCTTAAGAAAAAGAAAGTTTTGATGAGAAAGGGGTATGTTATGATCTGCATAGTAAATAACAGACAAGGTCAACTAACTAAAATGAAGGCCTACTATTTATCGATATTTTTCTCACCTCTCTCTTATTTTCCAGAATCTTCTACTCTCTCTAATTTCCATCTTTATTTCATTTTTGTAGATCCAAAATATCAATGAAGGCTAATTAGTTAGTTGTTTACTTCAATATAGTTGTTCCTTTCATTGTAATTTTCAATTTAGTTGATTAATCAAAAAGTCTAGAAAATTATCAAACTTTTTTACTATTTTATTCAGTCCAATTGTTTATAACATGACATATACTAGGCATGAATCATGATAATATAGTTTAATCATGCAATTAACAAAATAAGAGTTATAATATTATACTTGCAATCTATCATAGAAAAGGTATGTAACATTATACAAATACATCCATTATGACATATTTTATACCATATCATAGAGGATATACCTATTATGCTTAGGGTTTTTACACGTAGCACTAGAGATATATTCATAATTTTTGAAATTTTTTTATTTCCTGATCATGTATATATTTTATAACATCTGCTGAGATTATTTTGACAAACTCAATATCCTAGTCTATGTTGTTTACATATAACTGTTTACTCTACAGTGTAACATATACTTTGTACTTAAATATTTTAGTTTTGCAATCATTAACGTAGCCAATACTTTTCGGTGATTAAAAAATAAAAATGACATCAAAATCATCTTAAACTATATTCTAAAAGTTGAAGACACACTTAAATTATTAAAGTGGCCTAATACACACCGCTACTATTTAAAAGTGAATTTATTTTCATCCTAAAAAATGATGTGACACAAAAATAAAATAAAATTAAATAAAAAAGGTGCATTTTTCGAAACTTTTTTTATATTTTATCTTTTTTTTTCTATATTATCTCACTTTTTATATTTTTCTTTCTTTATTTATTGAATTTTCATCATTATTTTCCTCTTTATTCTCCAACACTACTAAATCTCCATTTTTAACATTAGTGTTATATCTTGTTTTGATGATGAGTAGCTAATAAGGGACCAGGTCCCTGGATCTTCAAGGCTACAATATAGCTAGCACGTGTCTGCATAGTTTTGTCCTCTAATGTAACAAACTACGCAGGTGAAGCATGTACTATCTACGACACCTGGTCCAGTTGCATTTCAATCCTAATTATCACTCAACTACAAAATAAAAAGGATACTTCTCTATCAAGCAGTTTTTGCTAATCAAAAGTTGAAGAGTGAAAAAGGTAAAACTCAATATTCAACATTACTCAAGATCTCATTTCTTGTGTGTGCTAAAACAGCAAGTGTTCTTGAGTCCAGCTTGAGTCTGTAACTGAATTACTCATTCTATAAGAGTAATGCTCTTCTCTTTTTACTTCTATAGAGCTTTGGTAAATTTGCCTAAGCTTGATACTGGTTAGAGTTAATCTGTTTTAAGGGAGTCTTGGCAGAGTTGTCAAGGTGAGCTTGTAGTAGAGTTATTACAAGTCAGAGGAGTCTAGAGTTAGGTTCAAGTTTGAGTCTGTTAGCAAGAGGTTGATTATAGTGAACTTTGAGAGCTTGTAAAGGCAAGTCATGGTTTTTTCTCCCTTGAGAAAGAAGGTTTCCACACTAAATCTTGTATTGTTTACATTTCCTGCACTGTGTTGTGTTCCTGGTTGGTTTACTGTGTTTTTTCCTATGACTGACTTTGAGGGACCTGGTCCCTCACAGTGTGGTGCAACCCCACAGTTTCAACAAATGATATCAGAGCCAAAACACTCTAAAAGATTCACACCTAGAGTGATTTGGTTAGCATGGTTGCAACACCTAACCTAGAAGAAGGCCAATCTACCACTAGGACACCTATATTTAATGGGCAGTATTATGGGTGGTGGAAAATCGGGATGTGTGACTTCATTATGGCTGAAGATAGTGAGTTAATAGACATAATCCTTGATGGTCCTCGTGTGCCTATTATAGAAGTCAAAGAAAGAGAAGTAACAAGGATAGTTGTCAAAAGCAGGAGAGAATATGATGATGAAGACAAAAGAAGGTTGAAAAAATTACAAGGCCAAGAAACGGTTAATTTGTGGCATAGGACCTAATGAATACAACAGAATTTTTGCCTGTGAAAATGCCAAGGAGATTTAAGATTTCTTAAGGACTACTCATGAAGGTACTACTGATGTGAAGGATTCTAAAATAGACATGCTGACTACTCAGTATGAAACCTTGACCATGAAAGAAGGAGAAACAATCCAAGAAATAAAAACAAGATTCACTTCTATCATAAATGAGCTTCACTACTTAGGAGAAGTGATTCCATTGTATAAACAAGTGAGAAAGATTCTTGGTGTTCTTCCTAAGTCTTGGCAAAGCAAAGTGGATTCAATAATAGAGGCAATAAACCTAAAGACCCTCACTAAGGATGAACTGATTGGAAATCTAAACACCCATGAGCTCAAGAAGCAGCAAGGGCTAGAGAAGAATGAAGCTTAAAGGAGAAATAACTGGCATTTAAGGATACAAAACATGATTCAACATAAGAGGACACTAATGTTGCCTATTTTGCAAAAAGGATTGTCAAAGACATAAGGAAAAGTGATCAGTTCCAAAGAAGTGGAAGCAACAGCAAAAGTGGAAGCATGTGTCACCAATGTGGAAGTCCTAATCATTTCATTAAGGATTGTCCAATGCACAAAATAGATTACCAAGAACACTTTAATACTAGAGGTATCAAAGGAAAGAACAGGAACCAGGTTCCTAAAAATTCAAGAAGGAAGGTTGCAGCTGATTGTGCAGTAAAGCAAGCTCTGGAGGTATGGGGAGATTCTTCCAAAGAATCTGATGAAGATGAGAAGTCTGGAGATGTGTTTATGCTAGCAGTGGAAGACAGTCCAGTTATCTATGATTCCTTATTTTCATTTATGGAAAACACAGAAGATGGAGAATAAAAATAGGTAACTCTTTCTAACATTAAGGAAAACCTTGATAACTACTCTACGGCAAAGATACAAAGGCTTCCATGTGTGCTGATAGACTCAGTGTGCGAACTAGATGCTAAGAAAAATACTTTAGAGAAGAAAGTAGAGAATCAAGAACTTGAATTGATTGCTTTAACTCTCCAAATATCTGAAACTAAAGAAATGATCACTAAATTAAAATCTGAGAATTTAAGTTGCATGAGTCAACTTGAGAAAGTAAATGTTTTATATGGTAAAGGGAAAAAAGAAGCTTTAATGCTTCAGATAGAAATTGAAGAGAAACTTAATGACACGACTCAAACCAGTGCCTAGTAATGTTGGTCCCTCGCATCCAACTGAGACTGGAGACCATCCCAAATACCCCTCCATAACCGCTCTACACCCTATGTCGAATGAATTCCTATTATATATATATATATATATATAAAATGATAGAATATAATAATCATAAATCAACTACATCCAAATGGTGTCGCCCTAATACCAATACCAATGATAAGGCTGACACCAATACCAACACCGCCCATGCCCAAAGTAGTCACACAAATCCTCTATCCAAAATCAAAAATCATCCGATCAGACATGCCCCCGACCATATCCAAAATCAAAGTCCAAGAAATAAATAAAGTATGCAGAGAATTCCATAACATGAAATGGAGTCTTCCGAAGTATGGAAGCTCACCACTTCAATCTGATACCAGTTGTCCCCAAATCCAGTCAATGAACAAGAGGAATAGTATGGTCGGTTCCTGTATCGTATGGGGATACAGTGCCTAAAGATGGGTTAGCGAATCAACGCTAGCATGAACTCAGGAGTAATGATAAGATAATGCTAATATTTAAAACCAAGTAAATAACCATATGCAAGCACATTCATACATATATATATATATATTCCATGTCGGAAAAGCGAATCATGATTAGCATGCATTTAAAATCTTTAACCTGGGTTTGTGCATCTTAACCATCCTAAAACCATCCATGCGCTATATGGGTTCAGTTTTACCCCCTGAACGGGCCCTGGTGCGTGTAGCTGCACAACTCGAAGATATCATAGGGGTCAGGGATTTTTGTGTACCCTTCACCCTCCATGATATGTATATACAGGTATAACTTAGGGGATTCCTGCGTACCCCATAAATATATGGTCTCCATGACCAAACCTTATGTCAGCAAACATGAGTTTCCAGTGTCTGTCCATTGGACTCACTCCTTCATGGTAAGCTACCATAACATGCAATTATTTCCCAATTAAAACCTTTAGCAAACAACCAAACCACTAATTCCATGTATTAATTACCAAGGCATAATGCAGTGGTATCATCATACTGACTACAGCTTGTAAGTAATGTCACTAGCCAACCTTTAGGGATTCCTATGTACCCGTTAGACTCCATTATTAAAATCACTTAGAGGATTCCCGTGTACCCCTTAAGGTTTTCATTTAAACCAAAACCATGGTCACAAGACCTTACATTACCATATTATGCAATGCAAGGTTTTCAATAAAAGTCCAACTATGTGACAAAACCATTCTCATAGGCATTTGGTCAAACATGTTGAGGAAATATAGTTTCCAAAACAAAAACCACGTATCAATTGACCATTCCCATGCAATCACAAGTCCAAACCATATTTATAACATGAAAACCATAAGCAAAATCATGAGAAAACATTAACCAACCACTAATAACCAAAATCCCCAACTCATATTTCAAACCCAAACCCTCAACAATAAAACCATGAAAACATGATTTTAGTTTAAGCTAACACTGAGGGAGGAGTAATATGCCTTAGATACTAAGGAAGGCAGACAGATTTGCTCTTGAAAGACCCTAATTGAACCCTAGCCTCTTTTTTGAACCAAAAGCTTGAGAGATATTTGAGAGTGTTTAAAGTGTTTTTGATTGAGAATAATATGGTAAATGAAGTCCCAATAGTGTTTTAAGTCGTGGGGTCAAAAGAAGTTAAGAGGGGAAATGTCCAGAATAGACCCAACTTAAATTGTCAAATTCATCACAAGAGGTTATGGTTTGGACGCCTTACCCATACCCATATCATATGAGTGGTACCCTGCACTCATACCTTGATCAGAAGGTTTGGACATTACAAATTGTCCACCATACGACTCCCCTAGTCCAAATCGTGTCCATACCATACGACTGGTACCCTCAAACCATATCCAAGACAGAATCAAAGGGGTTGGACACTCGACAACATGTGAATTAGACTATACCACTCATATCATGTACATATGAATCTTATGATATCCATACGTACCTTGGATAGAAAACAACTAAAACCACACTGAGTAACATACGATCAAGACCCCTACAACCTTACCCACATCATATGAGTGGTATGATATGTGTCGTATGATGCACAAAAAGTTTAAGACTTGGGAATTTTCAAGGACCAGAACCTAGTGTGTTTCAATTCTCCCCCACGTGCATCATTCGTCCCTAAAAATGGAATAATATAGTATAAGCACGATGAACACCCCAAATGTTTTTACTCTTACCTTTTAGACAGAAAACAATGATACCAAGGAAGTCAATTTTTCCTTTAACAAAGTTTGAAAATAAAGTCGTTATGAAGAACGCATACCTTCTGCATGAATTATTGGAGCAAAAAACAGAAATGGATACTTAGACTTTATGTCCTCTTTAGCTTCCCATGTAGCCTCTTCCACCTTGTGGTTCCTCCATAGAACCTTTATCGAGGCTACATTCTTAGTCCATAATGACGAACCAAATGATCTAAGATCTCAACTGGGATCTCTTCATAAGATAGGGAATCTAAAACACCAATATCCTTGATAGGCATAATTTATGATGTATCACCAATACAATTTTGCAACATAAAACCATGGAACACCATGTGAATTGAGCTCAAACTAGAAGGAAACTCCAACTCGTATGCAATATTGCCAACCCTCCTCGAAATCATATAAGGACCCATATACCAGGATTGAGATTCTCCTTCTTCCCATACCAAATCACTCCTTTCTTGGGAGACACCTTTAGGAACATCCTATCCCTAACCTTAAACTCCAAATCCTTGTGCCTCATGTCCACAAAGGACTTTTGGCAACTTTGGGAAGCCTTAAGCCTATCTCAAATCATATTGACCTTTTCCATAGCTTTGTGAACCAAATTTGGTCCAAAAATATCCACCTCACCAAGCTCGAACCACCCAATAAGAGACCTACACCTCCTACCATACAACACTTCGAATAGAGCCATCCTAATGCTAGAGTGGTAAGTATTGTTATAGGAAAACTTTACAAGAGGAAAACGCTCAACCCAATTACCACCACAGTCAATCACGCAAGCTCTAATCATATCTTCTAATGTCTAAATAGTCCTTTGTTCTTGCCTATCCGACTGCGGGTGAAAAGTAGTACTAAGACACACTTTAGTCCCCAGCCCTTTCTAAAATGACCGTCAAAAGTGAGATGAAAACTACGCCACATGATTAGAGATGATAGAAATAGGCACCCTATGCAACTTCACAATCTCATGGAGATACAACCTCGCATAATCCTCAGTAGAGAAGTTAGTCCTTACTGGCAAAAAGTGAGCCAACTTTGTCATCCTGTCCATGATGACCCAAATCAAATTAAATTGGTTTCAAAATCGATGAAGACTGGTAACAAAATCCATATTGATTACTTCTCACTTCCATTCAAGCAACTCAATTTCATGATACAATCCTTCGGGCCTCATGAGCTTAACTTTCACTTTTTGCCACACCATACACTTGGCTACAAAATTAGCCATATGCCTCTTCATATTATTCCACCAATACATCTCCTTAAGGTCATGATATATTATTGTTGAACCAGGATGAACAACATAGAACGACTCATCTGCCTCAGCCAAGATCATTTCAATCAAACTATCTACATTGGAAACACATAATCTCCCTTAGTATCGCAAGGTATTATCACTATTAATCTTATAGGACAACACCGTTTGTCCACCTATATCAACTTTGATCCTCATCAAGACAGGATCCAATATTTGTTTCTCCTTGATTTTAGCATCAAACGTCGATCGTGCCACTTCCTATACCATTACACCGTTATCCTCAAAGTCTAAGAGACGAACTCCAAGATTATCCAAACAGTGAATATCCTTCACCAACTCTTCCTTCTCCTTATCCACTAAGCTAGAATCCCCATGGATAACCTGCTAAGAGCATCATCAACCACATTATCTTTACATGGGTGGTAGTGAATACTCATATCATAGTCCTTGAGAAGCTCAAGCCATCTTCTTTTCTTGAGGTTAAGCTCCTTCTGAGTAAACAAATACTACATGCTCTTATGATTAAAAAAGATATCCACGTGCACTCCATACAAATAATGCCTTAAAAATTTCAATGTGAATACCACAGCTAACAATTCCAAGTCATGAATCAAATAATTCTTCTCATGCACCTTCAACAACCTAGAAGCATAAGTTATCTCCTTCCCATGCTACATCAGAACACAATCAAGTCCCACACAGGATGTATCACAGCAAACCACAAACCCATTAGTGCCTTCAAGCAAATTCAAAATTAGAGCTGAAGTTAGCTTATCCTTTAACTTCTCAAAGCTCCCTTCACACGCATCAGACCATAAGAACTTTACCTTCTTCTGAGTTAACTTAGTCAACAGGGCAGCTATAGTTAAAAAAACTCACCGAAAACCTCATATAGTAACCAGTTAAACCCAAGAAACTCTGAATATTGGTTGGAGTCGTAGGTCTAGGCCACTTCTTCACCATTGCAACTTTCTACGAATCTACCATGATCACTTCACTAGAAATTATATGACCTAAAAAAGTGACAGCGTTCAACTAGAATTCACATTTTGAGAGTTTGGCATACAACTGCTGCTCCTTCAAGGTTTCCAATACTATGTGAAGGTGATTCACATAATCCACCTTGCTCTTCAAATACATGAAAATGTCATCCATAAAAACAATGACAAACATATCCTGAAACTAACGGAACACCCTATTCATCAAATCCATGAATTTTGTAGGGGCATTTGTCAACTCAAAAGACTTAACTAGAAACTCAAAATGCCCTTACCAGGTACGAAAGAAAAACTTAGGGATATCCACCTCCCTAATCTTTAACTGAAGATACCCAAATCAAAGATTAATTTTGGAGAAAAAATTAGCGCCCTGCAACTGATCAAACAAATCATCTATCCTTAGAAGAGGATAATTATTCTTTACCATCAACTTGTTCAACTGTTGGTAATCAACACACATTCAAAAGGAACCATCCTTCTTTCGCACGAATAACACTGGTGTACCTCACGAGGACACATTAGGATGGATGAAACCCTTATCTAAAATATCCTTGAATTGCTCCTTAAGCTCTTTCAACTCAGCTAAAGTCATTCTATATAGGGAAATAAAAATTGGACAAGTGTACAGAATAAGATCAATCCCAATATCAATCTCCCTATTAGGAGGAACACTAGAAAGTTCATAGAGGAAGACCTACGAAAATTCATTCACCACCAGGATGGAATGCAAAGAAGGACCATTCGAGTTAGAATCTTTAACCTGGACTAGATAATAGAGACACGCCTAGGAGATTAATATCCAAGCTCTAAAATATGATACAAACTTCCCCTTGGGGGATAGGGAACCACCCTCACACTCAATAATTGACTCATTAGGGAATTTAAAAACAACCTTATGGGTCTGAAAATCTAGAGAAGTATAGCACGAGTGCAACTAATCCTTCCCTAATATGACATCAAATCCACCATATCTAATTCAAATAGATCCACCAAAGTTTCTTTACTACTAATAGATAACACACACACCCTATAGACTCTTCTAGCAATCACAGAGTCACCTACCAGGGTAGAAATAGAAAAAGGGTTGAAACACACTTTGGACAAAAACCAAAATGCACAACCATAAATACGGTTACATGAGAGAGAGTGGACCCCAGATCAAGTAAGCAGTATGCATTATGGGAAAAGAGTTTCAACATACCAGTTACGATATCAGGTGATGCCTCAAACTAATATTGGGTAGTGAGAGAATAAAGATGGTTTTGACCAGTGCTGGAACTAGAAGGAGCACCCTTTGTGCCAAAGATGATAATGAAGAAGATGGAACTTTGTTGACCCCTGAAGCAACTTTACCAATAGGACGGTTTCTAAGCATATGCCATGACTGTCCATAGTAAAAGTACTTGTCCCTCCTCTCATCATATAAACCCTGATGCAATCAACCATAAAACCTTTGAGATGCTATACATACGATTGATAGATGCCTCTTGTATCCCACACAATGGAGATTCCAAATCTTGAAGAATTAAGGAAAACCCATGGTTAAATCTTGAGATATTTGGGTTTTTAGTTTGAAACCCTAGGGTGAGTTCTTGATGAATTCGAGAGAAAAGAATCATATTTTGGTGTTTTGGGAGTTTAATCCCGTGTTATAGCTAGATAAGGGATGGAAGATACCCATTTTTCCCTTAAAAATGTGGAAACAGAACCTGTAATTTTGGTGCGTGCGATAGGGTGTGCGTCGCACGCTTATCACATAATGCTACTGTCTCAGTCACTAAAATAGCCATAACTTTTTTCTCGAGTATCACATTTAGGCGAAATTAGTATCATTGGAAAGATAATTCGAAGAGCTTTCATTTGATATGTAGTAATCCCTCTAATTCATTAAATACAAGGAGTTATGGTCGATTGAAGTTGACCCAAGTTTTGACACTCACTCAAACTCGAATGATAGGAAAGCTTTCAACTCGTCCTTGAGTTAGGGACCTCTATGATCTCAATTCATTCTTAGATAGGTTCACACACTACATAATTGATTAACATGCAAAATTTGTATGGGATTTATGGATTTTGGATCATCTATGCATAGAAACGACGGTTTTTATTCTAGCCTAAAATGTGGGGTGTTACATTATCTCCCCATTGGGATCATTCATCCCCGAATGACGGGTAGGAATGTTGAATTCGTAAAGGTATGGAATAACGTGGACATGATATCTCTTCTAAGAAAGAATATACAGATCTAAAACATTTAAATTTCCATCATGAAACTGAATTCTGAGCTGACTTGCCCTTACTTGCTTTAAGAAGCTAATTCATGCTGAGAATTTAGGATTCCCTTGAGGTGTTCATGATCCAATCATACATATAGAATTGAGAAGTGATAACTTATGTAAGTACGAATCTTGAGACAACAAGATTTAGATCGTACAAAGGTATTACACTGTCTGAGCTAAAATGCCTAGAGAGATTTGAGACTATGCGCTAAACTCCTCTGAACTGAGACTAAATAACTGAATATGAAACATGATGTTCGGACTGTACTGAATTCGCAATTTACATGGATGGAATATATTATCTCTTGGGATTTTCATTCACATGGGACTTCGGATAGCAGGTTTGGGTGTAAAGGTGGAAAACCACAGTAACTTGTTTGCCTGACTGTTAGACTGAACTGTTGGTTATACTGGCTGAATTATACTGGAACCTTATACTTAACTGAAGTATCTCTTCAACACTCTTTCTAAAGAAGTTCTAGTAGCATTCGAGAGTAAAGAATCTTGGGCATGAGTTACACAAGACACCCAACTAAGGAATCACAATAGTGACACTACTCTATAGCATGGAATATAGACATATAACTCATAAACTAGGATAGAATTACCAGGCCTTAGGCAATGCAACTTCTTACTTTCAAGATTAGTGCACTTCTCGAATACTCCATTAACTATATTATTCCCTTTAAATACCATACTCATTTGATTCAACTTAGAATTCTTATATGGGCAATGATAAATCTTTCTACTAATGCCTAAAGTAACATAATTCCTCTCACCATGATCAAGCCTAACTTCAAATCACAAAATACAACATGCCACACCACGATACTAGTCTAAACCATATGATTCAATCTTCTCTATATATTTTTTTTAGAGATCACACCCTAAGCATATCGTGCCTTACCTCTTCAATGACTAACTCTAATCTCGTACTATGGATTCACTAGTTCATATTGTGTTCCTCCACTTAAATCTCAACATGTCATTCAAGCCTATCTTTATAACCACATATGAACTCAAAGGCAAACACCCACAAGGACATACTTCACATATTCTCTAATCCACTATCAAGATAACTCCCACGTGCTACCCCAAGAACATACATACACAAATTTTAACTAACCATCACATATATCAAAAACTTGGCCCCGGATCTTACTTCACACTTATGGCCTTATCTAAAACAAGCATACTATGATCTTCCATTAACAAGAAACATTTACTCATCACTAGTATCATCACATAAGGAGGAGTCACTAAAAGGTTAGAACATAATACCTTGAAGCATGGGAGGATATTATACGAGACTTGACACTTAACTGACACCGAAAAAATAGCAAATTAACATCAGGGATTCATCAAAGTGATCTGAATTGAGGAATACATGACTATAAGCTGAATCTCGTCAATCATAAAGAGTATAGCATGAATTATAGGAACTGAGCACACTATAAAGCGTGAGTACATGAGTCATGAGCTGCATGACCTCAATTTGAAGTTCATAACATATGGAATGTGATTCTGACTACTGAATGAACTCGAACTCCTTATTTTAGAACTGGAAAAGCACGTGATTCTCTATCATATACATCAACATGAACTATGATCATGGAACTGAAACGTAAGGCATGAGTAGGTATTGGGATCACTGAAAAATACTGAGATAAGAATGGGTTGAGTCTCACCCTCACTTTCTGATGTTCTATATCATACTAACATCACTACTAAAATCTAAGAGCCTTACTTGGTTACTTGTTCTATTATCTCCCCCTTAGCTTTAACTCATCATCTTAAGTTCGAGAGATACCTTACTAGACTCTAAACTGAACTACACACTGCACTTTGGAGTCTGGAATACAACAATACACGTAATTAATAGAACTTAACCCGAATGGCTACACCTAAAAGGGGAAATCCACTGCTAATCCTACCTTCAGAGACACACTCTATTTTTCTATAGCCCCAATAGTCAATCACATAATACTTGAATACTTACTAACTTTGAATCCTCGTGAGTATTCCCATAGTTGGAGTACACACCCTATAGCATTTCAACTCTTATTTCTGTCAGTCCAACCTTCAAAAATTCAAACTTAGATTATAGCACTCAACGGTACTACTATGTCCACTAGCCATACGCAACTTGTAATAGTCTTAGAAAATGCCGCAACTCTACATCACCTTGGGCATACTTCTACCTCATACATACAACATCATACTTTTTTACTAATCAAATAAACTTAATCTATTGCATACATCATTCAAGCCTATTAGATCACTTCCATATAACTAGTATCATTAACCAAGAAATCATCACATCCACCTTAATGGACATCAACTGTTCCAACTTAATGTCTAATGCTAAGCATGATTTACAACCCAACCTGACACGTAATTCTCACAAAACATTCATCATTAATCTTAAGCCACTATTCTTACATCCACATCCTACATTAAATTCAAGCCAATAGTCTAGCATCAATAATCTACCACCAATGAAGAAGGCAACATAATATACTAGTTCATCAAATTAGGTCATTCTATCCAAATACCTCAAAAATCTACTACATACCTTCTCACAAGTAGTACTAGTTTACAACTACCAACGAAAAGAAGGTCAAGGGGGTAAAGTCACATAATAGACATGGTCAACCTTAATCTTATATTATAACACCATACAATCTTATCTACTTATACGGATTTCTCATATCACACTTACTTACCCAAACATATATTTAGACTACCTTCAAATTCCACAAACAACCATGAGTCTATAATTATAACTTACTGGCTCATCTAGCCATTTTCATACTTCAAGCAGACAACAATTGACCTTAACTAATAACTCCTTATCTACCTTCTACTAAACTAACACACAAGGATGTATCACTTCATTACCAACTCAATCTCATGCGAAAAGATTTGTCTATACATATATTCAACCAACAGAAAAACAATAAGTTGAACAACAAGTTTCTAGTGAATCAAAATAGGCCTCACACGGCTTCACTAGACTTTGATTTTTGTGTTTTGAACAAGAAAATAAAATGAATAACAAAGAAACTATGCTAGTGAATCGAAAGAGCCCCACACGGCTTCACTAGACTTTAATTTTTTTTTTCAAAAACACTATGATACAAGATTACATATTACAAGAGATAGAAAATTGGCACACAATATTCAATGATCTAAGGATACACATCTTACTCTGTATAAATAAAAATCTGAGTCAAACACTTCCCCCACAGACTACCATATAATCCACACATGCTACTAGCTACCATATTAGTCTATCACTATAAAGTAGTAAATCATCCTCAAACATCGGTTATTCAACTAAATATTTATTTACTCAAAAGTCACCCTCACTCTGACTTCTAACTTTGTGACTTCATACCACCAACCTCTTGGTCTAATCTCACTACCAATAGGTCATGACACCGACACTTTAACTTATACTACTAATCGGGTGGAAATAGAGTTCAAACATTCTGCTACAAATCATTCCCCCTAAAGCATGACATCTGCAACATAAATTTTTGAAAAGAGACAGAATACTCTTAACACCGCAGGCTGAAAAGCACGATTTCACCAGAATCAAAGTTCACACAAAAATCAATACACTCTGAAGCACTAACGGACTCTTCTCAAGTCCTTGCAAAATTTTAAACTCTTATATGGCTCAATCAGAATAGACCATACCATTTAGACTCTAAACATCTGCACTTGAATCACCCCAATAACGAGACATATCTGGGCACATCGAAGTAAGAAAAAATTAGGATAACTTTACTTTTGTATGGGCGACACCATAGCATGAATTAGAGTGTGGAAGAGGAACATTCTGGCTCAATAGCATGAACTAGAACATGAAGAAAAGGAAACATTCCTAAACGCCTAGTAGCCTCCTCCTTATAAGTGAGGGGCGCTACACAACCATAAATAAGACTCTACCCGATGCGATTTCGTAGACACCCTGAGACCATGAACCGTGCTCTGATACCAAGTTTGTCACGACCCAAACCAGGGCCCTGGCTGTGAAGGACATCTCGAACCATGAAGGCCCGAGAGCCCTTCTAACTTGTAATCATATACACCATCCAAATATAAATGGGAAATACGAAAATAAAATCTGCTACGAAAACATGGTCATAATCTAAATTTAGTTTAACAATGAGGAATAAAATCCAATATCAACTAAACACCGTCTAAAAATCATCTGTGAAATCTCTACTACATAATAAAATAACAACTGTCTGAAAATTGGGACAAGGCACCCAGTAGACCAAAACTATAATAAATAATAACAGTCTGAAAGAAACTAGGCCTTCTAAAACATAGAAGGCTCACCAACTGGTACTCTTCACTCCTATCTGATGAAATCTACTGCTTATTAGGACCCCTAGACTGTGCCTCAGAACCTGGAGGGAGGGGGGTCAATACAGATATACTGGTACGTAAAGCAATCCAAAATAAAGATTTTATATAAATAAAATAGTTGAGAGCTAGTCATAAACATCATGAAAGATATAATTTTCAAAACATATGGGCATTCTTGAAAAAAACAAAAAAAACTTTTCTGTCAAAAGCAGTTTCTGATCTTTGTATTACTTCTGAGTTAGGTAGCACTCCCCTACAAGTCTGATATTCCACGGGCTATATGGAATCTACCATTGACTCGGCGGGAAATCCCCCAACCCAAGTGTGCCGCAAGATTTGGAGTGTCTGAGTCTGATACGCCACAAGGCACTAGGCCAGTGTATAATAATATACCCGGATCGACAAATCAGGATTTTGGGCAATGAGTTGTCTGAAACCATGCCTTCTTCGGGGAACCACCTAAGCTCTCTTTATGCCAAATTTTATCCTATTCTGAATCATGCATTATTCTAGTTTCAACATCTGAAAAATTTGACTTCAAACATGCATTCTATTTTGTTCTGAATTACCATGGCATTTTCTGGATTGGTGTCGTCACACCAAGACTTGCAAGACCTATTTCTGAGCCATAATGCATCATGCATGATTCTTTCATTAAAACATAGTTCAGACCACCTAAACATGTAATTTAACAAAGGGAATTCATGTTCCGAAAATATAAGTCAAAACTATGCAAAATTCCCATCCTTTCAATAAACAAGTAGTGGTAATGTAATCTTTAACAAACCATGCAACCCTTCTCATTATATAATTATGTTCAACATTCATCAACATAAACAACCCTCTCTCTTTTGAAATCAAAATCATAATCCATATATAACATTATTCAAGACATTTCATAACATGTTTTTCAAGATGCATTCAAATGATTTCATAGTATATCATAAGTAAATGAAAATCATCACAAGAGAGGAATTTTTCATGAATCATGCTCTCAATTCAATCATCAACCTTAAAACACATGCTTACAATATATATATATAATTTCAAATCAATTTGCGGGAAAGCCTAAAGGCCAAAACAATATCATCAATGCTTCTAAAGCATGAATATATTCATAAATCTGGAAAAAAAAACCCTTCTTAAGATCAAGATTTCCATACCCATGAGATTTTAGGAAAACTCTGCGTACCTTAAATTAGAAGCTTTTGAATGAACTCTAGATTTTGGGATGCTATACGTACGATTGATGGGTGCCTCTTGTAGCCCTCGCAATGGGGATTCCGAATCTTGAAGAATTAAGGAAAACCCATGGTTAAATCTTAAGATATTTGGGTTCTTAGTTTGAAACCCTAGGGTGAGTTCTTGATGAATTTGAGAGAAAAGAATCATATTTTGGTGTTTTGGGAGTTTAATCCCGTGTTATAGCTAGATAAGGGATGGAAGATGCCCATTTTTCTCTTAAAACGCGAAAACAGAACCTGAAATTTTGGTGCGTGCGATAGGGTGTACGTCGCACGCTTATCGCATGATGCTACTGTCTCAGTATCTAAAATAGCCATGACTTTTCGCTCGAGTATTGGATTTAGGAGAAATTAGTATCATTGGAAAGCTAATTCGAAGATCTTTCATTTGATATATAGTAGGCCCTATAATTCATTATATACAAAGAGTTATGTTCGATTAAAGTTAACCTAAGTTTTTACGCTCACTCAAACTCGAATGATAGGAAAGCTTTCAACTCGTCCTTGAGTTAGGGGACTTTTATGATCTCGATTCATGCTTAAATAGGTTCACACACTACATAATTGATTAACATGCCAAATTTGCATAAAATTTATGGCTTTTGGATCATCTATGCATAGAAACAACGATTTTTATTCTAGTTCGAAATGCGAGGTGTTACAATAGTTGGCACGTGTCTGCACAGTTTTGTCCTCTAGTGTAACAAATTGCGCAGGTGAAGCATGTACTATTTAGGACACATGGTCCAATTAATTTTCAACCCTAATTATCACTCAACTATAAAAAGAAAAGGATATTTCTCTATCAAGCAATTTTTGCAAATCGAAAGTTGAAGAGTGAAAAAGGCAAAAACTCAATATTCAACACTGCTCAAGATTTCATGTCGTGTGTGTGCTAAAATAGTAAGTATTCTTGATTCCAGCTTGAGTCTGTAACTAAACTACTCATTCTATAAGAGTAATGTTATTTTCTTTTTGCTTTGAGAGTGCTTAGGTAGAGTTGTCTAACCTTGATACTGGTTAGAGCTAATCAGTTTTGAGAGAGTCTTGGCATAGTTGTCAAGGTGAGCTTGTAGTAAAGTTATTACAAGAGGAGAAGCCTACAGTTAGGTTCAAGTTCAAGTCTGTAATCAAGAGGTTGATTATAGTGAACTTTTGAGAGCTTATGAGAGCTAGACGTGATTTTTCCTCCCTTGAGCAAAAAGGTTCCACGTTAAATCCTGTGTTCCTTACATTTCCTGCATTGTGTTATGTTCCTGGTTGGTTTATTGTGTTTTTGTCTATGACTGATTTTGAGGGACTTGGTCGCTCACAGTGTGGTGCAACCCTCGCAGTTTCAATTATTAGAAAATTTCATTTTACTCTCATCCTTTCTCATCAATATCATTCAAACCTTCATATGTATTTCATCATTTGTAGTTTCGTCATCATTATTCTTGCTTTTCTAAAGCAAAAGCATATACCCATTTCATTAAAAGAATGAAAAGCTAAAATAATCAACGAACCACAAGTTAAGGAAATATAACTTTTAGGATGAAATCATTGTTTTATTGAAAAATTAGACAGTTCAAAAGTTTTTTATTGAAAATGTTTACTTTTCGAAAAATTCAATTCGATGAAGTAACCAATTCAATGGTTTAAAAACCAAAATGTTTATAGTAGTTGAGTTAATGCTCTACAATATATAGTACGATTTTGATCTGGATTTGGTGATGGATATAGAATTTCTTTGATGTTTCTTTGTAACTTTGATAGCGATGATGGTGGCAATCTGATTCCGACAACAGCCTATGGATGTTGAATTTGTGTCAATTCTTTACAGTTTTTACAGTGAAAATGGTGATGGTGTGATTCCAATGGTGGATTTGAATGCGGGTGGTGAAATACATGAATTTAGTGATGGTGTGGTGGCAATATGATAATTCTATAGTGGTTTTAATGATGTATAGTGAAGCAGCAACTGGGTGTCGTGGAAAGAAAAAACCTCAAAATTTAACATAACATCTAATATGGCAATGATAGTGATGTGGGAGAGTATAATACATTTTCCATCATGTGACTAGTTATATATGTTTTAGGGTGGAAATAAATTCACTTTTAAGTAGTACACGTGTATAATTTAGATGTGTCTTCGACTTTTCGCATATAATTTAAGGTGATTTTGATGACTTTTCGGATATTATCCCCTTAGTCATTCTCAGACAACTTAAAATCATATTGGAACAGTTAACAAGACAATCAAAGAAAGAGAGGAGCAGCGTGCAGGGTTCACCAAGCTTTAGCAGCTAACTCACACAGAAAGGTACCCCACAATTATAAAGCAATTAATGGTCGTAAAGTTGCTATAAAGTGAATCTGAGAAGAAGATGAGAAATATTTGGGACAGATATTAAAAAAAATATAGGACAGTAATTAAGAATGTTTAAGCATGTCCACTCCAACCCCACCCCTACAAAAAAGTGTTTTAGGCTTTCTTTCTCGCGATTCCCGACAGTGAGGAGCAAGTTCCAAGAGCTGCACTTGCAATCCCAAATGCAACAATGGTGATGCTAGACACTGTCTACAAACATGTCAAACATTGGTGATGTTATTGAGACCATCAAAAAGTTATGAGAACAAAAATAAATGATCAACAATATTGTAAACTGGAAATGATCTGTTCTCGTATTCTAGTTATAAGCAAACCCGTGAAACAGTTTATCGCCAGAAAATGGTTTGTTAAACAAGCTAAAAGTTTAATGTCAACAAAGATACATGAAATACCTGTGTTCTTGTTGCTTTCTTTCCAATAATCTTTAGAAAACATAAAGCTGGCATTATTACAGCCTGAAAAGTAGAAGTTGGATGCTCACGTATACTCAGAATTAAAATTGAGAATGAGTTGAGCAGAAATTAAATAATCAGTGGAGATTTCCACCCAAACATCTAACTATGGGGGACTGGTTTTACTTTTTCTAATCCAGGAGTCTGCGTGCATCTTTTATTTGGACTAAATGATTTATAGTCTGAACTCTGAAAGCTATCAGTTTTGGCAAGTGAGGGACATTAGTGTATTCATCAGAGTGCTGCAGCGAGTTTGATCACTAAGTCTAAGTTCTGATCATGTTAATCTTCATACATTAGGCTAAACAGCTGAAGAAACATGAATGGAACTGCTCAAGCTCATGATTTGGCACACTTTCCAGGAAGTTTCTCCTTTTCAAGCTCCATCATTTTGAATATTAGACCCATATTCTCCATTATATACTGTTTCATTTGTAAAATCAATCGGATATAAAGAGATTTGTCATGGAGTTCTTGATCAAAAAAGAACAAAGATGTATCAAAATTTTGAGAAGCGTAATGTCCAAATGAATATGTGTGATCCTTTTAACCATTTCAAAAAGGAACTAGGATGGTACCAGCAGCTTCTGTCACTTGGCTGCGTCAGTTGCAATCATTACACCTTACCAACATTAGTTTCCCAATACTTATTTGATTATGTGAAATGTATTTATCACGGAAGATGGTTTTACTGATACATTTGCAGAAGCATAAAGATCAAACAGACGTGAATATCAAGGAGGTAAATCGTGAAGTACAGCAAGATAACTTAGGTTGCACTACATGGGTAAAATAAGCTCTTAACAATTGAAACAGAGAGCAAGCTTTCAAAGTTAGCATATATAAGAAAGAGTATCATCTGTGATATAAAGAAAATAAGTTCAGGGTCCAATAGAACTAGGAAAGAGCTTACCACCAGTATACTGAGAAGAGAACCAATCAGAGCCATCACAAGACCTAGAACAAAGTTTATCACTTTATAATTAGAAGTTATCTCATAAAATTATTTAATCAACGAAAATCCCTGAAGCTGAAGCTTTTTGTTTGATGCTCAAAGTTGGTGGTTTAGTAACGCAATACAGAGGGGTAGAGATTCTATCGCAGCTTAACTCTCCAAATGACTTTGTTATTCCGAATGCAATCCATATCTGAATGGATTAAGAAGGGTACAAGCACAACCAAAAACATCCAAGAAAATTATTCTGGAAGTTATGGGCAATATATGTGCATAATATACATGAAAAACAATTTTGCCTGTGGTCTATTTAAAACATATCTTTCTTAACCTCCATCTTTACGCCATTGTTATCCCATATATCTATTGTTATGGAATGAACAGGAATAAGTGGTACCACAAACAAAAGAAAATGAGAAGAACACACAGATTTTACGTGGAAATCCTTGACGGGAAAAACCACGGGCAGAGGAGGAGGAGGAAATTCACTATAATGGAGAGAAGTACAAGAATGAGACGAAAGTCTCAAAGATGTATATTAAAACCGCCAAAAACAACCCACTAGATCGCACTTACATAATACGTGCGCACACCACTGACCCCCCAAAAAATCTCAAACATGGGTCACACCGCGATCTTTTCAGGGCCGGATCAACAAATTCGAATCACAAACTATAACAATCTCTACCTTGACATGAATTCTATTTCAGAACTCAAATCCGTTACGAGAAAACTCTCCACCTCTTCCACAAAAGCCCCTAAGGGCACATCTTAACTGCTGACACCAACCAAGTCCAAGAGAAGCAACTTATATCACTATAGTCAGAAATTCACTATAATGGAGAGAAGTACAAGGAAGAAACGAAAGTCTCAATGACGTATATTAAAAATGCCAAAAACAACCCACTAGATCGCACTTATATAATACGTGTGTACACCATAGACCCCCCAAAAATCTCAAAAATGGGTCGCACCGCAATCTTTTCAGGGCCGGATCAACAAAATTCGGGTCACAAACTCTTAACATCTATAGTAACTTTTTATTTAACCAGCAATGCCAAATCTTCGTGTCAGCTTGTTTTCAATAAACTTGTAATGAACCCGGATCAAAACGCTTCATACAACTAATCTTAGTCATACAAGCTCTAATATGATTTATACAAAAATCTATGAACTCTATCCCAGAATTGTCATGCAAACTATAGAAAGTGGCAGCAGTAATATTTGCAACCAGAAAAGCTTTTTGCCCAAGAGATATTTAGTGAATTCGTCAGATGCTGATGATCGAAACACAATACATCACTAAAGTTGACTTGGATTTAGTCTATTGACTGAGATTCCCATAATTTTCCCTATTTCTCTTCTTTTTTTTTGGATATAAATGAGATTAGACGGAATTGCACCAGCCTTAATACATGCTCAGTCTTCTAGGAGCATTGATAATAAAGAGAAATTCAACATAGAATTAAACTAGGATAGATGAAATGGAGCAATGATATGAAATATTGTGTGATACGTGATACTTAACAAAGTGAAAAGCAAACCAAGTAGAATAGAGCAATTGTGAGCCCAACAATTTTATAACTGATTAATACAAAGCACTCGAGGTCTTAACATATCCAAATGATATATGCAGTAGAAATGCATATGTTGAGATTGATACAAGAGATAAAAGCCCCAACCCCACTTTGTGGGAATACACTGAGTTTGTTGTTGTTGTTGATACAAGAGATAAAAGGATTCATGTTGACTAATTTACACTTACTAACAAGAAAACCACAAAGAATTCATATCGACGAGACCACCTAGTCAGACTAAGGTTAAATTTTTTTTCTACATACATTAGATCCAATGTTTTTCCAAAGCTTTTCTATCTCAGTTTAATACTGTATATTTGTGCAGGAATAAGCATGCTAGTAGAGAATTTCTTGTTTGTTTTTTTAATTTTAATGAAGAGGAGGAGCTCTTGTTTTAGGAAAGTAATTTACCTTCAAATACAAACTTTTGGTAATGAAATAGAATGGGTCAGAATAAATAGGACTTGATGCAGATTATCCATATAGCTTAAAGGATTTCCCATTTATATGTATAAAGAATAAGTATCATAAGCTGATAGGAGAGCCGTAGGTGTGCTTTTTTTTTTTTTTTTAACCACAAAAAAGAAGTGACGTGCACTTATAAAGCTCCAAGTAATGTAGATAATCTTTTTAAACTCTGATAAAAGATGCCATTTTATCTCAAAACTAGAGGCACTGTCATTACCAATATCTACCCAAGATGAGCCTTAGGTGATCTAACTGACAATACAAATTTTAAGCTAAAGATCATAACTGAAAGATAATGTTACATACCAAAAAAGGGAAGAAGAAATGCAACGCATACTGTAGAAAAGACCAGAACTGTCCTTAAGAGAATATAACACCAGAAACTGCTAGAGATTCTCATGGGCAGCAACTCCTCTATGCTTCTTGCCAATGGATTCATCAGTAATGCATATCTATGCAAGTGTGAACATTAAGGAAAACCACAGGATATGCATAGTAGTTCTATTTTGTTGACTCAAGCAATCTCAAGTGCTAACTAATGTTTCCAGGAAAAAGTAAACGCCAACAATTGACAGTGAAAGAGGATACTTCGTGAATGGGTTGACAACCTGCATGGTAGAGAAAAATATAGAAGATTCAGCATAATTTTTATTTATTAGTATTTTTTTTTTTTTTTTTGGGGGGGGGGAGGGGGGGCAGGGGGAAGAGAAAGCATACATACAGTGGTCCATACTGCAACTTTTGAAGCAATTGAACTGTCCGGCATATTTAAAGTTATCTGAGATAATGTGCTTTGACCAAACATGAGATATCCCATTATTGCAACACCTCCATATATTAGAATACACAGAATAAAGCTGCATGATAAGAAAGTACAGGTCCTTAAAAGACCATAGATGAGAATGCATAGTGCAATTCAATAAGTAGAAAATTGTACCATATTATAAGCGCCACATTGAATTTTGACTTGTCAGCCATAGATTGGTAGATGTTTGGAAACACTGAGTGTCCAGAGTAACAAAAGCCATATATTCCGATAGAAAAAGGAATACCACTCCAGTTCACAACCTGACCAGTATTGTGAAATCCAACTCCGTCAACCGTACCAAGGAAAATCACACACAGAACAATTATTATGGTTGCAAGGACCCCACAGGCTGCAAAAATGTCAATAAGATACTTAGATGATGGTTGAAAACCATTTATGTCAAGAATATTGGTGTTTGAAACAATAGGAGTGCTTTATGTTGTTCAAAGGAGCACCTGAGAGGTATGATATCACACGAAGGTCCCTCAACCAAACAGTTGGCAGAATGATTACGGAAGCTAGAATCCCAAAGAAGTGACTTGCATCAAGTTTAAGGCCATTCCAATTTAGTGAATATCCGGGAAAGAGACTAGTAAGGTTATCTCCTTCCAAAATTATAAATTCAACACAATATGACTGCATCATTTGAACACATATTAGAAGTCTGATGTTAAGGAGTCTAAGTGAACAATGAAACTAGAGTCTAAGGCAAATCTTAACTTACATATAACTCCATGTACAAGATAATCTGCAAAAAATAGCAGAACAGCATCAGAAAATTGTCACGTTAGACGAATGATCCACTATGAGCAACCAATTTTCTCTTTATCCATGTAAACATAAATCAATTTTCTTATAATTTCAGCCAGTAACTTTATATTTAGGCCAAAAGAGAGTCAGTATTGTTCCATGTACGCACGATGAAATAGTACTCCCCCAGAAAATCATTAAATGTCCAGCCAATCTGAACAACTATACGCTAGCAGTTCAGAAAGCTACATTTACTGGGTTAAGATTAACATTTTCTTCCCACTCCATGAACTGAATTAATCTAACATGAAGTAACATTTTCAACTAACAAGCTGGAAGCATTTGATTCTCTCCCAGGCAATGTCAAGATAAACGGATTTTACAGTAATGGAAGCAAATGAGGTTCACATAATTGGAATGGTAAGGATAGCAAGTGGACATTGCTGTTATTGACAGGCTTTTTGCTATCAAACTTCTGGCTTGATGCGACAGAGACTTCTTTTTGATCACTTATCTATTCAAGTAGATGAAAGACAAACAGAATGTGTTTGATGATACTGATTTGCTTAATATGTGGATTAGAGGAACAATGGATGAAGCAGAGAGGCAATACACTTGATTTCCCAACCGGAAAAGGCGCCGATTAGTATAGGAGGATTGGTTGGAAAATAGGTGAGAGAAATCATGGATCATAACACCTTATACATACACATAATAGATAATTGCCATTCAACTAATTTGTGGTTAATTATTAGACAAAGAATTGTCAATCAACCTAAATAAGCAATGAAGAAAATCAGGGAAAGGTTCAGTCCCAGAAGCAAAAGATAACAGGATTACTACACTACTAGGATAGATACATAATGTCTATTACAGTTAGATCTTAAATTTACTGATCCACCAGATTCCCACAGCTGAACTTTGAACTTTTACACATAGGATCAATATACTGCAGATTAAACTGACTTACAGATATAAGAAGCCGTCCAAATTTTCCAAATGCAGCTTCTCCGATATCGGGATAGGTTATGATTCCTTCCCTGCTCTCGAAGCAATGTCTCATAAGAGAAGCTGTGTACCAACATATGACTGCAAAAATTACCAACACTAACAAACTAGCCCAGCCAGCTTCTTTCACTGTATAAGGAGTAGAAAGCAGTCCAACTCCAGCCATGACATTGACACCTAAGCCAAGACAAAAAGAGAAGTAGTCGGAAATAAATTTGCACAAAAAGAGATATTAAATACTGCTATCAAGAATAAGTTCAACCAATTCTTTTACTTTCCAAACAAAAGATAAAAATAAACAGATCTAGCAGCATCTTCAAGCAGAAAGATTGCAGTATTATTATTTAAATGATAAAGTTGTTGACTTGGATATACATGAACCACAATTGTCTCTCTCATAACAGCATTTTACAGTCTACATAGGGCAGCGATCCAAGGGAAACAACAAACATGAAGGACAAGTTAATCTTTACACATCACTTATTAGCAGATTCATCACTTTTGATTTCTAAATACTACTAAGATCAGACTTCTTAAGTATAGTTTCAGTTATAGCCCATAGTATAGCTATTCATTGCAAGTTGATTCATCCTGCACTGTTTATACAGTCAAAGATACTGAACTACTGATATAACAGAAGAAAAGACTCCGAACAGCATTGAGGTTTTCCTTACCATTGAATATAGTCTGAGTTAAGCTGCATCCATAGGAAATTGGAAATTCCCCAGTCAGTTGCTCATGGAAAGAAGCAGCCTTCTCTGACCAAGATGCTTTTGTTACTGAAATTCCATCCACAACATTTTGCTCTTGAATTTTTTCCTTTTCAGCGAGCAAATGTGTCTTCACATCTGAGTCCACGAATCCTCTACTACCGAATTCAGATATAATACTGGATCCACGTCGAAGTAGTCCGAAACCAGGTGATGCGGCAATCGTATATGAGTCAATTGTCTCTCTGTCATCATAAATATGAACAGTATAAGAAACGTTTTCTATTCCATTCTTCGAATATAAGAAGATCTCTTATATAAAGATAAATAATTTTCATATTGGAGTTCTAAACACACTTATTTAACACCAAAGCTACAGAAGAAAAGTGACTGTCTTTTTCTTCAAGATAGTCGATCAGCTCCTAACTTCAAAGAAACCTTTCAATAAACCCCCACCTCCCACCCAAACTAGGAGGCCTTGTAGTGGCTTCTGGCACTTTATTCTCTCATAACTCATTGACTAAACTTTCAACTTCAGAGTGGCCACATATACTAGGCTATCCCTCCCATGTCCCAACCACACCTTAAATTGAAGAGTCGCAAACTTGGCCTCTCATGCCAAATCCTTTTCAAATTTCCCAAACATTGATTTGTAGAAATACTTTTAAAAAGTGATGCCGAGACAACAACACCTGAGCTTTAATCCATAATTTTAGTCATCTTTGTCCCATCCTACATTATTCAACTCCTACGTCGTCATACCAATACAAGATACAGTAACAACAATAACAACAATAACAGCAACAACATACCCTGTATAATCCCACAAGTGGGGTCGGGGAATGGTAGTGTGCATGTAGATCTTACCAATACCTTGTAAGGCGAAGAAGGAAATGTTGCTTCCGATAGACCCTTGGCTCAATAACAACAACATACCAATACAAGGTACCTCCTCAAATCAGAATTTTTTGTTTTTTTTTGAAGATGAGTATGGGGATAAGGCCTAATCCTCAGTCCTCCAATTTCCAGATTTCTCTCTTATGTAAATCCACCACTCGCAAAGTAACAAGCTTAACCTTAAGCTTATGTGCTAACTTTTAAATATTTTTCTTACAACTAATTCAAACACGATGCCAGTATGCAATTTCGTTGGAGAAGTAAAGCCCACAGCCGCAGCAGAATATCAATCAGAGAGAAAAAAGACAGTTGAAAAAGAAGAAAGAATCAAGTTCCTACGTTACTTCGCCTGCTGATATAAGATTTAAGATTGGATTTACATCAGATCCTTCCCTTCCAAATCAATTATCAGGTTTAACAAATGCAGAGTTTCAAGCGCATAAGGAAAGAGTAAAAAAAAGTGCCACGGAATGTTTTGGTCCATAAAACTGAAACACAAAACTACAGTTGGAATCCAACAGAAATAATAAATTGATTTCTTCTCTAGTCACTTATGCAGATATTTGAAAGTAAAGTTAAACCTGAAACTTTGGGGCCATTGCTGAGAATAAAATGGAGCAGAACCCTCTGCTTCTTCTTCTTCTTGTTCTTCTTCATCGTCATCGCTCATAGTGACGCTATTAGCTTCCACATCATCTTGGTCATTCTCCGAAAAGTATTCTGATAATTCTTCATCCTTCTTACTCATGTTTATCCCCAGTCAAATCAAAAAGCAACACTAAACTGATACTCGCAAGTCGCAACTCTCTATATACAAATGTAAATATATGCACGTGGAGAAAGATATATAGGGAGGCGTGCATAGACAATGATCGGGTGATGCCTTTTAATACGTTTCTCGACATTTCCAGAACCATTGGAATTGCTGCGTTTGTCTCTGTATTCGGACAGAACCTGATGAGTCATTGGCGGATCTGACGAACATGACGCATGGAAGAAAAATATATCCCCATGAACATTATCAAATAAGAAAGAGACACATGTACTAGCAACTGTATCATACTTTCTTCTTCTATTTTAAAATAAAATAATAACTAGTATATTAAAGCATTATTTCTAAAAATTTCATATCAGAATATCTCGTTATGTTAAATCATAGTTCAACTATTATATAAATTCTTAATGAAATACAAAAGAAAAAATCTACCCCACCCACCTTTCACTCCTACCCCATCTATGTCAAGATCAGATGATCCTACTCTTTCTCCTCTTGAAAGGGCTAATTTGAATTAAAAATATAAAACTTTTACCCTCCCTCACGTTTCCATCCCACCAACCTTAATCCCCTATCTCTATCAAATGTTTACGAAAAAAATAATAATGTAATCATAAAAATAAAATTATTTTTTATATTTTTTTCATTATATTATTCATAATATAAAAATAACAGATAGCTAATATTTTTTATCACCCCATCTTTAGCGAATTTTATATGAATAAAAATAATTATGTACCCAAGAAAGTTTTTGTAATTCATATTTTTGTTTGTTATATTGTTCAGTCTTAAAGATTTCTGATTATCAAAAATAATATAAATTTTTATTATGTTATAAAATTTATAAATAGTAATATGTATATGATGCTTTCTAATTGCTTCATTACTAAAAAAAAATTAGTTTAAATCCGCCCCACCCCCACGCTTCCCGCCATAAATCCCTAGTGTATATTTTTTCTGTTATGTTTAATTACTTTACTTTTCTATAATTTTATTTAGAATTAACTTATTTATTTGTGTTACACGTATAAGCAGTTGAATTTTCTTCATTTTTATCTCAAAATATAAAAATTAGAATGATAAATTTTGTCATACATAATAAAATAAATGATATATAGATTAGAAGAACACTTCAAAATAATTTAATTTGTTAGAAATAATTATAATTTAAATTTAAGTTAAACATTTTCCCAACTATCAAAATATAATCTTATCTCATATTCTATAATTCATCTTTGTGCTCTTAATTTTCTTTCTCTATATTATGCAACTAATTGGCGCCCAAAATCACTAAAAAGGCTTATACATAAATGTAAATTTGCAAGTAAAATTAAAAGAGAATTAAATAAATTAAGATATCGAAATGTCTTTAAATTTGTTTTATAATCCTCCTAAAAAAGTAAACATGTGAATGTGATATTAAATACAGAAATCATACAATGATGAATTACATATAATTGAATTAAATCCACAGAAATTGTAAAATAAAACAAAATTAAAAGGAAGAACAATAATATCAAACACACATTTTGAAAAATTCACAACTTTTATTAATATAAAAAAAATATTTCTATTTTGTTTACTTATGACTTTTTAAAACTTTTATTCTCTGTCTTTCAATTTTAATTCATGGATAGCAATATGTGCATTAACTAATTGCTTCAGTATAGTTTTAAAATTAGTTTAAAAACTATCCCCCAACGCCCTATTTTTCTATAGTTTGTGATTTATGTTTATGTTTTTTTTTTGTCCGTAGCTCAAGAAGTTAGAGCTCTATTCCAACTCAAGTTTTGCTTTAACTTTAACTTTAACTTTAAATTTTAATATCATATCAATTTATTAAGAGAAGATCAATTTATTTGTTCTTTCTTATTCTTGCTTTTTAAATGTAATACATAACTTGCTTTTTAAAATTGAGATAGATATTTGAAATCAAAACAAATCTTTCACTAAAAAAATGGAATAAAAGAAGATCGGTTTATTACTCTTCATTATCTTTACAATTTATATTTTTCCTAAGTTATTTAAAATTAACAAATTTGTAAAATATTAAAAATAATTATTATGTTCTTTAAAAATATAAATATAGATATTTTAAAGTATTTATTTGTAAATTATAATTTCATACTATTGTATAATATAAATAGAAATATTGATTGACTATTTTATCTACTTATGTTTTACAGTTAATAAGTTTTGTATCACGTAAAATTAGAACTATAAGTTTTATTATGCGTAATAGAAATAATAAAATGAAATATTGAATAACATTTTACCAACTAAAATATAGTGTATAAGAATATTCCAATATAATCTAATTTAATTTTTTAGGAGTACTTATTGTTTGAAATTCAAACTCACACTTATTTTTTCTAAATACCTTCACCTTTATTGGGGATAATTTTATCTCATATTTAATTTTTTAAAGTCAAATTTAAAATATATTAAGTTTGTTCTTATGATTAAAAGAACTCAATAATGCATGAAATTATTTATGAAGGAATGCAAAAGTATCACTTTTGATATACTATAAACAGTGCATAAAATTAGCAACAAAAATTTGTTCATAAATATAAATTTACAAGTAAAACAATGAAAAAATAGATCAACAATATCTAAATGCATACAAAATTATTTTATAATCTCCTAGAAGAAAGTAGATATGATTTTTTTTTTCACATTCACTCTTTACACAAATGATTTGTTAAATCTCCTCTATATATTTCGAGTCTCAATTGTAGTTATCGATTTCTCATATCTAAATGACTACAAAATTATTTTATAATCTCCTAGAAGAAAGTAGATATGATTTTTTATTTTACATTCACTCTTTACACAAATGATTTGTTAAATCTCCTCTATATATTTCGAGTCTCAATTGTAGTTATCGATTTCTCATATATTCATTTTGCATTTTTGAATTATTCACGTACATCATATTTGTGGAAAATTCATCTTCTTTAGATTCATTTTATGATAAAAGATAAATATTGTGTTAATCATAAATGACAATAATAATTAAAAAAAAAATTAAAAAAATTAAATTAAGCATGAAACAACATACCTTCAGATTTATTGAGAAATCTAAAGATGAGCATTACCTATGATCTTTTTATCCATGATAGGTACGATAAGTATAATATTAATCACAAATAATAATAAAAATTTTAAAACTAAATTAAGCATGAACAATATATCTTGATAGCTACTCAGAGAAATCTGATGAACATCACTTATAATCTTTTTATCCATAATAGAAATACTATATGACAAAAGAAAAATATTTATATACATACATGGCCAAACACATCAACAGACTCTTCAACTTGGCACCATCTTTCACTTTGGCATCTCAAGTGGACATTGTTCACTTTTGATATCTCAACTAGCATATGGATGTGTCATTTTGGCACTTTTTGCTGAATCAGTAAAAATATATAACCTTCGTGCATTACACGAGCTACTGACGTGTAAAGTGACAAATAATATGCCGACACTTGTTATTTTTCTCCAAAATAAATTTTAAATAATTAATTTAAATTTTAAATCATTTTCTTCTCCAAATAACCTCACCCCCAACCCACCCACCCACCAAATCATCTTTCTAAATACCCACTCTACCCCCACCATACCCCAGCATTGTCTTCTCTAACCCCCCCCCCTCCCTCCACTACCACCATTTTCTAAATCCCTATAGCCCAAATTCCAACTCCGATATTCATTGAACACACTCACAGAAACATAGTTATAATTTTTTTTACTCTGTTTTCATTAATGGCCACTTCTCCAATTTTGTTTAACACAATTTTCTCAGAAGTTGGTCGATTTCATTGATTGGACTCGCTGGAATATCGCACCACTCTAACTATTTTATCACCGACCAAATCACCTGAATCTTTTACAAAAACTTCAACTTGATTTTGTCTATTCAATTTCACCATACCAACAGCTTCAGTTTAATCAACAATTGTTATTTTTTTGTCGTACTTCTTGGACAATTCAATCACGATATTGTTCTCTTCATCATGCCTATTTTTGGTGTTTAGAGTGTCAATATGCTCAAAATTGCTTACTGTATCGATAAAATGGGTATATGATTCGGTTTTATTGTGAAATGGGTTGGAGGAAAAAGCTGGGAATTTTGAATTTCAGATGGGTTCTTGAAGTAGTGTAAGATGGCTGAAAATGGGTAAACGGGTAAATGAGTCGGGTATTTGGATGAAATAGGTAAATGGATCGGAGGAAAAAGGGGATTTTTGCTACACCTCCCTCCTTTAAGTCCAATTAAAACCATTTTCCATCCAAACTATTATTCTACTATTATTTACCGAGGCTATTAGTAGGGTATCGTCATACTAATAATAACTTGCAAGTATTATCTTTAGCCAAACCTTAGGGGATTCTATGTACCCCACATGGTATCCAATTAACCAAAACTATGTCCACCAAGGCCTTTTCAATCCATTTAAAACCATTTAAACCAATCATACTATTTAGGGTTCCATTTCCAAGTTTAAACTATGCATAAGTTTCATTGAGAAATCAATATTATAATGAAAATATTATTAAAGGCATTTTATCAAACACATTGGGAGCATAACATTTCCAAAACCAAATAGCCATTCCTATGCAATCAATTATCCTAAATCACCATTAATGCATATAAAAGTATAATTAAAATATGGAAAAACCATAACCAAGTCTTTATAACCAAAATCCCCAAATCATATTAGAAAGCTCAAAATCATACAACATTCAAATCATGAAAAAATATTGTATAAAATCATGCCTTTAGTTGGAACTAATAATAAGGGAAGAGAACATGACTTAATTGACAAAGTAGACAGAGAGAAACCACCAACAAGATTCCCAAATTAGTCCTCTAGTTGAAACCCTAACTTTCTTACCCAAAAGCTCCTGAGAGAATTATAGAGTGTTTACGAAGAGTTTCTAAGTTTTAATGAATAGAATAATAGGGTAAATAACCTTCCAATAGGAATATAAGTCGTGGGACCTAATTAGGACAAGTGGAGAAATATCCAGATTTCCCCTACTTAAGTTGCACAAAAATCCCATCACAGGAATACGACTGACCCTTATGAGTCATATCCTCCCTGTACGAGTGGTACCCACCACTCGTACCCTTGGCCTCCCCCTTGGAACCAACACTGTCCAAGGTACGACTCATCCAACTTAGGTCGTATCTAAATATACGATTCGTAACCTTCACCCGTATCCCTGGCAGAATCAAATCCTATGAGGATTGAACACTGTCTACCACATGAGTCCTGGGTACGAATTGTATCCTGGATTACGGCTTACGGTGAGCCACTCATACTCAGATCTAACCTAGGTTACCAAGTCTATGATTAAATGAAGAAACCAAGCGATTCGTATACTCCCATATGACTCTTACCATACAAGTTGTACCCATTCTAGTGACCAAAATTCATCCCACCAACCAACACTGGTTAGCATACGACTGGTCCATACCGTTCATACCTCAACATAGGGCTCATACCCATGAATCGTATTGGGTCTATAGACCAAAATTTCAGGAAATTTTCTAAGGTCCAGAAATTAGGGTGTTTTATATATACATAGTATTAATTAAGAATATATCAATATATTTTGAGAAAAATAATAAAATAATTAATTAACCTAATCTTCAACGATTTCAATAACAAAGTCATTAATAATAACAACAATAATTCCTTGACAATAAAAAATCTTGGGACAAATATCAAAAATTCTAATTGCTCTTTTTTTTTGTTTAAGAACTTACATGAAATCTCAACTTTTCTTGAATAATTTCTCCACATATCCTCCTGACATGACTTGGACATCAATTTGTATGCCTTCTTTTTAAGTTCAGAAGATTTTTGTTAAAATTCTTGAATGGTAAATAGCACAAATGGGTTATTAGTATCTAATCTCATAAGATTCTTTTGCAAGTCCATTTTTAAGTAAAAGATAACTCTAGTTACAAAAACTTAAAATTGACCCACTAATTAAAAAAATAATTACAATAACACTAAAAAATAATTTAAAGAAATAAATATTTTACCATCATAAGAGAGAAAGATTACCTTATAATTACTAAAGAAAAGGAGTAAGAAAGAAAAGTTATTTACTTTGGGGATCTTGAACATTGATGAAAAAAGATGAAGACGACATATCTTTTTTTTTTTTGGCATATGAAAAAAGGTTAAATCAAAAATATTTTTTAAAAATTAAAGAGCATAGAGAATGCAACAAATAAAACTAAATATATATAAGAAGTTAAGAAGATAGAACTTCTATCCAATTCAAATTCTATTTAAATTTAAATTCAAATATCAATTTAATTTGTTAATAAAATTTATTTATTATTCTTCCTTATCCTTAAATTTTTCAAATATAATGCATCTTCTAAGGCAAACTTTATTCTTGTTACTAATACTACCATTACTATTACGCACTATTATTATTATTGTTATTATTATTATTATTTAATATTTAATTAAATAAATTTAGATGTATATTATAACTTTGAAAAATGATAAGTCTGTTCAGATTTCAATTTTGAACATTTTAAACTAAATAATTATACTATAGAACCCAAAGAAAAGGGCAAATTCATGATTGATTGGAGATAACTATCAAGAAACTACTTCCATAAGTTTATGCACTCTTCATTCATGAAATTCTATTTTTAAGATAATTTGTCTTTTTAATAAAGAATAATTTATTTTTAAATTCAAATATTTTTAATCTGTTAATTAAAAATTGTTATTACAATATGTCATATGACTTCTCAGTAACTTGTCACTTGGACAAAAAAAAGATCTCTTTTAGTATAAAGCAAACAAATAAAATAATAATTTTATAAAAAGTATAATACTTCTTACATTCTCAGATCAAACGAAGAAGTATAACTATTATTCTTGATGTGAGTTTACTGCAAAAAATTTAGCTGAGAAATTTTCGAAAGTTAAATTTATGAGTAAAATAAAATTTTCTTGAGAAAAAATAAGCATTAAAGAACAAATACACCCGTATCAAAGTCATAAGAAAAAAACACCAACAAAATTAAAATTAGAGGAAAATTGATGATGATAATTAATATAATTTATCGCTTTTATATTTGTTTATATCAAAAATCAAATGAACAAAATCATAATAAAAAATATTACTTACTTGAATCGAAGCTAGAAAAATAAATTAATGTCTAATACCACCATCGTTCATCTGTATATAAAAAATAAAAATATCAAAACACAAAAAAAATCTAAAAAGTAAAGAATACGAAAAATGAAGTAAATAAATTTAAGAACAGATTAAACTAATGATCAATAATAAACAACAGAACAAAAAATATAAATGAGAACAAAGCTTAGCAGACATATTTTATAATTGCTTTGAAGACTATCGATTTTAGTAGACATAGTTTTTGATAGATATTAGATGGTATGTTTTTTCTAAGGATATATTTGAAATACATCCATGTATGTATTTATAATAGTATTAGTTTTTGAATTACAAAATTAAGATAATGAGAAAAAAAATTAAATAATACTATCTTAAATTCCAATTTAAATTCAAATTAAATTATGATAAACACTAAGAGTTGAGATAACACTAAAACTCTAAGTCCATAGAGAAAGTTATAATCAGATTAAATTCAAAATTATCATCTCGTTAAAATATTCTTTTAGTTGCTAGAAAGTAGGAAAACCTGTTCTTTATTGCTATTATTATGTAAACTATTATTATTATTATTATTATTATTATTATTATTATTATTATTATTATTATTATTATTATTTGGATTGACGTCTTTAAATTTAACTTGGCATGTTATGGTGATGACAAATGTAGCATCACATTATCCTTGACTCTTTAATTCTGTGTAGAACATATATTTGTTATGTCGATTATAAAATGTTTGTCAATAAATTGAATTTTACTTTTTAGGTAAATTTCAAATTCTTTTAAAATCCTAATAATATTTCAATTGTTGACTAAGGTGATTAATTTTCAAATGATTTAGAAGTCGGCCCTATCTTTTGATAATTTTCGTATAGTTAAGATTTGAGACGCTAACAACATTGAATATTTTTTAATACTCTTGCTAATTCCATTAATTATAAACTAAATGTGTTCAAATTCAAATATATTTAATAACATTTTAAAGGGAATATGTTTATGAAATAGTAAGAGTTCATTTAGAATACTTTAATCTCGTGTTTCTAATTTTAAGCTAACGATAATTTTTTTAAAGAAAAAACTTAATATTTTCAAATTCAAATAATTCTAAAATTTTATTTCAATACTATTAGCCTTTTTAATATTAATTATTATTATTATTATTATTATTATTATTATTTTATTATTATTATCGTCATCATCATTATTTATTTAATATTTAATTAAAATTCATTCAGATATGTTTTATAACATTAAAATTTTAAGATGGATAAGTTTATAAAAGAGTAAAAGACTATTTAAAACCCTTCAAAAGGATAATGTATTTTAAAATTTAAATATTTTATAATTGTTTAAACCTTTTCAAATTTAATATTCTTTAATTTAAAAATTTTATTACAATTCTATCAAACTTTGTCCTAAAAAATTGACTTTCTATTCTTCTGTCACTTGGCTTCTTCTTGTGCTTTTAGTTTTGCTTATATATATATATATATATATATTAGGACGACCAAGAGCAAAAGCTGTAAATATGCATATTATTGAGGGCAAATCATAGTTATGTCTGGTAGATATTTAGATATCATCTTTCTCCAAAATATTCTAGAAACAACTACATATTTCTAACCAGAACAGTCTTTAGTTGTCCTTCACCTCTCAAGAATACTTAGGAACAACCGCTTTCACCATAATCGGCGACAACATAATAACAACCGAAAATAATAGTACCAGTGAAGAGGTCCATTTTTGACAAAGTTATGGAAGGTTGTCATGCGTTGGCGTCTCCGCCATTTGGACGATTTAATATTGCAGCTCTTCTATTATTGGTTCAATGCATGAAGTAAGCAGTTTAATCCGTTGGTTATGATCGGATAGTTGCTATTACTAACGCACTAAATCTAGGTCTAGAGACATTAACTCTCTCATTTATTTTTTCTCTTTTAGTTCTCCTTCTTCATGTTCTTTATTTCACTCTAAATGAACATTTTTTCCACTTTGCAAAAAAAACAAAGAACGAATTATTTTTGATGTTGCCTATCACTGTATTCAGGTTATTTTTATGTTCTTCATTTTTTGTTGCTTTGAATTTTTATTCTTTTTTCTGTTTTTGTTTCTTTGTCTGTTATTTTAATTTTATAACTTTTATCCTGCTTTTTCCCTAAAACGTAAAAGTCGATTTTGATTTATGGTATCTCAAACAAATGAACCTTCCAGTTGTGTGTACATAGTTATTTCAAAAAGTCCATAACTGTCGAAATTAGAAATTTTAGATTTTTCTCCCCAATAATTATTTTTTATTTTTCATGTTCACTAAATGCTCGATAATTTGTTCACGAAGGAATTATCTGCTCGAGTTTAAGTAATAGGTTTGGCTTAATTGTATTAAAGCCTTGCTTCAGAATGATGATTAAGTACAAATTTAAAGGTTGAGCGCTAACTTAATTAGTGAGCTTCCTATTTTCTGCATGGGAAATAAGTTCAAATTCCATTCATAGAGTATAACTGATGATAGGCGAATTTACACGCCTATAGCACTATATTTTGCCCATATTTTAGCCAAGTTTTGAGAACAAATTATATAATTCATGCACTTTTAGTCCTTTTTCCTGTAAGTGAGCAAACAAACATGATTAGCAAGTTTTCAGGTATAAATGATGCAGAATTCAGCATTTTATGGATAACTTGACGCCAAAGAAAGCTTCACAAAAGGAGGAAAGCAAATCTTGGACGCCAAGGACCAAAAGTGGCGCATGGAAAATCTGTCCCGGGCAAAAACAACAATTCTGAAGACTTTGGGGACTAGCAGTAACCTATTAGGATTAGGATAATAATGCAGTAATTTATTAGGATTAGGATAATGATACATTAACCTAGTAGGATTTGGTTAAGTATTTCATTAGCTTAGTAGGAATAGGACATGGGTGTTATAAATACCCTATTTTGCTAGAGATTTTAATACATTCCACACAATTCACCCATTCATCCACCCATTCCATCAATTCCCATCCATCCACCATCCATCCATCCATCAAAACAATTCTCCACCACCCTCATCCCTATTCCATCCTTCTCCTTTTCTTCTTAAATTCATTGTTGACATTATTTTTCATCTATTCGACTTTTAATTTTTACAACAAGAGAAACGCTATTTGCAAGGAATTCACGTGAGATTTTTATAATGATAATGTCTATTGTGATTTCTTTCACACTCATGAATAGCTAAACTTCTCTATTGGGGTTATGGAAGCCGTACGAGATACTATCTATTGCTATGAGTTTGTAAATTCGTGACACGTATGCTGCTTATATCATTATTCTCTTCATCTTAATGCAAATTCTTGTGGCTGCAGACGCATAGAATAACGCCAGTATAGCATTAACTTGTTCGAAAGAAAAGTTATATGTCTGGAAACGAGATAATGTCAAGTTAATAGGGTCCCATCCCCTATTAAAAAGTTAGTGCCGTAACTAGATTAACCTCTTGGAGAATCTGTACCGTTAGATACGCTTTAAGCTCGAAAGAGTTAAAGTGAAATAGTCCTTTTTTAGGTCGAAAGACGCTTGGATTTACCATCGAATACAATTCTCTATAAGCACATGCATGTCTGAATTCCGCACAACTCATAGCCAATAGAGACGTACAACTCATAAGGTGGATATAACCCCAACTTCTCAATTCTCATTGATCGTAAACCAACCAAGCAAATCGTTTTTACTCCTTTATTTTCTGTTTTTACTTCATTACTTTGGTTACATTACTTGCACGACAAAACTCCCCCCTTTTTACGAGACTTGCACTAAAAGTCTAGTAATCTTTGCTTACTTGTTGACCAAGCTATTCCCCGTGGGATCGATACCCAACCCAGTTGGGTTCTATATTTGACTACGACCGTTTTACACTCCTACGAGAGCTGTAGATTGAGTGTTATCAAAAATTGGCACCGTTGCCGGGGAATACGAGTGTCAATTAAGTTTGTGATAATTACTAGACCCTTTGGTCAAAGATTCTCGTACTTTTACTTTTAGTTTTTGTTTTTGTTTTCTGCAGGTTTTTATACAGTGCATGCCCCATACTCGAAGTTTTGGTCAACCGTTATTACATATCAATCCTGAACCACAACGTATTGGCAGAATGGATGCACAACTTGAAATTGAAAGGATAACTGCTCAAGTGCATCAACAGAATATTGATAACCCAGGCCGTGCAACAAATCCTGATGATGAGGACCTGGGCGATGAGGAGCTACTAAACCCACGGCGTACTGCTGAGATGGCGGCACCCATGCAGAGGAGAGATCGTCAAGCGCGATTGAGGCCTGATCGCCGAGCTGTGCAGATTCCTTTTGATGACGATGATGACGATTTGGATGAAGCTGGTGCCACAAGAGCCATTATTCTGCCACCCTTGGCACCTGGAGCAAAGTTCAATATCACTAGCACCATGATTCAGCTTTTGTAACTCAAGGGATTATTGGGTGGACTAGCAGGCGATGATCCGAATATGCATCTGATCAACTTTATTTCTACATGCAAGTCATTTGACAATCCCGGCGTTGGTCAGAATGCAATTCGATTACGCTTATTTCCATTGTCTCTGTCTGGGGAGGCAACTCTATGGTTGAATGGGCTAACTCCTGATTCTATTACTAATTGGAGGCAATTGAAAGATGCTTTCCTAGAAAGAATCTTTCCGCCATCCAAAAGAGAACAGTTGAGAGATGAGATCACCAATTTTCGACAACTTCCAACTGAAGCTCTCCACGAAACATGGGAGAGGTTCAAGATGAAACTTATGCGGTGCCCAAATCACCATATGACCAATGTCCACTTGATGGAGATATTATAAAGATCTTTTAATTCTGTGACTAAGCCAGTGGTAGATAATACAGCAGGTGGATCATTTATGGACCTCACCTTTGTGCAGGCAAGCGATATGCTAGACCGGATGACAAAACAAAGTAGAGCTTGGCATACCAGGGATTCTGAGGTAGCAAGATCTACTGTATCTTTTGGCATGACTGCAGAGCAGAGGGGAAAACAAGAGGATCGTGACCAAGACATGGCTCACATGAAAATGCAGATGGATCTTCTTACAAAGCATCTATTATCAGGGAAGACCAAAAAAGTCAAAGCTGTTACATCAAAAGGAAGAGAGGAATCCGATTCCGAGGAAGAAGCTAACTACTTGAACAATCAGGGGGGTTTCTGAGGCAATGCCCAAGGAAACCAAGGTCGGAACTATTATGATAATTCAGGATATAAGGATCGTGATCAAGGTAGTTGGAAGGATAAGACTGACAGGAGTGGTTTGTATGTTCCTCCTGGAAGACGTGACGCCGCTGCATCTGGTTCTGGAAATATGTCAATGGAAGATATGATGGCTAAACTATTGAAAGGAGTAGAGGCAACTAATACGGGAGTGAATGAGGTGAAGAACGACTTGTCCTCAATGAAGCAATTGGTTGACTCACATTCCACTTCAATCAAGAAAATAGAGCAGCAATTGAGCCAACTTTCAGCAACACTTAATCAAAGAAAGGCTGGCACCTTACCTAGTGACACTGTGCAAAATCCAAGGAATGATGGATCATGCATGGCTATTAATACTCGAAGTGGTAAGGTGCTGGAAACTTCATCCAAAGGCAAGCAAGTGGTCGACGAGGTAGTGGACAACGATGATAAGGCTAATAAAGAAAACACCGTAGAAGTTGACCAAGACGTCCATGACGCCACCCTTAGTAGGTTGCAGCTTGAGACTACCAAAATTCGGAAGCAAGAGGAGAAGAAAGTCATGGAGAAAATAATTCCATATCCACCACCACCTTTTTCTCAAAGATTGAAGAAGCAGACGAATGATACAAGGTTCAGCAAATTCATAACGATGTTAAACCAGCTGACCATTAATGTTCCGTTGGTAGAGGCACTAGAACAAATGCCTGGGTATGCAAAATTTATGAAGGATCTTTTAACAAAGAAGCGGGCAGTAAGCTATGAATCGGCAGATAATATTCATCATTGCAGTGCAATTGCCACAAGGTCCTTAGTACAGAAAAAGGCAGACCCTGGTGCTTTCACTATTCCTTGCACGGTTGGATCTATGAATTTTGCTAAAGCATTATGCGATTTAGGAGCTAGCATTAATTTGATGCCACTATCCGTCTACAGAAAGTTGGGGTTGGGTGACCCTACTCCAACCAATATACGGCTCGTGATGGCAGATAGGTCAGTAAAACGACCTGTGGGTATCTTGAATGATGTGTTGGTGAAGGTGTCTACCTTCATTTTTCCTGCAGACTTTGTGATTTTGGATTGCGAGGTGGATTCTGAAGTTCCCATAATCTTGGGACGTCCTTTCCTTACAACAGGAAGTGTGCTTATTGACATGAGAGCTAATGAGCTTTTATTTCGGTTGAATGACGAAGTGGTCCACTTTGATATATGCAAAGCAATGAAGCAGCCCAGCAATATGAATGTGTTCTCTGTAGCTGATGTTCATTATGAGGATACGAAAGAAATATCTGTAGAGAAACAACTTACTGTTTAGCCATTATCTGCTGCGCTCCTGAATGTTGAGCATGAGGACGATAGAGATTATAAAGAAACTATGTGTGCTCTAAAAGAAATAGGGTCATATTCTCATGCTCCTAAGAAGTTGGACCTTGATCTTACAAATCAACCTTCACAAACAGCAAAGTCTTCTATTGTAGAGCCACCAATGCTAGAATCGAAAGAGCTCCCCAATTACCTAAGGTATACGTTCTTGGGATATGGAAATACACTTCCGGAGAGTGTTGTGGATGATTTAAGTAAACAGCACGTAGAGGCTCTCATCTCTGCTCTGATGAGGTACAAGAGAGCTATGGGTAGAAAGATTGATGATATAATTGGTATCCCTCTTGGGATATGTATGCACAAGAGTCATATCGAAGAAGATTGCATGCCTACAAGTACGTATCAGCGTCGTCTGAATCCATACAGAAAACGATGCCCCATCTATCTCGATGAAGTCTAAGTAATCGAGATAGCTATGTCGTGCCGCGACCATAAATCAAACGCTTGGTGGGAGGCAACCCATCATTTTTAATTGTTTTTATTGTTTTTGTTTTCCTAGGATTTTGTCGAGCCACGACCAAAACTAAGGCGCTTGATGGGAGGCAACCCATCGTTCTAATCGTTTTTGTTGTTTTTGAGTGAATATAGGTGCAAGAGGTAAAACGAGGAGGTTGGTTTCAAATTTTGATTTGGACGTATTGCATGTTAAAGGTGGTAAGTTAGGAATGAAGAAGCAAAAGGCTATGGATTGAGCATTGCTCATGAAAATATAGGCATCGAACAAGGCTAGGCCTAGGTAAAACTAGGCCACGAACAAGGCAAGCCTATACTATGGCCTAAGGTCTCGGAATCTAGTGTGCCATAGCATAGGCGCTGCCCATGCTCAAGTATGCCATAGCATAGGCGCCGCCTATGCTAAAGCCTTTTGTCTCTGAATCTCATATGCCATGCTAAAGACGCCGCCTATGGTCACTAAAGGCTTTGCAATAGGCGCCGCCTATGCTCACCAAAGGCTTTGCAAAAGGCGCCGCCTATGCCAAGCATAGGCAAAGCTAAAGACGCCGCCTATGGTCACTTTTTGTCTCCAAATCCGATTTTAAATGGGTCAAAACCCGACCCAACCTTTTTCTATAAATAGGAGACTTAGTCTTGAAACACAAACACATTGAAAACCTATCTTAGGCACCGCCCAAAGTCCCCAAATCCTTTCAAAACTTTTCTTTTTGCTCTCCCACTTCACAAGAACATCTCCAAAGGCTTCAATCACGTAAGTACTTCTTTGTTCTTCATTTATACTCTGTAAGTACTACACTACTACACCTATAATGAATGGTTAAATCTTGAAGTAGTAGTAGTGATTTGAATGTGGTTGATTTGTTGTGATACAACTAAGTGAGTGAACAAAATGTAAGGATAATCTTGACTTGTTTCCAACTTGTATTTAATTTCGATACACTGTCATACTTTTACGGAATCAACATGGTCAAGATAATTGCATAATCTTGTAACTTGAAAGCTTGCATGCGTTGAATGACTTGTTCATTGAGATGAAAATCAGGGTTAACTACAAACATAAGATGTTGTGATGCCATAAACTGATACAATATCTATGTAGTAGTTTTTGATGCATTAGTCCAAGACATGAAAACATAAGTCAAGATTACATGCAATAGAATCGAAAAGGATAGTAAGATGACATGAAAGTATGACTGCGCTGAACATATGGTTGGAACATATCACCTAAATGTATGTCGATGAAGTCTGAGTAATCGACAACATTCACTTAATTAGTTTGTGTCAACAAATTAAGTGTGGGGTGGTGCCACTATTGTCTGTTTGTTGATTGAATCTTCCGAGATGAATCTAACATGACTCTATTGAGATCTCAGGTACAATGGCACCAAAAGACAAGAAAAGCAACCACTTCACAAAAAGGCCAAAAAAGGGAAAGAAAAGAGCAAGCTGAATCCTCCGTGCTGCAAATACCTCGACGCACTCTTGGAATCAAGTGGGGTACTTATGAGGAACTTCTGAGGATGACGACTCTGATGATGATTCCGATGAAGGGGGTATGACCCCAAACATAGAGGATGAGTCCGACTAACCAGGTTCTTCTTATTTATTTTCCACTGAGGGCAGTGTGTCCCGTCTAAGTGTGGGGTGCTGGTACTTGCATGCTATACTTCTTTATCTGCATTTGCTTATTTATTTTTGTTTTTTTTGTTTTTTTTTATTAGTTAAATTTTTTTTACTTAGCTTCGCATGAAATTATTCTAATAGGCAGCATGAGATTATAACAAGAGTTTGTGCTAAAATCATGACTATTGAGACGTTTAGGCTTTAATTGTGACTCACTATGTGATATTGTGTGGTTCAATTCCTTCATCTGTTGGGTCAAGAGTCTATGCTACTCCCAATAAAGTCGACCATGTGCCTTATGTGTGTGAGGATATAGTATATTCTGTGTTTGTGGCTGATGCTAGAACTTGCCTGGTATGTATGTAAAGCAAAAATAAAGAGTGCAAGTTTAGGAGATGATTTAGGCATTTCTTTGGCAACCTATACTTGTGTACCTTCTTTTTACCTACCCGTGGACATTATCCTAGTTAACCCCTTTTGAGCCTTTAAGCCTATTTTCTTTGACAGCCTCATATGTAAGCCTAATCCATTTTTTCAAGACCATAATTTGATCCAAATTCCTAAGTGCTTTAAATTGATAGAGTCATGTGACAAAATAAGAGGAAATTGGATGAGTATGATGCCTTAGAATGTATTGGTGCTTGAATTTGTTATGAAAAAGAATTGCTATCATAAGAGGTATGTTATGAAAAGAAAAAGGAAAGGAAAACTAAAAAGTTAGTTATGTTTAAAATTGAAAAACAAAAGAAGAGAAAAATGGTGGTAGAATAAAAGAAAGAAGAAAGGTTGTTTGAAAAGAAAGTATTAATGGCATAATGTGATGTATTAAAGCGCTTAGGAACATAGTCACTATTTCTGGCCAAAATAGTCCTACCCGTCCCTTAGCCTACATTACAACCATCAAAAGACCTATTTGATCCTAAGCTTAGCATTCTGACATTTCGTGGAGCATTACACTAAGGGCAAGCCTATGGTCATCAGTTGCTGCATATGAATTCTTTGTGAGAGCGAGAGCAAGGATATTTCTGTACCCATATTTGAAAAATATGCTATACTTGTGAGTGATTATGGGTAATATATTGTGAGACACATATGGTTGATGAGTTTTGGGTAGTTGTGTATAATTCTTTGTACCTTAACTTTTGGATATGAATTAACTACCATCACGAGTCTATGTTGGAGGTTGAATTGTTTCTACTAATGATCAGAAAACTACTCTTTGTTAATGATTGACGTGCTTGTCTTGATGAATAGTTTGTGTTGTTACTGTGAAATCCCAAGTAGATGTTTAGATGGACATGATAGTTTGTTCGAGGACGAACAAAGCTTTAAGTGTGGGGTGTTGATGATAGGCGAATTTACACGCCTATAGCACTAGATTTTGCCCATATTTTAGACAAGTTTTGAGAACAAATTATATAATTCATGCACTTTTAGTCCTTTTTCCTGTAAGTGAGCTAACGAACATGATTAGCAAGTTTTCAGGTATAAATGATGCAGAATTCAGCATTTTATGGATAACTTGACGCCAAAGAATGCTTCACGAAAGGAGGAAAGCAAATCTTGGACGCCAAGGACCAAAAGTGGCGCATGGAAAATCTGTCCCGGGCAAAAACAACAATTCTGAAGACTTTGGGGACTAGCAGTAACCTATTAGGATTAGGATAATAATGCAGTAATTTATTAGGATTAGGATAATGATACATTAACCTAGTAGGATTTGGTTAAGTATTTCATTAGCTTAGTAGGAATAGGACATGGGTGTTATAAATACCCTATTTTGCTAGAGATTTTAATACATTCCACACAATTCACCCATTCATCCACCCATTCCATCAATTCCCATCCATCCACCATCCATCCATCCATCAAAACAATTCTCCACCACCCTCATCCCTATTCCATCCTTCTCCTTTTCTTCTTAAATTCATTGTTGACATTATTTTTCATCTATTCGACTTTTAATTTTTACAACAAGAGAAACGCTATTTGCAAGGAATTCACGTGAGATTTTTATAATGATAATGACTATTGTGATTTCTTTCACCCTCATGAATAGCTAAACTTCTCTATTGGGGTTATGGAAGCCGTATGAGATACTATCTATTGCTATGAATTTGTAAATTCGTGACACGTATGCTGCTTATATCATTATTCTCTTCATCTTAATGCAAATTCTTGTGGCTGCAGACGCATAGAATAACGCCAGTATAGCATTAACTTGTTCAAAAAAAAAGTTATATGTCTGGAAAAGAGATAATGTCAAGGTAATAGGGTCCCATCCCCTATTAAAAAGTTAGTGTCGTAACTGGATTAACCTCTTGGAGAATCTTTACCGTTAGATATGCTTTAAACTCGAAAGAGTTAAAGTGAAATAGTCCTTGTTTAGGTCGAAAGACGCTTGGATTTACCATCAAATACAATTCTCTATAAGCACATGCATGTCTGAATTCCGCACAACTTATAGCCAATAGAGACGTACAACTCATAAGGTGGACATAACCCCAACTTCTCAATTCTCATTGATCGTAAACCAACCAAGCAAACCGTTTTTACTCCTTTATTTTCTGTTTTTACTTCATTACTTTGGTTACATTACTTGCACGACAAAACTCCCCCCTTTTTACGAGACTTGCACTAAAAGTCTAGTAATCTTTGCTTACTTGTTGACCAAGCTATTCCCTGTGGGATCGATACCCAACCCAGTTGGGTTCTATATTTGACTACGACCGCTTTACACTCCTACGAGAGCTGTAGATTGAGCGTTATCAATAACATATTTTCCCTTATTAGAATACTATAAAGCAGAATATTTTGTTTTAATAGAGGCAATCTTTGCTTACTTCTTTACCCTGTGAGCTACTTTAGCATGTATGAGGATGTCACTGTTGTGTAGGATTATCTAAATCGGATCGACATAATAGACTGTATAGAATTTTGTGAACTTTGGACATAAAGGTGTTGTATATCTATTGTGGATTGCATTATTCAAGCCTCTGGATTTGTGTTATATGCTTTGATGAAATGACTAAAAAGGTAAGCTTATCACTTAGTGAAATAGTATTGATGTTGATGTTTCTTCGTTAGAGATTTCGCTAATTATGGTTGATGAGTGATGCCCCTTACTAGAAGAATCACTCTTTGTAGTAAATGGATAATTATCAATGGCGATCCCTGGTAAGCCTCTTACACCCCTTTTTATTTTATTTTATTTTTTGTAGTATTTCATCAAGCGCCCTACAGGTGTACCGAAGTAGATATTTTTAAGACATCGCATTTGGTTAGTACATTGATTAGATCTTATATATGCATGGATTGGTGAGATACTCAAATAAAGTTGTTGTTGTCACCTCATTTGTTTTCTTCTTAATTTTCTTATCTATCATGTGATATTTCATATGGTCGAACTTAAAACTAATGAAAGCAAATAGTGCAGTACATTTTTAATTTGATGATGTATTGCTAAAGACAATTCTCATTTTAGGGACACGATGAGTTCTTGGCTTAAAATAAATCTGGAACTAAGAATTCAGTTTTTCATTATTTTTTCTTCTTTTTGGTGTTTTTTTTTTGCAATTTAAAGACCTCTCTTATCTTTGTTTCCCTCATGTCCTAAAGCGGGCGTAACAGAAAAACAAGACAAATAATTTGACATGTGAAAATTAAAATCTCCATTAGACCTGAGATTTCTACAATAGATATTTTGTCTATAGATAGTCATCTTATAGGTACCAATTTTGGAAAGCAATGGCCATTTAGATGGAGTAAACTTTAATGGTAGAACGTATAAGAACTTCAAAAGAAGTTTGAAATTAAACTATACAGTATGTTGGCTTTCCTTAGTGCTCAGACCACAACCCGTTTTACTTCACTAATTAGCTTTACTGCCAACTTGCTGCTTCTTAATATTTATTCTTCTCACTTGTTTTTTCAAAAATCTTGAAAGCTATCTTTCACCACTTCACTATCTCTTTGCACCAGCACTATCTTTTTGGAAAGCTGAATCAGAGACAAATAACAATCTGCATAATGCCCGATTGTTTAAAAATGGTACGTGGCACAACCATCGATACTATATTGCTACAATACTCTACATCCCCTACTCAAAACATTACTCCTATAGGTATTTTGTCAACCACAGTGTCACACAATTACAATAGTTATTAAGAAATTCAAGATAGCTATTACCAACGTACTAACTAGCGGCTTTACTGCTTCACCTTTTATAATGTCAGCTTCTGTAAATATGTAAATACATGTGTACGTTTGCATGGACGGTGAAATCATGAATTTAATTTATACACAATGTGTGTATATAGAAGTAGTTCTCTACCATAGTAATTCTTGTTGAGGGTAGTTTTGTCATTTAATGATATCTCCTCTCCATATATGACATTCATTGTTGCACTCGCTTGAACATGGCATTCATTCTTGCCACTACTTCTCTCCCAACTCCCTAACGTATGTATTTTCCCATAATATTCACTCTGTTCATTATGCTCTTTGTAAGTTGGGGACTTGTCCCATCATTTTAATAGTCAGAGTTAGTTCATTTTAGTAGTCGAAGTTAGTTGAGGACTTGTCCCATCAACTTTGTGTTCAGACAGTAGAGGATTTTCAGACTAGAGTATTTTCAGAAAGATGTTCAGTTTTGGTATTTATTTCTGATTTGAACCTTATGGAAAGTTTTCGCATAATTACAGTAATATTATTCAGTTATTGCAGTAGGTATTAGTCATGGGTTAGCTTATGGTCCTTCGAGACTATGAGCACCGTGTAGCATTCGGGGTACAGACTCGGGGTATTACAAACTTGGTATCAGAGCCTAAGGTTCAAAAGAGTCCTAGGAAGTCTAAAAGTCACGTCTAGTAGAGTCTGATGCAGGGGTTGTAGCGTGCCACACTTATGGACAAGAAGCTATGGGGCATTTTTCGGAAAGTTTTCCTTCTTTCAATATTCATGTCGTGCGAGTGAGCATGAGCTCAAGTTAAGCTATTAGTCTATTTAATCTCTTTATTATGCTTCTAGAATATGTTTTCCAGAGAATCTAACAAAAGAAGTAATGAAAACCAGTCAGCCCCTCTGACCATTTAGGAAGATCCCTTGAATGAGCATGTTTCTCACACTGAATTTAAAACTGCTTTCACTGCCTTAGCTCATTTAGTAGTTTCTCAGAACAATCAGATAGTTGTTATCCTATCTAGGATTATAGCTTATACCCCACAGAGTGAGGAGGATAAGCGTAGGAAAAAGGGAAAAAAGAATAAGAGGGCCAGAATGTCAAGGCCAAAAAGTGCCCGAACAATTCCCCTTTGCCAGAAATATGGCAGAAACCACCACGGTATCTGAAGAGCTGACATTGATGTATGTTTTGGATATGGGAAGCTAGGCCACAGGGTCAGAGATTTTCCTCAGTCAGGTTCCCAAAGTCAGTATAATCGACCCCCAGGTTAGTCCGATCGCCCAAATCAGCAGGGTGCCGCTTCTAGTGCCACCAGTGGGCAATGCCCAAATAGAATCTATGTCCTTCAGTCTTGATAGGATCAAAAAAGTTCTCCTAATATGGTCACTGGTACGTTATAAATTTTCCATTTACATGTTTATGCTTTGCTAAATCCAGGAGCTTCCTTGTCCTTTGTAACTCCATATATAGTTGTTGACTTTGAAGTCATTCTCGAAATTTTAGCAGAGCTTTTATCAGTCTCTACCCCAGTGGGTAAATCTATCATAGCCCAACGGGTATATAAGAACTGTTCGGTTATGGTATCTTAGAAAGTCACTTTAGCAAACTTAGTAGAATTAAAGATTTTCAATTTTTATGACATTTTTGGTATGGATTGGCTACATTCCTACTCTGCCTTGGTTGGCTGCAGAAATCGAATTGTCCAGTTTCAATTTCTGAATGAGCCTGGCCTAGAGTGGAGGGGTAGTACTTCAGTATTTAGGGTTCAACTTATTTCTTACCTTAGGGCATGAAAAATGATACCTAAGGGACGTATCTTCCATCTCGTTCGAGTCCAAGACTCTAGTTTAGAAACCTCTAATCTTGAATCAGTGTCAGTAGAATGTGAATTCCAGGTGTATTTCCCGAAGATCTTCCCAGAGTTTATCCCGAAAGAAAAGTTAACTTTGGAATAAACCTTCTTCTAGATACTCAACCCATATCTATTCTGCCATACAGAATAGCTTCAGCAGAACTCAAAGAATTAAAAGAGCAGTTACAAGATCTTCTAGACAAGGGATTCATCAGACCCAGTGTGTCCCCATGGGGTGCACCAGTTCTATTTGTGCGTAAGAAAGATAGTTCTCTCAGAATGTGTATAGACTACCATCAGCTAAATAAAGTCATGGTAAGGAACAAGTATCCACTTCCCAGAATCGATGACTTGTTTGACCAACTTCAGGGTGCCAGTTACTTTTCTAAGATAGACCTTAAATTAGGCTATCATCAGCTCAGAGTAAGAGAATATGACATTCAGAAAACATCTTTCAAAACTTGGTATGGTCACTCCAAAATCCTAGTTATGTCATTTGATCTTATTAATGCCCTAGCAAATCTCATGGACTTAGGCATGTTCGCTATAGCCTTCATCGATGATATTCTTGTCTATTTTTGTAGAGAGAATGAACCCACAAGTCAACTCTGAATCATACTTCAGACCCTCAAAACTCCAAACTCAGGTCATGCAACTCATGACTCATGTACTCATGTCATGCTTTACAGTATGCTCAATTCCCATGACTCATGCTACACTCCTAACGATCGGCGAAATTCAGATTTTGTCATGTGTATCCTTAGTTTAGATTTCTTGATAAATCCATGATGTTGATATCCTATTCCTCAGGCCTTAGTTAAGTCTCGAGTTCAGTATAGTATTCATTCTTACCTCAGGCCCTCATGTCTTAACCCATCAGTGAACCCTCCTTGTGAAATGATGTAGTGATGAGCGATTGCTTAGATGGGAGACTGTAAATATTTCATGTTAAGAAGAGATTTTTATATACTTGTTTTACACTAGGCTGTAGTTATGAAGATATGCTTGAAAGTTAGGTCAGTGTGCAAGTAAATGGCTAGCAAGGAGTTGTATTTAGTTACTGAAGGGGGAAATCAGAACTTTTTATGGGATGAGAAGTTGAGAAAATACAGAGTGTGATTGTATATCCAGATCATTGATTTGTGTCAGTCTCCATCACGTAGTTTTAGAACCCAACATTCAGTTCCAATATGAGTCCCAGTTACAGTTTCAATTACCGTTTTAGTTACAGTCTCAGTCCCAGTCTGAGTCTAGTAATCAAATCAGTAACTCAGTTCAGTTTTAGATTTGCTTGGCCATAGCATATAGTTATTTAGTTATCAGTATTTCAGTACCTCAGTTTATAGACTATTTCAGAATCATGTTATATGCTTAGTCATTCATTCTCAACTAATACAGTTGTCATAAATTCATGCTCAGTTATCTCATTTTACCCAGTCAGTCCTTATTTCATATGCATAATATCTATAGTTTCTGTCTAGTTATTCAGACTAAGTACAATTCAGTCTTACATACCCAGTATTCAGCTATCAGTCATTCAGTTAATCAGATAAGTTAGTATATTTATGCATTCATGCTTAGCGTCCATGTGAATATTTTCAGTAGTCTCAGGTAAAGTATTATACTAAGGTGGAGAGTATAGTTGAGAGAATATTCAAGGAATATGTCTAAGCTTAAAAATTTGTAGTTACAGTACATAGGACAAAGTCACTCTGTCTTAGGAGATATTTCGTAGGCCTCGCCTCACATTGTAGAATTCTAGCCAGGAGGTGATTTCTTATTCAAATGTTTTATTCAGCCCATTCCAAGATACTTGCTCCCTAAAGTCACTAGAACTCTGTAGAAAGAGTGTCAAAGAAAGGCCCCAGTCGAGTATAAGTTTTCAACATAAGTTAGTCCGCAAATCCAACAATTCAGTTTAGCAGTCAGGCGGACAAGTTCATATAGTTTGGTGTTCCAATCTTTCCTCAGTAGCTTAGCCAAGTCAATATCCTTCAGGGGATATATTATCCCAAGAGAGAGATGCACTATAATCCCCCGAGCTTTCATGACCTAAACCTTCCGTCTTCTCTTCAAGTAACTAATACAGTTTGGAGTAGGGGGTACTCATAAGTTTACCCTCAAATTCCAATCTCAGTCGTAATCCATGTATTCAGGGGTTCAGTTTAGTTCATAATATTTAGTTCATGTCTCACGTTTTAGGCTCAGTTATTTTCTCATATTCTCGTTCATATGTGTTCAGTAAAGGATCTTGAGTTTAAGATAAAAAATTTTGTATTCTTGAAAATCTCTCCTATCAAAGGAGTGAAGTAGTTTGGAAAGAAAGGGAAACTTAGTCCTTAATATGTCTGTCCTTACCGAATTCTCAGCTATTTTAGAAAAGTAGCTTACGAGCTTGAGTTGCCTTCAGACTTAGCTTCAGTGCACCCGGTGTTCCATGTCTCCTTGCTTAAGAAATGCATAGGTGACCCAACAACTGTAGTCCCTATAGAGGGCTTAGATGTTCAGAACAACCTCTTTTAGAAAGAGATTCCAGTCAAAATACTTGATTATCAGATCCGCAGACTGAGGAACAAAAAAGTCCCTCTTGTTCTCTCTTATAAAGAGATTCCAGTCAAATACTTGATTATCAGATCCGCAAACTGAGGAACAAAAAAGTCCCTCTAGTCAAAATTCTTTGGTGGAATCAGTCCATTGAGGGAGCTACTTGGAAAACAGAAAAAGACATGTGGACCAAGTATCCTCACCCCTTCTCGTCAAATTCCAACTCAGCCCAAGGTAATAGTTTTCCCTTGAACTTACTCAGTTCTATGCTCAGATTTTCCTTTGATAGATTTGGTATCAATTACCACTACATTTTTTAGTTATGTATTCATGCATCAGCTATGCATGTTCAGCATGAGAAACTCAGCTTATCAGTAATTCCAGTCATGCATTTATGAATCATGTTTAGCCAAGTAATCATGCATCAGATATGCATATTCAACGTGGCGAGTCGACTTGCGTATCGCTAGTCTAGTTTTTAGTAATTAAAACCCACGTCTAGAGGGGTAAATGGGTCTTTTCCCATCTTATATCGGCCCCAAATCATGTAATTAAGCCATCCAAAAGGAAAAATTTACTCATTCTCTCTAAAAATTTTCAAGAACAAACCCTAGTTCATTACATTCAAGATCCAAGTTCCAAGAAAATCCATCAATCTTTTAGAATTCAAGCTTTAAGGTATGTGAAGTATTTATCCAAGGGTTGCTTCCACCCTTGGAGTCCAAGAAACTATTTTGAAACTTCAAGTGTATTGATTTAATAAATTCTATGTTGGGTTTGATTATATTCGTGATAATAATGATTAATTGGGGTTCTAAATCCATGTTTCACTACAGGTTTCATGTGGAGTTAATTGTAGTATATGTAGTATCATGTGAATTCATGTTACACCCTTGAATATGTGAAATTGGAATTGAAGTTATGATGCCTACATGTTATTTTGTATCATGTGCATATATTATGTTCTCCAAGTGTTTGATAAAATATCTCTATGAATGAGTTATGAACAAGTATGGATAGTTATGCTTTTCAAGTCTATGCTATGATTTATTTTTCATGCTATCAAGTCCTGGGGGTATTCAATACCCAAAAACTTAACTGTTTATCTCAAGCTACAGTAGTTACAAAATAGCCTCAGTAGTGTCACGAACAGTAGTTCTCAGAAATTAGTCATAGTTCCAGTACAGTATTCAGTTCAGACCTCAGTAAACTCAGTCAGTTAATAAAACTCTATAGTATTCAGTAAGTTAATAGAATTCAGTAGTACTCCATCAATTAATGGAAATCAGTTTAGTTCAGTTAGACAGTACAATCAGTAACAACTTAGTCAATCCTAGTACAGACTAGAAATTAGTTCAGTATCTATTCAGTTGGGAGTAGAATTCAGCACTGGACGAACCTAGGGATAGGGGCATTCCTGTTAGCATAGGGTTTGACCCTTAGTAGCAATCCCTACATTACAGAACTACATAGACAACGTAGGTGGAGATATCTTCCTGCCAGACTAGGGTTGATACATTTCGTATGAGTTTTTCTGCCAGCGAGGGTTGATAAAATATCTTCCTGTCAGAAAGGGTTAACTCACAACTTGTTTTTACTCATGTTACAGTACTAACACCCTTCCAATTGGGGTTGTAGGTTGGACCTCAAATCAGTTTAGAAAAGGGGTATGTAGGTTAGATGATTACCTCCCATAGTTTCAGTTTTAGATTCAGTCTCAGTATAAAACTCAATTCAATTCTATAGATTCAGGACAGTCAGACACAGTTACCCCGCTTAGTATAGAACTCAGTTCAGTCCTATAGAATTAGGACTGTCAGAAATAGTCATTCAGTTATCAGTAATGCAGTATCAGTAAACTCAGATATCAATAAATTAGTATTCAGAACTCAGTATCTAGTGTTATCATGATCTCAGTTACAATTTATTTATTCATGTACGTACCCTAATTTAGTTATGTTCATGTTACTTAGTCAGTATTTGTTCATGCATATGAATCCATGCATATCAGCCTACCTCATTTAGCATACCAGTAAATTTAAAGTACTGACGCATACTTTTCTTTTGTGCTATGATGTTTTATATCATAGGTTCAGACGCACGGGCTCCCAATCATACTTAGCAGTTCAGATTTTCAGCAGTCAGAGTTAGTGGTAAATCCTCATAGTTCGAGGATATGACTATTATTTTAGTATCTCAGTTCATTTCAGTAGTCGGAGTTAGTTGGGGACTTGTCCCATCAACTCCATGTTCAGATAGTAGATGTTTTTCATACTAGAGTATTTTTAGACAGATGTTTAGTTTTAGTATTTATTTCAGATTTGAACCTTATGGCAAGTTTCTACCTAATTTCCACATAATTATAGTATTATTATTCAGTTATTGCAGCAGGTACCTGTCATGGGTTAGCTTGTGGTCCTTAGGGACTATGAGCACTATGTAGCATCCAGGGTATAAACTAGAGGTGTTACATAAGTCTAAAGGTCCCTCTCCATTCAATGACTCCATTTTACACGACTATGAAAGGGCTCACTTTCATCATATATAAATCAGCTGGAACAAAGAAATTCTTGGTGGATGATTGGTAAAACTTATAGTATTTTTAGCAGGAAATATCTTATGAAAACACACCTAAGAGAACGCAGATCTAATTTACCTGTATTTGAGAATGAATGTACATAAAGATAACTATGTACATACAGGCAACACTTCTGAGATTCTAGCAACCAATTTATAAAAAAAATTGAAATTTGGGAAGAAATTCCTATGAGTATTGAGTATGCTTTCAAATTTCAGAATTCTTGATTGTACTTTTTACTAAAAAGTGCAGTTCTTAGGACACTTTCCCTAATATTGTTTTGGAACCCATTTGAGAAGAAATAGTGATGTAATAATGTCAAGTAACTTGCCATTTTTCTTTCTTCTTTTTTTTCTTAATGAAGTATGGAAATTTTGTTAGAAGGCATCAAGAAGATGCAAGGAAAAAATTACAGCAAAAGAAGATGTCTACTCCTATATAAGAACTTACGAAATAACTAAAGAGAAGACATAATCCCCAAAAAATTCAACAATAGTTACAAGGCCTGGTAGAACCAACTATATAAGTTGACCAAATAATTGGATTTAAGAATGTGGCTAGGAGTTCAAATCCTATTAAAACATCTACAGTTTATTTCATTCCAAATGCACCAAAAGATAGCAGCAGGTACCATACACCAAGTTTATTTCATGGGTCTCCTGACTCTCCAAGAACACCAAGCTCTCATAGGTTTCTTTAATAGTATTTGACATGATACCGACAAGTCCAAAAACTAATAAAGACGTACTTCATATGCAACTACTATAGCATAATGCAAAAGTAGATGCCTAAACTCTCTTCAACTCTATCTATGACACATATAACATCTATTTACGATCTAAGTTTTCTTTTCCTGAGATTGTGTTGGGTAAGGCATGCTTCATACAAGGTAGCCAAGATAAAACTAACTATTTTTAGAGGTAGTTTAGTATCAACAATATTAAATACCTTATGATTTTTGCTAAAGCAGGTAAAGGCAAAGTTGTTGCGGGAGCAAGGGTTTAGAGAAGAAAGCATTTCCAGTGAAACATACTTTAACTTAAGGTACGAGAGTAAAGAAGCCACAATCATGGGAAAAAGATCAGTTAATGATGAATGTCCAACAACTACCATAATATACCCAGTATAATTTCGTAAAGTGGGTCTGGGAGGCAAAAATGTTGCATCCTCAGTCATTGATGAATGTTTTCTATTAAAATTTTAATATATGGTTCAATGATTGAAGAATCTATAAAACTGCTCACAAGCTTTTTAGGCACCATGTTAGTTATATTATCCTTTAAATAAATTGTGTGCTCCATCTTTTACATACTTCATGATATTTTAAGTTACGTCTATCGAGTAAACTATTTCTTCATGTTCTTCTAGGTTGGACATATGCTTATGATTGCTCATGTTATACAACTTTTGATAGTTCTGTTACATTAGCATGGATAGCTGCACAAAGTATGTTCTTAAAGAATAAAATGTTCTTCCTTCCAAATGTATCTCAATTTTTGTAAGACTCTATGTGGATGGAAAAATTTGAGATACAAAAAAGGGAAGCATGGTGCACCAATTTTCGCTATGCGCAGGGTTCAGGGAAAGACCAGACCACAAGGGTCTATTGTAGAACACATACAGAAACTAAGAACATTTTATTTTTCTAGATGTATCTACAATAGGATTATCTTTTTCTAAGTCAAGCTCTCAATTGTACCGAGCACTACCTTGAACTTGCATTAGTATATGGACTTGCTACTAGCTATTTCAATATGTATTTTACCACTAAATATTAAAAGAGTGATGATTTAGTTTGAAGATGCAACTCCTTTTTTTGGAAAAAGTATGCATGAAGAAATAATGATCATCTTTGACGCTTATGTTTATTTTTAAGGGTAATGATCCAACCAAGGTTTTGGAATAAACTTCTTACCTTTAAATGTGTGATATTTTGATGTCTTGGAATCCTAACAAAGTTATTTTTGCACGCTCTCACCTGTTCTCCTGTGACATTAGGACCCAGAAGACGATGTCATTTGCCCCAGGGGAAAACTACACACATGGTGGTTGTTTAGTTCATTGGTACAAGGAGAGCTCAGTAACAACAAAACGAGGGAATAGAAAGTTGGGACCTTGCAGTTTGGCTGCCATATTTGACCCCCTAATTATGCTTTGAACAAAATTTGTTAGTATTGTTGTATTGTTTCAGTTATAACATTACAGTTACTATCTTTTGGATGAATTTTTTATCATCTTTTTATTAAAGCATTTTGGTACAATTTGGAGTATATACTTTTCATGTTGGGCTCGTGCAAAGCACAGGCATACTAATCTAGTATATATATATATATATATATATATATAGATAGATAGATAGATAGATATAGATAGATATAGATAGATATAACTATAGATATAGATTATTAAAATGCAGTCAACTTCATTCAAATTTCAATTAAAATTATTTTATTGATAAGGTTGATAAGTTAAAAGCTAAAAATTAATTGATGATTAATGTACTACTAAAAAAATTAACAATTGAATTCTTCATTGTTTTCATGTTTGATAGAAACTCTACTATTACTATTATTTATTTAATTATTATTATTATCATTATAAGTATATCTTTATATTTCATTTAATATTTAAATCAAATGTATTGAATTATATTTAACAACGTTTTAAAGGAATAAGTTTATGAAACAGTAAGAGTTTATTTAGAACTCTTCAATCTTATATTGCTAGTATTAAGCTAATAATTATCTTTTTTTAAAAAAAATAAAAAATAACTTAATATTTTTAAATATTTTATTATAATATTATTAAACTTTGCCTTAATACTGCTACGTGGCTTCTCAGTAGCTTTTTTTTTGTTAAGAAGAAATGCATTAAGTAAGGATAGTTATAATCCAGATCTAGTCTGGCACAAAAATGTGAAGGTTTTGGTCAAAGTTTCTAGTACTGAATACAACTCAGGAGAAAGATTTCCCCTTGACGTTTTCCAAAAAAATTCCTCCTATACTAGCTAGAGGATTAACAAAAATATGAAGCTTGTCAAACTTGTCCTGCTTTGAGACAAGCTTAACCATTGAGTCCGCCACCTTATTCTGCACTTTGTATGTGTGATGCACTAGAGGATTCCCTATCTTCTCTTCTAATGATCTGCATTAAAAAACAATTGAGTTATATAATAAGTTTCTATGATGAAGCATGTTAATAACCTACAGAGAGTCAATGAAGATATCTAGAGGTATCCAGTTATGGTTTATGACCAAGTTGAGGCCTTCTTTGAGAGCCAAGAGATCCATGAGATTGTTGTTCACATGGGTGAAGCGTCTACTGAACCTAGCTACCCAGTCCCATTTACTATTCCTAATGATCCCCCTATTCCCTCCTACTTGGATTCCTAAGGTAAGGCCCATCAATGTTAAGCTAGTAGGGGTTAGAGGTAGGGATTGCCATTTAATAGAGATGCTGATCCTAGGCTGGTGGTTTGTAGGGTTCCCTAGGTGGTGATATTCCATAATTTTAGCATGGGGAATGATGAAAGAAGGAAGGGAGTTAGAATTCTTAAAGTTGTTGTTGTTTCTGATCTTCCAGAGATGCTAAAGAGAAAAGGAGAGTAAGGAACTCCAGGGTGTTCTAGGCTTATAATTCTCATTATTGAGGATTTTCTAGGAGGAGTACTAGTTGTTGGTGTCAAACAGGTGGATACTTAGGTGTAAGGAGCCTTTGTAATTTTAGATGAGCTGGTTCTAGAAGGTCTTAGCAGCATTGCATTCGAAAAAGATATGATGTTGGTCTTCTTGACTATTGTTACACCTATGACAAGAGGGACTGATATTGTGGTGCATTATCCAAATAAAGGTCTTGATCTTATTAGGAATTTTAAGATTCCAGATCCAATTGTAGGAATAGTGGATAGTGTTAGGATGTCTTTGGAGACTGTTAATATGGTGATATGCAATTTTATAAAGAAATGCTATCACCAGTGAGTCTCTAGATAGGATTGTTTTGCTTCAAGTGGGGGTATTGGTGAAAGACACTTTTAGTACTATGGGCAATGCAAGATAGGATGTGGAAGGAAAGAGGGGTGAAGTCCCATATCCCTTTCTTCCAAATGTCCTTAAAAGGTATGGCTAGGATATGAAGGGATAGACCCTTGAATAATAGAAGAGAAAGGGGGCATGCCAGGGATCCATATATTTTCCCAAGTATTTACCTAGTTGCCATCCTTAATGGCCTAGAAAAAAGGCATCTTTTCAGAGCTTCGGGCTATTGGTAATAGCTTTCCAGGTCTGGAGCCTCCACTGCTATTATTTTTAGAGTTGTATTTGGAGAGAAGGGTGTTGGCCCAAAGGGAAGTAGGGTTGGAGTACATTATCCACCCTAGGTCACAAAGAAGAGCTTGATTCTTGGGGTTGGCTCTCCGCATACCAAGCCCCCCCATCTCTTTTAGGAAGAGTGATTGTGTCCCACCTCATGAGGTGTATTTTTCTCTTGGCATCAATGGTTCCCCAATTGAAATTTCTTTGGGATCTGTGAATTAGCTTATGAACAGAAGTGGGAAGGTTTATGTACTGCATAACATGATTAGTAATACTAGCCAGGGAGGACTTGGCTAGTGTTACCCTGCCAGACATATTGAGGAACTTAGTTTTCCAACCAGTAAGCTTGCTATTTAGATTATCAATGAAGAATTGAAAGTCCCCCTTTTCAGGTTTTTTATGGAAGATGGGGAATCCCAGGTACTTACCAAAGTTTATGGCAGGATGTATTCCCAAAAAGCTACTCAGATTATCCTGGACCTCAGTAGAATAATTAGCAGAGAAGGTAACCTTAGATTTGGAAAGGTTGATCATTTGTCCTGAATAAGAACTAAAACTATTCAGGATTTTATTAATGGTGAGATAGTTCCTTGAATCAGCTTTTGCAAAAACGGTGAGGTCATCAGGAAAGAAGAGATAGAAAACAGAGAGTCTCTTCTTAAAGATGGAGATAGGAGTCCAATTAAGAATCTCTACTTCATTGTTGATTCTTCTGGACAACATTTTCATACAGAGGATAAAAAGATAGGCAGACATAGGGTCACCTTGTATAAGTTCCCTCGAGGGAGTGAAGCTAATAGTTCTCCTTTTATTAATTAGAACAGAGATGGAAAAGGTTGAAATGCAAGAAAGGATGAGTTTAATAAGGTTGGGAGAAAAGTTAAAGAAGGAGAGAGCTTTCCTGATGAAAGATCACTCCAGTCTTCAAAGGCTTTCTCAAGGTCAATTTTAAGGAGCATGTTAGCCATCTTACCCTTCATCTTGGAGAAATGGTTGTCATATTCCTGAATAATGATGGCATTATCAGAGGCTTTCCTGTTGGCCATGAAGCTGGCCTGGCAAGGTCCTATGATCTTTGCCAAGAAGGATTTCAGTCTATTGGTGATAATTTTGGTTATAAGTTTATACTGAGTATTGCAAAGACCAATGGGTCTAAAATTCTTAAGGGGGTGGCATTCCTACTCTTAGGTATGAGGAAAATATAGGTAGAGTTCATTTGGGGGTACATAGAGTAGGAACTAAAGGTTTCCTGGCAAAACTTGAATAGGGGAGGGCCCATAATGTCCTAGAACTTCTAGTAGATGAAAGGGTGCAGACCATCTGGTTTAGGAGCCTTGTTGGGTTTAAAGAAGAACATATCTCTTTTAACCTCTTTCATGAAAGAGATTCCCCGGAGAGCTTCATGGTGGAGAGATTTGATGCTACCCTTGGTAGAGGGATTGGATTGGGTAGCCAGGTAACCCAAGGAATGATCAGTAGTGTAGAGATTAGCATAATAAGAGGACACCAATTTCTCAATAGCTGAGTGCTGTTAATGCCAATTGCCACTCTCATCAGTGAGAAAGTTGATGCTATTTCTTCTCATTCTATTGAGAGTGATGGTATGGTAGAATCTATAGTTGGAGTATTCTTCTAGAATCCAAGAGATTTTGGACTTTAGCTTCCAGAATTCAGTCTCTAGGGTGAGGACATGGTTGAAATCTTTGAGAAGGTTTGCCTCTAGCCCATGGAGGAAGGAGCTAGTAGGTTAATTGGGGGACTTTTGAATACCAGCTAATCTTACAAGCAAGTGCTGTTTTCTTGTCAAAGATGTTAACAAAGATAAGCTTATTCCAATTCCTATCCCTATTCTCAAACTCAGAGATAGTCACAGTTATGCTAGGGCAATCCATGGAGGAATCTTTAATAAGGTTGGGGAAGTCCTGGTGACTAGGCCACATGGACTCAACCCTAAAGGGTTTTATTTGGCTGTTGGGTGAGGAACCGATATTAAAGAGAAGAGGAGAGTGTTCAGAGTAGGTTCTAGAGAGGTGAGTAATGGTGGCTTCAGGGTAGAGGTGAATCCACTCATTATTAGCCAGACACCTATCCAGTCTTTCAAGGATGATACATTGTCTATTCTTATATCTCATATTGGACCAGGTGTATTTGCTACCTTTGAAGCCTAAATCAATGAGCTTACAATAATTTAAGCAGTTTATAAAGAGGTTAGCCTTGTTCATGTTAATACTAGAGCCTTCAAAATTCTTAGAGTCTCTAAGGACTTCTTAAAGTCTCCCCCGATTAACCAGCTCTTACCTTCGAGGAGAATGAAGGTATTATAGAAAGTAGACAGCTGGTCCCAGAGCTCAAGTCTAGACTAAAATTCAGTGCTGGCATAAATGGCACTAAGAAACTAGGAGGGGGGAGGGGAAAATTTACCTTAACCTTAGCATTGATAACCTGGGGGGAGATGAAGATAGAAGAAATAGAGATAGTGTCCTCTTTCCTCATGATAACAATTACTCTAGAGTTACCATTTGCTTCAGCTTGGATATAGTCATGGTATCCCAGCTTTTCACAAAGGTCCTGATGCTCATTCATCTTAGTGTTAAGTAGGGAAAGGATGCATGGTTTGTGGATATTAACCATAGGCTTGCAGTGCTTCCTAAATTCAGCATTCTTGGCCCTCTAGCATTCTACACAATGTAGTTCTTCATCTTAGAATGCAGGGGATAGTGGTTTTTTGTCACAGTCACCTTGTCCTTCCCCTTGGGGTTGGAGGAGGGTGCCCAAGAAGAAACCTTCCTTTTCCTGGTGAGAGTGAAGAGTATGACCTTGGTGGTCTCCTCTGCCATAGGGTTTGCTGGACTTATTTTTATACCTAGTCCTGCTAACCCTAGAGGCATCAGGATGATCACAATCTCCTGAACTAGCTCTGTGAATTCTAGCCTTAGAGTCTTTACTAGATCGAGAATTTCTATTCTTGGAACTCTGAGCTTGGCTAGAAAGTTCTCCATGTCCTTGTTGGTTGCTCTTAGGGCCTCCAATCGATTCATTCTCTCCATTCTCTCTAGTGTCAAATGGGGGAATATTGGGGGAGTAGCCAGGGTGGCTAGTGTTATTTCTTGGATGAGAGGGTCTAGTTACTCCCCAGTTAGAGGTTCAAAAGCTAATCCCTAGAGCATCATTGCAGGGTAGTATGGAGGAAAGAAAGGAAGTCCCAGACTAAGTTGGTTCATTATGTTGGCTAAGGACCTTGTGCTTAGTTCCTACTGGACTAGTGAGTTGTTCACATAAAATAGGGTGGCCATCTAGACATTACATCCATAAGTTTGTAGGCCATGATTCAAGCTCACCATTGCTAGCTAGGCCAGGTATTGGGGTCCTGGATTAGTATAGTGAAGTGTCTCCCTTCCCATTCTAGGTGTAGGGGGACTATTTGGTTGGATAGGCATACTTCCAGCCAAGCTATTGGTTGGTGATACTATGGTAGTGGATCTATGGTGATGGTAATCAGGTTGGTGCTTAGTGACTCTATGAGAGCTTTCTTGAGAAAGCTCTGTTATTTTTCTCTCATTATATATAAAGAGGGAGGAGGCGAGAAAAGGCAGCTGAGGAGTTTTCCCTTGGGGAAATCCACCAGTATTAAATGCACTGTCCAAAGTTGAGACATTCTCAATCACATCACTGCGGGAAGTTGAAAGGTTTCCCGCAGTTGTGACAGAGGCCTCATGATTACCCATGCTCACGTATAAAGGGGGTGGCCCACCAGTGGGGAGAGTTTTTATTTTTCATCTAGTTTAAGATTAGAAGAAATAATTTTAGGAGGGATGGAAATCTAATGAGATGGACCGGGTTCTCTGGGCCCAAGGGTTCCCTTGTTGATGGGAGCCTTGTTTTGATGGACTTTCCCTTTTGGAATCCCAATAGTCAAATTCTTAGCCATTTCTCTCAGGGAAGGCTTAGACAAAAAACTGGGCTTAAAGGTCTGACCTTGGGATGGCCCATACTAAGAAGTCTTAGAGAATTGAGATTGAGACTTCAGTGGCACCTTCATGGGAGTGCCGGGGCTGAGAAACTTACTTGACACCGCATCAAAGGTTTTAACCTTGATGATGGGTATTTCTTTCATGCTCGAGTAGTTTGGCGCTTGCTTTGGCTTTTTCTTTTTGGTGAAGTAAACTATCTACCACTCATGGGGATCTTCTATTACCGATGTTGTTTGCTCCATCGCATTGGTGGATTGAGTTGCTTTCTCAATACCAGTCGGGGTTTGTTGCGAAGATTTGAGAGGGTAAGAACAATTGGATATTGTGTGGCCTAATCTTCCGCAGTTCTTACATAGGAATCCCTCCCCATCGTAGAGAAGGGGTTGGGTATGATGATTGATGGAAACTGAGGTTGCTACTAGGGTATCAAGTGGTATTTGGATGCATATCCTTGCGTACCTACCCCTCAGAGCCACCAAGTTACATGCATCTACCTTTAGAAGTTGCCCAATTTTGTTGCCTATTCGTTGTAGAATGAGGGCATCGTATAGATCCGTTGGTAGTTAGGGTAATCTGACCCCGATGGCAGTGAAGTCTTCCCTGGAATTTGTCGGTACAAAATTGGGTTCCTACTTCCGAACAGAGATAAAAGAGCCCACGATGAACCACGGTCCACTTTGGAGAATTGAAGCTTGGCTTTCTGCCATGGAGATTTTTGTTGTGTAGAAATCCATCCCTAAATCAATAAGTGATAGGGGTTCTTGTAATTTCCACAGATCCTCCAATTTCCTTTTTAGGAATTGGTGATTGAATTTTGTGTTGACTGGCTTTACTATGACGAAGTGGATCCAAGGGGCATACACCCTCCGTTTGTTTTCCTCCATCAATAGAATGCCTCGATCGGCGGTTACGAGGTCTCTTTCTGTGACTATTGGACCTATTTCTGGGTTCAACTCAAGGTGCAAGATTTTCCTCATAATTACTTCTTAGTACGATAGTGAGAGGGGAGAAGGCTCTTCCATGTTTATTTCATTGGAGATGGTCAATATTGGGGGGGGGGGGGTTGGTAACAGAGGTGGAGTTAATATTGGATCCATGGCTGAAGTCTATGCCAAGGTTAGAGGAGATAGTGAGAGTGGGTCTTTCTCTCTCTTCTTAGGAGCTTATTACTTGACTAATTATGGTGTTTCGTCCTCTGCTTTATAATATATATAAAAGATTATTAAAATGCAGTTAAATTTATTCAAATTTCAATTAAAAATATTTTTATTGATAAGTTTAATAAGTTAAAATCTAAAAATTAATTGATAATCAATGTACTACTAAAAAAATTAACATATGAATTCTTTATCATTTTCATATTTGATAGAAACTCTACTATTACTATTATTTATTTATTTAATTATTATTATTATTATATTTTATCTTTCATTTAATATTTAAATTAAATGTATTGAAATATATTTAACAACATGTAAAAGTAATACGTTTATGAAATAGTAAGAGTTTATATAGAACTCTTCAATCTTATATTGCTAGTATTAACCTAATGATTATTTAAAAAAAAAACTTAATATTTTGAAATCTTTTATTACAATACAATTAAACTTTATCTTAAAACTGCCATATGACTTCTCAATAGCTTGTCACTTGGCTAATTGTGGTACTTTGTTCTCTGCTTTATAATCTAAATAGATATTATGTAGAAGGGCGAAGAGTGGAACGAACAAGGGTATATTTATAATTTCAAAAAAAAATTATCTTGCTTAATTATGCTAAGGGCATATTGTAATTTTGATCAATATTAATGCCATTTACCAATTAATTATCCGATATTAGCGATTTCCCTCAAACTTCCCAAATACTAAACACCTCAAAAGTATTCTTCTCTTTAAGTTGACATGCAATGTCATTAAAATCACATTTTATAAAATAATAAATCATTTAATTCATCAAATTTATTTAACAAAAATTATAAGTTTATTTTTTTTTCTAAAAAAATGCATTACTTTAATTTTCATGATTGGGAATTCTTTCTGATACATCTTTACCATATTATTTTACATGCAAATTAAAACCTCTAGATAACTTATTTAATTTAGTGATATTATTTTTTAAGAAAACAGCTGATTTTTAGGCAATTATATATAAAAAACTGAATGATTATCTAGAAATATAACTCTTAAAAAAATATAAATACCTAAGAATGAGAATTTCTTCTTAATAAATTAATATACTTTCTTAAGAAAAATAAGATTATAATTTTGGTTAAATGAGTTTGCTAAGTTAATATGTTTATTATTTTTTTAAAAAATGATGGTTTACTCGTATGACATACTAATTAGAAGAGGAAAAGACTTTTGAGGTATTTAGTGATTTTTTGAGAAAAATATTGATAACTGAGTGATATTATTGTCTTAGTAAAAATAAAAGTGACTTTTATAAGCGATTCCAAAAACATGAATAACAATTCAAGAAAATAACTTTAGAAAAATAAAAAGTTTAAGTAATGGTAAAAGATTTTTAAGCATGAAAATTTCTTCATAATAAATTAATATATTTTTCTAAAGAAAAGAATAAGAATATAATTTTGACTAAATAAGTTTAATGAATTAAATAGGTATATTATTAAAAAATGATTTGCATGGCCTGCCAAATAGAAAAGAAAGAGACGTATGATAGTTAGTTTTTTTTTAAGATTAATAGTGATAGTTGCGTCATATTATTATGTCTAAAAAAATCTAAAGTAATTTTTGTTGATAATTCAAAAATATGAGTGGTTATTCAGAAAAATAACTCTTGAAAAAATATATGTCAAGTTTTAGTATCGATAAAGTTTTTCTAAGTATAAAATTTTCTTTATAATAAACTAAAGTATTTTTTTTAAAAAATATAATTGTATTTTTATTAAATGAGTTTGATGAGTTATAAATTTAGTATTATTTTTTTAAAATAATGACATGACATGTCAACTAAGAGAGAAAGAAGGTTTTTGAGGTGTGTAGTGTTTTTGAATAAAAGAGTGAGAGTTGAGTAATATTGTGGTCTTAAATGAAACATAAGTGATATTTGAAGGAAATATACAAAACTTGGGTGACTATTTAGGAAATTCACTCACATTTTTTGCGTTTTTTTTTAATTGATTTCTCTATTGACGTCTCTATCAATACTTTGAATTTTCAGACACTCTATCAATAGTCGTTTAAGCATTTTCTCTCGATTACATAAATAGAATAGTGAGCGATTTTTTTTTCTTTTTAGTTCTTTAGGGTCTAATTCTTGCGTCTATTTATTTTGTTGAAGTTTCTATAAAAATAACTTAGTTGTTATATTTTTAACTTTATAGAAATTAAAATTAAAAAGAAATTTTAAATATTCAAATAAATATAGTGGGGTGAATGATTTTTATTTTGTATAAACTGATAAGATTGTATCAGTTGTAAAAATAGTTTAAAAATAACAAGATTTTTAGTCTTCAACTCATGAAAAGCGTTTGACATAGGATACATCAAAGATATGTTTATAAACAATGACCCTTGCTACGCACAAACCTAACATGTTGGGTTTTGATGCGATTTTTTTATTACAGTTAGCTTGTGGATAATACAGCTAAAACAACTGACTACACTTGATCAAATGCTTTGATACTAGCACGGTAAAACATGACATCCTTATATATATATATATATATATATACACACATACATATGTGTGTGTGAAATGGATAAATAATTTTCGGGAAACAAAAATAGCTTGATGGAATTGAGATGTAGGAGTAAAAACTTCTTAATTAGTGCAGTTTAGACACTTAGGTATCTGCTAACGATGAAATTTCTTTTAATAAAAGACCTTTCAACCTCTTATTCATTATATAGAATTAGGTGTGGAGAAGTAACTATAGTGAAAAGTATAAAAAAATGATGTTGTACTATTTAGAAATTTTTATCTTTATGTATATTAAATTTAATTGTTTCCTCTATGCTCAGGGTTTTCATTTAGTTAAATTAAGAGCTAGCAGATTTATGATGGTTAGAGACATTATGATTTTCACTTTTTCGATCTTTAGTGCAGAAGCATGATCAATTTTGTATATTAGCTGGAAAGTAATAATGTCGGCGATTCACCTATCTCCGGATAAGGTCAGTATATAAGCGGTGGTCTTGTTATGTTATATAACACTTGGTATATAGATTTTTCATTTTTGAAGTTTTTGAGTAGATAAGTTATAAATCAGACAAATGATAATTGAGAAGCCTTTCTTGAGATTTTTGCTATAATAAACTGTCAATCTGAGTCGACCAAAGAATTTTGAACTCTTACTAAATTTCATCAATTAAATCACATTTCAAGAAATGAGAGGCATTTAATCATATGACTAAAAAAATCTTTTCATTGATAAAATAAAATCCACAAACTGAAGATTGTATTGTGATAAATACTGATCAAATAATGATGAAAAATCTATTTGAATTTTAAATTTTAAATTTTCTATTGTTGTGGTTGAAGATCTATGAGTTATATATATTCATCAATAATGAAAAATTACACATAAGAGATCAACCAAGGTTGAATGTTGTTGCCATGAGTACTTCTGCAACATTGATTAGAAAGTATTTTATCCTAAGAAGTTGTGATTGTTTTGTATCTATTTATTCATGTCTGTCTGCTCCAGTGAGTGTTTGAGTTATATGTCTTGGAGTTCATATTAATAAGGATTGTCTATATTTGTACTATTAATCAGGTCCTTTATTCTACAATAATATTATTTAATCCTATGTAGATTGAATATCCATGACACTTGTATGGTGGGACATGCTGACGTGTGATTTGAAAATGAAATCTGTCAAATCTTTATTCTATTGATGAGTATTTTATTGTGAATTTTGTACTACAAAATATCTCAATTTTTATTTTATTGATTAATATTTTATAGTGGATTGCATTATGAAATCTCTCAACATTTATTCTATTGATTAGTATTTTGTTACAGATTTTATACTTTTATTATTAAATGCAAATGTTTATTAAATATTACTGAGTTGCTATATCTTAAAACTAACATTATGTTAAATCATCAACTTTTTCATTGCAAGTTCTTTATTTAGAGATGAGAATTTTTTTTTTTTAAAGTGCAATAGATGTGAATTTTTTGTATGGATAGAAAAAGATGAAAAAAGATTCTCAAAAAATAATCTATAGAATCAGTTGTCCTAATTGTTGATAATCGAAATACAAGCTCTCAATTTAAGTTTTAAATTTGATCTAGCATTAGCCAAAGAATGATTTTCATTCTCACTCTTGAATTGGTTGTTCCTGGATATTGAATTAACTTTATTTTTTTTGCTTATGTAGTGTTATCCTTATTTCAATATGACCTTTTTTATGCTTGCTACTTTGTAAAGAATAAAGTTGTTATGAGGTATGTATGTCAATTTAATGTTCAAATAATGAATGCAACTAAAATTAAACTACAAATGAAACTATATTCGAATTCAAAACATTGAGTCTGTGCATAGCACGGACGCATACCTATCTAGTTATAGATAAAAAAAGGGATAAACTCATACTACTCCCTTTTATTTAACGTGTCAACTATTGACTTTTAGTTCAATATAAAAAAATTAACTCATACGAAGTAATTTTTAAAAATTTAAACGTTCATTTTATTATTCATTAAATATTATAATGACACAAATATTATAAAATCATTAAAACCCTAAATTTCATATTCTTATACAATAATAACAATAAATCTAGCATAATGTAACAGCCCAGCCCACCGGCGCATAAGAAATTGTCCGCTTTGGAGCCTCGGCCCCTCACGGTTTTAAAACGCGTCAAATACATGGAAGGTATCCATGCACCTATAAGACACACTTCGTTCCCCTTCACTACCGATGTGGGATTTGCCTAAGTGAATGCAGGCGTTACGTATCACCGTCCCTACACTCATCCCCCGTAGGGACTCAGCGTCCTCGCTGAGGTTTGCCCCACCACCGGCACCGGCACTGGCTCTGATACCAACTGTAACAGCCCAGCCCACCGGCGCATGCAAAATTGTCCGCTTTGGAGCCTCGGTCCCTCACGGTTTTAAAACGCGTCACATACGTGGAAGGTATCCATGCAACTATAAGTCACACTTCGTTCCCCTTCACTACCGATGTGGGATTTGCCTAAGTGAATGCAGGCGTTACGTATCGCCGTCCCTACACTGATGTAACACCCCATAATTAATTATATGCATTAACCATGGTTATATGTGTCGGAGTATATGTATTGATCCTAAGTTAGGTATATATGAGTTTGAGTATGAGTATTGATTATTTTGAGATGGTTTCAAGTGTATAGTTTGATTATATGTGTATGGGAATCGACTTTATTTATACCAGAATTTTCCCGTCGATGGTTCCATACGAAGTTTATTGAATAATCTTTCCAACGATATAAAGATTTCCAAAAACGGATAAGTTTCGGATATAATCGAGCATGTTCGAAACTATAAAATGGCGGCCGGGAAAATTGTGAACAGTAAATGTGCAGGAAATTCAAACTACTGAGGCCAGCCAGTTTTTTGGGTCGACTTTGAACGATCATAACTCCCTCAATATAATGAACTGGGAGATCTACAACCTATCAAAAGAAATATCTTTGAGTATTCTTTCCAATGCAATTGGTTTCATCCAAATCCAACATCTGAGTAAGGAGTTATACTCGTTTTACTTCAGCCTCTCAAAACAGTTTTTTAGGATCAACTTCAAACGATCATAACTCCTTGTACAGGACGAAATGGGTGGCCTACTTTATATGAAATGAAATCCCTTTGAATTATCTTTCCAAAAATACCAATTTCACCCAAATTCGATATCAGAGCAAAGAGTTATGGTTGATTTACTTTAGCCTGTCAAAATAGTCCACCATGGACAGATTCGGACTTACTTAAAATTTTAAGGGCAATATGGTCATTTTCCATCACCTCAGGGACGAAAATTGGTCTTTATATACATACACTTAGCCTCATATCCATCATTTTTATCCAAATTATTGAAGAATAAGGAAACCCTAGCCTAAGTTCAACTCCAATTATCTTGTGATTCAACCGTAGAAAATTCAAATTGATTCCGTAGTTGTGTTCACCGTCTCAAGGGCTTCGAGAAGCACCCCTTATTTGGGCCAACAGGACTTCAAAATCAAAAGGGACATTTTATGGTAAGGATGTAAATTATGTTGGTGTTATTTATATGGATATGTGTATATATATATATATGCATGTGAGCATAAGAAGTATGTTATTTGATTGTTGTTGAAAGATGATTGGAAATGATGTTGGATCATTCTTGTGCATGGTTGGATTACGTTGAATTGTGAAAGGATTTGGTGTGATGATGTGGTATTGAAATGATGATTATATATATATATACACATAAACCTATTGTTCAAGTTGGTTTTTGGAATGTTTTGCAAATATTGGTTGTATGGAATTATGGAAGATAATTGTGGTGTTGGGTTGCTAATACTAGATGCCAAACATTTCATTGTAGATAAGTGATTTGTAAAGGAGGGAAGTTGTGTTGAATTGGTATCCGAATCTACGATGAGGTATGTAAAGCATACTCTAACGATGTTCTTTGGCATGAAAACACCAATGTTCCATCAAGTAAGATTCCAAGGTTGTCCAAAAACATGTATTGTTCTACATTACCAACGAAGTTGTTTCCATTCTATAAAGTGTCAAAATGTTTCATTGATATACCAAAAGGCTCCTATTTCATTGTTGTGATATTGATGATTCTGAAACACATTGTTGATGTACCAATGAGTCCTTATTACATCGTTATTGTATAGAAGGTCTATTACTTGATTCCTATTGATGTATGGTTGTTCCAAAGGTACTATATTGGCATGAACACTAATGTAATAATCTCAAAAGCTTTTGAACTAAGTTATTGGAAAGATCTCTTATGTGTGTTACTTGATATACGTGTGGGTGGTATCCCAAGGGCATAAGCCTAGCATGGGTCGATCCCTATTTATGTGTTTATGGGTGGTATCCCAGGGGCATAAGCCTAGCATGGGTCGATCCCAGTTGATATATACTGGAGGCAGCCTAATGGTCATAGTATGGTACAGTATTGATTATTGTTAGGTGGTTGGAGGTTCGGGAGGAGGAGATAATGACGAATGATAATTGTAAAGAATGAAATGAACGAATGTATATCGTTCCACAAATGTGTTTGAATTCAAGAACCCAATTCAGATTAATGATTATGTACATGATCCTAAAAGTGTTTATGAAGTGTGGTTCACTTCTATTATGATTTATTCACTTGCGTCTGATTTTCTTGATCCCCTATATCACATATGATTATTTACAGCTTTACATACTCAGTACATATTTCGTACTGACGTCCCTCACGGGGGACCTGCATTTCATGCTGCAGGCACAGGTGCTTCAACTCACTCATAGCATAGATAGGAGCCAGGTCATACAACTATTGTTGGTGAGCTCCAGTTTGCTTCGGAGCTTTCCGAGTCGGTTCCTTGTGTTTTGTTATTGTACAGGAGTCATGTGTGGGCGGGGGTTTGTCCCGACCCTAGTGATGTCATGTATATTTATCCTAGATGCTTTGTAGACATAAGGAAGGGTAAAGTCATGGAAGTTTATATAGTGATGTTATATCTGTATACGTGGTGGCCCCGACGGCCAAGTGTTATATATATATATCTATATATTTGTGCGTGTTGTGCTGATACAGGTAGTTAGATTCTTCTATATGCAGCAAAGTGCTATCCAAATTTTTGGTGACATGTAAGTGAAAGTACAGGTATTTGAACGGGTTCTCCCGGGCCTTCTCGGCTTCGGGTGCCAGTCCGGCCCGATGGGATTTTGGGGCGTGACAAAAGTGGTATTAGAGTGGTTCGTCCTAGTGAGTCTACAAAGCCGTGTCTACGTAGAGTCTTGTTTATCGTTGTGTTGTGCACCACATCTATAAACAGGAGGCTATGGACATTTAGGAATTGTTTCTTTTCTTCATGTATTAGATCGTGCGATAGAGCTTATATAGTATATGAAGTCATAGTTGACCACTGAATCAGTTTGTTTCTCTCATTATAGTAATGATGCCGGTTACCAGAAGCATGAATACCGGTAAGCAAGTAGATGTGGCTGCCGGAGAGGGGACTAGTAAGTCACCCACTATACCAGCTAATCAAAGTGAGGCTCCAGCTGAGCATGCATCAGAAACTTCCCCCAGTCCGGAAGAAATAAGGGGGAGGAGAACTATATCCCCAGAGCCACCTATTAATGCTGTTGATCAAGATCGTAGAAATGCAGTACAACTTTTGACTCATATAGTTGCGGGGTAAGTCCAAGGGCAAGCTATTCCAGCCGCGGGTTCTAGCGGTACTGATAGGGTGGCTAGTCTTCGGACACAAGATTTTCTTAAGATGGATCCGCCTACTTTTACCGGATCCGATCTTAACAAAGATCCGCAGGACTTTATTGATCAGATCCAAAGGGCCCTAGAGATGATGCATGTATCGGGCAGAGAGACAGTGGAGTTAGCCGCGTATAGATTCAAAGGTGAGGCTATATATTGGTATGAAGACTGGAAACGGTCAAGGGGTATTGATGCACCCCCAGCTACTTGGAAAGAGTTCAAAGAGGCATTTATTGATCATTATCTTCCATATGAGATTCGTCAGGCCCGTGCGGATCAGTTCTTAAATCTTCGGCAGGGTAATACAAGTGTGAGGGAGTATAGTCTTCGATTTAATTCCTTGTCCAGATATGCTCCTAATGTTATAGCTACTATGGATGACAGAGTTCATCGGTATGTGAATGGATTGGATCCGTATTTGGTTAGGGATTGTACTATTGATGCACTGAATAAAGACATGGATATAGCTTGGATCCAAGCATTTGCACAGAAAATGGAAGATCAGAAGCAAAGAAGAAAAACACAGGAATTTGAAAGCGGATCTTCTAAGAGGGCCAGATCTACAGGGCAGTTTATGGCGCCACAGGGAGGTTTTAGACCTCAATTTTCTGCTAGACCACCTAGGCCATTATTTTCTTATTCTGCAGCTAGTGCTCCACCACAGCATCAGGGATTCAGAGGTAGTCAATTTGGGCAAAGAAGTGAGGGTCATAGTTCGCGATCTGTGGGTTATCATGGGCAAGGGAATATGAGCCAATCGAGACCTCCTCGAGAGCCATGCAATAAATGTGGAAGGCATCATATGGGCGTATGTCGAATGGGAACAAATGTTTGTTATTGGTGCGGTATGACGGGGCATATGATGAGAGAATGCCCACGAAGGGGCGCAGGTGGCATAGCACGACCTTCGGGATCAGCTGTTGCATCATCGTCACCGGTATCTTATTCTGGTAGGGGCGCACAACCTGCGAGTCACGCTAGAAATGGAAAAAGAGTCGCCAGTTCCAGCGGGACTCAGAATCACACTTATGCTTTAGCGGATCGACAGAATCTAGAGGCTTCCCCAGATGTGGTTACGGGTACGTTGTCCATATTTTCATTTGATGTATATGATCTAATTGATCCCGGTTCTACATTATCATATGTTACTCCTTTGGTTGCTGGAAAGTTCAAAAGAACCCCCGAGTTGTTAGATAAGCCGTTGGAAGTGTCTACCCCGGTTGGGGAATCTATTATTGCTAGAAGAGTTTATAAAGATTGTGTAGTAACTGTGTGTGATCGAGACACGATGGCCAATCTTGTGGAACTAGAAATGGTAGATTTTGATGTTATAATGGGTATGGATTGGTTGGCGTCTTGTTATGCCAAAATTGACTGTTGTACAAAAAAGATGTATTTACATTTTCCTAATGAAGCAGTTATTGAATGGCAAGGTAAGATTGGCGCACCAAGAGGTAGATTTATTTCTTATTTCAAAGCGAGAAAAATGATTTCCAAGGGCAACATATGTCATTTAGTTAGAGTAAAGGATACGGAATCGGAATCACCAGATCTTCACACTGTACCAGTGGTAAATGAATATCCTGATGTATTCCCTGAGGATCTTCCAGGCTTACCTCCTGAACGAGAAGTAGAGTTTGGTATTGATGTAATACCAGGCACCCAACCAATCTCCATTCCTCCATATAGAATGGCCCCAGCAGAATTGCGAGAATTGAAAGAGCAATTGAAAGATTTGCTAGAGAAGGGATTCATAAGGCCTAGTATGTCCCCCTGGAGAGCACCAGTGTTATTTGTGAGCAAAAAGGATGGCTCGCTGAGGATGTGTATTGATTATCGGCAATTGAATAAGGTGACCATTAAGAATAAATATCCTCTCCTAAGAATTGATGATTTATTTGATCAGTTACAGGGCGCTAAGTGCTTTTCTAAGATTGATTTGAGGTCAGGTTACCACCAAGTGAGGGTCAAAGAAAAAGATATACCCAAAACAGCTTTCCGAACAAGGTATGGTCATTATGAGTTCCTAGTTATGTCATTTGGGCTAACAAATGCACCTGCAGCTTTTATGGATTTGATGAATAGGGTGTTTAAGCCATTCCTGGATGTATTTGTGATAGTTTTTATAGAGGATATTCTAGTTTATTCTAGATCAGAAGAGGACCATGCCAATCACTTACGACAGACATTGTAGACTCTTCGTGATTGTAAGCTTTATGCAAAGTTCTCTAAATGTGAGTTTTGGTTAAAGTCGGTGGCATTTTTGGGTCATATTGTATCTAGTGAAGGGATAAAGGTTGATGCTCAAAAGATAGAAGCTGTGAAGAACTGGCCAAGGCCCACAACGCCTACGGAGATTCGTAGTTTTCTCGGGTTGGCCGGTTATTATAGAAGGTTTGTTAAAGACTTTTCTTCTATTTCAGCACCCTTAACCAAGCTAACGCATAAAGCATCCAAGTTCTAATGGAATGATGCGTGTGAGGAGAGTTTCCAAGAATTGAAGAACAAGTTGATTTCTACACCCGTGTTGGTACTTCCAGAAGGCACCGAAGGGTATACAGTGTATTGTGATGCTTCTAGAATTGGTTTAGGATGTGTATTGATGCAGCATGGTAAGGTAATAACATATGCTTCTAGACAATTGCGGCCACATGAGAAAAATTACCCCACACATGATCTTGAGCTGGCAGCGGTTATCTTTGCTTTAAAAATATGGCGCCACTATTTATATGGGGTTCATGTTGATATATATACTGATCACAAGAGCTTGCAATATATTTTTAATCAGAAGGATCTAAATTTAAGGCAGCGGAGATGGCTTGAACTATTAAAGGACTACGATGTTGATATCCTGTACCATCCAGGGAAAGCAAATGTGGTAGCTGATGTGTTAAGTCGTAAGGCTATGATGGCGCCTATAGAAAGGCAAGGGATGGTTAAAGATCTTCATCAATTAGCTAGTCTAGGAGTTCGTCTTCTCGAAACTCCGAACGAGGAGCTTATTGTGCATAATGCCGTGGAATCCTCATTAGTAGCTGAGGTGAAAGAGAAGCAAGATGCAGATCCTATTTTATTACAGCTTAAGGAGAAAGTTCAGAGTGGTGCGACCAAGGCATTTGAGCTTACGCGAGAAAGAGTACTTCAGTGCCAAAACCGATTGTGTGTGCCGGATGTAGACGGGCTAAGAAAGAAGATTATGACAGAGGCACATTTTTCAAGGTATTCCATTCATCTAGGATCAACCAAAATGTATCAAGATTTGAAAGATATGTATTGGTGGAATGACATGAAAAGGAACATCGCAGAATTTGTAGCTGAATGTCCAAATTACCAATGAGTTAAAGTGGAACATCAAAAGCCCGGAGGCTATATGCAATGCATAGATCTTCCAATTTGGAAGTGGGACATGATCAACATAGATTTTGTTACAGGTTTGCCTCGTACAGCTCGGAAATTTGATTCTATATGGGTGATTGTGGATAGGCTTACTAAATCCGCACATTTCTTACCCGTTAAGACCACTTACATAGTTGAAGAATATTCGAAGCTGTATGTTAAAGAAATAGTCCAATTACATGGAGTGCCAACTTCTATTATATCGAATCGGGGAACTCAATTTACTGCAAACTTTTGGAAGTCTTTCCAACGGAGTTTGGGAACACAAGTGAATCTGAGTACAGCTTTTCACCCTCAGACGGATGGACAAGCAGAGCGCACCATTCAAACACTTGAAGATATGCTACGAGCATGTGTTATGGATTTTAAAGGCAGCTGGGATGATCATTTACCTCTTATTGAGTTTGCCTACAATAATAGCTATCATTCAAGTATCAAAATGGCACCATATGAAGCTTTATATGGGTGGAAGTGTAGATCACCAATAGGATGGTTCGAAGCGGGTGAAACTCTTATGTTCGGACCGGATCTTGTGTATCAATCCATAGAAAAGGTCAAGGTGATTCAGCAACAGTTGAAAATAGCTCAAAGTCGACACAAGTCATATGCGGATAGTAGAAGAAGAGAGCTAGAGTTTTTGTTAGGCGATTGGGTATTTTTGAAGGTATCACCAATAAAAGGGGTGATGAGATTTGGCAAGAAAGGAAAGTTGAGTCCACGATATATAGGCCCATATAAGATTATTCGAAGATGTGGGCAAGTTGCTTATGAATTAGAGCTACCCCAGGAACTCTCATTAGTGCATCCAGTATTTCATGTATCGATGCTTCGAAAGTGCATTGGAGATCCGTCCCTTATTACTTCTACTGAAGATGTGCAAGTAACAGAAGATCTTACCTATGAGGAGATGCCTATTTCTATATTAGATTGTCAAGTTAAGAAGATGATAAATAAAGAAGTAGCATCGGTGAAAGTACTTTGGAGAAATCAACAAAGGGAAGAGATTACATGGGAAGCGGAGGAAGCAATGAAATCGAAATACCCTTATTTGTTCAAAGGTGAAAAAGAAGTGCAAGGAGTGTAACTGAGACACTAACAAGTGAGTTTTTACATATGCATAATATCTATATGATGACGTGAATATCAATTATGAATTCGAACTTGTTTCGGCTAAATTACTACATTTACATTCGAGGACGAATGTCCTTAAAGGGGAAAGGATGTAACACCCCATACTTAATTATGTGCATTAGCCATGGTTATATGTGTCGGAGTATATGTATTGATCCTAAGTTAGGTATATATGAGTTTGAGTATGAGTATTGATTATTTTGAGATGGTTTCAAGTGTATAGTTTGATTATATGTGTATGGGAATCGACTTTATTTATACCAGAATTTTCCCGTCGATGGTTCCATACGAAGTTTATTGAATAATCTTTCCAACAATATAAACATTTTCAAAAATGGATAAGTTTCGGATATAATCGAGCACATTTGAAACTATAAAACGGCGGTCGGGATAATTGTGAACAGTAAATGTGCAGGAAATTCAAACTACTGAGGCCTGCCAGTTTTTTGGGTCGACTTTGAATGATCATAACTCCCTCAATATAATGAAATGGGAGAGATACCAACTATAAAAACAAAGATCTTTGAGTCTTCTTTCCAATACAATTGGTTTCATCCAAATCCAACATCTAAGTAAGGAGTTATACTCGTTTTACTTCAGCCTCTCAAAACAGTTTTTTAGGGTCAACTTCAAACGATCATAACTCCTTGTACAGGACGAAATGGGTGGCCTACTTTATATTAAATGAAAGAACTTTGAATTATCTTTCCAACAATATCAATTTCACCCAAATCCGATATCGGAGCAAAGAGTTATGGCCGATTTACTTTAGCCTGTCAAAGCAGTCCACCATGGACAGATTCGGACTTAAAATTTTAAGGGCAATATGGTCATTTTCCATCACCTCATAGACGAAAATTGGTCTTTATATACATACACTTAGCCTCATATCCATCATTTTCATCTAAATTATTGAAGAATAAGGAAACCCTAGCCTAAGTTCAACTCCAATTATCTTGTGATTCAACCGTAGAAAATTCAAATTGATTCCATAGATGTGTTCACCGTCTCAAGGGCTTCGAGAAGCACCCCTTATTTGGGCCAACAGGACTTCAAAATCAAAAGGGCCATTTTATGGTAAGGATGTAAATTATGTTGGTGTTATTTATATGGATATGTATATATATATATATATATGCATGTGAGCATAAGAAGTATGTTATTTGATTGTTGTTGAAAGATGATTGGAAATGATGTTGGATCATTCTTGTGCATGGTTGGATTACGTTGAATTGTGAAAGGATTTGGTGTGATGATGTGGTATTGAAATGATGATTATATATATATATACACATAAACCTATTGTTCAAGTTGGTTTTTGGAATGTTTTGCAAATATTGGTTGTATGGAATTACGGAAGAGAACTGTGGTGTTGGGTTGCTAATACTAGATGCCAAACATTTCATTGTAGATAAGTGATTTGTAAAGGCGGGAAGTTGTGTTGAATTGGTATCCGAATCTACGACGAGGTATGTAAAGCATACTCTAACGATGTTCTTTGGCATGAAAACACCAATGTTCCATCAAGTAAGATTCCAAGGTTGTCCAAAAACATGTATTGTTCTACATTACCAACGAAGTTGTTTCCATTCTATAAAGTGTCAAAATGTTTCATTGATATACCAAAAGGCTCCTATTTCATTGTTGTGATATTGATGATTCTGAAACACATTGTTGATGTACCAATGAGTCCTTATTACATCGTTATTGTATAGAAGGTCTATTACTTACTTCCTATTGATGTATGGTTGTTCCAAAGGTACTATATTGGCATGAACACTAATGTAATAATCTCAAAAGCTTTTGAACTAAGTTATTGGAAAGATCTCTTATGTGTGTTACTTGATATACGTGTGGGTGGTATCCCAAGGGCATAAGCCTAGCATGGGTCGATCCCTATTTATGTGTTTATGGGTGGTATCCCAGGGGCATAAGCCTAGCATGGGTCGATCCCAGTTGATATGTACTGGAGGCAGCCTAATGGTCACACTACGGTACAGTATTGATTATTGTTAGGTGGTTGGAGGTTCGGGAGGAGGAGGTAATGACGAATGATAATTGTAAAGAATGAAATGAACGAATATATACCGTTCCACAAATGTGTTTGAATTCAAGAACCCAATTCAGATTAATGATTATGTACATGATCCTAAAAGTGTTTATGAAGTGTGGTTCACTTCTATTATGATTTATTCACTTGCGTCTGATTTTCTTGATCCCCTATATCACATATGATTATTTACAGCTTTACATACTCAGTACATATTTCGTACTGACGTCCCTCACGGGGGACCTGCATTTCATGCTACAGGCACAGGTGCTTCAACTCACTCACAGCATAGATAGGAGCCAGGTCATACAGCTATTGTTGGTGAGCTCCAGTTTGCTTCGGAGCTTTCCGAGTCGGTTCCTTATATTTTGTTATTGTACAGGAGTCATGTGTGGGCGGGGGTTTGTCCCGACCCTAGTGATGTCATGTATATATATCCTAGAGGCTTTGTAGACATAAGGAAGGGTAAAGTCATGGAAGTTTATATAGTGATGTTATATCTGTATACGTGGTGGCCCCGACGGCCAAGTGTTATATATATATATCTATATATTTGTGCGTGTTGTGCTGATACAGGTAGTTAGATTCTTCTATATGCAGCGAAGTGCTGTCCAAATTTTTGGTGACATGTAAGTGAAAGTACAGGTATTTGAACGGGTTCTCCCGGGCCTTCTCGGCTTCCGGTGCCAGTCCGGCCCGATGGGATTTTAATTGCACCAATAATGTCTGAGGGGTAATGTATGCATAATAACAAAATCAAGCATGTAAAATAAATATAGTAGCAAAAAAAAAAAGTACTAGACAATTAAAAAGAGAACAAGTAACAACAAATAATACAATAGTTAAAATAAAAAATACAACTAATAATACTAAAATAAAATAATAAGATAGTGATTTTGTAATAAAAACATTACAATTAAGGAAGTTAGACAATAATACACTAGTAGTTAGTAAGCTATTCTAATCTTTTCGACCTTCATATCTTTTATCTAAATACTTCTTCTTGCTAAAATATATTTAAATCATACATATCGTGTCAAATTACATCTCTCCAAAATTTCTTTCAACCTACCAAATATCATATTTCTATTGATGCATAATATTATAGTTATTTTCTTAAAACTTCCTTATCCATATTTCTATAGATGCATAATATTATAATTATTTTCTTAAAACTTCCTTATCCATTCGAACTTTGGCATTACATAAATTCAAGCAAATGAATTATACGAAAAGTCAAACCAAAAAAAAAAAAAAGGAGCATGCTTTCGTGGAGCTAGTAGAAACTTCACGAAGATGCTTTTGCATTTTTATTTCTAGAGGACTCCAAGTCATATCAAACAAGAGTAGTTGAATAATAAATTCTTCATTTATGTAAAATGAATAACCATAAAACTTAATTTTGGATATGTTATAAAATAAAAGATCACAAAGCAAGGAAAGTACATAAATAAAGAGATATTAATATAATTTTCATTTAGTAAAAGAAGATACTTGTATATATATTGACTAGTATCGTTTAGCTCATGCTAAGCTCGGGTCCAAATTACATTAATATTTATATTGTAATTTTTTTAACTTGCTATTTTGCTATTTGTTTGTTTTGCACCATTATATTAGTTAACTGTCTAGTTTGATTATTTTTTAATACTTTTAATATATTAAATTATATATCTGTTTCAATTTTTGTCTTATTTTTTTAGTTCGTTTTTGAAAAATATCTCTTTTCTACTTGGGTTAATTTCAATTTTTTACATGGTATGTTTAAGATAAAAACATCAACAAATATTTTGATCCTTGCTACATATTTTTAGTTTAAGATCATAAAATTTAAAAATATTCATTACTTTTTTTTAACATTATATTAAGTCAAAAATCAAATAAATAAATTAAAATGGAGGGAGTAAAAAATTTTATAAGTTATAAATAATATTTTTTATATATGGTTCTTTCTTTTATCTTTCAAAAAAATGCACACATGAAAATTTTTTGCCTTTTTATTTTACTGAAAGTTTTTGAGTGAAGCCTTTAATGATCTAAATTAATTTTTGCCTTAGGTATAATTAAAATCATTTTTTTCTCAAATTAAACTTTACATTGGATAATTCATTTTTTTTATGAAAAATAACACAATATTTTTTTAATAAAAAAAATTTGATGCTACAAACTATTGTATGATTTATGATAAATTAAATAATTAAAAGTCAGACTCAATAAAATACTTTTTATAGATGTTTCTTCAATGAGTCCTTACAAGTTTATTTAAGCTTTTCAAATTTCTTGTGAGGATTAAAAAAGTATTCATTTAATTAAATTACTATTATCTCATATAAAAGATGACAACAAAATTTTGAATTAATTCTAAATTTAGTTGGATAAATAGATATTTTATAGTGTTACTTATCACTTCTTTATGACTCATCATTTTTGTATAGCATTTTAAATATTCATGTAATTGTTCGAAGTTACTAAAATGGGTGAGATCTTAAAAGATCATTAAAAATTAATTAAAGATAAAATAGACAAAATACAGTCATTTGAGGACTACCAAAATGAGATGTTCTTTCTTATATATAGTCTAGTTTTATAAGACCCGTGCTAAATCCATGCCCCAAACTTTGTACAAATACTGTGTGAATAAAGAAGAGGAAAAAAGAGGGTTAAAGATAAATACTAAGAAAGAAGAAAAAAAGTGATGAATTATCCATGTAATAGATAAAAGTTCTTCACTGTCAAAATGTTTTTTTTCTTAAATTATGTTAAATAAAAGTTCATATAAAATATTTATTTTATTAAGGATAATTTCATTTATAAAAATTAATTAAATAGTTAATTATGATTAAAAAAATTAACAAAAGATGGTTAGATTAAAGTTTTTGGTTTTGCGAGTAGCAAAGGAAAAAATTAAAGCTTTTTGGTCTTGTACCTCATAAAGCATAAAGTACAAGTAACTTAATAAATAAAATAATTAAAGGATATTTAACATTTATATTTTGTAATTGACTTGATTAAATAATATATAAGTATGAGAAACAAAACATTATAATGAAAAATTCTAGAAATGACTTATTAGTTAGTTAAACAATATGAGAATTTGAATGGTTGAATTGATTAACTACCTAAAATTCACTTTGTTGGTAAACATCTGATTTTTTACTTTTTAATCTCCTCCCTAATTTTTCTTGCCCTACTCTCAAATGTTATTTTTTTAAATAATTAATTAAATAATTAAAATTATAAGAAAAACCTTAAAAATAACTTCTCATACTATGACACATGCACTAAGTGCAAAGATCCATATAGAAAGAAAGAAGACAAAGTAACTTCATCTATATCAACCAAATGTTATAATATTATAAGATTAAGAAATTAATTAAATTACTATAAAAGGTAAAATCATGACATAAAAGTAATTAATTTAAAATATTAAAATTAAGTTGGAAACTTTTGTGAGGACTACCAAAGTCTTTGGATTGTCTCTTATATATAATAGTAACTAGATATTGAGGGGCCGTGCTACGACTCAATATATGTTATATTTTAGTCTCAATTTGTGTGACACAAATAGAATTTAGATAATTAATCATATTTTAATATGTTTTTAGATATTTTAAATTGTTAACTATTGTAATTTATAATACTTTTTATGTAATTTTTAAATAATATATATATGTTGCTCTCCTTGTTCAAACTTTTGTTGCATTGATAGTAAATTATATTTTCAAAATAACTTAAGTTTTAATTATTGTGATTTATAATATTTTTTCTTTTATTCCTATTTAAGTGACACTGGCATAATTTCGAGAGTCAGTGAAAATTTTTATATCTTTTAAAATCTTTAAGTTATTAATTATTTTATTTTATAATATTTTTTTTACTTTTTTTAAATATATTACAGATTTTTTTTTTTTTTAGATATTTTAAGTTTTTAACATTGTAATTTATAACACTTTTAATGTAATTTTCAATAATATATGCTACTCTTCATGTTCAAATTTTTTGTCGTATTGATAGTCATTGTCTGTCCTGACGACTCGTGGTCTTCAATCATTGCTCCTGGAGCTTCACTTTGTCAACCTTCAGGACTTTTATCTACTGTGCTCAGAATGAATTTACACCACAGCTCATAGTCACTCATAATGAGTCATGGTGAGTCTTCACTTCATTCCTGAAACTCAGCGTGGACCATTATTAACATCATGACTCTGGAAATAAGTCGTTAGGTGACTAAACAATTCATTGCCTGGTCAACACTTGCATTTTTTTTGGATTTTTTCATCCTTTTCTAGTCATAACCACTTCCAACCTAATTCACCCGCGACATACCCAAAACACACATCATATCTGACAAAAATGACCTAATTAAATGCATATTTTCACTGTTTTAAGCATTGAAAGTGCCATGAAACCATGGTTCATCAAACTCTTAACTTAGAATGTTTGCATTTCCTTAGGCAAAAACACAAAACAAAACAAATACGATGCTTAACCAGGAAGATCATAAGACACCTATGACAGTCGATTATCAAGTTTGGTTCAAAACTCATTACCCTCTCCTACTATTAACTTTTCAAAATCCAACTGTGTATCGATGAAGCAGAACAACGTGACCTAAAAGAATCAAGTTATTCCATTACATTAGCAACAAACAACCATGTATATATAGAAGTCACACTATCCTAACAAAGAAATAATCTAACATTGCATCCCAGGTACCCTCATAATCAAAGAAGTCTCAATCACTCAGATGGATCAACAAATTAATGCAGGGATGGTCAAGATATGATCTGACTAATAAAGAAGTTCCAGTAGTATGCACAGAATGTCATAGGCTTATCCTTATTTTCTTTACCTTAGTTTACATACATTTGGGTTAGGATCACTATAGGACTTTATTTGTCTTGTAACTTAGGCTTGGGGTTGGTATGGTATATTTGGAAAATTTTTAGTGACTAATCCTCTTTAGAACTACAATTACTTTGGGGTCCACTTATTTACCAACTTTCTTTCAATCCAATCTTATTTCTCCGCTTTTATTCTTTTATTGCTCATTCAAGATGAGTCTGGTTTCTTTTATTATTTCATTGTAATTTTTTTCTTTTTTTTTTTAATTTCTTTCTACCACATCCAACCCTACTTTCTTTTTTTATTCACACCCTTCTTCATATCCACTTCCACTTGTGTACCCTTATGATAGCTACCCTCAACTTAGGAGATTTACTTGAGTTGAGGTGCACAATGTCCAAGGAGGACCAGGGCCAAAACAGGTTCATTGCAATTAAAAATGGGAAGGTGAATGGTGTAAATAAGAAAATAGGTCTACTTAGGCTCAAAATTGGGATCAAGGAATACTTCTTTAAATTTGGTTGGATATTTAGGCTATAATTAGACTAGTTGAAAAAAAGTCCTATGATCCTTTCCTAATCGACTATCCTTGAAGCTAGGCAAGACTAACCAGGCAACTTCTGTATTCCACACACACAGGGAACTAGGAAACATCTCCACAAAATGGTACAAGATCACATGGCAAGTTACTATCTATTATGTTCATGCAATGGTTAGCCATGATTATTATGTTCCTAATTCTAATGTCATCACGAGATTCACGGTGGTTGCATGTATACACATATCACACAATTGTAATGTAAATTTTTAGGAGGGGTATCATTTTATCAAATAATTTAAGCACATTCACACAAAACCTATCAACTGCCTTTGGTGTAAATTTTCTTTCCAATTAAACAACAACACAACACATCACCAAACAAAACACATCATAAAATATTTTTTACCTTAGATATGCCAGTTTATATAAAAATCACAATCGATAGGAAAAGAAGTACGACAACAAAAACCCGCGGCGGCTATGTGGTAAATCCCTACTGCCAACTAAGAAACTATACACTGTCCCCAGTGCGTGACTAGAATATAAAACAAATAAGGTAAAGACATACCTGGGCACACTAGGCGTCGGCTCATGCAGTGTCAGCTTGGAGGTCTCTAAACAAACCTCGATCTCATTTAGGCTAAACAAGTAATAGACCTAATGGTGTCCGATATGCTCATATCAATAGTGGTGCCGGCTGTGGATAGTGCACTCAATGGTACCTGTGGGATGAGAGCAGTTCTCCCAGTCAACTCTGCTGCATGTAAAATTATCTCACCAGCAACTCGGGAGCTATCGGATGCCATCGCATCTTTCGAACCTTGGTCTGATGGTTCTGCTTAGGCTAAGTACTGGCTGCCTTAACAGTCTTAATATTTCTCTTCTCTCTTTTCTTACTTCTCTTTCTCTTTCTTGTCCTATCCCATTATCAACTACAGTATCGATGTTTGATCTCCCAACTCCCCACATATCAAGAACCTTCTCCATAACAATCTTTTAAATAATTAACATCGAGGGAAAAATTCCACCATACATATCCTCAATAGCAGCTCCAAGAGTGGTTAGCTCATTATGTATCCTCTGTGAATTTGGGGACTAAACATCTGCTAGTTTTTGGTCGATCAGACTTTCAAACTCATACAATTGGGTCTGCATGCTCCTTATCTAATTCTTAATCTCGCTCTGAACACATGGCTTAACCCCTCCTCAATAAGCTTCACCTTTGCCTCTACAGGGCCCAATCTCTTCTTCACCTCAACAAAGAATGACTGCGGCACTAAAGCATAACCATGGGGGACGACCTAAAAGTTAATGGTCTGGACATAGAAGGTGGTGTCGACGTCTAGGATGTACCTGTTTCATCTAAAGTCTGAGGCTTAAACTGTGTAGTTTTAGCAGGGGTATCACCTATGTTAGTGAACCCCAAAATATCAATACTAGGCCTTTGGTTTGAAGTACATCACCAAGAAATGTTGCTCCTACCTTTTTAGCCTTAGATTTGAGGTTCGCAATATCACGAATCAACCCCAAATCCATAGTACATTATGACTAGAGAAATTGGTCAACCCCTGGAATCTCTGGCACTCTCGTATCTAAACATATCTATGTTAAAAAAAACGGGAATTCTATGGGCTGTCAGTGCTCACTGTTTGATTGAGGATCTCCCATGCTATCCACTTATCTATATATAATACGTAGCCCTCTATGATGCCTGTGATCAAGGCTGCTCAATATAGACTCAATACATTATATTGATAAGTAGGAATCAATATATAAAACACAAACATCCACCATGCCTTTGCCGTAAAGTTTATACTGCTCTTCATAATCGATAACGAGGTACCAACACCTTCAACTGGCTAAAGAGCCTGATCCCACTTCGCAATAAGAAAATCGGCCATCCATTGGAAGTGCATAAGCTTGTCCTCTGACCCAATCTATTTTAACTTTACCTTCCGCATTTCATCCTCATGGTAATTAAGCTCAATTGTGTTGGCCGATAACTGCAATTTCGGCCCATGGAGAACTTTGGAGATCATCTACGTAGAGATGTTCACCCAAAATCCTCTAATCATAACATCCACCAATGGGTCACCACCCTTCCATAGCCATCTCTATAGATACAATCTCTTAAATTTAATTTGATATACAACATAGAACTCACATACTAATGCTTTGCTGTACTATTCCAGTGCTTTGTCCATTCATTCAAAATTGTATCATCTGAACTGAGCATCAAATTCAGGAATCTCAGACATGTATATGGTGATTAGACTTTGCTCTAAGTAGAGACCGCTCTATGGTTTTCTCATAGAAGTATTTATGGAAATATCCTTATCATATAAGGCTTGCATTATGAGGTAACCCCATAAGTTGATGATGGGCACTACAATAGGCTCTATCTATAGTGGTGCAGTAGGTGGCAGTGGTGGATGGGATGTATCTCAACTAGAGTGTAAGACTCCATAAAATTCTCTCGTAGAATGAGCCTTAGGGCATGTCAAGTGATGCATAATTCTGGCTCTAAAAGATTGAGAAGTGACTTCCTAAGTGAGTATCATGTTAACCATATAGAATTTTCCTAATTTCAACTTTTTATCACATGGGAAATTTGATAAGCTTTCCGTCGATATAAGATTTGCCCAAATCCGATACCCGGGTAAGAAGTAGTCGTAAAACAACATCATTTTGGTGCTTGGCGCATCGCGGAGAGGGTCTATTTGACAATTGTCAATTTCCAGTAGAACTTCGCGATAGTGGTGTATTATGGAGGACCCCAATTTCCTAATAGTCAATTTACAATGGCCTGGCACGATTGTGACGTATCGCGCAAAAGTTCCAGGTCCCAACTAGTGGGACAACATGATGGCTCTGCATCGCGGTGACTACCAGATTACCATTTGTAAATTTCCAGTAAGCCACTACAATAGTGGCGCATTGTGATGGCCCATAAAATTGGGTTCACAGTTCAATTTTTCCAGCTTCATACAGAAGTTAAAAAGGGCACTTTGGACTTTTTCCAAGCCTCTTAAACTGTGCAAAAACCAAATTGAAGTCATTTACAAGCATTCCAAGAATCTCAATAATCCACCATAGATTTTCTAAATTGAGTCAAGATTCAAGGTTTCCAAGTCAAGGGCTTCAAGAACCCTTATTCAAGCGTACGAATAGAGTTCCAAAAGCGAGAGTTCATCCAAAGCTTCTAATTCAAGGTATGTGGGGTTTTGAACAAGGGTAATCCTTTAACCCTTATGCCAAAGGTTTATTTAAACTACAATTCTTTGCAATTTATGAGATTTTACATGAAATTGAATTGGGATTTTTCACCCATTATTATTGATTATAATATTTTGATGCTTCCCATGAATTGAGAGTCTAATGGCAAGATTTTCATATGTTTTTTTGAGAAATTACAACTGGGTATATACTCCATGATTTTAATCCTTGAGAAGTTAATAGTTGAAATATTTGAAACATTGAAGTATATGAGTATGTTGAGATTTTGAGATAAATTGCTGAAATTTTCAGATTTCTATATGAGTTATGAATCTATATGCTATCTATTATGCTTTTGATGAGTTCTAACTTGAGATTTAACTATGGGTTATTAAGTCCTACATGAGACTCGAGATTTTATGAACTATTGTGCTATAGCACCCATGATTTGAGTATTCTAAGATTATTGAGAAATGTTTTAACGTAATGGTCATTGAGTTTTGAAATTCACTCTATTATATGAGATTACAGGTTTGATTATTGGGTTCTTATTGAACCATGAAATTATTCTAAAGTGGATTTTCATGAGATGAGCAAGATAAACTAAAGGGAGTAGTATTTAGCACTGAGTTGGGTAAGTTACCACGGTTTTTTACCCCAGAACTATGTGCCACCGTAGGTTGGGTCTAAGGTAAGATGATTATTGGGCCTAAGGCCGAGATATTGGGCCCAAGGCTGAGATAAGTAATCACTGAATTGAGGTTATACTCCATGGCAAAGAGTATGATGCTCCTCCCTAACGTGGGGTCTCTTTCTTAGGAGGACAAAATATTAGACTTCATATAGCTCTCATGGTTTATGTTGGTTAAGAGAATCTCCCTTAAAACTAAAGCTTTGAGATAAGATATTTTTCTTTAAAACTAAAATACTTTCCCTTGATATGAGTATTTTTCCCTAAAACTTGAAATGAGATATTTTTCTAACATGAATGAAATGCCTTCAAGTATGTTCCAAAGTTATATGATTCTGAATTCCAAGTATTTGTGTTCAAAAGAGTTATGATTTCTTGAGCACTAAAGAAGTTTTACCCTCCACAAGACACATGCATGAGTTGAAAGTATTTTCATAAAATTTTCTTTAGACTTGAGTAATGAGAATAAGAGAAGAGTACAAATTTCAAAGCTAAAAGTATAATGACTCACGAGATTATGTTACATGTTCCATTTTACATGATTCATAAGCTCTGCATTTTATACTTATTCAAGCCATGTGAGTCATTACTTATTACATGCACGATTTGATTAAAGAGTATTGATATTGTTTTATATAAATGCATGCACCCCCACATACTCAGTATATTCTCAAGTGCTGATCTATATATACGTCTATATGCTACATTGTCTTATAATATAGGTTCAGGTGCTCAATCCCAACCTCGTCAGTGATTTTCAAGTACCTCTATCTACATTTCTAAAATGGTGAGTTCTTATGGTTCGAGGATGTATATTTAGATATGTCCATATTTTGAGAGACTATGTTGTTATTTCTAGTTTATTTTGAGTCAGTTGGGGACCTGTCCTAATGGCTCTGTAGTTCATGAATTAGTAGAGGCTTTGTCAGACTAGTTATCAGATTGTGGTTGTGTTGAGGTTTCCAGTATTATGGTCATTTGGACCGAGTATTTTCTCTGTATTTTGTTTTATATGATATAACTATGTAGTGTTTGAATTATTTCATCTTAAAATAAGTGTTATTAGTAGAAACAGTCTCAAAGGATTAGCTTGGAGCTACTTGTAGCCTTAAGCACCGTGTTATATCTCGGGAGATAATTTCGGGTTGTTACAAACTTGGTATCAGAGGCTAAGGTTTTAAAGGAGTCCCAGGGAGTCTAACAAGCTGTGTTGAGTAGAGTCTTGATCATTGATGTGTAGCACACTACATCTATTAGCAAGAGGCTATAAGTCATTTTAGGAAAAAGTTATTTCTTTCTTCCAGATTCCATCATGCCTGCAGTTGTCCCTTTCATCTAATAATTCATGCTCTCCTATTTTAGAAAATACCTCTCCGAAGAGCGAATGCTCATGGAAATAATAATGAGCAACCCCAGCCTGTTGATCCCTTGAATGAGACTATGTCTCATACTGTGTTTTAGGCGGCCTTTCAGGCGTTAGCCCAAGCAGTCACTTCTAATATTCAGGCCAATAACCAGGACGCAGTTACAAATTAGCTGGGAGGTAATGTAGCTATTTCTAGGATCCATGATTATATGCAGATAGAGTTTTATGGGTCCAAGGCAGGTGAGGACCCAAAGTTGTACCTTATGGAGGTGAGAAAGATCATGCAGGTGATGTATGTTTCTGAGAAAAAAAGTGTTGATTTGGTGTCTTACAGGTTGAAGGACATATCTTATGACTGGGTTGTATCGTGGATGAAGGGTATAGGTGAGGATGCTGCACCTATGACTTGGCAGGTATTCCAAGATGTATTTTTGGACAAGTTATTTTTGATTGAGATAAGGGAAGCAAAGATTGAGAAATTTATAAACTTGAGGCAGGGATCCATGACTGTTAAGAAGTACTGCTTGAAGTTTAATCAGTTGGTCAGGTATGCTCCTGATTTGATTTCTGACATCTAGGCTTGTATGAGCAAGTTTGTGACCGGTGTTTCTGGGTTAGTACTGAAAGAGTGTAGGACTACGATACTGCACAAGGATATGGATCTGGATAGGTTGATGATGTATGCCCAACAGATAGAGGTAGATAAAATTAGTGAGAGAGATCGAGTGAGGGGTAACAAGAGGGCTAGATCTGAACAACATAAGTATATCTATCCTAAGTTCCATAGAGGGAACCATCCTTAGTTTCATAGGCGTCCATCTATTCCAGTGCCTTCATCAGCTAGTTCTCCCACCCTAGAAGTAGGCAAGAATAAGGGGGCAGATCCTTTATGTCTAGGTCGTAGAACAGTATTAGTAACAGGACCTGTTATCCTCTTTGTACTAAGTGTGGTAGGGATCATCCTGGTGAGTGTTTCATAGCTGACGGGTTATTTTGGTTATGAAAAACAGAGCCACAGATTTAGAGATTGTTCGTATGCTAGGTAGAGGACTAGAGATGCCCGACCACAGGAACAGACTACTAGTACACTAGCTTTCGTCCCTGTTCAGGGCACTTTATCTAGTACTACTGACGGTCAGCGCCAGAATAGATTCTATGCCTTACCATCCCATCAGGAGTAGGAGGACTCTCCCGATGTTGTTACTGGTATGCTTCGCGTCTTTTGTTTTGATATTTATGTGTTGTTGGACCTAGGGTCAAGTCTCTCCTATGTGACCCCACTTGTGCCTGTGAATTTCAAAATGAGTCCTGAAAGGATTTCTAAGCCTTTCCTAGTCTCCACACCAGTAGGGGAGTCAGTTATTTTTAAGCAAGTGTATAAAGATTGTCCTATTACTGTTCTTCATAGAGATATACTTGCTGATTTGGTAGAGTTAGACATGGTGGATTTTGACCTTATTCTGGGTATGGATTGGCTTCATTCTTGTTATGCATCTATAGCTGTTGTACTAGCGTGGTCAAGTTTTAGTTCCCTGATGAGCCAGTTTTTGAGCGGTCCAGGAGTTTGGTATCTCTCAAGAGTTATTTTATCTCCTATATCAAAGACAGAAAGCTAATATCTAAAGGTTGCATCTATCACTTAGTTAGAGTCAAAGACACTAAGTCTGAGGCTCCAACTATTTAGTCAGTCGATATTGTTAATGAGTTTCCAGATGTTGTTCTGGAAGATATCCTAGGGGTACCTCCCGATAGAGAGATAGAATTCAGGATTGACCTTCTTTCCGACACTAATCCCATTTCTATTCTTCCATACCGTATGGCACCTGCGGAGCTTAAGGAGTTGAAAGAGCAACTCAAATATCTTTTACACAAAGTTTTCATAAGGCCCAGTATTTTTTCTTGGGGCGCACCTATTTTATTCGTGCAAAAGAAAGATGATTCTTTGCATATGTGCATTGACTATCGTTAACTTAACAAGGTCATAGTCAAAAATAAATATCCTCTTCCGAGAATTGATGACTTGTTTGAACAGTTTCATGGTGCAAGTTATTTCTCTAAGATAGACCTTAGATCCGGCTATCATCAACTTAAAGTGAGGGAGTGCGATATTTCAAGGATAGCCTTCCGAACTCGCTATGGTCACTTTGAGTTTCTAATCATGTCCTTCGGGCTAGCCAATACCCCAGCTGCCTATATGGACCTCATGAATCAAGTTTTCAAGCAATATCTCAATATGTTTGTCATTATTTTCATAGATGATATCCTTGTGTACTCCCGTAATGAGAATGACCATGTGAGTCATCTTAGAATTATCTTGCAAACCCTCAGAGAGCACCAGTTGTTTGACAAATTCAGTAAGTGTGAATTTTGGCTAAATTCTGTATCCTTTCTGGGTCATATCATTTCAGCCGAAGGTATTAGTGTTGATTTCCAAAAGATAGAAGTTGTAAAAAATTAGCCTAGACCTATCTCTCCGTCTGATATTAGAAGTTTCTTGGGTCTAGCAGGCTACTACCGCCGTTTTTTTGAGGGTTTCTATTTTATTGCGTCTCCCATGACCCGGTTGACCCAAAAAAAGTTAAGTTCCAGTGGTCAGATTTCTGTGAGAAGATTTTTTAGGAGTTGAAGACTCAACTTACTTCAGCCCTTGTGTTGACTTTGCCTGATGGTACAAATAGTTTTGTGGTGTATTGTGATACCTCTAGAATTGGTTTGGGTTATGTGTTGATGTTAAGAGGTAAGGTTATAGCCTATCCCTTTAGACAGTTAAAGCCGCATGAGAAGAATTACCCAACCCATGATCTTGAGTTAGTTGCTGTGGTCTTTGCTTGGAAAATCTGGAGACACTATCTTTATGGTGTTCAATTGATGTGTTTACTGATCATAAGAGCCTGCAGTATGTGTTTACTTAGAGGGAGTTGAATCTTAGGCAGAGGAGGTGGTTGGAGTTGTTAAAAGACTATGATATGAGTGTATTGTATCACCCAGGCAAGGCCAACTTAGTGGCGGATGCCCTTAGCAGATTGTCTATGGGTAGTATTGCTCATGTAGAGAAAGGTAAGAAAGAGTTAACTCACGATGTGCATTTTCTTGCTAGATTGGGTGTTAGGTTGCTTGATTCAGTCGAGGGGAGTACGTTGGTGCAGAGTAGTTTCGAATCTTCTTTAGTTTCGAAAGTGAAGGAGAAGAAAGATTGGGATCCTAGATAGATTGTGTGTTTTATGTCTTGATGATTTGAGGCAGAGGATTATGGATGAAGCGCATGGCGCATGGTATTCTATTCATCTCAACACTACTAAGATGTACTGTGACTTGCAAAAAATCCATTGGTGGAATGGTATGAAGAAGGATATAGCCGAGTTTATAGCAAAGTGTGGAACGTGCCAACAGGTTAAGGTAGAGAACCAAAGACCTAGTGGCGGATGCAAGAGTTTGGTATACCCACTTGGAAGTGGGAGGTGGTGAATATGGACTTTGTAACCGGGTTGCCTCTTTCTCGTCGTTATCATGATTCTATTTGGGTTGTTGTAGACAGGATGACTAAGTCCGCTCATTTCTTGCCTGTGTATACATTTTATACAGCTGAAAATTATGCTAGATTGTATATCCGAGAGTTAGTCAGGCTGCACAGAGTTCCCTCGTCTATCATTTTAGATAGGGGCACTTAATTTACTTCTCAGTTTTGGAGGGCGTTCCAGCAGGGTCTTGGCACCCAAGTTCTTTTGAGTTTCGCTTTTCATCCGCAGACAGATGGTCAGGCTGAGAGGACTATTCAGACCCTGGAAGATATGTTGAGGGCATGTGCTCTTGATTTCAAAATTAGTTGGGATGAGCATTTGCCTTTGCCTATAACAATAGTTACAATGTTAGCACCGGTATGGAACCATTTAAGGCCTTGTATGGTAGGAGATGTAGATCACCCATAGGTTGGTTTGAAGTGGGTGAAGCTACCGCGACTGGGCCTGATGCAGTGTTTAAAGTTATAGAGAAAGTTAAGTTGATTAGAGAGAGGTTGAAGACCACCCAGAGTCGTCAAAAGTCTTATGTCAATGTGAGGAGAAGAGATCTTGAGTTTAAAGTGGGTGATTTGGTAGACTTGAAGATTTTACACATGAAAGGGGTGAAAAGATTTGGTAAAAAGGAGAAGCTTAGTCCCTGTTATGTTGGCCCGTATAGAGTCTTGAGCTGTGTTGGTAAGGTAGCCTATGAGGTTGATTTTCCCATAGAGTTGTCAGTCGTTCATCCTATTTTTCATGTCTCCATGATCAAAAAGCATATTGGTGATTCCGTTGTGGTAGATCCTTTAGAGAGTGCTGATATTCAGAACAGTCTTTCATTCGATGAGATTCCTGGTGAGATATGAGATTTTCAAATTCTTAGACTAAGGAACAAAGAAGTTCCCTTGGTCAAAGTTTTGTGGCGGAACCAGTCTATTGAGGGTGCTACTTGGGAGACAGAAGCAGACATGCGAGCCAAGTACCCGCACCTCTTTTCCACAAGATCAGATTAATCTGAAGGTATTATTCTTCCTTAATTCAGCTCGTCTAATCTAAAGTTTAGCTATATGCATCTATCCTTGTATGAGTTCTTGAAATTTCCAAGGCATTTAAGAGTTTAGAAAGATTCTGAGCCCGTTTAGCAAATTGCTTCAGCTATGTATACTCAGTTTTCCTATGTTCTTAGTCTAACTAGCGACATTCAAGGATGAAGGTTTCCAAGGGGGAGATATTTTAAGACCTCGCAAAATTCTCTCGTAGAATGAACCTCAGGGTATGTCAAGTAAGGTGCAATTCCGACCCTAAAAGATTGAGAAGTGACTTCCTAAGTGAGTATCATGTTAACCATATAGAAATTCCCTAATTTTTACTTTTTATCACATGGAAAATTTGATAAGCTTTCCGTTGATATAAGATTCTCCCAAATCCGATACCCGGATAAGAAGTTATGGCTAATTTAAGTCCTAGTCGTAAAACAATGTCATTTTGGTGCTTGGCGCGTCGCGGAGAGGGTCTATTTGACAATTGGTAATTTCCAATGGAAATCCGCGATAGTGGCGCGTTGCGGAGGACCCTAATTTCCCAATAGTCAATTTCCAGTGGCCTGACGCGATTGTGACGCGTCGCGCCAAAGTTTCAACTAGTGGGACAACGCGATGGATCCGCGTCGCGGTGACTACCAGATTCCCATTTGTCAATTTCAAGTGAGCCACCACGATAGTGGAGAATCGCGGTGGCCTATAAAATTGGGTTCCCAGTTTAATTTTTCCAGCTTCGTATAGAAGTTAAAAAGGGCACTTTGGACTTTTTCCAAGCCTCTTAAACCGTGCAAACACCAAATTAAAGTCATTTACAAGCATTCTATGAAATTTTTCTCAAGTTTTCTCTCAACAAAAACCCTAAGTATCCAAAACCTTTTCAAAGAATCTCAAGAATCCGCCATAGATTTTCTAAATTGAGTCAAGATTCAAGGTTCCCAAGTTGAGGACTTCAAGAACCCTCATTCAAGAGTACGAATAGAGTTCCAAAAGCTAGAGTTCATCCAAAGCTTCTAATTAAAGGTATGTGGGGTTTTGAACAAGGGTAATCCTTTCACCCTTGTGCCCAAAGCTTTATTTAAACTACAATTCTTCGCAATTTATGAAATTTTACATGAAATTGAATTGGGGGTTTTCACCCATTATTATTGATTATAATATTTTGATGCTTCCCATGAATTGAGAGTCTAATGGCATGATTTTCACATGTTTTCTTGAGAAATTGCAGCTGGGTCTATACCCCATGATTTTAATCCTTGAGAAGTTAATTGTTGAAATGTTTAAAATACTGAAGTATATGAGTATGTTGAGATTTTGAGATAAATTGCTGAAATTTCCAGATTTCCACATGAGTTATGAATCTATATGCTATTTTTGATGAGTTCTAACATGAGATTTAATTATGGATTATTAATCCCTACTTGAGACTTGAGATTTTATGAATTATTATGCTATAAGCACCCATGATTTGAGTATTCTGAGATTATTGAGAAATGTTTTGACCTAATGGTCATTGGGTTTTGAAATCCACTCTATTACATGAGATTACAGATTTTATTATTGGGTTATTATTGAACCATGTGATTATTATAAAGTGGATTTTCATGAGATGAGCGAGATAAAATAAAAGGAGTAGTATTTAGCACCGAGTTGGGTAAGTTGTAACGATTTCTTACCTCAGAACTACGTGCCACCGTAGGTTGGGCCTAAGGCTGAGATGATTGTTGGGCTTAAGATCAATAGCCCAAGGCAGAGATAAGTGATCACTGAATTGAGGTTATACTCTCTGGCAAAGAGTATGACGCTCCTCCCCAACGTAGGGTCTCTTTTGTAGGAGGACAAAATGTTGGACTCTATGTAGCTCGTATGGTTTATGTCAGTTAAGAGAATCTCCCTTAAAACTAAAGCTTTGGGATAAGATATTTTCCTTTAAAACTAAAATACTTTCCCTTGATATGAGTATTTTCCCTAAAGCTTGAAATGAGATATTTTTCTAACGTGAATGAAATGCCTTCAAGTATGTTCCAAAGTTATATGATTCCGAATTCCAAGTATTTGAGTTCAAAAGAGATATGAGTTCCTAAGCATTGAAGAAGTTTTACTCTCCATGAGACATATGCATGAGTTGAAAGTATTGCTTAAAGTTTCCTTTAGCCTTGAGTAATGAGAATAAGAGAAGAGCACAAATTTCAAAGCTAAAAGTATAATGACTTACGAGATTGTGTTACGTATTCCATTTTACTTGATTCATGAGCTTTGTATTTTATACTTATTCAAGCCATGTGAGTTATTGCTTATTACATGCATGATTTGATTAAAGAGTATTGACGTTGTTTTATATACATGCATGCACCCCACATACTCAGTACATTCTCAAGTGCTGATCCACATATATATCTATGTGTACATTGTCTTATAATGTAGGTTCAGGTGCTCAGTCCCAACCTCGTCTGTGATTTTCGAGTACCTCTGTCTATATTCCTACAGTAGTGAGTCCTCATGGTTTGAGGACCTATATTCAGACATCTCCATATTTTGAGAGACTATGTTATTATTTTTAGTTCATTTTGAGTTAGTTGGGGACCTGTCCTAACGACTCTCTAGTTCATTGATTAGTCGAGGCTTTGTCAGACTATTTATCAGATTGTGGTTGTGTTGAGGTTTCCAGTATTGTGATCGTTTGGAACGATCATTTTCTCTATATTTCCTTTCATATGGTATGACTATGCTAGTGTTTGAATTATTTCATCTTGAAATGAGTGTTATTAGTAGAATCAGGCTCAAAGGGTTAGCTTAGGGCTACTTGTAGCCTTAAGCACCGTGTGATGTCCCGGGAGGCGATTTCAGGTAGTTACATAGAGTATCACTAGACTCACTTTTTTCTTCCTACGCATTTTCAGACCCCTAGTGTTCGGACTCTCCATTCTCAAACCCATCATCTCCCTCATGATTTTCCCCTCCGAGAGTAGACTCCTCATCTTCACTGTCCTCATCTTTACCATCATTATCAAACTGGGAGTGCGTGGGGTGGTGACTGGCTAGTACTTTTCATTCTTGGCCTGGCCTAGGGTGGTGTGACTTCTTCTGTGACAGCTTTGCTACCTCTAGGTAATTTCTCCTTTGGCTCTACCGCCCCTCCGATTGGGTATTCCTTAAATGGCTCACTAGATTATTCGTCGCCAGTGTTTTCATTTCTCAGATGATGGGTGGGGGTGGGGGCTTTTCTTATGGGAAATTGCTTCTTGGTTGAGTCATTTTTAGGTGCCATTGTACCTAAAAAAAACACACACATTAGTACATCCTGGGAAAAGGAAAGAAAAACAAGAAAAATAAGTACATGTGTTACATGGAATGGGTACCCTACGACCCAGGGTATGAGTTGTGACCTCTGGTCATGAGTTATTATAGGACTCGTGAGGTGGGAAGGTGCATAAATATTATTCACTGGTCAGATAATGAGTCCTCCTAATAAGTTATTATTTTAGAAAATTACTCGTTACCAATACTCTTTGGCAGACCAGAAATAAATACCTGGTGCATTACCCTCCCCAGCCATCATGATTCCTCACCATGAGTCGTATAGTGAGACAATTACCCGGGGTGTGAGTCATGATGTTAATATAATCTACACTCCTATTAACACCCATGTTATCTGTGGCTACGGGTCACATAACGACTCACGAGGTTACCCTACGAGTCGTTATGAGACTTGTAGCTACTGTACATGCAGGTTTAGCAGAGTTGGTTTTGACTTCACATATCCAATGGGTACTCAGACTTACCCATGTTTTTAAACAAGTTTAATCCAACTACTTCTAATTTTGTCATATTAATTCAAGTTTCTCAATAATAAAGGGTGATTTTCAAATTAAAACATGAATATAATCACGGAATCTAAGAATTTCATACAATATTGCACATTGAGTTTCGTAAATATAACTTGTAAACTTACAAACTAACTCAAATAAGCACTTGGATTTGTTAAAGGTTGTCAGGTATCACCCTAGTTCTTGAGAGTGAAGTCCTTGGGAGAATTTTGTGAACTTTGTGAAGTGAGGATGATTAATGTTTGCAATAGTAAATGTTATTGGAGAGGTTTTGTGGAATGGAGGGAGTCCCCGGTTTTAAAAATGGGAATTTTAACCATTTAGATCAAACTTCCTTAATTAAATCATATGTACCGATCGGATTGACCCGCTACAATATAGGGATTGGTAATGATTCCATGTTATGATTCGTGATGTTACATAACGAACCATAAACTCCCTCCATTATGACTGGAACCTTACCTTGATATCCAGTCATAACAACTTAACGTGATGAGTTTTCTATCCCTGACAATGACTCATTTTGAGAGTCGTTATGACTCCAGAGACCAAATACCTGAGAGTGGCTTGAGTTCCTTCTGGCTATGACTCTAGGCATGAGTTGTAAGGTCTGATAATGAACCGTGAGGTGAGTCGTATGGCTTGGAACCAAAAAAAAATTTCTAGTTTATTTTTACAATGTCCAGCCCTACACACTAAACACACAAATTACCCTATAATGAAATAAGTACAAAACATGGGTTGCCTCTTACGCAACACTTGATTTAATGCCGCAGCACGACATAGATAGGTTGGATACTTAGATTTTACCAACATACCCCATGGTTTAATTCTTATGTAGTACCTAATTTAACATTGCAACACGGTGCAATTGCCTTGGTTACTCAGACCTCATCAAGGTCCATATCGGCAACCACTTTCACTTCCTCAGGGTTTGCCATATAGTGCTTCACCCATTGCCCATTCACTTTGAATGAAGCTTCACCATCATGCTCTAACTCAATAGCATAATTTAGGGTTACTAAAACAATAGTGAATGGTCCATACCACCTTGACTTCAACTTGCCAAGAAATAAGCGAAGCCTTGAGTTATATAATGAAGACCAAATCATGGGGCTTAAACACCCTTTTTTCTATTTTTTTGTCATGATACAAATTCATCCTTTCTTTGTATATAGCTGAACTATCATAAGAACAGAGACAAAATTCATCCAACTCATTCACCTTGCTCAACCTCAATGTAGTTACATCATGCTACTCAAAATTAAGATTTTTAATGCCTATCGGGCCTTATGTTCAAGTTCATCTGACAAGTGGCATGCCTTTCCATATACAAGCTAATATGGGGAGGCACCTATGGGGGTCATAAAAGATGTTCAATAGGTCCACAACACATCATCTAACTTTCTAGACCAGTCAGTTTTGTTGGCATTCACAGTCTTTGCCAATATGGACTTGATCTCTTGATTGGAGACCTCAACCTGCCCGCTTGTCTAAGGATGGTAAGGTGTTGCCACCTTACGCTTTACACCATATTTTTTGAGCAAGGTCTTAATTTTTTTTTTTTAGAAATATGACCCACCATGACTAATGATTGCACATGGAGTGCCAAATTGAGAAAATACACATTTCTTTAAAAATGCGGTATTACTTCTACCTTTATTATTTGGAAGTGTAACCGCCTCCACCCATTTTGAGACATAGTCAACCGTAAATAGAATATACTTCATGCTATAAGAGCTTATGAACGAGCCCATAAAGTCATTCCCCTATACATCAAACAACTTCAACTCCAAAATAGGTGTTATAGGGAGTTTATGGAGTCGTGAGATATTGCCTTAACTTTGACATTGGTCATAGGTTTGTGCATAATCATGATCATTTATGAATAATGAAGGCTAATAATACCCACATTGCAAGATTTCCTAGGCCGTGTAAGTTCTACCTTGATGACTTCCAACTGCTAATGCATGAAAAGCCTCAAGGATGCTCATCATCTCTACTTCAGGAGTACATCTACGAATCACACCATTTGTACAAATTCAGAACTAGTAAGGCTCATCCCAGAAAAACTTCCTCACCTTATGCATAAACCTCTTGTTCTATTGGAAAGATGCGTCTTCTGGAACAAGATCACCTGCCAAATAGGTATCAAAATCAGTAAACCAAAGAATTATGTCTTGAGATGCTGCCAAGACCCGCTCATCTGGAAAAGTATCATCTATATCAAGGTCATCCCTAAATTTCTGCATTGCTTCATCTTCAAGACTAAACAAGTGATCTGGAAATTGGTTTTCAGTGCCTTCTCGATCCTTCATCTCAAAGTTAAATTCTTGTAGCCAGAGAACCCAATGAATCAATTCTGGCTTTGCATTATTTTCCGATATTAGATATCTTAAAGCTACCTGATCTGTATGAATAATGACTTTGGTCCCAATTAGATAGGACTGAAACTTCTCAAAGGAAAAAACTATTGCAAGCAACTCCTGCACAGTCACTGTATAATTCTTTTGTGTGGGATTCAATGCCTTACTAGCATAGTAAATTAGGTGAAGGATCTTCTCTCTCCTTTGGCCTAGGAAATACATAAGTCCACTCCACTGGCGTTATACATGACCTTAAATGGTAAAGACCAATCAGGGGAGAGAAAAATAAGGGCTAAAACCAACCGCTCTGCCAGGCATTCAAAGGCTTTAAAACATGAGTCATGAAATAGAAATTTCACCTATTTCTGTAAGAGCTTGTGTAAAGGATTAGCAATTTTGAGAAGTCCTTGATGAATCCCTGTAGAAACCAGCATGACCTAGAAAACTTTGAATGCCCTTCACTGAGACTAGTAGTGGAAATTTTTTGATAACTTTAATCTTTGCTTTATCTACCTCAATACCCCATTTTGAGATCTTGTGCCTGAGAAAAATACCTTCTTTTACCATAAAATGACACTTATCCTAAATCAAGACCAAGTTACATTCCTTACATCTATGTAGTGCATTAGCCAAATGGTCCAAACAGTCATCAAAAGAGTCCCAAACTAATAAAAAGTTTTCCATGAATACCTCGATGATATATTCCACCATATAGAAAATATCGACATCATGCATCTCTGAAAGGTGGTGAGAACATTGTATAATCTGAATGGCATCCTTTTGAATAAAAAAGTACCATAGGGGTAAGTAAAAGTCATCTTTTTGTAATCTTAAGAAGCAATAGTAATTTGATTGTATCTCGAGTACCCTTCAAGGTAAAAATTTTGACCCCTACCTACTAACCTTTCCAAAATTTGGTCGATAAACAATATGGGAAAATGGTCCTTGTAAGTCCAAGTGTTCATCTTTCTATAGTCTATTTATACCCTCCATTTTGTAATAGGTTTCATGAGCACGAGTTCATTCTTGTCATTGGAAACCACAGTAATTCCACTCTTTTTAGGAACACATTGAACTAAGCTAACTCACTTGCTGTCCGCAATGGGGTAAACTACTCCAGCATCCAACCACTTGATAATTTCTTTCTCCACAATCTCCTGTATAAAGGATACAATCTTCGCTGATGCTCAATTCTAGGAATACAATCCGTCTCAAGCTATATCTTGTTAGTACAAATACCAGGTGGAATGCCTACAATATCTATAATAGTCCATCCGAGGGCTCTCTTGAATCTTGGTAAAACTAATATTAACGTCTCTACCTCTGTCTCCACTAAGTAAACTGGAATAATCACTGGCAAGGTATTTTTAGCCCCAAAGAATGCATAGAACAAGTAAGATAGGAGGGACTTCAACTCCAAGATCAGTGGCTCCTCAAGAGATAGTCAGGCTGGTAGAATGGTTTTATTTTCTAGATCAAGGTCAAGCTTATTCAGAGCATCACTATAAGAACCTCTACCATCTAATGTGCCTACCTTCTCATCATATTTATCAATACCATCAGTATCAAAATTCATAATCACCGCTGCTAGTGCCTCAACTCCAGGTTTCTCTTTAATAGGCACAAATACTACATCAACATAGTTATCAATAATGTCTATCATAGACACCACCCATATATCATTAGGCTACCGCATCGATTGATACACATTAAATATCACTTGCTTATCATTGATCTTGAAATTTATCTGTTCTAACTCCATATCTATCAATGCCCTTCCCATAACTAGGAAGGGTCTGCCTATAATGATAGGGACTTGGAAGTCCACCTCATAGTCAAGAATAATGAAATTAGCTGGGAAGATAAAAGATGCCGCCATCACCAACACATCACAAAAAATACCAATCATTCTCTTGATAAGCAATCGACTATCAATAATCTCATCGATGTCAGTTTGGTGCCCCAAACCTAACCTGCTTATACACTATCAACGTCATCAAATTTATGCTGGCTCCTAAGTCACATAAAGCTCGAAGAAAGTTAAAGGACCCAATATTAAATGGAATAGTAAAAGCTCCTGGGTCATCCTTCTTATCTACTAATGATCTGGAAACAACAACACTATAATGGTGCATATTATTAGCAGGCTTAAGACTCACCATCCACTTTTTAGTGACTAAGTATTTCATAAATTTTATGTAGCCTAGAATTTTCTCCAATTCCTATACAAGAGGAATATTAACAGACAGCTCCTTCAACATCGATAGGAACTTATGTTATTTCCCTTCCTTTTGCTTTTTTCTCAACCTCTAAGGAAAAGTAGGGGGAGGTCATGGAATAGTCTTCAACACTGGGTCATCAACCTTTCCCTTACCTTTATACTCCACAATAGCATGATCAACACCTGTTGCTTTCTTCAGCTCTACTTCAGATATCTAATCAATCATGATACTATCATTTCTCAACTCATCAATAGTAGGCATGATGGTCAACGGTCGAATTACCACTCTGAGTGGTGATAGCTAAATAGTGATTGTCATTTTTTGGATTCTACACTTTATTGCTCAAAAGGGTACCCAACTACCTTTGATTTAAAGTTCCATACATTTGTCCAAACAAATGCTCTATCTGTTTAATCACAGTAGCATATGACTCTACCTTTTGGTTCAACCCTGTGATATCGGCCTTAATCCCCTTAAGGAAAATTTTCAGACTCTCTTGGCCTTTCACCAGTTTAGACAATATCACCTCTATCCTCAATTTAATATTATGATTGCCTAGTGGAACATACATACCACCCTTCTCTTTGTAATCATTCTTTATTATTGAATCACCATCGCGCTCTCTACTTTGATCTCTATATCTATCCCCATAATAGTTCCAACCTTGGTTTCCTTGCCCTTTGGCTTGAAAATGTGCCAACTCCCAATCTAAATATTTTTCCTCTTCATCTGTATCAGACTCATATGATTTAGAGGCCTTACCTTGGTGCCTACTGCATTCCTTTTCTCAGAATTTATTATCACTAATTGCTTCGTTAGTAACCAACCTCAGTTCTAAGCTATGCAACCTCCTACGCTACTAAATCATCAACTACTTTCTACTCACTGGAAACTCCCATTACATAGGTTCCAACTCCTCTCTCTACCTCTCGAGTATACCGCCATCGTTTGGTGAGTGAGATCTGATCTAAAATATCCAAAGCAACCTCCCAGCATAGCTATATAAATGCTCCTTTAGTGATCATATCTGCCATAGCTCTTGAACTGGTATTCTATGATTGGGTACCATCATCTACTTCGTCTTAAACCGAAACATGCCTCATAGATCGACTTAGAATATAGCTTCCTGAAGTTATATATCTCATTTTTTAATTGTAAAATCCTATATAGAGGAAAGAAATAGTCCCAAAACTGCCTCTGAAACTCATTCTAAGTAATAATCGATCCTCGAGGAAGTTCCCCACAATGTAGCTTTACTGATCAATAAAAAAGAGAACAAATCTACCTTAGGTATAGTGTATGAAGTGTAGATCCCGATAAAGTTTTTGAGATTCATATTTGTGTCATTCGTCGACAAACCCGCAAACACACCTTTAGATTCAACAGCTAGATCATGGCACTGGTGGTAATATATGAGGAGTGATAGCTTCTATTTTGGTAGGCTCAACATACCCCATATCATCCTATGGATCATCATATGGTTCCAAGTACTGATATGCAGGGTTTACTTGAGATCTCCCCCTTCTCTCTCTATATCGATCCCCATCGAGTGCAGCTTGATGATCTACTACTGATCTCTATCTTATTAGCTCTACCTCCTGTTCTACCTTATAAGTTTCTAGATCCCTCTTCTGATTTTCAGCTACTTGTGCTAATAATTACTTTATTTGTTGATCAACAATGTCCTATACTCTAGGAGGAGGGGGAGGAAAATCATCCCAAACCCCATTAATATTACATTCTTTTGGATTTAGTCATCCTACCAGTCGACTATAGGATTCCTATGGATTGGGATTCAATGCGAGTAAGGGAATGCCTTGACTCCTGGTGTTAGGCATACACTGTTGTATACCCAACTAATAATAGAAAATAAAAACCTACAAACTCCAACAACTTCAATCAACAATTTCTTAACCATGTTCCCCAGCAACGATACTCAACTTTGATGTTGCCCAAACTTACACCTCCATAAAGTAAAAATGTTTGAAGTCAAATACAGTAACCCAACTAGGTTGGAGTCAATCCCACAGGGAATAAGAAGAACTTATAGCTCAAACTTACTGAAATAGTCGGGCAATGCAGAAAAGTAAATAGGGGTATATTGTATCAAATAATAAAAAATAATAAGCTTTGGATGTCTTTGGTTGTAAAATAATATGAAATGAGCACTAGGACTGTATTCCTCATAGCTTATCAACTCCACAAGTTTCTCATACTCGGTCCGACTATCTCAATGCTATGAATGAAGAATATGACAAGATATGTTTCACCAACTATCTTGTGGAATCATTGGTAAATCTCACCCTTCACCTTGTGAGTCTCAAGGTATCGCCTTACTAACCATTATGTTGAATCCTAGTTTCGGTTTCACTTTATGGGTATCAATTTATTAGATGAGGGTCGGTAGTATCGAATCACTGTTGTGCTCTTATTTTCCCAATCTTGAACTCCTATGTGAGGATGACCACAAATCCAGGCAAGTCCTTAGCTTCTGCAGTAGCTAAGAAAGAAATCAACACGAAGAAAATCACAATACATGCAATAACAACGATCTAACCGAACCTTGTACTTCCCTTACTTTGTTAATTCGCCAGGGTTCCTACAACCCTAGTTAAGGAAATTAACCGTTCATGGTTACACAATGATCCATGGAATTTAATAAATAAAGCATAGAATTAATTGCACAATGATGAAATAATAAAATCTAAAATCTTACATTAATTACAAAACCAAAAACCAAGAACAAGAGTATCAAAGATGTAAACATCTCAAAGTATGTAACCTAATACAAGAATAACTCAAGGGTATTTATAGTATCTTAAAATAATATAGGAAACCTAATTAAAACAAGATACGAAAACTAAGTCGGCAGTGGTCACACTTCTGGAAATGAGTCATTAGAACTGACAATGACTCATTGCCTACTGTCGTAGCTCTCTTCTAGATTTAGTGGTCACGACTCATTATGTAACATAGTGAGTCATAAGCTGGACCTATTATCACTCTGGTGAACTTTTAGGTTTCAACTCATTTCTTCTATTCTCATCATGACTTCTCACCATGAGTCGTTGTCAGTCATGACGACTCATGGTCTTTACTCGTTACCACTTGAGCTTAACTTTGTCAACCTTCAAGACTTTTATCTACTGTGCTTAGAACGACTTTACACCACAACTCGTAGTCACTCATAATGAGTCATAATGATTCTTCACTTTATTCGTGGTACTTAAAATGGGCCACTGATAACATCATAACTCTGGCAATAAGTCGTTAGGACACTAAACGATTCGTTGCTTGGTAAACACTTATACTTTTTCAGAGTTTTTTCATCCTTTTCCAATCATCTCCACTTCCAACCTAATTCACCTATAACATACCCAAAACACACATCATATCCGATGAAACAACCCAAGTAAATACATATTTTCATCATTTTAAGCATCAAAAGTGCTATGAAACCATAGCACATCAAGCTGCTAGGGGTTCCCTTTTTTTTTAGGATTTGCATTCATTGCAAAACAACTAAATCTTTTGAAATAGTAAAAGGATTTAAATAAAACCTACATAAATTATAGTTTAATATATTATTATTAACGGTGTGGGAACGATAAAAGTCTTAAAAATTCAAGGAAAGCAAAGAAAATAAATTGTTTGTTACATGCCACAATCAGGGGCAACCCATATTTGAAAACCATAAAATTTAATTAGGAAAAATATTCAGCTAGTGGCATAATCCAAATCTTGAACTCCTTTGTGGGGATGATCGTTAATACAAGTAAGTCCTTAGATTCTGTAGTAGCTAAGGAATAAATCAACATGAAGAAGATCACAATACATGAGACAACAATGATTTAACCGAACCTCATACTTGCCCTACTTCATTAATTCTCCAGGGTTCCTACAACCCTAGTTAAGAAAATTAGCCATTCATGGTTATGCAACGATCCATGGAATTTAATAAATAAAGCATAGAATTAATTGTACAATGATGAAATAATAAAATCCAAAATCTTAGATTAATTACAAAACCAAAAACCAAGAACAAGAGTATCAAAGATGTAAATATCTCAAAGTATGTAGCCTAATACAAGAATAACTCAAGGGTATTTATATTATCTTAAAATATTATAGGAAACATAATTAAAAAAAAATAGGAAAACTAAGTTGGTAGTGGTCACACCTCTGGCAACGAGTCGTTAGGACTAGTAATGACTTGTTGCTTACTGTCGTAGCTCTCTTCTAGAATTAGTGGTCACGACTCGTTATGTGACATAACGATTCATAAGCTAGTCCCATTATAACTCTAGTGAACTTTCAACTTTCAACTCATGTCTTCTATTGTCATTATTACTTCTCACCATGAGTCGTTGTCTGTCATGATGACTTATGGTCTTTACTCATTACCACTTGAGCTTAACTTTGTCAACCTTCAAGACTTTTATCAACTGTACTTAGAATGACTTTACACCACAACTCGTAGTCACTCATAATGAGTCATGATTAGTCTTCACTTCATTCTTGGTACTCAACATGGGCCACTATTAACATTATAACTCTGGCACTGAGTCGTTAAGAGACTAAATGATTCGTTGCCTGATCAACACTTACGCTTTTTAGAGCTTTTTCATCCTTTTCAAGCCAACTCCACTTGCAACCTAATTCACCTATAACATACCCAAAATACACATCATATTTGATGAAACAACCTAAGTAAATACATATTTTGACCATTTTAAGCATCGAAAGTGCCATGAAACCATAACATGTCAAGCTGCCAAGGGTTCCCTCTTTTTTTAGGATTTGCATTCGTTGCAAAATAACTATGTCTTTTGAAATAGTAAAAGGATTTAAATCAAACCTATATCAATTATAAACTAAGGTACTATTACGAAGGGTGTGGGAACGATAAGTCTTAGTAATTCAAGGAAAGCAAAGAAAATAAATTGTTTGTTATATGCCACAATCGGGGGCAACCCATATTTAAAAACAATAAAATTTAATTAGGGAAAATATTTCGCTAGTGGCATAATCCCTGAGGCTCAAAGCATTAGAGCCCTCCTCCTTCTCCCACCCTTCTTCATGCCATTAAGAATTGAGAAATCCTCTATGTCCTTCCTTGTTATCTTTAGGTGTTTCTTGGTGGCGGAGGTACAAAAAAACATCTCCCAAAATGCCATTCCCATCCTGACCAACATGCGGTCACATGCTTGGGTTGGGTCTAATAGGGAAGATAAACTCGAAGGAGACAATCAAAGATGAGGATGATGGGTCTTCACTAAATTGCCCTAGACAATAACAAAGTCATCCGCCCCACCAATGAGAGTGCATTAGCCTGATTAAAAGGGCTACCCAACTCATCAATCCCACTAGCCCAACTTCTTTGACCTTTTTCTCCCATCTTTGTCTTCTTCTTACTCCCTCCTAGTATGCCCTTACTTTACAATGAGTTGTATACCATATCATAATCACCCATAGTGAGCTAAATATATTAGAGGATGTCTACCCTATTACATAGTATAGTGACTAGAGAAGGCAGGAAAAGATCCTTTGTTGATCTCTTTCTTGAATAATAGTACTGCCACTCATCCATAATTTACATCCCCCTGTTTACTTTGATCCACTCAAAAGAACACGACACCAATATAACCCGATGGAAGAAAACATCTATAATATTTATCGAAGGATGAATTCTCTGAGGTACCAACTATAACCACACTCTAGCCTTAACAAAGAACTAGGTGTTTTTAGTCCTCCTAAAGATAAGATTTTATATCATTAGTTCTTCCCTCCAACGCCGAGACCTTAGTTGCCTACTCTAAGTCAGATTCCTAATTTTTTATATCAAAGGCAGAATTATAAGGATTCGAGACACATAAAGCCTCATTGTTGGTGGGAAAATCCACTGGGACTCTCTTACCTCAGACTTGGACAGTGGGAAGAGTCACTAACCAATCCTCAATTAGGAGATTGGCATAAAAATCTCGAACAAACTCTATTGATACCAAGCACACATGCAAGTGTACGTGGTCAACCAAGTATTAGAGTGACTTGCAAGCAGAGTATCGATCCCACAAGACTTAGTGTATAACAGATGATCCAATTCTAGCATTACTATTCAAGTTAAAAAATGCAATTTGCAACCAAGAAATTTTGAGATTTGCTTTCTTATAAACTAAATAATAAAAATATTAATGATATGAAATTTGGATTGTAAACAATATATGGAAAATTTTAAGGTTGAGGCATCTACTTCACAGACTTGGCGAAGTTTTCCTGCGTTAACCTATATTCTACAAATTCTACCCCACCCATTGGTGGTGCAGATTTTAACCCTGCAGACGCACTTGATGGCACATAATTAGGTGGTACATAAGTGGTAATTGACAACGGCATACCTTTAGGAATCTTTGAAGTATCTAGGGCTGGTGCTGATAGAGTTTGGTAGGCTGGTGTTTTGGTGACCCTCATTTTAAATTTTGAGTCATCCTTGGAGTTCTTAATGTCTTACCTATGTGTTGCACGAACCTCATTATCCACTTCATAAATCAGAGGCATAACTACCTACCTGCATAATTTAGTGAGTAAGCAAGGAAATAGTAGAGCACTCTCTACCTTATGTTCTCTCACAAATAGCTCATCAGCAATGATCTAATCAAAATCAATCTTCAGTCCTTTCAGCAAACTAGCCACAAGTACTGCCCAATGAATATCCATATTATCATCACATCCCATTGGAATAAGTCCCAATAAAACCACAACCCACTAAAATTTAGCCCGAAAGCTAAGGAATGACTTCGCTTTGCATTCATGTGGGTTTATAGCCTAGGAAGGATTTCCATCATCAGTCAACACTCCACCTAACTAGCCTCTTTGGGAAAATTCATTACCCAATCAATACTTAAGTTTTGGAATAGCAGATGAGGATTCATAATCTAACCCAAACAATATTCTATTGATGGTTCAGGCTGATATGTCACCGGTGACTCCTTGGACTGGCACTGACTCCATGTTCAATAGATGGAAAATCTTCAAACCCTTTGGAATATCCTTTTCTGCAAGTACCAAATAGTTAGCAAAAAATTCCCTTACTAGATTTGGCTGATATGAGATCCAGGAGGATTGTTCATCCATGCCAATCCATACTCATTAAAATCATGCTCTAACTCAGGATACTCATGCAACACCATCATTACAATCTCTTACTACTCAACAAATAGCCTTTTGACTGAACTACTTGCTGTTGGTGCCAACCTGTCATAAAATATTTCCCTTGCTCTATCGAGTTGCTATCTGATGGACCTCTGATATGAGGATCTTTACGTCTGATCAAGTTGGAATCCTTAGTATTAGTCTACACATCGGTTGGTTTAGTTTGTGCCTCTACATTGGTAGTCTTAGTTTTGGGATCAACTAGATTGGGGCAAGACGTGACCATCCTATCCTCATCGAGCTCGAGCTAGTATTGCTGGTGCTTCTGTCACTCCCCTCTTTAGACTGGGAGAGTGTTGGAAGTGTCTAATCCCTTTGGCAAGTGTTGAAGTCTGGTACCTCCTCACCCCTAGAAGGTTTGCCTTGGCCTTTTGCCTTACCACTGCCTCTAGTCAATGGGAGTATTTGTGCCGTGGTGCCCAAAAAAGAAGTATGGAGCCAATTACAAAACCAAAAATCTGCAAAAAAAGTAATAAACATTGTCTTGATGGTCACACTAATAGGCCGTCGATGATGCAATGGTTCACTAGTTGGGCCGTCACTCTTTATCCAGTGAGTTCTGATTTTTAAGGCCTTGCGATAGTCAAACTGGAGGTCCGTCAGGTCACTGATGGTATACCAGGTTGTCCATCGTGGCATATCCAGTAAACAACTTCAATTGGACATTTATGATGGCCAACCTGACATTCTATCATAGATTCGATGGTCTACCAAGGAGACCGTCAGTCCCCATTTTCAAATTCAGACTTCTTTTTGGCATTTTGTCGAATAGATGATATACCTTATTTGATTTTTAGCATAGAAACAACAATAATTCCATGTTTCCACACCCATTTTTCTATTCTATACACGTGGGTTACTCAGAATTCACTCAAGCAACATATACCAAAGTTCAAAACTCAGAACATCAACAATTTAACCCAATAAAGGAAGCAAGATGAAATTTTCCATCCTGCAACTATTTCAATTATGTTTTACACTTTGGAGAAGCAATAAAATGAGTTAAAATCTTAACTTGATGATGCAGAAGTTTCACTCTAGTTGCTTGCACTTCAGAAAGAAAAGTTACTAAACACTTTAACCTTTGATTTCTTCTATTTTTGTGATGAGAAGAAAAAGAGGAGGAAACTTGTTTAAATAGAGGAGAAGAAAGAAGTTGGAGAGTCTTAGAGGGAGTAACTACGTTTAGATGTTATGAATCCAAAGGGGGTTAAGACAGATTTAAAATTTGAAAAGGTTACAATGTATGTAACCTCCCTATTTTATCTCATTAAAAGCTTTTAGGTCAAGCACGGGTTATTTAAATAGGCATCCGACTTAACTTGACCTGACCTGTGACTAGGGTTTAGTTGATGGTTAACCTGACAGTCCGTCAACATTGCGACGGTCCGCCAGGTTGAGTGTCAGGTCTTACCAGAGGTGTACTTTCCAGACCATTTTGTAATAGGCACACTAACTATTCGTTAATTCTACGATGGTCTATCGAGCTGTCCGTCATCCCCTTCCAAAAAATCAAATACTCAGCCTTTGGTTGACGGAATAAGTGATGGTCTGTCGTTTTTGGGACGGTCTACCAACTCGACCGTCGAGCCTTATCCAGTAAATTCAACATTTTGGCATGGCTTTGGCGGTCTGAGTGGTAGTCTGTCGAGATCTTGATGGTCCATCGATAACTCCGTCAATCTTCTCACAATTATAAAACTCCCTTCTTTCCTAGTTTTCAGTCCTGCATACATCACAAACACATTAAATTGCACAAAAAAGAAACCAATAAAAGAACATTAGCTAAGATTACAACAACACTTGATAGGTTGCCTCTTACAAGCACTTGATTTAATGTTGTGGTATGACATATTCATCTCGATTACTCAGACTTTATCAAGATAGATAGTAACTATGTACTTTATCAAGTCCATTGGACCGATATACAACTTGAGTCATTTCCCATTCACTTTGTAGACACTTCCGTCTTCATTTTCAAGTTTCAACCACTCTAGATGAGTAGACTTGATTAACTTGAAATGGGCCTGACCATTTTAATTTAAGCTTACCTGGGAACAACTTCAGTCTGGAGTTGAAAATAAGAACCCAATCACCTTTCTGAAAATCTCTTATTGCAATTCTCTGATCATGGAACTTCTTCATCTTCTCCTTATAGAGATTAACTCTTTCATATGCTCCGAGACGAAACTCATCTATCTCATTCAGCTACCCCAATCTCAACTGCACTACCTTATTCTTATAACAATTCAGCCTCCTAAGTTCCCACAACACCTTATGCTCCAATTCAATTGGTAAATGACATGCCTTACCATAAACCAACTGGTACGGTGACATGTCGATTGGTTTCTTAAAAGCTGTTATGTATGCCGATAAGGCATCATCAAGCTTCCTAGACCAGTCTTGTTTGCTAGCATTCACTGTTTTATCAAGTATGGCTTTGATCTCTCTGTTCAAAATCTCCACTTGCCCACTAGTTTGTGGGTGGTATGGAGACGCTACTTTATGTTGCTTAACACCATACTTTGCTAAGGCAGCTTGAAACACGCGATTACAAAAGTGAGATTCACCATCGCTCATAATGGTGCATTGCACCCCAAATCGAGAGAAAATATTCTTTTTCAGGAACGTAACTACTCTCTTCCCTTCATTGTCAGCCAAAGAGACGGCTCCAACCCATTTCAATACATAACCAACAACAACTAGAGTGTATTTAATCCTATATGATCTCACAAAGGGCCCCATGAAGTCGATACCGATACGTCGAATAATTCCATCTCTATTATTTTTGTCAAAGGCATTTCATGGCGTTTGGAGATTGACCCCTGCCTCTGACATTAGTCACATTTTCTCACGAACTCATAAGCATCTTTGAATAAAGTTGGTCAATAGTAGCCACTTTGTATCACCTTTCTAGCAGTACGATCACCAGCATGATGACCTCCAACCGGGGAAGCATGACATACTTCCAATATACTCAACATATCTACTTCTGGAACACATGTCCTTATGATATTGTCATAACATCATCGAAATAGATACATATCATCCCAGAAATAATATATCACATCATGAAGAAATTTCTTTCTTTGATGAAAATAAAGATTTTTCGGAATCACCGCACTCACTACATAGTTTATGAAATCAGCGTACCAAGGTATTTTCTCCATAACAACAGCCAAGATTTCCTTATCTGGAAATGTAATATTGATCTCAAATTCATCTCTAACTACTTTTTAACTTTCTAGCCTAGACAGTTGGTCCGCAACTTAGTTTTCACAACCCTTCCTATCTTTGAGTTCAAATTCAAATTCTTAAAGCAGCAACACCCATCTAATTAACCTTGGTTTTGTATCCTTTTTTTCCATCAAATATCTCAAGGATGTGTCATCAGTATGGACCACCACCTTGGTACCTAACAAATATGCCTGAAACTTATCAAATTCATACACAACTGCTAGAAGTTCCTGCTCAATCATAGTATAATTGTTTTGAGACCTATTTAGGGCCTTACTTACATAGTATATTGGATGGAACAACTTCTCTCTCTTTTGGACAAGAACAACTCCAAGTGCCACTCCGCTGGCATCACACATAATCTCAAATGGCTTCGTCCAATTAGGAGCAATAATAATTGGAGCCTTCACTAGTTTTTGCTTAAGGCATTCAAAAGCCTAAGTGCAGTTATCATCAAAAGTGAAATTAGCCTCCTTCTCCAAAATTTTGCAAAGTGGGTTTGCAATCTTTTAGAAATCCTTTATGAATCTGCAGTAGAACCCCACATGACCGAGAAAGCTATGTACCCCTTTGACTGAGATAGGGGGAGGTAGTTTCTCAATCACTAAAACCTTTGCCTTATCTACCTCAATGCCTTTATAAGAAATTTTGTGACCAAGAACAGTGCCTTCCTTTGCCATGAAGTGGCATTTTTCCCAGTTAAGAACAAGGTTAAACTTTACACACCATTGCAATGGCCGACTAAGATTTAGCAAGCAGAGCTTAAAAGAATCACCGACCACCGAAAAATCATCCATAAACACCTCCAAGGTGTTTTCAACCATATCAAAAAATATTGACATCATGCACCGCTAAAAAGTGGCGGGTGCTTTACACAAATTGAAAAGCATCCACTTAAAGTAAAACGTACCACATGGGCATGTGAATGTCATCTCTTTCTGATCTTTAAGAGCAATAGAAATATAGTTGTAACTAGAATACCCATCTAAGAAATAGTAAAAACCCTTTCCCGCTAGCCGATCAAGCAGATGATCGATGAATGACATTGGGAAATGGTCCTTTAATGTCTATGAGTTGAGTTTTTTGTAATTTGTAGACACCCTCCACCCAGTAACAGGCTTGAGTGGGATCAAATTATTCTTCTCATTATCCATAACTATCATGCCCCTTTTTTTGGGAACCCACTGAGTAGGACTCACCCACTTACTATTTGAGATGGGGTACACCATTCTTGCATCTAGCCACTTGATGATTTATTTCTTCACCACCTCTTGCATAGATGGGTTTAGATGATACTGATGCTTAATAGTCAGAATACAATCCTCCTCAAGCTGGATTTTATGAGTATATATACTAGGAGGGATACTGATGATGTTTGCAATTATCTAACCAATAACCCTCTTATATCTCTTAAGAACAGAGATGAAGGCTTCCATATATTTCCTACCCAGATCAGCAACAATAATAACAGGTAGTGTATTCCCACAGCCTAGGAACACATACCTCAAATAGCCGGGAAACTCTTTCAGCTCCAAAGTAGGTGGCTTTTCTATAGAAGTCTTAGCAGGAGGACTTGGATGATTTTTCAAGTCCAAATCTAACTTTTTGGGTGCATAAGAATAGGACCCCATGCCTGTTAAGGCACACACCATCTCCTCATAATCTTCTATACCGTCATGATCAAAATTCATCAATACCACAACTAAAGTCTCCACCACAAAGTTTTCTTCTATAGGCACTTTCTGTTCCTCCTTATAATAGACATCTACAAAAGAGAATACACTCATATCTTTATGCTGTTTTATGGATTGTCATAAATCTAATTGAACTACCATGTTATTTAGCCTGAATAGTAGCCTATTTTCTCTCAAATAAATAAGTACACTCCCGGTTGCGAGGAAAGGTCAACCCACGATTATGGGCACCTCAAAGTACACCTCATAATCAAGAATGACAAAATCAATCGAAAATATAAAATTGGCCACCTTTACTAATACATCATATAGAATCCTCACGGGCCACTTCACAGACCTATCCGCCATAACTAGCCTTATGTTTGTAGGAGTAGGATCCCCCAAACCCAATTTCTTATACATAGCAAGTGGTATCAAGTTTATACTAGCTCCCAAATCACATAGAACTTTTGCAAAGTCAAGAGACCCAATAGTGCATGGGATGGTAAATGCTCCCGGGTCTGCCTTCTTATGCACCAAAGACCTTGTGGAGATAGCACTACAATGATGGAGATTATATACTATATCATAGCTAACCATCCAATTCCTTGTAAAATGGTCTTTCATGAACTTTCCATACCCGAGCATTTGTTCTAATGCTTCCACAAATGGCAAATTGATCATTAATTTCTTAAGCATGGCCATAAATTTACCAAAATTTGTGTCATCGACCTTCTTCTTTAACCGATGGGGAAATCAAAGAGGTGGTTTTTGAAGAGTGGTAACCACCACTTCAGCCTCCTTTCCCTTTCTCTTCTTCAACTTATCAACCTGCTGATGATTGGATGGTGTATCATCAATAAATTTATCGAGTTTCTGAAATGATACTGGATTACTTTCTTCAAGATCGATATCTTTTTTGATCACCTCTTCAATAACAGTTTTGTCCCCAGAATGGCCTGGTAATACACTACCACTCCTTGTCGTAATTTCCATGCAAGAGCCATTATTTTTAGGATTCTAAACTATATCACTTAGCAAAGTTATGCTTTTCCTGTAATTCAATGCTGCTAAGAGTTGGCTTATTTGCTGCTCCAATTTTTTGATAGAAGTAGAGTGTGAGTTTACCTGCTGATTCATGGAAGATAAATCACTCTTCAAGTAGTCACCCCAAAGTTGTTAGTCTCAACTTTTTTTTATTAATTTCTCCATCATGTCCTGCATGGACATCTTGCTCGAGCTAGTTGCAACATTCTCTCTGTTTCTGGAAGGTACATATAATCCACTCCTATGATTCTTACTCTTTTAGTTCCCTTGATTTCTATCCTTGTAACCAACCTTGTCATAATAGTTTCGACCTTGATTTCCTTTGCTATTGCCTCAGAAACCCCCTTGATTATTTAGATAGTTTGGCTCTTCTTCTAAATCAGGGTCAGCTCTTCCCTGGGATGCAATAGCTTTCACCTTCTCAATTTTTTCAAACAATAGATGTTTAGTCAGAAAAGCCATCTGCGTCTTCAAGTGTGCCATGTCCTATTCTTGTTGTTTCTCCTTCTTACGTTGCTCTACAGTCATACTACCAGACACAGAAGAGCTTGCTACCACAGAGTCCCTGATATGCCAATCTCTACTCTATTTGGTCATCCTATTAAGCATCTCCAAAGCCTCTAGAAAAGTAAGGTTAACAAATGACCCTTCTGTAGCATTATCCATGACTGGCTTCATAATAAAGTTTAAAGATAGATAAAGAGTCTCCATCTAATGAATATCCATCATGTTATGGTTTGGGCATTGCATCAACATTTTTTAAACCTCTCCCAAGTCTTTTGAAGAGCTTTAGTGGGAAGCTATCGAAAGTTATTGATTTCATCCCTCAACCATACCCTCCTGGAAGATGGAAAAAACCTTTCTAGGAAAGCCTATTTCAACTACCTCCAGTTGGTGATAGAGTTGGGAGTTAGCCTATTGAGCCACAGTGTCACTTCCTCAGATAGAGACAATATAAATAAACACAGAAGGATAGTATTTTGACCTACTCTTAGGTTATCGAAAAACTTGCAAATGGTGATAAAGTTCACCAAGTTCATATTTGGTTCATCTTTGGAAAGACCACCAAACAAACCCTTAAGATGAAGGAGTTGAATTATCGTACTGGTAATATTGAATTTAGCTCTAGGTGCTAGAGGTGGAGGAATGATAGCTCAGGTTCCACCTGGTCCATTCATTCTATCTTCATTATTATTCATATCAAACTATACCAGTTGTCGATCCTACCTCGCCTTAAAGAAATGGTTCCTATTTACATTCTAATTCACTGGTGCAACTACATTCTCTATACGCCTTGGGTTAATAGGATCTAACAAATCATCATAACCTAAATCATCATCATCAGGATTAGGAAGATGAACCTACTGGTCATCACTTTGCTAATTTAGTTGAGCTCTAGCCGGAGCAGCTAGTCTTTTAGCATCTTGGGGGTCTGTTATTCTGTCAATTAACTGTGATTCTGGATGTATTGGTAATAATGGTGCACCCGATATCCGTGTACTTGTTATACACAATAACTACAATGCACAAAACAAAAACAACTAACAAAAGTAAAATTTAGGAAACTTGACCAAAGGTTAATTAACAAACACAAATTTAATTGACAACCGCATACCCCAACAACGATGCCAAAATTTAATACTCCCAAATTACACCTCTCTTATGAGAGAGTAAGTGATCACTATCAAATATATAACCTAACTAGGTTGGATGTCGAATCCCATAAGGAATACTGCATTCACTAAGTATTGTGATTGTTATTAGACTGTTGATCAAAGGTTCCTGAATAAGAGGGGTTTTGATTTATAAATTGTGTTCTAAGTAATTGTAACAGAGTTATTCCAACTAATGATCCTTTCTTCTAGTAATAATTCAATGATATTAAACAAACTATAGTTATGGTTACCAAGATATTTAAGTAGTAAGGATTGTGAATCATTTTTGAGTTCCAATCAATAACTTCAATTACAAGAGCAGCTGAATTCTAGTGCTAACCCATTAGTTTCTCAACCTTAATGGATATTTTATCCTTTAACTCTCTCAACTTAAAGAATATATTGATTATTTAACCATTTATCTCATGTAGGTTAATCCTTGTTAAGGCATTCTCCATTAATCTAGAGAGTTATGTCTCTAGATTTTATGTAAACCCTTTCTTTTCCCAACAAACACTTTTCTGTTCAAGCAAGTTATTATTCTTGGGTTTATTTTTCAAGTCTGCAACCAAGAAAAGTCATTAGAGTGAAGAAGGATTTATGCAATATCAATTACCTACAGAAACTCAATTGGAATTATAAGCCATATCAACTGCTTTTATCAAGGCATGAGATGATAATAGTTGGCCCGTTAATCATTCTGTGACCAGGTTCTTCTAAAACTTTTTGCTCCAACACTAAATGCTCTAGTGACCTCAGATGAGTTACGGGTTCTTACTGAAAAGAAACGGTGAGTATTGCGGCTTCTTTTTGTCCGGACTTAATAAAATGATACTTTTAATTTTAGTTTAGCATGATTAACTCTTTCTCTATCATTGTTTTATGCTTGCAAATTTGACCAAGTTTGAATTATCTTTATGCACAGTTATTGCCAAAAATGCTCTTTGCAAGGTAGAACATCATGACGAAGAAAGACCTAGTTCTGGAGTTGGAACTAGTGCAAATTCTGATATTTCCAACGTAGTGCCAAATAATTTAATTGATGACAAAAGGGTGGAATCTGAACTAGGAAACCTGAGCTTAAAAGATGGAATTGATGGTTGTAACAATGGTAGAAATATCTTGGTTGAGCTTGCGGAGTGTACTATTGATTCCCTCACTAAGGTGACTAACTGTAAACAAAAGATGCAAGAATCAACTTATCTTCAGTCAGAGTCGGATTCAAGATATCCATGCAACAATGGACGTCCTCATCAAATAACTTGTTCTTATTCTCTGATGAAGTCAGATCTTCATGTTCTTTTATTGAAATGCCAATTAGTGCTGGAGCTAGTGGATTAGAGGGCAATGGTATGGCTACAGAAGGGACATCTGAAGAAGATTCATGTTATCAGTTGAATAGCAACAGTTGGATTTGTGGGGACCATAGGAACTTCTCGTCAATGGTCTCATCCTATAATTTGATAATTCTAAATGAATTGGAAAGATACAATTTCACCTCTCTATCTTGGGGTGGTAAAACTGTGGGCCGCAGAGAAGTCAAAGCTTGCCTAAATGTTCATTCCAGAGTAAGTAGAAAAGATTATGATGCCTTTTCCAACATTATTGAGAGTGGCTCACTTTTATATTGTAACATGTCATTTGATGCAGTTCTTGGTGTGAGAAAATAACATAAAGAAATGGGATTTCCTTGCAAAGCTGTGAACGAAGGGTTATGGCTGCTGGTCGGTAACTATATTTAACTGACTTTGCTCTTCTTTTATATTTTTGATAGTTGATAGTATAGTCTGTCTTTCTATATTCCTAACCATAGCTCAAATCTTTATGTTTGCTTCCGCATCCCTATCGACACGAGAAGGGTGTGGGTGTAGGATACGTGTGAGATTCGGTCAATCCACATTGGATACTTTGACCAGAGTCCGTTGACAAATTTGGGGTAAATTGAGATTATGATTTCTCAAAATAAAAGATAAAATAGATTTAAGAATGTGAAATGGCATGACTTAAATATTATAGTCCTTTTATCTCCTTTTTAGCGTTTCCTTTTGGTGAATATTTGTTTCTTCATGATTCAGGACAAACAGAGAGAATCTAAGAATTCAAGTGGTTGTGTCGTGACTTCTGGTAGGCAGTAGCTTTGTTCTGTAAGGAGAGTTGGTGGAAGGCCTTGAATAACTTTCTATTTCTTTTTTGAGGGAAGAACCAGAGAGCTTGAAAGAAGAAGTTGGGGTCTTGGGGAACACGACCTAGAAGATCTTTCAAATTTTAGAATATTTTTATAGCTCTATTTTATAATTTTTGATATTTTAATACCAACACACATATCCATACCCGCTAATATTAAAATTTAACATTTTACAAAATCTGAGCATCTGCATTGGATGTCTGCATTTGAGTCAGAGAAACTTAGATTGGATGTGAAATGAGACCTATATATTAGGTTCTATATACTTCCTTTCTTGGTTTAATTCTTTAAAGTATCAGTTTATGTAGAAGGTAACTTGTAACCACTGAATAAATTTTATTCTCTTTACATTGACGAGACAAATACAACCAACATGCTTGTATATCCCTTTGATTATAATGAAATATGAGGCTTGAACAGTTCGCATTTTGTTTTAAACACCCTTCCATATTAGTTCTAAATTTCCAATTTGATCTGTTAGCTTCAGAAACCACAAATAAAGTTGTCAGTCTGTCCATATTTTTTTGTCCACCCTTTCGACTCTCTAATATCCTAAAGAATGACTTATATATATATAAAAAATCTAAAGCATTGTATCATAAAATCAGGGGCATCAATTTTCTTGTTGAAATCTTTATGAAGATTCACATAGTTCTTCCATGATCTTTATGAAGATTCTTATAGTTCTTCCATGTAAAAAATATGCACCTTTTGCTCTTGAAGAGATACAATCATTCAAATTACCTGAAGATGTTTGATTACCTTTTATGGCCAACAAATTAGCAGTTGAGACACGGAGGTTTTTATGTGCTTCTCCATCTTTCTTTCTTTGGATAATGAAATTTCATCCTTAAACAATCTCTCTAATTGTAGGAATTTCAACTTTATGGTAGCCAGACCTCTTTGTTTGGTGTAAATTTCCTTCTATTTTGCGTTCTGACTACAGTGTCCTCTTTGTGAGATTAGAATCCTTTCATTCTCTTTATGACTGACAAAAGTGTATACTTACACCTGACTTTCTTCACAGGGTTGAGATTCATGATTTGCTCAGGCTTAATGATGGCTAAGTCAAACACTTTCCCAAATTTTTTTATGCATGTTCCTTATGGAATGTTTGTGAATCTTTCAACTCTTTATTGCACTTCATTACTCATGCATTTTTTCATGGAAAAATGCAATTGATTAGGTGTGCTCACCAAGAGATATTTGCTATTGCCACCAATAAAGAGTTGATCAATCTGGTCGTTTGCATTCTACAGGTTAGTGTTCAGGACTTCAGTGATGAAGACCATCAACAGGGTGCACCGCCGGTGTACTCATTATTTCTTTCCCTTTTTCTATTTGTATGTTATTTTAAACTTGGGGCATTATAGATCTAAGACATTTGTATTTGTTGTGTATAAGTAGAGTAGAAATTCCCTATATGACTTCTGAAAACTTTAGTATATGCAGTTTCATCTCATTTTATTGTTGTGACTTTGGAGAATGTAGAATAATTGGTTGATGAGGAACAAATCTTTCATTTTAAATTTTTATTATTTTGGTTCATCATTTGTAGGCTAGGAGGGCATTCAGGGCTTTAGGAGTACTTGTCAGACTCAAATCACTTGTTGATGGACCTACTACCAAGAGGGAAACTGTAAATGCTCTAAAATGCAAGAAGAGACTTTCTCAGCTGTAATCTCAGATTAGTTGTAGAAGGATCAGAATGTTGGAGGAGAACAGAGTAGTTATGCTGAAGAATGTGAAAGAACTCAAGAGTTTGAGTGTTTGTTTTTATTCTTTATTCTCCTTTCCCTAAAAATGAGGATTTGGTGGTTTCAAACTTCTGCAATAATTGTTCAAACTACCTTGTTGCATATTTTTTATTATGAGATTATTGACGAATGATTTTGTTTTGTGATGTGTATATATTGAGTTATAATTTATTATGTATGTAAATAAAAATTTACATTAATATGGGTGACTATTTATATAAATCGTTTCAATTTAATAACATGTGGTAGCAATCGTTGCAATAGATCAATAAACTGTTACAATAGGTAGTCAAAAAGCATTGCAACAGAATAATAAAAGTGTCGTAATAGATGCTATTGCAACGGTTTAATATCATTGTAATAGAATCTATTGCAATAGTTCATAACCGTTGTAATAAATTAAAATAGGCGTCCCAAAAGTAATGAAATAGTTGTAATAGGTACTCAAAAAATGTTGTAACAGAATAATAAAATTGTCGCAATAGATGCTATTGCAATAGTTTAATGTCGTTGCAATAGGCTCTAATGCAACGGTTGCAAACCATTGTAATAGATGAAAATAGGCATCTCAATATGTCAAAAATAACGGTCGCCATAGCTTGACCTATGGCGACGGTTTCAGATAACCGTCACCATATCTTGACCTATTGCGATAGTTTCAGACAATAGTCACATAAATTGTTGCCATAGATCTATCACAACGCCCACATATAGGACACTTGGTGAAGTGTTGCGGTAGAGCTATAGTGATGGTTTTTTTTGCAATGTCTTTGCAACCGTCACCATAGGGGTAAATTCCAGTAGTGAGATTTACCAAAAGGTACAGGGTTAGAAATGAGATTATTTGGGAGATGATGGGTATAGCTTTTGTAGAGGACAAGATATGGAAAGTAAGGTTGTGATGACTCGAGCATGTGATGAGGAAGGGCACAGATTCTTTAGTACAAAGGTGTTAGATTCTTGCTATGGATAGTCTTAGGTGGGGTAGAGGTAGGCCTAAGAAGTATTAGAGGAGGTGACTATACATTTCATGGAGAAGTTACAACTTACGGAGGATAGGGCCCTTGATCGGAAGGTATGGAGAATGTAGATAAGGGTAGAAGGTTAGTGTGTAGGAGTAAATCTGTGGTGTATTAGTGATACCTATGTTTTTCGAATAGAAATTTTATAGTATTTCCTTGGGCATGTCTTGTCTGTGTTATCATCCTTTACTTTTTAGTAGTGTGATATCCATTGTTTTTGCATGCTTTTATGTGTTTTGTTTGTTATATTGTTCTTGGTCTTGAGCCGTGGGTCTATCGAAAAAAGCCTCTATACTTTATCTAAGGTAGTTGTATGAACTACGTACACTTTACCCTCCCTATACCCCACTTGGTTGGAATACACTAGGTACGTTAATCTTGTACACATACATATATATATATATATATAATACATATATATTAATATGATCATATACATACATAGATACATATATATATGCACGCTATATAAAGGGGGAAAGAGGGCATAAAGACCTAATAAAGTCAGGACAGAAGCCACTATGAAAAAAAGTACTATACAATATCAAAATATACATCAAAGTCTCAAAATATATAAAATAAGGCTATCTAGATAGCTGAAGGAGGAGGATTAGCTCTGGACTCTAAAAACTCACCCAATCTCTTATCAGCAACATAACCCGAGTATATCGTTAATAGCAGTGACTCTTATGGGAATCTACATTATGGAAAAGATGCAAAAGATAGTATAAGAAAAAATAACATGATTATTTAGTAGGGATCATATATTGACTGATCTCAATTATATTAAACCTATAAATAAAGTGCGAGTGTGTAATCTATTATTAATAAATAGATGGAAGAAATAGAATTAATAGGTTATTCTTGGAAAATATGATAAATCTATAACAAGTAATTCGAAAACAAAATTAGAAGCGTAGTTATAACCTAACAAAACCTCTATAAGCCCAGAACAGCAAAACACAAAGATAAATAAATCCAGCCGAATGCTCATAGGCATTGAGGGTATAAGAAAACAAAAATAATAAAATTGAAATGTAGCAGTCGTGAACATAAAATGATCCAAAATATGTTATATGCGTACCTTATACTCCTTTATAAGACATAACCAACATTCTATCAATATTTATCAGTTCCCGACCCCAGATTGGTATAGTAAGGATAAAAAGTAATAGACTAAGAAAAAACTAGGAAATAATAACAATAAAATGTATGATAGACTCAAACTAGTAATGACAAATAATAATAATAATAATAATAATAATAATAATAATAATAATAATAATAGTATAGAAAATATCAAAATCGGATAAAAACTAAAAAATGATAAGTGAATAGTTAGATGCTAGGGTTGTAGTTTATCTCACATCCAATTAATCAACTTCTAATATTAGGTGGCTAAACTCATTAAGTAGAAATAGGTTCAAATTATTAACTCCCAAAGGACATTTAAATTCAATTACTACCCTACCCAGGGTAACACAACTAACTAAGCATATAATAATATTTATGTAAACCAAACCCATGTAATAGCCTAAGCAAGCAGCTATGTGAATATTTAGTTTTAAAGAATGTGTTACTATAATCATTCTGTCATAAAAAGTGACGGTAGGGCCCATTGCCCATCCTAAAACCCATCCTAAGGAAAGTTACTACTCGAACGTAAAGGCTTCTAAATTCTATTCCAAGGTGATAATCGAGCTAAAAGAAGTCCTAAAGGATTGCATAGGCTAATGTAAGGGAAATTACAATTAATTCCATCCAAAAGTCCCCTAATTAACTAATAAAGTGAATAAATATCACGACCTAGACCAGGGCCTAGTCATGATGCATATCTCAAGCCCACCGTAAGTCAGAGACCACCTCTTTGCCTAATATCCTGAACACAGTAATAGAATACAACTGAATCCAACCAAATTGTAATAAGAGGGATACATAATAAAATGTTAACTCTGTGAATAAAAACCAACAACCAACCCACACTTGTCCCCAAAAGCCTCTAAAACAAAAATACCAAACTAAGTCGGGTCAAGCCCCCGACTATGAAAATTGTACCCAAAAAATAATAAGAGAATAAAGAAACCAATGAAATGAGAGACACTTCCTGAAACACCCCAAACTTTAGCCCTTCCAAAGAAATTTCTATTTCTTGAAGTTTTTGTGCATCATACGACTTACACCATACCACTCATATGTTGTGGGTACTGGTCAAAGGACCTAGTTGTATGTTGGTCAGTATAATATTGGCAAAGTTTTGTTCTTGGTATGAGAAGGCATCATACGAGTGATAAGGTCATGATACGAGAAGTATAGTATGTTGTTCAATGACTAGCCTTGACATTCTGCTTAGGATACGACTTGAAGGGTACTAGTTGTATGATAGGGTAAAATTTAGGATAAGGAGTCATATGTTTGACATAATGTGATGTCCAACATTCTGATCAAGGTACGAGTGGAGGTTACCACTCATATGATGTGGGTACGAGTGGATAGGCCAAATCATACCCTCCTGTGATTCTTTTACAACTTTTAAGTTAAGGGTATTTTAGATATTTTCCACCCCAAGCCCTTAGTACCCTATGTCATATAACATTATTTGGTTTGTCATTCTTCACTAGAGAATATCGTAACATTCTTATAAACTCTGTAGAAACCTCTCTAGGCGATTGGGGTAGTGTTTCATCAAGGCGGTTATCTTGAGGCTTAAGGAATAAAATATCTCTGTTAATCATCGTAACTCAGGCATATAACTCTTCCTTTATTGTTAGTTTATGAAAATCATTAGTTTAAAGCTTTGTTAATGAATCATTAATGGTGGTTTTCAAAACCAATGTTGAGGGTTTTGTTGCATATTGTTAGATATTGTTTACTCTTGGTTTTAATTATTAATATACATGATTTAATTATTATTTTGAACATATGGGTGATTAGTAATTATGGTTTAACAATTGGATTATCGTTAAACCTAAACTTGATGATTTTTACTTTGGTGTTGGTCTTGGTAATAGTATGAACTCAACCTGTTTGTGAAAATGTCTACGGGAAGAATCTTGTCACATGATGAATTATGTCTGAATCATTTCTTACCATAAGAATGTTAATCAAGAGTGAATCATTTTGTAAAGGTATTGATGGCCATAAATTGAATTGAATTATGATTTGAACTAAGATATTGGCCTAATAACGTAAATGGTTTGAAAATGGTTTCATGAAAAACTTATGTGTCATAAATGGTTTTGAATTGTAACCTTGGTGGTTTAATTAGATAAATGGGTTTGAGTCCCTAAATGTTGAATTGAATTGAGGTTTTTGTATGGACTATGGGTTCAAGGCCCATATTTTGAATAATAATAATTATGGCATGTTGTACGCTTGCAAGTAGGGTTGATATAACAATACCAATCAGATACCTTTGGTATCTACCAGACTAATGGTTGTGTATATGTGTAAATAATATTTTAAATGGTCTTTAAAGTGAGATGTGTAGCTGCTCCATGAAAGTGGAGTCCAAAGAACTAACATTAGAAATTGCACTAGCTGGTGCGGGTGTCAATATGAATGGAAGGTTTGAGTCCCCCGATCGAATATATGAATGGGAGGTTTGAGTCCATTATATTGTATACATTGGTGCTATGTCACCTTTATTATGCCGGGAGGTTTGAGTTCCTAATAATGGCATATAAGAATATGAATATTCTCTGGTTTGTGAAGTTACACGCAGCGGTCTATATAGCCCGTGGGTGCCTTGTTTTATGATAGTTATGCTACAAAACCCAGGTTAATGTTTTCAAATTTTATGCTAAACCTTGTTTCCAATCTCGACACAATATATATGTATACATGTGATTGCATATGTGATGAGTGGTGAATTTACCACTCATTCACAGTCAATATTCATGCATATTACCATATTTTGAATGAATAAGTGAGACATATTTGTGATTTAATGCACTAATATCCAAATTTTGTAGAAACATAAGTATGAGATAAAAATATATGGATGCAAGCAGAAAAAGATCAAAAGAAGGAAAGAAGTGCAGTTTGAAGACTGAAGAAGAACATAGCCTCAGTTACTGCGATCGCGGTTAGTCAAGTAGGTCAACATACTTTGATCACATGGTTCTGCTCACGGTCACGGTAGCCGTGAACATGAATAGATCCCGCAATTATATCATAAAAAAATAACCAAGGGCAAAGATGTAAGTGCACACAACTATTACCAAATTTTCCCATAAGAGACTCAAACCCTATCGCTTTACAGAGGAGGAATCCATTCCCAATTATAGGAACTTTGTCTAATCCTTAGTTTTCTTTTTTCGGAGGATAATTACTGTAATAATTTTGGGTGAAGAATACATTAGAGTAGCTTCTAAGTAAAAGATTAGCAAACTCCTATTGATGATTTGTTGAAGTTCAAAGTTTGAAGTAATATTCACTTAGACATTCATAAATCAAATTAATGGAGATTTTTGGGTATTTCTTTCTTATCATTATTATATGTAGATAGTTTCTCCTCTTGGGATTATGCTAGAATAGGTTGAAATTGTGTGTGGGTTATGATTCATTTATGCATATGATAGTTTTTTGATGATGGGTTCTATATTGCACGACTAAATTAGATGGGATTTATGGGTGAAAACCCCAAACACCCAAATAGGTTTGTGGGTGAAAATCTTAATATCTTTAAATCTCAAATCATCCTTGAAATAAGGGTTTGGGTGAACTTTTGGAACCTATATCATCCTTGAAAGAGGCATGTGGGAACCAAGGCAAAAGTAGATAATTTATGGCATAGTTTTCTAATTTTCACAATCTTAGACATAATAGTGATTGTGAGGTTTACTATACCTTAGGTATCTCCCTAGAAATAGGGGTTCCTTATTGAATTATTGAATGTCTTTAATTAACACACTCATTTGTTACTCAAAAGGGTCAATGAGTGACATCTTTGAGACTATGTTGACAAACTAGTCTTAAGGAGTTTTAACCTAGCCTACCACATCATCAACGATTAGAATCTACACTAAATCACCATGTTCCCATGCATAACTTTCCCCTAGAAAAGAATATTCCCAAGATCCATGGTTAATTGATTATACCCTAATTTTTCATAGCCCCAAATTTGTCCTTTAAAAGTCAATAAATAATTATTTGTTTTGATATCTCTCAAATCCCCCAATCTTTACAAACTTGTATTCTAGTTTGAATTTAACAAATTTCCTTTAGTTTGAGCTAATTTGATGCCCACTCACATTGTTCCTCATGGATTCGACTCTATCTCAAAGATGGATAAATATATTGATGATGATCTCCTTGCACTTAAAGTGATGTGTAAGTTGAGCATTAACAAAAATAACGTCATTGCCCAGGAACAATTTGGCATATTGAGTTAGTTTGAAATTTTAGCTTACTTGCTTGAATCCAAACTTGTAAATATTTGTTTCTGATTCTCTTTTGTTTTCTTTGTGTTAGGTAGTTTTTTGTTTTTCTTTAATTTTCTCTATGGAATCTTGGGATAAATATGATCTTTGTAGTTGGAAATCCTGTCTTGACCATGTCTATATTTTAATGGAACCCATATTCAGATAGATTGTATATATGCTCATCGAAGAGAGATAGAACTAATATCTCTGACCTATTAGTAGTATGATTGTTTGATATGTGGTGGTCGTGATGGACATTGGAGTGATTGTAAAAATGCTCCCTCTATTTATTATGCTAAACCAAATGTCAGTTCTTCTTATGAGTTTTATAGAACTCATGATGAAATCAAGGAAGAACAACAAGCTGGGTACAATTATTTTGAAGTGCTTCAAACTATTTTTGATCGAGTAACTATAATAGGGTAGAATGTGCACCACATGCATCAATCCAATGAAGGATTTGGAAAGGAGAATGACAAGATAGAGGAAATAGGCAACGAAACAAACCATTAAAATACTATTACCGTTCCTACTTTTAAATCTGAGAAGGATCACGAAGAAAGACAAAGTTATATGACCAATGATGAGTTTGGTAGAAACGAGTCCTTGGTGATTTCCCAATTAAACAACATAGCTAAAGATGCCACAATTGAGGAAATGGTGCTAGAGTCAAAAGAAGAAGCCAAGCAAATCTCTTATGAAGACTCTAGTCCATTTTAGGGCAAGGATGATGAGATGGATGGAATTCCTCAATTGAGGGATAGACCTCATTCAAGCCATTTTTCATCATTATGCTTTGTAGCTTTGATAAAAATCCATCCCTCCAAGAAAATGATGCATTTTGGGGAGAAGAAGCTCCATCTCTTTATTGTGGAGTTTGACTTTCCAAATGAGCAAATGAGAACCCCACACAATGTTAAACTAGTGTACTATTGAGGTTCTAACCATTACAAAAGGAGCCAAATAAAAAATTTGATAAGAAATTGGGTAAAAGGTTCAAGTTCTCAAAGTGGCGAGATGGAAGCTACACTACCATATAACCCATTCTATCAGGTTTCATCTTTGAAGATCTGAATATTTTGTCCCTCTTCCACACAATTTATCGTGAGCAAATGTTGATATGGAGATTCAAATATTCTAAGTGGAAACACAAGTGATAGTTTGAAAGGTGTCTATTCACCAAAGATGAGAGACAACCCATCACAAAAGAAAAATGGCACATATCCTTTTGTTTATGCATGGTAGAGTAAATATTATTGTTTTATGTATAATCCATGAATTTGTGGTGCCACGAGGAGTGTTGACTGAAATTGAGAAAAGGGAAAGTGGAGAATTATTGTGTTTTGAGATTGAGCAGAGGAATGAAGAAGACCTAAAAGTGGGCCTTAATTATAGCAACCAAGGCCTATGTCACGATGATTATGGTAGCTGGATATCTGTGATCGTGGAATTCTCACTACGATAGCGATTAAATAAGTTTAAAACACCATCAGACTACCTAGTCCTCCCCACGCTCCTCTCTTTATTTTTCTCTCAAAATTGCACCCAAAATTTAAAATTTTTTGCATACCCAAGCTGTTTGTTTTATCCCCATGTATCCTATGCTAAGGTATGTCTCCTAATTACCTCAAATCGAGTATTTTTATGGCCTAAAATATGTGCTTTGGGACTAGTCCTGAGTTAGTATTTTCAATGCTTAATTTATGTTCTAATGGACTTAATTGTGTGTTAGGCTATTGCAGTTGGTATACACATTGACGGGGAAGCCTTGAGCACCCAGATTTAGGCCTAAAAATGATAGAATTCATGTGTACACCATATGTTTGATTAAATACTCCCAATGAATTCCATGTTAGTTTCTTTGAGTTTTGAGTGCATAATCATGCATTCAGAGTTTCAGTATCATGAGTATAATGACTATTTGTCTAGTTGGAACTCAAATTTGTGTAGAAAATTAGTGTTTAGTGTTGTTATAAACTTTGTAAAAAATTGTCTCAGATACTGCGATCGTGGTTAAGGTTCCGCAATGGCCATAACTAAGGCCAGTTTCCAACTTAGACCAAAAGTTTTGTATGCTTATTTCTCACCCCAAAATCTTCTATGACATCACCACATGAGTTTATCTGATTAATCTAGCATGGGTTTGGTGTGAAAATGCTAATGATGGTCATTGTTGTGCTTATCACAAGTACTGGGCTACAAAATGGGAGACTTTGACCATACCAGATTCATGGATACAGAATGCCACAACCTCTATATAGCGACTTGCCAATGACCAAGTTACTATTAGAAAGGGGTATTTTCTTTGATAAAGTGGAGGAGAATCTCCCAGGATTCCATCCTTGGCTTACTTCTACTGAGTAGATGTGCTTTCCCCCAGACACCTACTTTGCAAATAAGATGCTAACCTTACCGACGTCTCTCTAACAAATCCAATCATAATAATTTGTGGAAAGGATGAGCACTTTAGAGCAGAGCGAATCAATGAAATTTATAGGTTCTTCGATGTATAACCTAGAAAGATGTTCCCTGTTCCACCACAAAAAGTGGCATCTCTATGAACAACTTCACAATAGAGGCCAGGATTTCGTTGACTATCATTTGCAGTATAATATCACCATGCACACACATGACTATTATCAAAGACTTTTGAGCTAGGATGGTGGCTTGTGTCCTATATGGCATTACTCTATACTTGGGCCAAATTATGATTTGAGAGTTGAGGTACTACAAGAATCAAGGGGTACACTTCTTCTCTTTCCTTTACTTATTACTAAGCTATGAAGGACGACAGAAGTTGAGGGATATGCTACAGATACCTGGGTAAACCTAGCCCTCTACATCTTTTCACTTAGAATCCAAGGTGATGGTTAACTTTTTCATAGCAAGAAGAGAAAGATCGACTCATCCAAGTCAACCCAGGTGGACACATACGCTTTTAGACCTTCTTCGACAAACCCCTTTGATGAGATCTGGAAAGATATGGGTGATTAAAGTGTTAGTGTCCAGATTGCCTTAGGGTCTAGGAGAGACCTCCACTGCTTACCATTTATATGTAGCTCAGCCAGATTATGAAGTATACCTGGAGGAATAGAAGAAGAAGGGATCACTATTGGTATATTGGAGAGAGCCTATTCAGCTTTGAAAGACTTACATAGGGACCTTAGGGGGTCAAATGAAAAGATGGTGAATATAGAGAAGAAGAGAGATAAATTTTTCACTAAGATGTGGAGAGTAGTGAAGGGAATCTTCAAGGTGCTCAAACCCAAAGAGTGACTACCTTCCCTGAGGGTAGACAGTGATGATGAGGCCCTATCTAAGTGGTTTGATGCGGATGATGATGGAGCTGATGCAGAGTCTTGGGGAGATAGAAGCATCTGGTGTATATGCAGGGATCAGACTTTTCCCTCTTAACATTACATGATTATGTCATGAGGATACTATAATTTGTGGGTTGGGGAACATTTCCCCATGTTTGAATCTTATATTATTACTTTTGAGACATTCTTGGATATTTTATATTTGTAGATTCTTTATGTTGACTAGGATGTTTTTTATTTGCTTTTGGATTGTGATTTTTGGGAACTCAGATAGTGCCCATATTTCATGGAATATATGCTAGTTGTTTTTTAGTTTTTTATTTTATTCTATTTGTGATGATATTGGATAGATGTTTCCCTATAATAGATTGATTGGAGACATTCTTAAGAAAAAGTCATCTTGATTTGGTTTTTTGATCCATCTTGATCACAAATATAAGGAAAGTTTGAGTACCTATGACATTGTGGATTTGGGATTACACTCATTTCGTTGGAGAAGTCTGAGTAGCAATATTATTTGTTTGTCCATATGAAGCCAAAATGTGAGATAAAGGGTTGTGTTATTGCCATGTTTAGCAAATTGTGCATGGTGCAAATGCAAAGTAAATAACCCCCTCCGTTCAAAAAATTTCAAAACTAAAGGACAGGGACATGAGCAACCTAGTAACAAAACTTTTTCTCTTTATGTGACTCTAACAATTTTGGCTTGTAAATAATTATAGATAGTTCATGTTTGGCTCTAATGTGAGAGGCAATTGAGACTCCTTTGCAAGTCTGCATGCTATGTTTGGTGAGTGTATTTGTCTTTATCGCATGCATACACGAGTCATCTAGAAATTGCCCTATTAGTCTCTCAAGGATAATTTTTACTGTACATGGTTGGTGAGATGGTCTTTGGCCCTCTTTGTGACATTGGAAGCCTACTTAGCCTTAAAAAAATACTCGTGCATAGATGTTTTCCCTAGTAATCTGCTTCGAGCATTTGGACCTTTCTTTTGCAAACACATTATAAGTTGGGAGATATTTAATTTTTGTAGCTCTTTTGAACCATAACCTTCTTGAACCTAAAATATAACTTGAGGCTAAAAGCCTAAGTTGGGGGTGATAAAGATTGAAGGAAGTAACTTTGGGCCATGAGTTTTTAAGTGAATTCCTATTAGCTTAAGCATTGATAACAAATTAGTAAGAAAATGAAAGGACCCAACAAAGGAAAGAATTGCATGAGATTTGCAAAACAAAATTGAAATGAAAGAAAAAGGATGAAGCAAGGTAATAAAAGTAGGCATTTGGAAAAGAAAAAGAAGTGGCCCATAGTCAAGAGTTGGATAAATAGTGTGATATAGATATTTAAGGAGTGTATAACCTTGTTGTTCCTAAATGATATCCTACCTTACTCTAAACCTACTTTAGAAGCTCAAAAAGCCCTTCGATATCTCCAACCATTTATTTTCATAGTAATGGTGACTGAAAATTGGGGCAAGCCTATGGTATAACACGTTTTAGACTAGAAACTTCTTGTGAGGGAGAGAGTGTTGCACTTAAATTTTTTGTTTCATAGTTGGTGGCTTGGTGTGTGTAATTTTCCCTTCTTATGAGGAGGCATGTAAACAAGTTGAGGCGGTTGATTTTATCATCTTTCCAGAAAAGAGGCAAAAAGAGTATAGTGTAGTTGAGGTTAAGAAGTGAGTTACTTCTAGAGTATCGGTGATTGTTGCGTGGTTAATCTTTGAAAACTTTTGCATACTTAATTATTGTATTTTATTTTATGGGGTGTCGGGAGAATAACTTTACCTATGTTTGAAGAGCTACTTGAGGTAGTAAGTAAGCTTTATGTCTTTATGATCATTGGGTCATCTTATGTGGGAATAAATGTGAGTTGTCACATGGTATAGAGGTAATGTTGATTTAAGACAACAAAGCTTTAAGTTGGGGGTGTTGATAAGTGGTAAATTTACAATTTATTAGCACTCAACATTCGTGCACATTACCATGTTTTAAATAAATAAGTGAGACATATTTGTGATTAAATGCACTAATATCAACCTTTTGTAGGAACATAGATAATGAGATAAAATAATATGGATGGAAATTGAGAGAGATTCAAAGAAGGAAAGAAGTATAGTTTGAAGACCTAGAGCGGAACATAGCCTCAGTTACCACGATAACAGTCTGAGGACTGCAATCGCACGATCAGTCAAAAAGGTTAACATACCGCAATCTCATGGTTTTGAATATTGTGCAGTAGCCGCGAACACGGACATCACTTACGATCACGGCTTAGTGGTTAAACAGCAAAGGGAAAAGATGTAAATACACATATATATTAAAATTTTTTCCCTTGATAGACTCAAACCCTATCACTTTGGGGAGGAGGAATCCATTCCCAATTTTAGAACTTTGTCTACTTCTTAATTTTCATATTTTAGAGGAAAATTATTGTAATAATTTTTGGTGAAGAATACATTGGAGTAGCTTCCAAGTGAAGGATTAACAAACTTCCATTGAATACTTGTTAAAGTTCAAAGTTTGAAGTAACATTCACTTAGACTTCCATAAATCAAATAAATAGAGATATGTAGGTATATCTTGCTTATCATTCATATGTGTAGCTAGTTATTCCTCTTGGAATTATGCTAGAATAGGGTGAAATTATATTTGGGTTGTGATTTATTTATGTATATGATAGCTTATTGATGATGGGTTCTGCTATTGCTTGACTAAATTGGTTAGGATTTTTGGGTGATAGCCACAAACACCCAAATGGGATTGTGAACTTTTGGAACCCACATCATCATTGAAAGAGGAATATGGGAACCAAGGCAATAGTAGATAATTTTTGGGCATAGTTTGCTAATTTTCACTATCTTAGACACAAGAGTGATTATGAGGTTGTCTATACCTTGGGTACCATCCTAGAAATAAGGGTGCCTAATTAAGGTATTGGGTGTCTTTAATTGACTCACTCGTTAGATACTCGAAAGGGTCAACTGACACCTTTGAGACTATGTTGACAAACTAGTCTTAAGAACTTTCATGATAGCCTACCACATAATCAACAATTAGAATCTTCACCGAATCATTATGTTCCCATGCTTAACTTTCCCCTAGGAAAGAATAATCCCAAGAGTTGTGCTTAATTGATTATACAATAATTATTCATAGCCACAAATTAGTTCTTTAAAAGTCCATAAATAACCATTACTTTTGATACTCTCTCAAATCCCCAATCTTTACAAACTTGTATTCTAGGTTTGAATTTAGCAGGTTTTCTTTATTTTGAGCTAATTCAATTTCCACTCACGTTATTCCTCGTGGATTTGACCCTCACTCAAATTTGGATAAAAATATTGACGATGACCACCTTGCACTTAAATTTATGTGTAAGTTGAGCATTATCAATATGATGATTTGACTTGGTTTATTTTTTACATTATTTTATTCCTCTATCCCTGAGTTACATTCTTGCACTCCAACTACTAACCATCTCTGGACGTTGTATCCCCATACTATAAAGGTACTATACCTTCTTTTGCTTTTCTTGTATAATGACTAGGTTTTCAAATAGCTTATGAGTTAACATTAAATTGGTGATCATCTATAGTTCGGAAGGCATTCATTTCATTGTCTGTTTGCTCTATATCATAGACTTCATTAGACTTGGATTTTGGCTATTGTCGGGGGAATATCTTGACCTTTTATTAACTTTGGATTGTTGAGACTTTTTTAGTTAATGTGGACATAGGTGTGATGCTTTAGTGTGTGGTTATTATGAATGGTTTAGACATTTTATAAGTTATTATAAGTCTTGTATTTGTCTATCTTGATATATGTACTTAATTCATTTGTGACTTGTGGTTGATAAATTGGGTAGGTTATGTAAAGGGGTGATCTCTGGTCTATATTGGACTTGAGATACCCATCATGGCTAGGCCCTAGTTTGGGTCATGACAAAGTTGGTATCAGAGGCTAGGTTTATTATCAATTAGGTGTCCACAAAGCCGTGTCAAGTAGAGTCTCTTTTATTGGTGTGTAGAATGCCACACTTATAATAGAGAGGCTATGAGACATTCAGGAATGTTTCCCTTTTGTCGTGTCATATTTTTCAGATTTGGAGTCTATGGTCTAGGATTCATCTGATCTCCATTTGCTCCTCTTTCAAATCATGCCTTTAAGAAGATCTGATGTTCATGCAAACTTTTCTATCTATATGAGGATAATATAAATGGAGCTTATCCATTTTCTAGGGTCCATACCTTATTAGGGCCCCTGCATCTTACTATCCTCATGGGGTTCCACTTGTCCCGACTAATCCTACTACTGAGGGTTGTACTCATATTCACTCACCTCTCGATCAGGTTAATAATATTGAGTTTCATCACTCCATTATCTTTTTGACTTGGTTGGTGACATCTCAGTCACACTACTATGGTTTTGTTGGTTCTGCCATGGGTTCATCTGAGGCCACTAGAGTTGGCCAATTCATGAGGTTGCATCCTCTGATGTTTACTAGTACAATAGTTCTGGATCCTCAAGGCTTTATTAATGAGATACAAAAGATATTCTAGGTTATGTATGCTTCTAAAGTTGAGGGTATAGAGTTTGCTGCCTACCAATTGAAAGATATGGTGTACTAGAGGTATGAAGAATGGGAATAATTGAGAGGTGAGGATGCTAGTTTTCCCATTTGGGATGATTTATCTAGTGTGTTTATGGAATGCTTCTTTTCTCAGAGTTTAGGGGAGCTAAAGAGGAAATTTTTTTTAACTTGAAGAACGAGAGGATGATAGTCAAGGAGTTTTCATTGAAATTCTATCAGTTTTCCTATTATGCTCCAGAATTGGTATCTCATATTAGGGACCAAATGAGAAATCTTGCTTAGAGAATGTCTCATGATTTGATCCTTGACAGTAAGGCTTCCTTATTTACCAAGGACATAGATATCTCTAGGTTGGCTGTGTATATATAATAGGTCGAAAAAGAGAAAAAAAGTATGTTGAGATTGGTGAGAGGCAGAATAAGAGGTCTCAGTTTTTAGAGTAGAGTGGGGGCCAACATCATGGTAAGAAATATCCTAAGTGTAACAGTTGGGGGAGTCCTAACTCCTATTCGACGAATAGTGCTCCGTACCCGAAGTTGTTGGGAGACAAACATTTTTAGAGTGGTGATGCTTCTGGGGCACAAATTTCTTATTCTCAATCCATACAATCATTCCTCTTTTCATATTCTGTGGTCAGCATCATCGTGGTTAGTGTGAGATGGGAAAGAACAGATGCTTTATGTATGTCAGATTGGACACATGCTTTCGGATTTTCCCACTAAAGTTGCTTCTAGGGCAAATAAAATTCTTGTAATCTCTTTATCATGTCATGAACCGAAGGGCTCCACTTCTAGCTCTTGCACTATTTGGAACTGCCTTTATGCTCTCACTATTCATCATGAGTCTGAGGCATCTCAGAATATTATTACTGGTACATTGAAACTCTTTTCTCATGATGTGTACCATTTGATTTATTTAGGGTCCTCTACTCTGATGTGACCCTATTTGTGGCTGTGCATTTTGGTTTTGGCCTTGAGTGTCTATCAAATGCTTTATTTATTTCTAACCCAATAGTAGAATCTGTGGTTGTTAGAATAATATATACAGGGTGTGATGTAGCTTTCAGTAGTAGAGAAACTTTGATGAACTTGACAAAGTTAGGCATAGTTGATTTTGATATTATTCTGGAAATTGATTAGTTGCACTTGTGCAATGCCTCCCTAGATTATAGGACCTATAACGTTGTGTTTAAATTCACTACTGATCCAATTATTGAATGGAACGGTGGTTCCCTAGTTCCTAAGGGAAGTTTATATCGTATCATAGAGCTCGTAGATTAATTTCTAAAAGGTGTCATTATCATTTAGTCTGAGTTAAAGATTCAAACTCGAGGGGTCATTCTTTGCAATCTGTCTCTATGGTGGATGAGTTTCTGAGCTTTTTCATGATGACCTTCCAAGTGTCCCTCCTACTGGGGAGTTTGAAGTTTGTATTGATTTAGTTCCGTAAAATTATCCACTTTCTATTCCCCCATATAGAATGGCTTCAGTTGAGTTTAAGAAGCTCAAAAAGCAGCTAAAGGATATTTTTTTACAAGGGTTTAATCCATATAGTGTGTCCCTGTAGGATGCACTGACAATATTCATGCTAAAGAAGGATGGTTCCATTCAGATGTTTATTTATTAGAGGTAATTTAATAAGGACACGGTGAAAACATAAGTATCCCCTTTCGAGGATTGATGGTCTATTTGATCAGCTTCACGGTGTGAAATTTTTCTCCATGATCAATATTCAATCCGAGTATCATCGGTTTAAGATAAGGGAAGTTTATATCCCTAAGACAACTTTTCATACCTGATATAGGCATTTTGAGTTCCTAGAGATGTCATTTAGTTTGACCAATGCCCCTGCGACATTCATGGATTTCATGAATAAGGTCTTCTGTTAGTTTTTGAATTTGTTCGTCATTGTCTTCATTGATGACATCTTAGTGTAGACTAATAATGAGGAGGATCATGCCTATCAGCGTCGTCTTATGTTACAAACCTTTAAAGATTAGAGGTTGTATGCTAAGTTCTCCAAGTGTTAATTCTAGTTGATTGTCATAACTTTTCTAGTTTTTGTCGTGTCTAGTGAGGACATTATGGTGGATCATCAGAAAGTTGTTGCAGTTAAGAAATGGCCTAGATCCATGACTCCAACCAATACTCGAAGATTCTTGGGTTTAGGTGGGTATAATAGGTGGTTCGTGGAAAGTTTTTCTTCTATTGCTACTCCATTGACCAAATTGACTCAGAAGATCGTGAAGTTCTTGTGGTCTTATTCTCGTGAAGTTAGTTTTCAGAAGCTAAAAGATAAGTAACTTCAGCTCCAATATTTACTCTACATCAGGATACAGAGAGATTAGTGGTTTATTGTGATGCATCCTGGATTCGTTTGGGGTATGTATTGATGCAGCATAGTAAGACAGTTGCCTATGCCTCAAGACAGCTGATGGTTAATGAGAGGAACTATCTGACTTATGACTTAGAGGTTTTAGCTGTGATATTCGCATTGAAAGTTTTGCATCACTATTATATGGGATGTATGTTGATATCTTTTCTGATAATAAGAGCCTATAGTACATGTTCACCTTGAAGGAGCTTAACTAAGTAAAAAGAGGGACCATGAATTGTTGAAGAACTATGATGTGAATCTTCGCTACCATGCAGGTAAAACTAACATGGTTGATAATTCTCTTAGCATGCTTTCTATGGTTAGCTTGTCACATGTGGATAAGGGTATGCGGTAGATAGTGATGGATATTCACAATTTGACTAACCGTGGAATCCATCTCTTGAACTCTGGAGATGGTTGTATGATAGTGAAATAGGTAGCATAGTTATATCTAGGTTCAGAATTAAAAAAAAGGTATTAGATCCTCTTTTGATAAAGATCACAGATGATGAGGGTAAGCAAAAGGTGATGACCTTCAAGATTGGTGGAGAGGGTATCTTGAGGTACTAAAGGAAGTTGTGTGTTCCTGACGTAGATATATTGTGAGAAAAGATTATGTCTAAGGCCCATGAGTCACGATATATAGTGTATCTCAGTTCAAAAAAGATGTATCATGATCTCAAAGAGATGTATTGGTTGAACAACATGAAATGGGATTTAGCCAACTTTATGGCTAAGTGTATGGTGTGTTAGCAAGTAAAGATGTAGCACATGATGCCCGATGGGCTGCTTCAAGATATTGAATTACCTGTGTGGAAATGGGAGATATTTAATTGGATTACGTTATTGGTCATCCACGGATGCAGAATTAGTGTGAATCTATTTAGGTCGCCTTGGATAGGATGACCAAGTCCGCTCACTTCTTGCCTGTGAGGACCACCTATTCTGTCGAGGATTATGTAAAGTTGTAAAGGATATGACAAATGACGTGTACAATACTTGAATTCTCGATATAGATGCTACATAGTTGGTTCTCATCCTTAAGAGACTACGAGTGTAATAAAAGCATCCGTCGACACAAGGATCACCCTAAGATTATCATCTTGTGGCTATTGAGAATGAATTAAATCAGATGGTTCTATTTCTCAATCTTTCTGACTTGATCCTCTGAAACCAAGGTCAAAAAGATTGCAAAAATCAGTCATTCACAACCACTGATGAAGGATTCCTCGAAAAGTTAAGGATTAGTAATCCTTTTTAGAAATTGAATGGATTTAGTCTTATACATACATGAGGAAGGTAATAAAAAAAGAAAGAAAATGGGTTCTTCTTTCTTTTATCACTTAGTAGTCGTGTGAGATAAAGTCTTATGCATTGTTTTGAATGAGTTGCATGGTTCACATGTCTCGATTATTTTAGATTATTGAACTCAGTTCTTGTCGCATTTTTTATGCTTTTTTTAGTGTCGTTGAGGGACCAACGTGATTCTTTGTACATTTTTTCACCCACATGTTTATGGGCGAGCCAAAAAGACTATTCAGACTTTGAAAGATATGTTGCGAGCCTATGTGATTGACTATGGTGGTAGTTGGTTTGACTATTTGCCTTTGATTAAATTTTCTTATAACAATATTTACCATTCTAGAATTGGTATAGCATTTGAGGCATCATAGTGTAGGAGGTGTGATCTCCTATTGGGTGGTTCTAGGTAGGTAAAGCATAAATCTTTTGCTCGATTTTGGTACACCAAGATTTGGAAAAGATGATGGTAATTTAGAATAGGCTTAAGATTGCCCAAAGTTGCCAAAATTCCAATGCAGATGTTAGGTGAAGGGACTTGGAGTTTGAGGTTAAAGATTGAGTATTCCTAAAGGTATCTCGCAAGAAGGGAGTAATACGGTTTAGGAAGACGGGGAATCATAGTCCCTGGTTCTAATGAGTTGGATTTGGCCCATTAATGAGTTCTATTTATAAAGTAGTCCATGTGTCCATGTTGCCAAAATGTGTGGATGATCCTTTGTTAGTTGTTCACTTGGAGAACATGGGTATTTTAGATTCTTTGTCCTATAAGGAGGTCCCGATGAGGATCTTAGATCGATAAGTTAGTCAGTTGCGAATGAAAGACGTGGCTTCAGTGAATGTTCTATGATGGAACCAAAAGTATGAGGAAACTACTTGGGAAGGCAAGGAGGACATGAATTCCAAGTATCCATTTCTATTTTCGAATCTAGAAAATAATGATTGAGGTAAGTGTTGCTCTTAACACCTTTGTTTTATAACTTTGTTGATGAGAGATTTGAATCTCTTGGTAGTTGTTTTTTGTATTAAAGATAAGAGTAGTGATGCTTGGGGTTCAATAGTGCTTTTAGTTCCTCATCCCCTCATTCAAGGACGAATTATCCTGGGGGTGGGGGTGGGGGGGTGGGGGAGACTGAAACACCCCAAACTTTGACCAATGCAAAGAAATTTCTTAGTTTCGAACTTTTTATGCATCATACAACTATGCCATACCACTGGTATGTTGTCGGTACCCTCCTATGAGTCTTTTACAACTTTTAAGATGAGGGTATTTTAGATATTTCCCACACCAAACACTTAACACCCCATGTATTATAACACTATTTGGTCCCTGATTCGTTACTTAGGAAGATTAAAACACTATCATAAACTCTCTAGAAATCTCTCAAGGAGATTGGGCTAAGGTTTCATCAAGTTGGTCATATAAAGGCTTCAGGATCAAAATCTCTCCGTGAATCATTGTAACTCAAGCATGTGACTCTTCATTATTTGTTACTTCATGAAAATCATGTTTTTAAAGCTTTGTTTATGAATTATTCTTTCACAGTCTAACCTTGGGTGAGGCGGACAAGTACCATATGAACACATGCCTTACAAATGACCTATGATGAGAAAATTGACTACCTTGTAATAAAAATTATTGAAAAGAAGCTATACATATAAAAAAACTAGACAACTTACCAAACTAGTACATGTGACATGGGAAACTATAAAGACATATGGCAACTTTACAATGTCTACAAAGCCTCTAATGGAATTTATCTATACCACTATTAAACTATGCCAAAGATTTACAAAGCCCTGAATCAACCTGAAGTTCACCAATTACCGTTGAGTACCCTCAGCTTCTATTAGAGTGATCTACTAGCTGAGTGTATGTACCTGCAGCATGAAATGTAGTGTTTCCTAAGAGAGGCGTCAGTATGAAAGAATTTATAGAATATATAAGGTATGAAATAAACACATGTAAAATGAGTGATCAATAAAACTGAGTATTAGTATGTCAATGTCTAAATAAGGATTCAGGACTACCATTACTTACACTTTTGGAATCATGTTCATTACATGTTTTTCATCAATTTACCTTTATTTTTTTGGATTAAAATCTTTGTAATCCATGTGATACGTATGACTAGCTGAACAATGGTAAATATAACAATCAGGATCAATCCATGCTAGGCTTTCTCCCCTGAGCTTTCACCCATAAGTCCAAGAATTAGTATCGGCCCATGCTAAGTTTTCACCCCTGAGCTTCCACCCATAATATAAGTAGATTGGCATCTGCCCATGCTAGGATTTTTCCACTGAGCTTCCACCCATAATATAATTGTATTTTGTTATATTAGTTCTTTAATTTTTGAGATTGTTATTTTGGTGGTCATAGTGTTTTAAGCTTTGGTACACTAAATAATAGTGGGAACGTTTGAGTAGGCACTAAAGGTAGTAACAATGACATAATAATCAACTATAACACCAATCCAAGACATAGAACCTTAAGAGATGCAATAAATAAAATGGGCATGTGGACATCTCAAATGGGAGCTTATGTTCATATCAAGAGAAGACATATAAGTCGAGAAATCTAACCCCTTAACAAAAAATGTAAGAACTCTATGTGATGATATGATAACTAGATAATTAGTAAAGATATCAATTAAAAGGGTTACAAGAATATGTGGGCATACAAAATTGCATAATACAACAAATAAGGATTCTACGAGCCACAATTATATACTAAGACACTTAGGGTGTAACCAACTCGAAGAACATGTAATTATGTGAGCAATTAATGTACATGATCAACTAAACCAATTGGAGGAAGTTAGCAATGATTGGGAAATTTGTGTACCCGACAAATGAACATGCTTACCATGTTTAATCGAGTATCTTATTGACTCATCTAATAGAAATATGTGATAAGGGTTCACCATGGAAACAAGTCTAGTAATAAATCCATATTGAAGTACTTTAAAACATGAAGGGATGGGGGAAGATCGTTAGCTACACAAGATTTCATACACTGTCCTTCACCCTATTTTCTTGGAAGATCACTTAGAATACTTACTTAGGAACACAAGTATTAGATTAATACTAAAGAATATGAAATCAAGTAGCCTTACATACCTTGTCTTCATACCAATGTGACTAGAATGATTCAACTTTTCCTTTAACTATTAATCTACAAAATAAGTACATAATAAAGCTAATATGAGAAGACAATCACATTTATGTCTGGAAAATTGTAGCTAATTACTTGATGGACAGTAAGAACTTCCAACCCCCAAACACATGGTGTATCACCTCCTCCTCCCTTTGTACTTCAATATAACTCCATTAAACCATTGAATAATTTTATCCACTACATCACAACAACAATATCTATAAAACAACCCATAAACAGTCACAAAAATCCATAAACCACAAGAACAACTCCCCTAGTTCACACTTTACATTTCCACCTCAGTACCACCCCACATAATTATTTTGTATGGTCATAAAACTGCTTCCCATAACAACACACATAAAATACCCTACAATAATTTCAAAGTTTATTATAGCGTAATAGAAAATATTTCTAATCACCATCCCAAGAGTTCTAGACAAAAACACATATAAAGTTCTCCGCCCGACTTTACACAAGGAGGGATAAAGTTGGGGAATAATTTTACCAAATTTTTTTTGAATTTCTATCCTCCTAACTTAGGTTTTACAAGAATTTAAACTTCTATTCATGTTTGAACCAAATAAAAAGATAAATCTCTTAGAATTTAAGAAAAAGTTTGACTGCCAAGTTTTGAGAGGGTTGTCCTATACTTTTAATCACAATGAACATTATTTCCAAAATATATCAAATTAGAATTAAACTAAACCATAAGTATTTTCACTTACCTTTTTTTGAAAGGGCAGGGTTCCATCAAGAGCCCTAGTATAGAAAAGAGGCGGTTGATTTAGGCTTGAGAGAAAAGAGGGAGAGAACTAAATATAATCTAATTTTTTTTAAAACTAACAATGTTGATAAAATGAACTAATTTGGACATTATAAATCCCCCACTTGACTGCCTCTGTTTTCCCCATTCACAGACATATTTTGGTAAAACATAGTCCAAGTAGGTGATGCACCTACTTGGCACTTTAAGCTGCAAAAAAAGTCCAAGTACGTGATTCACCTACTTGGCTTATTTCTAATTGGATCACATTATATTGGGCCCTAAATAGATTAGGATTGAGATGGTGATTCTTCCCTTTGTCTTTTACTTAATTTGGGCCTCAAATCAACCCATTTATATATGCCTCAATTTGGTTCAATAGTCAAAGTACGCGATGCACGTACTTGTCACCTACTAGATTAATTATGTCTAGAAAGCACCTCACTTATTTTTCTTTTTCCAAAATCTTGATTCCTCTACTTTAACTTAACACTTACCTTTTACTTTAATCTCAAATAATTAATAGTTACATCAAGTTTAAATAAGTCAATGCTATGGTCTTCATATATGTTTTGAAATATACGGGGCATTACATATTAATGGTGGTTTTGAAAACCAATGTAGAGGGTTTTGTTGTTTATTGTTGGGTATTGTTTACCCTTTGTTTAATTTTTTAATATACACGATTTAATGATTATTTTGCACACGTGGGTTGTTTGTAATTGTTGTTTAACAATTAGGTCAAACCCTAATCTTGATTGATTTTAATTTGGTTTTGGTATTGGTACTAGTATGTCTTCAACCTGTTTGTGAAAATGTTTATGAGAAGAACCTTATCACATAATGAAATATATTTTTAACCATTGCTTGGAATAGGAATATTAATGAAGGGTGAATGGTTTTTTAAAGGTCTTGATGGCCATATATTTAATTGAATTAATGGTTGGAAAATGGTTTCATGAAGACTTTGTGGGTCATATATGGTTTTAAATAGTAATCTTGATGGTTTAATTGGCTAGATAGCTTCGAGTGTCTAAATGTTAAATTGAATTGAGGTCTTTGTTTACACTATAGGTTTGAGTCCCAAATGTTGAATGATAATGGTCATAGCATATTATACGATTACAAGTGAGGTTGGTATGATGATACCAACAGGATGCCTTTTGTATGAAATTAGTCTAATGGTTATTTGTATATGTAAATGATGTTTTAAATGGGCTTCCAAGTGAAATGTGTAGTCGGGCCATGAATGTGGAGTCTGAAGGACTTACATTAGAAATCAAACTAGCCAGTGTGGGTGTCTATATGATTGAGAGGTTCGAATCCCCTAAATGAATATATAAATGGGAGGTTCGAGCCCCCTATATTTTATACATTGGTGCAACATTACCTTTATTATGCCGAAAGGTTCGAGTACCCTATAATGGTATATATGGATATAAATATTCTTTGGTTCGTGCGGCTACATGCACTGGGGTCCTTTGAGATAGGGGAGAGATGGACCCATATAACTCGTAAGTGTCTTTTTTTATGATAGTTATGCTACACATCCAAGGTTAAAATTTTCAAAGTTTTTGTCAAGCTTTGTTCCCTATCCGGCATGATATATATATGTGTGTGTGAATGGTTGCATATGATTATTTGACTTTGTTTATTTATGGAATTATTTTATTCCTCTATCCCTGAATTACATGCTAGCGCTACAATCAGTAACCATCTACAAGTGTTGTATCCCCACACAATACAGGGACTAGATATTTTTCTTCTTTTCCATTGCAGTGACCAGGTGTTTGAGTGGCTCGTGAGTTTACATTAAAGTTGTGAGCTTCCATTGATAAAAAGGAATTCATTTCATGGTCTTTTTACTCTATGTCATAAACTTTGTTAGACTTGGATTTCGTTTAATGTCGGGGGCATGTCCTGGCCTTCTATTGATTTTGGATTGTAGAGGCTTGGTAGATTACTGTGGACTTGGGTGTGATGGTTTAGTATGTGGTGGTGATGAATGGTTTTGATATTTTTATTAGTTGTTGTTAGTCTTAAATTGCTCTATCTTATTTTATGTATGAAATTCATCAATTAGTTGTGCTTGATATGTTAGTTAGGTCAGGTGAAGGGGGTGATCTCCGGTCCATGTGTGACTTGACATACTCGTCACGGCTGGACCCTAGTGTGTGTCATGACACTTTCAAAATAATAAAGGCTCACCACTTCACATCAGATTCATAGGAATACTAAATCACCTTACACTACACACGAGCAAAATAAAACCTTAAGGATACTACATCATGTAATAATGTAGCGTCCAGGGACAGTCAATGGGGTAGGCACTGGCATGTAACTTAGGGAAAGTCAAAACATAATAAAAATGCCATAAATCAGTTAAAACAATATATACAATATTTTTATATTCATATATAGGATTTTGGGATATAGACAAGGGTCTTGATCATGAAGTTTAAACCATTAACATGATTTGTGTAGCTCGCTCTATCCTAATGACACCCACCGGCTATATAGGTCTAGCTCCCCCTACTGAAAGGGATCGAATGCATGTAAGTTGTACGAATTGAAGAATTAAAAGTAAGGGCTAAGGACACCAAGATTATAACCATCCAAAAATATAATGTAAGAACCAAGCATACGGTAGTATAGACCCACATGGCAGAAAATGTGGCTTCAAGTGTTAGTCCCTAAAGGACTACACCTTCACAGCGAGCTAGACAATTCCCTTTATGCCCAAATTAAAATATTTTTCACGTAAACCAAACCTTTAACCCAGGAGTCTTATATTAGACCATTTACCATTGGGTATCATCATACTAATTATGCTTGCAAGCTTATATAAGTATGCCATTATGATTATGCCATTATGATCCATGTAACCATTAGACTCCTAATTTCCATTTAAAAATCAAAACAATGGCCATCAAGGGCCTTTCAAATAAATTTTAATAATATATCCATTAATGACACACAATGGATTCATAAATAACTTGAATGAAATTATCCATGTTCAAAAACCAAATTTACAAAGTGGGTTGAGGTTAATGCCACTACTAAGCCAAAAATTCATCAATTTGGGGAAACGAAAACCCATGTTGACCATTCCAGTTTCCATAGTAATGCACCCATTCAGTCCAGAAAACATAAAATAATGCATAAGTCATCAATTTCAAAAATGAGAAAAGAAATTCAAGTGATACCAATCAAAATTCCTCAAGCCAATTTCAAACACATAAATTCAAACCTCGTGCATAATGATCTAATGAATGCCAAAATGAAGAATTAAAGTTACAGAATAAGATACATGCCTGAAATACACAAGAAATTAAAAACAAATCAATTTTTTTGAGCCTGGAGTAATAATTTCATGAAAAACTTGATGTTTTCTTTGGTTCTGTTCTTAAGAGAGAAATAATGGTTTTTGTTCATTGAAAACATAAGGAAAATGGTTATTTTATGTTTGTAAGTCGTACAAGTGGTTAAAAGATCATAAGTCCCTCATCCCAAGTAAAAACACAAAACTAGATGAATTTATTATAATGACGTGGCACAACCTTATCGTGGATGTTAGCCTCCGTGCCACGCCATTATCGTGAAGGTTTACCTCCGTGGAATGCCACTCACTCTACGTCGGAGTTCGAAATAGCCCCTAAACCCTTTTCAAAATTCTAAAACTTTCCCAAAATACCCTTTTAACATTCCTAAAGATAATTCAAGAATAAAATTGACGTCACAAATACAAGAGGGTAAGAAAATCATTAAAATTTTGAGGTTCCTTACGTTACTCCCTCCTCCCCACCAACCTTAGGATCATTTGTCCTTGTATGAAGAGTTAGGATATTTTTAGCACGACATTAGAAAGAATACACCAGAATCAAATGAAAAATTTTAGAATACAACAATAGAAAAATAAAACTCATACCTCAAGCACTTTCATCCAACACGTGGAACGTGAATGGATACTTGGCTTTCATATCTTCTTCAGCCTCTATGTAGCTTCTTATACCAATTGATTTTTGTACAAAAAACTTAACCTAAGCAACGCCCTTTGTCATTAAACTAAGAAGGGTCACCCATAAACTTTTTCAACAGAGACATATGGAAAATAGGATTAATAGAGCCAAAATTTGGTGGTATATCTAAATCATAAGTCAAATTCCCAATCCTTCTTAAAATCTTATACAGACCAACATAATGAGGACTGAGCATTCCCTTCTTTCAAAATCTTATGGCTCCTTTCATAGGAGATAACTTTAAGATATGAAAGGAGCCAAAGTCATTCTCTATTCACCTTTGCCTTATTCATGGCTTGGTGAACCAAGTTAGGACCAAACAATCTAGTCTTACCTATCTCAAATGACCCAATATGAGACCTATACCTTCTATAATATATATGCTCAAAATAGGCTATTTGAATAATTGATACAAGAATAAAGAGCACAAAGTTTACAAGGTATTGTAGAAGGTTCAAGCTTCAGATTGTCAAAGGATCAAGTCTCAGATTTGTAAGTACTTGAAGACCTTTTGGAACCATTAAAAAACAATATTGATGATATGAGCACTGATTCTAGTCCATTAATTGATGATTTTATTGATGATATAAGTTATAAACTATGTTATATCATGATACTTTCATTTATTATACTATTATAGATTTTGTTTGAATTCATCCTTTCATATGCAATGCGTATCACCAGTATGTCCTATATCTATTAGCCTTATGGGAGGTTTTATAGGTATAGGTATAAATATTGTTTGTTTAGTGTTGATCGAACCTTCCAAACCTATGCCATTCGTGGTTATGAAAGGCTCAATTAGGTATTGTTTTGTCTAGAATAGACAATTACTCATAGGGTTATTATAATTACTATTATTATGGCTGGTTTGTGAAAGATTGATTATTAATCTGGTACTAAGATTCGAGGTGTGATTTTGATTCCTTTTTATCATGGTTAATTTATTATGGATAATTATCTCATGTTTAGACATATGTATTAGAGACCCTGATTATGTTAGTACAAGTTCCAACTATGATTAAGTGGACTTAGAATGGTAGTACGACTACTTTAGGAATGCTAGTACGACTATTTTAGGTCATACTTTGAGTTAGCCTTGTCATGTATATGTTTCTATCTATATGTAGTTATTGTATTACCATATATTCCTCCTTTACTTTTTCATGACTGTATATCCATTCCTTGGCCTTGTATACATACACACACACATATATATCCTTCTTCTGTCCATTATTTGAGTATTTGCTAGTAATATATGGTATAACAGTTAGATCCTTGAATATTACTAGAATAGGATATCTCATCCTTATCTTTTCCATAGTTTACTTTGTAGTTTCTTTGATATTTGGATTTATTTACATTCTTTCTTGTATGTTATGTATATTTGCATTATCTTTGGAGCTCAGTTGGCAGTTACCTACTGAGTACTATGTGTTTGGTACTCAAATTACATGTCTACTGCCTGTAGCTCATAGTATGGTTTCTCATCATTATTGTAGGCATTGTGCAGAGCAACTATAGTTTAGAGATATGGAGTGAGCTCCAACCATTCATATTATTGCTATTATCTCTCTTATGTACTATACTAGTGTAAGATCTTACAAATATGTCTCATAGTCCGAGCCTTAGAGCATGTCAAATAAAGTCTGATTCCAAATCTAAAAGAATAAGAAGAGACTTACCAAGTGATTGGTGTTTAAACCATATAGAATTTTCATAAATTTGACTTTTTGTCATGTAGAGAATTGAATTAGCTTTCCAACGATACCAATTTTGTCTAAATCTGGCATCAGGCTAAGAAGTTATAGCCCTTTTACTAAGAGGTTTCTAAACCACCCAGGTCTGATAGACGATCTGATGGATCATCGAGTCAGTGAGGACCGTTGCTCAGGACATTATAACCAAGACAGTAACTCCCTTTCCTGGCCTAAGTGCGACGATTTAGACGATGGACCATCAATGCTATGATGGACCGTCGCTGAGACCGTCGCCACTTAGGCAGTGTGGTCTCATCCTAGCCAATGTGCAATGGACAATCCAACTAACCACCAAGGATGTGATGGACCATTGATTCGACCATCACATTGAGGTAGTGTGTTCTTTTTCTGATTGGCGTACGATGAAAGATCTGACGGATCGTTCGGTTAGCGATAGACCATCGCTTCGAATGTTGCATCCCTCGTTTAGTATTGTAACTTATTTTTTTAAAAGGTCTTTTTGGTCTTTCCACTCTTTTATACCCTGATATATTCCAAATGAAGCAAATGGCTTCATTCATTATCCAAAACACAAGAAGGCTAGGGTTTCTCTCTCAAGATCAAATCTAAAATCCTTCTCAAAGAAATCTAAGAACTTATCATAGATTCTACAAATTGAGTTGAGATTTGAGTTCCCCAAGTTCAAGTATTGTAAGAACACTCTCTCAAGAGTAGGAAGAAGAGTTTGAGGCAAGCTTGTTCATCCAATTTCATCATCTAAGTATGTGAGGTTTTGAAAATGGGTAGTCCTTTAACCCTTTTGCCCAAAGGCTTATTTAAACTACAATTTTCTGCAACTCATGAGATTTTACATGAAATTGAATTAGGGTTTTTCACCCATTGTTATTGGTTGCAAGCTTTTGATGTTTTCCATGAATTAAGAGTCTAATGGAATGATTTTTACATATTTTCTTGAGAAATTATAGCTGGGTCTATACCCCTATGATTTTAATCCTTGAGAAGTAAATAGTTTAAATATTTGAGATATTGAAGTATATGAGTATGTTGAGATTATGAGCTAAATTGCTGTAAATTTCAGATTTCTATATGATTTATGAATCTACTAGCTATCTATTTTGCATTATGATGAGTTTTAACTTGAGATTGAATTATGGGTCACTAAGCCTTACTTGAGACTTAAAATTTTATGAACAATTGTGTTATAAGCACCCATGATTTAAGTATTTTGAGATTTATTGAGAAATGCTTTGACCTAATGGTCATAGAGTTTTGAAATCCGCTCTACTATATGAGATTACAGATTTGATTATTAGGTACTTATGAACCATGAGATTATTTTGAAAGTAGCTTTTCAAGATATGAGCAAGAAAAACTAAAGGGAGTAGTATTTAGCACCGAGTTGGGTAAGTTACCAAGGTTTCTTACCCCAGAACTATGTGTCATTATAGGTTAGAGATTTTGGGCCTAAGGTCGAGATGATCGGACTCAAGGCCGAGATAAGTGATCACTGAGTTGAGGTTATACTCCTTGTCAAGAGTATGATGCCTCTCCCCAACGTGAGGTTTCTTCCTTAGGAGGACAAGATATTGGACTCAATGTAACTCGCATGGTTCATGTCGGTTAAGAGAACCTCCCTAAACTAAAGTACTTTCCATTAAGATAAAATATTTTTTCTAAATCTTTGAGATAAGATATTTTCTAAAGTGAACGAATTACTTTTGTGTATTTCTAAAGAAAGAAGTACGTTTCTCTACTAATAAAAGTTGATCATCAGTTTTTAAATCAAAGTCATATGATTCTGAGTTCAAAAGAGTTATAAGTTCTTGAGCAATAAAGAAGTTTTACTCTTTATGAGATATATGCATAAGTTGGAAGTATTGTTTAAAGCTTTCTTCATTCTATGAGTAATGAGAATAAGAGGAGAGAGCAGATTTTTAAAGCTAAAGTATAATGACTCACGAGATTTGTGTTACATGCTTCATTCTACATGATTTATGATCTTTACATTTTGACTTATTGAAGCCATATGAGTCATTCCAATTTTCTTGAAAGATTTGATTAAAGAGTATTGATATTATTTTATGTAAATGCATACACCCCCACATACTAAGCACATTCCAAAGTACTGAGCCACATATACGTCTATGTGCTACATTGTTATAGTATGTAGGTTCAGGTGCTCATTCCTAGCCTGATCAGTGATTTTTGAGTACCTTTGTCTATATCTCCAATGTTGTTTGTCCTCATGGTTCGAGGACCTATCTTCATATATTTCAGTATTCGAGTGTTTATGTTATTACTTTTAGTTCCGTTTGAGTCAATTGGAGACCTGTCCCAAAGACTCTCGAGTTCATGGAGTAGTAGAGGCTTTGACAGACTAGTTATCAAATTATGGTTGTGTTGAGATTTCTAGTTTTATGGTCATTTGGACCAAGTATTACATTTGTATTTCCTTTCATTTGATATAACAATACTAATGTTTAATGTATTCCTTCTTGAATGAGTTATTATAAGAAGTGATAGGTTAAAGGGTTAGCCTAGGGCTACTTATAGCCCTAAGCACTATGTGATGTCTCGAGAGGTGATTTTGGGTCATTACGAATTTGGTATCAGAGCCTAAGGTTTTAAAGGAGTCCTAGGGAGTCAGATAAGCCGCGTTGAGTAGAGTCTTGATCATCAGTGTATAGCGCACCACATCTATGAGCAAGAGGATACAAGACATTTTAGGAAAAAGTTGTTTCTTTCTTTTACATTTTATCGTTCCTATAGTTGTCCTTCTCATCTAATAAGTCATGCTCTTTTATTTTAGAAAATGCCTCTCTGAAGAGCGAATGCCTGTAGAAATGATGATGAGCAACCCCCACCTGTTGATCCTTTGAATGAGACTGTATCTCATGCTGAGTTTCTAGCAGCCTTTCAGGAATTAGACCAAGATGTCACCCCTAATGTTTGGGCTAATAACCAAGCTGCAATTGTAGATCAGCAGTGAGGTGATGTAGCTACAACTAGGATTTGTGATTTCATGCGGCTGAATTTGCTATATTTTTATGGGATCTAAGGTAGGTAAGGACCTGCAGTTGTACCTTGAGGAGGTAAGAAAGATCACGTAGGTGATGTATTTTTTTGAGGATGAAAGTGTTGAGTTGGCATCTTACAAGTTGAAGGACAAAGCTTATGACTGGGTTATATCATGGAGGAAGGGTAGAGGTGAGGATACTACTCCTATGACTTTATAGGTATTCTAAGATGCATTCTTGGAAAATTTCTTTCCTCTTGAGATGAGGGAATAAAAGATTGAGGAGTCTATGAACATGAGAAAGGGCTCCATGACTGTTAAAGAGAACTGCTTGAAGTTTAACTAGTTGGCCAAGTGTGCTCCTGATTTGATTTCTGACACTCGAGCTAGTATGAGCAAGTTCATGATATGTGATTCATCGACCAGTTCTCAGGCTAGATTTGGATTTATTGGTGTTCAGTAGGGTTTCTTACCTATTTCAGAGTATGATATTAGGTTTATTTAGTGGGCTAAACATATTTCTATACTATATCCTTTCGAGCATGAAATGGTGCATGGATTTATTAAAGGATTAACATTGCCACATTATTTAGCATTGGAGCATTTGTTAGAAGCTAGGTATTCTTTCTCTCTGCTTATTAATTATGCTAGGGCCATAAAGAGGGCATGTATTGGTACTTATAGAGATGGTGGAAAGAGGCTATGTCATTAATAGAGTGCAATTGGTGTTCCATTTGTGAATTAGGATCCTCCTAGTGTAGCTAGTGCTTTAGACTATAGGTAGCTCTCAGGTTAGTCATTATGATCACTATGGGTAAAGTTCTTATTGGACCTGGTGTAGTATTTAATATGAATCTTCAGGCCTTGGTGGATATTTTAGATAAGAAAGAGAAGCATCTCAGAGTATTCTAAGACCTTGTTTTTGTTGAGGTAATATTGTACATTAGTCTGCAGTGTTCCCCAGAGATGATTAAGTTGTTCAAGCAAAGTTAGCTTATGAATCTTGTTAGGTGATGATTTAGATGCTCTATCTGAGTTTGGACTCATTCATATTTATTCTCCCTATGGCATGTCAAAAATGTGAATTTGAATTTCATATTGATAGGTGCACTCTTATTTTGCACCTTTACCCTTTTTATGTATGCCTATTAAGGTTCTCATACCCATCAATAATTGAATACCTTAGTAAGTTTATATCAATTATTGTGTCCCTTCATATAGTGTTCATGATCATATAACTACCCTCGTAGATTATTTTATTTAGTAGAGGATAGAATGGGTTGGTAATGATGTTTTTCCCTTATAGGTGTAACTTTTGGGTTTGAGTCCAAAGAACCTTGACATATTAGCCTTCTTATGGCCCTATAGTGGTACTTATTATTAATTTTATCTTGGTACCACCTATTCCTGTACATTGATGTTATATCATTATTTCTATTATCTTTATTGTGTGATGTTAATTTATCCTCTCTTGGTATATGGCTAGTCTATTAGTATCTAGTTAGCATTCCCTTCCTCTTAATTCTTTTATTATCTTAGGTGGCTAGATTTGTGAGATGATTTCTTTTATAGCGAGGTGAGGTATGTCATTTTTCTACCTCATTTATTGTGCTAGATCGATTGTCGAGTGGATTATGGTACTGCAGGTAAGTAAGATATCTATGGTTTTTTGTGGTCTTAGAGTTAGCGATTGAGTTATCTAACCCATTTCTGAGGATGACTAGTTTGGGGTTCGTCCTTCTAATTTGACTAGTTCATCACTCAGTATTGGTTATGATGTTGATATCAAGATGTTTTGTATTTGTATTTTATGTTTGTTGAGTTCTTCTCCTAGAGAAGGTGTGTTCTAGGTATTAGTGTGGACTTGCATACTCTATTCTTATGGTGATGTAGTCTTTGTTCTAGTGGATTTAGAGAGTAGGAGATAGGTGATATTTACTATAATTGTTTCCTAAGTTGGTGAATTGAGTGCTCATTGCCCAGATGGTGTATTGTATTTACCAATTTTTGACTAACATTTCATTTTTTGAGCTACTAGAGTTTTTGTTATTACGAGTTTAATTTGCCGCCTTGGTGAGTTCTTAATTATGTTTGGGTGGTTCATTCCCTCTAATAGATATGTAGTTGATTGCTTGTGTTTTTAGTTGGTGATTTATCCTCCATGGTGACTTTGTACTTTATCAACATTTTGGTTTTGGTTTCATCATGATTAACAAGGATATGTCTAATTTGGATATTAAGGTCGATTGGGTATTTGGCCTTAGATCAAACTCATTAGCTCAATTTTGGATTTGATTCCTTGGAATAATGATTTAGAGGTTATGATAGATTTCGAGTACGGATGCTTACCCATATATAGATTTTTTTGGGTAGTTGAGATTGAATGGTTCAGACTTGGTACCGAGAATTTAGTTTTGACTCATAGATCATTAGTGTAGACTTTGTTTTTAGATATTTCTCAGTTAGGGTTTCATCTATATGTTGGTTGATCCTATTCTCTTGCTACTTATCGAGTCTTCTTTAGTTTAGGTGGATTATGGTTGATAGAGATGGTAGTCCGATTGGCACAGTATTGGTTCCTTTAATTTTGACCTTAAGTTCCAATTTTGTCTAGATTTTGGATAATCTACTCAGCGGGAGTAGTATGTTTGAGTTGGATTCAGCATGGCTTCATCCTTGGTAGATTCAACCTCTTGGAGTGGATTATTCTGTAGTTAGTGCTTGTGTTTTGACTCTTGGCTTCAAATTTTAAAGGTTATTTGGATTAGTTGTAGCATCAACATAGATTGCAGACCTTGGTTGTCCTTATTTGTGTGCTTTGATAGGACTTTATTGGCTTATTCTCATAGTTTCCATTATGGATTTTCACGAATCAGCTTTAGTTCCTTAAGGTTAGCATAGTGTAGTTGCGAGGACAGTACTTTGGTGTTTTTTCTTCCTAGTTTGGAGTAGATAGCTTTTTTGGAAAGGCAAAAAAAGGTTAAATTTGGATTTGGAGTTGGTTGCATGACTAATGCCTTGGTTTTCCTTTGTCTTGGATAAGATTTCATTAAATTGTGTAGGTATCAGTGTGGTGTCACTGTGTCGTGGTTTGGATTTGCATGCATCACCGTTCCTTAGTTCAGTTGGTATTTGAGGCAATGTTTTAGTTGTTTTAGAGTAAAGTGCGGAAGTTGGTTGGTAAAGGGATCTTTGTGGCTAAATCCCTTGTAAGAGATGTTTCTTCTTAAAGGTTATCTAGGAAGTCATGCCAGAGGTATGCGGGCCCAGTACCTCGCCCCTTTGAGCTTTTGTGAACTTTTTGCCCATTGACTTTCGTAGAGTAAATTCATTTGAGTATTGGACATTCTAATGACCCTCCAAGTTATTTACTTAATTTTTCATGCAATTTTTGCATTTTGAGGCTTCCCATAGTGGCTACAGGTCATTTATGACTTGCCAAAACTGTTGATTAGGTTATCTGACTGTTCCTTTGGATTTTAGGCTGATATCCCTGTTTTGTAGATTTTGTTCTTTTGGTTTTGATCTTGGACCAAAATTCTTAGTCGATTACCGCTGATGAAAATTTCAAAAGCACTATCAGCTCTAGAATGTTGATTTTAGGATGGAGGTACCCTTGGTTCAAGTTCGGAGGCTCTTGGTCTCATTTTGGGCTATTAAGAAATTTATATTAATCATAGAATTGAAGGGTGGACTTCTATACATAGTCAAAATGTCCTTGGATTAAAGTTTTTATAGTTCCATCGAGTCTAGAATGTCAAATTTAATATGGTAGCATATTTTTTTTTGTACGTATGGGGTTTCGAACGAATCTCGAACACCCGATTGAAGTCCATTTAGGACATAGAAAAATATAGTTTATTAGGTCACTGATGTGACCAGTTAGGTGATAATATGATCTCTTATGCGGTCATCGCATATGCAACCATTTGTCCCATAAGCAACACTAGCCATCTTGTCAGTGTTCGTATGTGCGACGCCTTGTCCTCTTAAGCGGGATCCTGATAACGCTCAAATTACACCTCTCTTACGAGAGAGTAAGCGGTCATTGTCAAATATATAACCCAGCTAGGTTGGGGTCGAATCCCACAGGGAATATGGTGCTAATTAAGTTTTATGTAGATTAGTTGACTTTTAATCGTTTGTTACCGTAAAATAAATAGGGGGATTTGATTTAATTCATAAATTAATGGTTTCAGTTTAACAAGATGAAATATGTGTAGTAGTATTCAAATTTAGAGAAATAGCAAGCTAGGGTTATATCCACCTTATAGTTTTCAATACATTCTAACTATGGGATTTACAAATTCATACATGCATCGTGTTTACAGAGAAACATATTGTATTTAACAACATAATCCTAGTGTTTCTCAACCATCAAGGACTAATTCACTTTAGTTTTCTTGAATCAAAAGCGTTTACCGAAAACAATAAGAAATCTCCTAGTAGTTAATCCTGCTAAGGCATTAACTTATAAAATAGCGGTTGGTAATCCTATTTTTCTTGTCAGTACTCTCTTTTTCAAACATCAACCTTTCTTTCGAACGAGTTGCGTTTTAAGGCATATTCTATATGTTTGCAACCACGAGAATTCAAGATAAACGAAGAGACTATGATGTAAACAAATCAATGCATAATGAATTTAAAACCTAAAGTGATAGATTGTATGCTACAAGGCTTCCATAACCCTAACTAATAAACTTAGCTACTCATGAATAAAACAAAAAACATCATAAATATATTCATCATACCAAAAACTAGAAGACGATCTTGGTGTGCGAATAGTGAAACAAGAGAGAAACGTTTTTCTCTCTCCACCCTAAGCCGCTATTCCATTCTTAGAATATTATAGAATAATTCAATAATGAATAAAAATTCAGCATTAAGCCTTTTAATAATCTTTTCTTTCATAATTGCCTTCTAAGTCCCTGAACTAATTATAAATGACAAACTAGACTTGGACATAGTTTTTAGGTGCCACATTTTGCCAGATTGCTACTCTCTCTTTTGTCCTATGCCATCTGAATTCCATAGTCCTATAATATCTTCATCTACCTCATTAATACCTGAAATCATTTTAATCACATCGGTTAGCTCATTTACATAGAAGTAGAGTAAAAACATAAGAAATTAGGCACTTTGTTCTCTAAAAATAGCTAAAATATGAATAAATTATGGTGCTTAGGCGTATAAATACACCCAAGATCACCACTCCACACTTAAAGCTTTTTTCGTCCTCGAACAACATATCTATTTATGCATACTATACAAGCCTTAGCACCTACAAAGGAAAACAAGATGCTCAAATAGGCTCACGCAACAATTATGAACAAGAAGTAGCTTCAGGAATCATTCCTAGAAACAACCTACCCTCAAGAATAGACTCATTAAGTTGGCAATTTCATGCATATCATTCAAGAAAAGAAATCATATAAATTACCCAAACTTCATCAACCATGTTCCCTCACAACAAGAGAGTTACCCATAATCACTAACAATCACAAAATTTCTAACAAAATGGGTACAGAAATCAAGTTGCGCTCACTCTCACAAAGAATTCTTGCCTTCTATGTTCATGAACTAATTATAAATGACAAACTAGTCTTGGACATAGTTTCTAGGAGCCACATTTGGTCCAGATTGCTACTCTCTCTTATGTCATATGCCATCTGCATTCCATAGTCCCATAATGTCTTAATCTACCTCATTAATACCTGAAATTATGCTAATCACATCGGTTAGCTCAATTACATAGAAATAGATTAAAAACATAAGAAACTAGGCACTTTGTTCTCTAAACATAGCTAAAATATGGATAAATTATGGTCCTTAGGCGTATAAATACACCCAAGATCAGATCCTCATTGATTGATAACGTAAGTTATGTCTGTGTTGCCTAAGTGATAGGGTGATCCCTTAAGAGACACCGAGCACTATTTAAACCTCTTTCTCCACCCGATTGTCTATCACTTCCTCCATAATTTTTTCACCAAATTGAGAGATCAAAGAGTGAAGAAAGTGGAAAATTATCCACGTAGGTTAGGGAAAGGTAACCTAACTCATCTCGGTCATTTCCCATTAATTTTTCCTTTATATTTTCATCCAATTTCTTAGTAAAATTCTTTGAAATTAGGGCTTGAATTCCTAAACTTTGAGGGATGATTTGAGACCCAATTTGTGCCTAACTTTTAGGAACAACTTCCTTGTCCTTTGTGAGACTGCATGATAGGTTAAATTTTTTATTCCATTTGCGGTCCCCGTAGGCCTATTCATGACTCAAAATTAAAACCAAACATTAATCTAGAAAAATGGGTCTTATTTTACCCTAATGACATGTAGATTATGATTTTGATAGCGTGGAAGCATTTTGGGATCGTGGAGTAAAGAAAGATGATTGGTCGGTTATTCAAGTAATTTTGGTTTGGAATTGCGGTAAGCTTGTTTCTATTATTCTTCATGAGATGGAGTATCATATATGTTTCATGTTATATCAGTATGAGAGGATGTAATTTTGAGTATAATACCATGAATTGACCAAGATTATGAGTTTAGAGGCTAGAAGGGTAATTGTCCCGTAAAGTGAAATACATATTATGCTTTAAAGATCATATTACCCTAGGTTACAAGAATTTTACGTATAGTTGAGAAAATGAACCTGTAGTATCATGTTTAGTACTCCACTAAATATATTGTAATGGTTTTTCCCAGACTATCATATTATAGTTATGTCGAATATATATGCTAATAGACCTAAGGTCATGCTCATGATATTGCTTATATTTCATGATTTATCCTTGTGGAAGGTTGTAAGACCCCATAAAATTCTCTTGTAGTCTGAGCCTTAGAGCATGTTCAGTGAAGTGTAAATCCAGCCAAAAAATATTGTGATGTGACAAGTGGTGTTCGTACCTATCCTCTTTGTGAAGAGTGTGGAAAGAATCACCTAGGTGCGAGTAGAGCCGGTAGTGATGTGTGCTTGGGATGTGGTGAGCCAGGCCACAGAATGTGGGAATGTAGATTGCTAGATAGTAGGAGTAGAGAGTTTCATCAGCAAGGTTCCCCTTTCGGTGCCAATAGTAGTCAGGGTCAGAACAGACTCTATGCGATTCAGGCTCACTATGATCAGGAAAGGTTCCTTGACATAGATTTTGGGTATGTTATGAGTCCTTCATCTTTATAATATCCATGGTTAAATTATTTTCTCCTATTTCGAGCTTATATTTCAGGTCTCAGACGGTCAATCATAACCTAGTTTATAGGTGGCCCGTGCACTGCCCCTGTATTTCAGAAAAAGTATTTTTAGAGGGACATAGATTCCCAAGGGGGAGATACCCCATCATATTACGATGCTTTCATGTCCTTAGAATCATTTAATTGCATATTCAGGCACTCCTTACAAAGTTAATGTCAGTTGTTATTATATAGCCAGTCATGCTTTCGAGAGTCAGCTCGGTCAGACATTCATGTATTAGATATGCATGTTCAGTAGAAAGAGTTTTGTTTTTTCAGTGTATTTACTTATGCATTCATAAGAAAAACTCAGTTACACATCCATACATCAGCTACACTTGTCTATTATGAGAATTCAGCTTATGAGTAGCTTTAGTTGAGTATAACATACATTAGATATGCATGTCCAGTATGAAAACTTAAAATCTCAGTAGCTCCAGTTGCATAGTCATGTTTCATATATTCTTGTCCCTAAAGCAAGTTCAGTTGATCAGTATTCTTAGCCTATCAAGCGATATTTGAGGAAGAATGTTTCAAAGGGGGAGATATTTTAAGACCCCACAAAATTCTCTTGTAGTCTGAGCATTAGGGCGTGTTCAGTGAAGTGTAAATTTATCCCTAAAAGATTGAGAAGTGACTTCCCAAGTGAGATATAATTTAAACCGTGTAGAATTTCCCTAATATCTACTATTTTTCATGTACAACATTGAATAAGCTTTCCGTCCATACTAATTTCCTTAAAATACGGCACCAGAGTGTGACTTCAGACCTGGGCAGTTTCTGACAGCTGGTTTGATGGACCGTCAATCTTGTGATGAACCATTGCCCAAACTATATCAACCAAGGCAGTAACTACCTTTTTTGGCCAGAGTGTGACTTTTGAGATAACAGACCATCAAGTTAACGATGGACCATCGCTCGGACCGTCACTGCTGAAGCAGTGTGGCCTCATCCTGGTAAATGTGAGATGGATGATCCAATGGACCATAGACTTTGTGACAGACCATCTCTGATACTGTCAATTCGAGGAAGTGCTTTCTTTTTCTGATCGACGTGTGATGGACAATGCGACGGACCGTCAGACTAGCGACGAACTATCGCTTCGATCGTCGCATCCCCTGTTTAGTATTTTTAAGTCAATTTTAAAAGGAATTTGTGGTCTTTTCCTACTATTTTCAGCCCCTATTTATATTTGATCAACGCTTACAACTTCATTTCTCATCTTCAACATCAAAAACTAGGGTTCCCTACAAATCAAAATTCTTCTTTCTTCTTGAAGAAAAAAATCAACAAATTAAGAAATCAAGAATCTCTCCAAGAGCCTTTAAGAAAAAGATTCATAAGGTATGAAGATGTTGATTCTTGGGTCCCTTTCTTTCAAGAAGCTCAAGAACACTTTTTTTAAATTTCAAAGATCATATGTTATGAGTTTTCATGATTCATGTGAATTGAAATATGAGTTCATGCTATTATTGAGTTTTTAATTCATGTTTTGTTTATGAGGTTCAAGCTTTGATCCTAGTATATGATATTCATGTGATGTTCATGATAAACCCTCTTCAAGTTTCTTTAAGTGATGTGTTCATGTCAATTAAGTGTAGAATAAGCAAAGCATGCTCCCCATTGTTTAATAAAATGCTTATGTGAAAGAATTAGAGCCATTATAGCATGTTGACTAAAAATCTCAAATTGTGATCAAGCCCATGCATGCCAAGTGTTTTTTGATAAGCTTTAGTGAATGAATTATGACATGATAGCGTTAAATTCCCCAATTATGTGTTCTTCGATACATGCTAAGACTTTAATACATGCTAAGTATTTGATACAAGACCTTGTTGAATGGAGTATGAGCGAATAGCATGTCTACATATACCGTCATATGTTTATGATTTCTAAATGCTTGAAGAGATAATTTAGTTATTTTGGTGGTGAAAGAATGTCCATTATCTTAATTATTCAAGACATTATCTTAATTATTCAAGATGACTATGTTTTACTTTTATGTTATCGAGTACAGGTGGTATTTATGCCCGACAAATTTGCTGCAGTCTAGAGCGCGCGTCACTTGTCTCGATAATCTCAGTCAAGCCATGATTCTCAAAACTCAATGAGTTATAGAACTCTATAATCTTAGACAGATACAGAATTTAAGAAATCTTAGAAATTTCAGTAATCCCAGTATTGCTAGTATTCTAGCCTCAGTTTAGTACTCAGCTCAGATCTAGTAGTATTTAAGTATTAAGTTCGTAACTCAGCAACATGTAGTAAGAGAATAAGATTTAGTAGTATTCCATCAGATACAAAACTAAGTGAATTCAGCTTAACTCAGTCAGATCATTCGAGAAATATGATAAGTAACAGACTCAGCTTAGTCTAAGTTCAGTTAAGATCAGTTCAGAGTCTTTCAGTTGGGAGTAGGAGCTAGCACCGAGTAGGTGTAGGGATGGCAACTCCCCGTTAGAGAGATAGAGTCATTAGGAGCAATCCCTAAACTCCAGAATTGCATAGCCTACGCAGGAGCATGAGTCACCAGTTAGAATAAGGCTTGACTATTATACTGCCTTAGGCTTGACTTCCTGTGAGGGTCACCCACTATGGAGGCCTGACCAGAGTAGAGATCTTTACCCATGTAAATATATTGACACCCTTACAACTGGGGCTATAGGTTGGACACCGCTATTTTAGATTCGGGGCATGTTGGTTAAGTGAGAACTCCCACAGTTGTAGTTTTAGTATTAGTCTTCAGAGAAGAACTCAGAAATCAAGACTGTCAAATACAGTCACCTATCTTAGTAAGGAACTCTGATAGTTCCATAGATTCATGGACCACTCGATAGATAGGCCTGGTCCCTCATGAAGTTATTTAGTATCAGCATTATCAGAAACAGAGATCACCCATTAGATAGGCTTGATCTTAGTCTCAAATTCAGTTGAGTAATCTTATTATTAGATCCAGAGATCACCCATTAAATAGGCTTGATCTCAGTCATAGATTCTGTTAAGTAATCTTATTACTATCTTTAGAGATCACCCGTTAGATAGGCTTAATGTCGTTCTCAAACTCAGATGAATATTCTAATTATTAGATTTAGAGATCTTCTTCTAGATAGGTTGGATTTCAAACATAATCATTTGTTGTCATTGATAGTAGATTTGGGGATCATCCGTTATAGTGGTTTAATCTCAGATTCAATCAGTAGAGAGTAGCCAGCTTAGAGTTCGATCACTGATATGAGTAGATTCAGTTAATTAGCTTCAATATCATTAATTTTTGAGATCACTCTCTAGATAGGACTGATATCAACTTTAGTACTCAGTTATCAATACCAAGAGATTCAGTTATTCAGTATCTCAATATTAGTAGTGAGTTTAGATAACAGTAAAGTAGTATCCGAGTTTTAGTATTTAGAGTCATGATGATTTCAGTTATGGTTTGTGCATGCATGCATATGTCCTCATTCAGTACTCTTATGATTATTTATTTAAATAATTGTTCATGAATAATCCCTTGCATTTAGCCTTACCTCATCTTCATGCTCAGTACATTCATATGTACTGACGTATTTGCTCTATGGTATTTTATTTCACTCCACAGGTTTAGAGGCACGAGATCCAGAGTACCCTTAGCAGCTCAATCCCAGTCAGCAGTTATAGACATAGCAGTGAGTCCTTTTCATTTGAGGATGATCCTTATTTTATTATCACTTCAAATTTAGTTTATTTTTAGTAGACGGAGTTAGTTGGGGGCATATCCCATCAACACCCTAGTTCAGATAGTTTAGAGGCTTTTCAAACAGATGTATCAGTATTTAGTTTTTAGTATTGAGTATTTTTAGATATTTTGAACCTAATGGATAGTTTCAACATTTATTATCAATATTATGTAGTGCTCAGGTATAGATATTAGTAGAGGGTTAGTTTGTGGTCCTTCGGGATAATGAGCACCGTTCAATATTCTGGTTCCAAAAAAAATTGGGTCGTTACAAACTTAATATAAGAGCCTAAGGTTCAATAGTGTCCTAAGGAGTCTGAAAAGCCGCATCTAGTAGAGACTTATACATGGGCGTGTTTCGCACCACATTTATGTATGAGAGGCTCTAAGGTGTTTTTAGGAGCATTTTACTTCTTTCAGTTTTTATGTCATGCGAGTGAGCATGAGCTTAAGTTTATTCTTAGTCTAATCCATCTCTTTCTTTTATTTACCGAGTACGACTCCTCGTAGAGGTCATGCCTCTAGGGTTGGTGACCAGACATCTTAGCTAGTAGATCCTAAGAATTAGAATGTATCACATGCAGAGTTTAAATGATGGCTCCCTATTATCAAATTGGAAAATTTAGCTTTTTGAAAAAGCATAATATCAAGACCTCTGAGTCTACTGTTGCTATAAATAATTCTTTAGAAATTATCCAACTGTTCAATGAATTAGATATAAACAGATTTAAAAATCAGTTTAATTATCTGCATGTTGGACTTGTTCAAGTAGCTATAAAGCCACTTTTTCGACAGGGTTTAGATATCCCTTTCTGTCCTATCCTAAGAGATGCTCGTCTACTCAATTTTGACGACTCACTCTTAGGAGTAATTCAGAGTAACCTCGCCGATGGCCCGATTTACTTTAATTGCTATCCCAATTTCTCTGTTGACATTAATGATCCTAACATCATGGATATTTTAACACTTAATGTTAAAACAAAGAACATGAATAGTAAGGAGAACACACGAGAAATAGCGATTATATACCGTGTATATTATCGCCTCATGGGAACTACTCTAGCCCCCAAGGCTAGATTCACGAGCCCTAAAGGGGTTACCACCCTAATGGAAGCAAACAAAGACCGTAGCACAATCTTTGTTCCTAAGGCTCTCGTTTGGGATGATATCCTCTATAGTAATGACTGGCATTTTGAACCCATTCGGATTTACCCCGAAAAATCTCAGATTGAGCGGGTGGTTCAACACCCTGACGGGTCTATCGACTTGAAATTCCTTGGCTCGACCCGTCTCGACACTCTTCCTTCCGCCGATCGGTTTCCACTCGTGCCTCTACTTCCAAACCCCCGGAAGAGAGCGAGGATCACGATCATAATAATGACAAGGGAAAGATTAGAGAAGTTGACTTCTCTGGTCCTGTCCCTAAAGTCTATTATCACCAAAATACTAGGGTCCCTGAACCCGAGAACCTTTACGAACCCGGAAGTCCTACAGCCTCTGATATGGCCCCCCCTCAAAGGGATAGGACTGACCCCAGTCTTCTTGTCATCACATCTGATGAAGGCGAATATACTCCTGACCTCAAAGCTCTCAAGGTCAGGTGGTATCTTCCAAAAGACGCTATCAAGCGAAATTGGTACACCAGTACCTATTCCAAAGAACAACAAAAGGAGCTCGGTCGGCTATGGATAACTGATATGAAAAGATTCCGATGTGATATCGAGTTCTTTCAGTGGTTTGAACTAACGGGAAAAATTGGAGACCACGTGGAATCCCTCAACGTTATTATCAACAAATGGTATACTCAAAGTAATAAGGTTATAGAATCCGTAACTCCTCCTCTCGAAGGACTTAACATTCCCTATTCCAATGAAGTCATTAAAGCTTCACCTTTTAAGACCAAATCTGAGAGAGGCACCATGACTCCTCAATGCAAAGATCTTGACAGAAAATTGAACAAAACAATTATACTAATCAAGTTCTCCATACCATTTCTCAACAGATAGAAGAAACCAAGGGTTCTACTCTTCCTGCTCCATTACCAGTTAAGAGCACTCCTAGCTCTAAACCTCTCTCAAATCCTATCTTCAAGATTCCGGAATTCCAAAAGGATAAGTTTCCCGACTTGAATGATGACTTCAAGCTCTCTGAGCAGATTTTAGAAAAAATCAATTCCAAACTGACAAAGTTTAAAATTGCTCAGCAAGGAGACTCCAGTTCTAATTCCCAAAAGAACTCTCTTTCTAAACTCACCAATGAACGTTTTTCGCTTAAGAAAAACTATTATAAAAAACCTTCTCCTCCAGATGTTCAATACGAGGAACACCCTTACCTCTCTACCTGCAATCATGATGGAAGAGGTATAAACGAATGGAATATTGACGGTTTGGCCGAGTACCAGATATACAATAAACTCCATGAAATGACAGTATCTATTACCGCCTATAAGATCAAAGGCTCCTCTGACAAAGGAGCTGCCACCATGGTTGTCTCAGGTTTTACTGGAATGATAAAGCATTGGTGGGACAATTACGTTACGGAGGACGAAAAGAACCTTATTTATAACGCCACGGTCCCCGAACAAGTAGTTCGAGTGGTAAATGGTCAAGAAACCATGGTTGAAGAGGCACAAGAAGATGCTTGCGCCACCCTCCTCTATCACATAGCTAGACATTTTGTAGGAGAACCAAAACTCTTCCAAGATAGGAGCCTAGAAATCCTTAATAATCTTCGCTGCAAGAACCTAACAGACTTTAGGTGGTACAAAGACACATTCCTTGTTAAGGTTATGATCAGACCTGACTGGAATAATGACTTCTGGAAAGAAATATTTATCAGCGGTCTTTCCTCCACTGTTTGCAGACAAGGTGCGAACAAAGCTTAAGGATAGATTCGAAGGTCAAATCCCTTACAATATTCTTACCTATGGCGACTTGGTAAGTTTCATCACCACTATGGGTATAGAACTCTGTACTGACCTCAAGCTTAAGCAACAACTTAAGCAAAACAGTAAATATGGTTTAGGAACCTTTTGTCATGATTATGTATTCACTGACATTTCTTCCCGCAAAAAGCGTAAGAAGAAAACCTTTAAATCAACCAAGAGAACTTCCTCTGCCAAGCGAAATTATAGGAAAGATTCCTATAAACCCAGCCGCAAGACTAAACGAAAGTCTTCTAAACCTTCCAAAGATACTTGCTGGACTTGTGGCAAACCTGGCCACAGGGCAAAAGATTGCAAATCTAGCAAGAAAAAGAAAATCAACCAGCTTGATCTTTCTGAGGAAGCTAAAGAAAAATTATTCTCCATTATGGATGACTCTTCTGAAGCCTCTGACTCTTTTTCCTCCTCAGACGAAGACTATAGTGACGAAGAATTTATCAACGCCGCCTATGAGTCTGACAGTTCCCAATCTGGGCAAGATTGCATTTGCAATGGTACCTTCTGTACGTGCTCTAACAAAACTATTAATGTCATCTCAGGACAACCTAAAGAAATCCTCTTTGACATTATCGAGCATATTACAGACGACGAGCTACGGAGTAAGTACCTCCAGGAGCTCAAAAGACTTATGCTTTCTCAGGAAGAAAGATCGCCTAAGCCAAAACCAATCTTTCAACCTTTCCGTATGAAACAGGTTATGGCCAAATTCAATACTCCTACGGAACCTACCATAGCCGATCTAAAGGGAGAAATTTCTTCTTTAAAGGGTGAGATAAAAAATCTCAAAACCCGACTTGATCAGATAGAACTTAACATTCTAACTGAACAAGTCTTAACATCTGCTTCTCCGACCCAGGAAGTCACTCTCCCTGAATCTTCCCGGGAGCTTCCGATCATTATGAGTGATCCTACTCAAGAACCTAGTTCTTTCCCTGACGAGGATATACCATCTTCCTCTGACAATATTGTCGCAGCCATTAAAACTTACAATGAGCATATAGTTGTCAAAATTGTTATCGACAAAGACTTTGTTTTAAACAGAGGCGCTCTCTTTGATACTGGCGCCCACAGTTATTGTATTGTCAAAGGCTTCATTCCCACTCGGTATTTTCAAAAGAGTACCTCTCGCCTCTACTCCGCCACGGGCGAAAAACTAAGAATAAATTATCAGCTCCCTAAAGCTCATGTCTGCAATAATGGCATTTACCTTATTAATGACTTTGTCATAACCGAATATATCACTGAAGATATCATTCTGGGTTTACCCTTCGTTAACCAGATTCGGCCATTTTTGTTGGATTATGATGGAATTCGCACCACCCTTCTAGATAACGAATTATTCTTTCCTTTGCTTCATCCTCTTTCTCCAGCCGACGGACGTCGTATAAAGGAAGAAACTGTGTTCAAAATAAAAGAGGACACGGTATTCAAAATCAACCGACTTTCCTCCCATGTTTCTTTTCTTAAACATGAAGTTCAGCTCAAACGCATTGAGCAAACTTTAAAAACCCCGGAGATGGTCAACAGAATAACCCTTCTCCAAAGAAAGTTCGAAAATGAGATTTGCTCTGAATTGCCTAATGCATTTTGGGAACGCAAAAAACATCTTGTTGAGCTTCCTTATATCACTGGCTTTGATGAACAAAATATTCCTACAAAAGCCAGACCAATCCAGATGAATCAGGAAATGATGGAAATCTGTAAAAAAAAAATCAACCATCTTCTCAACAAAGGGATCATTAGATCCTCCAACTCTCCCTGAAGCTGCTCAGCATTCTATGTGAACAACAGTGCTGAAAAGGAACGAGGGACTCCTCGACTTGTTATAAACTACAAGCCTTTAAATGCTGTCCTAAAATGGATTCGTCATCCGATTCCTAATAAAAGGGATCTCCTCAAAAGAACCTTTAAAGCCAATCTTTACAGCAAGTTCGACATGAAGTCAGGATTCTGGCAAATCCAAATTGCTGAAAAAGATAAATATAAGACTGCCTTCAATGTCCCTTTTGGGCACTACCAATGGAACGTCTTACCTTTTGGGCTTAAGAATGCTCCTTCCGAATTCCAGAATATCATGAATACTATATTTAATGAATATTCTTATATGTCAATTGTTTATATTGATGATGTGTTAATCTTTTCTGAGAACATTGATTCACACTTCAAACACCTTAATACATTCTTTAATACTGTAAAATTAAATGGCTTAGTTGTCAGTGCTAAAAAGATAAAGTTGTTTCAAACTTCCATTCGCTTTCTAGGTCATGATTTGTATCAGGGTAGTCACAAACCCATTTGTCGAGCCATAGAGTTCTCTTCCAAATTTCCCAATGAAATCACGGATAAAACACAACTTCAAAGGTTCTTAGGAAGCCTTAATTATGTTGCTGACTTTATTCCTCATATCAGGCAGGTCTGTGAACCCCTGTATAAACGTCTTAAGAAAAATCCAGTTCCGTGGAGTCCTGATCAAACTAATGCTGTTATAAAGATTAAATCTTTAGTTCAAAACCTGCCCTGCCTAGGTATTCCAAATCCTGAAGCCTTCATGATTGTAGAGACTGATGCTTTAGATATAGGATATGGAGGTATCCTGAAGCAACGGGTAGAAGCTAACTCTCCCGAAAAATTAGTTCGTTTCACCTCTGGAGTTTGGAATGCAGCCCAGAAAAATTACAACACTGTCAAAAAGGAAGTTTTGTCTATAGTGCTATGTATCACTAAATTTCAAGATGACCTTATTAATAAGGAATTTCTTCTCCAAGTTGATTGTAAATCAGCTAAAGAAATTTTACAAAAAGATGTTAGAAATCTTGTTTCAAAACAAATATTTGCTAGATGGCAAGCTCTCCTATCTAGCTTTGATTTTCAAATCGAATTTATCAAAGGAGAACATAACTCCCTTCCCAATTTTCTAACAAGAGAATTTTTACAGGGCCATGAGACCAACAAATCTGGGGAAAAACCCCAAGCAGGAACAACCTAAAATGGCAAGACCATTTGACTCTCCATCAGCATCCGCAAATCCATTGTGGCCAACAGTCCCTCAACGACCTACACTCAAGACAGAGATGCAATCTCAACTCCATAACAAGTTCTCCGCATTGACGAAAGTTCAGTTTCCTAAGTTATCTCCACCAATCCCTACAAAATTGGTAGATCTAAAGACGAACTTGCCCCTAGACAAGGGGCCAACAGCCAGCTCTCCCTCAGTCCAAACCAAACAGAGTTATGCAATGAAAGCCCCAGAGACTTTCGCCCAAGCAGTTGACCCCACGGTAGCCCAAGCTACGCCAGCATCTCCAAGCAAGGAGGATTTCAAGTTCATTACTACTCAAGTAATGCCTATGAAGGATATCACTTAAATCAGCTCATTAAGCCAATTTATAACAACAACAATTTTGTGGATACTGAAGATCCACTCAAGACTCGCCGGTTATACGAAGCCATTTTGGTCGACAGTCGACACAGATTCTATTGAAGTCGAACACTCAGTAGATGAATGATATCCCGAACACATCGGCTACTCCAAGTTTACCATCAAGAGGGTGCTAACCCCTTTCAACTGGTTTGTAGATCATCTACATACACCCATTGCCTTATCGATGCCACATAGGCCTCAAACTTACAATTGGTACGACTATAGATCGACATGGTTCAACTTTTTGTTCGTTCGACCAGGACATACTTGGTTCGTTAAATATTGTCCTGCCATGATGGGAGCCATTATACCAAGATGGTTTTACGAATGGTGGCTTGGTTTTGGAGGAACTAAAGACATTCTTCCCCAGCAGTTTCTTAACAGACTTCCAGATTTTCTAATTAAGGAAGGATGTTCCACACTTCCCGACCACATTCAAATGTGTAAATTTTTTATTAAGAAAAGGATATCTTATATTATCTCCTGGAAATTCTTCGAAGAAGAACAACACAGGATTAAGTATTTATCCAAAGAGATAAAGATTAAGGGTTGGACTCCAAAACCTACAGCTCCCAAAACTCCAGACAAAGGAAAGTCTGCAGCATCCTCTTCCAGCTCCTCCGCTAGCAAGAAGGCTCTGAAAGAGAAGCTAAAGAAAGCCTTGGCCGATTTAGATAACCAAGATGCCTCTACCAATACTGAAGAACTACTCCAGCTCATCGCAGAAGCTTCTTCTACAGGAAGCAGTGATGATAATGGCGATATGCTAAACCCACAAGGGATAGCTATGGCCTACTTAGATCCCTATTATGAATAGGAAATGACCCTTCTAAGAGATAGAGGTTTAAAGAACCGGAATTATCTCTGCAAAGGGAAATTCACTATTTCTGATTGGAATCTAAGACCCATCCTGTCTCTTAAAAAAGACAAAATATCACCTTAGCTTTTCAGAAAAGAGAAGAATCTACTTTTACTTTAATAAAGTAAAACGCACTCAAGAAAACTGGGGTAGCCTTTGGAAAAGGCAAGCCAAACCACTTTTTGCTTTTTCAAAGTAATCACTCAACTTTGTCGGCAAATTATAAGCCGTCCACTTGTACACTCTAGATGTACTCCTTCAGTTATTCTTGCCTATATAAGGCATTGTAATACTCTAGAGAAGGCATTCAGAAATTTCCCACATAAGAAATCTTCTCTCTACCCAATCTCTTGTAAACCAGTTAGTAATGTTTTTCTAAGTTTCCAATAAAACTTATTTCTAAGTTTCCAATAAAACTTGTAAGTTTGTTTAAATCTTTTATATACTTTAATTACTTTAATAGTTTTTTCTCTATAATATTCATGATTCGTTATGCATACATGAGAACAACTCAGTTACGTATCCATGAATCAGATATGCATGTCTATTATGAAAATTCATCTTATGAGTAGCTTCAGTCAAGTAATCAATGCATTAGATATGTATGTTAAGTATAAGAACTCAGACTATCAGTTGTTCCAGTATCATAGTAATGTTTCAGATGTTCTTGTCCCTTAATAAAGTTCAGTTGATCATTATTCTTAGCCTATTAAGTGATAATCAAGGATGAATGTTTCAAAGGGTGAGATATTGTAAGACCCCACAAAATTCTCTCTTAGTTTGAGCCTTAAAGCGTGTTTATCAAAGTGTAAATCCGGCCCTAAAAGATTAAGAAGTGAATTTCCAATTTTAAAATATTTTAAACCATGTAGAATTTCCCTAATATTGATTTTTTGTCATGTAAAAACTTGAATAAGCTTTCCGTGTATACTAATTTCATCAAAATCTGGCATTGGACGAGAAAATTATGGCCGTTTTACAGAAAGAAATCGGAACAGCCTAGGTGCGATGACCGGGTTGACAGACCATCGAGCTTGGGATGGACCGTCACCCTGACCGTCGTAGCCAAGGTAGTAACTCCCTTTTCTGGCCCAAGTGAAATGGCCGAGACGAAGGACCGTCAAGCTAGCGATGGACCATCGCTAGGACTGTCGTTGCTGAAGCAGTGTGGCCTCATCCTGGTTAACGTACGATGGACGATCCGATAGACCGTTAAATTTGGATGGAATGTCGTTGATACCATCATATCAAGGTAGTGTATTCTCTTTTTGACCGACGTGCGACGGAAGATCTGACAGACCTTCAGACTAGTGACGGATAATCGCTTCGACCATTACAGCCCCATTCAATATTTTTAAGTCAATTTTAAAAGGAATTGTTGGTCTTTTCCCACTCTTGACATCCCCTATTTATATCTGATGAAGGCTCACAACTTCATTTCTCATCTTCAATATGAAAAACTAGGGTTTTCTGAAAATCAAAACCCTTCTTTCTTCTTCAAGAAAAAAATCAAGAAATCAAGAAACCAAGAATCTCTCCAAGAGTCTTCAAGAAAGAGTTTCCTAAGGTATGCAGATGTTGATTCTTGGTCCCCTTTCATCCAAGAAGCTCCAGATCCCTTTTTTTAAATTTCAAAGATCTTATATTATGAGTTTTCATGATTCATGTGAATTGAAATTGGAGTTCATGCTATTATTGAGTTTTTAATTCATGTTTTGTTGATCAGGTTTCAAGATTTGACCCTATTATATGATATTCATGTGATGTTCATGATAAAACCTCTTCAAGTGGCTTGTTAAGTGATGTGTTCATGTCAATTAAGTGTCGAAATTATTGAATAAGCAAAGCATGCTCCTCATATGTTTGATAAAATGCTTATGTGAAAGAATTAGAGACATTATGGAATGTTGACTAGAAATCCCCAATTGTGAGCAAGCTCATGCATGCCAAGTGTTTCTTGAAAAGCCTTAGTGAATGAATTGTGACATGATAGAATGAAATTCCCCAATTATGTGTTGTTCGATACATCCTAAGACTTTAATACATCCTAAGTGTTTGATGCAACACCTTGTTGAATGGAGTATGAGCCAATAACATATATCCGTATACTATCACGTGTTTATGATTTCTAAATACTTGAAGAGATTCTTTAGTTATTGTGGTGGTAAATGAATGTCCATGATCTTGATTATTCAAGAATGGCTATGTTTTAAATTTATGTTATCAAGTCCTGGTGGTATTTATACCCAACAAATTAGATGCAGTGTAGAGCCCGTATCAGTTTTCTCGATAATCTCAGTCAAGCCATGAATCTCAAAACATAGTGAGTTGTAGAACTCTGTACTCTCAGACAGATATAGAACTTAAGAAATCTCACAAATCTTAGTAATCTCAGTATTGCTAGTATTTTATCCTCAGATCAGTACTCAACTCAAATCTAGTAGTATTTAAGTATTCAGTTCAGAACTTAGTATCATGTAGTAAGATAATGAGATTCATTAGTATTCCATTAGATATGGAACCAAGTGAATTCAGCATAATTCAGTCAGATCATTCGAGAAATATGATTAGTAATAGACTCAGTTCAGTCAAAGTTCAATTAAGAATCAGTTCAGAGTCTTTTAGTTGAGAGTAGGAGGTAGCACTGAGCGAGTGCAGGGATGGTGGCTCCCCATTAAAGTGGCAGAGTCGTTAGGAGCAATCCCTGAACTCTAGAACTGCATAGCCAGTGCACAAGTAGGAGTCACCCATTAGAAAAAGTCTTGACGATTATACTGCCTTAAGCTTGACTCCCTGTGAGGGTCACCCATTTGAGAGGCTTGACCAGAGTAGAGGTTTTTACCTGTGGCATAATATTGACACCCTTCAATTTGGGGTTACAGGTTGGACCCTACCAGTCCAGATTTGGGGCATGTCGGTTAAGTGAGAACTCCCATAGTTGCAGTTTCAGTATCATTCTTCAGAGTAGAACTCAGAAATTAGGACTATTAGATACAGTCACATGTCTCAATAAGGAACTCAGATAGTTCCATAGATTTATCGACCACCCGCTAGATAGGCCTGGTCCCTCATGAAGTTATTTAATATTAGCATTATTAGATCCAAAGATCACCCATTAGATAGGCTTGATCTCAGTCTCAGATTTAATTGAGTGATCTCATTATCAAATATAGAGATTACTCGTTAGATAGGCTTGATCTCAGTCTCAGATTCAGTTGAGTAATCTAAATATCAATTCCAGAGATCACCCGTTAGATAGGCCTGATCTCATTCTCAAACTCATTTAAGTATTCTCATTATCAGATTTAGAGATCTTATACTAGATAGGTTAGATCTAAGACATAATTATTTGTCATCATTGGTAGTAGATTCAGGGATCATTCATTAGAGAGATTTGATCTAAGATTCAGTCAGTCGATATTACCAAGCTCAGAGTTCAGTAACTGATATGAGTAGATTCAGTATCATCAGTTTTTGAGATCACTCGCTATATAAGACTGATCTGCACTTCAGTACTAAGTTATTGATATCAAGAGATTTAGTTATTCAGTATCTCAGTATTAGTAGTGAGTTCAGATGCCAATATAGTAGTATATGAGCTTTAGTCTTTAGAGTCACGATGATTTCAGTTATGGTTTGTGCATTCATGCATTTGTCCTCATTTAGTACTCTCATGATTATTCAGTTAAATAATTGTTCATGCATAAGCCCTTGCATTTTGCCTTATTTCATCTCCATACTCAGTACATTCCTACGTACTAACGCATTTGTGCTATGGTGTTTTATTTTACACCATAGATTTAGATGCACGAGATCCAGATTACCCTTAGCAGCTCAGTCCCAATCAGCAGCAGTAGATGTAGCAGTGAGTCCTCTTTATTCGAGGATGATCCTTATTTTATTATCGCTTTAGAATTATTTTGTTTTTAGTTGACGGAGTTTGTTGGGGGCATATCCCATTAACTCCATAGTAAAGACGGTTTAGAGGCTTTTAAGACAAATGTATCATTATTTGGTTTTTAGTTTTGAGTAATTTTAGATGTTTTGAACCTTATGGACAATTTCTACATTTATTATCTAAATATTGCAGTTCTCAGGGATAGATATCAGTAGAGGGTTAGCTTGTGGTCCTTTGGGGTCATGAGCACCATGTGACATTTTGATTCCAGAAAAAATTGGGTCGTTACAAAGGTGTGGTTTAGTTCATTGACATTTAGTTATTTATTATGATGATTAAAATTATATTGTTTGGATACTTATAATGGCATTCATATATTTGGTACCTTCTTGCTCGCTGAAAGTAAACGGTACGATCTCAACTAAAATATGATTTTCTACTCTTTTTCTTAAAAGAAAATATTCCTATTTTTCACTTTTAAAATGGATTTCTTCTTAACGATAACCGTACTATATTTATGAATAACCTATGAAAATAGAGATTTAAAATGATGTTTTAAAGATTTGACTGAGATAAATTCTCATTTAACTATTATTTACCTCGGTTCTAGCCATGGTTCTAGCCATACATTTATATATGGACTTACAAATTTACACTCTTTTAGCCATGGTTCTAGCCATGCATTTATATATATAAATATATGCGTATTTCTTATACTGGACTTGATTATTATATTGATGATTTGTGCACCGGTTCACGACTGGCAATTGATTATTATAATGTTGATGATATGAGCAGTTCGATAATTGATAATGATATTGATGATGTCTGATTATACATTGGGTTACCTTATGATACCTAGATCAGTTATGGTATTGTGGATTCTTTTTGTATTCATCCTTACATATGCATGGCCTTTCACCCGTATGCCCTATATCTATCAGCCTTTAAGGGGTTTACATAGGTATAGGTATAAATATTTTTTCTTGAGTATTGATTAAACCTTCTAAGCCTATGTTGGTAGTGGTTATAAATGGCTCAATTAGGTATTATATGTTTGGACGAGCTGGTTAATCATATGGTTTTTGTTATTATTATTATGTATGGTTGACGATAGGTTGGTCAGTGATTTGTTATCGAGATTTAAGGTATGATTCTAATTCTTTTCAATAATGGTTATTTCATTATATATTATTATCTCAATTTTAAACATATGGATTAGAGCCCTAATTAGGTTAGTACTAGCTTCTACTTTAATTATGAGGCCTTAGAATGCTAGTATGACTACTCTATGTTGTACCTTGAGTTAGCCTCATCGTGTATATGTTTTTATCTATATGTAGTTATGGTATTAGTGTATATCACTTCCTTCTCTTATTCATTATTGTATATCCATTCCTTGTCCTTGTTATATATATATATATATCCTTCTTATATCCATTATTCGCATATTGGCTAGTACTATATGATATAGTACTTATATTCTGTTATGGATAGAATAGGATAGATCATCGTTATTGTATCCATAGCTTACTATGTAATATATTGGATATTTGGTGGTAATTTACCTTCTTGCTCACGTGTTATGTATATTTGCGTTAACTTTAGAGCTCAATTAGTAGTTATCTGCTGATTACTACGTGCTTGGTGAACATACTACATATTTGCTGCCTCCCGATAATAGTATGGGTTTTCACTGTTGTTTTGTGAATCATGTGGAGCATATATGGTTTGGAGACATAAGTTGAGCTTTGTGCATTTGGGTGATTGCTATTCTCCCTCTTATGCACTAGACTAGTCTCTATATTGTATTTAAAGATGGGTTGTATCAACATATTCTTTTTGGTACCTTATTTTTTTGTCTTATTATGTCGAAGCTATTCTACTGATTCCACTATGTTTTGGGACTATCTTATGTCTTTTAGTCTTTTATTTTATTTATTCCACAATCTTCCTTCATTTCTCTTAATAGTCTATTACTAGTAGTTCTGGACTACAGGTTGGCTTGCCTATTAGTGGGTTACTATAGGCGCCATCATGACCTGTGATATGGGTCGTGCTAAGACTCTATTAGACTTGTTCTTGTATGAAATAATTGACAATCCTAAGGCTCTGATACCATCTTTGTAATGATCCAAATCGTCTTGAAAGGAACTTGCACTTACCCTCCAGCAAGAGAACCATTTAACCCATTTACAACCCCAATAATTCAATTATTTTTAAAAAATAGTAATTGATAAAGAAAATTTAGTGATAATATAATCTCAAACTAATGAATGAATAAATTTAAAAATTCAACAATTAGCTATTACAATCTCCAAGATTTGGAAGTCATTGTAACATGTAAAAGCATAATATTAAAATTTAAATAAATATCATAAAAATAATTACATAAAGGAATGTCACTATCTGAATGAATAAAAATGAGCAATGAGATTATCCAATGGTTTCCTTAAGATTGGTTCTCACCCCTAGATTATTAAGTTGATGGTCATGAACAAGATTTTCGGTCTTAGCTTAGTCACTAAAGTACTATCTACATTCAACTAAAGGAAAAGTACATGTAGTTTAAATGTTGTAATGACCCTTCAAGTAATTTTTTGTGATTCTTATTATTATCTCCATTAGAGGTTTTCCATAGATGCCCCAAGTCATTTATAACTTGCTGGAGCTGATAGTTTGGCTACCGGGCTGATCGTTTGGTTTTTAGAGCCATTTCTCTATTTAGAAGTCTTCGCTGGTTTCAAATGGCCAACGAGCAAAAACCTAAGTAAATAATTGCTTTGGAAGACCATTGCTTCAGGTCCAGCTACACCAAAACTCATTTTAACCTATTGGTCGAAAAGTTGATATATTGGAAATTTTAGTGTAGGGCCCATATTTATTCAAAATGAACTCAGATGGAAAATCCAACATCATTATTGCGTCCAAAATATCGAAATCAATGTGGTTTAATATTTTATTTCCTCAATTGGACTCCAGATGCATCCTAAGACATTGCTCAAAATATGCAACAATTTCCAAGTTTTAGCTATCATCTAGTGCAGTAAAAGTACCGTGATTATAGAGGATTTATCATAATTATGATGCCATAATTGTGGCCCGCGTGCATTCATGATCACTCGATCTAAGGGCCTAGGGATGATTATTTAAAAGCCCTTTTTGTTCGAGAATTGGTCAATTATGCTATGCCTTGAGTTCCATATACCCTAATAGATTGTGCATTCCTCAAATTGAGCCATGGTTGTTGATTAGGAGCATGAATAACTTCTGTAATTGTGATTACAATTGAATCAAAGGTTTGAACCCTTCATTTTAGTGTTGAATTCCTGCTTATTTGACCAAAAACCCCGATTGGCTTGAGGGAATGATTTTATCCCAATCAAGATTAATACTCACTTGATTATTAAGGGTTATAACTCCCTAATGGTTTTTGAATAATGCATTGGTCTTGAAAACTTATTTTCCATATGTAAGACCCACTTGGGGATTTTTGGTGTCTGTTTGGACCCGAGGCACAACAATGCAATATGGTTATTGATATTTTCATAAGAGTACATAGATTGTAATTTTTATAGCTTGTCTCCTTGAAGTTGCTTTGAGGAAAGAGAAATAGATGGTTATCAGTTCGTGAGCTATATTTGGATTCGAGGTAGGTTAGGCTTACTTGTGTTAGATTAGCTTTATTATAGTATAATTGTGATATCTTGTTGAGTTTGGGAAAGGTTTTAGGTGTTGGAATGGTAGATGGTAATGTTTGGACTAGTTGAATAACTTAGGCTATTGAACTCATAAAGTGTGATATTTGACAGATAGTCTACAACCTAGGCTAGTTGGACTTGTTATCTAGTGAATAGCACGAGAATTCTCTAGTTGTTTTAGTTAGATGGGAGTGACCTTCTTCACTCATACAAAGAGGAAGTTGACCTTAGATATGCCTAGTTGTGAAATTGGCCTTAGATGCTTTAGATAAATTAAGAGTAATACTTGTGGTAGAATTGCACTATAGAACTAGTGGGGATTGATAAATCTCTAAGACATGATTTAGAATACTTAGTCTAGTTTCGGGTAGAAGTTAGACTAAAAGAGATAACTTGAGATATCAGTAGTGAAACTTGACCCACCTTAAGCTTGAATTATGTAGCTTTATTAGTGACCTAGATACTTGTTAACGCTTAGAATATAACATTAGTAATATGATAGCTAACCCCGGTAAATGGTTTATTCATGATGTTGGTATTAGAAATGGTATGCATGATTTGTTGCTAGATTATTGATAATGCTTGGATAGCAATGAATTATCTTATAGATTGAGCCCATGAATATGCTATCACTTAAATCTTTGAATAAATTACCATGTGAGCCTTGTAATATGTTATTACTCATATTATATTCAAGTATGATGACTAAGCTAAGGTTTGTACTAAAACCCTCTTGTGCTAATAATGTGAATCATGCTAATAAACAGGGGCTTTAGAAGATATTATTAAGTCTTTTACTTGGAAATACTAATGATTATGTTAAGCTCGGTTAAGTAGTGAGTATTCATATCATATGATTATGCGTGTTCATCTTCATATCATAATTTAGCTTAGTCGGGCGATGATACCAATCAAATACCTAATTTTTGGTAGTCATACTAGACTTTTGTACCCTTTTGGTCCAGAACCGAGTACTAGTTTCCACCGCTTAGTTGAGATCATCCAGTATTGATCTTCCAAAGACAGGTGGAGCTCTTGGAGTTTAGAGTCACCCATTTCCCTCTATCCTTCTTTATTCTTTTATATTCGAGACAGAATTGATGAATATTCTAGACTTTTCGATTGTATTTTCCATTATCATACTTTGATGCCTTTTTATTTATATTACCAGGTTGTGAGATTGGTATCTATCTTTTGACTTTCTTCATTTAGTGGAACTTTGTTGATTATAATTGTGTTCATGAATTTAGGCCTAGTTCGGCAAGTCTGCCAAGGTAACCCATTGAATTAGCTCAGGATTACAGTGAAGGCTTACCTACTAGTGGGTTTTAGTAGGTTCCATCATTACTCGTGAATAGGGTCGTAGCATATCTATAAAAACACTATGTACTGGTAGGCATCATCAGCCAAGTTAACATAAAACCCATGTATAAATATAAATCTAATAAAAGCAACTAGTAATAAAGGCCTACTAGCAATTACACCACAATTTACTATAATCCAAATCAACCTCAGAATGTAAGCTAAACAATATTAAAATATCACTAATTGTCTATTTCCATCACCATGCTATCATTTCAACCAAGTTAAATCATAAATAAAGGAAAACATAAGACCCTACAGTTTTTCTCAAGTGTAACAAACCAAGTGATATAAATCAACTCATTTCGAACCGTCCTAAGCTACTCTTAGTTAACAAAACACTTAGATCATAAGATCAATTAATGAATGATATGAAATAATGCATCATGACCATCAGTTTTACCATGAAAGTGTATGCACATACAAAAAGGTCTTATATGCCTAATAATAATGACCTGCAGGGGACTAGCTTAGTCCATCTACCGTATCGACTTGTTGCCTGACCCTCTGAATATCTAACTATAGTCAATACGTACCAATTTGGTAACCAACCCTATGAGTATTAGAAACAGTGTTCATCTAAAAAAATAAGAATCAATGGTATAATAAAGTTCTCCAAATATGACATAACATAGTACATCTTGATATTTAGTCATATTTAAGGTTTGTTACTTATATAAATGAAATCAAATACTCAATCAATACAAAATAACAAGTAATCCTGAATGCTAAACAATAGTTATTCAACTAATGGATTGGCATGTCAATCAAGTTATGTATATAACTACATTTAACCATAACATACCAATGATGTATGCCCGAAATGCTCTTATTTTCCAATGCTTACCCTGTTTTTACCTTTTCCAACTATATTTGGTCGAAAAGAGGAAACGAGGAAAGATTAATAATCTATTCTAAAATATGAGCATTAGGAAGTAAAAGCCATAGGTTTCAACCTATTTCATAGTCTGCACACTCAATTTAGGGCTTTTACCAATTAATCTATCCTATCTCCCTTAACTTACATGATAGAGAAAAAAATCTACGTAAGGAAGTTAAGTCTAAAACCTAGAAATATGTAATACTCCAAGTTTTGGACTTTAAATATTTCTTGAACATCTCCATCACTGCCCAGGAAATGGCTCACGTGATAAGTTTTTATCACATTTAACCATGACTGAGACCCTATGAGACATAAGGTCTGGTCATGAGTAGTAGGGTGTAACTCATGAAAAACTAGTGAAGGTTCTCTAGAGTCTATAGAGAAAATGACTCATGGTGATTAGTTGTGACCAGTCACCATAAGTCGTTACATGACCTGTAGTGATTGACAACCGTTTTCTCCTACATGACTTTATTCAAGGTAATTTGGTCTTTTACATTTCTTTACATTATTCCATGACTTAAAACCCCTCCTTTGGCCCTATTAACATTAGTTAATCAATCATAACCTATTCCTATTATCTTAAACTTCCTAAGCAAAAGAAAAAGCTAGGGATTGAAGAGATTGACCATCTAGCTTACAATTAGTGGTTGTCTATTTAAAATTCTAGGTGCTTTACACAAGTATCTCTTACCTAACTAATTTTACATAATATCATATATTTAATTACTATCTATGTGAATTTAGTTGATTGGTTTTGAATATGGGTTTAGAGATTTTGAATGGTTACTACATGAATTGATTTCTCATGGTTTTAAATAGGCCATTCATGCTTATTATGACGGTTTTGAGCTAAATTAATGCATGGATGTGAAAATTCAAATGGGGATCATATGTTTCCCCAAATCTATGATTAATTGATTTGGAATTGGATTTAACGTCAACCCAACTTTGTGAAATTGTCTTTGAAACCTTAATATATACATAATTTAACTTAATTTTAGGACCTTACATTGCATAAAAGGTTAATGGAATGTAAAAGAAGTTATGAAAGGCTTTGGTTGCCATGGTTTTGTTTTAAATTGGAACTTGGGAGTCAAATTGGTTAAACAAATTTGTTATGGCATAATGGAATTAGCTTTCAAGCATAATTAAATTTTGTATGATGATACCAACGGTAAATGGCTTAGTAAATGACTCCTTGGTTATGGTTGGGATTATGTGATAAATGGTTTTAATTTGGGGTTAATGTGATTTGTGTAGATCATCGTGTAGATGATGGTCCCAGGGGGAAAGTATTGGAAATTACATTTTTGACACAAGGGTTTTTATGAACGTATTCCAGGCAAAACTTTATATATATGGAATGTCTAGAGTCATGTATCCTCTGGAACTTTGTTAGATTCTCTATGTTCATATGACTAGCACTCTCTAGGAACCTTTTAGTAGGGAAAGCTAAACCCATATAGCTTGTGGGTCCTCTTAGGATAGATAGAGCTATATATTCCAGGTTAATAGCCATAAATTCATGCTTATGACCTTTGTCCCACACCGACATCTTATATACATAAGCGTATGTGAATGTATGTATAAGGTTTTTGAATGATTTTGGACATGGCATTATTTTACCCTTTCCCTGGGACACATGCTAGTGCTTATCCCTCTGAGCATCCTCAGATGCAATATTATTTTATGATGTTAGCTCCTAAAGGTTTTTTGTTACCTTGTACACCACTAGGTAGTACGGGTCATCAATTATTCTGCGTTGAAGTAATGAGCCTTCATCTTCTGGAAGGCCGGACATTTCATTACTTTCTTTATGGTTTCAATATTACATTAGATTTCTTTTCTCATTTTGGATTTTCTTTTGGTCACGGTCGGTGGAACTAACTGACCAAGTTGGTATTTTGGTATTGTATAGGCTTTAATGGACAAGTGTGGGAGTGGATATTATGTTGAATCATAGATTTTAATTGAGCTATCTTGTTTTTATTATCCTATTATTTGGGTTGCTTTCTCTATTTTGTTTATTGTCCTCAGGTGGTTATGCTAGGGGGTAGTCTCGAGTCCTCGGTACACTTGAGATACCCGTCATTACTAGGCCCTATTTTGGGTCATGATAAGTTTGGTATCATCGCATAGATTTTGGGTCTTTGGGTGTCCACAAAGTTGTATAAAGTAGAGTCCCTTATATCATTATGTAGTATTCCACACTTATAAAGGGGAGGCTACATAAAATTAAGGAATGTTTCTCATTTCTTGTGTTCTATTTTGGGCTATAGAGTCTAGTGTTATGAAACTTCTCTAACTCCTAGCTTTCTCGCATTTCAGGTCATGCCTCCTCGAAGATCTAACTTTTATAGAAAATCTACCGAGAACTCTGTCCTACCTGAGGACAATATGGAGGGGGCTCTCCCAGTTCATGCAGTGCAAATTTGGTCTAGGTTACCTGCTTCTAATTACAATTCCCCACTTAGAGTTCCACTAATCTTCACTAGTTCTCCTCAATATTTTGGGATAGTGACACCTTTGATCAACTGCCTCAGGCAGATATTTCTAATACAGAGTTCACCTATGTATTTATTGTCTTACTCAGTTGGTGATATATCTGTCTCATCAGTCAAATCATGTTGGTTCTGTTGCTCCTTCATCTGAGGTTACTCATGTTGGACAACTCACGGGGTTGAATCCCTTAACCTTTGTAGGATCAAAGGTTGAGGAGGATCCTGATGGGTTTGTGGATGAGATGGAGAATATTTTTAGAGTGATGCATGCTACTAATTTTAAAAGGGTATAGTTTGCTGCATATTACCTAAAAGATCTATCTTATTAGTGGTATTATAAGTGAAAACAGTTGAGAAGTGATGATGTGTATCCAATATTATGGGATGAGTTTTTGAGTACCTTTCTTGATCATTTCTTTCCACAAGTCCTGATCAAAGATAATTTTGAGGAGTTTGTGAATAAGAAGTAGGGTAAGATGAGTGTGAAAGAGTACGCCTTAAAATTTCAGCAATTATCTCGTTATGCTCCAGAGTTTGTGTCTAGCCAGAAATCTAAATAGAGAAAGTTTTCTTCTTGGTTTTTTGATGACTTGGTTTTAGAATATAAGCCTACATTCTAAAGCAATATCATGGATATATCGTGGATTATGATTTATATGAAATAGGTAGAGGATAAGAAGAAGAGATAGGCAGAAATAGGAGTGAGAAATTATAATAAGTTCAGGTATTCAAACCAGGGTGCAGGGTAGCAGAACAATAGGAGAGATTGCATACAATGGGCCAAGAAAAAGACTTGAAGAAAGATAAATTTGAGGAGTTTGTGAATAAGAAGTAGGGTAAGATGAGTGTGAAAGAGTACGCCTTAAAATTTTAGCAATTATCTCGTTATGCTCCAGAGTTTGTGTCTAGCCAAAAATCTAAATAGTGAAAGTTTTCTTCTTTGTTTTTTGATGACTGGGTTTTAGAATATAAGCCTACATTTTAAAGAAATAACATGGATATATCGTGGATTATGGTTTATATGCAATAGGTAGAGGATAACTAGAAGAGATAGGCAGAAATGAGAGTGAGGAAGTATAATAAGTTCAGGTATTCAGACCAGGTTGCAGGGTAGCAGAACCATAGGAGAGATTGCATACAATGGACCAAGAAGAAGACTTGGGGAAATTATAATTCATATTCTTCGGCTAGTGCTCCTTATCCTAAGTCGTCTGGTGATCACTGTTTTAATGCTAGTAGTGGTTCTATGGCATAGAGTTTCTATTCTTAAGCTAGTGGAGCTCATTCATCCCCACCTTATCCTCCTAGTAGATTTTACGGACAACTTCACCATGGTTATTGTAATAAAAGAGAGAAACTTATATTTCAGTTATAGTCATCCAGGAAATATGTAGAAGAATTTTCTTGGTGCTAAAAAGGTCTTGATCGATGCTTATTTAGCTCCTTAACCAAAGGGAGCTACTTCGTGTACCGGCACTGGTTGAAGTTATCTCTACACTCTTACAACCTGCTAAGAGTCTGAGACATCCCCCGATATTGTCACAAGTATGTCACGCTTTTCTGTTGTGATGTATATTATTGCTTTATCCAGGTTCTACCCTTTCTTATGTTACCCCTTATATGGCTATACATTTTTGTTTTGGTCCAAAAAATATTTTTGAACCCTTTTTTGTGTCTACTCCAGCAGGTGTTTCTATAGTTGCTAAAAAAATTTATTTGGGTTGTGTGGTGTCTATCTTTCATAAGGAGACATTGGTGGATTTTATAGAGTTGGATATGGTGGATTTTGATTTTATAAAAAGGATTAATTGGCTTCATTTGTTCTATGCTTCTCCAGATTGTAGGACTCAAAGGGTAAGTTTCAAAATCCCTAACAAACTAGTTATTGAATGGGATGGGAGTTCCTTAGTGCTAGAAAGGAGGTTTATTTATTATCTTAGTGATCAAAAGTCTATTTCAAAAGTGTGTTTGTATCATCTAGTTCGGGTTAAGAATTCTAACTCTAAAAGTCCTTTGCAATCTGTCCACGTGGTTAACGAGTTTCCTAAAAGTTTTCTTGATTATTAACCTAGAATTCCTATCGATAGGGAAATAGATTTTGGGATTGATCTTCTATTGGACACCTGTCCTCTTTCCGTTCCATCTAATAGAATGGCTCCGACAGAATTAAAAAAGCTAAAGGAGAAATTAAAGGACCTTCTTTATAATTGTTTCAGTCATCCTAGTGTTTCTTTTGGTCAACATTTTTTAGCATATAATTTGATGCCAACAGACGGGATTCCAAATCATGACCACCTCAAGGATTCCAAGATATGTTTGAATACATTTTTTAAGCCCTCACGAGAATAATATGATTTTTGTATGATAGTTGGGAGTGCGGGAGAAGCTATACTTGATGATTTCATCTAAGAGAGCATTGAGCAATATAATATTTAATGATATCTTGGGATTTGAGAGAGTGTGGGTGCCTATTTGCATTATTTTGGCTCTTGGGTAACTTTTGGGCCCAAGTTGCACTAAGGGTCACTTTTGGGCTCAAATTTAGTAAGGTCCTTTTGGTCTATAAATAGCTAAAAAACCTTTTCATTTTAGAGTTAGTTGATGAATATTTTTTTGAGATACACTTGCAAGTGTTTGTTTTAAGCTTGTTGGGAGCTTATGGATTGTTGAGAAATGTGGGTTGCTTGGGATTCCATTCCCGTGAGCTCCTTAGAAGAGGTATTTGTTTATTGGTATTCAATAGGAAGGTTTTAAATTTTAATATACCCTTCGGTTGTCCACTTTATATCAATTTGTTTCAATCTATCTATCTTTAACTTGTTTGTCTCATTTTTCGTTATTTGTCTGTATTTGGTGTTTGTTTCCATGTTTATATTTTCTTCTTGTATCATAGTCCCCCTTATTATTATTACATGATTAGGGAGGTTTGAGTCCGCCGCATATCATTACATAATCAAGAGCTTAAGTAACCTTAGTATATGATTGGAAGGTTCAAGTCCCCCATGTATATGTATGAGATTATTCTTTGGTTTGTGCGGCTACACATACTAGGGCCCAACCAGGGGATGATAGATAGGGCCCAGATATCCTGTGGGTACATGTTATGATGGTTGACCTACAAAATCCAGGCTAAGGTTTTAATGTACTTGTTAAGCCTCATTCGCAATACCCACATATGATATATCTTTTTGTATATGCATTTGATAATGCATATTAGTCTTGAATGATTTAGAACTAATGATCATGGAATTATGTTATCCTTATCCATAAGTTAGTTGCTAGTGTTCACCCCACTTACCATCATCAGATGCTATATCCCTACTTGATGCAGACATCCGAGCTTCTTCTATTTTTTTGTAAAGAGTTAGGTCGATCTGTTTGGTCTATTTTTTTTGGTGATATGGTGAAGTGGTGAGCTTTCATTCCCTAAAAGATTTCGATATTTCACCAGCTTTCATTCTTAGATATGAGTTGATAGTAACTTAAATTATAATTGTCATTCTCATTATCATCTTTGATAGCTAGGGATATGTCCCGACCAAGACTAGTTTTGGTTCTTTGTTTAGAAGGCTTTGCATGAATTATTATAGATATTGGGCAGTGGTGGTCGATTGCTTGGCTGATCACCGATCATCGATTATAGACTTATTTTTATTGTCTTTAAACATGTTTCATGTCATCTTTTTATATGTTCAGAATTCATCCTACATTGGGGAATGTTGTGTTTTCTTTGATTAGATACATGTGGTGATCTCAGTTCCATATCAAACTTGCGATACTTGTAACAGCTAGGTCCTGGTTTGAGTCATGACAAAGATGGCATCAAAGCCTAAGGTTTGGTGTCATTTGGTATCCAAAAAAACCATTTCAAGTAGAGTCTCATTGATGGGTTTTTAGCGTGCCACACTTATAATGTAGAGGCTATGAGGAATTTAGGAATGTTTTCCTTTCTTGTTGTTCTATTTCAAGCAATAGAGTTTAAGGTCTTGAACCTCCTCTAATTTTTGTTTGTTTGCTTTTTAGATTATGCCTCCAAGAAGATCTGATATTCATTAAAACTCTTATTTCATGTCAGAGGATAATAAAGATGGAGCACATCTAACTCTATGTGTTCAGAACTGGTCAAGGGTCACTTTTCTAATAGCCTTGTGGAAGCTGTACTGGTACCCTCTATCCCTCTTTAGGCACCCCAGGCTGGAGTGTCTAATGCTAAGTTGTTCTAGTTAATTCATTTGTTTACCCAGTTGGTGGCCTTTAGGACTAAGCGTATCGCTTTTAGTTCTTCATTATCTGAGTCACTAGGGTTGGATAATTTATGAGGTCGAGTTCTCTTATTTTTAGTAATTCTAAAGTTGAGGAAGATCCTCAATACATTATTGATGTGATAGAAAAGATATTTTGTGTGATGCATGCTACTAATATAGAGGGTGTATAGTTCACTTCTAATCAACTGGAGTATATAGCATATCGATTATTTGAGGAGTGGGACTAGTCTAGGGGTACTGATTAAATTTTATTGTCAAGATTTTTATAGTACTTTCCTTGACATCTTCTTTCCTCAAGAGTTGAGGGTGGCGAAGACTGAGGTAATTTGTGAACTAAATCAAGGAAGGATGTCCAGAAAAGAGTATCCCTAGAAGTTTCATCAACTGTCGTGTTATGCTGCTGAGTTGGTGTCTAGCAAGAGGGATAAAATAAGGAAGTTTACCTCTAGGTTGTCTCGTGAATTAATCTTGAAGAGAAAGTCTTTCTTGTTGAAAAAGGAAATGGACCTCTCTGGACTTATATACATCAAGTGGAAGAAGAAAAGAGAAAGCAAGTAAAAATAAGAGAATGGTAGAGTAAGAAGTTTTTATTTTCAAATTAGGGTGGAGGTAACCAAAAAAGTGGTAGAAATAGTGGGAAATGGTCTAAGAAGAAGTGGGGCAGTTTTGGTTCCTACTCAACATCTATTGATCCTTATCCGAATCCGTCAGGTGAAAGTCATTCTTAGTATGATAGAGTGATTAGACCACCAGGATCCTAGTCCTAGGCTAGCGGGGCTCAATCAACTCTATGATATCTGTCTTGTAGATTTTGTGATCAAGTGCATCATTATTTTTGCGACAAAGGGAGAAATAAGTTCTTCAAAATGTGTTCTACTTATTTACAGAGAGACTGTCCTTCTAAGGTTACTTTTGGGCAAATAAGATTTGTGTTGCTATTTAATCAGCTCCCGCACTAAAAGGTGCTACTTCTGTTTCTTGATCGGACGCTTGACGAACCCATCTGTATGCTCTTGCCACTCGCAAGGAATCCGAGGCATCCTTTGATGTTGTTTTCTTGGTCCTGCATCTTCCCTCTCTTATGTGAACCCTTATATGGCTATCAATTTTGGCTTTGATTCTGAATGTATTTTGGGCCCTTTCTTTATGTCCTTCTTGATGGGCAACTTCATTGTGGTTAGAAGAGACTATAGGGATTGTGTGATGTTGGTCTATGGTAGAGAGACCTAGGTAGACCTGATAGAGTTGGACATGATAAATTTTGATGTGATTTTAGGGTGGATTACTTGCATTAGTGCTATACATCTCTTGATTATCGGACCTGAAGGGTCAGTTTTTTTTCCCAAATAAGTCAGTAATTGAGTAGGTAAGGAGTTCCCAAGTGCCCAAAGGAAAGTTTATTTCATATCTTAGAGCCCAAAATTAGGTTTTTAAAGACTGCCTCTATCACTTAGTGTACGATAAGGATTCTAAATTTGAAAGTCCTTCATTGCAGACTGTCCCTGTTGTCTACGAATATCCCAAGGTGTTTCGTGATGATCTTCGCAGTGTTCCTCCCAATAGAGAAATTGATTTTTGGATTGATCTTTTTCCGAACACTTGTCTTATTTTTATCCCGCCTTATAGGATGGCTCCCATTGAGTTTAAGAAACTCAAGGAGCTGTTGAAAGATCTTTTCAATAAGGGTTTTATCCACCCTAGTGTGTCTCCGTTGGGTGCTCTTGTTCTTTTCGTTCATAAGAAGGATGGTTCCCTTCGAATGTGTATTGATTACCACCAACTAAAAAAATTAACTTTGAAGAATAATTACCCGCTTTCTAGGATTAATGCCTTTTTTTTATCAGCTTTAAGGGTGCTAAGTTCATTTCTAAGATTGATATTTGATCGTGTTACAATCAGTAGAAGATTAGGGAGGTAGATATCCCTAAGGATGCTTTCCTAACTCGGTATGGTCATTTTTAGTTTTTGGTGATGTCCTTTGGTTTGACTATTTCCTTAACAACATTGATAGATCTTATGCATTGGGTTTTCCATTAGTTCTTAAATCTGTTTGTCATTGTCTTTATCAATGATATTTTGGTGAATTTTAAGATTAAGGAGAATCATGTTGATCACTTCAACCTTGTGTTACAGAACCTAAGGCAACATCATTTATATGCAAAGTTCTCTAAGTGTCAGTTCTGGTTAGATATTGTGGCTTATCTGGGTTATGTCTTTTCAAGTGAACGGATCATGGTGTATCCATAGAATGTTGTGGTGGTTAAGAAGAGGCGTAGACCTATGACTCTATCTGAGAGTCGGAGATTCTTAGGTTTAGCCGGTAATAATAGAAGATTTGTGGAGATTTTCTCTTCTATTGCCGCCCTGTTGAATAAGTTGACTCAAATAAAGGTGAAATTGTTGTGGTTTGATACTTGTGAGGGTAGTTTTAAGAAGTTGAAGGATAAGTTGACTTTGGCAATAGTTTTGACTCTATATATGGGCATTGATGGTGTTTTTACCTACTGTGATGCATCCTATGTGGGACTGGATTTTTGTTGATGCAGCATGGAAAGGTAGTTGCTTATTCTTCTAGATAGTTGAAAATTAATGAGAAAATTATCTGACCTGTGATTTGTAATTGTTAGGTGTGGTGTTCGCATTACAGATCTAGAAACATTATGTTCATGGGGTGTATATTGATATTTATTCTGTTCAGAAAAGCCTGCAATACATGTTTACCTAGAAAGAATTGAATTTCAAGTAAATTAGATGGCTTGAGTTGTTCAAGAACTATGACATGAGTCTTCACTATCATCTAGGTCAAGCTAATATCGTTGCTGATACTCTTAGTGGGTTATCCATTGAAAGCTTGTCTCATGTGGATGAAGAGAATAGGATTTGGTAAAGGATATTCAGTATTTAAATAATCTCAGAGTCAGTCTCCTATATTCTAAGAATGGTTGTGTGATTGTTCAAGAGGTGGCAAGGTCAACTCTTAGTGATGAAGTAAAGGAGAAGTTTCGGATCTTATTCCGATACAGATCAAGAATGACATAGGCAACAAGAAATTGATGATTTTCGAGATTGGTAGTGATGGTATCTTGAGGTACCAAGTTTGATTATGTGTTCCCGATGTTGATTAGTTGTGAGGATGAATTTTGGCCGACGCTCACAAGTCATCTTATACTATTCATAGTAGTTCGAGGACAATGTATCATAATTTTAAACAAATTTATTGGTAGAATAATATGAAATGGGATATTGTCAATTTTATGGCTAAGTGCATGGCATGTAGCAAATGAAGGCAGAGCCCATGAGGCTCGATGGGTTGACTAAGAGTTTGAACAGCTGGTGTGGAAATGGGAGTTAATTAAATGGATTTTCTAATGGATCTTCCACGGTCTAGCTAGCAATTTGATTCGATTTGGGTCATCATGGATAGGATGACTAAGACTGCTCACTTCTTGCCAGTGAGGACAAATTTTTCTTCTGAGGATTATGCAAAGATGTTCATTGAGGAGATTGTGAAGTTACTTGGTACTGCAGTCTCAATCATATCTGATCAGGTACCCAGTTCTCATCTCACCTTTTGAGGTTGTTCGAGTGAGGTTTGGGGAATAAGGTTACCTTTAGTACAACTTTCCACCCATAGATAGATGGGCAAGTGAAAAGGACAATTCAATTTTCGGAAGATATGCTACGGGCTTGCGTATTTTATTTTGGTTGTAGTTGCGTTGAATACTTGCATCTCATTTAATTTACCTATAACAATAGTTATCGCTATAAAATTGGTATGGCTCCATTTGAGGCCCTGTATTGTAGTAGTTGTAGATCTCTTATTGGGTGGTTTGAGGTTGGTGAACATAAGTTGTTTGGCCCTGATTAGGTTCACCAAGCCCTGGATAAGGTGAAGGTGATTCGGGTAGACTTAAGGCTACACAAAGTTGTCAAAGGTCCTACGCAAATGTGAGGCGAAAGGAGTTGGAGTTCAGTGTTAGTGATTGGGTGATTTTGAAGGCGTCCCCCATGAAGGGAGTGATGTGGTTTTGTAAGATGGGAAATTTCTGTCCCCATTATGACGGTCCATACTTAGTTTTAAAGAGGGTTGTTATTGTCGCTTAAAAATAAGAGTTTCCCTCTAGTTTGATCTCCATTCATTCGGTGTTTCATGTTTCTTTGAGAAAGTGCTTGGGTGATCCTTCAATGGTAGTTCCTTTGGCAGAGGTATATTGGATTCCTTTTTTTACGATCGGCAAATCTATCGGTTGAAAACAAAGGATGTGGCTTCAATAAAGGTTCTTTGATGGAACAAAAAGGTTGAGAAAGCTACTTGGAAAGCAGAAGAGGACTTGAAGTCCGAGTATCCATTCTTGTTTCTCATTTTGAGTATTCGTGCCTAAGGTCTGTGTAATTCATGATTATCTTTCTTTACTAACATGTTAAAGAAAATGGTTATTTCCTAGGTATCTTTGCTTTTTGTCTTTATTGAAGGATAGAGTAGTGGTATGTGAGGTCAAATCATGCTAATAAACGCCATGTCCTATCATTCGACGAAGAATGTACCTAAGGAGGGAAATATGTAATACCTAGAGGTTCTTGGTCTTTGAAATTTTTTCAATATTATCTCTACTGCCTTGGCGATGACTCACCTAACGAGTCGTAGTGTGACTTTACAAGTCATAAAAGCAAGTCGTAATGAGACAAAAAGGTTTTTCCTTAGTCACTACCTTTATAACGACTATAATTAACAAGTCTTTTAGACTACTAACGATTCATAAGGAGGGTATTTCGTAGTATGTCTAGTGTAGTTCCCTATTCAAATTGGTAAGAATACGACCTGACCGTATGAGTTATAGTGTCTTATTATGAGATGTAGGGTGCCAGTCGTAAGGTTTACAGTGAAGAGCCCAAAGCGGTTCTGGTTTAGTGATGATTGGATGATCCAAATTGTAGGGTGACCCTTCGAGTGGTAAGGTCACTCGTAACGATTGATGAATTATTATTATTTCTCCAACTTTTAAGAAGGGTATTTTAGATGTTTCCTTTTTATCCCACTAGAAACCCACGACTTATAATTTTATTTGGGACCATATTCTTAGCCATAAGTCAACCTAATTACATTCTCAAGCTCTTTCATATTCTGTGAAGCAACCATACTTTGGGTTTCCAAAAATTAGGTCATCGAAGGGCTTAAAGGTTGAATTCTTTCCATGAAACTTGTTATTTCAGGCATGTTACTCTTCCCTCATTGTCAATTTTTTATCAACATATGTTTTAAAGTATTGTTCATCAGATATTTGCGTTGGTTTGAAATTAAGGGTTGAGGTTTTTGAATGCTTATTGTTGAACAATGTTTTCCCATAGTTTACATATGAATACTCATGCTTTAATTATGGTTTTGAACTTATTAGGAACGGGTATGGAGAATTAACTAGGGAGTTGTGTTTTTCCCAAACTTATAACTTTTGAAGTGGTTATGACCCCAACCCCATATTGTGAAATTGGCTTTTAATTATGAGAAATATGGGAATTTGTAAAATTGAACGAAGGGGGTTGTGAATTCACCTAAGTTATGTAATTGTTTTAGCATGTTGTTGTTGCCTTGAAAGTGTAGTTGGTATGACGATACCAACAATCTATGACTTAATGTTAAATATGGTTCAACGAATGGAAATGTGTGATGAATATTTTTAATTAGGCTTTAATTGTGGTGGTGAAGATGTGTCGTGAAAGTAGAGGTCCGAGAGAACAATACTGGATACTGTGTTAGCCAATGTGAGGGTCAAAGTAACAAGAGTGGTTCAGGTCCCCCTCATTATTTAAACATGATTAGGGACATTCTAGTTCCCCGCACATCATTACATGATTAGGTGCTTAAGTCACCTTAGTATATGATTGGAAGGTTCGAGTCCCCCATGTATATATATAATATTACTCTACAACTAGTGCGACTACACACACTTGGGCCTTACTAGCGTGTGAGAGTTGGGGAACATATAGCCCATGGGTACAAGTTATGTTAGTTGAGCTACACAACCCAGGCTAAAGTTTTTAAGTTCATGTTAATCTTTGTTTATGTATATACATTTGTTTATGTGCATTAGTCTTGAATGAGTTTGAACTGTTGATCATGGCATTATGTTATCCTTATCTCCGAGTTACATTCTAGTGTTCACCCCACTAACCATCTCTGGACGTTGTATCCCTATGCGATTCTGGAACCAAAGCTTATTCTACTTTTTTCTACACAGAAATAGGTCGATTGTTTCGAGGTTTTGTGGTGAAGTAGTGATCTTCCATTCCTCGAAAGGCTTTGGCATTTCACCAACTTTCAATCTTATATTTGAGTTGATAGTTACATTTTCATTTTCATTCTCATTGTTATTTGTGAGTGACACAACCCGATTGGTGGCCTTGTCATAATGGGCATCCCAGGTCCGACGAGAACCGGAGAACACCCTCGTTACCCAACCCGACTTCCAGCCGCCTGCCCTGAGTTGGAAGAATTTTGAACATATAACAAGATAGTGTAGCATCTAACATGAATACTCGGGGATAGGATCAGAACCTTGACCATCCCAACCGAGTCAAACCATCCCACGCCAACCGCCCAAATGTACAAAACCATACAAAAGGCTATAAACCAGGCCATAACTGGATAAGTTCCAAAACATAATATAATTAATCCCAAAATAAAATACGATCAAACAACCAATAATCTCGACGGCCGGTGTCAGCCCCAAGACCAATATACAATGGCAAGGTTGACACCAATATCGATCTCGCCTATTCCAACACATAGGAGTACCACAAAGCCTCTAACCAAATGAGTAGTAAAATTCGGTTGGGACATACCACCAACCATGGAAAAAAACATTATCAAAAATAAAATTAAACTGTACAGAAATTTTCATAACATTAAATGGAGCCTTCCAAAAGAATAGAAGCTCACCACTTCCATCAAAATGATGATCCCCGAGTCAAACACTATGTAGGAGGAGTTGATCGGTCGGTTCCTGGATAAAGTAGGTATACAACTACCTGTAGATGGGTTATTGTGTGAAAGCAAGCATGATCTTAGTATAAGGATAAAATAATGCTATATATATATATATATATATATATAACCATGCCATGAATGGGGACTGGGTTTAGCATGCATTTAAAACCTTTACCTGGGTTGTGTAGCTTTGCCTTCCTAATCCACCCATGGGATATATAGGTTCAGATCCCCCTGATAAAAGGGACCCAGTGCATTTAGCCGTATGGACAAGGAAGAAAACCTGGGATGACTATTACATCACCCAAAATATATTGTGGCATAATTCACACGGTCAACAAGACCAACCTCATATAGGATAGTATGAGTTTCTAGTTTTGGTCCCCTCGGGACCTTCATCTTCCACGGTTTTGCTACCATCCCACCATTATTGCCAATTAAAACAATTACCAAGCAACCTACCCATCAATTTACCATTTATTAACCAAAGCCATTTAGTGGTGACATCGTTATAACAACCATATTTGCAAGTACTATTCATAGCAAACCATATAAAGGTTTAAGGGGACTTCCAAGTTCCCTTCCATTTACCATATTAAACCACTTGGGGGATTCCACGTACCCCACAAGAGCAAACATTTCGCTATTTAATACCTTTAAAGCCATTTAAACCATGCATAATTCCTTTTCAAAGTTTTAAAACAAGCAAGATTTCCATTAAAAGTACTTAATGCAATGAAAACATTATTATAGGCATTTTGTCAAACACTATGGGGAACCAATTCCAATTACCATCAAACAATTCCCATGCAATCCACTTATCCAAAACCACCATTAATGCACATAAATCTAATTAAAACCATGGAAAAAACATAACCAACTGTTTAATATCAAAATCCCAATTCATATTTTAAAACAAAAGTCATACAATCCATAAAGTCATGAAAAACTTTAATAAAAACTATGCTTTTAAACAAAATTAACAACGAGGGAAGAGAATATGCCTTAAACCAAGACGATGATGGAAAGAAATCACCAAGAGAAGCCCCAAATTAATCCTTTAGTTGAAACCCTAGCTTCCCCTGCCAAAAAGCTTTTGAGTGAATTATAGAGTGTTTTAAAAGAGTTTCTAAGTGTTAATGAATGAAATCATAGGGTAAATAACCTCCCAAGTAGGTTAGAAGTCGCGGGACCTTATTAGGATAAGTTGGGAAATGTCCAGAATACCCAAAAATAAGTTGGACAAATTCTCATCCCAATGGTACGATAGACCATCACAAGTCATACTCTCCAATACAATTAGTACCCTTCACTCGTAACCTAGCCTGAACCTTTTGATCCAATACTATCAAGTGTATGACTCATCCAACCAAGTCGAATCCAAAGCAGATGATATGTACCCTTCATCCGTACCCCTGCCAGATTAATCCTAAAGAAGATTTAGACATTATTCACCATACAAGTCCATGGTATGAATTATACCCTGGCTTACGGCTCACGGTAAGCCACTCGTACTCAGATATGACCTAAGTAACCGATTTAAGATTAAGTTAAGGAACCAAACAGTCTGTACCCACCTATATGACTCGTACCCTATGTCTTATCCATTTTAGTAACCAAAATCCATTCAACCAACCAATACTGGTCAGCATACGACTGGACATTACCATTCGTACCCCAATATACGACTCATACCCATGAGTCGTATTGGGTCTAGCATCCAGAATTCCAGTAAATTTTCTAAGGGTCAAAACCCAGAGTTTTATAGTCTCCCCTACAAGGAACATTTATCCCCGAATGACTGACAAGGTAGGGGTAACCACATGCATGAGTCATTTGCATTATGAAATATGTTCCTAATCTTTAACAAAGTTTAAATACAAAGATGCAAAGATAATAATTTTTTCTTTAACAATCTCTAACACTGGTCAATATATGACAGGAACATACCATACATGCCCCAATATACAACTCATAGCCAAGAGTCGTATTGGGTCTGGAGAATGGAATTACAGGAAATTTTCAAAGGGTCAAAACACAGGATGTTTCAGTCTCCCCTACTACTAACATTCATCCTTGAATAACAGATAATGTAGGGGAAACCACACACTGAGTCATTTGCATTATCAAAAATCCCCTTAACAATGTTTGAGAACCAAGAGGCAAAAATGTTAATTTTTTCTTTAACAAAATAAGAAAAAAAAGATGTGTTAAAGACACAAACCTTCTACACGGATCCTAGGAACAGAAAACAAATGCGGATACTTTGACTTCATGCCCTCTTTCTCTTCCCAAGTAGCCTTGTCCACCTACTGGTTCTTCTAAAGAACCTTAACTGAAGCACGTCCTTGGTCCGCAATCGATGAACCTACCTATCACAGATCTTAACTGGGACTTCTTTATAAGACAGAGAATCAAAATACCCAATCCTTCCAAAGGAACAACCGAAGAAGGATCACCAATGAACTTCTTCAACATAGAAACATGAAAGACCAGATGAACCAAAGTCAAGCTAGTGGAAACTCTAACTCATAAGCAACATTACCAACCTCCCACAAAATCTCATAAGGGCCAATAAATCAAGGACTGAGTTTCCACTTTTTTCCAAACCGCACCACTCCCTACATGGGAGACACCCTGAGGAAAATATTATCGCCAACCTCAAACTCCAAGTCTTTATACCTAACATCCGCATAGGACTTTTGGCAACTTTGTGAAACTTTTAGACTTTCCCAAATAACCTTTACCTTCTCCATCACTTGGTAAACCAAATCTGGGCCAAACACATCAACCTCACCAAACTCAAACCAACCAAATAAGATCTAGACCTCCTTACATATAATTTCTTGAAAAGATCCATACCAATACAAAAATAACAGCTATTGTTGTAAGAAAACTCTACCAAAGTTGGATGCTCAACCCTATAGCCACCATAATCAATCACAAAATCTTAAAGCATATCCTCCAATGTCTGAATAGTTCTCTCCACTTGTCCATTTATTTGTCGGTGGAAAGCAGTACCATGACTCGCTTTAGTGCCTAACCCTTTCTAAAAGAATCACCAAAATTGAGATGTAAATTGAGTGCCACAGTAAAAAATAATCATAATAGAAACACCATGCAGCTTCAAATAATCCTCCGCTCAGAAGGTAGTCCACATTGGGAAAAGGTGCCAGATTTAGTCATCCTATCAACAATGACCCAAATCGAATCATATTAATTCCAAGATAGAGGAATACCTGTAATAAAGTCCATATTGATCACTTCCCATTTCTATTTAGGCAAATCAATTTCATGATACAACCCTCCTGGCTTCATGTGCTCAACCTTAAAATGTTGACACAATATGCACTTGGGCACAAAATAAGACACATCCCTCTTCATGCCAATCCACCAATAGATCTTCTTAAGCTCATGATAGATATTAATCAAGCCAAGATGAACAACATAGCGTGATTTATGCGTCTCATCAATAATCCTTTGTCATAACCTATAAAAATCAGGAAGATATAACCTCTCTTTGTACCATAAAGTACCTTGACCATTGATCTTAAACACCATTACCTTTTTCCCACAAACATTGCACTTAATTTTCATCAAGATAGGATTCAGTTCTTGATTCTCCTTAATCTCTACATCAAGAGATGATCAAACCACTTCTTGCACCACCACAACTCCATCCTTTGAGTCAAAGAGGCAAACTCTAATAATAGCAAAGAGGTGAATTTCTTTTACCAATTCCTACTCTCTACATGAGCCAAACATACAATGGATAACCTGCTAAGATCATCAGAAACCATGTTAGCTTTATCTGGGTGGTAGTGAAGACTCATGTCATAGTACTTAAGAAGCTCAAGCCATCTCCTATATATGAGATTAAGCTTCTTCAAAGTGAACACATACTGTAAACTCTTAAGATCAAAAAAGATATCCATGTGAACACAATACAAATAATGCCGCCATATTTGTAAAGCAAACACAACCGTTAACAACTCTAAATCATGAGTAGGATAATTTCTCTCATGCACTTTCAACTACCTGGAAGCATAGACAATTACCTTACCATGCTACATCAACACAAAAGAAAGCGTTGACCGAGATGCATGACAATAAACCACAAACCCATCATTGCCTTCTGGAAAAGTCAAAATTTGAGTCGAAGTTAGCTTATCCTTCAACTTCTCAAAGCTTCCTTCACAAGCATCGAGCCAAGAAACTTGCCCTTCTTCTAATTCAACTTAGTCAAGGAAGAAGATATCGATAAAAAGTTTTTCACAAACCACTAATAATACCTGGCTAAACCAAAGAACCTCTGAATATCAGATGGATTCGTAGGTGTGAGCCACCTTTTCACTACATCAATCTTCTGCAGATCTACCAGTATCCCCTTACTAGAAATAATATAACCTGAGAAAGGTATAGAGTTAAACCAAAACACACATTTAGAGAACTTGGCATAAAAGTGATGTTCATTTAAAGTCTAAAACACCACATTGAGGTGATTAGCATAATCCACCGCACTTATTGAATGAACTAGAATGTCATAAATAAACACAATAATGAAAAGATACAAATACTAATGAAAAACCTTATTTGTTAGATCCATAAATAATGCTGGAGCATTAGTCAACCCATATGACATTACCAAAAACTAAAAGTTCCCATATCGAGTATGAAAAGAAGTCTTATGGATATCCACATCCCTAATCTTTAGCTGATGTACCTAAACCTAATATCTATCTTAGGAAAGAACTTGACACCTTGAAATTGATCAAACAAATCATCAATCCTTAGAAGAGGATACTAGTTCTTGATTGGAACCTTGTTCAACTATCTATTGTCAATTCACATAGAAAGGGAGCAATCTTTCTTGTGCAAAAACAACAGTAGTGTACCCCACAGAGATACAATAAGACGAATAAACTCCTTATCTAGAAAATCCTTAAGTTACTTCTTTAGTTCCCTCAACTCACCCGGAGCCATTCTATATAAAGGAATAAAATTCAAAGCATTTGCAGAACTAGATAAATGCCAAACTCTATTTCTCTATCTGTAGGAACACTAGAAAGATGATCCAGAAAGAATTCTAGAAACTAATTAACCACTGGAACTAACTGGAAAGAAGGACCTTCTGAGTTTGAATATTTAACACAGACCATGTGATAAAGACAACCTTTGAAGATTAACCTCCAAGCTCTAAGATGAGTAAATAATTTCCCCCCTAGGAGCTAAAGAACCACCCTTTTAATCTATAATTGGTTCACTAGGGAACGTAATGATAACCCTACGGGTCCAATAATCCAAGGATGCTTAAGAAGAGTGCAACCAATCCATACCCAAAATGACACTAAAATCCACCATACCCAACTCAAACAGATCCCAAGGTCTGCTTTCCACCAATATATACCACACAACCCCTATAGACTCTTGGAAGGTCCTTCTTTCCAGTTAGTTCTAGTGGTTAATTATTCTTCTATATATAGAGTCACATAGGAGAGAGTAGACCCTAGATCAAGCAAATGATATTTGTTAAGAGATAAAAGATGTAATGTACCATAATGACATCAGGTGATACCATAGATTCCTATCGAGATGCCAAAGCATAGAACCTATTTCAAAAAATACTAAAATCAAGAGTAGTAACAGAAGTAGTACAACACCACCAGGTGAAGGATCGGAAGATAAAGCCGCCTAAATCTTATTCGCACCCATCTCAACATTATTAATCGGACAATACATAAGTCAATTGCTTGTCTAAATGCACTTGAAGCATTTGTCCCTTCCTTTAGCATAATAATGTCGATGAGGACGGCCGTAGAACCAATAAGGAGAGCATAAAGAAACTAATTGACCTCCGTTTTCCTAAGATTGGGCACCCCGTGCTTGGAAATCGTCACCACCTTGATGACGCCTATTGCACTAGATGAAGAAAATGAAATAGAACTTCCCTACATCTTTTTGTTCCATTTGCGACCATCCCAACCACCTTGATACTGGGCACCTCCCTAGACAACAAACTTATTTCAATTGCCCTGTCTACCTCAAAACTCTACCTATTTCCTCATCTCGTCCTCTTACTGCCGCATATGAGCAATCAACCTAGAGATTTTCATATATTTAATCATAGGTAAGTCTTTCTCTATAAAATCAAATCCCTATTAAACCCAAAAGAGAACTTTCCCATTCTTACTCCTATGTCAGCCACTAAATCAGGAGCATACATTTATAATTGGTTAAATTTCAAGGGATATTCCTCAACAGATATCCTACCCTGCTTGAGGTTCACAAACTCCCCCATCTTTGCTTCCCTTAACTTTAGGGAAAGAACTGATCTAATAAGTCCTTAGAAAAAGTATCCCAAAAGACTGATTCTTCCATATCACCCCAATCCCTATCCCACTCTTTATGCTACTGATATGCAACCTCTTTGAGCGGATAAGATGGAAAGTTTATCCCCTCCATATTTGTTGCCAACTGTAATGACCCGAGATCCCATCCTAAGACATCACACGATGCTTATGACCCTGAAGGACCATAAGCTAACGCTTTACTGATATTTGTACCTGAATACTGCATAATATCTAAATTAAATACGGAAACTAGCCATAAGGTTCAACACATCTATAAATACTCAAAACAAAAAAACTAAATACTAATACATCTATCTGAAAAGTCTCTAAAATCTTTGAACTGAGGAGTTGATGGGACAGGTCCCCAACTAACTACGTCAACTAAAAATAACAAAGTCTAATGCAATAATAGTAAACTAAAACTGGTACTCAAAAGAAGAGGAGTCACTTCTACTACTACTTCTACTGACTGGGACTGAACTACTGAGAAAACTCTGGGTCCTCTGTTGATGAACCTATGGTGCCAAATAAAACACCATAGCACAAATGCGTCAGTACAGGGGTGTACTGAGTTTGTAGACGAGGTAAGGCTAAATGCAAGGGCTCATGCCTGTAGAATATCTAAACTGAATAATCATGAAAATGTCACATGACAACACATACATGAATGCATAGACCATAATCACAATAATCACATGTCTAGCTACTAAAACTCGGATACCACTTTACTGCAGACTGAACTCACTACTGACTCTGAGATACTGAATCATTGACTTATCTGATACTAATAACTGATGATCTAGATACACTTACATCAAGGACTAAATTCTGAGCTTTACTACTTTCGATTGATAGGATTTGAGATTAACCTCTCTAATAGATGATTTCAGAAACCATTATCCATATAAGAAATATGAATATATCTGAATCCAATAACAAGGATACACAATAGAATCTATGATTATGAATGAAGCTTGTCTGGCAGCATATCTCTGAATATGATATCAAATAACTGTATATGAGACCAAGCCTATCTGATGGGATGGTCCATGAATTAGTAGACCTATCTGAATTCCTTATAATGATAGATAACTTTATCTGGCAGTCCTAATTTTTGAAGATTAATACTGAAACTAAAACTGAAATTGTGGGAAATAGTCACTTAACCGACATGCCCCGACCTACCACAGTTGGGGTCCAACCTGTAACTCCAGCTGGAAGGGTGTCAATACCGACCCACAGGTAAAGACCTCTGTCTTGGCAATCCTTTCTGGCAGACGACCCTTACCAAGTAGTCGACCTAAGGCAATATAATAGTCAAATACTCTATCTCTGGAGGTGATAACCTTTTCCTAATGGTGACTCCTGTATCCTATGTTGGCTACACAGTTTTGGAGATCAGGGATTGCTACTAACAACTTTGGCCTCTCTCACTGACAGAAGGAGACGCCATCCTTTCCCTCACTCAATGTTAGTTTCTACTCCCAACTGAAAGAATCTAACTGAATTGTTAACTAGACATAAAACTAAATTGAATCTAATACTGATCATGTTTATCAAAAGATCTGACTGAGTCACGCTGAGATCACTTAGTTCTATGTCTGATAGAATGCTATTAGATCACAGTATCTGACTGACGATACATAGCTTGGATAGATTAGGATTACTTGAATCATTTCTGAGATTAGAATTGAATATTTGAATACTCTTAGATCTGACCTGATTATAGGACTAAGGCTAGATTACTAGAAATACAGAGATTACCGAGATAACTGAGATTACTGAGATCACTGAGCATTCTTAAGTTATGCAATTGTCTAAGGATACAAAGTTCTATAGTTCACTGATTTTTGAGAATCATGGCTCAATTGGAATTATCGAAGAACTGACACAAGCTCTAGATAATAGTTCTATTGTCGGGTATAAATACCCCTAGGACTCGATAACATAAAAGTTAAGCATAATCATTCTTTTATCATCATGATCATTCATTCATCATCACAATCATTCATTCATTATCATTATCATTCCTGCATCATCACAATCATTCATTCATTATCACACTCATTAAAACACTTCAAGTAATTAGGAATCATATCATACTTTTCCCCTCACAATACTTAAGGCATCACATCAAGGGGTCACTTTAAATATTTTGGAATCAAAATCATATAATAGCGTAGAGGAAACATGATACTAGATCATACTCCATTCAACAAAGTCTTAGCCTGATACTTTATACTTATATCAATCATGACATGTATTTGAATATCACATGATTTTGGGAAAACTTCATACTATCACATCACAACTTACTTGCGAACCACTTAGCATGTATTAAAATCTTAGCATATATCAAAAAGAACATAATTGGGGAATTTACCACTATCTTGTCTCAACTTACTCACTAAGGTCTTTCAACAACACTAAGCAAGTACGGGTTTACACGTACTTGGAGATTTCAAACTATCATACCACCATTCATTCACTAAAGCATTTTATCAACCACTAGGCATGCATGGACTAACTCACAACTTAGGGTTTCATCTTCAAAATACTACAATAGTCCCTATTCTTCGCCTAAGCTTTTATCAAACCTATGGGGGACATGCTTCGCTTATTCAACCATTTCTACACCCAAATGTCATGAACATATCATATAGAAAGAAACATAAGTAAGGTTCATCACAAATATCACATGGATTCCACATACTAGGGTCAAAATTCATGAATCTTGTAAAAATACATGAATTAAAACTCAACAACACATGGAACATAAATTTTAACTCATACAATTCATGGAATCTCACAAACATACAAATCTTTAAGTTTTGAAAAGGGTTTTTGAGCTTCTTGGATGAAAGGGATCCAAGAATCAACATCTACATACCATGGGAAAACTCTTTTCTTGAAGGGTCTTGGAAAGATTTCTTGATTCTCTCTTAATTTTTGTTGAAGAAAAAGAAAGGGTTTTGATTTAGTTTTTGGAGTGTAAGGAGAGGAAATGAGGCCAATTATTTTGTAAGTGGGGTATATATAGGTGTTGAAAAGCCCCTTTTCGTCCTTGGAATTAAACTGAAAAATTCCAATTTTTCATGTTGGCGCGATGCGCCATAATCGCACTAGTTCACTGGAAAATAGACAATTGAGAAATCGCACGACGACACAATGCGGTGAAAATCGCATTCCTATCTTGGTTGGGAACTGGAACTATACCACGAAGCGGTGGAATAATGGAATTTCACTAGATTTTGACAATTGCCATTTTGGATGGCTCCGCGATGCGCTAAGGTGCCAGGTGGTACACTGTCTCACTAAAATAGCTTTAACTCTTCACTCGAGTTTCCGATTTGGACAAATTTTGTATCGATGAAAAGCTTATTCAATGCTCTACATGAAAAAAAGTTGATATTAGGGAAATTATACATGGTTCAAAATATTTCACATTTGGAAAGACACTTCTCAATCTGTTGAAACCGGATTTACACATTACGAATACACTTTAAGGCTAGACTGGAAGAGGACTTTGCGGGGTATTACACTTGCATTACCCAAAATATCTTTTCTATACCATCAAAGAAGACTTGTTGATCCTCCTCCACCTTTACTTTAAGAAAAAACGGGAGGACCCATCTTCATAAAGTAGCCCACCCTTTTTGCCTCAGTAGACAAAGAACTAGTTGTACCCCGCTCAGCTTGAGAAACGACCATCTATGTAATAACATGAATAGACTGATGGAATTCCACATTAGTCATATATTCTTAAGAAGGACAAGTAGCAATTGCTGGAACTTCATAACAATTAAGGATAAGACCATAAGATCAAAGATAAACCCCTCAAGTAGGATGCACCCCTTCAGCATTACCCCTAGTTGGGATAGAAGAATTTCCTTGTGTTTCAGATATACGAGGCATGGTCTAAAAGATGAAAAAACAAGGATAAGAAAAGATTCAAAAACTGAGACCCCAAGCGTGATAATTGAATATAGAGAAAGTAAAATATTCTTAAATGCCTTGTAGCCTCTCTATAATGAGTGTGGCACGGTACACTCACATAAAAGAGACTCTACTCAACATGTCTTTTGGGACTTCCCATTAACCATACTCCTATGATCTAATATCAACTTGACATAACCCTACTAGGGGACCTGTCATAATGGGCATCCTAGGTTCACCAGGACCAAGGACCACCTCTATTACCCAGCCCGACCTCCAGCCACCTACCTTAAGTCGGATGAATTTAGAGCATATAACAAGATAGTGTAATAACTCATATGAAGACTCTAGGATAGTATTATAACTTTGACAATCCCAACCAAGTCAAACCATACCACACCAACCGCCTAACCGTACCAAACTATACCAAAGTCCATAAACCATTCCATTACCAGATAAGTTCCAAAACATAATATAATTAATCAAAAAATAAAATACAATAGAAAAACTAACAATATCATCGACTGGTGTCATTTACAAAACCAATACCAATGAAAAGGCTTACACCAATATCGATCTCGCCCATTCTAACCAATATCATTACTATAAAACCACTAACCAAAAGAGAAATAAAATCCTATTAGGACATGCCCCAAAACATGGCCAAAATCAATGTCCAAAATAAAATCAAAGTGTTTAGAAATTTCCATAATAGGAAATAGAGCCTTTTGAAAGAATAGAAGCTTACCACTTTAGTCCAAATGTTGATCCCCGAGTTTATAACTTTACAGGAGTAGTAGAATGACTTGTTCCTGTATAGCATAGGTATACAGTCGCCAGTAGACTTCTTAGTGGGTGAGTGCTAGCATAATCTAAAGATTACGATAAAGTAATGCCATTTAATATGCCAAGTAAAACCATCCATATGCACACAACCTTACATATATATATATATATATATATATATATATATATATATATATATATATATATATATATATATATATATATATATATATATATATATATATATATATATATATATATATATATATAACCATAGTAAACATTTATAACCTTTATCTAGGCTATGTATCTTTGCCATCCTAATCTACTATAATACCCCATACTTCTAACTAGCTTAAAATCATCCCAAAAATATTAAAAACTTTCTTTAAAAGATGAATCCACTTTTATACACGTGTAATATTCAAGATTTTGACTTTTTTTTGTCTGGAAAATTAAATAAGCTTTCTATTGATACCAAATTAACCAAAATCTAGTATCGGGGTAGAAAGTTATGGCTGAAATATAAAAAATAGTCTGAACCGATCAGGTGTGATAGAATGGGCTGATGGACCGTCGATCTAGCGATATGCCATCGCCCAAATAGTCACAGCGGAGGTAGTGAGTTAATTTTCTAGCCAGGCATGATGGAATGGCCAATGAACCATCGAGCTAGCAATGGACCGTTGCCCAATCCATCACAACAAAGACAGAAAGATCACATTCTTTCCTAGTACGATGGGAAGGTCGATAGGCCATTAAGCCAGTGACGGACCGTCGCCCAAGCTGTCACAACTAAGGCTTTAAGAGAATCTTCTGGCCTAACTGTGATGGATAGAGTAACAAACCATTATGCCAGCGATATACCATCGCTAAAAAGGTAGCAACCCATTTTCTAACTAGACTGCTAATGTGTGAGCCCATGATAATACATTTATAGATTTTAACTCTAATTAATTGCAAAGTCTTGAGCAAATTAAGTCATTTTTGAATAGTTTACTTTGATTTTGCAATATAAGTAGAGAAGAAGGGGAGCCACAAATAAAGGAATCAAAAAGCATGAAATTAGAAGAAAAGAAAGAACAAAGTGTGGCTGACGATATCCATGATACGTTGTAAACCTGGTGATAAACTATCAAGATGCCGTTAAATTTAAACAGAAGATGGAAGTTGTAGAAAGTTTTTTGATGACATTCGTGACACGTCCTCAAGATGATGATAAGGCGTCACCATCTTCATCAACCTTAGGTAGCAGAAGCTAAACTTGAAGAGATGATAAAGACGTCTGTGATAGGCCGTCAAACTCCGGATAGGCCATCACGAGTTTCGTCATCTATTCCAAAGAAAATCTGAACTTTAATTTTATTTCCTTATTTAGGGTTAACTATTTAAAGCCTTGTTTTAGATTTTTATTCCATTTGATCATTAAGGATTGGACATATCCTACAAGATACAATATATGATATTTCTCTCTCTCTCTCTTAAAAACCAATATTTTGGATTTTTGTCTTGTGATTCAATTCAAAGTATACTTTAGTTTTTCTTCATCATTGTAAGTTAGTCCTTTCAATTATGAATTCAATTTGCATACTTGTTTCTTGCATCATGAGTGGCTAAACACCTTTAATCTGGATTGTGGGATCTAAGGTTAGGTCATGATAAGGTATTAAATGCTCATAATTTAAGAGGTGTTAGGATTTATTTGTAATTCTAAGATTATAATTAAAGTTTGCTGGTTGAAAATAGTAGGCGTACCTACTTTGACTTGCTTGAGAAAGAAATCATAAACTATAGGGAGTGAATTATCAACAGGGACTCGGAAAGACTTTATTTAATAATCAACGTTGTAACAAGGTTGATTAACCTAAGGTAAAATCTGGACACTGAGTAGCGATTTCCTCAGTCTGATAGGATTAGGAAATTAGATGCTTGAATAGGTTGAGAGATATTCAAACATATCATCAATAAAGATAACTTGTCATCGTAATCACCGTGAGAATCTCGAGTCACCTTTAGCGTCTGTCATGTACTGTAAGCCCTAGTGAACATAATTATAGTTATTTCATAAACTCTTGATTGACAAATACTAAAATTAATGTGACGAAAAGTTATTTGCTAATCTCCAAAACCCCCATTTTATCTTTTTATATCGTTTGTTTGAATTTAACTTGTAGCTTTAGTTTCAAACTAGTTTAACTCCCACTCATATTGTTCCCTGTGGGATTCAACCCCAATCTATTTGGGTTTTATATTGACAATGATCACTTATACCCATTTAAGAGTGTAGTTTGGACGTTATCAAAAATGACGCCATTGCCGGGGAATAATTTGGTGTATTGAGTTGGTTTCTGGCATTGTTGAATGAACATAAGTTTGGTGGTTGGAAATCTGATCTTGATGATCCATGTCCATATTGTGATGGACCTCACTTTGTGTAAGATTGTAGGTATGCTCTTCGGAGAGAGATGTGTGCACCATCTCCATCTTATCGGGAGTATGATTGTTCTTTATATGGTGGTCGAGATGGACATTGGAGTGATTTCCCAAATGCCCCCTCCCCCTATTACGCTAACCTAAATTCTAGTTCTTTTTATGAGTTTGATAGATCTTATGATTAAGAAAAGGAAGAATGAAACACTGGTAAGAGTGGCATTGAAGCTATGTTTCAACAAATGTTAGATCTCCTAAAAGAAACATATGATATCGTATGTGATATGGGTTAAAAAATGAAGCCGATCATTCTTGAGGAGATATATATAGAGGTCAATTATTCAAAATATTCTTGTATATTATGTTTAGATGATATCTTCTCTGTGGAAATATTTAGCATAATGAAAGAGTGTGAAGATGAGGAGAAAGAATCCTATACTAATGATGATCTTGATGTTTATCTTCCATTGGAGATTTCCTAAACAACTGAACCATTCATGAACGAAGATTCCAAAAATAAGAAAATGGTACTAGAATTGAAAGAAGAAATCAATAACAATCCTTGTGAAGACTCTAGTCTATTTTGGGATAAAGATACTAATAGAGACGCTACTCCAGAATTGAGAGTCAGTCCTTATTTGAAACACTTTTTAACATTATGCTTGGTGGATGTGATGAAAGTCGAACCACCCAAGCAAATGATGAATTTTGAAACTGAGGAGGAAAATTCTTACATTTTAGAGTTTATCTTTCCAAAAGGGTATACAATAACCCCAGTCTTGAAGGCCAAGAAGCTTGGATCGATATCCATTTAGTGGCATTTTAAGATCCTCATCATTTCCCAATGAGCCCACATAAATGTTTAATGGAAAATTGGGCAAGCGATTCGAGTCTTCGAAGTGGCATGATAAAACACTACTTATTTGGCCCTCATATTTTCCCAATGGACGTAAAATATGTAAAGATCAAAAGATGGGCTGATAATTTAAATTGTCAAAGTAGAGGGATAAAGGATGACTGGATGTTGTCGTGCAACGACACTAAATTAGGCACTTCTTGGGAGGCAACCCAATATATTTTGTTGTTTGTATTCATATTATGTGATTAACATAAGATCTTTGTATCCATGGTGCCACAGGTATGTTTTTAACTCTCTTGTTTTGGTTTGACGCACTGGAGAAATTGCATGATTTTAAGTTGAGGGTGTTGGGGCTACTTTTGGGTGTTCATGTCATCCTGGGGTTTTTGTTGTCGTGCCTCTTTTCCTCGAAGTCTTATTCTTAGTAGAGCCGGCATGTTTAGGAGTATTGCACTTGTTTTGTGATGTGTTGTAGTTGACTAGGAGAAATACAAGTAACTAAGGCAGTTAACTTGTTTTTGTGATTTTTGAGCACCTCTCCATTGGTCAGATATATTTCTATGTGAATTGCATCCATGTGTGACCACGGTGTATCTTTTTGTGGCAGTAGTCTGGCAACTTAATAACCTTTGTTAAAAAAGTGCATCAACTGGATAAGTAGTGATATGCGAGTACTTGTGTGCCTTGTTTGTGTAAGGTCTTACTCAGTTACCGTTTTGTGTTAAATCTAGAAATTGCCTTGTCAGTCTTATCAGGTCATAGGATAGGAGTTAGGAAAGGATCATAGGCCATTTTCTTATTTTAGCCCACTTTATCCAAAATGATCTCCCTTATGTGCATAATATCTCTTGATCCCTGTTTTGAGCCTAATTATCCTAGTTCTTTCTACGATACCTCTCACCTTCCCGTTTACATCATAATGAACCTGTTTTGGCCCTGGTCCTCCTTGGACACTGTGCACCTTGACTTAGGTAAACAACCTAAGTTGAGGGTGGCTATCACAGGGGTTCGTGATACAAAATGAGTACGAAGAGAGGAATAATAAAAAAAAGAATAAAAATTTGGGTACAATGAAAAAGGAATAAGAAATAAGAAAGTTATGTAAAATATGATAAAAAGATAATGTGATAATTGGAAAGACCGCATCCATCTTGAGAATGTGTGATCAATAAAAGAGAGGAAGAAAATAAGGTTGGGAGTTCAAACCCTAAGAGTTTAGTTTAGTGTCAAGGAGGCATAGTCACTCTAAAATACCAATGAATATCATACCAGCCCCTAGCCTATGTTACAAGCTTAAGAAAAGCCCTATAGTGATCCTAACTGACCTGTCTGACGACTTGGGTACTGACTATAAGGGCAAGCCTATGGCATTTGATGCGCAATATTGGAACTTTGTTCTAAGAGTGAGTTTTGTGTTTATCCCTATGTTTATGTATGTAAATTCTGACATGAGTGAAAAAGGGATTTCTTTTGTTGTGAGGGCACACTAGGTATGTTTCTAATCACTGCCTTATTTGGATAGTGTGATTTGGGTATGTGATGGGTTTTTATTGCTAAAATTCTTGCCATATCTTGATCCTCATGAATTGCATTGGTGTTTTAAATAATAGAGACAGTTGCTCTTAATTTGACTAACCTTGGCGATAGTGCATGTATTGCAGGAAGTTTTGTGACGACATTGATGATAGGCGAATTTACACGCCTATATCAATATATTTTGCCCATATTTTAGCCTAGTTTTGAGAACAAATTATATATTTCATGCACTTTTAGTCCTTTTTCCTGTAAATGAGCTAACGAAAATGATTAGAAAAGCTTCAGGTATAAATGATGCAAAATACAGCATTTTATGGCTTACTTCACGCAAAAGAAAGCTCACAAACGAAGTAGAAGGAAGTGGGACGCCTAAAGGACCAAAACTGCTGCATGGAAAATCTGTCCCGGGCTAAAACAACAATTCTGAAGACTTTGGGGACTTACAGACACAAAGCTGGATTTTGACAAAGATACATTAACCTAGTACAATTAGGTTATGTATTTCATTAGTTTATTTGGATTATGATAATGTTACCTTAACCTAGTACATTTGGGTTAAGTGTTCCATAGGCCTAGTAGGATTTGGTTATTTATTTCATTAGCATAGTAGGAGTAGGATAGGAGTATTATAAATACCCTATCATGCTAGAGATTTTTATACAAGTCCTCCCTTAGTGGAGAGACATTCCTCCCTTAGTGGAGAGAACAATCTTCTATTCAACAATTAATTTTCTTCCATCCCTCTTATCTTCCACTACAAACACTTCTAATCTACTCTTCTATTCTTAAATTCCACAACAAGAGAATCGTTACCAAGCTATGGAAACACGCCTCACGCCTATCACTTGATCTACACGCCATTACTCAATATCGTGATATAATAACAATGTCAATCGTGATCTCCTTCGTATTCATGGGTAACTAAACTTATCTATTGGGGTTATGGAAGCCGAATGAGTTACTATCTATTGCTGTGAGTTTGTGAGTTCGAGACACGTATATTGCTTATATCATTATTCTCTTCATCTTAATCCACATTCTTTGCGGTTGCAAACGCAAGAATACGCCAGTCTAAAATTTAACTTGTTCGAGAGAAAGGTTATTTGTCTGGAAAAGAGATAATGTCAAGGTAGTAGGACACCCTTTCCTATTAAAAAGCTAGTGCCATAACTGGACTAACCTCTTGGAGAATTCGTACCGTTAGACACGCTTTAAGCTCGAGAGAGTCAAAGTGAAATAGTCCTTGTTTAGGTCGAGAGACGCTTGGATTTACCATCGACTACAATTCTCTATAAGCAATTGCATGTTAGAATTCTACACACTCATGGACTATAGAGACGTATACCTCAAAAGGTGGACATAACTCCAACGCTTCAATTCTCATTGTTTACAACCAACGTAACAATCTCTCTCTTTTTACTTTATTATTTTCAGCCTTTGTTTACATTACTTGCAAGACAAGAATCCCCCCTTTTTACGAGACTTGCACCAAAAGTTTAGTAATTTTACTTACTTGTTGGCCAAGCTATTCCCTGTGGGATCGACACCTAACCCAGGTTGGGTTCTATATTTGCTAACGACCGCTTTACACTCCTACGAGAGCTGTAGATTGAGCGTTATAAAAAATTAGCGCCGTTGCCGGGGAATACGAGTGTCAATCGAGTTCGTGATAATTACTAGACCCTTTGGTCAAAGATTCTCGTACTTTTACGTTTAGTTTTTTTTTTGTTTATTGCAGGTTTTTTCTTTAGTGCATGCCCCATACTAGAAGTTCTGGTCAACCGTTATTACCTATCAATCCTGAACCACAACGAATTAGAAGAATGGAAGCACAAGCTGAAATCGACAGGATGGCTGCTCAACACGAGCAAGCAAGATTAGCTGCTCTTGCCGCTGCTCAAGTCCAACAACAAAACATTGATAATCCTGGGCGAACAACAAATCCTGACGATGAAGATTTAGGTGATGACGAGTTGATAAACCCAAGGCATGTTGCTGAAAATACAACACCTGCCAACAGAAGAGGTCGACAAGCTCGGTATAGGTATGATCACCAACCTTTGCAGCCAGCTTTCGACGATGATGATGATGATCTTGATGGTGCCGGAGCCACTGGAGCTATAATTACACCACCATTAGCGCCCGGAGCCAAGTTCAACATCACAAGCACCATGATTCAGTTGTTGCAACTCAAGGGATTATTTGGTGGACTAGCAGGCGATGATCCGAATATGCATCTCATCAACTTTATTTCTACATGCAAGTCGTTTGACAATCCTGGTGTTGGTCAGAATGCAATTTGATTACGTCTATTTCCATTGTCCCTGTCTGGGGAGGCAACACTATGGTTGAATGGGCTGACTCCTGATTCTATTACTAATTGGAGGCAATTGAGAGACGCTTCCCTAGAAAGATTCTTTCCGCCATCCAAGAGGGCGCAATTGAGAGATGAAATCAGCAACTTTCGTCAGCTTCCCACTGAAGCTCTTCATGAAACATGGGAGAGGTTCAAGACAAAGCTAGCGAGGTGCCCAAACCATCACATGACCAATGTTCACCTAATGGAGATATTGTATAGAGCCTTGAATTCAATAACAAAGCCAGTGGTGGATAATGCAGCTGGAGGATCTTTCATGGACCTCACCTTTGGTCAAGCAAGCAATATGCTAGATCGTATGACGAAACAAAGTAGAGCTTGGCATACCAGGGATTCTGAGGTAGCAAGCCCCACTTTATCTATTGGCATGACCACAGACCAAAGAAGAAGAGAAGAAGAACGTGATCAAGATATGACGCATTTGAAAACACAAATGGATCTTCTTACAAAGCATTTATTATCAGGGAAGACCGAAAAAGTGAAAGCTATTGCGTCAAAAGGAAGAGACGAATCTGATTCGGAAGATGAGGCCAACTACTTGAACAATCAGGGGGGTTTCCAAGGGAATACCCAAGGAAACCAAGGTCGGAACTATTATGATAAAGCTGGAAACAAGGACCAAGGTAGTTGGAAGAACAAGAATGACAATAGTGGTTTGTACGTTCCCCCTGGTAGACGTGACACCACAACATCTAATTCTGGAAGTATGGAAGACATGATGGCTAAATTATTGAAAGGAGTGGAAGCAACGAGCGCGGGAGTAACAGAGGTAATCAATGATTTGACCTCCATAAAACAATTAGTTGATTCACATTCCACTTCTATCAAGCAAATAGAGCAGCAATTGAGCCAACTTTCAGCACTACTCAATCAAAGAAAGGTCGGCACTTTACCTAGCGATACTGTGCCAAACCCAAGGAATGACGGGTCACTACCAGAAGTGGTAAGGTGCTGGAAACTTCAGCAAAAGGCAAGAAAGTGGTTGACAAAGTTGCGGACATGGATGACAACACAAAAGGAGAAGATGCCGCAACACCCACTCCTGACGTCAAGGACTCCACATCCAGCACGGTGCAACCTGAAAAAGTGGAAAAACAGAAGTAAGAGGAGAAGAAAACCGTGGAGAGAACACTTCCATACCCACCACCACTTTTTCCCCAAAGATTAAGGAAGGTGGTGGATGACACAAAGTTCAGCAAATTCATGACTATGTTAAAGCAGCTCACCATTAATGTTCCATTGGTGGAGGCACTTGAACAAATGCCTGGGTATGCGAAATTTATGAAGGATCTCTTGACAAAGAAGCGGGCAGAAAGTTATGACTTGGCGGATAATGTTCATCATTGTAGTGCAATCGCTACAAGATCGCTAGTTCAAAAGAAGGCAGATCCTGGAGCTTTCACTATTCCTTGCACAATTGGATCGTTGAACTTTGCCAAAGCACTATGTGATTTGGGAGCTAGCATCAATTTGATGCCACTATCTATCTACAGAAAAGTTGGGGTTGGGAGACCCTACACCAACCAATATGAGGCTCGTGATGGCTGATAGGTCGGTAAAACGACCTGTGGGTATCTTGAATGATGTGTTGGTGAAGGTTTCTTCATTCATATTTCCTGCCGACTTCGTTATTCTAGATTGTAAGGAGGATTCTGAAGTTCCTATAATCCTGGGACGTTCTTTCCTTGCAACCGGAAGTGTGCTTATTGACATGAAAGATAATGAGCTTTTGTTTCGAATCAATGATGAAGTAGTACGGTTTGATATATGCAAAGCCATGAAGCAGCCCAGTGATGTGAATGAGTTATCTATAGCTGATGTTCATCAAGAGGATATGAAAGCATTATCTATAGAGAAACAGCCTACTGTTGAGCCATTGTCTGCTGCGCCACTGAATGTTGAGCATGAGGATAATGAAGATTAAGAAGAACTTATGGGTGATCTAACAGAAATAGAGTCTTATACTCCTAAGCAACCGGATTGTGATCTCAAGAATTAACCAACAGCGAAGACTCCCATTGACGAGCCACCAATGCTAGAATCGCAAGAGCTCCCCGATTATCTAAGGTATGTGTTCTTGGAAAGTAGAAATATACTTTCGGAGAGAGTAGATGATTTAAGTGAACAGCACGTAGAAGCTCTCATCTCTGCTCTGAAGAGATACAAGAGAGCTATGGGTTGGACTATTGATGATATAATTGGTGACTCTCCGGAGAAACGTAGGAGCCATCTCAAAAAAGATCGCATGCCCACAGGTAAGCCTCATTGTTGTCTAAATCCTTTCAGAAAACGATCCATCACTTATCTCGACGAAGTCTAAGTACTCGAGATTACTATGTCGATCCACGACAATAAATAAGGCGCTAGATGGGAGGCAACCCATCGTTTTATCATTTTATCGTTTATCATTTTTCCTTTCATTCTAGTACTTGTTTTGTTTTTCTAAATGAAAAATCCAAAAATAAGAGTCGTGCCACGACCAAAACTAAGGAGCTTGGTGGGAGGCAACCCATCGTACTAATCATTTTCGTTTGGTTTTGAGCAAAAATAGGTGCAAGAAGTATTCAACGAGGAGATTGATTTCAATTGACGATTTGGACGCATTGTATGGTAAAGTTGGTATGTTAGGAATAGTGATGCATAAGGCTATGGACTGAGCATCTCTCATGCCCAAATAGGCAGCGAGGAAGGCTAGGCCTTGGAAAAACTAGGCCACGAACGATGCACAATCTATCCTATAGCCTAAGGTCTCGGAATCTAGTGTGCTATACACTATGCGCCGCCTATTCCTAAGTGTGCTTTTGACTATGCGCCGCCTATGCTATGGAATTTGGTCTCAGTATCTCATATGCCATAGACTATGTGGCGCATATGTCTACAAATGCCATACACTATGCGGCGCATATGTCCCATTATGCTATAGACAATGCGCCGCATATGTCATGTCTATGCCAAGCATTATGCGCCGCATATGTGGGATTTTTGTCTCCAAAACCGATTGTAAATGGGTCATAACCCGACCCATTCTCTTCCTATATAAAGGGGACTTAGTTTTACAAAACAACCACACTAAAAATTGACCTAAGGGCGCCGCATATACATCCAAATCCTCTCAAAATTTTCTTCTTTTGCTCTTCCAATTCACAAAACCATCCCCACAAGCTTCAAGCAAGTAAGTGCTCTCTTATTCTTCATTTATTTCTCGTAAGTACTCCGTTGCTATGTCTAGTATGAATTGCTAAATCGTATAAGATTGTTGGTGATGTTTATGTGTTTGGATAGTTGATACAAAATCATGTGAGTGAACATATACGTAGGAAAATCTTGAATTGTTTCCGACTTGAATTTGGCTTCAATAGCATTGTTATGGTATTTACGGAATTACTATGGCTATAAACATTGCTTAAGATTGTTGTTTGGATACTTACATGTTAGACTATCCCGGCCATCGAGATAAGACTTATAGTGCCTACCGGCATAAGAGGTTGTGATTATTGTAAGAATAACTATTCCATGTGGTAACCCCTATGTAGTAGTGTTGTTATATCTACCATGAAAGTAGTCCAATGGCTGCAAGTAAGTGATGCATTGCTGATTTTCTTGTCGGAGTACAATCCTAAAACGTATGTCGACGAAATCTGAGTACTCGACCACTTTCACTTCACTGATTTGTGTTAACAAAACTAAGTGTGGGGGGTACTCCTAATGCTTGTTTATAGATTGTATCGATTGAGATTGTGCTGCCACTAACACTATTTCTAGTCTCAGGTACAATGGCACCTAAAGCGAGGCAAGGCAAGGAGAAGGCTACCACTTCCCAAAAGGGCAAAAAGAGAGGTCGCAAGGACCAAGGAGAATCATCCCCAGCACAACTACCCCACAGAATGTTTGGAATAAAATGGGTTCTTGAGGAGGAAGCCAAAGAATGGTACAGGAACAACAAAGAACGAAAATATGTTCACGTCGACTTGATCAACAAGGACACCTTAGCAAAGAAGGAGCCGCGTATGTTGGCAAAAATAATGGCATTGAAGATGGATTTCATCTTCCGCGACATGGGAGAATGCAACCTTGATTTAACAAGATAGTTTTATGCCAACTGGTCGCCGAACACAACAGGCAATGAAGTCAAAATTCGGGGCCAAGTGTTACAGCTCTCCGCAGATTGGATCAACTCTTTTCTTGGCTTACCTTCGGTCGACACAGCACCATTCAAAGAGCTGTACAGCAGGCCTCCTTATAGAGCAATACGACACACACTTTGTGGAAGAAGATCGATGGCAAGGTGGGGTAGACATAAAGAAACCGGCCGACACAACACCTTCCCCTATGCTCCACTAAATAGGGAAACAAGAATCTGGATGCGCATTGTCAACACATGCCTTATTCCTGGGACTCAATACACCAAGATATTAAGAGATAGAGTGTGTTTGGTCTATGGTTTGATGACGAATGTACCTATAAACTTTGGGGTAATAATTCGATCTACCATGAGGAAGGCCAGACTCCACAAAAGGTCCCACTTCACATTTGGAAATTTGTTGACAGCAATCTTGCGGAAGGAGGATATCAAAGAGGAACCATCTGACCACAAACTCCCACATAACCCAAAGAAGGTTGACCTCACCAAGGTCAAAGATACTGAAACAACTCATGGTGTCAACCTTACTACTGCGGAGAGACATGCTCGTGATGAGAGTTTCTTCCGTCATCTCTATGGCATTACACGATTCACTATGATGAGTGGTGGACGTGTTCCAATTGCGGAAGAGCTCCAACAGTTGGACCACGACTACCCAATGAACATGCATGCACGGGAGATGTGTAGAGTGGGCGTATACTTTGAGGAACCTCTAGATGATGATGTACCGACTGATGACGATCGACGCTTGCCTGATTCTGACGAGGAGGAGAACTCTGACGACGACTCTTATGATGATTCAGACGAAGGGGGTATGACCCCCGACATTGAGGAAGAGTCCGACTAACCAGGTTCTTCGTATTTATTTTCCACTGAGGGCAGTGTCCCGTTTAAGTGTGGGGTGGCGGTATCGCATGCTATACTTCTCTGTTTGCACCTATGTTTGTTTGTTTACTTTGTTTATTTGAGTTTTACTTTGTTTATTTAAGTTCGTTACCTATGTTTGTTTGTTTACTTTGTTTATTTAAGTTTTTTATTTTGAGTTCCTTTTTTTTTTTTTTTTTTAAGTTTTTTTAGGAGTAACTTTTTTCTAGCTCGCATGAAATTATTTTGACCAGCAGCATGAGATTATAACAAGAGTATGTGTTACAATTGTGACTATTGAGACGTTTAGACTTCAGTTGTGACTCATTATGTGATATTGTGTGGTTGAATTCCTTCACTTGTTGGGTCGAGAGTCTATATTACTTCCAATCAAGTCGACCATGTGCCTTGTGTGTGTGAGATTAATAGTATCTTCTATGTATGTGGCTGATGCTAGAACTTGCCTGGTATGTATGCAAAGTGAAAATAAGGAGTGTAAGTTTAGGATATGATTTAGGCATTTCTTTGGCAACCTATATTTGTTTACCTTCAGTTTTACCTACCCATGAACATCATCCTAGTTAAACCCTTTCGAGCCTTTAGCCTATTTCTTTGACAACCTTGTATGCAAGCCCAATCCATTTTTTTTCAAGACCGTAATTTGATCCAAATTCCTAAGTGCTTTAAAGTGAAAAAGTCATGTGACAACATAAGAGGAAATTGGGTAAGTATGATGCTTTAAATTGTAATGGTGCTTGAATGTGTTATGAAAAAGATAAGTGCTATCATAAGAGGTATGTTGAGAAAAGAAAAAGGAAAAAGAAAGCTGAAAGTGAGTTATGCTTAAAATTGAAAAACGAAAGAGGAGAACAAGGGTGGTAGAATAAAATAAAGAAGAAAGGTTGAAAGAAAAAAATGTCAATGATACGATGTGATGTATTAAAGTGCTTAGGAACTTAGTCACTATTTCTGGCCAAAATAGTTGATCCTACCCGTCCCTTAGCCTACATTACAACCATCAAAAGATCTATTTGATCCTAATCTTAACATTCTGACATTTAGTGGAGTAGTACACTAAGGGCAAGCCTATGGTCATCAGTTGCTACATATGAATTCTTTGTGAGAGTGAGAGCAAGGATATGTTGATACCCATGTTTAAAAAATATGATATATTTGTGAGTGATTATGGGTACAATATTGTGAGACACACATGGTTGATGAGTTTTGGATAGTTGTATATGATTCTACACACCTTAACGTTTGCATGCGAGTTGATCACCATCACGAGTCTATGCTAGAGGTTAAATTATTTCTACTTATAATCGAAAAGCTACTCTTTGTTGATAATTGTTGTGCTGGTCTTGATAAATGTTTTGTGTTGTTGTTGTAAAAACCTTAAGTTGATGCTTAGAAGGACATGATATGTTGTTCGAGGACGAACAAAGCTCTAAGTGTGGGGTGTTGATGATAGGCGAATTTACACGCCTATATCAATATATTTTGCCCATATTTTAGCCTAGTTTTGAGAACAAATTATATATTTCATGCACTTTTAGTCCTTTTTCCTGTAAATGAGCTAACGAACATGATTAGAAAAGCTTCAGGTATAAATGATGCAAAATACAGCATTTTATGGCTTACTTGACGCAAAAGAAAGCTCACAAATGAAGGAGAAGGAAGTGGGACGCCTAAAGGACCAAAACTGCTGCATGGAAAATCTGTCCCGAGCTAAAACAACAATTCTGAAGACTTTGGGGACTTACAGACACAAAGCTGGATTTTGACAAAGATACATTAACCTAGTACAATTAGGTCATGTATTTCATTAGTTTATTTGGATTGTGATAATGTTACCTTAACCTAGTACATTTGGGTTAAGTGTTCCATAGGCCTAGTAGGATTTGGTTATTTATTTCATTAGCATAGTAGGAGTAGGATAGGAGTATTATAAATACCCTATCATGCTAGAGATTTGTATACAAGTCCTCCCTTAGTGGAGAGACATTCCTCCCTTAGTGGAGAGAACAATCTTCTATTCAACAATTAATTTTCTTCCATCCCTCTCATCTTCCACTACAAACACTTCTAATCTACTCTTCTATTCTTAAATTCCACAACAAGAGAATCGTTACCAAGCTAAGGAAACACGCCTCACGCCTATCACTTGATCTACACGCCATTACTCAATATTGTGATATAATAACAATGTCAATCGTGATCTCCTTCAATTCATGGGTAACTAAACTTCTCTGTTGGGGTTATGGAAGCCGAATGAGTTACTATCTATTGCTGTGAGTTTGTGAGTTCGAGACACGTATATTGATTATATCATTATTCTCTTCATCTTAATCCACATTCTTTGCGGTTGCAAATGCAAGAATACGCCAGTCTAACATTTAACTTGTTCGAGAGAAAGGTTATTTGTCTCGAAAAGAGATAATGTCAAGGTAGTAGGACACCCTTTCCTATTAAAAAGCTAGTGCCGTAACTGGACTAACCTCTTGGAGAATTCGTACCGTTAGACACGCTTTAAGCTCGAGAGATTTAAAGTGAAATAGTCCTTGTTTAGGTCGAGAGACGCTTGGATTTACCATCGACTACAATTCTCTATAAGCAATTGCATGTCAGAATTCTACACACTCATAGCCTATAGAGACGTATACCTCAGAAGGTGGACATAACCCCAACGCTTCAATTCTCATTGTTTACAACCAACGTAACAATCTCTCTCTTTTTACTTTATTATTTTCAGCCTTTGTTTACATTACTTGCAAGACAAGAATCCCCCCTTTTTATGAGACTTGCACCAAAAGTTTAGTAATTTTACTTACTTGTTGGCCAAGCTATTCCCTGTGGGATCGACACCCAAGCCAGGTTGGGTTCTATATTTGCTAACGACCGCTTTACACTCCTACGAGAGCTGTAGATTGAGCGTTATCAGACATTCATAACATGCCGTCAAGATGATCATAAGGTGTCACTGTCGTCATCAACCTTAGGCAGCAGAAGCTAAACTTGTGGAGAAGCTGACGACGTCCGTGATAGGCCGTCAAACTCCTGATAGGCCATCACGAGCATCGTCATCTATTTCTAAGAAAATCTGAACTTTAATTTTATTTCCTTATTTAGGGTTAACTATTTAAAGCCTTGTTTTGGGTTTTTTTTCGTTCGATCATTAAGGATTGGACATATCCTACAAGATACAATATATGACATTTCTTTCTCTCTTTCTCAAAAACTAATATTTTAGAGTTTTGTCTTGTGATTCAATTCACTGTATACTTTTGATTTTCTTCATCATTGTAAGTTAATTATTTCAGTTATGAATTCAATTTTCATACTTGTTTCTTGCATTATGAGTGGCTAAAAACCTTTAATCTGGATTATGGGATCTAGGGTTAGGTCATGATAAGGTGTTAAATGCTCATGATTTAAGAGGTGTTAGGGTTTCTTGGTAATTCTGAGATTATAATTGTCATGCCCCAAAATCCCATCGAACCGGACTGGCACCCGAAGCCAAGAAGGTCCGGGAGAACCCGTTCAAATACCTGTACTTTCACTTACATGTCACCAAAAATTTGGACAGCACTTCGCTGCATATAGAAGAATCTAATTACCTGTTTCAGAACAACACGCACAAATATATAGATATATATATAACACTTGGCCGTCGGGGCCACCACGTATACAAATATAACATTACTATATAAATTTCCATGACTTTACCCTTCCTTATGTCTACAAAGCCTCTAGGATATATATACATGACATCACTAGGGTAGGGACAAACCCCCGCCCACACATGACTCCTGTACAATAACAAAACATAAGAAACCGACTCGGAAAGCTCCGAAGCAAACTGGAGCTCACCAACAATAGCTGTATGACCTGGCTCCTAAATATGATGTGAGTGAGCTGAAGCACCTGTGCCTGCAGCATGAAATGCAGGTCCCCCGTGAGGGACGTCAGTACGAAATATGTACTGAGTATGTAAAGCTGTAAATAATCATATGTGATATAGGGGATCAAGAAAATCAGACGCAAGTGAATAAATCAAAATAGAAGTGAACTACACTTCATAAACACTTTTAGGATCATGTACATTATCATTAATCTGAATTGGGTTCTTGAATTCAAACACATTTGTGGAACGGTATACATTCGTTCATTTCATTCTTTACAATTATCATTCGCCATTACCTCCTCCTCCCGAACCTCCAACAACCTAACAATAATCAATACTGTACCGTACTGTGACCATTAGGCTGCCTCCAGTACATATCATCTGGGATCGACCCATGCTAGGCTTATGCCCCTGGGATACCACCCATAAACACATAAATAGGGATCGACCCATGCTAGGCTTATGCCCCTGGGATACCACCCACATGTATATCAAGTGACACACATAAGAGATCTTTCCAATAACTTAGTTCAAAAGCTTTTGAGATTATTACATTAGTGTTCATGCCAATATAGTACCTTTGGAACAACCATACATCAATAGGAAGCAAGTAATAGACCTTCTATACAATAACAATGTAATAAGGACTCATTGGTACATCAACAATGTGTTTCAGAATCATCAATATCACAATAATGAAATAGGAGCCTTTTGGTATATCAATGAAACATTTTGACACTTTATAGAATGGAAAAAACTTCGTTGGTAATGTAGAACAATACATGTGTTTGGACAACCTTGGAATCTTACTTGATGGAACATTGGTGTTTTCATGCCAAAGAACATCGTTAGAGTATGCTTTACATACCTCGTCGTAGATTCGGATACCAATTCAACACAACTTCCCGCCTTTACAAATCACTTATCTACAATGAAATGTTTAGCATCTAGTATTAGCAACCTAACACCACAATTCTCTTCCATAATTCCATACAACCAATATTTGCAAAACATTCCAAAAACCAACTTGAACAATAGGTTTATGTGTATATATATATATAATCATTATTTCAATACCACATCATCAATACCACATCATCACACCAAATACTTTCACAATTCAACATAATCCAACCATGCACAAGAATGATCCAACATCATTTCCAATCATCTCTCAACAACAATCAAATAACATACTTCTTATGCTCACATGCATATATATATATATACATATCTGTATAAATAACACCAACATAATTTACATCCTTACCATAAAATGGCCCTTTTGATTTTGAAGTCCTGTTGGCCCAAATAAGGGGTGCTTCTCGAAGCCCTTGAGACGGTGAACACAACTACGGAATCAATTTGGATTTTCTACGGTTGAATCACAAGATAATAGGAGTTGAACTTAGGCTAGGGTTTCCTTATTCTTCAATAATTTGGATAAAAATGATGGATATGAGGCTAAGTGTATGTATATAAAGACCAATTTTCGTCCATGAGGTGATGGAAAATGACCATATTGCCCTTAAAATTTTAAGTAAGTCCGAATCTGTCCATGGTGGACTGTTTTGACAGGCTAAAGTAAATCAGCCATAACTCTTTGCTCCGATATCGGATTTGGGTGAAATTGGTATTTTTGGAAATATAATTCAAAGGGCTTTCATTTCATATAAAGTAGGACACCCAGTTCGTCTTGTACAAGGAGTTATAATCGTTTGAAGTTGACCCTAAAAAACTATTTTGAGAGGCTGAAGTAAAAAGAGTATAACTCCTTACTCAGATGTTGGATTTGGATGAAACCAATTGCATTGGAAAGAAGACTCAAAGATATTTCTTTTGATAGGTGGTAGCTCTCCCAGTGCCTTATATTGACGGAGTTATGATCATTCAAATTCGACCCAAAAAACTGGCAGGCCTCAGTAGTTTGAATTTCCTGCACATTTACTGTTCACAATTATCCCGACCGCCGTTTTATAGTTTTGAACGTGCTCGATTATATCCGAAACTTATCCGTTTTTGGAAATCTTTATATCGTTGGAAAGCTTATTCAATAAACTTCATATGGAACCTTCGACGGGAAAATTCCGGTATAAATAAAGTCGATTCCCATACACATATAATCAAACTATACACTTGAAACCATCTCAAAATAATCAATACTCATACTCAAACTTATATATACCTAACTTAGGATCAATACATATACTCCGACACATATAACCATGGCTAATGCACATAATTAAGTATGGGGTGTTACAATAATTAAAGTCTGTTGGTTGCAAATAGAAGCCATACATACTTTGATTTGCTTGAGAAAGAAATCATAAACTATAGGAAGTGAATTATCAATAGGGACTCGGAAAGACTTCATTTAATAATCAGCGTTGTAACAAGGTTGATTAACCTAAGATAAAATCTGGACACCAAGTAGCGATTCCCTAAGTCTAAGAGGAGTAGGAAATTAGACGTTTTAATAGGTCGAGAGACATTAGAGCATATCATCGATAAATATAGATTGTCATCCTAACCACCGTGAGAATCTTGAGTCACCTTTTGCATCTGTCATGTACCGTAACCCTTAGTGAACAAAATTTTGGTTATTTCATAAACTCTTGATTGACAAACACTAAAATTAAACTGACCAAAAATTATTTGCTAATCTCCAAAACCCCCATTTTATCTTTTTATATCATTTGTTTGAATTTAACTTGTAGCTTTAGTTTCAAACTAGTTTAATTGCCATTCATATTGTTCCTTGTAGGATTTGACCTTAACCTAGTTGGGTTTTATATTGACAACGATTTCTTACACCTAATCAAGAGTGTAATTTGATAATTATAAACTAAGAGGATAGACTGACGGACCATCGATCCAGTGATAGACCATCGCCCAAGCCATCAGAAATATTGTCCAATAATTAAAGCCATTTTTATAAGGGTGTATGGATCTTTTCCATCCTTTTTAAACCTAATTATACTAGAACAAAGCTTATAACTTCATTATTCATATACAACACCAAATTAGGGTTTCTCTCATAGATTGATCCCCAAGAACAAGATCTAAACCCTTCTTCAAGAAACTACGAAATCCAAATTCTTTAAGTTCAAGAACCATGAAGAAAACATTAAGATCTGTGTTTTTCAATCCAAGAACGTTGAAGAAATGTTAGTTATAGTTTAAGATTAAAGATTTTGAGGTATGTCAAGTGTTGATTCATGGGCTCATTTCACCTATGAAGCTCAAGAATCTTTTTTCCAATTCCAAAGGTTGTGTATTTATGAATGTTCATGATTTAGTTGAATTAAAATTCATATCCATGTTGTTGTGGGGTTTTGATTCATGTTTTAATTTATATGTTTCAATGATTGATCCTAGTATGTGATGATTCGCTTAATATAAATGATAAACCCTTCAAATTGAAAATTTGTTTATGCAACCATGATAATTAGATGCATTTATGATGGTATAACCAAAGTATGCTCCCCATGTGTTTGATTAAATGCCTATGTGAGGAAAAAGTGTCATTATAGTATGATAATATGAAATCCACATTCATGTACAAGTTAGTACATGTCTAGTGTTTTATTGAAATGTCTTACTCAATGAAATATGGGTATATGTATAGCTATTATTGTATTTTCAAACTTGTGCCATGAATTACTTTCATGCTATCGAGTCTTGGGGGTATTTATACCCGATAATTTTGCTGTGTGCCTAGAGCGAGTGTTAGTTTCACGATAATCTCATTCATGGCATGATTAGTAGAATTCAGTCAGTTACATGACTCAGGAAAACTCAGAAATCTCATGAACTCAGTCAGTTAACAAAATTCAGTAAAATTCATCAGTCTACGGAACTAAATGAACTCAGTCCAGTTCTTCTCAGTATAATTAGTTCACTGTCTATTTAGTTCGGAGTAGGATTTAGAACTGGGCGAACCTAAGGATATGGGAATGTATCCAACATAGGTTGAGACATCAATATTCATAGTTAAGGGTTGATAAGGTGGATTAACACTGCCAGTTGAGGGTCCCACCGTTGTCCTTTGGGGACACTGCCAGATGAGGGTCACTCATATCTTGTCCTTACCAGTAGTTTGGTATTGACACCCTTACAATTGGGGTTACAGATTAGACCCCAACTCTATATAGAAAAGGGCCATGTCAGTTAGATGATTACTTCTCACAGTCTTATTCTTTCTCATAGTAAAAGAAGTTAGATAGTTCTTCAGATTTAGGACAATTAGATACGGTTATTTCATTCAGGACAGAACTCATCTAGTTCCATCAGAATCAGGACTGTCAGACATAGTCACTTAGTTAACAGTATACCAGTTATACAAAAATTATGTTATTAATATTCAAACTTAGTAGTCAGTATTATCACAATCTCATTTACAATTACATATTCATGCATATATTCTCATGTTAATGTTATTCAGTCAGTTAGTATTGTTCATGCATATGAACCCTATGTATACTGCTTACCTCACTTGCTTACTAGTACATTCCCAAATACTAATGCATACTTTTGTTTTGAGATATGGTGTTTTATACCATAGGTTTAGAAGCATGTGTTCTAGAGTATCCTCAGTAGGTCAGCGATTCCGCAGATAGACTAGTAGTGAGTCCTTATAATTTGAGGATATAATTATTTAACTAATTTATTCTTTCAGTATTTAGTTTATTTCAGTAGTTGGAGTTAGTTGGAGACATGTCCAATTAAATCCTTACTCAGACAGTTTAGAGGCTTCCAAACTAGCATGTTTAGATAGTTATTTCAGTCATTTTGGTATTAATATACCATATCTCTAGATGTTATGTTTTATCATATGTTGAACCTTATGGCCTTTCATCCTTTTATTCTATATTTATATTATTTGTTTTGCAGTGCTTAGTTACAGATATCAGCCATGGGTTAGCTTCTGTTCCTTCAGGTTCATAAGCAATGTGTGGTGTTCTGGGTACTAGATTCAGGGTGTTACAAACTTGGTATCAGATAATAAGGTTCAATAGTTTCATAGAAAGTCTGAAAAGCCACATCTAGGAGAGTCTTGTACATGGGTGTGTTGCGTGCCACATTTATGTGTAGGAGGCTATAAGATATTTTAGGAATAGTTTTCCCTCTTTCAGTATTCATATCATGCCAATAAGCATAGGCTCAAACTTAAACTATCAGTCTAATTTGCCTTTTTCTATCAGTCAGCACTTTTGCCTATTTAGGCAGATTCCCTAGGCGAGCATGTCTTTCATGGCGAATTCGGAACCGAGTCCCTTACTTTATCATATTCAGTAGTAGCTAAGTAGTAGCTCAAAACCGAGTCCTTTACTTTATTCCCAGAAGATTAAGGTGGGGAAAAATAGAATGAGAGAAAATAAGAGAACAAGAATAGGTAATTCCAATTTTTCTCAATCTAATTCAGAAGGTGTTTATTGTTATAAGTTCCCACAAAAATCCTCAATTAGAGCTCCAGCTCCGGCTAGTATACCAGTACAGAAGTTTAAGATTGACAGTCATAAAGAGGCACCAGGCTCCAAAATCCAAGGTAGTGCGAGCAGGGGTCTTACCTATCCACTTTGTAAAGAGTGTAGTTAGAATCATAAGAGTATGTGTAGAGCTGGTAGTAGTATGTGTTTTGGTTATTGAGAGAAAGGCCACAAAGACCGATACTGTCTTAAGCCCGATCCACGAAATTAGCATAGTCGTCCTTCAGCTCTGTCTTGATGTGTGAGCTAATACTAACACATTTGAGTCTTTTAACTAAGAATAATTGCGAAGACTTAAACAACTTTTGTTGTTTTTGATTTCTCTATGTTTTATTTTGTAGTAGAAGCTAAGAGGCTAGAGAACCGACAAGAATGGAAGCAAATGAGCTGACATCTGAAGTAAATAAAGGCGAAGTGTGGCTGATGACATTTGTGATAAGTTTTCAGCCCTATGATAAGCTATCAGCTTCATCGTCAGTAGTAGACAGAGAATTAGCCTAAGTTGAAATATGTGACAACATTTTGTGATAGGATATCAAAGAGCTAATAAGTCATCAAGATTTTCGTCAGCCTAAGGCAGAACATGAGAGCTGAGAAAAAGCCTTGACAATATTTATGATAGGTCATCAAGGAGCTGATAAGGTGTCACCATTGTCCTCAACGTTAGGCAGCGAGTACCAAAACATAAAAGAAGCTGACGACATTTGTGATAAGTTATCAGCCTCCTAATAGGCTATCACAAATGGCGTCACCTAATCCGAGGAATTTTTGAAATTTATTATTTTGTTTCTTTTATTAGGGTAAACTATTTAAAGCCTTGTTTAGGGTTTTCTTCAGAGTTCCAAACCTTGAGTTTTGAGACACGATACTTTGATATTTTCTCTCTCTAACTTCTTGGCTTGAAAAAGCAATTTTTTTGAAGAGAATTTAATCATTATTTTGGGATTTCCTTTGTGATTTAATAAGAGTCTCTCTAGTTTCTATTTATATTGCGGTAAGTTTATCTTTCAAAGAATAAATTCATCTAGTTTCTTTGATTGTTACGTCATGAGGGGCAAATTCTTTTAACTTAAATTATGGGATATAGAGATAGGTCTTAATAAGGTGCTGAGTGTTCAGGATTTGAAAGGTGGTAGGACTTCTTGATAATTTTGATGTTTTAATTATTGTCTATTGATTGGAAACGATATTTAACACCTACTTTATTTTCTTGAGAAAGAAATCAAATATAGTGGGAAGTGAATTATCAACAGGGACTTAGAAACACTAAACTTCCGTTTAATAGTCAGCGCTGTAACAAGGTTGGTTAACCTAAGGTAAAATCTAGGCAGTGAATATAAATTCCCTAAGTCTGAGAGTATTAGGTAATTAAATACTTAAGTCAGTCGAGAGACATTTAAGCATAACTTAGATAAAGATAATTTGTTGTCCTACCTACCTTGAGAATCTTGAACCCCTAGTAGTATTTGACTACCAAAACCCCTATTGAACATAATTTTGGTATTTCATAAACTCTTGTTTACGAACATTGTAACTAAAGTGACCAACAATTATTGGCTAATTTCCAAAACCCCCATTTTATCTTTTCTTGCCAGTTGTTTGAATTCAACTTATAGCTATAGTTTCAAATTAGTTTAATTGCCACTCGCATTATTCCCTGTTTTTTCAACCCAAACTCTAAAAGTTGGTTAAATCTATTGACGACGACTGCCTTGCACTAAATTGACGCCGTTGTCGGTGAATAATTTGGAATATTGAGTTGGTTTGGAATTTTAGTTTACTTGCTTGAATTGAAAATTGTAATTATTTGTTTAGTTTATTTTTTTATTTATTTTCTTTTATTTTTATTTTTCTCACACCTTTCTTGAGATGTCAGCCTGGATATATGGTTTTTTAACTGATGATGATTCTTGTTATAATTGTGGGGGACCATATTTTGAGGCTTGCTGTCCAATTTAACTAAAAGTGCATGGATGAAACCTTCACAATATGATGTGGATATTGTCCTACTTACTATAACTTGGTGTTTGGCTTGTGGTCAAAGTGATCATACTGAAGATATGTGTGCTGTCACGATTCATGCAAATAAATTAATGAAACGAATCTTAGATAATCAAGAACAACTATGGGGAAAGCAAAAAGATTTACCACTCCCACCATGTTTACAGTGGCTAAACAAAGAAGAATATGAGGGGGACATTAGCCAATTTGAGGAGAAAACTCAAGAATCACAACCACTCGATTGTCATCCTGATCTTGAGACTAATATTAAGAAGGTGACTAAAAGTGAGTGTGTAGTAGCTAGTGTATGTTTTGAAGTAGAATTAGTTGGGCCTCACTCGTAGCATTTTTCCACATTATGTTTAGATGATATCTTGTCTATGGAGTCAAATAAAATAGTGGAAGAGTGTGAACATGAGGAACAAAAATCCTATATTCTTTATTTTACACTTGATAAGCAACATAAAAACACACCTCACTCTAAGGCCGAGTGGTTTTCCACGCTTAATCCATTACTCAACTTCTTAATTTTTGTACCACCCTCTATGATCGAGGCAAGAATATGGACTCTATGTTGGGGGTGAAATTCAAATTTTCTAATTGGAGGGAAATAGTATGAAGAACTTTTAAGGTATCTTGATGAATTCTGAGTATTCAAGATAACCTAGTCATGCCGCGACACTAAATTAGGCACTTCTTGGGAAGCAACCCAAGGTATTTTGTTGTTGGTATTAGTATTATATGATTGACATCTGATCTTTGCACCCATGGTGCTACATGTATGTTTCTGACTCTCTTGTTTTGGTTTGATGCATTAGGGACAATGTATGATTATTAGTTGAGGGTGGGACTACTTGTAGGTGCTGATGTGCTCTTGGGGTTTTTGTTGTCGTGCCTCTTTTCCTTGGAGTCTTGTTCCTAGTAGAGCAGTCATATTGAGGTATATTGTGATTTCTTTTAAGATGTTGTGGTTGACTAGGAGAAATACAAGTACCTTAGGCAGTTAACATGTTTTTGTGATTTTTGAGTACCTCTCCAATGGACTGAGTATTTAAGTATGTGAATTGTATCTGATTGTGACCACTATGCATCTTTGTATGGCATTAGTTTTAGTGATGCAGTAATCATTACTAAATAGCTGCATGAACTGAATTAGTAGTAACTTGTGATATACTTTTGTGCCAAGTGCGTATGATATCTTACTCAGTCCCTGTTGTATGTTGAAATTCAGAACTTTCCTGGTTAGTCTTACCTTGGTTGAAGGATAGGGGTTAGGAAATAATCATAAGAGGTTTTGATATTATCTCACATTTTGACTAAATAACCTTCCTTGTATGTAGAATATCCATTAATCCCAACTTTGAGCCTGATTAGCCTATTTCTTTTAATGAAACCCGTCACTTTTCCAATTTATGTCATAATGAACCTATTTGGGCCCTGGTCATCCTTAGACACTATGTCCCTTAACTTAGGCAAATGGCCTAGAGTTGTGCGTGGCTATCATAGGGGTGCGTGATATAGAATGAGTATGAAGAAATATAGCATAAAAAAAAACCTGGGTACAGAGGAAAAAAGCAAGAAAAAAAGAAAATTATGAAAAAGAATAAGTAATTGAGAAAAGAATGCACCCATCCTGAATAATTGTGATCAAGAAAAGAGAAGTGAGAAAAAGGATAATGAGTGGAACCCCAAAAAGATAGTGTAGCGTCATGGAGGCTTAGTCACTTTAAATACCATCGAGTATCATACCAGCCCATAGCCTAAATTACAAGCCAAAAATGAGTCCTATAGTGATCCTAGCTGACCTATCTGAAGATCTGGGTAATGAAAAAAAGGGCAGTACTATGGTACTTGGCATACACTGATTGGAACTTCGTTCTGATAGTGAGTGTTTTGACTGTCTCCATGGTTACATATATAATTCCAGATATGATATGAGGGGGACTGGTTACATTGCTAGTTACTAACTTGTTCGGGTAGTGTAATACTGGTCTATGCATGGTTGTTATAGCTGTATTGATGCCGTATCTTAATTCCTATATGTTGCATTAGTGTTCTTCATTGTACTTAAATTGACTGACTTTGGATATGGTGAAAATGTTTTGAGACGATATGGATGATTTACTGCCAAATGTGCTTTGTATTTCTTAGTTGTGCTGAGTTGCTTGAGGACAAACAATTATTTTAAGTTGAGGTTGTTGATGTTTGAGCTAATGCTAACACATTTGAGGCTTTTAACTATGAATAATTACGATGTCTTAAGCAACTTTTGTTTTTTTTTGATTGCTTAATGTTTGATTTTGTATTAGAAGCTAAGACGCTATAGAACCAACAAGAATGGAAGCAAATGAGCTGAAATCTTAAGTAAATAAAGACGAAGTATGGATGAAGACATTTGTGATAAGTCGTCAGCCCTGTGATAAGCTATCAACTTTATCGTCAGAAGTAGACAGATAATTAGCCTAAGTTGAAAGTTTTGACAACATTTTGTGATAGGACGTCAAGAAACTGATAAGTCATTAAGAGCGCCGGTGACCTAAGGTAGAACATGAGAGCTGAGAAAAAGCCTGGACAACATTTGTGATAGGTTGTTTTGGAGCTGATAGGGCATCACCATTATCGTCAGTGTTAGGCAGTGATACCAAAAGCATAAAGGAAGCTGACGACATTTGTGATAAGTCGTCAGCCTCGTGATAGGCTATCACAAATGGCGTCACCTAATCTGAGGAATTTCTGAATTTTATTATTTTGTTTCCATAATTAGAGTGAACTATTTAAAGCCATGTTTAGGGTTTTCTTCAGAGTTCTGAACCTTAAGGTTTGATACACGATACTTTGATATTTTCTCTCTCAAACTTCTTTACTTGAAAAAGCAATTACTTTGAAGAGAGTTTAATCATTATTTTGGGATTTCCATTATGATTTAATCGGAGAATATCTAGTTTTTATTCATATTGTGGTAAGTTTATCTTTCAAATCATGAATTCATCTTGTTGCTTCGATTATTACATAATGAGAGGCTAAATTCCTTTAACCTAAATTATGGGATCTAGGGTTAGGTCTTGATAAGGTGCTGAGTGTTCAGGATTTGAAATGCGATAGGACTTCTTGATAATTCTGATGTTTTAATTATTGTTTGTTGGTTGCAAACGATAGATAACACCTGCTTTTATTTGCTTAAGAAAGAAATCAAGTGTAGTGAGAAGTGAATTATCAACCGGGACTTGGAAATACTAAACTTCCATTCAATAGTCTGCGCTGTAACAAGATTGGTTAACCTGAGGTAAATTCTGGGCAGTGAATATAAATTCTCGAAGTCTGAAAGGATTAGGTAATTAAATGCTTAAGTAGGTCGAGAGAATTTAAGCATAACTTCGATAAAAATAACTTTTTGTGTTTCCTACCGTGAGAATCTTGAACCACTAGAAGCATCTGTCAAGTACTAAAACCCCTAGTAAAGATAATTCTAGTTTTTCATAGACTCTTAATTATAAACAATGTAACTAAAGTGACCAACAATTATTGGGTAATCTCAAAAGCCCCCATTTTATCTTTTTGTGCCAGTTGTCTGAATTCAACTTGTAGCTATAGTTTAAAATTAGTTTAATCGCCACTCACATTGTTCCCTGTGGATTCGACTATGACTCCAAAAGTTGGGAAAATATATTGACGACCATCGCCTTGCACTAAATTGACATGTAAGTTGAGCGTTATCAATTTTGATCGCTCTAATCTGTAGGGTGCGACTTCCAGTGCTACTAGTGGGCAATGCCCAAGCACACTTTATGCACTTCAGTCACGACAAGATCAGGAAAGTTCTCTTGATGTAGTCAATGGTATGTTACCGATCTCTCATTTATATGTTTATACACCTTTAGATCCATGAGTTTCTTTTCTTTTGTAACTCTATGCATAACAATCAATCTTAAGGTCATATCAAATATTAATAGAAACCTCCTCAGTCTCTCCTCAATGGGTCATTCTATCATAGCCCAATAGGTATACAGGAAATGTTTAGTTATGATATCTCATAAATGTCAAGCCTTCAGATTCTAGTAGTAATGCCAGTATGTGTAGGAAATCAACAGGGGAAGGTAATTCCTGACCCGTTCCTATCTCAGTGCACAATTTTGTGCTACAACTAACATGATACTTACCTATGCTTCATGTCTTAATGCCATGAACACAACTTACATTCACGCATTTTCCATAGAATCGGATATGCTTCCAGTTCCCAGTATGAGGAATAACAGTTCACTTAGTGTTACGAATCATGTTCCATGAACACAAAAAACCCCAAACTCAGGTCATGCAGCTTATGACTCATGCATTCAATTCAAGATTTATTGTATGCTTAGCCCTCATGACTCATGCTCCACTACTAACGATCAGACAAACTCAAATTATATCATGTATACCCTCAATTTAGATCCCTCGATTAATCTGTGGTGTTAATGCTCTATTTCTCACACCTCAGTTATGGCGTCAGTTCAGTAATCGATATTAAGTCAAGCACTCAGATAGTCCTACAGAACCATGGCTTTCAGCTATCAGTTACTTAGCCATCCAAATTCAGCACTTCACTACCAGTCTAACCCTCAGCTATCCAAAACCAGCCTCTAGTCCTTGTTATAGTCTTAGCTACAGTCTTTAAGACAATCTTAGTTATAGTGTCAGTCTCAGCTTTAGTTTAGTAATTAGATTAGTAGCTTAGTTTAATTTTAGATTTTATCGACCATAGCATACAGTTATCAGTTCTCAGTTATCAATATCTCAGTACCTTAGTTTATAGAATGTTTTTGAATTATGTTATGCACTTGGGCTTGCATTCTCAGATAATACAGTTTTCACAAATACATGCTTAGTTATGTCATGTTTCCCATTCATTACTTACCTCATATATATAATGAACCATTATTTTAGTCAAGCCATTCAAACTAAGCACAATTCATTCTTACATGCCTAGTATTCAACTATTATTCATGCAGTTAATCATATTAGTTAGTATGTTCATGCATTTATGCTCAGCGTCCATGCAGATATATTTAGTAGCCTCAAGTGAAGTGTCTCACTAAGGTGGAGAGTATAGTTGGGTATAAGTTTTAGTATTAGTTCATCCATGAAACCAGTAATTTAGTTTGGTAGTCAGATGGAGAAATTTGTATATTGTGAGTTCCCATCTTTTCATCCAGCCACCCTGTCCGAAGTCTTATGAATGTAATCATTCTGAGATGAACCAACTAGGTAGAGGCGTGTCTAACTTAATTCATGTGTCATTCCTTAGTTTCAAATCCTAGATATTCAGTCATGATTCAGTTCGTAGATGCCCTGTTCATCGCCTCAGTTTTCCCAGTATCTCAGTACGGTAAGCATTCTTAGAGGGATATAGTATCCCAAGGGGGAGATACACTATAATACCTAAACTTCAATCACCTAGACCTTCTATTTTCGTCCTTACATAATGAACCCAGGTTGGAGTAGGGGGTATTTGTAAGTTGACCCTCAAATTCTAATCTCAGTCATAAGACATACATTCATGGGCTTAGTTCAGTTCACGATATTCAACTCATGCATCACATTACTTTCTCAGTTATGTTCTCACATTCCCACTCATGCATACGCCTAGAATGATTATCGGTTCAGACTAGTTCAGATAATGATTATCGGTTCAGACTAGTTCAGAATCATCTCTATTTTCTGAAGTAAAGGAAAAGCAAGATGGAGATCCCAATCTGGTTAAGTTGAAAGAGTCAGTCAGAGATAAAAAAGTAGAGGTTTTCTCCCAAGGGGAGATAGGGTTTTGCATTGTCACGATCGTATATTTGTACCAGGTGTAGATGACTTGAGGAAACAAATTCATCCAAAAGTGCATGGTGTGAGTTACTCAATTTATCCAGGGGCCAATAAGATGTACAGTGATTTGTGGGATATCAATTGGCAGAGTTGGATGAAAAGTGATATTGCAGAGTTTGTAGCTAAGTGCCCTATATGTTAGCAGGTTAAGGTTGAGCATCAGAATCCTAGTGGGTTCATGTAGGATTTAAATATTCCCACTTGGAAGTGGGAAGGAGTGAACATGATTTTTGTGGTGAGTTTACCTCAAACTCGTCATCAGTATGATTCAGTTTGGGTCATTGTAGACAGGATAACCAAATTAACTCATTTCTTTCCAGTTCATACCTCTTATTCAGCAGAGGATTTTGCCAAATCTATATTAGGGAGTTGGTCAGATTGTATAGTGTTCCATTGTCTATTGTCTCAGATATAGGTACCCAGTTCACCTCTTATTTCTGGAAAGTGTTCCAAAAGGGTTTTGGTACTGATTTTATCTTAGTACAACCTTTCACCCTTGGAAAGATACTCAAGAAAAAAAGACCATTCAGACCTTGGAAAATATGCTAAGGGAGTGTGCAATTTATTTCAAGGGTAGTTGGGATGACCACTTGCCTTTGATTGAGTTTGCATACAACAACAACTATCATTCCAGTATTCAGATGGCTCCATTCAAAGCTCTCTATGGGAGGAGATGCAGATCTCTAATCGCTTGGTTCAAAGTTGGTGAGGCTCTAATAGTAGGGCCTGTCTTGGTTATCGATACCTTAGAGAAAGTTCATTTAATTAAAGAGATCCTCAAGATAGCTCAGAGCCAACAGAAATCGTACGCAGATGTTCATAGGAAAGATTTAGAGTTTGAGATTTATGTTCATGTTTATTTGAAAATATCTACCATAAAGTGAGTGAAGAGGTTCGAAAAGAAGGGAAATATCAGTCCCCGATATGTAGGTCCCTTCAAAATTCTTAGTCACTTCGGCAAAGCAGCTTATGAGCTCGAGTTGACTTCAGATCTAGCTTCAGTGCACCCAGTCTTTCATGTCACCTTGCTTAAGAAGTGCATAGGTGACCCAGAAGTTGTAGTCCCTATTGAGGGTGTAGATATCTAGAATATTCTCTCTTATAAGGAAATCCCGGTCGAAATCCTTGACTATCAGATTCACGGACTGAGGAATAAAAAAGTCCCTTTAGTCAAAGTTATTTGGTGGAATCAGTCTGTTAAGGGGGCTATTTGGGAAGAAGAAGCAGATATGCGGACCAATTATCCTCACCTCTACTCCGCTAATTCAGACACAGCCCAAGGTAATAGCTTTCCTTAAGTTCATTCAGCTTATGGTTCAAATTTCAGTTACAAACTAGGCTCAGTTTTCATTTCAAACTTTGTATCTTTACCCTTAAAATTTAGTCACATGTTCATGAGTTACTTTAGTAATATATTAACACACCAAATATGCGTGATCAGCTTATTAGTACTCTCAGTCATGCATTCATGTATCATCTCAGTCATAAAAACATACATCAGATATGCATGATCAGCATAAATCTCAGTAATTTCAGTCATTTAGTCATGTTTCAGTTGTTCATGTTCAATATGTACTTCAGCTTATCGTTTCTCCCTTCTCAATCAGACTTATTTAAGGATGAATATTCCCAAAGGGGAGATATTGTAATACCCCATACTTCTACCTAGCTTAAAATCATCCCAAACATGTTAAAGACTTGCTTTAAAAGATAAATCCACATTTATACACATGGAATTTTCAAGATTTTGACTTTTTGTTATGTGACAAATTGAATAAGCTGTCCATCGATGCCAAAATCTCCTAAATCTGGTGTCGTGTTAGAAAGTTATGGATGAAATAAAAAAAGCAGTCTGAGCCGCCCAGGTGCAACAGAAAGGGCCAACGGACCGTCGATCTAGCGACGAGCCAATGCCCAAACCATCGCAGTAGAGAAGTGAGTTGACCTTTTTGCTAGGAACGATGGAATGGTTGACGGACCATCAAGCTAGCGAAGGACCATCGCCCAAACCATCGAAACCAAGGTAGAAATATCAAATTCTTGCCTAGTATGATGGGAAGGTCGATGGTCCATCGAGCTAGAGCAAAACAATCGCCCAAGCTGTCGCAACTAAGGTTGTAAGACCATCTTCTGATCTAACTATGATAGACAGAGCAACAAACTATTGTGCCAACGATGGAACGGCATCCAGACTATTGCTAATAAGTTGGAAACCTATTTTTTGGTTAGACTACGATGGACAGACCGACGGACCATCGATCCAGCGACGGACGATCGCCCAAGCCATTGTAGATCTCGGTCAACAATTTAAAGCCATTTTTATAAGGGTGTTTGGGTATTTTCCACCCCTTTTAACACCTAATTATACTAGAACAAAGCTCATAAATTCATTATTCAACTACAACACCAAATTAGGGTTTCTCTAAAAGATCAATGCCCAAGAACAAGATCCAAACCCTTCTTCAAGAAACTAAGAAATCCAAATTCTTAAAGTTCTAGAATCATCAAGAAAACGCTAAGATCTGTATTTCCCAATACAAGAACGTTCAAGAAACGTTAGTTATCTTTCAAGATACAAGCTTTTGAGGTATGTCAAGTGTTAATAAATGAGCCCTTTCACCCATTAAGCTTAAGAATCTCTTTTCAATTTCCAAAGATTGTGTATTTATGAATGTTCATGATTTAATTAAATTGAAATTCATGTCCTTGTAGTTGTGGGGTTTTGATTCATGTTTTAAATTTCATGTTCCAATAATTTATCCTAGTATGTAATGATTTGCATAATATTCATGAGAAACCTTTAAATTATAAATTTGTTTATGTAACCATGATAATTAGATGCATTGATGATGGTATAACAAAAGTATGCTCCCCATGTGTTTGATTAAATTCCTATGTGAAGGAAAAAATATCATTATAGTATGATAATATGAAATCCCCATTCATGTACAAGTTAATAGATGTCAAGTGTTTTGATGAAATGTCTTAGTCAATGAATTATGGATATATGTTTAGCCATTTTTGTGTTTTCAAACTTATGCCATAAATTACTTTCATACTATCGAGTCCTGGGGGTATTTATACCTGACAATTAAGCTGTGTGCCTAGAGACATTGTTAGATTCATGATAATTTCAGTCACGCTATGATCAGTAGAATTCAATCAATTACATGACTCAGGAAAACACAAAAATCTCATGAACTCAGTCAGTTAACAAAATTCAGTAACATTCCATCATTTCGCAGAACTCAATCAACTCAGTCCAGTTCATCTCAGTATAATTATTTCATTGTCTATTCAGTTGGGAGTAGGATTTAGCACCGAGTAAACCTGAAGATAAGGACACACACTGAATATTGAGGGATTGACCATTAGAATCAATAATTGCATTCCAGAACTATATAACCAGCATAGGTTGAGACATCAACACTGACAGTTGAGGGTTGATGAGTTGGATTAACACTACCAGTTGAGGGTCCCACTATTCTCCTTTGGGGACACTGCCAGATGAGGGTCACTCACATCTTGTCCTTACCAGTGGCGCGGTATTGACACCCTTACAATTTGGGTTATAGATTGGACCCCAACTCTATATAGAAAAGAGGCATGACAGTTACATGACTACTTCTCACAATCTCAGTCTTCATCTCAGTAAAAGAACTTAGATAGTTCTTCAGATTTAGGACTATCAGATACAATCATTCAATTCAGAATGGATCTCAGCTAGTTCCATCAGAATTAGGACTTTCTGACACAGTCACTCAATTAACAGTATATTAGTTATATGAAACTCATGTTATTAGTATTAAGACTAGTAGTCAGTATTATCATGATCTCATTTAAAGTTATGTATTCATGCATGTATTCTCAAGTTAATGTTATTTAGTCAGTTAGTATTGTTCATGCATATAAACCCCATGCATTCAAATTACCTCACTTGTGTACCAGTATATTCTCATGTAATGAAGCACACTTTTTTTTGTGCTATGGGTTTTTATACCATAAGTTCAAAAGAAGAAATCCAGAGCATCTTTAGTAGATCAACCGTTCGGCAGATAAACTAGTAGTGAGTCCTCATCACTCGAGAATGTTATTATTTGACTAATTCATTCTTTTAGTACTTAGTTTATTTTAGTAGTTGGAGTTTTTTAGGAAAATGTCCCATCAACTCCTTATTCAGACGGTTTAGAGGCTTTCAAACTAGTATGTTCAGACAGTTATTTCAAGCATTTTAGTATTGATATACCATAGCTTCAGATTTTATGTTTTATTAAATTTTGAACGTTATGGATTTTCAGTCTTTTATTCCATATTTATACAGTATGTTATGCAGTGCTCAATTACAAATATCTATCATGGGTTAGAATATATTCCTTCGATGTCATGAGCACCGTGTGCCATTTTGGGTACCAGATTTAGGGTTCAGCTATATGGGTTTAGCTTCCCTTGCGGAAGGGTCCCCAGTGCATGTATCCACACGACCAGGGAAGAAAATGTGGAATGAGTAGTTCATCCCAAACAATATATGTGACATAATGCATACAATTATCATTACAAACATCAAATTGGCAAATAGGAGTTTCCAGTTTTGGTCACCCCGAGGCCTCTACCTTCCACGGGTTTGCTACATATCTTGCCATTATTACCAAATTAAAACCATACCAAGAAACCAAAAAATCCATTTAAATTTAATTAATTAACACCATTTAGTTATGGTATCGTTATACTGACCATACTTACAATTACTATCCATAGCCAACCATATATCGATATAATGGGACTTCCAAGTGCCCTTTCATTTACCTTATTAAACCACTTGGGGGATTCCACATACCTTACACACATATCCCTTTAGCCATTCACATTTCCAAGCCATTTAAACCATGTATAATTTCTTTACCAAGATTTAAAACAAGAAATAGTTCCATTAAAAGTACTCAATGCAATGAAAATATTGTTATAAGCATTTTGACATACACATTGCGGCATAATATAACCAAAACCAACTCCAACCATTAAGTCATTACCACACAATACAATTAACAAAAACCACCAATAATGCATATAAAGAATAATTAAAACCATGGAAAAACCATAACCAACCATTTAATATCAAAACCCCCAAATCATATTTGAAAACCAAAATCCTACAATCCATGAATCATAAGAAGAATTCATAAAAATCATGCTTTTAAATAGAATTATTAATAAAGGAAGAGAACATGAATTAAATAAATATGATGATGGAAATAAATAACTAAGACAAGCCCCAAATTAATGCTCTAGTTGAAATCCCTTGCCTAGAAGCTTTTGAGAGAAATATAGAGTGTTTTAGAAGAGTTAATAATTTTTAATAAATGGAATACTAGGCTAAATAACCTCCCAAATAGGTTAGAAGTCTTGGGAACTTATTAGGGTAAATGGGGAAATATCCAGAATAACCCCACTTAAGTTGTACAAAATCCCGTCCTAGGGGTATGACTGACCGTCACGAGTCGTACCCTTTAATCTGATTCTTTCCCTCCACTCATATCCTACCATAAACCTTTGGATCCAATATTTTATTGTGTACGGCTCATCAAAACAAGTCATATCCAAATCATACGATTTATTCCCTTCATCCATAACCCTGGTAGATTAATCCCAATGAAGATTTAGACACTATCCAACATACGAGTCCATGGTATGAATCGTACCCTGGCCTATAGTTCACAATGAGCCATTCGTATTCAAATCCAACCTAAGTAACCAAGTCAAAGATTAAGTTAAGGAACAAAATGATGAGTACCCATCAATATGACTCGTACCCCTAAGTCGAATCCATTCTAGTAACAAAAATCCATCCCATTAACCACTACTAGTCAACATACGACTTGACCTTACCATCTATACCCCAACATACTACTTGTAACCAGGAGTCACATTGGGTCAAGAGACCAGACTTCCAAGAAACTTTATAATGGTCAAAACCCAGGGTGTTATAGTTAGAGTCCGAGATATGTCCCGACCAAGACTGATTTTTGTTATTTGTTTAGAAGGTTGTGTATGTATTAATGAGGATTTAGGAGGTGTTGGTCGGTTGTTTGTCCGATCATCGTTCATTAGTTAAAAAATTATTTTGATTTTCTTTAAAATTCTTTCATGCTATGTTGTTATACGTTCAGAATTTATTCGATAATAGGGAATGTTGCGTTTGGTTTGATTAAGTGCAGGTGTAATCTCCGGTCCACGTGAGAATTGAGATACCCATCACGGCCAGGCCCTGGTATGAGTCCTAAAAGTTAATATATGAAATAAAGGTGGAATTAACTTTCATCAACAATGGAAATCACATTAAAATAGGCAAAATTTCCCCTCACATCCCTAGAATGAATTATGGATTAAAATAACACAAGAACATAGAATTCATGTCATTAAACATTATGATGCCTACTATAGTGGTCCCTTACATAAAGTTGTGGACTAATACAATTGTCATCTACCATGATACCAATCCCACTATAATAAGCCTAGGACCTCTATAAAGGAGATTGATTAGCACTCACCTTAACCGTAGTTTTGATATACGACAATCGTTGTCTATAAAGCTCAACTTATTTTAAGGTCGAATCCTCAAAAGTTGGAATTATTCTTCTAATTGTATGGGGTATTAATAGTTACTAAGATGATACCGGTAGTGTAAACAAAGTAAAATAAATAAATTAAAATATAGGGAACTGGTTTTCAAAAGTGGTTTTATCAAAGTATATTCAAGCTAACAGATAAATGCAATGATTGTGAGTGAAAATTCAATATCAGAAGGATCTTGGGATTATGTTAACCTAAGGGAAAGTTATGTATCAGTGCATGATAATTGGGTGAAAATTCTAGTCATTAATGACATGGTAGGCTAGGTTGGTGTTTCTTGAGGTTAGTTGGTCAATAAAACCTCAAGATTATAACCCATGAACCCTTTTGGATACCTCGTAAATGTAGCAATTAAAACCATCTAATACCTCAATTGGGTATCTCTATTTCTAGAAAGATGCCAAAGACAAGTAACTCTCTACTTAACCTTATTTCTAAGAAAGTGAAAAGAGAACAAACTATATCTACTATTGTCCATTATTGTCTTTTCACCTATATCACTATTTCTAGAAAGATATGAGCTAAAAAAGTTCACCAACATCCCTCTTTCAAGGATGATGTGAGCATTTAAAAACATGGGGTTTTCTCCTACAAATCCATTTTGGGCATTTGGGGTTTTCACCCACAAACCCCAACTAATTGAGGAAGCAATAGTGAAATCCATCATCCACAAACTAGAATCTACACAAATACATCACAACCCACACATAATTAAACATTAGTTTAACATAATCCCAAGACAAGAAAATTTAGCTACTCATAAAGTTAATGGGATAAGATTTACCAAATGGTTCATTCAAAACATCCATGGTAATGGAAAAAAAAGAAGATTCTTTAATTTCACAAAACTCAAATAGGAAAATTCGAACATAAAAGTTTCCCCAATATGTAGGGTAACAAATTATCCAATATTTAATTGTTCAAAGTGTAGAATACCAAATAAGAAAGGATTTTAGCATTATACGGGATTCGAGTTCCGTGGTGCATAGTAACAGAATTACCCCTAGGCATAAATGAACCAAGCCACGATCGCTGCAGAATGTCTGTGATCACGGCTATTGTGAACATCATTAGATCCTTGAAATCGCTAAGGCTGAACCTTGTCCATGGTAGGGTTTTCCTGCTGTGCACTTTTCCTCTCTTTTTAGTTCCTTTTCGGCTGGAATCCACATTTTTCTTTCTTATCACCTGTATGCCTACATAATGTGGAAATTAGTTCATTCAACGAAGAAAATTGTCTCATTCATACCTTAAAATCATAGTAGTATGCATGAATTTTGGATGTAAATGAGTGGTAAATTCACCACTCATCAACACCTCCAACTTAAAACTTTGTTAATCCACATGCAACACTCCCTATTTAATCAACGAGACAATGTAAAATTAAACCGATTTATACACCCTAATGATCACAATGACTTCAAATTTCATTGCTACAACAAGTAACTTTCCAAACTTCGGTAAAGTTATTCTCGCGACACCCCTAAACATAAAATGCAATTTCAAAGATGCAAAGGACTTTAAATAACAACAATGCAACAATCACTAACACTCTAGAAGTGACTCTCTTTTGACCTAAACTCCATTATATTCCTTTTTCCTCATTTGTCGAAAGATGATTATATCAGCCATCTTAATTTTTTTACATATCTTCACACAATAAGGGAAATCCAACACACACAAAAGTATTAAATTATCATCAAGGGATTTAAGTGTGAAACTATCTCTCTCATAAAGACTCTCAATACTACCAAGTACAATGGAATAGGCTAACCCCTTTTTTTTAATCGTCGCTACAATGCCATTAAGGGATGTTTGAGGAAAGGTAGGATATAATTTAGGAACAAAGTGGCTACACCTTCCTTGAATATCTACATCACACTATTCCATCCAACTTTGTACCATGGACCACTTCTTTTGTTTTCACACTTTACATATGCCTATTTTTGCTACATTGATGTGCCCATATTTTTAAGTCATCTTTCCTTCTCTTATTTATTTTACAATCTATGCCTCATTATTCTTTTCACCACTTCTTTCGTTTTCAATTTTTCATTGGTTAAATCATAGGCATCCATTTACATTACCTTAGGCCAAGGTCATCTATTCAAACTTACTACCTGCAACTTAGGCATTTAGCCTCGATTATGATTTTTTATGTTCATGGAGGGTAGGGTTTAAGAGAGGGAAAAACTTTGATTTTTTAAGGCATGTAATGTGGTTGCCAAAGAAAGGCTTGAAGGATCGAAGTGCATAACTAATGGTACTATTCTATGCATGGGTAGGCTATTTATGTTAAAGATAGTACCTATGTTCACAAAGATAGCCTAAGATCATTTCACCAACAATTTATAATTACATTTAGCCTTGAGAGACTAATGGTGCAAGTTCTATATGGTACAAGTAGGCATGAGATTTCAACAAATATGTTGACCACAAATGGCATGCAAACACTTCAAGGGGCTCAATTTCCCTTCCCACCAGAGAAAAAATAGAGTACTTATCAACCTCTACAAACTAAGAGCTTTGGAGTCACAAATTGAGGTAAATTATAGTTAAAAAATTATTAATGTCCATGCCCTTGGTTTTCATAAATTTTTTATGGAGGAGGTTATTTGCTTCACATTTGCACCATCCACAATTTTCTATTTATGGAACCAAACTAAGCCATCGTATCTCATTTCATCTTCCTTGAGGGTAAACATATGGCTACTCAGAATTTACCATAGGTATACGTGCGATCCCAAATCCAAAATACCATAAGTACTTATACTTCCCTTGCATTTATAACTCTTATACTACGGGTACTTAGACATCCCCTATATTTGTAATTCTTATTCTATGGGTACTCAAACTTCCCCTGCATCCATGGCTCAAAACCGAATCATGATAATTTTTTATTTTTAATGTCATCACTTAATATATCATAGGAAAGGCTCATCCGATGTCACCCTAAACAAAGTAAAGATAAATTAGAAATCTAAAAATAAAACAAACAACTTATCCATGAAATATGGGGACCATCAGGGTGCCTGAATATTACAACCAATAAAAATAAAAATCACCCAAAATGACCTAAAACATATCAAGGAATATATCTGTATACATGCCTAATAAATAAATATGGAGAAAGGAACCCCAACTAAAAAACATGAAATAACCTCACTACATAAAAAATAAAGCATAAAGAGAGGAAAGGGTACTCCCTAAAGCCACATCAAGAGTTGTCTTTTCCTCAGACTCTATATCATCTCTAGCATCATCCAAACTGACCACTTTATTGGGACCTCATCATCACACTCAATTTTGGAGGAAGTAAGTTTATATTAGGGGTTTAGGATCTTCTAAAGGCCCTTTACCCCCTTCAACATCTTGTCAAAAAACTTATCCCTTTTTATCTCTCTTTTCTTTATCTTCTCATATGAGTGTCAGATTTTTTTGTAAAAATCTAATAAGGATTAGTAGGCCCTCTCAAGCCTATAAATAGTGGCTCCCTTTGTATGTTGATCCATAAAATACATTTTATAATCAGAACTGGCCACATGTGAATGACCGGTGATGGAGGGTTGTCTCGGCCCTTAAGGCAATCCTAACACAAGCTCTCAATCACCCAAAAATCAATAGTGATCTCCTCAAAGGGCAGGGATATAGATGCCCTACAAAACTCTGGCTGCCCATATATTGAGTTGCCTTAGTCAATCTTTGTTTTCTTGATCTTACCCGGTGCACGCTCACCTCAAATTTTAAGTGGATAAATGGGGTAACTAGGGCGCACCAAAGTGTCTCCTCGATATTACACAAACCTGAATCTCCTACATATCTTAGTAATAAGTTAATAGAATAAGAGATATATTCCACCATTGTTCTTGAAAAACTTTATATCAGAGATTAGAAGATGACCAAAATTCAAAGAAATGTCATCTAGTATGAAAGAAACCATCTGGATCTATAAATATAGAATCGCGGTCATATGAGTGCATGGAGAAAATTGACTATAAATGATGGTCAACTAAGTTTGGGTCTCAATGGTGAATTCATTTATAGATATGCCTCTCTTGGTGGCCACCCATGAAACCTCTTTTCCAGGTCATAATTTCTCCATCATCGAATATACCAATTCACACCTTTTTTCTTCAAATTGATCCATGTTTAGATTTGGGAACCCATAGATATCATTTATCTCTTTAGCTCAAATATTTACTTTCTTGCCCCCAATCCTAATAACTGGGTCTAAGAAAGATACTACACTAAGATTAGCGTAGAATTCTCATACCCACTACTCATTTTCCCTACAAGGATCCGGGGAAAAACATCTCCTCCTGGTGGCTATGAGCCAATCATGAAATGTCGAATGCTATTTTGGCACCTTCTCTAAATAGATGCTCCTCACTGAAAGCAGCTTTGTTTTTGGAAGATCACCATAGTACAGGTTGTGGCACTCTAGGGCCATGAAATAAACTTTATCATAATCTCCCATTATGTACACCTAAAAAATCATACAAACAACACAACAACACTCAACATTAATATTTTCATGTACAAACTATGTTATGTTGTCTAATAATGCTCGGGTGATAGTTACTTAGAATTTTTTGGACCAGATTTAGAAGTGTAGGATTTTCAGCATAGGCTGGAAATCAACCTCAAATATAGCAATCAATGGTCAATAAGCCACGATCCCAGTATTTGAGGCCAAACCTGGCCAGATTTTACATAGTTAAAAATACAAATTTTAGGGTAAAATCATATTCCAAAATAGGAATTTATCATTAACAACTTTAAACTAAGTTCCAAAGCACTTGCAAATGCCCTAGAATGTGAAAACAACTAATTATGATCTCTTTTGGTCCATTGATCAAGCAATTTGTGTGCGCATTACATATTTCTCAATTTCAAATGCAATTTTGGTACTCAAGACTTCCCCACATGCACGTAAAACATTCACAAGAGTGAACCACCATGCAAGTATAATTTAACAAGGATTTAGCATTGAAAATCATAAATTAAGGCCTGCCATATTTTATGTATTCTATGTCATCCTCCTCAGCTTCGGTATCAAATGGTGCACCATGTAGTTATAGCACTAGTCAGAACCAACTATATTCTCTCATTACTTACCAAGATTATAAGGCATTGCCTTACATTGTGATTGGTATGTTAAAACTCTTACACCATGATGTGTACTGTTGACTTGATCCAGGTTCCACTCTTTCTTATGAGACCCTATTTATGGTGGTGCATTTTGGTTTTGGTCCCAAGTGTGTTTCATACCGTTTTTTGATTTCTACCTTAGTGGGTGACTCTATGGTGGCTAGAAGAGTCTATAGGGGTTGTGTGGTATCTATATGTGGTTGGGAGACTCTAGTGGATCTGTTTGAATTAGATGTGATTGATTTCACTGTATTATTAGGGATGGATTAGTTACATGTCTTCTATTCTTCTCTAGGTTGTTTGACCCATGGAGTTATATTTAAATACCCTATTGAGCTGGTTATTCAATGGGAGGTTGGTCCCCTATATCCTAAGGGGAAGTTTATATCGTATCTTAAAGCTCAAAGGTTGATCTCCAAGGGGTGTATCTATCATCTGGTCTGGCTTAGAGATTCTAAGTTGGAAGATCCTTATTTGAATTTTATCTTGGTGGTGAATGAATTTTCTAAGGTCGTACCTGATTACCTTTCCAGTGTTCTGCCTGATAGGGCAATTTAGTTTTGGATTAATCATATTTTGGACACTTGTCTTATTTTTATTCATCCATATATAATGCCTCTGGCTTAGTTGAAGGAGCTTAAGGAGCAACTCAAGGATTACTTGGACAAGGGTTTCATCCATCCTAGCGTGTCCCCTTAGGGTGCCCCGGTGTTATTCATGCATAAGAAGGATGGTTCTTTTTTGATGTGTATTGATTACCAATAATTAATTAAGGTGACGGTAAAGAATAAGTGCTCTCTTCTAAGGATAGATAATTTCTTTGACCAATTAAGTGTGCTTAGTTTTTCTCCAATGTTGATCATTGATCCGAGCAATAGTAGTTAATATTTAGGTAGGTTGATAATCGTAAAACAACTTTCTATACTCGGTATAGGTAGTTTGAGTTGTTGGTTATGTCTTCTAGGTTGACCAATGCCACTACAATATTCTTGGATTTGATGAATTGAGTTTTCTCTCAATTTATGGATTTGTTCATTATTGTGTTCATTGAAAATGTCCCAGTGTACTTGAAGAGTGAGGTTGATCATGATAATCACCTCAGTGTTGTGTTACAGACCTAAAAAGACTTGTAGTTGTATGCCTAATTTTGAAAATATGTGTTTTGGTTTAATGTTGTCACTTTTTAGGGCTAAGTAATTTCTAGTGAAATGATCATAGTGGATTCGCATAAAGTTGTAGTTCTTAAGCAGTGGCCTAGACCCACAACTCCAATTGATATTTAGAGTTTCTGGGATTTAGTTTGTTACTATAGGAGGTTTGTGGATAATTCTTCTTCTATAGCTTCCCTTTGACTAAATTATCACAGCAAAAGGTAAAGTTCTTGTTGTTAGATTCTTGTGAGGGTATTTTCAAAAAGTTGAAGGATAAGCTAACTTTTGCTCTAATCTTGATGTTGATAGAAGGAATGGGTGGATTTATGGTATATTGTAAATTATCCCATATGGGGCTTGGTTGCATTTTGATAAGCATGGCAAGCTGATAGCTTATGCCTCTAGATAGTTGAAGGTGCATGATAAAAAATTTCTGACTTATAACTTGGAGTTATTCTTTGTGGTCTTTGTGTTGAAAACATGGTGTCACTATATTTATAGTGTGCTTATAGATGTCTTTTCTGATCATATGAGCCTATAGTATGGGTTTACTTAAAAAGAGCTTAACTTGAGGCAAAGGAGATGGCTTGAGATTATTATGGATTATGAGATGAGTCTTCACCAGCATCCAAGTAAAGCTAATATGGTTGTTGATACTTTTAGTAGATTATCAATGAGAAGTCTGGCCCACATGGGAAAGGAAAGTGGGAGTTGATGAAAGACATTCACCGTTTGGCTAACCTAGGAGTTTGCCACTTAGACTCCAAAGATGGTGGAGTGTTTATACAGGAGGTGGAATAGTCATCTCTTGGTACTAAAATCATGGAGAAGTAGATGTTAGACCGTATATTAATAATAATCAAGGGTGATATAGGTAGACCAAAGGTGATGACCTTTGATTTTAGTGGTTATGGTACCTTATAATACGAAGAGAGGTTAACTTTCCCTGATATTGATAATTTGTGAGAGAGGATCTTGGATGAGGTGTATGAGTCATGCTATGCCATTTATCCTGGTTCAACAAAAGTAAATCTTGACCTTAAGGATATGTATTCGTTGAACTATATGAAGTGGGATATGGCTAGTTTTTTGCTAAGTTCATGGTGTACCAACAAGTAAAAGTTGAGAACATGAGGCCCAAAGAATTTTATCAAGGAATTGAGTTTCCAGAGTAGAAGTGGGAAGTGATCAACATGAATTATATTTCCGATCTTCCTTCATATCAAAATCATTTATAATTGGATTGGGTCATCATTAATAGGATAATAAAGTCTTTTAATTTCTTCCTTGTGCAGACAAATCGGCTAAGGACTATACGAGGTTGAACAACCAAGAGATTGCTAATTTTTATGTGGTACCTATTTCAATCATCTCTCATGATGGTATGTATTTTTCATCTCGCTTTTGGTGGTCATTTTAGGAAAGGTTGGGGACTAAGGTGAGTCTGAGTACTGGTTTCTACCCGCAGTCAGATGGGCAACCAAAATGGACTATTTTGATATTAGAGGATATGATTCATGCTTGCGTGATTGATTATGGTGGCAGTCGGAATGAGAACTTACTTCTCATAGAGCTTGCATATAATAATAGCTACAATACCAGTATTTGGATGTCTCTATTTGAGGAGTTGTATGGTAGGAGGTTTAGATCTCTTATGTGGTGGTTTGAAGTTTGTGAGGCGGATATGTTTACCTCTGATTTGGTATATAGGCTATGGAAAAGGTGAAGGTTATTTGTGATAGGCTTAAGGCTGTCGAAAGTCGCCAAAAGTCCTATACTGATCTTAGGTGCAGGAAGTTGGAGTTTTACGTTGGGGATAGGCTGTTCCTAAAGGTGTCTCCCATGAAGGGTGTGATGCATTTTTTGAAAAAGGGGAAGCTTAGGCCCTGGTATATTTATCTGTACCAGATTTTGAGGAGGGTTGGTAATGTTGCATGTGAGTTGGAATCGCCTTCTAGTTTGAATCCATTCACCCGATATTTCATGTTTCTATTTTGACAAAGTGTATAGCTAATCTATCGTAAATTATGCCTATCAAGGATATTGGTGTGATGCCCCAGAAAAAAAAATTTCGTTAAGATCTCGGATGAAAATATGTTGAATTCTATTCTTTATCGTGATTAATACTTTTTTTGTGTGGAATTTTTGGATATGCGAACCATCATCACGTAGATCATCAAATAAGCTTTCCAACATTATTTGGATCATCCAAAACGGACACTCAAGCGATGAGTTATGATTATTCCGATCTAACCGTGAATAATGGTGAACAGTAAATGTGTAGGAAAAAATACTGAGGCCAGGCGAATTTTAGGGTTAACTTCAAACGATCATACCTCTTTGTATATAATGATCTGTGTGAGCTAATATATATTAATAGAAAATTCTGAAAGTCCTCTTTCCAATGAAATTAGTTTTATCCAATTTGGCCAGCAGGGCAAAACGTTATGGTCGATCTACTTCAGCCTATCAAAACAGTCTACCAAAGGACAAATTTGATATTGTTTGATTTTTAAGGGTAGTTTGGTCATTCCCACTCCAATCCATCCATGTAAACCATGGATTTAAGCCCATTAAGAGCTTTCAATAGCTTATTTTTCTCTAAAATTTCCTAAGGCTCAAACCCCAACCCTACTACTCCAAATTTCATCCTTCTATGTCTCTTGATTGAACCGTAGAAATTTCAAATTGATTTGGGATTCGAGTTGATCATGTTAAGGGCTTCAAGAAGCACCCTTTATTTCCGTGAATAAAGTTTCGTATTCAAAAGTTCATATTCATTTTTCATTTTTAGGTATGTGGGGCTTTGAACAAGATTATTCTTTCAATCTTGTGCTCGGTATTTTTGTTGAATTATATTGACATGAGATTTTACATGTTTTACCATGAATTGGAAATATGGTTTTATATCTTATATTATTGTTCATAAGCTATGGGATTATGTCATCTGATATATGTATGATGTTGAGATGGAATTATTTTCAAAAAGTATTTGATTATGAGAGTATGATGACTTAATTTGTTAAGACTTGATTTATACAATCATTCCACTATTTCGTTATTATGAATTTATAATTGATAGTTGAAATTCTATATCCCTACTATGGTTTGATGTCTCAAGTACCTTTAAGTGAGAGTTGTATGGCAAATTGAGAAATGTTGATATTGAAGTTGCAATGAGTCTTGGTATTTTCCAGATGGTTTTGATGAGTTAAATTGTTGAAAATATTATGTATCGAGTCTTCATATCCTTGTCTAAATGTCGAGTCGGTTATGGTTCAATGCATTGATACCTTGTTGATGTTGAGGAAGATTAAAATGTTTTGAGATAAAATGTGTTGAGTTAGGAATCCACAAATTGATATAATTTGATAAATGAGAAAGAGATTTGATTTGGTCTTTATGATAGACCCTTGTGATGTCATGGTGGATTTCCTACCGTATTCTGAGCTTGTCGGGGAGTAGTACTTAGCACCGAGAGGGAAATTTGGTATTTCTCCAAATATGTGTGCCACCTTAGGGTTGTTTGATGATGATATTATTGGCCAGAGAGCTCGATTGTGATTATTGCAGTTTTAAGGTCATAATCCCTGGCAAAGTGTATGAAACTCCCCTGTCCATAAGAGTCATATTTATTGAAATACTGAGTTACTCTGAGTTTTGATGTGGTAGGTCAAGTTGCCTATGATGATCTATAATGATTTATGAGGTTTTCTTCCTACATGTCCTATCTAAGATGTTATGAGTTGCATGATTTAATGTCACTTAAGTCAGGTGTGTCATTATGATCCGTATGTACGTTTTTACCGAATTTATGATATTATTTATATTTTGCATGCACGCCCACATACTAAGTACGTATCTTGTGCTGAACCATATATTTCTCTATGGGTTACATTCTTACCATGATGTAGGTTCGGGTACTCAGCCGCAGCTGCAGCCGCTACAGTGATGTCCTAGTGCCGCATATACTTTCCCTCAGTGGATAGTCCTCATAGTTCGAGGACCAAGTTGCTAGTTTTGGTGCTGTTGTTTTGTGATCCCTTTGGTCTGTTAAGTCAGTTGGGAGTTTCTCCCAATGGCTTGTTGATTTTGCTGTATAGAGACTATGTCAAACTAGTGTATTATTGGGTTGGTTTTTGTATAGACATTCCATTATGTACAGTCTAATGATATTCCGTGCTATGTGCGATGTGATATGATATGTACTTATATATATATCCTTAGCGTAGCATGTATGTTGTTGTGTTGGAACCCAAGGGTAATGTTTTGGCTTAAATTGTTAGCTTGAGGCTACGTGTAGCCTTGGGCACCGTGTGGCATCTTGGGATGATATTTTGGGGCTTTACAAAATTGATATCAGAGCCTAAGGATGTGAAGAGTCCTAGGGAGTCTGACAATCCGCGTTACGTAGAGTCTTAAGCATCGGTGTGTAGCACGCCACACCTACGATCAAGAGTCTGCGGGTAGTTCTAGGAAAAGTTGTTTCTTTCTTTCTACAACAGTCTATCAAACTTACAACTGTTTCCTTCTGCTATTAATTTATGTGTTCTTATGACTGATAATGCCTCCATATCGAGCTCATGGAAACAACAACCAACCTCAACCCGTTGATCCATTTCATGAGACGGTATCCCATGCTGAATTTCGGACAGCTTTTTAGATGCTAGACCAGGTAGTTACCGCTAATACTCAGGCCAATGCTCCACCTCTGCTGGAAAATAATTCGGTAGCAGCACGAATTTGTGACTTTATGCGGATGAATCCACCAGAGTTTCATGGGTAGAGAGCAGGTAAGGATCCATAGATATATGTTGATGAAATGAAGAAAATTACATAGATTATACTCGTGACTGAGGAAGAAAGTATGGAGTTGGCTTCTTATTAGTTGAAGGATGTTGCCTATGATTCGGTGCAGATGTGGAATAAGGGTAAAGAGGAAGATACCGCTCAGGTGACTTGGCAATTATTCCAAGACACTTTTTTTGATAGATTCTTTCCTCTTGAGTTACGGGAAGATAAGATAGAGGAGTTTATGAATTTGAGACAAGGCTTAATATCGGTTAAGAAGTATTGTCCTAAGTTTAATCAGCTATCGAAGTACGCTCCTAATATGATGGCTTACTCGAGGACTAGCCTGAGCAAGTTTCTAATTAGGGTATCGAGTTATATGGTGAAAGAATGTAAATATTCTATGATCAATAGGGAGATTGATCTTCCTAGGTTAATGATTCATGCCCAACAGATTGAGTCAGACGAGATAAAGGAAAAAGAAAGAGTAAGAGGGATCAAGAGAGTCAGATCGGAGCAACAAGGGTCTGGTCAGACTAGATTCTCCAAAGGGAGTCGCCCTCAGTGTTAGAGTTGTCCATTTATACCTGAACTAATTCTTAAGCCTATTTTGGTTTCTACTCCGGTAGGAGAGTCTGTAATTGCTAAGCAGGTGTATAAGAAATATCGTATTACTATCTTTCATCGGGTTATGTATGCTGATTTGATTGAGCTAGATATGGTTGACTTTGATATCATTCTGGGTATGGATTGGCTTCACTCATGCTATGTGTCTATTGATTGTCATGCCCGTATGGTCAAGTTTTAGTTTCCTGATGAACCTATCCTCGAATGGTCTGGGAGTTCTGTGATTCCTAAGGGTTATTTCATATCCTATCTCAAAGCTAGGATGTTGATTTCCAAGGGTTGCATCCTCCATTTGGTTTTGGTTAAAGACACTATGTCTGAAACCCCGACCATTCAGTCAATTAATATTGTTCATGAGTTTCTTGATATCGTTCCAGAAGATCTCCCTAGAGTACCTCTTGATAGAGTGATAGAGTTCGGGATTGACCTTCTTCCCAATACTCAGCTTATTTCCATTCCTCTATATCGCATGGATTTCGCAGAAGTTAAAGAGTTAAAGGAGCAATTGAAAGATTTTTTAGACAAAAGCTTTATCAGACATAGTGTGTCCCCGTGGGGTTCATCTATCCTATTTTTGTGTAAGAAAGATGGTTCTATACGGATGTGTATTGATTACCGGTAGCTTAATAGGGTTACTATCAAGAATAAATACACGTTTCCTCGAATTGATGATTTATTTGATCAATTGCAAGGTGCGAGCTACTTTTTGAAGATAGACCTCAGATCCAGTTATCACCAACTTAAGGTTAGGGAATGTGATATCCCTAAGATAACTTTCAAAACCTGTTGTGGTTATTTTGAATTTCTAGTGATGTCTTTCGGGTTAACTAATGCTCCAGCAGTTTTCATGGATCTTATAAACCGTGTATTCCGGCCATATCTGGATTTACTTGTAATAGTATTCCTTAATGATATTCTTATTTACTCCCGAATTAAGGGTGATTATGCGGATCATCTTCGAATTATGTTGGAAACTATTCGAACTCATTGGTTGTCTGCTAATTTCAGTAAGTGTGAGTTCTGGCTGAACTCAATATCCTTCTTGGGTCAGTTGTTTCTTCCGAAGGTATTAGAGTTGATCCTCAAAAGATAGAGGCTATAAAGAGTTGGCCTAGACCTTTTTCTCCTTCTGATATCCGAAGTTTCCTAGGTCTAGCTGGTCATTATCATTGTTTTGTTGAAGGGTTTTCATCTATTGCATCTCCTATGACCCATTTGACCCAAAAAAAGTGAAGTTCCTATGGTTCGAATCTTGCAAGAAGAGTTTTCAGGCATTGAAGACTCGACTCACTTCAGCCCCTGTGTTGACTTTGCCTGATGGTACTGATGGTTTTGTGGTGTATTATGATACTTCTAGAGTCGATTTGGGTTGTGTATTGATGCAAAAGGGCAAGGTTATAGCTTATGCTTCCAGGCAGCTAAAGCCTTACGAGAAGAATTATCCTACCAATGACCTTGAATTAACTGCCGTGGTTTTTGCTTTGAAGATCTGGAGACATTATTTGTATGGTGTCCATGTCGACGTCTTCACGGACCATAAGAGCTTGCAGCATGTATTCACCCAAAAGAATTTGAATCTTAGGCAGGGATGATGGTTAGAACTGTTGAAAGATTATGATATGAGCATGCTATATGATCCAGGCAAGACCAATGTAGTAGCAGATGCCCTTAGTCGGAAGTCCATAGGTAGCGTAGCACATGTGGAGATTGGTAAGAAGGAGTTGGCCCGTGAGGTACATCGTTTGGCTAGACTGGGGATTAGGTTGTTTGGTGATGCTGAGGGTAGTATAGGAGTGCAAAGCGGTTCCGAATCCTCTTTAGTTTCAAAAGTAAAGAAGAAGCAAGACAGGGATCCTACCTTAGTCAGGTTAAAAGAGTCAGTTAAAGACCAAATGGTGGAGGTTCTCTCCTAAGGGGGAGATGGTGTTTTGATACTGCGAGAAAGATTATGTGTTCTTGATGTAGATAAATAGAAGCAGAGGATTACGGCGGAAGCGCATGGTACGCGATACTCCATCCATCCTGGTGCTACCAAGATGTACCATGATTTGCAGGAAATCTATTGGTGAAACTGTATGAAGAGGAACATAGCAGAATTTGTGGTGAAGTGTTCCACGTGTCAACAGGTTAAAATAGAGAATCAATGGCCCAGTGACGTGATGCAAGAGTTTAGCATTCCTACTTAAAAGTGGGAAGAAGTAAAGATGGACTTCATAGTTGGTTTGCCTCCTTCTCGTTGCCATCATGATTAGATTTGGGTTGTCGTAGATCGGCTGATGAAATTAGCTAATTTCTTGCCTGCGCATTCATCGTATACAACTGAAGATTATGCTAGAATATATATTCGGGAACTCGTCAGACTTCATGGAATCTCTTTGGCTATTATTTCTGACAGAGGTACTCAGTTTACCTCTCAGTTTTGGAAATCTTTCCAGAAGGATCTCGGTACCCAGATTCATTTAAGTTCTGCTTTCCATCCACAAATAGATGGTCAGGCCGAGTGGACCATTTAGACTTTAGAAGATATGTTGAGGGCTTGGGTGTTTGATTTTAAAGGTAGTTGGGATGAGCACTTAGCATTAAACGAGTTTGCTTACAATAATAGTTTTCATGCTACTATTGGAATGGCCCTGTTTGAAGCTTTGTCTATTAGAAGGTGTAGATCACCCATTGGTTTATTTGAAGTTGGTAAGGCTACCGCAACTGGACCGGAGGCGGTGTTTGAGGCCATGGAGAAGGTTAAGTTAATTCGGGAAAGGTTGAAAACCACCCAAAGTCATCAAAAATCATATGCAGATGTAAGGAGGAAAGACCTTGAATTTAATGTTGGTGATTTAGTGTACTTAAAAGTTTCACCCATGAAAGGGGTGAAAAGATTTGGGAAAAAGGGAAACTAAGTCCCCGTTACATTGGTCCATATAAGATTGTGGATCTCTTTGGGAAGGTAGCGTATAAGGTTGAATTGTCTTCGGAGTTATCTAACGTCCATTCGGTTTTCTATGTTTTTGTGCTTAAGAAGTCTATTGGTGATTTTATTGTGATTGATCCTTCTAAAAGCTCGGGTATTCAAGATAGTCTTTCATATGAAGAGATTCTGGTTGAGGGTTTTGACTTTCAAGTTTGTAGGATAAGAAACAAGGAAGTTCCTTTGGTTAAAGTTCTTTGGCGAAATCAATCCGTGGAGAGTGCTACTTGAGAAGCCAAAGCGGATATGCGCGCCAAATATCCCCACCTCTTTCCTATGAATCCTGAGCATGTCAAAGGTATCATTCTCTTTTGATTTAATCCTTATTGCTATGTTTATCTTGAATTGTGTATTTTCTACGATATCCAAAAAAATCTAGAATGGAGTATATGCTTGGGCAAGATGATTTTTCTCTACATACTCATTTTCATGGTATTCTTGACCTACCTATCAACATTTGAGGAAGAATGTTTCCAAGGGGGAGATGATGTGATGCCCCGGAAAAAAAATTCCGTGAAGATCTCAGACAAAAATATATTGAATTCAGTTCTTTATCGAGATTAATAATTTTTCTTGGTGGAATTTCTAGATATGAGACCCTTCATCGCATAGATCATCAAATAACCTTTCCAACAATATGTGGATCATCCGAAACGGCCACTCGAGCATGAGTTATGATCATTCTGATATAACCGTGAATAATGGTGAATAGTAAATGTGCCGAAAAAAATACTGAGGCTAGGAAAATTTTAGTGTCAACTTCAAACTATCATAACTCCTTGTACATAATGATCTGGGAGAGATACTATATATCAACAGAAAGATCTGAAAGTCCTCTTTCCAGTGAAATTGGTTTCATCCAATTTGTCCATCGGAGAAAAAAAGTTATGGTCGATATACTTCAGCCTATCAAAATAATCCACCAAAGGACAGATTTGATATTATTTGATTTTTAAGGGTATTTTGGTCATTCCCACCCCAATCCATCCGGGTAAACCATGGATATAAGCCCATTAAGAGCATTGAATAGATCATTTTTCTCCAAAATTTCCTAAGGCTCAAACCCCAGCCCTACTATAAAAAATTTCATCCTTCTATGTATCTTGATTGAACTGTAGAAATTTCAAATTGATTTGGGATTCAAGTTGATCATGTTAAGGTCTTCGAGAATCACCCATTATTTTCGTGAATAAAGTTTTGGAGTCAGAAGATTATATTCATCTTCTATTTTTAGGTATGTGGGGCTTTGAACAAAATTATCCTTTCGATCTTGTGCTTGGTGTTTTTGTTGAATTACATTGACATGATATTTTACATGTTTTACTATGAATTGGAAATATGGTTTTATATGTTATATTATTGTCCATGAGGTATGGGATTAGGTCATCCGATATGTGAATGATGTTGAGAAGAAATTATGTCCAAAAAGTATTTGATTATGAGAGTATGATGATTTAATTTGTTAAGCCTTGATTTATACTATTATTCCACTATTTCCTTATTATGAATTTATAATTGATATTGGAAATTCTATATCTATACAATGGGTTGATGTCTCAAGTACCTTTAAATGAGAGTTGGATGGCAAATTGAGAACTGTTAATATTGAAGTTACAATGAGTCTTTGTATTTTTTGGATGGGTTTGATGAGTTCAATTGTTGAAAATATTATGTAATGAGTCTTCATATACTTGTCCAAATGTCGAGTCAGTTATGATTCAATGCATTGATACCTTGTTGTTGTTGAGAAAGATTAAAATGTTTTGATCTAAAATGTGTTGAGTTAGGAATCCACAAATTGATATGATTTGATAAATGAGAAAGAGGTTTGATTTGGTCTTTATGATAGACCCTTGTGATGTTGTGGTGGTACTTAGCACCGAGAGGAAAATTTAGTATTTCTCCAAACCTATGTGCTACCGTAGGGTTGTTTCATGATGATATTATTGAACAGAGAGCCCGATTGTGATTATTGAAGTTTTAAGGTCCTACTCCCTATCAAAGAGTATGATTCTCCTGCCAGCGGGGGTTGCAAACTTTGGTATTCCACATAGCTCACGTGGGGTTGTCAGCTATACGAAACTCCTCTGTCCATAAGAGTCTTGTCTATTGAAATACCGAGTCACTCCGAGTTTTGATGTGGTAATTCAAGTTGCCTTTGATGATCGATAATGATTTATGAGGTTTTTCACCTACATTTTCTATCTAAGATGTTATGAGTTGCATGATTCAATCTCACTCAAGCCAGGTGTGTCATTATGGTCTCCGTATGTACGTTTTTACAAAATTTATTATATTATTTATGTTTAGGATTCGCCCCCACATACTCAGTATGTATCTTGTGCTCACCCACATATTTCTCTATGGGCTACATTCTTACCATGATATAGGTTCAACTACTCAGCCGCAGCCGTGACGGTGATATCCGAGTGCCGCATCTACGTTCCTTCAGTGGTGAGTCCTCATGGTTTGAGGACCAAGTTGCTAGTTTTAGTGTTGTTGTTTTGTGATCTCTTTGGTCTGTTGAGTCAGTTGGGGGTTTGTCCCAATGGGTCGTTGATTTTTTTGTATAGAGGCTATGTCAGACAAGTGTATTGTTGGGTTGGTTTGTGTATAGTCATTCCATATATGTCCAGTCTAACGATATTCCGTTCCATGTGCGATGTGATATGATATGTACTTATATATATATATCCTTAGCGTAGCATGTATGTTGTTGTGTTGGAACCCTTGGGTAGTGTTTTGGCTTAAAGGGTTAGCTTGAGGCTACGTGTATCCTTGGGTACCGTGTGGCATCTCGGGATGATATTTCGGGGCATTACAATTGGTATTTTTGATTCCCTATTTTATAAGGAGATCCCAATTTAAATCTTGGATCTTTAGGTTCTTCGGTTGTGGACTAAGAACGTAGCCTCGATAAATATTCAATGAAGGAATCACAAGATAGAAGAGGATTCATGGGAAGCTGAATAGGACATGAAATTCAAGTATCCATTACTATTCCCCATTCAAGAAACTTGTGCTCAAGGTATGTGTTGATTATTAACCTCTTTTTTTTATGTCTTTGTTATAAGTAAAAAGTTGAATTCCTTTGTTCTATTTTAAAGGTATGTACAGAGACGTTTGGGGATTTAATCATGCTTGTACTGCCTTGTTCCATAATTTGATGACGAATGATCGAAGTTAGGGAGAATTAAAATACCTTGGGTTTTGGATCTTGAAAATTTCATTATCTTTAAGCTCATTATCCTTGTAATGACATACCATATGAGTTGTATGGTATGGGTAAGGTTTAGGTGACCTAACTCATAAGATTTCCAGTGAGTAGTGGTTGAGTTTTTGTTTTGGTTACAACTTTGTGGGTACGAGTCATATGATGATGCGATGAGTGAGATGAAGTCTAATCTTATGCTGTCTAGTGATTAGCCTTGAGGTCCTATCATAGATACGACTTAATGATAGTAGTCCTATGGTTTGGTAACGAGTTAGGAAAGGGAGTCATATGTTGGATAGAATGTGGTGTCCAACTTTCTGTTCTGGTTATGACATGATGGTACGAGTCATATGATGAGGTGACGAGTTGGAAGGCCAACTCCTCCCGACCTTAGTGAATTTTTACAATTTAAGTTTGGGGTATTTTTGAAATTTCCTCTCTTAACTCCTTTTGACCCCATGATATATAACATCTTTTGGGACTTCGATAACCTCCTATTCTCACCTAAACACCTTCAACACTCTTAAAACTCTCTCAAGCTCTTGGTTCATGAATAGGCTAGTGTTTCTTCAAGAAAATCAATTAATGCTCTTAAGGGTGGTTTCTCTCCATCATCCTTTGTGTCTAAGGCTTGTTACTCCTCCCTCATTGTTATTTCAACTAAAATAATATTTTAATGAATGATTTTCATTGTATTATTATCGTATTGTTTTTGTTTTAAAATAGATGTTGGATGTTTCGGTTGTTTATGGTTGGATAATGTTTTACCATACTTTACTTATGATTGGTCATATTATCGTTATGATTTGAACATGTGGTTGCATAGGAAAGGTAAATTAAAACATGGTTTTGCTTTGAAAACTATATGCCCTCAATGTGTTTTTTAAAATGTCCATGAGAAATATTTTGTCACATAGCTTTACAAATCTCGAAACCTTTGCATTGAATAAATAGTAATTGAACCTAAATTGGTATGTCTGATATTAAATTGATTGGAAAGGCCTTGATAGCTATGCCTTTAGTTTAATTGGAAATCTTGTTGTGTACATAGGAATACCCTAAGTGTTTGTTAGTTACATTGCTTGCAAGCGATAGTCGGTATGAAGATTCCACTTCATAATGCTTTGATAACAAACCTCCTAAACTAGTGGTTTGGTTACGTGCTAAATATTTTAAATAGAAATAATGGCGGGTTGTGATAGCTAATCCTGAAGGTGTAGTTCGATGGACGGACATTGGAAGGTTATTATTTCTGACATGAGGGTTGGTCTTGGTGACCATATGCTTGAGGGGTTCATGGGAATCCCCCAACTTTACACTTGTATATATGTATCATAGAGGGCGAAGGGTGAATAGAAATCCCTGGGCCCTATGATATCTTCGGTTCATGCAGCTACACATATTGGGGACTACTCAGAGGGTAAAATTAGACCCATATAGCCCGTGAGTAGATTATGACAGTAAAGCTACACAATCCAGTTAATTTTTAAATGTGTGCTAAACCCGTTTCCTTTTCCCCGCATGGTATATATATGTATGTATGTGATTGTATATGGTTATTTGATATGGTTTTATAAAATGGAATTATTTTATCCTTATTCCTGAGAACCTAGAGTTAACATTTTAACCATCTTCTGGCAGTTTATCCCCATGCAATGTTTGAACCGTCTATACTATTCCCCCTACTCAGTGATTTGGATTCGAGGATAGCTTTGTATCAGACTGAAGTAGTGAGCTTCCATAGTCCGAGAGTCTCCATTTCATGCTATTGACTTCATTACATTTTTTTTGTTTCTTAGACATTGGTTTAGGCTATGGTATGGGTCTTGTCCCAATCCTATGTTCTTGGTTTACAGATAGAGGCTTTGTTGTACTACTATAGGTATGGGCAGTGTCAGTATTAGTTTTAGCCTTGGTATCGGTATTTGCATGGATATTTTGTTTGTTATGGTTATGCACTCTGTTACATATATTCCACCTAACATATGGTGTAGGGCATTTATGGTTGGGTTTTGGGAAAGTTCTCCGATCAGGGTCAGACTTGAAATACCCGGCATGACTAGGACATAGTTTGGGTCATGTAAATTACAAAGGGAATGAGATTGATACTTGCATCAAGGTCACATAAAACTTTTTGGAACTTACATGTCTCGATGGTGCATAGAATTGTAAGGGCCCCTAGATCTTTCTTCTTTTCTGCTCTACACTATGCATGATAGCGCTACACCCATGTTTAATTTCGATGGTGTCACCTTCAACAATCTTATTTTTCATCATAACCTTCTTCATAAGCTTAGCGCACCTCGAAATCACTTGGATAGCCTCAGGTGACAGAATATTAATAGAGAGGTTTCTAAGCTTAGCTATGAACTTCTTGAGCTTGTCGTTCTCATCTTTTCTATTAGGACTTTGTGGAAACAGATGAGGGATTTGCATGGTGGGAAATATATCACTTAACGGCTCATTGTTTTTGACCATCTGTTTATCAAGTTCGACCGTTTCTTTTTCATCACCTTTTTCTTAAGATTTTAGCATTTCTTTTTTTGACTTAATCATAAGATTTTTCTTTAGACTCATGTGCTCAATCTTGGTCTCTTTCTCACCTACACATTCTCCCTTAACTTCCCTAAAATTATCAACAAGGGTCTTGCCACTCGTAGTGACTACTGCTAAAACTTGAGCATCATATTTTGGGTTCACAATAGTGTCACTAGGAAGTCCCCCCTTTGGTCTAGAATTTAGTTGAGAGGACATTTGTCTAATTTGTATTTCCAATTGTTTACTTGTAGAGGAGTGGGACACAACCATTTGGTTTATTTGCAGAAATTCACCTTTCAATTCATAGACCATCTTGTCAGTTCCCTCCACTTTAATCTAGATTCTTTCTTGGACATCTTTGATTATGTATTTGACGGGGTCAATAGGATTTGAATCTTTGTTCTTTGCCCAGTCATAAGAGGGCACATAACGATAACACTCTCGATATTTATCCCTCCAATCACTGTCACAATCATGATCTATCAAAATTTTGTTCGTACCTTGACTTTGATAGGCCGGGGGGAATCCCCCTGTATAGTTAGCCAAATACAGAATATCTTCATCATACCTCTTCTCTACTTCATCATCATCAGCCTTATTTTCCATGACATTCACTGTTTTTATGGGTGCTCACATCACATGCCTAGTTAGAAGCTCCAATTGAATCATTTTTTTGCCATGTTTTCCTCCTTGTCTTTTTCTCTATTCCTTTTCTCTTTATCAACAAAGGAGGTAGTAGGGGAACCCTTTAGTATCTTGGTATCACGGGTGTGCCACCCTGGTTTTGCTTGGTCACTTTCTCTAGAAATATTGTAGTTGCATGATAAGTAAACTTCACATGAGAGCCCCACAAAACATTGTCTACCTTGGTTTTGTTGAGTTAATCTAAACTCGAATAGAATATTTGGAGAAGCATATTCTCCAAGACCTCGTGGTTGGGACATTACTTGAGATTCCCATTGTATCTTTCCCATACCTCATTAAGAGGTTCTCTATTATATTGACGACAACTCGTGATTTTACCATGGAATTATAACATATTGGATGTTGGGAAATACCAGTTAAGGAAGGCATTAATAAGTTTATCGCATGAAGTAATTGATCGGCTGGGATAGATAGAAGACATATTACCGCCTTACCTATTAGGAAGAACGGGAAGAGGCGCAATCAGATGGACTTTTGGGTTATGTGTGAAATATCAAAAGATGCACACACTTCTAAGATATTTTTCAAATGCATGCTGGGATCCTCATAAGTTAGCCCCCATAAAAGTCCCTTCAATTGGAGTATAAGTAACATAACGCTCATGACGAGAAAGACCGTATTCCCTTGAATAGGCAAGTTACAAAAGGCACTTGCACATTCAACATCGTTTAGTTTCTCCTTATCATTAATGAACTGTCAAAATATCTCGCATTAATTGAATTTAAACGCGTAGCTCAATGGACACTATGGAGATATCCTAATAGGACACAAAAAGAAAAGAACCAAAATAAATACACCACTATGGTATACCCAAATTAACAATCAACAATGCACAAGTGAAAACTAAATTTCTCCCTAAAAATGACACCATTTTGATTAACGCTCACCTATACCATAGTTTGGATAAAGTATGATCATTGTTAATAAAGCTCAACTTATGTTGAGGTCGAATCCTCGAAGAGTGGAATTAGTCTTCTAATCTTATGGGTATTAATAGTTACTAAGATGATACCCGTAAAGAAAATAAATTAAAATGCATAAAATAAAATGGGTGGAATTGGTTTAGGAAAGTGTTTTTATCAATGTACATACAAGTTAACAACCAAAGGCAATGATTGTAAGGTAAAATTCAATATGAGAAGGATCTTTGGATTATGTCTACTTAAGGGAAAGTAATGTATGGGTGCATGACAATTGGGTGAAAATTCTAGTCATCAATGACATGGTAGGCTAGGCTGAAGTTTCTTAAGGCTAGTTTGTCAACAAATCCTCAATATTATCACCCATGGGCCATTTCGGGTACGTCAAAGGTGTAGCAATTAAAACCACCTAATACCTCAATTGGGCATCCTTATTTCTAGGAAGATGACCAAGACATAACTAACTCTCTACTCACCCTTATTTATAAGATAGTGAAAACAAAACAAACTTTATCTAATATTGTACACTATTTTCTTGTCACCCATATCCCTCTTTCAAGGATGATATAGCTCAAAACGTTCACCCACATCACTTTTTCAACGATGACGTGAACTTTTAAGAACTTGGGGTTTTCACCCACAAATCCATTTTTGGCATTTGGGGTTTTCACCCACAAACCACAACTAATTCAACAAAGAAATTGTGAAACTCATCATCAACAAACTAGAATCTACACAAATACATCGCAACTCATACATAATTGCACATTAGTTCAACATAACCATAAAATAAGAAAATTTAGCTACCCATAAAGTTGAAGAGAATATATATACCAAAAGGTTCATCCAAAGCATCCATATTAATGGAAAATAAGATGATTCTTCAGTTTAAATTCAATTTCATCAAACTCAAATTGGAAAATTCAAACACAAAAGTTTCACCAATTAGTAGGGTTATGAATTATCCAAAATTCAATTGTTCGAAGTGTAGAATACTAAATAGGAATGGGTTTTATAATTATAAGGGATTTGGGATTGGTTGTACACAATGACTAAAATGCCCCTGGGCATAAACCCACCAAGCTGCAATCACTGCAGAATGTCCACAATCGTAGATACCGCGAATGCCATTATATCATCGCGATTGTTGAGGATGACCAAAGTTGACTGACCGCGATTGTGACCCTCAGACTGTGATCACGGTAACTGAGGCTTGTCCTATATAGGTTTTCCAGCTGTGCATTTTTCATCTCTTTTTGGTTCCTTTTTAACTCAAATCCACTTCTTTCTTTGTCATCACATGTATGCCTGCAAAATTTAAAAATTAGTGCATTCAACTAACAAGTTTTTCTAATTCATACCTTCAAATAATAGTATTGTGAATGAATTTTGGATGCAAAGGAGTGTTAAATTCACCACTCATTAGAGCAAAAAATACTAACTCAGGGGAAATTTTTATTTTCCTCCTTTTTACAATCCATGCATTATTTGTTGATAATAGGATATGTCTTATTATGTAAAACTCTATAGTAAGAGTTCTATATACCCAAATGTTTTTTCGAGCATTCCTATGGATTAATAATCCTCTTGGATCACATAACATCATCTTAAATCCATTGAATTCTACATGATCTATCACCAAAAATATGTAATCATCAAAACAATAAAAATTTGCTTGAAACCATCCAACCCTAGATTAAACAAATCACATCCTAAGACAAACTCTACTAAAAAACTTATACCTTAAAAAACCTGTAATGATGAAATGAGTTGTTACACATATTCATCTCTATTGATATCATGTTTGTACTTAAGGAGTGTTAGGAGTTGTCTGAGAAATTAATAATTAGCTCCTACAGTATTTTTGTATGTATAAGAAGGTGGTTGTTATTGTTCTAACTAATGATGTAAAAAGAACTATTTGCTTTGTTTTAGGGTAATTCCCATTATCTATTTTGGGTGTACTATCACCCATGTTAGAAAGATGAAGGCATACCACAATTATTTGATGAAGAAAGTGAAATGGAGATTAAAAATCAAATGGGTAAATTATTGTCATTTGGAGGAATAATGACTTCGATAAACAATGCAATTCAAAGTATCCCTTTATATTTATTCTTTGTAAATATCTGATAAATTAAAATTATACCACATAATTTTAAGTGATTTTTTTAAACATATCTTTACCCAACAAGTGTTGGGGTTGTATCCACATGGAATGAAAGTACTGGCTTTACTCTCAAGTGTCACAAGCAACTCTCGATTTGCACGTAATGTTAAAATTGAACAATAAAGTAAATTGGGGAATTTTTTGTAATGCCTCGAAATATCATCTCGAGATGCCACGTGGTGCCCAAGGCTACAAGTAGCCTCAAGCTAACCCTTTAAGCCAAAACACTACCCTTGGGTTCCAACACAACAACATACACGCTACACTAAGGATATATATATATAAGTACATATCATATCACATCACACATGGCACGAAATATCATTAGATTATACATATATGGAATATCTATACACAAACCAACCCAACAATACACTATTCTAACATAGCCTCTATACAGCAAAATCAACGAGCCATTGGGACAAACCCCTAACTGACTCAACAGACCAAAGGGATAACAAAACAACAACACCAAAACTAGCAACTTGGTCCTCGAACCATGAGGACTCACCAATGAAGGAACGTAGATGTGGTACTCGGATATCCCTATCACGGCTACGGCTGAGTACCTAACCTACATCATGGTAAGAATGTTGCCCATAGAGAAATACGTGGGTCAGTACATGATACATACTAAGTATGTGGGGGCGCATGCAAAATATAAATAATATCATAATTTTGTAAAAACGTACATACGAACCATAATGACACTCCTGGCTTGAGTGACATTGAATCATGCAACTCATAACATCCTAGATAGGAAATGTAGGAGAAAAACCTCATAAATCATTATAGATCATCATAGAAAACTTGACTTACCACATCAAAACTCGGAGTGACTCGGTATTTCAATAAACATGACTCTTATGGATAGGGGAGTTTCCTATAACTGACAACCCCACGTGAGCTACATGGAATACCAACATTTGAAACCCCCGTTAGTGCGAGCATCATACTCTTTGTCAGGGAGTATGACCTTAAAACTGCAATAATCACAATCGGTCTCTCTGGCCAATAATATCATCATTAAACAATCCTACGGTGGCACATAGGTTTGGGGAAATACCACATTTCTCTCTCGGTGCTAAGTACTACTCATTGACAAGCTCAGAACGCGTTAGGAAGTCCACCACAACATCACAAGGGTCTATCATAAAGACCAAATCAAATCTCTTTCTCATTTATCAAATCATATCAATTTAGGTATTCCTAACTCAACACATTTTAGCTCAAAAAATTTTAATCTTCCTCAACATCAACAAGGTATCAATGCATTGAACCATAACTGACTCGATATTTAGAAAAGGATATGAAGAATCAATACATAATATTTTCAACAATTTAACTCATCAAAACCATCCGAAAAATACCAAGACTCATTGTAACTTCAATATTAACAACACTCAATTTGCCATCCAACTCTCATTTAAAGGTACTTGAGACATCAACCCATATAGGGATATAGAATTTCCAATATCAATTATAAATTCATAATAAGAAAATAGTGGAATGATAGTATAAATCAAGGCTTAACAAATTAAATCATCATACTCTCATAATCAAATACTTTTTGGACATAATTTCTTCTCAACATCATACACATATCGGATGACCTAATCCTATAGCTCATGGACAATAATATAACATATAAAACCATCTTTCCAATTCATAGTAAAACATGTAAAATCTTATGTCAATGTAATTCAACAAAAACATGAAGCACAAAATCGAAAGGATAATCTTGTTCAAATCCCCACATACCTAAAAATGGAAGATGAATATAAACCTCCGACTCTGAAACTTTATTCACAAAAATAATGGGTTCTTCTCGAAGCCCTTAACATGATCAACTTGAATCCCAAATCAATTTGAAATTCGTACAGTTCAATCAAGATACATAAAAGGATGAAATTTGGAGTAGTAGGGTTGGGGTTTGAGCCTTAGGAAATTTTGGAGAAAAATGATCTATTGAATGCTCTTAATGGGCTTAAATCCATGGTTTACCCAGATGGATTGGAGTGAGAATAACCAAAATACCCTTAAAAATCAAATAATATCAAATTTGTCCTTTGGTGGACTGTTTTGATAGGCTAAAGTATATCGACCATAACGTTTTTCTTCGATGGCCAAATTGGACGAAACCAATTTCATTGGAAAGAGGACTTTTAGATCTTTTTGTTGATATATAGTATCTCACCCAGATCATTATGTACAAGGAGTTATGATTATTTGAAGTTGACCCTAAAATTTGCCTGGCCTCAGTATTTTTTTCCGGCACATTTACTATTCATCACTATTCACAGTTAGATCGGAATGATCATAACTCACCGCTCGAGTGTCTATTTTGGATGATCCACATATTGTTGGAAAGCTTATTCGATGATATGCACAATGAAGGGTCACATATCCAGAAATTACACACAAAAAATTATTAATCATGATAAAGAACTGAATTCAACATATTTTCGTCCGAGATCTAAACGGTAAATTTTTTCGGGGCATCATATTTTGTTGAACAATTTAGGTGTAAATTTAATAGTATCGATGATTGGTTTTCCAAAAATGAATGCAATAATGTTGTAATCTAATAAGTTATAATTAGAATACTTGGGGTTACACCTTCATGAGGAGGATTGTATGTACGGGTAAGTTAAAATACACCTAATAAACGATTTGTAGTTATGGTTAGGCATGGTTTTAGATGTTGGAATTGATATTTTAATCCATAACAAATTTCACAAGGATATCTCTAGAAAACACAAATTTCTAAACTACTAAATATATATTTTCCTCGAGGTTGCTAATCACCACTTAAATGACTGTAACGCAAGTCTTGTAAGACAAAATTCTCACTCTTGTACCCATTTTCATGTAATAAAAAATATAGAAGCCTATGCTAAGTTTTCAACCTCGATCTAACAATTTAAGCATAGAGGTTTAGCTAAAATCATACCACAAAATCTAATACAAAGGTAAATAATCACTACCCATACACAATCAACACTTAATCATACATAATGTCTAGTAAGGAAAATTAGAAGAAGAAGAAAATTCTTCATCGATATTTGTCAAATAATCCAAATATTTTATTAGAAAACTCTAAATTCCAAGATAAAAGTAGTAAATCCCAATACTAGGGACCGATTACAAGATTAAGTAAAAAAAATTTGAAAAACATAGGATTTCAATGGCCAAAAAAGCTTAAATAGCTTAAGAATAGTGGGCCACATAATTATAGATATGCCACAGCTTGGCAATTTGGCTAAGTTGAGTCCATAGATGAACTAATCGGGGATGTGCCAAATTATACTTTGCTCACCAATTTATCAAAATGAAAAGCTCTATGGTTTTTATTTTGTTTGTTTTGACAATGTGGGGCTTGCGTTTTTATTTGTTCAATGATACACCAAACTGTTCATTACATCGCCATTTTGCTTCTTGGTTTCTTAGGCCTTTTCTATTAGAACTAGTAGGGGAGGCACCCATTCAGTGAGTTTTTAGTCACTTCAATGAATCATCAAAGTATCTTTTTATACCTTTCATTAATATTTTCTTCAGTCATTCATCCTTTTTCCTTTTTTTCTCTTTTTTCAATTTTGATCAGTTCTAGGCATTTACACTAAGAACTAAATCAATGTTAAAAGTGCTTCCATTTAGCATCAAAGACATGTTTTCTCTCTAATATTAGGTTAAATGAGTCATAAATTACCAACTCATCAAGATGATCTTCAACAAATTTTAATGCAGTATAAAAAGTTAAGAGTAAGCATTAGGTTGATTGGGATAAGATATGTTACCCTAAGAAAGAAGGAAGAGTTATGTTTAGATATCTTTTTTGAAGTTTCAAAAGCATTATTGATTAAAATTATGGTGGGTTTTCATAACTAAAGATTTATATTGAATGATTATTTATAGAATAAGCATTGTAAAAAACTTACTCCAATTATGATTCAATGGAAAATGTGTTACAAAATGTAATAAGATGTTAGAAGCCACGGATTCAATAAAATAGGTAATCTAGTGGGATCCTACTATTGGTTATTTAAACATTTGGATTGATAATTGCCCTAAATTAGGAGATTAGTATCATGTATTGCCAAAAGACTTTTTAATTGATGATAATGTAGAGGATATTGATATTTTTATGATAGGGAAGAATTGGAAGATTTAGAAACTTGAGGAATTACTACCTGTTGATATTTTGTAATATATTACTAATAATATTATCATGTTTAAATCAGTATCTCCTTGGGATTTTGCACAATGGATTCCAGTTTCAAGTGGTAAATTCGGTACATCTAGTGCATTACAACTATTAAGGCAAGAGAATATTTATTCTAAAAATATGCCAAAGATCTGTTCTAGAGGTGTTCCATTAAAAAATAATTTTATGTGGAGGTTGTGGAAGTTTAAGGTACCAGTTGATGATGTGTTACAGAGATTTGGTATTAACCTAGTCTCATATTATTTTCATTGGTAGTGAATTTGTTACTTATATATTAGAGTATTTTGTAATTTGTGCAGGAGTAAAATAGCAATTTAATCAGTGTCACCAAGACCTTTACAAAGTGGTAGAACACAAATTCTCTGATAATCTTAATCCTATTATTCATATTATCTAGAGATAATATGTTAGGAACTTTTAAAAAGGAGAAACAAGATCAATCTAGGTGGTTCTATATTTTGAAAAAGGGTTATCTATGAGAATAGAAAAAATCTTCATAGTTTGAGATTAGTACAATATCTATGACTGAATGAAGTACCTAAACCTTGTCCTCAATTTGTGGATTTTTAAGAGAACTACAAGCCTCAAATTAGAGCTATTCTAATTAAATGGATTAATCCACCTTAGGGATGGTTCAAATGTAACAATAATGGAGCTTCTAAAGGGAATCTAGGCCTATTTTTTTGGATTTCAACATAAGGAATGGTGATGGAGATCAACCGCATGCTAAATGGTATTAGCTATATGTGTATACAATAATATAAGCTAAAGCTAAGGCTTTGAAGGAAAGATGTGAATATTATGTAGAAAATAAGCATCCTATTTATTTTAAAAATAGATCCAGCAGTTTTAACAAAGATGGTAAAAAGAGAATAGAAATGTCCTTGGACTATTGTTGTGTTGATAAGAAGGATAAATGAGTCGATGAAAAGAGGACTAATTCAAATACAACATAGAGAGGGAATCTTTTGGTAGATTGTGTTAATTAACTAGTGTTTTAATTTTGCGGGTAAACAAGAATTCAATTCTTTTGAATCATTACCAAGTGAAGTAAGAAGCATGTTAATTCTAGATATGCAGTGTACTCTTGATGTGAAAAATTGGATAATTAGGAAGTAAGCACTAGATTGAGTACAAATTAGTGCAACAACAAAATCTCACACTCAACAATAATCTCATTTGGGGGAAACAAAAATGGATTACTATTGATATAGTATATACAACTCAAGTTGATATTGATTCTTATGGTACATTTTAGTTTGTACGGGTATTTAGCAGTACAAATGCCTAAACATATATGAAGGCAGTATTAATATTTCTTAAGATTAATTTCTTAGGATAGGGATAATAACAAGTACTTTTAATAATTTTGCATCAAGTATCAAGTTTGTGGATCTAAAGCATTATGTTTCCGAATTAAGATACAACATCACCATTTAGAGTTAACTCCAATAGGTTTTATTTATACAACACTGGATAAGAGATTTAGGTGAACTAAAGTGTAGTTGATCTAAAGGTATGATGTGGTATATCTTATTTTGGCTATTTGTTAAAGATTAACAATATATATGGTTGATTTCAAGGATTAATACTTACGTGAAGAACATTGGAGTCCACGTTGGTAAGAGGATTTGAAGATTGATGACTTTTAGTTCTAATGGCATATTTGAGATTCCAACTAAATATGTTAATTCTAAACCTCTCTAGGTTCCACTTTCACTTTTATTGCTTTTTAATTTTTCCATTTTTACTTTTGTTTTTCCTTTTCTTAAATCTTGGGTTGGTTTAGGCCTGATGTTTGTACATATTCTTATTTTAATATAATTAGACCTACATGCCTACTTTTCTTAATATAAAATAAGATTTCTAGAAGATCTTATTTTTATGTATAAAGTAGTGTTAATTATTCCTCTTGTACAATTGTGATCTATTAAAAAGGTATTTAATTTATCATACCAAGCGCTAGAAACCCATTTTAGACCATAAAGAGCTATGAAAAGTTTAAAGATACAATAAGAAAAATTTTGATGTCCAAAACCATGAGGTTTTCCTACAAATTTCTCTTTTAATAATGAAATTTAGAAAAGCACCTTAAACATGCATTTAAAATAATTTAATACCTTGATTATATGCCTATGCAAGAAATATTAAATTTGATTCTTACCTTAGAATATGAGAAAATGTTTCATCATAGTTAACTCCTTCCAATTGTGATTTACCTGGAGTAACTAGATGTGCCTTGTTTCAAAATAATTCTCCTACTTCATTCAACTTATAACTAAACACCCACTTAATTTTAATAATAAAGGTCTTTTCTAGTTTAGGGATCAATGTCTGCACTTTATTCTTTTTAAATCGGACCAATTCTTCTTGCATTGACTTTATCCGTTTAGTATCACATAAGTCTTCATCAATTTTTATGGCTCAATTTGTGATATGAGGGAAACATTGGCTGAATTTATGCTTGAGGCCCTTGTTTTCATGGATCAAACTTAGCAATTTTGTCCTTGCCATTATTGTGAACAAACTGCTTGAATCCAAATGGAATGTTGTCCTTACCATTATTATTAATGAAACACTTATATCTAAATGGATAAAAGTACTCTAGCATTTGGTTTCTATCCATTCCATAACTCATCAAGTTTTTTTTTTTAGAAACTGTCTGATAAGACATTAGTTTAAAATATGACATCCAGTACTTACCACTTCTATTCAAAAATGATATAGTAGAAAGTCTTCATAAATAATAGTTATTATCCTTTCTTGAAGGGTCCTAAATTTTTATTCAACCACCCATTTTATTGAGGGGTATGTGGAGAAGAGGAAGTATAAGTGTACTCTTGTTCATTGAAAATATTTTCAAAGGCTGTTTTTTAAAAATCAAATTCATGATAACTTTATATAGAAGTTATGTTAATTCCCTATCTCTTTGTACTTTTTCAATTTAAAGCTCCAAATATTTCAAGGCATCATCTTAGTTGGTCTAAAATATAACACTAGTAAACTAAGAGGTAACATCAATAGTCATAACCCAAATCATGGATCATGTGGGATCTTACAAAACTCAACCCTAGATAGAAGAACTCTTACCATCCAAACAATTAATTAATGTGGAAGTTAAATAAAATGATCTTTAAAAGAAGAAAAATCCATTAATTGTAAATAAATGTCTACTTAATACTTTTGGTATATAAAAATAATATGGTAAAATAATTAGCAAAGCATCCCATGAATATAATCTAAACTAGTATAAGAGGACTAAACATGGATTTGGAAAATCGAAGACATAAATCCATATGAGAGTAAAGGGACGGGAGTTGTTGAAGGCTGATCTTTGTTAGTTTTATAGACACACCAACTGACCGGATACATGGCTATTCCCCCTAAAAGGTAGTATAGTAAGTATTGTACCAGTACAACTTCATGTACTGCCAGGTATCATACACTGATCAAGGTTAGTAATAAATAACTATAACAAATAAGAAGGAAATCACAACATCAAGTAAGGTTTTTAAAACTAATGTAATGATCCTCTCAATCATTTTCTATTTATCAAAACCTTTTCATATTTTAGAGCTTTTATATTGCTGCCCTATGTCATTTGTGAGTTGTTGGAGCTAATATCTCAGTTAACAGGTAGTTCCATTGATAATTAGAGCCAATTCTCTATTTTGAAGTTTATACTAGTAATAATTGGCTACATAGTGTAAACTTTCTATTAATGACCTTGTATGACAATTCCAAAAATTCCATCAGCTTTGGAACATCAATGTTAAGCTATAAGGATATTTGGTTTGGTTTTAAAGGTTTCTGAACTCATTTTGGCATATTGGATGAATATTGGTCAAAATGGCCATTGGGTCCGAAGGGCACATTATATCAAAATGACTCAAGATCTAAATTTTAGTTTCACTATTGAGTCTAAAATGTCAAATTATAGAGGTTAGTATATGTATTTTTTGTTCACCATAGTTTGAAGAAATCACATTGGGTTGATGGAAACCTGACGAAATCTAAGTTAAGTTTGTGCATGGAATCAGTTGATGCATCTGCTTAAGTGGACCTTGAGTCTCTTAAGTATAGGTTTCTTTAGTAGCTAGTTGGTCACTTTATCATCCAAGGATTGCCCCACCTAGACCACTTTAGTGGATGTATGACTGCAATTCCTTATTCATTTTGGTGAAGGACGACCAAATGTTGGATGTTCCTTAAGCGACCCTATGTCGATTTAATGGTTGAATACATAAGCATTAACTGGAGGGAATTTATTTCAACCTTTCCTATTTTATCCAATTCCAAATAGCATTAAGGCCCTAGGTATATATTATAATTGATAGATTTACTCTTGGATGATCATGAGATGTAGGTGAGCTTAAGAAAATTATTTCTTTATCATTATTCCAGTAACTTTTTGTCAAATTATTAGTATGATTCTCTAATTTAGTCTTAAATCTCTAGTTCTTTGATGGGTCATAAGAAGTATCATTTGAGCTCAAAATTTACTCATTCATAAGGTTTATTGATCCTTGAGCATAGAGGGGCATGTTGAGAGTTTTGAAAATGCAAATGAATATGCAAGCCCCACATGGGATTTTGACTCGATTTTGAACCCAATGCATAGAATTGCAATACTAGTATTATCATTCTTTTTTTAATATATAGATCTTCTTTTTGATAGAATGACATCATGAGAAGGCTTCTCAAAAAGGGAAATCTCCAATCTAGTAGACTTTATTAGGCATTCTTCGATGTCCAGGTAGGATAGGATTACTCTACCTTAATATTAAGATTAATTATAGTATTGGTATGATATTATTCTAGTTTTGGATTGGGAGTGAGGACTTGTCTGTATATTTAGTGAATTCAGATTATTTTACCAGTTAGACAACTGTATGTAGGTAGATTTGACCTGCCTACCCATTTCTTAGGTTGAATTACTATCTTTTGAATTAATAAGAGTTATATAGAACTTTGTTGTAGGATTTGGAACCTTAGTCTAGTTTGGGGTAAAAATTTCCTTAGAATGCACTTTTGGTGTTAGAAGTAGGTCCGTCCAACCTACCTTAGGCCAAGATTACTATTAGCTCTTTGTACACTCAATAGGACTTTACTCATTATCATATTTACATTCTTGATCTCGAGAAGGATTTAGACATATTTTGACTTGTTCTAGGCTTGCACTTGGGAGGTATTATGTCTAGTTCAACGCTAGACAAATTAGGATATTAAGATCGATTCAAGTTCAGTAAGTTATAATAATAAAATTGATTGAAGTTTTGCATCTATTATGATATTACTAATAGTTTGATTCTAGTATTCATGATATTATTTCTAGGTCAAGTTCGGCATATAAGATACTATTATCGGTTTGAGTCTGGCATTGAGAGGTTACTATAGAGACACTCCAATTCATTTTAATTTTTTTTGCATATTTTTGTCATTTAGAGCTTTATTATAACTTCCCAATTCATTTATTAGCTGATGGAGCTAATTTAGATATCGGGTAGTTCATTTATTTTTTAGAGCCAGTTCACTGATTTGAAGTCTTTTGTAGGTTAGAATTGTCTACCAAGTAAAAAATTTAGTCAAAGGACCACGTATACCAATTTTGACAGTTCCAATATTTTTGGAACCTAGAATTTAGGCAAGGTGGACCTTTGGTTTGTCTCCTGTAGCTTTTGGACTTATTATGAGCTACTGGTTGGAAATTAATAAAAATAACACTTGGGTATGGGACAAATTTATAATATAAATAATCTATGATGGAAATTTGACCATACTATTAAGTCTAGAATGTGGAATTTAATAGGGTAGGATAGTTCAATTGCATATACAGGATTTAGAATGAATCTCGAGGGATTTTCAGAGACTTGGAAAAATTATAAGTCTTCAGCTGGTGCATTTGCTAAATCGGCCTTCGAGGTACTTTAGTAGCTAGTCCATCCCAAATGACCCATTTAAGCAGCAAGCTAACCACTAAAGTGCATGTCGCTTTGTTATAGGCTTGTTCTCTTAAGCAGTCAGCCAGGCCTGGGTTGGAGCTAGTTTAGTGGCACATGGACGCTTTAGTGGTGACTGCTAAAGCGGCCCAATCCCACTTGAAACACCCTATGTTTTTACCATTATAAACTTCTTGAGTTTGTTCTTTTCGATACTATACAACTTGAGGGCACTTATCGTACGATATGGATACGTTTTAAAGTATCATGGTCGTATGTTCTTTAGTGTGGCTTTAGTTGGTTTCTATCAAAGGTACCAATAGATATCATAAAGGTCATATAGAGATGGTATGAGTGGTATAGTCTAATTTTTATGTTGTCAAGTGTCCAACCCCTTTTATTCTGTCTTGAATACATTTTGGGGGTACCACTAGTATTGTATGGGTATGACTTGGCCAAGGGAAGTTTTATGATGCAAAATGTGTGAGGTTCAACATTGTTTCTAGGTACGAGTGGTGGCTACCATATGTATGTAGTTAGCATAGTTTGGGGAGTTGGTAGTCATATCCTCCAACAAGAAATTTATATAGTTTAAGTTGGCGGTATTCGAGACATTTTCCCTCTTAACTTCTTTTGATACCATGACATAAAACATATTAGATCTCTATTTACCTTATTATTTTAAATCAATAAAACTTTAAATACTCCCAAATCCCTCTCAACCTTTTGGTTCAATAAAGAGGCTAGGGTTTTCTTAAGATGATCCAATAAGGGGCTTTCAAGGGAAAATATCTTCGTCTTATTGGGTATCTAAGGTATGTTACTTCTCCATCATTGATAGTTCAACCAAAGGCATATTTCGATTAATGTGTTTTATGGTATAATTGTGATAATATTTTGGGTTTTGAAATATATGTTGGGGGTTTGGTTTATATCGGTTGGATAATGTTTTCCCATGTCTTTCTTAAGGTTTTTAATGTTTTAATTATAGTTTTGAACATGTGGTTACATGGAAATTTTGAATTGGTACTTTATTTTTTAAAAATCTTCTGCCCTTAATAAGTTTGTTAAAATGCCTATGAGAATGCTTATGTTACATAGTTGCACCTTCATTGAAGACTTTGCATTACATAATATGGTAATGAAACTTAAAGTTTGTTTAAACTATTTAAATGGTTAAAGGGTAAGGCCTTGGTGGCCATGGGTCTGGTTTAAATATAAAACCTTAAGGTGTACATGGGAATCCCCCAAGTGATTTTGATAATGGAAACTATGGGGTCTATGGGAATCCCCCATGTGATCTTGATAATCAAAACTACAGGGTACATAGAAAACCCTAAGTATTGGCTAATTATATTGCTTGTAAGTTATAATCAGTATGACAATACCACTCCATAAAGCCTTGGTAATAAACTCTGGAATTGTTGGTTTTCATATGCTATTGGTTTTGATTGGGCAATAATGGCGAGTTGTGATAGCTAATCATAAAGGAGTAAGTCCAATAGACAAACACTGGAAAATCATGTTTACCAAATTTAGGGTTTATTATGGTGACCATATACTTGCAGGTTGCATGGAAATACCCTAAGTTACACCTGTATATACGTATCCTGGAGGGTGCAGGGTACACGAGAATTCTCGACCATTATAATATCTTTGGATTATGTGGCTACATACACTAGGGCCTATTTAGGGAGTAAGATGTGACCCATATAGCTCATAGGTAGTTTTAGGACCGCTGAACTATACAAATCCAGGTTAAATATTGTAAATGCACGCTAAACCAGGTTCCCATTCTCATCATAGAATATATATTGATTTTTATGGATGTTCTTTCATATGGTTCTATTGGTATTATCTCATCCTTACTTCTTCATGCATGCTACCGTTTACCTGCTAAACTGTCATCGAGCATTGTATCCCTATGTGATGTAGGAACTTGCCATATTACTCCTCCTGCTCATTTTCTAGATTTAGGGGCATCTTGTATCAGATTGATGTAGTGAGCTTCCATACTCTGGAAGAATCCATTTTATGTTATGGATTTCTATACATACTTTGTTTATTTCATGGACTTTGGATTTGGCTTTAGTCAGGAAAATGTCTCGCTCAGATGTCATTTTAATTTTGTGTAGATGATTTGTCTGACTACTTTGGGCATGGGTGATATTGATATTGGTGTCATATTTTGAATCAGTATCTATATTTGGGTGGCACTTTTGCATGTATTCGATTTATGATTGTTCTATTCTATCTTAATAGATATATATAACAAAAATTCCTCCGACATAGGGTGTAGGGAGCTTATGGTTGCATTTTAGGGGCAGTCTCAAATCTCGGTATGAACTTAGGAGCGGGAAACGACTAAGCTCTAGTTTGAGTCATGTCATATTAGTATTAGAGCCCTAGGTTTATGGACACTTAGGATTCCACAAAGTAGTGTTGAGTAGAGTCTTTCTAAAGGGTGTATAGCGCGCCACACTCATAACAGAGAGGCTCTAAGTCATTTACAAATATTTTTCTTTCTTGTGTTCTATTATTTAGATATAGAGCTGAAGGTCCTGCATTCTCCTCTAACTCTTATTTGTTGTTCCCTTCTTAGATCATGCCTTATTGATGATTTGAAGCTCACGTAAACTCTTTTATCTTAAATGAGGACAATTATGATTGGACCCGCTCTACTTATAAGGTCTATACTCGTTTTAGGGCTCCGATTCCATAATGTTTTGGAGTTCCACTATTTCCCTTTAGTCCATCTCAAACTCCTCAGGCTAAAGTGGCTAATTCTGATTTTTATCAATTTATTCATATGTTGGCACAATTGGTAGCTACGTAGTCTTAGCATGGTGTTCCTATTACTTCATCTTTTAAGGCCTTAAGGTTTGGAAAGTTCATGAGGTTGAACCCTTCGAACTTTTTGGGAGTTAAGGTTTATGAGGATACTCAATGTTTTCTAGATAAGTTAGAAAAGATCTTTCATGTAATGTATGCCACAAATGTAAAATGCATGGAGTTTGCCGCCTATCAGCTTAAGGATGTAACGTACTAATGGTATGAGGAATGGGATCAGGAAATGGGTGATGAAGTTAACTCATCTCTATGGGAAGATTATTATAGTTCTTTACTAGACCACTTCTTTTCTCAAGAGTTCAGGGAAGCAAAGGTGGAAGAGTTTGTAAATCTAAGGCAAGACAAAATGTCTGTCAAAGAGTATGCCTAAAATTTTCACCAGTAATGTCAATATGCTTCAGATATAGTTTCTAGGATGAGGGACATAATGAGAAAGTTCTCTTTTGAGTTATTCCAAGACATGATATTGGAAAAGTAAGGTCGCATTATTGTTCAAGGACATGGATATCTCCAAGTTTTATTATGTATATATAGGAGGTAGAAGAAGAAAAAACAGGCTAAGATAGGGGAGAGGTAGGGAAGGAAGTTTAGATTCTCTGATTACAATGGTGGCCAATAATAGGATGGTAGGGATGGTAGTAAGTAGCCCAAGAAGAAGTGGGGAAATTTAGGGTCTTACTCGATGAATAGTGCTCCCTACCCAAAGCCATCAGATAACAGGACTTTTACGGGTGGAGACAACTTTAGTAAATAGGATTCCAAATCTCAGGCTAGTAGGGTCCAATCAACTCTATCATATCCTCATTGCAGGTTTTATGGTTAATTACATCGGGGTTTCTGTGATGGTGGAAGGGACATATGCTTTAACTGTGGTGATCCAGGGCATATGCTTAGAAACTGTCCTATTGGTATGGTTAATTCAGGGGCGAACAAGGATATAGTTGCTTTATTATCAGCTCAAGCACCAAAGGGTGCCTCATATATTTCTGATAATGGTCAGAACTATCTTTATGCTCTTACTGCCTGACAAGAGTCTGAGGCATCACCTAATGTTGTGAATGGCACATTGGAACTCTTTTCCCATAATGTGTACTATTTACTTAATTTGTTATCCTCTATTTCTTATGTGGCCCAATTTGTGGCTGTGCATTTTGGCTTCAGTTGAGAGTTTATTTTACATTTTTTTCTATTTCTACCCCAGTAGGTGACTCTATGGTTGCTAGAAGAGTCTATAGAGGGTGTGTGGTGTCTATTGGTCATGAGGAAGCTTTGGTGGATTTGTTTGAATTTGATATGATGGATTTTGATGTCATATTAGGGATGGATTGGTTTTACTATTTCTATTCTAGTCTTGATTGTCAGACCTATGAGGATGTATTTAAATTCCTTAAAAATGGTTATTGAGTAGGAGGGTGGTTCTCTAGATCCTAAGGGTAAGTTTATATCTTATCTTAGAGCTCGAAGATTAATCTCTAAGGGGTGTCTCTATAATCTAGTTCATGTTAAAGATTATATCTCAGATGGTCCTTCTTTGTGTTCTATCCTAGTGGTGAATGAATTTCTTGTGGTCTTCCTTGATTACCTTCCTGGTGTTTCTCTTGATAGGGATATAGATCTTGGGGTTGATCTTATTTCAAAAACTCATTCGATTTCTATTCATCCATATAGAATGGATCCGGCTGAGAGGAAGGATCTTATGGAGAAACTCAAGGATCTTTTTGATAGGGTTTACATCTATCCTAGTATGTCCCCGAGGTTCCACCAGTGTTATTTATTTCTAAGAAGGATTGTTCCCTTGGAATGTACGTTGATTATTAGTAGTTGAAAAAGGTGACGGTATATAATAAGTATTCTCTTCCAAGGATAGATGATTTGTTTGATCAGTTGCAGGGTGCTAAGTTTTTCTCCAAGATTGATCTTCTATCTGAGTATCATAATTCAAAGATTATGGAGGTGGATATCCCTAAGACATATTTTTGTCCCTTATATGGACATTTTGAGTTCTTGGTTATGTCTTTTTGGTAGACCAATTCCACAACGGCATTCATGGATTTAATAAATAGGGCTTTTGTTAGTTTTTGTACTTGTCTTTTATTGTCTTAATCGATAACATTTTTGTGTATTCAAAGAACAAGGTGGAACATGCAAAACACCTCCACATTGTATTGAATACTTTAGAAGAGTAGCAATTGTATGCTAAATTTTAAAAATATGAATTTTGGTTGAACGTTGTGACTTTCCTAGGTCATATCATATCTAGTGAGGGGATCATAGTAGATCCGTAGAAGGCCGCAGTGGTGAAGAAGTGGTCTAAACTTACCACTCCAATATATATTTGGATCTTCTTAGGTTTATTTATTTACTACAGGAGGTTTGTTAAGAGTTTTTAAATATAATTTCCCCGTTGGCTAAGTTGACTTAGAAGAAGGTAAAGTTTTTATGGTTTGTTGTTTGTCGGGGGAGTTTTGAAAAGCTATAGCATAAGCTAACCTGGGATTCGGTCTTGAATTTGCCTAAAGGCACTTATGGATTTATGGTCTACTGTGATGTGTGTCATGTGGGACTTGGTTGTGTCTTAATGCAGCATGAAGAGGTAATAGCCTATGCCATTAGGCAGGTGAAAGCACATGAGACGAATTATTTTACTCATGACTTTGAGTTGTTGGTTGTGGTATTTGTATTGAAAATCTAGCATCATTATCTTTATGGGATGCTGATGATAGGCGAATTTACACGCCTAAAGTACTATATTTTACCCATATTTTAGCTAAGTTTTGAGGACAAATTATATAATTCATGACACTTTTAGTCCTTTTTCCTATAAGTGAGCTAACAAACGTGATTAGCAAGTTTTCAGGTATAAATGATGCAGATTTCAGCATTTTATGGATAACTTGACGCCAAAGAAAGCTTCACGAAAGAAGGAAGGGAAAGCTTGAACGCCAAGGACCAAAAGTGACGCATGGGAAACCTGTCCCGGGCAAAAACAACAATTCTAAAGACTTTGGGGATTAGCAGTAACTTATTAGGATTAGGATAATGATGCAGTAACCCAGTAGGAATGGGTTAAGTAATGCAGTAGCTTAGTAGGAATAGGATATGGGTGTTATAAATACCCTATTTTGCTAGAGATTTTTATCATTCACTCCTACTTTTAATTCTTCTTACAATTCTACTGCTAATTCCGAATTATTCTAATCAATTCTACTTTTTATTCTCTTCATCTATTCAACTCTTAATTTCCACAACAAGAGAAATGTTACTCAGCAAGGAATTCACGCCATTCTTACCGCTATACTTATCGTGAGATTATTTTGTTATGATGATAATGGCTATTGTGTTTTCCGTTGCAATCATGAGTAGCTAAACTTCTCTGTTTGGGTTATGGAAGCCTTATGAGATACTATCTATTGCTATGAGTTTGTGAATTCGTGACACGTATGCTGCTTATATCATTATTCTCTTCATCTTAATCTAAATTCTTTGTGGTTGCAAACGCATAGAACACGCAAGTATAGCATTAACTTGTTTGAAAGAAAAGTTATATGTCTGGAAAAGAGATAATGTCAAGGTAATAGGGCACCAACCCCTGTTAAAAAGTTAGTGCCGTAACTGGATTAACCTCTTGGAGAATTTGTACTGTTAGATACGCTTTAAGCTCGAAAGAGTTAAAGTGAAATAGTCCTTGTTAGGTCGAAAGACGCTTGGATTTACCATAGAATACAATTCTCTATAAGCACATGTATGTCTGAATTCCGCATAACTCATAGCCAATAGAGAAGTACAACTCATAAGTTGGACATAACCCCAACTCTCAATTCTCATTGTTTTACATCTTACTAAACATTCTTTCTTTTTACTTTGCTATTTTCCGTTTTTACTTTACTATTTTGTTTACATTATTTGCACGTTAAAATCCCCCCTTTCATGAGACTTGCACCAAAAGTCTAATAATCTTTGCTTGCTTATTGATCGGCTATTCCCAGTGGGATCGATACCCAACCCAGTTGGGTTATATATTTGACAACGACCGCTTTTCACTCTTAGGAGAGCTGTAGATTGAGCGTTATCAAAAGTTGGTGCCGTTGTCGGGGAATACGGTTGTCAACTAAGTTTGTGATAGTTATTAGACCCTTTGGTCAAAGATTCTTGTACTTTTACTTTTAGTTGTTGTTTTTGTTCTATTCAGGTTCCGTTGACAGAATGGATGCACAACGTGACATAGAAAGAATGGCTACTCAACAGGAGCAGGCTAGGTTAGCTGCATTGGCAGCTGCTCAAGTGCATCAACAGAATATTGATAACCCAGGTCGTGCAACAAATCCTGATGATGAGGACCTGGGCGATGAGGAGCTACAAAACCCATGACATACTACTGAGGTGGCGACACCCATGCAGAGGAGAGATCGTCAAGCGCGATTGAGGCCTGATCGCCGAGCTGTGCAGATTCCTTTTGATGAAGATGATGACGATTTGGATGAAGATGGTGCCACAAGAGCCATTATTCTGCCACCCTTGGCACCTGGAGCAAAGTTCAATATCACTAGCACAATGATTCAACTATTGCAGCTTAAGGGATTATTCGGTGGACTTGCGGGTGATGATCCGAATATGCATCTAGTCAACTTTATCTCTACATGCAAGTCATTCGACAATCCTGGCATTGGACAGAATGCAATTAGACTGCACTTATGTCCATTGTCTCTGTCTGGGGAGGCAACTCTATGGTTGAATGGGCTGACTCCTGATTCTATTACTAATTGGAGGCAATTGAAAGACGCTTTCCTAGAAAGATTCTTTCCGCCATCCAAGAAAGCACAATTGAGAGATGAGATCAGAAATTTTAGACAGCTTCCAACTGAAGGTCTCCACGAAACATGGGAGAGGTTCAAGAAGAAGCTTTTGCGGTGCCCAAATCATCATATGACCAATGTCCACTTGATGGAGATATTATACAGAGCTTTGAATTCGGTAACTAAGCCAGTGGTTGATAATGCTGCAGGTGGGTCACTCATGGACCTTACTTTTAATGAAGCAAGTGGTATGCTAGATCGTATGACAAAGCAGAGTAGAGCTTGGCATACCGGGGATTCGGAGGTAGCAAGCTCTACTATATCTATTGGCATAACCGCAGAACAGAGGCGAAGAGAAGAGGAGCGTGACCAGGATATAGCGCACATGAAAACACAAATGGATTTTCTTACTAAGCATTTATTATCAGGGAAGACCAAAAAAGTCAAAGCAGTTACGTCAAAAGGAAGAAATGAATCCGATTCTGAAGAAGAAGCTAACTACTTGAATAATCAGGGGGGTTTCCGAGGTAATGCCCAAGGAAACCAAGGTCGGGACTATTATGATAGATCTGGAAACAAGGACCGTTATCAAGGTAGTTGGAAGGATAAGACTGACAGGAGTGGTTTGTATGTTCCTCCTGGAAGACGTGACGCTGCTGCATCTGGTTTCGGAAATATATCCATGGAAGATATGATGGCTAAGCTGTTAAAAGGAGTGGAGGCAACCAGCACGGGAGTAACTGAGGTAATAAATGATTTGTCCTCAATAAAGCAATTGGTTGACTCGCATTCCACTGCAATAAAACAGCTAGAGCAACAATTGAGTCAATTGTCTGCGGCATTCAACCAAAAAAAGGTTGGAACTTTACCTAGCAACACCGTGCAAAATCCAAGGAATGATGGATCATGTATGGATATTACTACTAGGAGTGGTAAGGTGTTGGAAAATCTACCCAAAGGCAAACAAGCAGTCGACAATGTAGCGGACAACGATATTGATGCTGATGGTGAAGATGTCGTAGAAGCTAGCAAGAGTGGTCATGACGTTACACCTACACGTCTGCAGCTTGAAAGGAGTGACAATCGGAAGTGGTGGAGAAAACTATTCCTCTTCCACCACCACCTTTTCCGCAAAGACTGAAGAAGAAAGCTGACGATACCAGGTTCAATAAGTTTATGACTATGTTGAAGCAGCTGACTATTAATGTTCCTTTGGTGGAGGCACTAGAACAGATGCCTGGGTACGCTAAATTCATGAAGGACCTTTTAACAAAGAAGCGGGCAGTGAGCTATGACCCGGCAGATAATGTTCACCAATACACTGCAATCGCTACAAGATCGCTAGTTCAGAAGAAAGCAGATCCTGGTGCTTTCACTATTCCTTGCACGATTGGATCGTTGGATTTTGCTAAAGCATTTTGCAATTTAGGAGCCAGCATCAACTTAATGCCACTATCTATTTACAAAAAGTTGGGATTGGGGGATCCTACTCCAACCAATATGTGGCTTGTAATGGCAGATAGGTCGGTAAAATGACCTGTTGGTATTTTATGTGATGTATTGGTAAAGGTTTCTTCATTTATCTTTCTGGAAAACTTTGTTATCTTGGATTGTGAGGTGGACTCGGAAGTTTCCATAATCTTGGGACGGCCCTTCCTCGCAACTGGAAGTGTGCTTATTAACATGAGAGATAATGAGCTTTTATTTCGAATGAATGATGAAGTGATTCTTTTTGATTTGTGCAAATCGATGAAGCAACCGAGAGATATGGATGTGTTCTCTGTAGCTGATATTCATTGTGAGGATAAAAAAGCATTATCTGTAGAGAAGCCGCTTACTATCGAGTCATTATCTGCTGCGCTGCTGAATGTTGAGCATGAGGATGATGAAGATTATGAAGAAACTATGTGTGCTCTAACAGAAATAGGGTCATATTCTCATGCTCCTAAGAAGTTGGACCTTGATCTCACGAATCGACCTTCACAAACAGCGAAGACTTCCATTGAAAAACCACCAATGCTAGAATCGAAAGAGCTACCAATTCACCTAAGGTATATGTTCTTGGGAAGTGAAAATACACTTCCGGTAAGTGTTGCGGCTGATTTAGGTGAACAACACGTAGAGGCTCTCATATCTGCTCTAAAGAGGTACAAGAGAGCTATGGGTTGGTCTATTGATGATATAATTGGTATCCCTCATGGGATATGTATGCACAAGAGTCATCTCAAACAAGATTGCATGCCTAGAAGTAAGTATCAACATCGTCTGAATCTATTCAGAAAATGATGCCCCATCTATCTCGATGAAGTCTAAGTAATCGAGGTAACTATGTCGTGCCGCGATAATAAATCAAGCGCTACATAGGAGGCAACCCATGGTTTTTAATCGTTTTGTTTTTTTTTGTAGTTTGTTTTTGTAGTCGAGCCACGACCAAAACTAAGGCGCTTGATGGGAGGCAACCCATCGTTCTAATCATTTTTGTTGTTTTTGAGTAAGTGTAGGTGCAAGATGTATAAGAAAGGAGGTTGGTCTTGAATTTTGCTTTGGAAGTGGTGCATGTCGAAGGTGGTAAGTTAGGAATGAAGAAGCAAAAGGCTATGGGTTAGGCATTGCCTATGAAAATATAGGCAAAGAACAAGGCAAGGCCTATGTAAATCTAGGCCACGAACAAGGCAAGGCCTATGCTATGGCATAAGCTCTCGGATTCTAGAGTGCCATAGCATAGGCGCCGCCTATGCTCAACAATGCCATAGCATAGGCGCCGCCTATGCAAAAGCCTTCTGCTCAACTAGGCAAAGCATTAGGCATGGCCTATGCTATGGCCTTCTGCTCAACTAGGCAAAGCTAAAGGCACCGCCTATGGTAACTTTTGGTCTCCAAATCCGATTCCAAATGGGTCAAAACCCGAACTAGGCTTGTCCTATAAATAAGAACTTCATCCTTAAGACAAAGTAACATTGTTTACTCAATCTAAGCACCGCCTACCCTTCCAAAATCTCTCAAAACTTTTCTTTTTGCTCATCTAACCTTGCAAGATCATATTCCGAATCCATCACCAAATAAGTTCTTCTTTTATATTACATAAGTACTATGCTTATAATGATTCGTTAGATCTTGAATTGGTGTTGGTAATTTGAATGTGCTTGGTTTGTTATGATACATCTAATTGAGTCAAAGAAAACATGTAGGTGTTCTTGACTTGGTTCCAACTTGTATTTGATTTTGATACACTGTCATACTTTTGCTGAGTCGACATGGGGAAGTTAAATTGCATAATCTTAAAAATTGAATGCTTGAATGTTTGAATGACTCATTCATCATGATTGAATACAAGCATGAGATGGTGTGATTATTTCTATACCATAAACTTGATTCAATCCCTACATGGTAGTCTTGTTCCAAAAATGCATTAATCCAAACCATAAAGAATGGTCAAGATTACATGATATAGAGTTGAAAAGAATATTTAAAGATAACATGCAAGTATGAATGTTCTAAACATATTGTTGGAACATATCCCCTATATGTATGTCGATGAAATCTAAGTAATCAACATCACTCATTTAATTAGTTTGTACAAACAAATTAAGTGTGGGGTGGTGCCACTATAGTTTGTTTGTCGATTATATCTTCCGAGATGAGCTAACATGAATTTCAGGTAGAATGGCACCAAAAAGGACGACAAGAAAAAAAAAAGCATCCACCTCACAGAAAGGTAAGAAAAGAGGAAGAAAAGAGCAAGCTGAATCCTCCTCGTTGCAAATACCTCGACATACTCTTGGAATCAGGTTTTTCTTATTTATTTTCCACTAAGGACAGTGTGTCCCATCTAAGTGTGGGGTGCTGGTATTTGTATGCTGTATTTCTTTGCCTACCTACATTTATTTATTTAATTTTTAGTAGTAGTTAAATTTTCAAAAATTTTTTTTAGAGTTTGATGCATAAAATTGTTCTGATAGGCGGCATGGTATTATGACAAGAGTTTGTGCTAAGATCATTACGATTGAGATGTTTAGGCTCTAATTGTGACTCACTATGTGATAATTGTATGGTTCAGTTCCTTTATCTGTTGGGTCAAGAGTCTATACTACTCCCAATAAAGTTGACCATGTGCCTTGTGTGTGTGAGATGATAGTATATTCTGTGTTTGTGACTGACGTTAGAACTTGCCTGGTGTGTATGTAAAGCAAAATAAAGAGTGTGAGTCTAGGAGATGATTTAGGCATTTCTTTGGCAGCCTATAATTGTTTACCTTCTTTTTACATACCCATGGACATCATCCTAGATAACCCCCTTTGAGCCTTTAGCCTATTTTCTTTGACAGCCTCATATGTAAGCCTAATCCATTTTTCAAGACCATAATTTGATCCAAATTCCTAAGTGCTTTAAATTGTAAAATCATGTGACAAAATAAGAGGAAATTGGGTGAGTGTGATGCCTTAGAATGTATTGGTACTTGAATTTGTTATGAAAAAGAGTGGCTATCATAGAGGTGTGTTATAAAAAAAAAAGAAAAGAAAAAGAAATAGAAAAACAAAAAGATAAATTATGATTATGATTAAATAAAAAGATAGTTATGTTTGAATGGAAAAATAGGTGAAAAGGGGTGATAGACGAAAGAAAGGTAGCAAGGTTGTTTAAAAGAAAGTATTAATGGCATAATGTGATCTATTAAAGCGCTTAGGAACATAGTTACTATTTCTGGCCAAAATAGTCCTACCCATCGCTTAGCCTACATTACAACCTGTAAAAGACCTATTTAATCCTAAGCTCAAGATTCTGATATTTAGTGGAGCATTACACTAAGGGCAAACCTATGGTCATCAGTTGCAACATATGAATTCTTTGTGAGAGTGAGAGCAAGGATAATCCTATACCCATGTTCGAAATATATACAATACTTGTGAGTGATTATGGGTAATATATTGTGAGACACACATGGTTGATGAGTTTTGGGTAGTTGTGTATGATTCTTTGTGCCTTAAACTTTTTGAATATAAATTGACCATCATCACAAGTCTATGTTGGAGGTTAAATTGTTTCTACTAATGATCAGAAAACTACTCTTTGTTAATGATTGTCGTGCCTGCCTTGATGAATATTTTGTGTTGTTACTGTGAAACCCTAAGTAGATGTTTAGATGGACATGATAGTTTGTTCGAGGACGAACAAAGCTTTAAGTGTGGAGTGTTGATGATAGGCGAATTTACACGCCTAAAGTACTATATTTTAGCTAAGTTTTGAGGACAAATTATATAATTCATGACACTTTTAGTCCTCTTTCCTGTAAGTGAGATAACAAACGTGATTAGCAAGTTTTCAGGTATAAATGATGCAGATTTCAGCATTTTATGATGATAATTGCTATTGTATTTTTCGTTGCAATCATGAGTAGCTAAACTTCTCTGTTGGGGTTATGGAAGCCTTATGAGATACTATATATTGCTATGAGTTTGTGAATTCGTGACACGTATGCTGCTTATATCATTATTCTCTTCATCATAATCTAAATTCTTTGTGGTTGCAAATGCATAGAATACGCCAGTATAGCATTAACTTGTTCGAAATAAAAGTTATATGTGTGGAAAATAGATAATGTCAAGGTAATAGGGCACCAACCCCTTTTAAAAAGTTAGTGCCGTAACTGGATTAACCTCTTGGAGAATTTGTACCGTTAGATACGCTTTAAGATTGAAAGATTGAAAGTGAAATAGTCCTTGTTAGGTCGAAATACGCTTGGATTTACCATAGAATACAATTCTCTATAAGCACATGCATGTCTGAATTCCGCATAACTCATAGCCTTTAGAGAAGTACAACTCATAAGGTGGACATAACCCCAACTCTAAATTCTCATTGTTTTACATCTTACTAAACATTCTTTCTTTTTACTTAGCTATTTTCCGTTTTTACTTTACTTTTTTTTTACATTATTTGCAATTTAAAATCCCCCCTTTCACGAGACTTGCACCAAAAGTCTAATAATCTTTGCTTACTTATTGACCGACTATTCCCTGTGGGATCGATACCCAACCCAGTTGGGTTATATATTTGACAACGACCACTTTACACTCTTATGAGAGCTGTAGATTGAGCGTTATCAGATGCATATAGATCTCTTTTTATATCATAAGATCCTGCAATATGTGTTTACTCAAAAGAAGCTTAACCTTAGGGAAAAAAGATGGCTTGAGCTACTCAAGGATTAGGACATGAGTCTTCACTACCATCCAAGTAAAGATAATGTTCTTTATAATACTCTCAACAGGTTATCCATGAGGAGTTTAGCTAATGCGAATAAGGAGAAATAGGAGTTCGTGAAAAATATTCACTATTTGGATAATCTTGGAGTTTGTATTTTAGACTCAAAGGATGGTAATATGTTTGTACAGGAAGTAGAGCAGTCATCGCTTGTTGTTGAAATCAAGGAGAAGCAGGTGTTGGATACTAACTTAATGAGGATCAAGGGAAATGTAGGTGGCCAAAAGGTGTTGGCCATTTGGATTAGTAGTGATGGTTTGCGTGAAATGATCTTGTGTTAGGCACATGACTCATGCTATGTTGTTTATCTTGATTTGAAGAAAATGTATCATTACCTTACAAAAATGTATTGGTGGAATAATATGAAGAGGGATCTGGAAAATTTTCTTTCCAAATACATTGTGTGTCAACAAGTGAAAGTTGGGTACATGAGGCCCAAATTGTTTTATCGAGAAATTGAATTGCCTGAGTGGAAGTGGTAAGTAATAAATATTAATTTCATTATTGATCTTCCTCAGTCTCGAAATTAATTTGATTTGGTTTGGGTCATCGTGGATAGGATGACAAAGTCATTTTAGTTTTTATCAATGTGTACTAACTTCTCAGCTAAGCATTATACGAGGTTGAACCTCTAAGAGACTGTGAAGTTGCGTGGGGTATCTATTTCTATCATCTCTGATTGTGGGACACTATTTTTATCTGGCTTTTGGCGGTCATTCTAGAAAGGTTTCGGCACTAAGGTTAGACATTGGAGGACATTCTTTGTTCTTGCATGATGGATTATGGTTGTAGTTAGGTTGAGTATTTTCCTTTTGTGGAGTTTACTTATAACAATAGTTACCAATCTAGTATTAGGATGATTTCATTCGAAGCATTGAATGGTAGGAGGTGTAGATCTCTTATTGCATGGATCTACCTTGGTTAGGCAGACATGTTTAGCCCAAACATGGTTTACCAAGCTATGAAATTGGTTAAAGTGATTCACAATAGTCTTGAGGATGCTCAAAGTTTCAAAAAGGCCTATACAGATGTGAGGCAAAGAGAGTAGGAGCTTTAGTTTGAGGATAGAGTATTCTTGAAGATGTCTCCCATAATGGAGTGATGTGGTTTGGTAATAAAGGGGAAGCTCAATACCTGGTATATGGATGATTTTTAGGAGGGTTGGGAATATTTTGTTTGAGTTGGAGCTGTCTTCTGGTTTGAGCTCCATCGACCTGGTATTTCACGTTTCTATGTTAAGGAAGTATATTGGTGATCCATCGCATGTTGTGCTTATCAAGGATATTGGTATTTTGGATTCTCTATCATATGAAGAGATTCGAGTTGTGATCTAGGATCGTCAAGTTTGTTGGTTGAGGACTAAAGATGTAGCCTTAGTAAAGGTTCTATGGAGGAAGCACAAGATTGAAGAGGCTTCATGGGAAGCTAAATAGGATATCAAATCCAAGTATCCATTCATTTTTCTTCTCTGGAAATTCATGTGGAAGTTATTTGTTCTTCTTAACGTCTTTGTTTTCAAACTTTATTCGAGGAAAGATTGATTCCTTGGTATCTCTATTTTTTATCTTAAAGGTACAGATAGAGATATTAGGGGGTTTATTCATTCTTATGCTACCTTATTCCATCTTCTAGGGAAGAATGATTCAAATGGGGAGAATTGAAACACCCTGAGTTTTGACCCTTATAAATTTCATGAGTTTAAGCTTCTAGACATCAAAATACTTTAGGGTACTTGTCGTATGATATGGATACAATTTAGGTGTCTTGGTCGTATGTTACTTAGTATAGTTTTGGTTGGTTTATGTCCAAGACAAGAATAGACGTCATAAAGGTCGTATAAAGATGGTATGAGTGGATAGCACAATTCATATATTGTTCAATGTCCAACCCCTCTAATTCTTTCTTGGATACTGTTTGGCGGTCCTACTCGTATGGTATGGGAATGACTTGGGTAAGGGGATTTATATAGTAGACAGTGTTTGATGTCTAATATTTTGTCTAGATACTAGTAGTGGGTACCACTTGTATGTTGTGGGTATGGTTTGGATAGGATAGTCATGCCCTCTTGTGGGAATTTCCACAATTTAAGTTGGGGGTATTCTAGACATTTTCCCTCTTAACTACTTTTTATCCTGTAACTTAAAACCCTATTGGAACTCCATTTACCCTATCATTTTCAATCAAACACACTTTAAGCACTCCCAAACCTCTCTCAAGCTTTTGGGTTAAGAAAGTGGCTAAGGTTTCTTCAAGGTGATCTAATTAGGGGCTTTGAAGGGAAAATCTCTCTGTCTTTTTTGGTATATAAGGCATGTTATTCATACGTCATTGTTAGTTAAACTAAAGGCATGTTTTAATTAATGGTTTTCATGTCATAATTGTGGTAATATTTTGGATTTGTAACTACGTGTTGGTCTATTGGTTGATCTTGGTTGGATAATGTTTTCCCATATCTTTCTTATGATTTTACATGTTGTATTTATTGTTTTGAACATTTGGTTGAATTGGAATGGTCGATTGGTACTTAGTTTTGATTTTGGAAATCTTATGCCTTCAGTATGTTTGTTATAATGCCTATGAGAATGCTTTTGTGACATAGTTTGACTTTCATTGAAAACTTTGCATTGCATAATATGGTAATCGAGCTTAATGTTAATTTGAATGGCTTAAATTGTTAAATGGTAAGGCTTTGTGTCCATAGCTATTGTTTAAATGCAAAACCTTGTGGGGTACATGGGAATACCCCAAGTGATTTTGATAATGGAAACTACTGGGTACATTGGAATCCCTAAGTGTTGGCTAATGACATTGTTTGCAAGCTATAGTCGGTATGATGATAACACTCCATAAAGACTTGGTAATAAATCAGGAATTGGTGGTTTGGTTGTGTGCTAAAGGTTTAAATTGGGCAATAATGACAGGTTGTGATAGCTAACCATTGAGGTATGAATCCAATGGACGGACACTGGAAACTCATGTTTGCCGGCATAAGGTTTCGTAATGGAGACCACATACTTGTGGTACATATGAGAATCCACCAAGTTATACTTGTATATATGTATCATGGCGGGTTAAGGGTGCACAAGAATTCTCAGCCACTATGATATCTCTAATGCATGTAACTATATGCACTGGGGCCCGTTTAGGGGTAACATTGGATGCTATAGCTCGTGGGTGGTTTTATGATTTTTAAGCTAGACAAACCCACGTTAAAGATTTTAAACGCATGTTAAACCTGGTTCTCTCTCCCTGTATGGAATATTTATATAATTATAATAATATATATGGATAAATATGCTTACGTGTGGTTATTTACTTGGTTTTAAATATTGGCATTATCATATCCTTACTCCTGAGTGCTTGCTAGCATTCACCCACTAACCCATTTTTGGGCGTTGTATCCCCACGCGATGCTAGAACCGATCATACTCTTCCTCATGCTCATTGATAGGATTCGGGGACAACTTGTTTCATATTGTAGTAGTGAGCTTTCATACACGGGAAACTCCATTTCATGTTATGGATAGCTCTACATACTTTGTTTAATTTGTAGACTTTGGTTTTGGCTATGGTCGGGGGAATTTACCGACCGGATGTTATACAGCATTTGTGCGACTACTTTAGTCATGGGTGATGTCGGTATTGGTGTCATCCTTGGAATTTGTATTAGTATTGGGGATTAGACTATTTAGATGTATTTGATTTATGATTGTTCTATTCGATCCTGAAATATATATACATATATATATATAAATATTTAAATATAATCGAAATTCATCCGACATAGTGTGCAGGGCAGTTATAGTTAGGTTTTGGGGGCGGTCTCCAATCCCGATCAGACCTGAGAAGCCCGACACAACTAGGCCCTGGTTCGGATCATGTCACTGCCTTAGTAGCACCGAGGAGGCTTTAAATTACCTAATTGGTCTGATTTTATCCATTTTTTTTTTACAAGTTCTATAGTCAAAAACCCTATAAAGTGTGGAAACTTTAGAGAAACTTTAGTAGGTTATTTTGAAGTGGCGGCGGGATTAAATTACTCGTTTCTTCTCCAAATTCTTGGTAAGTTTTCATTAATATTATGGTGAATTTATCAATTATTTCTTGAATCCTTAGATAATTGGTTTTGATTCTAGCATCATTTGATCTTGGATTTATACATTCTTAAGGTTAAATATTCCTTTAGCATAGAGGAGCACATTGACTATTTCGAAAGTGCAATTTTGCAAGAACGCCCCACATGAGTTTTTTACATGATTTTGGACACGAATCATAATAATGCAATATGGGTTTTGTTGTTATTATTTTTCTAAGTATATTATGATTTTGTAGATTATTTAGCAGATTTCACCGGGCTTTCTTCCACATATAGGTTGGCTTGATTTACATTTCACATTGATTGGGCTAATTTATAGTATATTTATGATAATTTATGAGATGTGGTGTGAGAATTAGGTCTTGTAGGTTTATTTAATGTTATATGGATTATTTAGCCTATTAAAGAATTGTAAGTTAGGCATAATTGACTTAGTTGCTCCTACTTTATATGGAATTGCTATCTTAGGTCTAAAAGGTGGCTTAATTTATATCTAGCTGTAAAATAAGATACCTAGCATAGTCTAGGGTAGAGCTTGTCTTAGAATGAATTTTGGGGATTAGTAGTGTACCCCTTTAGATTACCTTAGATGAAGACTTTCATTAGCTCCTTGTAGACTTTATAAGCGTGTTATACCCTTTAAGTTGTATAATTATGATATTGAAGAGGTTGGATACTTTATATTTATATATATATATGCTAGATTGGTCCTTGGGAGTTGATATTGAGTTTCCATTCAAGTATGGCAATTGATCATATGAGGTCTAGTTCAAGTATAGCAAATGATAATGATCTTGAGTTCTGATTTGATTTCAACATTGAGAGGTTATATATTGTATGTTATGGCATGGATAGATACATGATTATGGCTTGGTATATGGTTTATTAATTTAATTATTGTTATTTACTTTCTTTTATTGCATTCTCTAAGCTTATGGGGGCCAACATTTGGTTATTTTTTGGATTAGAGTATTTGTAGAAACATTACTAGATCATGGGATGGTTACTCTTATTTTATCTTACGTCTTACTATATTTTTATTGGTTTATTACTTTAAGTCTTTACTAGTAAATTTCTGGCATTTATGTTATTTTCCACCAAATTAGCCCATAGTTATTAGCATTGAGTTACAGTTTGGCTTACCTACTAGTAGGATAGAGTGCGTTCCATCATGGCTCGTAAATTAGGTCATGACATATTGGCATCAGAGCACTAGGTTTGCCAATATTTTTGGTACAAAAGCAAGTATTTAGCAGAGTCTTAGAGATCAAAACAAAGACGACTATTTCTTATCTTCGAGAGGCTATAGGATATTCTTAGGAGATAATCACTTTTTTCAATAATTTCATGCTAAGAGTCTGAGTTGGTTTCTAAAGATTTCTTTTGTTTCACTCTTTCGCAGATGGCTATGAAACGTGCTATCACTACACGAGATGAGGACCATAAATCTGTCACTGGGGAGCTTATTGTAGCTTTTAGATGACCTAGGGGTCAAGTACAATCGAGAGAGTTAACCCAAGAGGGAAATTAGGTGAGGGTCCCTTCACTAGACCCTATTCCTGCACTTGCATCAGAGATTCCTCCACCCCAGCCTATGGTGGACCAAGGACCAACAAGGCTCCACCGAGATTTTTTTTTCTTTACTGCTCAGAGATGCCTTGGTTCAACTGTTTTGATTAGTTGGTGGTTCACCATCTGAAGGTACAGAGTTTGCAGATCAAAATCATGCTACGGAGGGGGCGCAACCTGTAATTGTGGCTCCTAGAGTAATGGTCCCTCCTACACCGTAGGTTGCTTAACTAGTGGTTGTCCAACCTACTATATCTATTGAGGAGTAAAACATATTGGGTAGATTATTGTGGTTGAGTCCTCCTAGGTTTTCTGATGCACCGGGCAAGGACACTTATGAGTTCTCCATTTTTTGTAAGAATAGGCTCTGTAATTTTGACCTAGTTGAGACTCCTATTGTGGATTACACTATTTTTAAGCTAGATTTCTTGACTTAACATTGGTAAAGAGGTTATCTTGATTCCATTCTAATTAGATCTTCCCCTTTGGCTTAGACTCAATTTTATGAGGTTTTCTTGGAGAATTATTTGCCTTGCAGTGTTAGAGATCATCTAAAAGAACAGTTCTCAAGGTTGGAGTAGGGATCCATGACTTTTGTGATTATGACAATTAGTTTTCTTAGCTAGCTAAGATGCTGCTATTATATTATTGATCACGTATGAGCTGGTTTGATGCTTTGGGCGGGGAATGAGACTTCCTATTTGCAGAGACAATTAGAGTTTAGTTGTTTCTGCTAAATCTTTTGCTGAATTTTTTGATCATGCTCATGTAATGGAGGAGATACATCACAAGGCCCAAAGGGGTAGCGATAAGAGGTTGTATTACTAGGTAGGTTTAGTTGGAATCATAGTGTCTCACAGTTCAAAGGCATTAGTTCTACAAGTGGTTACCTTTCGTGTTTGCCTTATTAGCATCAGAGTCAGTCTTGTGGTCTCGTTCATTCAGCACTTTAGATTACCAATGGAGGCCAATCTAGTTATAGTGATCATCTTGGCCAAATAAGTGGTCAACCTTTGAAGGGTTTATCTTTTAGGTATCTTAGTGGTGGTGGTGGTTATTTTGGGTTATCTGATTCTTTTAGTTTCAGTAAAGCGCATGAAAGATATTATAGTTATGGGCCCTTGGTCATTTCTTGAGAGAGTTCCCCATTCGTGGACCGATGGTTCCTGCAGCTCAGAGTGTTCCGGTAATTAGAGAAGTTCTTCTCTTTTTAGAGTTTGTATGCATGGTTGTTTGGGTGGTCCCCAGGGTTCTTATGGAGGTCCTATGGCAATTAGGATAGGAGATTAGTTAGGAGCCTAGTTTGGTGGCAGGCATAGTCAGTTGTATGTTGTACTTACTAGGCCCAAGGCAGAATCTTTGGATGCTATTAATAGTGATATGATTTGAGTGGTCCATCAACCAACTTTTTCTTTATTTTATTAGGGATAACATTATTTTTATGTATCTGCTTATTATGCGCTGCGATTAGAGTTATCTTGGGATTCTTTATCCATGGAATTATTTGTATCTACTCCCATGGGTGATTCTTTAGTAGTGGATTGGGTCAATAGGTCATGTGTTATGACTGTGTGAGATTATGATACTTGGTCTAATCTTATTGTATTAGACATGGTTTATTTAGATGTGTTCTATTCATATACTTGTTATCACCCTGTTGTAGTGTCTTGGATATTTTTGCCAAGAATGTTACCTTAGCTATGCCCGATCATATCTTCGGTTGTGTAGACGGGATCTATTATCTACGAGCCGATGGGATTATTTCTTATATTTGGTCAAGGAGACTTATTTCAAGGGGTTTCCAGTCTTATCTTGCTTATATTCGTGATGTCAGTGTGGAGAGTCCATCACTTGAATTTGTTCCTATAGGCCGTGAGTTTCTTGATTTTATCCCTACAATTCTACCTAATCGTCCCCCTAAGTGTGATATTTAGTTTATTATTGATCTTGAGCGGAACCCAACCAATATATATGGCACCTTACATATGGCACCTACTGAGCTTAAGATGTTGAATTCAAAGACTTAGGATCTTTTGGGCAAGGTTTCATTAGACTGAGTGAGTCTCCTTTGGGTGCTACTATGTTATTCATTAAGAAAAGGATGGTTCCTTGCGTATATGTCTTTATCTCAAAGTTGTAGTTGACTTTTTCTACTTCTACAATTTTGGGATTGTCACGACCCAATTTCTCAGGTTATGACGGAATCCTACTATAACCCACCAAGAGGCAATCCAAACCTATAGTCTGGAACTTCTAGTAACGATCTACCAATAAGAATGAAGGGGAAAATGTGGAATAGATGAAATAAAGACTAACGTACATAAGCTAATCCCAAAAGTTGTGGAATTAGTATAAGATCTTCTAACATAAGAAGGATATAAATGAGGAACTAAATAAATATACAGATACAACCATCTCTGAATACAACATGAATACTAGTCTAGTTCATAAGAGGGAGGAAGGTACTACTCTGAAAGTCAGGAGATAACTCTATCTCTTAACCATGGCTTCTCCGCATGATGCCCAAAACACCGATGATAACCCATACTATGGTCTGCAGGCTGCATATATGTAGTATTAGTACCAAATATGTGGTACACAGTAAGCAAATACCAACAGAGCTCCAAAGATAATACAGATGCATATAACATATAAACAGAATGGAAAATACTCCCAAATGTCCAACAACCACATAATAAAACCAATGAGATAATAAGGATAAAATACCCTATTCATGCCCAAGAAACTAACATAATAAGGCTAAGGAACTATTGAGGATGAACTATCCTATTCCAGCCATAATCAAGAGTCTCAAAACTATAATATATATCACTGACTAATATACTAAATAAGGGCAAAGGGATGATATATATATATATAAGTATACAAGGCCAAGGAATGAATATGGAATCTGAAAAATGGAAGGTAGGATGTACTATAACACCATAGCTACGTATATATAGATATACACTTATATATAAATAAGTTCAACTCGAGGTATAACCTAAATCGTCTGTCTAGAATTGTAAGACCTCTTAATCATAGAAGGAAATAGTACTAGAATACATAAGGGTTTTTAATCCATATTTCTAATCATTAGATAATAATGCATGGTAATATAATCATACAAAAATTAAGCCAGAATCATACCTCAAATCTCAATACTGAATCATCTTACAATCTATCATACACTAGCCATAACAATTATCATAACAAGAATAATAACAATAGAAATGACGACACTAGTAATCGGCTCGTCTAGAAAAACAATACCTAACTATGCCTTTCACGAACCCCCACCGCCCCAAATATAGAAGGTTCAATCAACATACAATACACCATAAGCCATACTCATCACCTATGTCTATGAAACTCCCCATAAGTATGATAGACATAGGTTCATACTGGTGATAGGATGCAAATGCAAGAATAAATGCCCAGACATAATATCATAACATCAGTATCATAATTAATGTTCAGAGTTGAACTACTAAATATATAATTAATATTCAAACTCAAACGGATAAATATATAATAAATATTCAGACTCAAATGGATAAATATATAATCAATAACCAAACTCAAATCTGTAAATATATAATCAGTAGCCTCAACCTTAACTACATCATCGATATCATCAATCATTAGGGTTTACCTGAAAATCATATCATCAAACCATCATCCTTCTCTGTCCCATACCAGAGAGATGTGTATATAGTTATATAATAGCTGAAAGAACTTATGTCATGGCTTAAAACATTGAAAATCCATAAATCCATTGCCCGGGGTAACTTCAAGACTAAATCATTATAAAAATGTAGAAAGGGTTGGAATCTCTCACGATCGGAGTAAATAGTTTTGTCAGAATCATAGACTGGAATATATCTCGGTCGAATATTTAAAACATTATTTCCAAATTTCCTTACACACATAGGTTATTCATTAAAATAGTGAAATTATTGGTATCAAGAATTCCATTTTAAGGTGAAAAGTAGGCATTAACACCTATTTAGCAAAATCAGCAATAGAAACACACATTTTAGTTCGAATTGTATCATTTACTGATTTATTGTTCATGAATGTACCGAGTCTATGCATTCCATCCTAAGTATTCAAACAATGGAACAATAAACATAAATATATCTATAAACTACAACCACATCCTTTTAAAGGATAAACATTTCCCACATGTCCAACCGATATAATAATACGCGTTCGGCCCAATAATCTGTCTTGAATAATTACATTATAATCACGGCCTTAGGCGCACATACATACCTAAAACCTTTATCAATAGTCATATTTGTAAGTCAGATCCACCTAAAGTATGATTTCAAGATCACTAAAATATCCCAAATAAGGCTAATAATTCAATCCACGCTTCCAACACTTGAACTACATCCCAAGAATAGCATCATATCATAACCATTCTAAATTATGTTCAATCTATAAAGAAGCCAATGGGATCTTAGAAATATAACAAATACTTCCTCTTATGGGTCAAGTCTAATCCCCAAATGTTAATAATAAAGGCTATGTCACTGACACGACTCGAACTAGGGCCTAGTCTTGTTGGGTGCCTCATATGAATCTGGTACCGGGGACTACCCACAATACCGAACCATAACCGGCAATACCCTATGTCGGATGAATTCTAAACATATAATAAGATAGTACAACAAATGGTCAAAGATATTAATAAAATCCATAACCATTCATAACCATAACCATCAAAACATCCAGCCAAACATCCAACCATTGTCAGCCCCAATACAAAAATATAAGCTAAGGATGACACCAATACCAACATCGCTCATGCCTATAGTAGTCACCCAAAGCCTCTAACTGAAATCAATGAATATCCAATTGGGAAATGCCTCCAACCATAAGCAAAAGAAAATTTCATGAAAAAAAAGTATGAAAAGCTAACCATATCATGAAATGGAGTCTTCTAGAGTATGGAAGCTCACTACTTCAATCCAACACAAAGTTGTTCCCGAATCCAAGATCAGTGAGATCAAGGAGTAGTATGATCGGTTATGGCATAGCATGGGGATACACCGCCAGAAGATGGGTTAGCGAGTGCATGCTAGCATATACTCAGGAATAAGAATAAAATAATGACATAAGTAAACAAAAGTAAATAATCATATATGATTAAATAATACAAATAAATTCCACGCCGTGAAAGGGAACCGAGTTTATCATGCATTTAAAACCTTAACCTAAGTCGTGTAGCTTGATCATCCTGAAACCATCCATTAGCTATATGGTTCTAGTGTTACCTCCTAAATGCGCCGCAATGCATGTAGCCACACGAAACAAAGATATCATAGCGGCCAACGATTCACGTGTACCCTTTTCCATCTATGATACATATGTACAAGTATAAACCCATAAGTATATGGTCACCTAGACCAGCCCTCTTGTCTGCAAACATGAGTTTCTAGTGTCCGTCCTTTGGACTCATACCTTCACGGTTAGTAATCATAACCCGCTATTATTTCCCAATTAAAACCTTTAGTACATAACCAAACCACCAATTCCAGAAAATAACTACCAAGGCATTATGAAGTAGTATTATCATACCGACTATAACTTGTAAGAAATGTCATTAGCCAATTTTTAGGGGATTCTTATGTACACCATAGGATTTTCAATCAAGCAAACCCATGGCCACCAAGGATTTTCCAAATCATTTAATTTCATAAAACCATTTAGGGTTCCATTACCATATTATGCAATGTAAGGGTTTCCATAAATGTCATACTATGTGATGAAAACATTGTCATTGGCATTTTAACAAACATGTTGAGGGCATATAGTTCCCAAAACCAAAACTAAGAATCAATGAACCATTCCCACAAAACTACATGTACAAACCCACATTATAATATGAAAAACCATTAAATAGAACTTGGCAAAACATCATCAAACCATAAGTAACCAAAACCCCCAGCACATATTTTAAAACCAACACAAACCTACAAAAATGCCATGGAGACCATTAAGCAAAACATTATTTTAGTTTGAAACAACAATGAGGGAGGAGTAACATGCCTTATATACCAAAGAAGACAGAGAGAAACCACCCTTGAGATCCTTAATTCACCACCTTGATGAAACCCTGTCGTCTTTAAGAACTAATAGTTTTGAGAGAGATTTTAGAGTGTTTATTTTGGGAATAGTAGGTTAATGAAGTCCTAAAAGTATTTTAACTCGTGAGCAAAAAAGAATTTAAGAGGGGAAATTTCCGGGATACCCCCAGCTTAAACTATAAAAATTCCCGCTGGTGGGTACAGTTTGGACCTCTCCACTCTTACCCACAACATACCAGTGGAACTATCTAGTCGTACCAGAATAGAAAGTTGGACATCCACACATTGTTAACCATAGGACTCCGCTTGTCCCACTCATACCCGTAATATAATAGTAGTATCCATAAGTCATATCCAAGAAAGAATTAAAGGGATTCGACATTGGACAACATATGACTCAACGATACCACTCATACTCTATCCTCTAGGCTCATAGTAAGCTAGTTGTACCTAAATCTAGGTCGAGTCACTAAGTTTAAATTAAGTGAAGGATTAGAAAAATAACCCATCACAAAACCATACGACCCGTATCACCAAACTATAAATAAAACTGAAACTTAACCACAAAACACTAGACAACTTACTAGTTGGGTCACTTGACCCATACCCACACCATATGATTAGCATGATGAGTCGTATGATTACCAAAATTTTCAAACATAAGAAATTTTTCAAGGACTAGAACCCAGGGTGTTTCAACTCTTCCCCACTTCGATAATTCATCCTCGATTGATCGAACAAGGAAGTAGATGTATGATTAAAATTTCAAATGTTTCTACCCTTACCTTTAACCAAGTTACAAAATAATGGTAGAATGAAATTCAATTTTCCTGTAACAAAGTTGTTATGAGGAAACATACCTTCCATATGAATTTCTAGAGAAGAAAATAGGAATGGATATTTGGACTTTATGTCCTAATTAGCTACCCATATAGCCTCTTCCACCATGTGGTTCCTCCATAGAACTTTTAACGAGCCAACATCCTTGGTAGGTACATTTTGTAATGGTTCACCAATACATTACCACAACATAGACACGTGGAATACTGAATGAATGGAACTTATACTAGAAGGTAAATACAACTCATATGCGATATTGCCATCCCTCAAAGTTACTTAAGGACCCACATATTGGAAATTGAGCTTCCAGTTCTTTCCAACTATATCACTCCCTTCATTGAAGACACCTTTAAGAATACGCTATCTCTAACCTCAAACACCAAGTCACTTTACTTTACATCCGCATAGGACTTTTGGTAACTTTGGGAAGCTTTAAGACTATCACAAATCAACTCCACCTTCCCTAGAGCTTGGTGAACAAATTACGGACCAAACATATCTGCCTCGCCAAGCTCTAACCAACTAATAGGAGACCTACACCTCCTGTCATACAAGGCTTTATCTAGAGCTATCCCAGTGCATAGTGGTAGCTATTATTGTAAGAAAACTCTACAAAAGGTAAGTGCTCAACCTAATTACTACCATAGTCAATCACACAGGCCCAGAGGATATCCTCCAACATCTAAATAGTCCTTTATCCTTGCCCATTCAACCGCGGGTGAAAAGTAGTACTCAGATTTACTTTAGTCCCCAACCCTTTTTGAAATAATCGCCAAAAGTGAGATGAAAATTATGCACCATGATAAGATATGGTAGAAATAGGTACCCCATGCATTTTAAAATCTCATTGAGAAACAACTTTGCATAATCCTCAACCAAAAAATTAGTCCTCACTAGCAAAGAGTAAGTCAGCTTCGTCATCCTATCCGCGATGACCCAAACAAAATCAAATTAATATCGAGACCAAGGGAGGATAATAATGAAATCAGTGTAGATGACTTCCCATTTCCATTCTGGCAACTTAATTTCTTGATACTATCCCTAGACTCTCATATGCTCAATTTTCACTGATTGACACACTATGCGCTTGGCCATAAAATTAGCCACATCCCTCTTCATATGGTTCCACCAATACATCTCCTTGAGGTCATGATACATTTTTATTAAACTGGGATGGAAAATATAGAACGACTCATGCACCTCAGCCAAGATCCTCTCTCACAAACCATTTACATAAAAAACACATAGCCTCCCTTGGTACCGCAAGCAAAACCACTAATCTTAAAGGGTCCCCCTATATCACCCTTTGATCCTCATTAACACAAGATCTAATATTTGTTTCTCCTTTATTTTAGCACCATATGACAATCACACCACTTACTACACAAACACACCACTATTATCAAAGTCCAAAAGGTGAACTCCAAGGTTAGACAATTGGTGAATATCCTTCATAAACTCCTGCTTCTTCTCATCTGCATATGCTAGACTCCCCATGGGTAACCTGCTAAGAGCATCAAAAGCAATATTAACTTTACCAGGATGGTAGTAAAGACTCATATCATAATCCCTGAGGAGCTCAAGCCATCTTTTTTGCCTTAGGTTAAGCACATTCTGAGTAAACAAATATTGCAATCTTATGATAACAAAAGATATCCACATGCACTCCATATAAATAGTGACACTAGATTTTTAACGTGAATACCAGAACTAGAAATTTCAAGTCATGAGTTAGATTATTCCTCTCATGCACCTTCAACTGCCTAAAGGCATAAGCTATAACCTTTTTATACTACATCAGAATACAACCAAGTCCCACATGAGATGCATCATAGTACATCACAAACCCATCAGTGCGTTCATGTAAAGTCAAAACTAAAGCTGAAGTTAGTTTATCCTTTAGCTTTACGTACCTCCCCTTACAAGCATCAGACCATAAGAACTTTATCTTCTTCTGAGTAAACTTAGTTAATGAGGCATCTATAGTCAAAAATATCTCCAAAAACCTTCGGTAGTAAAAGATAAACCCAAGAAGCTCCAAATATTGGTTGGTCCTAGGTCTAAGCCATTTTTTCACCAGTGCAAATTTTCGCAGATCCATCATGATCCCTTTACAAGAAAAACTATGATCCAAAAAATGACAGCATTCAAAAAAAATTCACATTTAAAAAATTGGGCATACAATTACAGCTCCTTCAAGGTCTACAATACAATATGGAGATGATTCACATGATCTACCTCATTCAAAGAGTTCACCAAAATGTCACCGATAAAAATAATGACAACCAAATCTAGAAACTGAAGAAATACCCTATTCATCAAATCCATGATTGATGCAAGTGCGTTGGTCAACCGAAAAGACATAACCAAAAACTCAAACTGCCCATACTAGATACAGAAGGATGTCTTAGAGATGTGCACCTCCCTAATCTTTAACTGGTGAGATCAGTATCTAAGATGAATCTTAGAGAAGAACTTAGCACCTTGCCAATGATAAAACAAATAAGTTATCCTCAGAAAAAGGAACTTATTCTTTATCATTACCTTGTTTAACTACCAATAATCAATTCAAATCTGAAGGGAGTAAATATTTTTATGTATGAATGACACCGGCTCACCCCACGGGGACACACTAGGATGGATGAACCCTTGATTTACACCTTAAGATCCTTCAACTCATCTGGAGTCATTCTATATGGGGGAATAAAAATTGGACAAGTGTCCAGAACAAGATAAATCTGAAACTCAATCCCTATGTCAAGATGAACACTAGGAAAGTCATCAGGAAAGACCTTAGGAAATTCATTCACCAAAATGCTAGAATGCAAAGAAGGACCCTCCGAGTTAGATTATTTAACACAAACTAGATGATAGAGGCACCCCTTAGAGTTTAATATTCGAGATCTAAGATAAGATATGAACTTCCCCTTACGATCTATAGAACCACCATCCTACTTAATAACCGGTTCATTAAGGTATTTAAGAATATCCTTATAGGTCAGATAATCTAGAGCAGAATAGCAATAGTGAAACCAATATATCCCTAATATGACATCAAAATCTACCATATCTAATTAAAATAGATCAACCAAATTTTCCTTACTACAAATAGATACCACACACCCTCTATAGACTCTTCTAGAAACCTCAGAGTCATCTACTCGGGTAGTAACAGAAAAAGGATCTGAGACACACTTCGGACTAAAACCAAAATGCACAGCCACAAAGGGGGTTGCATAAGATAGAGGACCCAGATCAAGTAAACACTACACATCGTGGTGAAAGAGTTTCAACATACCATTCACAATATTAGGATGCCTTGGACTCTTGTCAGGTAGTAAGAGCATAAAGATGGTTTCGACCATTGTCAAAACTAGAGGGGCACGCTTTGGTGCCTGAGATAATAAAGAAGCAACTTTAACATTTTTTGCCCCTAAATCAACCTCATCAACAGGAATATTTCTAAGCATATGCCCTGGATCACCATAGTTGAAGCACCTGTCCCTTCCCTTATCACAGAATCCCTAATACAACCTGTAAGAGGGATATGATAGAGATGACTGGGCCTCACTAGCATAAAATTGGGGTACTCTGTGCCCTAAAGTTGTCACCACCTTAGAAAATATTATCACCTAATGGATTTGGGTAGGGATTGCTAGTAGTCGAGTAAGACCCAGAGTTTCCTCACTTCTTCTTGTGCCAATTACCACTATTCCTGCCACTTTGCCATTGGCCACCACCCTACTCAGAGAACCTAAACTTTTTGCCCTTTCTCTTGCTTATTTCAACCTACTTCTTTTTCTCTTCCTCTAACTGTTATATGTATACAACCAACCTAGAGTTATCTATGTCCTAGATCAATAAGGTAGCCTTACTCTCGAATATCAACTATCTAGATAATCAGGAAGCGAACTTTCTCATCTTATCCATTATGCTAGAAACCACTTTGAAGCATACCGAGATAACTGGTGAAACTTCAAGGCATACTTCTTGACAAATATATTACCTTTCTTCAGATTAACAAAATCTAAGACATACTCCAGGTATACTCTAAGGTATCTAAATTTATTTCTAGATGGTATAAAATCCATAATTAATACTTAGATAGGAATTACATTTAGAGCATGAGCACTTTAGTCAACTCCATCTAATTATTATTTCAAGATCTATAAAATAGCCTAAATAAGGTTAACCATGCTATACACACTTCCAACACATAAAATACATCCCAAATATAGCATTATATCATAACCATTCTACAAATCTACTAAATCTATGGATAAGACTATGGGATCCTAGAAATATAAGAAGTATTTCCTCTTATAGGTAAAATCCCTTATCTAATCCCCAAACGTTAGTAATCAAGACTATGTCATGGTATTTTACCCATAATCAATCTTAATATTCACTTTCATGTGCAATATACATAACACATTGTCATGTGAATAAGAATAGGTAGAAGCTTACCTCAAAGCTAAATCGCAAACCATTAAATCATCCACAAAACATCTGACTTCACTCTACAATCTCAAAATGACATTATTCTATCAAAATTAAAATTTATATGCCATAGAAGTCAAATGACACCCATACTAACATATAATGAGTCGAGACAAATTTTAGGTTAAGAATGTGTCCATGGGGCACAAAAATGGAATAAAAAATTGAACTCGTTAAGAGGTCCCTCGAAGGGTAAGAAAGTTGTGCTTAAAAGTAGAGCACAAATAGAGCACAAATTGGGTCTCAGATCAACCCATAGAGTTTCGTAATTCAAAGCCCAAATTTCTAAGAATTTATCAATAAATTGAAGGAATCTTACTAGATTTCAATGGGAAATCATAGAAAAATGGATAACAAAGATCCCCAACTTATCTACAAGCTTCAATCCACTTAATCTCTTTGCTTAGTGGTTAAGATCTATAGTAATGTGTGGAGATTTGCAAAAATATGCTTGAAAGGGGTATCTATACCCAATCTTGGTTCTCGGGTGTCACTATCGCGACTTGAGTATTACTAACACAACATCTACAGGTTGTACTAGATGTCGTGATCGCAGTTCAGGCAAAAAAAACATAGAACATATAGGGTGAAAGAATTTACCCTTTAACCCATAAATATCATTTTGCAATCAAAATTTATACAATACGATTGTCGTCACAGTAGATTTCAACTGCACCAAATTTCCAAAGTCCAAAATGGACTTCTCTCGGGTGCTCGAGATTCTCTTTGAACCCTGTAAACACAAATAAACTATGTAAACATACTAAATTCAATGTTTTAGATATGATGAATGCTCAAAAATTTCATTCGGGGTTGTTTCAATGAAATATGGGTCCCACACCCAAATTTCAAATTTCTCACCTTTTCGACCACTAGGTCAAAATGAGCCCAGGCACCTCAAGACCCAAAATAAAGGTCTATCTAGCCTAAAATATACATTCCAGAGCTTATGGAACTATTGGAATTCTCATTCGAGGTCATTTACAAGGAGTTTTTGTCCAAGACTAAATCCTAAATAGAAATAACTTTGAAATAGAGAAATGAGCCTAAAATCTAAAAAAATTATTCAATTGCCGAACTGGTAGTTTCAAAAAGTCATAATTGACCTATAGCCATTGTGAGAATGCTCAAAATTTTAGAAACACATTGAAATCAAGGAAATCACAGGGAGGATCATTAAAGGGATAGTCTTTCTATTAGAGACTATTGTGTATTTACTACTTATAGTACTCTTATTCTTTTGCTAGAGGCTCTTGTCCCAACTGTATTAGATCATGTGATATTGTTACTCTTTTCTTTGTTTATCTTCAGTTATGTAATGCCCCAATTTTCTGGATTAGAACATTACATAGTGCTCATGACCCCAAAGGACTACAAGCTAACCCATGATTGATATCTATACCTGTACACTGCATAAAACATTGTATAATGTGGAAACATGAACAGAAAGGCCATAAGGTTTAATACTAATACTTAAGTGAAAATTGGGTATAACAATACTAAAAAAACTGAGATAACTCCTAAACATACTATAGTCCAAAAACCTCTAAAATTGTTTAAATAAGGAGTTGATGGGTCATATCCCCAACTAAATCTAACTACTGAAATAGACTAAAAACTGAAATAGTAGTGTAATCATCATGTACTCAAATAATGAGGACTCACAGCTGAATTTGACTGCTGAACTGGGATACTACTGATGCTCTAGAGCTCGTGCTTCTAACCTATGGTATAAGACACCATAGCACAAATGTGTAATTACTTTGAATGTACTGGTATACAAGTGAGGTAGGCTGAATGCAATAGGGTTCATATGTATGAAAAATGCTAATTACTGATAAACATGAACATGAGAATACATACATGCATACGTAACAGTAACTGACATCGTGATAGGACTAAATACCAAGTTCTGACTATTGAATTTACTGATATTAATATCTGAGTCACATATGAGTAAGAAATACTAACAATATATTACTATATACAGAGAGACTAATACTATGCTACTGACACATAAATAACTGTGTCTAACAGTTTTGATTATGAAGAACTAGTTTGGTTGACTATATCTGATAGTCCTGAAGCTGAATACTTTTAACATGACTTCTGATAATTGACATAACTGATAGCAGAAGTGACTATATCTGACAGTCCTGAATCTGATGGAACTAGCTAATTTTCATACTATATCTGAGTAACTAAATCTGAGATCAGTCCTATCTAGCAGATTATCTCTAAATTTGATGATACTGATAATAAAGATGATTTGACTTAGTTTGAGATCAGTCCTACGTAGTAGTGATCTCTGAATTTGAATATACTGATACTAATTAACCATAGTTAATATCAGTCCTATCTAATGGGTGATCCCAAAGTCTATTTATAATTATAAGGAGTGACTGTATCTGATAGTCCTAAAATCCAAGGAACTATTTGAGTTCTTTTACTGAGATTGAGTTGACTATATTTGACAGTACTAATTTGTTAACTGAAACTGTAGGATGTATTAATCTAACCAACTTGCCCCTTTCTTGCTAGTATAGGGTCCGACCTATAACCCCAGTTTGAAGGGTGTCAGTATCATGCCACTAGTAAAGACAACTGCTGCGGAGTCAGTCCTAATCTAGCGGGTGACTCCTGGGATCAGTCCTATACATTTAAATGTGCTAAGGGGTGATCCCTGAGTATGTTAGTCCTATCTAAAGGGTGACATCTTGCACCTACACTAGCTATGTAGTTCTAGAGCGTAAGGATTATTTCTATTAGTCGCATCCTTAAGATAATAGGTGAGTTCCCATCCTTGGACTCACTCAATGCTAAATCCTACTCCTATCTGAAAGATACTAAACTTATTAACTGAGATGAACTGATTAACTAAACTGATTAGGTGAACTAAACTGATTAGCTAAACTGATACTAGTGGTATTGTTTAGTAGAGCTAAACTTAGTTTACTAAGTTCCATTAACTGATGGAAGGTACTGATGTCTGAAGACTGACTGAGAGTACTGTAGTTACTGAGATTTTACTTGGAATATTGAAATCACTGAGATTTCTGACATTTCCTGCGTCACATGGTTGACTAAGTTCTATGGATCATGGCTTGAATAAGAGTATCATTAAACATGAAATGGCTCTAGGCACACAACTAAATTATCGGGTACAAGTACTCCAAGGACTCGATAGAAGAAAACTAACACACATGACACTTCTTGATCATAGGAATAAAATCCACAATTCATAATACCATAAATAGAGGATTTTATACTACACATGGTCCTCAACATCTTATACATGGAAGGGAATGCATATAACATGCAAATACTTGCATAATTTCCAGGTCATGGGCATTCTATATCACAACAATCAATACACAACAATAGCATGGAATTCATGTTGAATCATAAGTAATATAGCATGGACTTGTCATGTAAGAACTATTGAGTTATGAAAACATAGTTTTTATCATTCTAGACATTTTATCGAACACCTTATATGCACAACATTTGAAATAGGTATACTTATCAATTTAACAATCTAAGTCACCCAAAGTTATGGATTTATCTAACATACTCACATACTTTATGAAAATACATTGAGATACTACCTTGAAACCCAAATAAACCATCAACATGGACATAATCATACCACAAAAAGATAATAGTAATTTATTATTTAAAACTTTATTCTTGAGCTTCATGGAGGAAAGGGATCCATGGATGAAAACTACGAATACCTTAAAGATTGATCTTGAAAGAGATATAGTGTTTCTTGAAGGTTCTTGAAGAATTCCTTAGGATTTTTCTTGATTTTTCTTGACTAAGGTTTAACCCCTTTTGGAGAGAATGTTCTTGTACTTGAGGAGAATAATAAAATAATGGGATAATAGCCTTCTCAGGGATATAATACAGTGTTTAGTGTGAGGGAAAAATACCAAAATACCCCCACAAAATCATCTCCCAATTGATGAAGTTATCAGCTGACGACCAAGGCTGATAAGTCGTCATATCTGTGATATCCCATCAGCCAAGGTCGTCACCTGGGAGATGGAGTTTTTGGGTTTCTATCTCTGCATGATGACATGGGTTGATAAGCCATCAGACTTGTGATAAGTCATCAACTCATGTCGTCACTTATTTGCCTGGCAGACATGCCGCAGTAAAATGGGTATAACTTTTTGCTCTGATATCGTATTTGGGAAAAATTGGTATTGTTGGAAATCTAATTCAGTTATCTATATGTTGGTAGGTCATTAGATAAGAAATTTGTGGTATAAGGATAGATATGCTTATTTGAATCTGACTAAAATACTATCCTTCCAAAGAATTCAATCGGTAAAGAATGTTTTGATTCGTCTGATAACTTAGAGTTATTTAAAGGCTTAATATACATATAAATTACTCATAAAACTAAAAGAGAACCATGACATACTATTAAAGAGCTTGAACCATGGTGCTAATATTGGTTTGGATTTTTTGGGGTATGACAAGTTATATAGTAATCCTTATATTTCATGGTTTCTAACCTAGTTACTTGCATGATTCTGGCATTTATATAATTTTCCATCAACTAGCCCATTACTTGTCATTTTAAGTTATGGTTTTGCTTACCTACTAGTGGATATCTATCAGAAATTATTTCGTCGTTGTTGCTCAAAGATACTTTAGTCCAGCTATTGTGTTTGGTTATTGGTGCACCATCTAATGGTGCTCAATCTACATATTAGATTAGTACTAAGGTAGAGGTATTGCCTATATCCATGACCCCCAGAGTTGAGATACCTCTAGTACCGATGGTTGTTCAATTGATAGTCATGCAGACTACTAAATCTATTGAGGAGCAGAAGATATTGGGTACATTTTTTAGATTAACTCTACCAAGGTTTCCTAGGATATCGAGAGAGGATGAATTTGATTTATTGACTCCTTGAAATGTTAGTCTCTATAATTTAGGACTAGTGGAGACTCACAATATTAACTACACTATATTTTGGTTGGAAATAGTTGCTAGACATTATATCATGACTTGATATTATCCCCTAATCTTCACATGATTCTTAAGTCCACAAGTGCCCCCAAGCTAACCCACAATCTAGAACATTCTGTAAAGACTAAAAGAAAATAACAAGATATTGTTTAGAAGTCAATCATGAAAATATATGAATGTTAAAACAATAACAAAGGTGTTGAATAGTCATTACTGAAGCCATATTAACTATCTGACTGTCTGAAAGCCTCTAAACATGATGAGTTGATGGGATAGGTCCCCAACAAACTCTAACTCCTAACATAACATAAAATAAGGTACTAGAAAGAATTATAAGTAATATGAATAGTACTAAACTTATGAGGACTCCCATTACAGTTGAGTGATATAGGGACGGACTATGTGTGATATGGTAACTGAGTGTCTAAACCTATTTTGTGAAATCAATATAGAGAAAAATAGAGTATACGGTCAGTACTTTTAATGTACCGGTATGTGAGATATGTATAACTGAAATACATATAAGTACTGATCATGAGTGCAAGAACATATAAAATAAATGAAAGTCCAAGCATCAACATGTATTGAAATAATCTGTTAAACTGAATAATTGAATAACTGATAAACTAAACACTTGGTCATGGAAATCTAAGCTACTATAATTTTAATACTGAACTGAAACTATCGGAGCTAACTAAAACCAACATACCCCAATCAAAGCTAATCGGGGTATAACCTGTAACCCCAGCTGGAAGGGGGTCGATACTTGCCATGGATACTAATATTGAAGGTTCAGATACACCAGGATGATGTCTCAAAGAACGAGGTGTTATTCCTATACTTTAGGTGGAAACCTCTGAATCTACTGTGTTACTGTAGGTTTGGAACTTAGGGACTACTACTAACGACTCATTCCTAACTAACACAGGAGTCCTCATCCCTACATTTACTCAGTGCTAAGTTTTACTCCCAATTGATTGACACTGGAATTATTATCCGTTTAACATGATTTGATATTCATAAGTGCTCATTATGATATTATTTTTAAATTTAATGATACAAGCCTAATCTAAATGACTTGTAACCTAATAAGAAAGGTTAACATGATTTTCTATGTATCGGATGTTCATAGCTTGCTAGCATAAGTTGTCATAATTAATCATAATGATGGTGAGTAAATCAAGAGATGGAAAATTCATAAGTTAATAATTAACATGGTTTCAACTAAACATGATATGGGTGACTGAGTTTATAAAGCATATAAGAACATAATTCACATGGGAAAACATATTGTCATATTTAGTTTTCAAAACTATTAAAAGAAAATTGATTAAATTCATACCTGATATTAAAATTTCATAAAGAGAGAGAAAAGGGTTTATACTTATAGAATAAGGGATTTTTGAGAATCAATGGGTGGGAGAAACCCATTGATTAATATGACACATACCTGAGTTCCTTGATTTCTTGAAGAAAACTTGGAATTGAGACCTTGGAAGGGTGAATTTCTTAAACAAACCCCTTGCTTTTCACTGCTGAATGTGAGAGAGGATTGAATGTTGTTAATTGACTAAAGAGGTGAAAATAATGCCTATTTTAATATTTTAAATCGTGGATTAGGTATTTAAGGAGGAGAAAGGACAAAAAATCCCTTCACCGCAAAATAAAGGCTGCCTAATTTTACACAGCAGCGTGGCTCGGTGCCTATCGTGTTGGCTAACTTTAGTGACATGTTGTGTATTTTGGAGGATATCCTCTATGACATGATACATATTATGGAGGGACACCTCCGTGGAATGTCAAAATAATGGAGGCATACTACCTCTATGGTCCAAAATTACCTTGAACCTCTTTCGAAAATTCCAAAACTCTCCCGGATGACTATTTTAACATTCGTAAACATATTTCAACTTATAATTATACTTTTAAGACATGTGAAGGACAAAAATAAATGTTCAAAATCTTGGGAGTGTTAAAATGGCAATGTCACTTTTACTTAGTGCGAATTAATTTCTTTGGGCCCTTTAAACATGCAACGAATAACTGGAACTTGTCAAGGATCTTGTGGGGTATTACAATATCTCTCCCTTAGGATCACTCATCCCCAAGTTAATATATTTGAGCTGAGATAATAGGACGGTTAAGATCATACACTAACTACTTATGAGCTAAATCATAATTAAATAATTAAATCTGAAACATGATGGATGGACTGAAATGAATTTATGAATGCATGCTATAATATGAGGATGGTTAGATATCTGAGATAGAAAATGAGAAAATCCATTTAAGAGATACTATTACCTCAAGCTGAATCTGAATTATTTGAGAAAATATGGGAAAACTTTTATGGAATATCTTTTGTTTCCCAAGTGGCTCACTCAATGGATTGATTTGTCTAAAGAACTTTAACAAATCGGACTTCTTTATTTCTTAACCTATGAACCTAATGGTCAATGATTTCAACTAGTACTTCTTCATAGGAGAGACTGTATTTCATATCCACACACTCTAAGGGCACGGCAAAAGTTGGGCTGCCAAAAGATTTCTTTCGTAGGGAGATATGAAACACTAAATGTACTGATGCTAAATCTGCGAGCAACTCTTAACTCATAATCTACCTTCCTAATATAACTTAGAATCCTATATGGTACAACATAGAGGAGGCTGGGCTTGCCTTTTTTATCAAACCTCTTTACCCCTTTCATGGGAAAAAATATTAAGATATTCAGAATCACTAATATAAAATTCAATCTCTCTCTTTCTCACATCAACATAGAATTGCTAATGACTTTGGGTTATCTTCGGCCTTTTTTGAATCAACTTAATTTTCTCCATTGCCTCATAAACTTAATCTGGCCTTATAAAAGTAGCTTGTCAAACCTTAGACCAATCAATAGGAGATCTACACCTCCTATCATAGAGATCCTCAAATAGACCCATCTAAATGCTTGAGTGATATCTATTATTTTAAGCCAACTCAATCAAAGGTAAGTGGTTATCCCAAATAACCATGAAATCGATGTCACAAGCTCTCAACATATCTTCTAAGCTAAAAATCTTCCTCTTTGCTTGACCAACTATCTAGGATGAAAAGTCATTTGAAGTTAAACTTGGGTACCAAGACTTTTATTAAAAGCCTTCCAAAAATAGGAGGTAAACTGAGTAGCTCTATCTAAAATGATGGTCAGCAGAACTCCACATAACTTTACAAATTGCATGAGAATAGTCTAGCATAATCCTTGACTAAAAATAGAGTATAGAGTGGCAAAACCAGGCTGACTTGGTCATTCTTTCCACTATGACCGAAATTTAATCATGATGGCGATGCGTAGGAGGTAACCCTATAACAAAATCTATGTTCACCACCTCCCACTTCCAAGAGGGGATGTTAAACTCCGAAAGTGTACCACTAGGCCTTAGTTTCTCAACCTTAAGAAGCGGATAATTCAAATACTTAGATGCGAATTCTACAACATCCTTTTTCATACCATTCCACCAATAGAATTTTTGCAAGTCATAGTACATCTTAGTGTATCCTAGGTGAATAGAATATTGCGTACCATATGATTCTACTAATATGTTCTATCTCAAACCATCCATTGTAAAAATATGTAACCTTCCTTAACAATGTAGAACAACATCTCCCCCTTGGAAGAAAACCTCAACCTTCTGACCCTAAACTACCTCCTTCAACTTGACCAAAATAGGATCCATGTCTTGCTTTTCCTTTAGTTCGGAAACTATAAAAGACTCTAAACCATTTTGAATCCATATAAAACATTTTTCCTAATCGACCAACCTAACACCCAATAAAGAAAGATGATGAACCTCAAGGACTAGTTCTTTCTTACCCTTCTGAATATGAGCAACACTTCTTATAGACAATATACTAAGGGCATCGACCACCACATTAACCTTACCCAATTGATACAATACACTCATATAACAAGAGAGGACAATCCAGTAAAGTATTGTCTTATAAATCTTTCAAGTAAACTGCAAGTTATTACGTCATGTACCCATAAACTCAAAATTATAGTCGAATGCAACTCACTTATTAGTAATTCACATATTGATCTAGAGGCATAGGCGATCGTTCACTACATTACATACCTTACATCACAATAAATGATCAATGAACCTGACAGTTAGTAAGTCACTCATTACTCTTCTCAAGAATATGACACATAACTTTCTAGTTGAGATAGAGCAATATCCTTTAACATACATAACCCATTGATACAATACACATACCTTCATTGTAGGTATACATATTACCCATAAAAGACATGATTATTTGTCAAATTTGATATTTTGTGGAAACTAACATTCAAGGTTTTCATGGTTAGAAGAAGTAATTATGGGTAATTCTTATGTTATAGTTGTAGTTTGCAGGGCTTGTTCATGTTGATCATTACTTATGTCTATATCATATAAACTATGAATCAATTGGAACCCTCTGGTTAGACTTTATTCTAGTCTTTTAATTGAAACTCTAAGTCAGTTACTAATGATATGACTTTTTCGGGTTTTTGTTCTTGGGAGAAGCAATAGAAGAAAATCCTTTAACAAACCTTCTGTAGTAACCAGCTAAACCCAAAAAACTCCTGATATCTGATTGAGAAACAAGCCTAGGCTAGTTTCTTATAGCTTTGGTCTTTTGAGGATTAATCATAACGCTTAACTTACACGTCAATTTAAGTACAAGGTGATCGTCATTAATATATTTACCAAAATTTGCATTCAGGGTTATATCCACGAGGAAAAATGTGAGTGGCAATCAAGTTACTTTGAAATAATAGATACAAGTTAAATCCAAACCAATGTTACAAGAAGATTTAAATGGGGGAGATAAGTACCTACACTAATGTTTCTTTTTAGTTTTTTCTAGTATAAATATGGGGCAACGAATAATTAGAGTTTTAACAAGTATGAACGGATCTTAGGATTATGCATTACTAAGGGAGTGATGTGTGGGTGTTAACAATCAACATCAACTTAGTAAGTCCAATATGAGTAGATTTTGTTTCATATTTTGATGCTAGTCTTTCGACAAAACACTAAATTTCACTCACTGATTCTTTTCAATACGTCATAGGTGTATTCAACATTTTGTAACCACAAGCTTAATCTAGGAATCCGAATTTCTAGGATGATACCCATCGTATAGTCAACCTCACATTCACCCTTATGTCTATGATAGTGAAAATTTAGAAAACTACACTCAAAATTGTCTATCATTGCTTTGGTCTCCATATTCATCTTTCAAGATGATATGGATTCCTAAAATTCACCCAAAATCCTAATTTCAAAGATGGATTTGGGTTTTCTAGAATAGGGAGCTTTTACTCATCATACCAATGTGGGTATTTGGGGATTTCACCCATCAAACCCCAACCAAGTTTACATTGCAATGATAAACCTATGAACATGAACTACTAAATAAAAACTAATCAATAAAAACCCACACATACTTTAATCCTTATTAACACATAATCCCAAGAGGGGATCTAGCTACGCATATGATAAATAGGCATATATATACCTATAATCTCCATTAAAGTGATTTATTGAAACTTAAGTGAATGTTACTTCAAACTTGGCACTCCCACTAATCAATAATTGAAGTGAGCTACTCTTTCACTTAGGAAGACTTTAATATATACTTTACCAAAAAATTATACAATATTTTCTTATACAAATATGAAGGATATGAATTCTAGAGCTAAACCTAAAATTTAGGAAGATGGAATATGGTGAAATGATGATCAGGTTTGAGTCACTTTGTCAAAATTGGGATCAACCACTTGCATTTCCAGCTTTACCCTTGGGCTAATTTCTTTTGCTCGGGATACGACCGCAGTTACGCGATCGTAGGTAACTCCTATGATAGTGGTCAGTAGACCGCGACTATGGTATCGGAGACCTTGCTGCTCCAAGCCTTCAATTGCCCATTTCTTGCTCTTTTTTTTATCATTTTTAGCTTCAATCCACATCTTTTGATCTCCTTAAATCTATTTCTGTAAAGAGTGGATATTAGTGTATTTTAACACTAATATGTCTCATTGGTTCATTCAAAATAATATAATGAGCACAAATGTTTAGTGAGAATGAGTGGTAAAATTATCACTCATCAACACCCCAACTTAAAGAATTTGCTTGTCCTCAAGCAACACTACCTCTTACCGTGAGACAACAATTCTCTATGCCCAAACTTTATACCTTAAAGCTCACAATGACTTCAACTTTAGTCGCAACCACAAATAGCTCATTGCACACGGGCTAAGCTAATTTCTACACACCTCTCATCATAAGATGTAACATTCAAGGATACATAGGACTTTAAAGAGCAGCCAATCAACAACAACCAATACTATAGAGTTGGTTTCCTTTTGACCACAAATAAGCTATACTCCTTTTTCATTATTACTCGGAAGGTGACAAAATCACCCGCCGTATTTTTTTTCAAATTCCAACCTCACGAAAAATAGAATTTCACACACCAAGCTACCAAATTTTCAACAAGGAATTTTAAGTGAAAAAACTCTATCCCTTACAAAAGAAATCTCAATGCAACAAATTTCATACTATAGAATCGCCCCTATTTTCACTCTCCACTACAAAGAAACTAAATAGTCTGAGATCTCAAATCATTTTTAAGACTTTAACGTGTGTTTGGGAAAGGGTAGGATATCATATAGGACAATATGGATACACCATTTCTATTACATAGACATCACATTTTTTAATCTTCCCTTTTTACTATTGGCCACTCTTCTTTGTTTTCTCTCTTTTATCATGCCTACTTTTTTGCTTCCTTTGTTTACCCATTTCTTTTGTCTCTTTTTCTTGCAATCATCATGAAATTCATTTCTTTATTCAGTCCTTTCTTTTTCTATTCCTTTATTTTCACACATAGGCACATTCGGTATTTTACTAACACTTTGTGGCATCAAACATCCCTCCATCAACCTTTGCCACCCCTAACATAGGCTTTTAGCCTCAAGTTACATTTCAAAATTCAAGGAAGGTTTGGTTCAAAAAAAGGACAAAAAAATTGATTATGAGTTGTAATGAGTTTACCAAAGAAATGTCCAAAGACTCAAAGTGGGTACTAGAGATTTTAGTTATGCATAGGTAGGCATTTTAGGCTTGAATAGGTTCCCAAAATTACAAAGGTGGCCTAAGATCATTTCTTTAACCACATCAAAATTAGTTTTGAAAGACTAATAGGGAAAGTTCTAGATAACACAAATGCACAGGATAAGAATAACAAAATATCACCACTCATGGCTTGCAAAATACGCCCAGGGGGCTCAAATGTCCCTCCCGCGGGAGACAAAATGGGAATATCTATTTTTATTCATACATAAAAATTAATGAATCCATAAAAAGAGAAAAAGTTTTTTTACAACATTGCTTATGTCCATAACCTTGATTTTTCAAAAATTTTTGCCACAAGGGGTTCTTCATTTTGCATTACCCTCTCACACAGTTTGTTAAACTATGGCTACAACCAAAGCCTTAGTCTCATATTTAGTCTCAACATGGGATAACTACCCATATGGCTACTCATACTTTGCCAATGGTGTACAAAGTGACCCCAACTTTACAATATACAATGCCATAGGTAATCAAAATTACCTTGTATTTTTGACATCTATGCTATTGGTACTCAGACTTCCCCTTCACCTATGACTCAAAACACAAACATGACGCTTTACCCTTAAGAAGGTTGTCACTCAATCCATCATAGGGTAAAACTTGTCAAGCATCATTTAAATCAAAATAAAAGTTAAGGTAAAAGGAGGAAAACAAAAACTAAAATAAAAAAATGATAATCCATAGAATGTGGGCACTAATTGGGTGCCCAAAATATAGCATTTCAAAAATAAAATTAAAACAATATCCAAAGAATCATCCCAAAACAATCACAAACATTAATATCTGACCAAAAACACCAAAATAATACAAATTTGGGGGCATCCCCAACTAAAAGATTGTTGTGTCCATACTGCAGATGCAAAAATGTAAGAGTACGACGGTCTCATTAAATAGGTATCAAGATCCATCTTCTCCTACTGACTCGTTATCATAACCACCAGCATCATCAGCCGACCACTCTACAGGTGCCTCATTCTCACTAGCTAATCTTACTGAAGGTACTATATGGTTACATTTGAGTACCTTAAAGATACTCTTTACCCCTTTCCACAGCTTTGTGAAGAATTTGTCTCTTTTCTTTTTTCTCTTCACTATCTTCTCATGTGAAACCTTGAGGTCCTTATGAGAGTCATCTACGGTCGAATAGGCGTTCTCTAGACTAGCTACTAGGGCACTCTCTTCTGCTACTCCATCATGTACTTCTCATAATTAGACTATGCTATATATGAATGACGAGTAGTGTAAGGCATTTTCAGTTCCTAAGGTAGTTTGGATAATAGTTCTCTCACCCCCTACATCTAAATAAGATATCATCAAAACCAGTGGTTGATGAGGGTTTGCAAAAATGTGTGGCCTCCTGGACTAATTTTATTGTGTCCATGTTCCTCTTCTTACTCTGACCTAGGGCATCCTTACCTTTGAATTTGAGAGGGCAGATAAGAGAACCAGGATGTACCTAAGTATCTACAGCATACTTTTACACTTCTGCCCTCTTAGAAAGCTTAGTGATAAGTGAAGGGAAAAGAAGATATGTACCTCTCTAATTTTGTAAATACATCCACTCTAAATGAATAATCTCCACCACATTAAGAGTGATGCCAAATAGGATGTAAGCCACCATCCGAGCTCCCAAATCTGTAACAATGGTCATATGGGTGCATGGCAATACTCGACTGCATATGATGTTCAACTAAATCCTAGCTTTTGCTATGAAAACCTTTATTAAAATATCTCTTTTGGTGATTGACTAGGGTACTACATTTCTAGGACATCAGATTTCAGCCATCCAGGTCCTTGGATCACATGCCTTAGCATATAATTGCCCCACGTTCGCTTTTGGGAGTACATAGACTGTATTACCATTACATTGTTCATGAGAGACACTATGTTGAGGTTTACATAGAAGTCACGTACCCACTACTCATTAGCATATTAGGGTTTGAGGGCAAAGCACATCCTACTAGTTGTAGTCAGTCTGGCATAGAATTCTAGGATTTTCTTCTCCACCTTATCCAAGATAATACCTCTTTCAGGGAGTATCTTTTCCCTATGTAAATCCTTATAAAAAAGGTATTGGAATGGTGTGGCCATGAATCTAGTGTTGAATTAATCACCCATTTATTGAGGATAAAAACCTATAAGCAATGTAAATCAGACCAATATTAGTATATTTGTACCCAAAATATGCTAAATCATATAGACAAGCTCAAGTGGTAGTGTTATGAAAGGTTTTGAGGGCAGCAAAGGATGTGCAAAGAATTTAATGTTCGCCACAAACTATCCTCAGGTATGGAAATCACTGAGATTTGACCGCAACCTCAATGCCACGATCGTAGTCATTGGGACTACGATTGCAGTACCTGAGACAAGACATGCCAGTTTCTGCACTTCAGTCCAAGATCAATTTTAACCTATACTTTTTATTTCTACAAGGAATGACAACATTTTAAATAGTGAATTAAAGTCTAGATAGTGTGATTATAGACACCCCAAAATTTGACGAATTCAAATTAAAATCCTTGGGCAATTAAATCAACGTACATGATCACTTAAACTGCTTCAAACTACAGTGTGGGTACTCAAGACTTCCCCATTAGCGTGTACGCAAACTACAACATCTAACCACAAAAATAATCAGTACTAAACATGTATTAAGAAATAAAAACACAATTTTAGGCCTTTCTCTTATACTATGAGTTCTATCATGCATGGGTTGCCTCCCATCGATAAAAGGATACAGGCTACTTCTTAAGGCATGATGGGTCTCCTCCCATAAAGCACTTAGTTTAACATCGTAGGATGATGCCTCCTCCACTTCTATTTGTTTCTGCACTTAGAAGAGCTAAATTTCCATCCCAACTTTTGCTCAATATGAAATGAGTGACATAGGGACAAAATATTCAGATTTTCCAAGATGAGGCTTGGAAGAGGGGAGGGAATGCCAAGAAATCCTGGATCTCACCATTTTGAAGACTTGAACCTTTTACCCATCTTTGTATTAATATTCTGGAGTAGCTCCTTGGGTAAAAGATTTTACATTGATAGGCAATTCCTTGTACATCAGAAGTTATGGTCCTTGGCCATTGATGGATGGGGATCTATATGCTTCTTTGGAATGTCACATTCTAAAGTATAAGAGTTAGACTCCTTCTTCCCATGATTCACCATTTGTTCAGAGGCATGGATCCATATAATATCCTCTAAGAATAATCTTGAAAAGTGGTTGGACAGGGGTCCAATCCCTAATTCCAAGTTAGTATCCTCTATATCATCTTTACCTCAAAATGAACTAGAGTCATCATAAGTAATATAACTCAATTCTTCGTTAGACTCTACTACCACTTCTTTTAATGTGACTTTTTCTTCCTTATATAACTCGGTTTATTGGGAAGTTACCAAGGATTCTTCGCGACCAAACTCATCATCATAGCCGTTTGTCTCTTCTTAATGGACCTCCTATTGGGAAATGGGCATAGTTGTAATGTTTTCAAGAATTATGTTCTTTCCCAATTCCTTTGCCTTAACATTTACCTATTTGAACACCTCGTAGGATTAATGCAAGTCTTACACATTCTCCCTGGTTATAGTTACCCGATCAAAAATAGGATTGAAACATTGCTCCAAGAACTATGGGTCCTATTTGTTGCACCTCCTTCATCTCATCATAAGACCTATGAATCTCATAAGAAAAACTAGTAAAACGGTTAGTATAATAGGGGAAGGGGGAATTTGGACCATCACTCGAATGTCTATTTTGACCACTATGTAAAAAACACCTATACTCCCTATTGGATTGAGATTGTGAATCCATCTCTCTCCAAGGAGCATATTCATAATCTTTCATGAAGTATGGTAGATCATAATATGGGTATGGTTCATCACGATAGGGTTCTCAACTACCAAAATCATATTTCTAATGAGATGGCAAAGAGAATATAGAGATAAAATAAAGTCTAACTACAAAAAATTCACAAACAAATATGTACAAGCTTGAATTCAAGCAAGTAAATAAAATTTCAAACTAACTTAATACACCAAATTGTACACTGGCAACGACATCATTTTTTTATAATGAATAACTTATACGTCAATTTAAGTACAAGATGATCATCGTCAATATATTTACCCAACGTTGGAGTTGGGGTCGATTCCATGAGGAATAATGTGAATGGCAATCAAGTTACTCTGAAATAATAGATACAATTTAAATCCAAACCAATGTTACAAGAAGATAAAATGAGGGAGATAAGTACCTACACTAATGTTTCTTTTTGGGTTTTTCATGTATAAATTTGAGGCTACAAATAATTAGAGTTTTAACGAGTTTCCACGGATCTTGGGATTATGAACTACTAAGGGTGTGATATATTGGTGCAAGCAATCAAAATCAATTTAGTAAGTTATATATGGGTTGGTTTGGTCATAGATTTTGATGCTAATCTTTCAACAAAACACAACTTTCACCCATTGATTCTTTCGAGTACCTAATAGGTGTGTTCAATATTTGGTAACCACAAACTTAATCTAGGCATCTCTATTTCTAGTATGATACCCATGGTATAGTCAAACTGCACACAAAATTTTCTATCATTTCTTTGGTCTCGATATACCTCTTTCAAGGATGATATGGATTCCTAAACTTCATGTAAAACCCTTCTTTCAAAGATGTCTCTAGTGTTTCTAGAGAATGGAGATTTCATTCGTAATACCCATGTGGGTATTTGGGGCTTTCAATGATCAAACCCCAATCAAGTTAGCATAAAAATGATAAATCTCATAAACATGAACTACTAAATAAAAGCTAATAAATAACAACCCACACACACTTTAAGATAAATAAGCATAGATATACCTGTAATCTCCATTGAAGTAATTTATTGAAGCTTAAGTGAAAGTTACTTCAAACTCGGCACTCCCATAAATCAACAATGAAAGTGAGCTAATCTTCAACTTAGGAAGTCTCCAATCTATTCTTCACCAAAAAATTATGCAATATTTTCTTTTCGTAATATGAAGGCCACGAATTATAGAGCTAAGCCTATAAATTGGGGAAGATGGAATATGGTGGAACTATAATTGGGTTCAAGTCATTTTGTCCATATTGGGATTAGCCACATGCATTTCCATTTTTTCCTTGGGCTGATTTCTTCCATTAAGCCTCTATCATTCGGGTCTGGCTACAACCATGGTTCTGCAACCGTGGGTAACTCCCGTGATCATGAGTGGATGACTTTTGCTTGACTAACACAATTATGGTCAGCATACCGGGACCGTGGTACTTTAGTCCTTGTTGCTCCAAGTCTTCATCTATACTTTTCTTGCTCTCTTTTGACCATTATCATCTCCGACCGACATCTTTTAATCTTCTCAACTCTATGATCACAAAGAGTGGGTTTAGTGCATTTTATCACCAATATGTCTCATTAATTCATTCAAAATAAGGTAATGTGTACAAATGTTTAGTGATAAATTGTGGTAAAATCATCACTCATCAATCAACTTAAATTCTATAACCAAAAATAATGATCAAGGAAAGCTACTGACCTCAACCAAAATTTGCATTTACTGAACTTAGCAAATAAATGGTGATCCACAAGGGTCTGTAACACAATCCTCAGGAGGTCTGTGTTATCACTTTCACTACGAGGATAGACAAGGATGTCATTTATGAAGACTATGACAAACATGTCCAAACACTGCTTGAACACCCTGTTCATCAAGTCCATAAAATTTGTAGAAGCATTCGTTAATCTAAAAAACATAGCTAAAATTTTGAACTGACCATACCAAGTTCTGAAGGCTATCTTTGGAATGACATATTTTCTAACTCTAAGTTGATAATAGATGGATCTAAGGTCTATCTTAGAGAAAAAGTTTTCACCCTAAATTTTGTCAAATAATGTATCAATCTTGGGGAGAGGATACTTATTCTTTATTGTAACTTTATTCATCTGACTATAGTCAATGCATATTCTGAGTGAATCATGTTTTTTGCGCATGAAGAAAATTGGAGCACACTACAAAGAAATACTACGGTTGATGAAACCCTTATCTAAGAGATATTTCAAATGTTCCTTCAATTCCTTAAGCTCATATAGAGCAATTTTATAAGGTGGGAGTGAGATAAGCTAGGTATCTGGGAGGAGATCTATTTTAAATTCAATTTCCCTTTTAGGAGGAACTCAGGTAAGATCTTTATAGAATACTTCTAGAAACTCATTCACTACTGTAACAGACTTAAGATTCAAAGTTTCAAAATTTATTTCCTTGACTATGATGTATGGTAAATACAACCATGGGATATGATTTTTCTTGCCTTAAGATAGGAGGTAAACTGACCTATAGCCATTGAGTTACTACCTCTCAATGCTATAACAATGTTATTAGGGAATTGAAACTAGACAAATCTATTTCTAGAATCAAATAAGGCATAGCAAGAGTGGAGCCAATCCATGCCAAGAATGATGACAAAATATGTTATCTCTAATTTTACTAGGTCTAAAGTGGTAACTTTTTGAGATACTAGGACAGGGAATTTTTTGTATATTTGTCTGGTTGTAATAGAACTATCGACTAGATTTGACACTAAGAAGGGTTAAGAAGGGTTTTGATAAGGTTTTAGGACTGACTCTAATGCTAACTACTATCTAGGGAGTCAAAGAAGACTTGTAACGTACCTGTAACCATATCAGGAGAACACTCCTGGATCGTGATGAGTCTAGAGAGCATAAAGTCAGTTCAGACATTTCCCACTTATAGCACTTGAGGTGGCACCCTATTGATTCGAATGACCTACTGGAGTTGAATGATTTTCCTGGACTTGTGAACGGTTATTCCTTCCCTTCCACATACCCGCTAGGATGTCCCTCACCTTGTGGCCTATCTTACCATACCCAAAACATACATCACTTCCTGCCCTAAACTCACTCTTTTGGATCTTACCATATCTCTAGAAAACCAGGTTGGTGCAACCCCTATTCATGCTACCCTCAAACTTAGAGCCTTGCACCCTATCCCGATTCTCCTACCTGAACTTAGGTTTTGGTTCACTAATTGAGATGGGGCTGGAATTGAAAATTTTTAGTAGAACTGAGAATGATTTACACCATCAAACCTTTACTGCAAATAATTAAAGTTACCAGTTCTGGTCCTCTTATTTTTTCTTTGATCTTCTCCTCCTCAATCTGCAAAGTATAAACCATCAACCTAGAAAGGTCCATCTTCTTAATCAACTTAGTTGTTATACACTCCTAAACTACATCAGCTAATGCACCAGGCATAAATTTACTCATTCAGGCCCTAGAATTAGCCACCATAGTTGGAGAATACCTTGCCAACTAAGTAAACTTGATTGAGTGCTCTTTCACACTCATGTTATCCTGGATTAGATTTATAAACTACTATACCTATGCCTCCTTAAACTCGAGCTGGAACAATCTATCTAAGAAGGTCATAGAAAACCTATCCCACTCTATAGGCCTTGTCACAGTACCTCTATCCTCCTTCAACTTCTTGAATCAAGTATAACCCACTTCTTATAATTGGTAAGTAGATAAGTCAGCACTCTTACTAGCATTAACACCCTTGATATCTATTACTTTCCATACATAATTAAGAAACATTGGAGGATACTCCTCAAACTTGGATTAGAGAACAATAGAGGATGTAATCGAGTGAAGTCTCGAATCGTAGATGTTGCCATGCTCACTATTGGATTGGATGGGGAAATAACCTATAAGTTATTATGAGAAGAGATAGTCTGGGTCACTCCTTGTAATTATCAAGTAGCTAAGTTAGAACTCTCATTGGAATTAACACCCATGATATCTATTACTTTCTACACACATCAAGAAACTCTAGTGGATACTCCTAAGAGTTGGATCTAGATAACAATGAAGGATTCATCCAAGTGAGGTCTCAGATCGTAGTTGCGGCCATCCTTACTACTTGATCGGCTAGGGAAAAAACCAACTATTTATTCTGAGCAGCCTTAGAGTAGGCCAAAACTATGAAAGTAGTCCTGAATTCAACATGAGAAATATGTTCATTCAAATGGTCTTCATGAATAGGTGGTGGTACGGGCTGATCCCCATTACTTCTTCTATTATTTATTCTAGGACTCAATTTCTGTAAATGGATGAAAAACAAGTTAGAAAAAGGAATTCAATAGAGTTCACACTCTTTTGTATGACATGAGTACTGAAAGAAAGGAAACTTTCCTAAAACATCTCATAGCCTCTTGCCCATAAGTGTGGCTTGCTTCACACCCATGTATAAGACTCTAATCAGTATGGATTTCAGATATCCTAGGACACTTTAAAAGTCTTAAGATCTGATATCATGTTTTTCATGAATTGAGACTACCCCTAGTCGTGACACGAATCTTAAGGACAGAAATGATCCAAAGCTAACCCATGATCTTACACATGCAGTAAAAACTAAAAAATTGTAATAAGATACTGACAGTGACCAAGAGTACATGCAACTGTAAGTGGTATACCAAGTAATATAGTGGCCTTCAAGAAAGCAAAATATCATTTCCACAAGGACTTTTTCTAAAAACTATTTAATTTTAGTTCACAATTCAGATTCAATTGATGAAAGTATAACCAAAAGAGAATTTTGAATATTTCATCTAATTCTGTGATGCTACTTGAAATTAGATCAAAAATATTGGCTAAGTGTTCAACATCTAACTTTTTATTCCATGCTTATGACATTATTTTGCCTTCCCTTCCAAGCTTTTGGTGTTGTCTTACCTTTAATTTCCAGCTTTTACAACATCCATATATCACCATAATCAACTCTACAAGAATCCTACATAGTCAAACACCATGTATTTAAGCTCCATGCAACACAATATCGAGAATTACAAGCTACAAACTCAAGTGTAGCACTAGTATCGACCATTTTACCCTATAAAGTATTATTGACTCGTTAATCATTTTAATTGATTTTTGCACACTCTAAACAAGTTTTCCCCATAATATTACAAATTCAAACCATAAGGAACTCACTTAAAACACTAGAATCCACCGAGACAATCCAGAACGACACTAGCTCAAGCTAGTAGCACTAGTTTTCTCATATAAACATCAATTGAACAATTTAAACCAACACTTCTGAGGAAAAACTTGTAACCATTGTAAACATGTCCTTGAACACTTATATGCTTATTTGTATCACCATCACACATCAAGCACATGAATTATCCACAAACAAGGCTAAATAGGCTAGAATAGAAACATTAGAGTGTATAAATACACTCAACATCAGATACTACATTGAACTCATTCATAAAAATATCTATACATTAAAACAATAACAAAAATTCTTAATAGTCATTACTGAAAACATACTAACTGTCTGACTATCTGAAAGCCTCTAAACATGATGAGTTATTAGAATAGGTCCCCAACTAATTATGACTACTGAAATAACATAAAAAAGGTACTAGAAAGAATAATAATTAATATGGCTAGTCCATGACTGATGTGGACTCACCAAAGATACAGTTGAGTGATACAGAGATAGACTACGTGCGATCTGCTAATTGAGCATCTGAACCTATATTATAAAATCAATATAGTAGAAAATAGAGTATGTGGTCAGCACTTTGAATTTATTTGTATGTGAGATGGGAATAAATGAAATATATATAAGTAATAAGCGTAACTGCATAAACATTAAAACAAATGATAGATCAATCATAAATATGTAATAAAATAACTTGTAAGACTGAATAACAGAATAACTCATAAATTGAACATTTCATCATGAAAACATGAGCTACTATAATTAGAATACAAAACTAAAACTATGGGATCTAACTATAAACGACATGCCCTAATCTGAGCTAATTATGTTCCAACGTGTAACCCAATTTTGAAGAGTATAAATACCTTACCACAGGTACTGACACTGTCAGTAAGGATACACAAGGTTAATGTCCTGAAAGATGAGGGATGATTCCTTTAATGATGGGGGAACTATCATAATCTTCAATGGAACCATAGGTTTAGAACTTAGGGACTGCTAGCAATAACTCATACCTAACTGACGGGCGAGCCGCCCTCCTTGTGGTCACTCAGTGCTAAGCGTTACTGCCAACTAATTTACACTGGTATTATTATTTGCTTAACATGATTTGGTATTATTAAGTTCTCATTATTATATTATTCTAATTTGAAGGGTACAATCCTAATCTGAATAACTCATATACTGATAATATGGATAAACATTATTTTCTTTGGTATCGAGTGTTCATAACCCACTAGAATAAGTTGACATAACTAATCATAATGATGGTGAGTAAATCATGAGATGTATAATTCATAAATTGATAATTAACATGGTTCCCACAAAAGATGATATGGGTGACTGGGATTATAAAGAACGTAAGACCATTATTCACATAGGGACACAGATTGTCATTGTTTGTATTCAATACTATTAATAGAAAATAGAGTAAATTCATACTTGACATTGAAGTTTCATAAAGGGAGAGGAAAGGGTTTATACTTGTAAAGTAAGGGATTCTTGGGACTCAATGGGTTGCAGAAGCCCATTGATGAATTTCCCACATACGTGAGATACCTAAGTTCTTTAAGAAACTTGAAAGTGAGACCATAGAAGGGTGAATTTCGTGAAGAAACCCATTTCTTTTTGTTGTTGAATGTGAGAAAGGATTAAATATTGTCAACTAAATGAAAAAGGGAAAATAATTTCTCTTTTAATATTGTAAGTCATGGATTGAGTGTTTAAGGAGGAGAAAGGATCAAAAATCCCTTCACAACTTAATGAAGGCAACCCAACTTTACAATGCAATATGACATGGTGCATATTGCAGAGGCTAACCTTCATGACATGCAATGTATTTTGGAGGCTAACCTCTATGACACACTATATATAACAAAGTTACACCTCTGTGGCATGTTGAAAATATAGAGACATACTTCCTCTGTGGTCTAAAATTACCCCAAACATCTTCCAAGAATTCAAAAACTCTCTTGGATTACCCTTTTAACATTCCTAAACATATTTTAACTCATAAATCTATGTTTCAAACATGGGAAGGCCAAAAATAAAATTTTAAAACTGTTGGGGTGTTAAAATGGTCATGTCACTTGTACTTAGTGTGAAATAATTAATTTGGTCCCTTTAAATATTCCACGTATAGAGAGAAATTTTCTAGGATCTTCTGGGCTATTACACATTGGTGGAGAGGCTATATTGATTCCAGGCCAGCTGGATTCCCCCATTGACCTAGACTTATTTCTTTAAGGTTTTTTGGGATAAGTATATGCCTCGTAGCGTTAAAGATCATATGGGATATTAATGCTTAAGATTAGAGTACAGTTATATGACTCTCTTAGAGTATGAGGCCTGATTTTATAAGTTAGCTAACATGCTGCAACTATTTCGTGGATCGAGTGTAAGCAAATTTTGTATTTTAATTGGGACTGAGACTTTCTCTGGGAATGGGTACATAGAGATTTGTTGCTATTAAAAGATCTTTTATTGAGGTCTCTTATTATGCTTTGACCATAGAAAAATGAAATGAGGCCTAAGGGGGCAATGATAAGGAACACATTTTCAGTGTAGTTTCAGTAGGAACTAGAGTGGCTCATAGTTAAGATAAAGAGGTTCTTACAGTACGTACCTTCCACACTAGTCTTATAAATGTTAAGGTCAGTCTAGTAGGACCATTCATATTTCACTTTATCTTACTGATGGGATTAGCCTATCTATAGTAATCATCATGGCTAAAGTAGTGGCCAACCTTCAATACAGAAATATTATAGGTTTTTTAGCCGGGGTATATATTTTGGGATAGAAGGATCTTATGGATAGGGTTCAACATCAGGGGCATTGTATGATTATGAGGCTTTCAACTATTTTTATAGAGTGTGTCCGAAAAGAGGTAGACGTTGTACCCACAGTGCATAGTATTCAACTTATTAAGGAAGTTCTACCCTTATATAGAGGTGGTATATAGGATTAGTGAGATAGTATTTATGGATCTCAGGAGGTCCTCAAGAAGGTGGGATAGATATTCAGTCAGGCCCTCATCTATGAGGCGAGCGACATTAATGATATGTTATACCTACTAAGTATAAGTTAAAGTCTTTGGATTCTTATATTACAGGTATGATCTCAGTGTTCCATTAGTCATTTTTTACTTTATTTTAATTAGGATTCACTTATTCATATGTGCCTACTTGTTATGTATCATAGTTAGAGTTGTCTTTGGCTTCTTTATCTATTACATTATATTCTATTCTCGTGGGAGATTCTTTAGTAGTGGATCAAGTTTATACATAAAGTATTCAGACCATTTAAGATTTTGATACTCAGGATAATCTTATTGTATTAGATACGATGGATGTTGATATTATTCTGGGCATCCCTCTATCATGTGGGCTTGGATAATTTTTCCAAAATTTTTACCTTAGTCATGTCCGACATACATTGGTTGTGTGGTAGGGATCTATTAGCTGGATGATGATGAGGATTATTTCTTATGTTTGGTCTAGAATACTTATATTAAGGGGTTGCGACTCTTATCTTGTTTATATTCATAATGTTAGTGCAAAGAGTCCTTACTTGATTCTATTTCTATAGTCCATGATTTTCCTTATGTCTTTCCTACCAATCTACCTAGTTTTTCTCTTGAGCATGATATTAAGCATGTTACTGCTCTTGAGCCAAGCACCCAACCTATTTCTATAGTACCATACTATATGTCTCTTATCAATCTTAAGAAGTTAAATTCTCTACTTTATGATCTTCTAAGTAATGGCTTTATTTGGGAGAGTATGTCGACTAAGGTTACTTCTGTCTTGTTCATGAAGAAAATTTATGGTTCCTTGTATGTGTGTATTGATTATAGGCAATTGAATAACGTGATAGTGAAGAATAGGTATCCTATGCCGCACACTGATAACTTATTTCACCAGCTTCAAGGAGCAAGGTTGCTCTCTAAGATTAACTTAAGGTTTGATTACCATTAGTTGAGGATTTAGGATGAGGACATTCCAAATACAACCTTTAGGACTCGTTATAGCCATTATGAGTTACTAGTGAAGTCTTTCAAGTTGACCAATGCCCTAGATGTGTTCAAGGATTTGATGAACTTAATATTTAGACCTTACTTAGACTCCATCGTGATTATGTTCATTGATGACATTCTTATGTATTTGAGGAATAGGAAGGATCATATAAAGTATTTGAGGATTATCCAAACAATGAGAGATCATAGAATTTTTTCCAAATTCTTAGAGTTTGAGTTTTGGCTCGAGTTTATTACTTTTCTAGGATATATGGTGTCAAAGTATGGGATTATGGTGGATTTAATAAAAATTAAGGTGTTTCGTGATTAAGTTAAAACTATACCTCTATCTGACGTTCGTAGCTTTATTATCTTGGTAGGTTACTATTGGTGGTTTGTTAAGGATATTCATACTCTTGCAGCATCGATGACCAGATTGACTCAGAAGAAGGTTCCTTTCTAATGGTTGAAGGCGTGCGAGATGAGATTTCAAAATCGCAAGGGATTTCTCACTTCAGATCCCATATTGTCTCTTTCTGTTAAGGGTGAAGGATTGATGTGCTATGGATTCATAGAACTTTTGACACTTAAAATAATGAAAATAGGAAAGTTACTTAGGTAATTTTGTTAGAGGTGATTGTTTTTTGTGTTAAGTTTTGCAGGAAATCAGGTTTTGGGTCTATTCTAGAAGAAATGAGTGAAAATTGAAATTTTAGTCCATAAAAGTGGTCACCTATGGATTTTTTATGCTACCTAAGACCCATAGGTGTCAGAAATTGAGATCCAGAGACTTAAAATTGCAAAAAAGAAGACTCTATCAGTTATCAATGGAACCTACAAGGTGTAGGTACCACCTAAGGTTTGTAGGTGATAGAGTAGGTTCCATAAAAAGAAAAGTTCAGGAGCTTTTGAAGGAAGAGGGCCACCTACATGGACCACCTACGGACCGTAGATACCATATATGGCTCATAGGTGGCACAGTAAATGGCCATAAACCTTGATTTCCTTCTTTTTTTATTTGAGTTTCTTCTTAGGGTTTTGTTATGACCTATATATATTCTTTTTATGCTTTTTAGTTAGTTGACGCACACTATATACTCACAAACATATATTTGGTTCAAGGATTCCATTTTGATCCTGGGATTGCTTAGTATTGATTTTGGTATTTTATTCATCTAAAGACTTTGGGTTTTATTCGATGATTACTGTGATATTGTTTGAATGTCTTCAATTATGAATTCCTTTGATTGCAGTGCAATCATGAGCGTCTAATTCCCTTATCTAGGGTTGTAGGAACCCGTGATAAATAACAAAGTAGGGGAAGTGTTAACTTCTAGATAGTTGTTAATTCATGGATTGTTGTTTTCTTCTTACTTATTGCTTTCTTAATGGTTGAAAACATTATGCTCCATCCTGTATTCACAACCAACCCAAAAGAAAGGTAAGATTGGGGAAAGGAGATCACAAACAGTTATTTGGGGTTAATTGCTGAAAAAAACTTACTTGCATTAACTGTATAAGATTATTAACATACATCTAATTAACTTGAGACAGAGAGGAGATAGTTGAAACTGGAGTCTAATGTAAGGGTTAGTAAGTTGACTCTGACATCGAGACTTGATGAGTGACATCATCAAAGTATGTTGAGAGGTGATTGGTCATACGTAACTTACTAGATTCTGCATGTGCAGTGGTTTAATAATTGGATTGATCACGAAAAGCATACTAAGCTAGAAGCCAATGGGAACATAATCCTAGTGTTCATTTATGATAGTTTACAATAAAAGATGTCAAGTTCAATTAATTTTTCAATATTACTACTTTAAATCTGCCATTTACTTTCATATTTCCTGTTGATTCCTACAAACTAGAGAAACAAGTCTATGTATTCCCTGTGGGTTCAAATCCACTGCATTTTGGTTACTGTAAGTGATAGTGACAACTTTATGTTTAATTGGAGGTGTAGTTTTGGCGTTGATCAAAATTTTGGTGAATTGTTGGGGAATACGGTGTTGACTTGTTGACTGAAGTTGCTAAAGTTTTTTAGTTTTCCTTTTCTATTACTAGTTGGGTGCATATCGATGTAAACTTAACACATAGAGTCAAGGCAATCCCTTACACCCATTGAATCCTAACCTAAAGAGAATCTTATAGACTAATCGTACGATGAAGGAACTAATACATGTAGACCATCTTGATGAGGTTTGGGATGATCCTAATGAAGTGCCTCCCCCTACAACATGTGATCCTTAAGACATTATTGATTGGATAATAGAGCAGTTTTTGAAAGATGCAGTTGCTCATTGAAGAAGGGACGAAGAGGTCAGGCTAGCTCCACTGGTAGGGCTAGCCAGGCCATGATTAGCAATTGAACATTGAGTAACACTCGAAGTTAATTGAGATAGAGTTAAAGGTGGTTAAGATCAAGTTATCCAAACATACCAGTATTTCTAGCCATACAATGATGAAGATGATATGGGATACGATGAGCTGACAGAAATATAAGCTATAATTCCTCCTAGACTATCCCCTAATTTGAAATCTTTCATTACTAGTGCCATGATCCAGCTTTTGAACTTGAAGGGTATGTTTTTGCACTAGACTAAAGATGACACAAAAATGCATCTTTCAAACTTTGTTGGGATCTGCACTTTTTATACAATTTTAGGGATAGATCAAGATGCACCCAAATTAAGGTTGATCCATTTTTTGTTGACTCAAGATGCTTCTTCGTTGTCGGGGGAACATCCTAGAGGATCAATTACCACTTGGAATGAGTTCCATAGGAAATTCTTAAACTATTTCTTTCCTCCGACCAGAATATTGTTGTTAAAAGACACGATATACAACTTCAAGCAACTACATTCTGAGTCGATCTACGAGGCTTGGTTCTAGTTTAACAAAAAGTTGATCATAGTACCCCATCATTGTATTTTAGGGATGAGCTTGTTGGGAGATATTTCATAGAGCTCTGAACATGAGTTCTTGAACTATGGTAGACACAATCACTAGAGGAGCATTTATGAGGTTACATTGGGATGTTGCTTCTGAGGTTTTAGACCAGATCTAGCTCACGAACTGAGCATGTCATACTCGAGAGGATGAGAGAGGTGCTGGCACTTATGCCATAAGAGCTTCTGGTGATATAAAGTAGTTGATGATTCTACAGTGCAAGAAATATGTAGTAGAGGATTGATATTGGGTTGTTGACTAAGTAGTTCACATTTGTGAATTCCACGAAGGTAAATTTGGTAGGTTTATAGAGTTCAGCCTCTAGAGCATATGACTCTGACTTGGAAGAGGAGGCTTAGTTTCTTCATCAAGAATCGATGCTTTTTTTAGCCAAAGTACAAGGAAACCAAGGTCACAACTAGTATGGATATAGATAAAAAGGTCACAGTAGGTAGCATGATGATTATAGGAGAATAAAGGGTGACTCTAAGGAGAAGAGATATAGATATTTTCTGTTAGGCAACGATGATACTAAATCGAGAATGGAGGCATTATTGTCCAAATTGGTGAAAGTTCAAGAAAATTAGGACACATGACTTAAGGAGATTAAAGATGATATCACAAGTATGAACCATAAGGTTGAGTTTCATGCCACTGCAATCACACTGTTAGAGCAACCGTTTTGGCAGATGTCAACTATGTTGAATCAAAGGCAGCCGAGTACCCTTCCTAGCAACATGGTTCAGAATCCAAACATTGGTAATTATCTATCTATCTCCACTTTGAGTGGTGCTTCTACTGTTGATCTTCTTGTGCCTACTATTAAGGATTCAAGGAATGATAGTGCTATGATGGATGAGATAGTTGAGGTAGAGTTAGAGAAATCAACAAGTATTGATGGTGAGAGAATGATAACTTTTAGGTCAAGGTCGACGAGCCCAATGATAATGTACACTATTGTATTGTGATTTCTTCTTTACCTATAGTGTAGAAGAAGGACCCTGGAGCATTTACTATTTTTTGTTCTACTAGGACCTTCAATGTTTGACAATCCTTGTATAACCTGGGAGATAAGTATAATTTATTAACACTAGTTATATATAAGTTGTTGGGGATAGGGGTACTCAAGCTTACATCCATAAAGTTGTTAATAGCTGATTCATGTGTGACGAAATCGATGGGTGTATTGTGTGATGTAGTAGTAAGGGTGTCATCCTTTATTTTCCCAGATGATTTCATGCTTCTTGACTATGAGGTGGACTTTCAAGCCCCTATTGTATTTGGTATACCCTTCTTAGCCATGGGTAGTGCTTTGATTGATATGGATTTGGAGTAGATAACAATTAGAATGAATGATTAGTATGTAGCTTTAGATATATGTCAGTTAGTGCAGTAGCCAAATAATTTGGGGTAGTGCCGGTGATAGACACAATTGACGATTATGTTGATACAGGGATTATACCCATTGAAGGGAGACTTGGGGTCAGAGCATTAGAAGTGATAATAAATTTTTTTGAAAGAGATGGCATTGAAGAATATGATGAGATTGTTAACTCATTGCATGGTAGATATTTTTTGCAATTATGTTCCTAAAAAGAGAGTTCTTGATCTAAAATATAGAACGACAATTCTTGTGAAACATTCCATTGCGAAGCCACTAGTTTTTTGATTGATGGACCTCTCATCTCACATTCAGTGAGCATTCTTGGGGGATAATAGTGCCTTATAGGTGATTATTGTTGCATATTTTTTAGAGTCATAGGTTGAAGCATTGACATCCATATTATAGTGGTTTGAAAGAGACATTGGTGGACTATAGCATATATTATGGGGATTTTACAAGTTCTTTGTACTAAAAAAACATAGCTTGAGCTTGAATATGTTTCCTACATAAAGCATCAGTGTAGGTTTAACCCTCCTATGTAAAAGGTTAGGAAGAAGGAAATTATTAAGTTGTTAGATATTGGAGTGTTTTACCCCATTACAAATAGCATATGGGTTAGCTCGATTAAATGCGTGCCGAAGAAGGGTGGAATAATAGTAGTTCCCAATGAAGAATATATTTGTGCCTCTGAGACCTATGGCCAGTTGGAAAGTTTTCATAGATTATAGGAAGTTGAATACTTAGACTCAGAAGGACTATTTCATTGTTTCTTTCATGGATCAGATGCTTGATAAACTAACAGTCTGGGGTTGGTATTGGTTTCTTGATGAATTCTTGGGATAAAATCAAATCACTATTGCTCCTGAGGTGTAAGAAAAGATGACTTTCACTGCCTCTATAGGACTTTTGCATTAGAAAGATATCATTCAAACAAAGGCCTAGAAGTGATGGACATCCCGAACCATGAAGGCCCGGAATGCCCTTCTCTGTCTGGTAATCATACACAACATTTATATAATAAAAGAAGATATGAAAACATAATCTTCTACGGAAACATGGTCAATTCTTTATTCAACATAATTATGGAAACTGTAAATCGGCTATATCTAAATAACATCTGACTCAGTCTGCAAAATCTCTACTACATTAAAATCTGACAACACACTCAAATTGGGACAAGGCCCCCTGTAGACCAAAACTGAATTAAGTGACAAAATCTGAAAAGACAGGACTTCTGGAATAGAGAAGGCTCACCACTGCATAATCTGATAAGCTGTCTGAATTATCTACTGCTTATCTGGACCTCTAGACTATGTCTTAAAACCTGAGAGGTAGGGGGGAGGGGTGTCAATACAGTGTTTGGTACACAGAGAATATCCAAAATAATCATTTATAAATCAACATATATGAGAGAAATTTAAAATAGTTCATAAGTATATCATATAGTAAAAATTCACATGGGCATTTTAAAGACTCTGTAAAAATCACCTTAACTCTGAGAAATCTGTACTTAGTGGTATTGGTATACCCTACAGCTCTGAAAAATTCCATGGGCTATATGGAAAATGCCATTAACTCGGTAGTGAATCCCCCAACCCAACTGTACCGCAAGGGTCGGACTCTCTTAATCTACTACGCCACACGACCGTCGCCAGCGTACAATAATAATCTACCCGTATTGGAAAATATGATTTTAGGCTAAGTGTTGCTTGAAATCGTGCCTTTTTCCGGTAACCACCTAAACCTAGTTAAGACCCTTTTTTAATAACTCTATCAAAACATGCAGTCTCTGAAAACATACTCTGTTATGGCATAAATACATATGGTATCATCATACCATTGATTTGCAAGTCACATCTCTGAGACATTATTAGTCTATCATAAATCTCTATTTTAAAAACACAAGTTTTGGGACCACTGTTTCAATAATTCAATTCAAAGAAACTCTTTCTCAAACCTAATGTAATCACATGCAAGGAACTCATCTTTGTCAAGCATTTCAATAGTACAAGGTGGTCATGACAAAGTTCTCCATGATCTTAAATCTCAAATTTCATATATATATATATATATATATATATATGTATACATGTCAATCAATTGAGGGAATAGGACCACCAGTTCAAAACAATAGTAACATTAATACATTCGGAGTATGTAATTTAGAACATAGATTCTAAAACCACTTAGAAATTCATGCATAAAAATCTAAAAATCATGCTCTAATGGTTTTAAGACTATGTAGTTCTTAAGATAAAACCCGCGTATCTCAATTACAAAGAATAATGAATGATCCTTGAAGCCTACGGTTTGAGGATTCCAAATCTTTAGTCAATTTTGAAAACCCACAGTTGAATCTTGAGTTTCTTGGAGGAGAAGTATATGAACTAGGGTTTTTATATTGAGGAAAATCTTGAGAATGTCATATATTCATCTTGTAGAGGTCTTAATCTACTATTTGGATGTTTTAAGAGTCTTGTAAAAACTCCAAATTACCCTTGTTAACTTCTGAACAAAGCTGGAAGAATTAAACTGGGAACCCAATTTTATAGGCCATCGCGACGCGCCATTATCGCGGTGGCTCTCTGGAAATGAATGAACTGGAAATTCGGATTCTTCGCGACGCGCACCTATTGTGAGGTCCTACTGGAATTTGACAATTTCTAATTAAATCCTCTCCGCAATATGCTAAACACCAGAATGATGATATTTTACGACTAGCACATAAAATAACCATAACTTCTTCAGCGAGTATCCGTTTTACGACTAGAAGTCAATGGTTGATATTTTAGGGACAAAATTTTGTTAAGAAAAACTTTGGAGCATTACAATATACCCCCTTGGGAACATTCTCCCCCGAATGTTGACGCGGGATACAGACAAGTATAATGTCAAGCTTACTAAGGCATTGAAAGAATAAGGCAAGGATTATCTCTTTGTTCCTCTATCTTCTAACTTGGCAATCAAAAATCTCTACAGGCTCTTCTTCATGGGATAAGGAGTGTCACTTTGTTCTCTTCAACTGGCAATACTAGTGAATGGTATCCGATATACTTCTTCAACAGAGATATATGAAATATCAAATGAACTGAACCTAAACTAATTGGCTATTATAACTTATACAAAACATGACTTATCCTTCTCACAATTTGATATGGTCCTGTATAGCGAGGACTCAGCTTAACTTTGTTTCCGAACCTCATTACTCCCTTCATGGGAGAAACCTTGAGAAATACCCAATCTCTAACCTCAAACTCTAGATCTCTACTCCTAACATTGGCGTAGGAATTCTTATTACTCTGAGCTATCTTAAGCAGTTCTCTAATGACTTTTACATCCTCTATTGCTTGATAAATAAGATCAGGCACAAATATCTGCGTCTCATCTACTTTATACCACCCTATTGGTGACCTACATCTTTTCCCATACAATGCCTCAAATGGTGCCATCTTAGTACTAGAATGGAAACTAATATTATATATGAACTCTATCAATGGAAAGTGCTCTACCCAACTACCTTTAGAATCAATCACGCAGGCCTTCAACATATCCTCAAGGGTCTAGATGGTGCACTCAGCTTGCCCATCTGTCTGAGGGTGGAAAGTCATTCTCAAATTCACTTGGGTACCTAATCCTTTTTGAAACGATCTCCAAAACTGAGAAGAAAACTATGTACCTCTGTCAAATATAATGGACACAGGTGACCTATGCAAATGAATTATTTCTTCAATGAACTGCTTAGCATAATCCTCTCCCGAATAATTTCTCCTGACAGGTAGAAAGTAAGATGACTTGGTCAACCTCTGTATAATCACCCAAATAGAATCATATTGGTTTCGGGACTTCATAATGAAGTCCATATTAATTATCTCCTACTTTTACAAAGGCAAAGCTATTTCTTCAGAAGAACCACCAGGCCACAAATGTTCCACTTTAACTTGTTGAAAATTAAAACACTTTGCAACATAGTTAGCCATATAATGCTTCATATTATTCCACCAATAAATGGTTTTCAAATCTTGATACATCTTAGTAGAGCCAGGGTGAACAACATACCTCGACGTTTGAGCTTCATCAAGGATTCTCTTCCTCAGACCATCTACATTTGGCACACACAATCTACCCTGGTATCTCAAAACACCATCACCACCAATTTCAAATGACATTGCCTTTTTGTTGACCCATTATTTCTTTATCTGCATTAAGATCGGATCTTCAATTGGCTTCTCTTTAACTTCTACACAAAGGGAAGATTTAGGTATCTCATGAACAACTACTCCTCCATCCTCGGAATCCAAAAGTCCCACTCCTAGATTTCCAAGTCGATGAATATTCTTCTCCATCTCCCTCTTTTCTTTCCTCACAAGAGAAAGACTGTCCATAGATAACCTGCTAAGGGTGTTGGCTACCATATTTCCCTTGCCCGAATAATTGTGTAGGCTTATGTCATCGCCTTTTAAAAGTTCCAACCATCGCCCCTTCCTGAGATTCAATTCTTTCTAAAAGAAAACATACTGTAAACTCTTGTGGTCAGTAAATATATCAATATGTACCCCATACAAATAGTGCCGCCAGATCTATGTACAAAAACCATAGCCGCTAACTCCAAGTCAAGAGTAGGGTAGCTTGCTCATGCACTTTCAACTGCTTAGATGCATAAGCCACTTCCTTACCATGATTCATAAGGACACACCCAGGTCCCACTTAGGATGCATCACAGTATACAACAAAACCTTCTTTACCTTTCGAGAGAGTTAGAACAAGAGCAGTAGTCAACTTGTCTTTCAAATTCTCAAAGCAATTCTCACAAGAGTAAGACCACAAAAATTTCACCTTTAACTGAATCAACTTAGTAAGTGGTGCAGCTAAGGAAGAAAAACTCTTGACAAATTTTCTATAATAACCCGCTAAACCCATGACTCTGAATATCGATTGGAGTCATAGGTCTGGGCCACATTCACACTGCCTTAATATTTTGGGGATCAACCTTGACCCCCTCACTAGACACAATATGCCCCAAGAACGCAATACTATTCAACTAGAATTCACACTTGGAAAAATTTGCATACAGTTCATGATATTTAAGGGCCTAAAGGATGATTCGGAGGTCATTTGCATGGTTCTCCTCGCTCTTAGAATATACTAAAATTTCATCAATGAATACAATGAGAAACAGATCCAGAGACTTATGACAAACCCTAGTCATTAGATCCATGAAAGCTGCAGGGGCATTAGTCAACCCGAAGGATATGACTAAGAATTCATAATGGTCGTATCTGCTTTGGAAAGATATTTGTGGAATATCTGACTCTCTAACTTTCAACTAGTGACATCCCAAATGAAGGTCTATATTTGAAAAACATTTAGCACCCAGAAATTGATCAAAAAGATCATTAATCTTCGAAAGGGGATATTTATTTTTGACTGTGACCTTATTCAACTGGCGGTAATCTATGTGCATACGAAGGGAACCGTCTTTCTTTTGCATGAAAAGTACAAGTGCAACCCAGGGAGACATTCTAGGGCAGATAAAACTGTTATCTAGAAGATCTGCTAGAAATTCTTTCAACTCTTTTAGCTCTACAGGAGTCATCCTATAAGGCGGAGTGGAAATAGGATAGGTATCTAGCAATAAATTAATACCAAAATCTATCTCCCTATCAGGTGGTATTACTGAGAGTTCATCTGGAAAGAATTTCGAGAATTTATTCACCATGGGAACAAACTAAAAAGGAAGACTTTTGGCACTAGAATCTTTAACCCGAATTAGATGATAAAGCAACCTTTGGAAATAAGTTTATAGGCCTGAGATAAGATATGAAATGCCCTATAGGTGCTAGAGAATGTCCCTCCCATTCTATCACTGACACATTCAGAAAAGAAAGGTGACTCTTTGGGTTCTACAATTCAAGGTGGCATAGCACAAATGAAGCCAGTCCATCCCTAAGATGGCATCAAAATCAACCATATCAAGTTCTATGAGATCTGCCTTAGTATCCTAGCTAAAAATACGCACAACACAATTTCTATACAACCTCCTAGCCACAATAGAACTCCCACCAGGGTGGAAACTAAAAAAAGGTTCAGTAATCATATCAGGCTCAAATCCAAAACCAACAGCCACATATGGGGTCACATAAGACAAGGTAGACTCGGGAACAAGTAATACATACACATCATGAGAAAAAATTTTCAATGTACCAGTGAATACATCTTTTGAGGCCTCTTTCTCCTAGAGATTGGTCAAAGTATACAACCGATTTTGACCCTTTTTGATGGCTGAAGTGGTACCCTTCTGAGATGGTGGTGCAAATGAATTCACCTATGCTTATCCTTTTCCCTAGATTTATCTATCTTCTTATTCTTCTCCTCAACTTGCTGTTGTGGACTAACAGTCTAGAAAAGTCCATATCCTTGTTCAACATAGCTCCATAACACTCAAGTACCAGATTATCTGAAAGGTTGGAAGCAAACTTCATTATTCGGGCCCTTATACTACTCATCATCTCATGAGCATAATGGGACAGCTGGTTAAACTTTAAGGTATACTATTGAACACTCATCTTACCCTGCTTAAGGTTCATCAACTCCTCTGATTTAGCTTCACTTAGCTCCAAAGAAAAGAATCGGTTAAGAAAAGCTTCCATGAACTCATCCCAAACTGTGGGCTCAACACTGTTACTCTTCATATCTTCCCACTCGTTGTACCATTTGTTCAGTTCATCCTTTAGCTGGTATGCTACTAGCTTAATACCCTGCACCTGATCAACATGCATTACTTTGAAAATCTTCTTTATTTCATCCATAAATTTCTACAGGTCCTCTTTTACCTTAGCGCTAGAGAACTTAGGCGGGTTTATTCTCATGAACTGGCCCACTCTAGTAACGTTAGAAGTAACAGATGCAGAACCAGTATTCTTCGACCTCTAAGTCTGTACAGCTACAAGTTATGTAACCATGTGAATAAATTATCTAAATCTAGTATTAGAAACCTCTCCTTCATAAGGTTGAGGGTGAATGGCCTCTATTCGGGGAGCTCTGGGAGGACGGGTCGGTATAGGAGGTACTCCCGGAGTAGGAGCATGTTTTGGGCTATAATCTCTATTATGGGTCTGCATCCTATAGGTGGGATGGACTTTATGATCCTGAGCATTAATGTTCGTGCGACGGGTAGCCATCGCTAGTTATTTGAAAAGCAAGAGTTCATTTATTAAAGGTAAGATTAGACTCTAAATCAAGAACTAAATCACAAAGACGAGGAATATTCTTAAACTCCTAGTAGCCTCCTGCTTATAAGTATGGCGCGCTACACCCCCATAAATAAGACTCTAACCGATATGATTTTGCAGACACTCTAGGACGAGAACTGTGCTTTGATACCAAGTTTGTCATGACCCAAACTAAGGCATGGCCGTGACAGACATCTTAAACCATGTAGGCTCCAAATGCCCTTCTTTATCTGGTAATTATGCACAATATTCATATAATAAAAGACGATGTGAAAACTTAATCTTCTAGAAAAACATAGTCAATTTTGAATTCAACATAAGTATGGAAACTATAAATTAGCTATATCTAAATAATATCTGACACAGTCTGCAAAATCTTTACTACATGAAAATCTAACAACTCTCTCAAATTAGGACAAGGCACCCTGTAGACTAGAACTAAATTAAGTGACATAATCTAAAAAGATAGGCCTTATGTAATAGAGAAGGTTCACCACTAGACAATCTGATCAGCTATTTGAATTATCGACTGCTTATCTGGACCCCTAGACTGAGTCTCAGAACCTAAGAGGTAGGGGGAACTGGGGTCAATATAGATGTACTAGTACGCAGAGCATACCAAAAATAATCATTTATAAATCAACATAAATGAGAGAAATTTAAAACAACTCATAAGTATACCAAATAGTAAGAATTTACATAGGCATTTTAAAGAGTCTGTAAAAAATCATCTCGACTCTGAGAAATCCGTGATACTTTTGCGCTAGCTGGTATACCGTACAACTCTAAAAATTTCCATGGGCTATATGGAAACTTCCATTAACGCGGCAGCGACGCCCCCAACCCACTTGTGCTACAAGGGTTGGATTCTTTGAATCTACTATGCCACACGGCCGTCGCCAGCACATAATAATAATCTACCTATATTGGCAAATATGGTTTAAGGCTAAGAGTTTCTTGAACTCACACCTTCTTCAGGTAACCACCTAACCCTCTTTAAGCCCCTTTTTAAAACTCTATCAAAACTTGCAATCTATGAAAAGTACTCTGCAAACATGCTCTGAAAACATACTTAAAAAAAAAACTCTGAAAACATACTTCATTATGGCATAAATACATATGGTATCATCGTACCATTGACTTGAAAGTAACATATATGAGCCATTATTAGTCTATCATAAATCTCTATTTTTAAAACAAAAGTTTTGGGACCACTATTTCAATAATTCAATTCAAAGAAACTCTTTCTCAAACTTCATGTAAACACATGCAAGGAACTACTCTTTATCAAGTATTTCAATAGTACAAGGTGGTTAAGTCAAAGTTCTCAACAATCTTAAATCTCAAATTCCATACATATATGTATACATGTAAATCAATTTAGAGGATAGTACCACAAGGTCAAAACAGTAGTAACATTAAAACATTCAGAGTACATAATTTAGAATATAGATTCCAAAACTCCTTTGAAATTCATGCATAAAAATCTAAAAATAGTGCTCTAATGGTTTTAAGCGCATGTAGTTTTTAGGATAAACCCCACATACCTTTATTATGAAGAATAAGGGATGTTCTTTGAAGCCTATGACTTGATTCCAAATTTTTAGTCAATTTTGAAAATCCACGGTTGAATCTGGAGTTTCTTGGAGAAGAAGTATATGAATTAGGGTTTTTGTTTTGAGGAAAATGTTAAGAATGTCATATATTCTGCTTGTAGCGGTCTTAATATACTTTTTGATCATTTTAAGTGGCCTGTAAAAAGTCTAAATTAGCCCTGTTAACTTCTGAATGATGTTGGAAAAATTAAACTGGGAACCCAATTTTATAGGCCACCGCAATGCGCCACTATCGTGGTGGCTCACTGGAAATTAACGAATGGAAAATTAGGATCCTTCAAGATGTGAAACTATCATGAGGTCCCAATGGAATTTGAAATTTGCTAATTAAATCCTATCCGCAATGCGCTAACCAGAATGATGATGTTTTATGACTACCATATAAAATAGCCATAACTTCTTCATCGAGTGTCCGTTTTGGATAAATATTATATCGATAGAAATATTATTCACTCATCTATGTAATGAAATTTGAAATATAAGGTATTCTATGGGTAAATAAGTATAAATCATTATAGAATCCAATGCTTGTTATTTTAGGGATAAAATTTAGCTAAGAAAAACTTCAGGGTGTTACACAACACTAATGGTGGATGAAAATTAAGAGAGAGATATAGTAGAATTTCTGCCTCATTCCTTGTGTTTTAGTTGGCAAAGGCGAAGCATCCATGTCCCGATGGCTTAATTCAGAGATTACCCTTTCTTAAGTTGAAGTGGGACCAGATCACCATGAACTTTACTTGAGGCTTTCCTCGCACCTCCCAGTTTTCTAAAAACATTTGTTTCATCATATATTGATTAACCAAATTAGAACATTTCCTTTCTTTTTAGATGTCTTTTTGTGTCGAGAGGTTAGCCTTTATCTAGGTTCGTAAGATAGTTTGCTTGCATGGACTACCCATATCTGTTATTTCAAATAGGGGCTTGATATTTACTTTTATATTTTGGAGAGATTTCCAAGAATATTGGGGTACTCATGTGGATCTTAGTACTGCTTTTCACCCTCAGACTGATGGACAGTCAGATCAGACTATTCAGGTTCTTGAGGACATGCATTGAGCTTGTGTTATGGACTCTGGAGGTTATTGGTAGCAATAGTTAGCATTGACAAATTTTGCATATAATAATCGCTACCATTCAAGAATTAGATGGCACCATTTGAGACACTATATGGTAGGCATGGTAGATATTCAATATATATTTTGAGACCTCCTATGTTAGGACCCATGGTATTGGCTGAATTAAGGAGTCATTAGATAAACTCAGGTTGATTCAGGATAGGTTGAGGGCATTTCAGAGTGGACAAAAGGCTTATACAGATAACAGACTTTGTGACTTGATATTTGTAGTTGGAGACCAAGTATTCCTTTGAGTATCACCCATGATGCGAATGATGAATTTTAGGAGGAAATGCAAGCTCAGCCTTAGACATATTAGAACTTCAAAGATATAGTTTGAGAGGTGTCTTATGAGTTTTACTTGCCCCAAGATTTTTTTGCAACTCGTCAAGTTTTCCATATTTCTATGTTGCGGGGTTACATCCTCCATGAGTTCTATGTTATTTGGAGGGGCTTGATTCAATTGGAAGAGTAGTTGACCTTTCTGGAAAAGCCAATTCTCATATTACCCAAGAATTACATGTAGTTGCATTGTTTGTGCTTTAGGGAGATTCCAGTAGTTAAGGTATACTAGAGGCACCACCAAGTACAGAAGGATACTAGGATATCGTGAGTGAGTTTTGAGAAAAGTATCCCCACTTGTTTGAGCCTTCACGTATATCCTAACCCTTTACCTTTGCAAACAATGGTCCTTTTACTAGAGGATATTCTAATAACCCTCAAAGTCATTTTCATTTTTCTTCCTACAGCTTATTGATGTTTTACAGTTTTTCTATAGCCTCCCCAAGTCATTTTTGACTTACTAGAGCTGACGGTTTAGTTATACGGCCGTTTATTTTATTTAGAGAGGTAATTCGCTAATTTGAAGTTTTCACTGGTAAGTATTTGCTATTTTATGTAAAGTGTAAGTTAACAACCTCGTATGCCAATTTTTAAAGTTTTATCAGCTCCCAAATGATATTTTTTGCTTGGAGAGCCTTTGATCTGGGTCCCAAGGCTTTTGAACTCATTTAGAGGTATTGGATAAAATTCGGTAAAAGTGGCCCTTGGGTGTATGTTCCACATTTTATCGAATGACTTCGTATAATAATATTGATGGTGCGATTGAGTTTGAAAAATTAAATTCGATAGGGTAGCATAGTCTATTTTTAGCATAGTTTATTTGCATTCATGAGATTCAGAATGAATCTCGAGGTCTTGATGTAAACATGAAAAAATCCATGTTTAGTCGGTCCATCCACTTAAGTAGAGGTTACTTTAGCAGCTAATTGGTCACTTTAGCAGCCATGTCTTGTCCCGCCCAAGCTGCTTAGTGGAGTCTTAACCAAAAAAGTAGACATTACTTATGCTACGCCTTGTCCTCTTTAGTAGAGGTTGAACAAATGTCCTTGTTCGCTTAAGCAGCAGTATGTTGCTTTAGCATTTATCACTTTAGTGGTCAAGTGATCTCCTTAGCAGCCAAGTGACCCCTTAATCGGTAACCGCAGGGCATATATTTTAGCTCAATTCCAAATAGTATTAAAGCCTAATAAACCTTAGAGAATTAAGAGATTTAATATTGGGTGATCATGGAGTTTTGGTGAGCTTGGGAAAGACATTTCTCAATCGTAATCCTTTTAACTTTCTGTCAAATTCTTGGTTATTTTCTTATTTAGTCATAAATTCCGAGTTCATTGATGTGGTAAATTAAGTATTATTTGATCTTAGAATTTAATCATTCTTGAGAGTACATAATCTTTAGCTTAGAGGGATGTGTTGATGGTTTTGAAAGTGCGATTCCGTAAGCAGGCCCTATATGGAATTTTGACTCAATGTTGGACTCGATATATAAAAATGTACTATGGGTATCATTATGTTTTATTAATGTGTAGATATCTATTTTAATAGCGTTGCATCATGAATAGGCCACTACGAATGGGAAATCTCCAATCTGGTAAACTTTATCAGGCATTCTTTACCATTCAGATAAGCTAGGCTAAATATTTTCTAAGATTAAGATTAATTATAGTATCAGTATGATATTATGATAGTTTTTGGTTGGTAATTATGCCTTTTTTGTTTATTTAGTAAAATTAGATTATTTGGCCAGTTAGCTAGTCATATTTAGGTGGATTTGACCTATCTACCCACTACTTAGGTTGAATTGCTTTCTTAGGAATTAACGAGACTTATGTAGCACGTTATAGTAGGATTTGGAACCTTATTCTTGTTAGTGGTAGAAATTTCCTTAGAGTGGACTTTTGGGGTTAGAAGTTTGCCCTTTGACCCACCTTAGGTCAAGATTACTATTAGCTCTTTGTAGACTCAATAGGCCTTTATACATCATTCTATTTACATTCTTGATCCTGAGGAGGATTTAGATGTATTGTAACTTGTTTTAGGCTAATACATTGGAGATATTAAATATGTTTCAAGTCTAGACAATTATGATATTTGCACTGGTTCTGGTCAGATAAATTATGATACAAAGATCAGCTAAATTTCGGTATCTATGATGATATTACTTGCCGTTTGAGTTGTATTTTCATGATATTATTTTTTATTTATGTTTACCATGTGAGATACTATTTCTAGTTTGATTCAAGCATTGAGAGGTTACTAACATTGTTATGGAACTAATTCAAGTCCTTTTTTTATTGTATGGCAGGATCCACAGTTACAGTTTTAAGATTTTAATTGTTAGGATATTTTTTGTTATTACTCCTTCTTGATTGTATCTATCGAGCTTATGGAGGCTCGTGTTGATAATTTACTCTTCTTGCATTTATTGGATTTATAGAGGCCCAGTATGCTATAGTTAGTTACGTTCTCTTTATATTATTCATTCAGTTTTTTACTTCCATTATTTGAAGTATTATTCTCGATTCACACATCTTATTGTATTTATAGTATCATTTTGCTCAATCGGCTGATGATGCCTATTTATTACTCATTTCTTTGGTAATCATACTACACTTTTTATCCTTTTCTAATATAGATTTGAGTACTAGCTATCGGCGCTGATGTCGTATTAGTGTTGGCCGGAGTTCGAAGTTAGGGTAATATCTCAGAGCTAGAGTTGACTTTCTCTCCTTCTTCTATTTTGGATGGTCTTTCTATTCTAGATGATTATGTATTTTCTAGTTACACTACTCTTGTTCTCTTGCTAGAGGCACTTGTAAAAACCATACTAGGTCATGGGATATTGTTACACTTTCCTTATTTATATCTAGTTATGGTGTTATTCTTGTATTTCATGGCTTGTAGGCTTGTCAATTAATTACTTGCATAATTCTTCCATTTATTCCATTATCCACATACTATCCCAATACGTGTAGTTCTAGGTTATTGTTTGGCCTACCTACTCGTGGGATTAAGTGGGTGACATCATGCCACGTGAAATTGAGTCCTGACAACTAAGGCCTTTAAACCTAGTCATTGCTATAATACTGTCATCATCCCTATGACCTACCTATCATTTAACATTTTTGGATATCATTGTCCTTTGAAAAACAATACGAACTTATATTTCCTAAGTCTCATCTTATCTCTCTTCAATCAGTCCTATGAATCTACTTCTAGCAAATTACCAACAGTCCTATGGACCTCCCTTTTATAGCATAATAAAGCACTAGACCGAGTATCCCCATTATTCTTCTAAACCTTATGACCTAAAATACAACTAAGTATATTTAGCATTATACACTTCAACATATGTTCAATAAGCAATGATTCAAGTATGTTAACTAGGTTCCATAATTAGGTTCACCACAATATATCAATATCGGCACTCTACAAATATGATATATGTACTCATGCAATATGTGTTTATCATCTTCTTAACATCAATACATTCTTAATATCATCATCATGATAATATCATCAATATCATCATACTATCGCTTTATCACCACCATATCATCAATCGACCTTATAAATATCCAAATATTATCTCTTTGTCATGCTTAATATCATATGTATATATAATATGCGGTATCGAGTAAGAATATCTCAGGTAGAACCCAAAAAGAATCACAACTCTCAAATCATATATAAGCACAAAGTCAAACGAATGTAATCCGAATAATAGTGTAGGTTATTCACAACCCTATCTATGCATTCATATTCTTGATACACCTATAAGAATATACGAGATTACATAAAGTACCACTTCTAGATAACACCCAAAGACACATACTCTAAGCTATCTCTCTATCACTCTCCTAACACGCCAGCCCAAAATATTATGTGTGACCCTAATTCTTACACCACCTTTACTTAGCGACCTCCATCTCGGACACCAAATCTCTCTATTTATCTTTTCTTCTCATTTATCTTGATCTTAAACATAACAATGTCATCCAACCAACCGCAACAATGTCTATAAGCTCCTATGACTTTTCAATTGACTTATACATTCCACTACACTTAGGTCATACATTTCCCTTATCATTATTTTTAAATGACTCTATCGAATCCCTATGAACGAACAAATGACTTACTCTAATCCCCACTTTGCTCATCTCACTCGTCTGTCACATTTACCCAATTTCTAGATATTTAACATACTTATAACCCTAAACTATCTCTAATATAAAAGTATACTCTTGGGCAACATATGGATTGAACCAATTGAATAAATACTTTATCCAAATCATTTAGTTGCACTAAATATAGTTGTTATGATTCATTCCATCAAAAGTCAATGCTTAAAGTCCTAAGGGATTAAATATCCCAATGTTACTACCATTATTACAGGCATCTAGCCTTTTTCTACCATAATTAACCATAATCTATCTTGTAGAAGAATTCCACTGATATAGAGGGTGGGGAGTGGTCCTATGCATATCCTCCTCTTCTTACATTAGAATCCCCTAAAGAATTCCTCAAAAATTACTATCATAGAGTGTGGCCTCAAAAATCTCGTTCTAGGTGTTAGGTTTGTTTGGGGTATTTTTTGAGAAAAGGGATGGCATAAGGAGGATCAACTAAAAAGGGGATTTTAATAAATTCTTTGGATAGCTATTGCACTAAATCGGTGGATCTATTGTTGCAGCAGGAGGCAATGGGCTTGGCCTAATATTTTAAGTATTTTGTCCCAAATAATGTTGGGCCCTACTTTTTTTATAGAAAATCATTTCTATCAAGCTTAGAACAAGGATTTTCTTAATATCAAAGTTTTTCTAGGATAATTTTTGACATAACAATGATTTGGTTCATTACATTAGATACGACTTTACCTGACGTTCTTCTCTGAATATTTATGGGGAGTGGAAAAGGATTTCAGACATTACCTCAGAATTTAATGTATATGGTGGTGTCGAAAACCAGAGTTGTCCTTTATTCTTATTAATTAACCCATAACATTTCACCAAATCATTATTAAATAAAATTAAACTCAAAGTAACTAGACAACCTATGCATTAATATTCTTTGAACTTCCTAACCCAATTCACAAGTATTATTAATACTTAAAAAAATTCCTAAAATATTTTATATAACAAAAGTTAATTTAACATACTTCATACATCACTAAACATCTAACGTATGATAAACTCATAAACATAACCCTCATAAAACTTGTCATTGCTGCAGTATAGTTGTACTGGCATGATTACTGTTGTAGCCGCACACAATAGTCAAATAGGGAGAAACAATTTTTCCCCCATTTCACTTCTATTCTTTAGAAAATTCCATCAATACTCATGGGTAACCTTTTTTTTATGACAAATCAAGGTAACTTCTCATCTCTTCTCCTTGCTTTATATATGTATCATAGAATCGTGAAATATAGAGTAGAAAGTGATTTTCAGTTGGTTTGTTGGTGCATTTTTTGAATTTTTGAGGTGTTCTTTCTTCAAATATCAAGCATGGTAACTTCTCATATGTTCCCATGTAGTTCTTTATATGTAAAATTGATGTTCATAGATATTTTTCGGCATATAAACGGTTAAATATTATGAGTAACCCTTTCTAATAACTTTGAAGAATTTCAACATGATTGTGGGTGTTAATCACCACCGTTTAAGAGCAATGGAGTTCATACAAACATTACCAAGCTTAATTCATGCTTAGAAATAAAAAAAAATAAAGAAAAGTAAAAAATCTTCCATAGAAGGTGGGTTAGGTTGGTTGCGGATAATGGTGCCACTACAGTGGGCAATTTCATGTTGTAGTAACGCCAAGAAGTAGTTTCTAGGTAAAATAATTTCTATGTTCTTGCATTCCCTTCCTTCCCATAGCATCTTGACTTATTTTTTAATCCTACTTTTATAATATTTGCAGGATTATTATGGAGCATAAACTCTAATATCAAAGATTCCTTGACTCATCTAGCAAAGATTATTACTATGAGGGAAGTATAATAGAGGTTTCATTCACCATAGGATTTTTTTGATGAGGGACATGGAGGATGAGGCCCCTAAATTTTACTACTAGTTAAAGGCTTTTTTATGGGAGATGCTAATGCAGCATATCCTCAATTGTAGTTTGGTTATAGTTTGTGAGTCTTATGCAATACTCCCAACTATAGAGTGATTGGTTCCCTACCCCGCTATTCACATTTGGAGAAAGCATGTTTTAATGGATACTTCAACTATCAATGACACTTTGGAGGCCCCAGACACCAATGATTCTTTGAGGCCAAGTTCAGGGAGTTATACTTAAAGTAAGAGGCCAGGGTATTGGAGGGGGAGGGTCATAAGGTTAAAGTGAAGTGAATTAGCCTCAAAGGGACCAAGAGTAATACTTTCCAGTTCAGGCTAAGGTTTGGCATTATCTAAAATCCCAAAGGATTTATTCTTTGAGAAATATGACTACTATGATCTTCCACCAAGTTATGGTTGTTTGTTCTGATCTTTTGCAGGTTGGTGTAAATTTTTGTGTGTATATCAATAATAAGTGGTTGTATTCCTAGATCAATGAAGGGTCTGCAAGGGATTTTTTCTTACCCTTAATTATCAAGTTGTGCAAGAGGGTGGATATGCCCAAGAAGGATAATGACACCTTAGTAAAGTATATGTATCAGTCAACCCATTGAGGGGTAAGGGTTCATGGAGAGAATGAAAGAAAACAAGGAAGGTAGGGGATGAGGGTGGAAAAAATAGGGGTAAAAGGGTCGAGGATTCTGGCACCCTTTACACCCACGCTTATGCTTCTTTAGGGTTGGGAGGCTGACCTTTTATCTATTTTGGGTTATTAGAAGTGGTCCCAAGTTCCTCTATCGGGTTTGGATCCTTGGAGCCCTATTGCTCTTGCCCGAGCCTATACATATCTCTAAAGGGAGCTAAATTTAACAGCAAAGAAAGTGTTCCAGTGATGACCCGAGGCTACCCCCTTAGTCAAGACAACGGTGCTTACGATTATAAGTGACAACAAGCTAACCCATAAGTGCTACCTTCTATGACCACTGAATAAAATAAAATTGACATAACATATTCAGAAGATAAGTTGATAAAATATTGAAAATCTGAATACTGAATGTATATAAATGAAAAGTCTAAATTGTCTGTAACAATTGATAATAATGAAAACTTAACCACTGTTTACTAACTGATTGTCTGGCTGGCTGACTATCTGAAAGTATCTAGACATCATGAGGAGTAGATAGGACAAACCCCCAACTAACTCTGGCTAATTAAACATAAGAGGGTACTAAAATAATGGTAAAAAAACACAATATGTCATCGATGGATGAGAAATCACCACTACTGCTGCTGAGTAATGCTAAGTTGACTAATAACGGTCGGGAAATGGAGCATCCAAACCTACATTACAAAACAACATAGCACAAAGAAATGTATATGGTCAGTACTTTGAATGTACTACTATGTCAGATAAAGATTGATTGAAATACATGAGATAACTGAACATAAATGCATGAACATATAATATCTGAGAATACAAGACCAAGCATAAACATGATACTGAGATAAAAGGTAAAATATGAATGACTCAAACTTGTATAACTGAATAACTGTAAAACTATTCACTTCGTCAAGAAAACCTAAGATGAAATACTGATTGAAATGTGGGAGCTATCATTTAACTAACATTCCTCAATCTTAGATAATCGGGGTCCAAACTGTAACCCCAATAAGAAGGGTGTCACTACCATGTCACGAGTACTAACATTGGCCATGTGGATCCACTAATTTGTTATCTCAAATAACTAGGGTGTCAACCTAAACTGACGAGTGACCCTTAGTAGGAAGTAAATCCTAAACTAATGGGTGACCTGTCATACACTAAGCTAGCTATATAGTTCTGGAACTCAAAGACTCCTACTAACAACCCTGCCTAAACAGATGGGGGATTTGCGATCCTTGCATTTGCACGGTGCTAAATCCTACTCCTTACAGAACTAACACTGGTTCTTACTTAGGTTCAACTAAACTTAACAACTGATTGTGCTCAACATGATCTTAAAAACTGAGTAAACTAATAGGATCCATGGTGTAATTGACTTATTAATTGAAAATCATACATTATGTAAGGACACAAAGCTATCGGGTGTTCATAACCCGCCAACACTAAATGGCCATAAAATACGGTATCAAAACATAAAAATTGTAGTATGAAATCATGGTTCAAGAACCTAAAACTTGAACATTTCACCCAAAAAGTAAGGTTTTACTCAAATAGGAGGTTTTTTGGATAAATGGGTGAAAGAAACCCATTGATTAATACCCACGTACCTCATTAGATGGTTTCTTGAAGATTTCTTGAGGGTTTATGGAACTTGGAAGCTTGAACTCTTGATTTCTTGAGAAATGGTGTTCGATTTTGTTCTTTGGAAAGGAGTAGGGTTTCGTGAGACTTATTTTAAGATTAAAGGGACAATAATGCCCCTATGGAAGTTCCAAATCATGTTAAGGATGAATTGGGTTGAGGGAATTGACTTATATTCTCCTTGGGAATTTAATTCCAGAAGTTGTGCAGGAATAACCAACACACTGTGTCTCTCTCTGGGGGAGAAAGAAACGCTCTGCATCACTTGATTGGGAGAGGAAGCAATACATCGTCAACCTTGGTACCATGAGAGATACCGATGTTTTGTGGGCTTATTGCGTTGGCTCACTGTTTCAGTCATCCAAACACATCCGCAACCTTATCTAAAAATCCTGAAACTCTCCTGAGACATACTATTAGTCTCCTTAAACATGAATCAACTGAAATATCACTGTCTCGGGGTCGGGAATACTACAATAAAAATTTGTAAAGATTAGGGGTCTTGTAAATTAAAAAGTCCTTAACACTTATTGAAAATTTTAAGCCTTGGACCCCTCAAGTGTGCACTTACAACTAAACCGAGCTTATGATGTTACGGGGTATTAAAATATCTCCCCCTTGAGAACATTCATCCTTGAATTAAACTGGGTAGATTGAGAATACTTAGGCAACTAAAATTGTATACTGAACATGCTTGACTTGGAACATGATTACAAAATTGGGTCTGAAGTATTATACATGAAAATGAACTGAACTGATTTTGTAGATATATGCTATTACATGAGAGTTGTTACTTAGCTGAAACAGAGAACAAAAAAGAGTTACTCTAAGGAAAATCATTACCATAAGCTGAATCTGAGTTTGCAAAAAAAAAATGAGGGTACCTAGTTCACATATCTGCTTCTTCTTCCCAAGTAGCTCCCTCAACAGACTGATTCCGCCATAGAATTTAACCAAGTAAACTTCTTTATGCCTTAGTCTATGAATCTTACAATAAAGGATCTCAACTGGGACTTCTTAGTAGGAAAATCAATCCTGTACATCCATACTTTCTAAAGGAACAATAAAAACTAAATCACCAATACATTTCCTTATGAAAGAAATATGGAACACCGGATGTATTGACGCCAAATCTGTAGGCAACTGAAGCTCATAAGCTACCTTTCTAAAATGGTTCTAGATTTTATATGGGCTAACAAAGCGATGACTAAGTTTCCCCTTCTTTTCGAATCTCTTTACTTCTTTTATCGTCAAAATTACAAATTGACCAAGTCCCCAACCTTGAATGCAAGATCTCTTCTCCTCATGTTTGCAAATGATTTATAATGACTTTAGCTTGTCTTCATCATCTCTAATAAGCTGAACTTTCTCCATTGCTTCAAACACTGAATATTGCCCTATTAAAGAAGCCTCACCTACTTCTAACCAACTAATAGAAGATCTACATATCCTTTCATAGAGATCCTATATGGAGCTATTTGAATACTAGAGTAATAACTATTGTTATATGCAAATTCAATCAAAGGTAAATGGTCATCCTAAATACCATAATCAATAAAACACGCCGTCAACATGCCTTCTAAAGTCTGAATGGTCCTCTCTGTCTGACCATCTATCTAGGGATGAAAAGTTATACTGAGATGAACATAGGTACCAAGTCCCTTCTGAAAATCCATTCTAGAGTAAGAGGTAAAATTAGTACCTCTATTTGAAATAATAGACAATAGAATCCCATGCAACTTAACCAACTCTCTCAGATAGAGTCTAACGTAATCCTTATCTAAAATATGGTGTATGAACTGGCAAAAAAGGGGCTGACTTGGTCATTCTATCTATAATGACCTAAATCGAATTATGCTTACGACATGTACTAGGCAATCTTGTCACAAAGTTCATGTGCACCACCTCCTACTTTTAAATGGGATTCTGAACTCCTGAAGTGTACCACTAGGCCTTTGGTGCTTAACGTTGACCTACTGATAGTTCAAAAACCTAGCCACAAATTTTGCAAAATCTTTCTTCGTACTACTCCACCAATATATTTCTCGTAAATCACAGTATATCCTACTGGCACCGAGGTGGATAGAGTATTACTCACCATGCGTTTCTACTAAAATTTACTATCTCAAGCCATTCACACACGGAACACATAACATATCCTAACAATGAAGCACACCATCTCCCCATTGGGATAAAACCTCTACTTTTTGATCTCTAACTTTCTCCTTCAACTTCACTAAACTAGTATCTTTTTCTTGCTTTTTCTTTACTTTGGCAACCAAAGAAGATTCTGAAACATTTAGAACCCATGTACTACCTTTTGCTGAATCAACCAACCGAACACCTAATCTAGCAAGATGATGAACCTCACAGACTAACATCTTCTTTTAATCCTCTACATGGGCAACACTACCCATAGAAAACCTAATCAGGGCATCTGCCACTACATTGGCCTTTCTCGAGTGATATAACACACTCATGTCATAATCTTTTATCAACTCAAGCGATATTCTCTGAAGAAGATTTAGGTTTTTCTACATGAATACATACTGAAAATTATTTTGATCTATGACCACATCAACATGAACCCCATAAATATAATACCTCAAAATCTTAAAGGAGAAGGCAACAGCTGCAAACTCAAGATCAAGGGTCAGATAATTCTTTTCATGAGGTTTAATTTTTCTAGAAGCGTAGGTTATGACCTTGCCCATCTACGTCAAAACACAACCAATAATAACTCTAGAAGAATCAAAGTAAACTATAAATTCATCCGAACCATCTAGAAAGGTCAAGATGGGGTGGAGGTGAGTAGAGTTTTCAACTCCTAAAAATGCTTCTCCCAAAAATTTGACCACTAAAATTTAACCTTCTTCTTGGTTAATCAAGACATGTGGGAGGAAATAGAAGAAAGCCACTCAAAAAACCATCTATAATAGATAACCTAAAATAAGAAACTCTTATTATCCGTTGGAGAGATAGGTCTAATAAATTTTATTACTGCCTTAATATTTTGAGGGTCAACTCGGATGCCATCACCAAAAACTAAATGGCCAATGAAATCTACTTATCTTAGACAAAATTCATACTTACTGAACATAGCAAATAATTGATGATCTTTAAGGGTCTGCAACATAACCCTCAGATAATTTGCATGATCATTCCCATTACACGAACCTATAAGGATATCCTCATTGAAGGCTATGACAAACATGTCCAAGTACTTCTTGAACAACCTATCATCAAGTCCATCAAAATTGAAGGGGCATTTGCTAGTCTGAAGGCATAAATAGGAAATCGAAGTGACCATAGCGAGTTTTAAAATTTATCTTTGGAATGTCACTTTCTCTGACTTTAAGCTAATGATAGCCAAATTTGAGTTCTATCTTAGAAAAATAACTGGCACCCTAAAGTTTATCAATTAAGTAATCAATTCTGGGTAGTGGATACTTATTATTAATGGTGACATTGTTCAACTGACGATAGTCTATGCATATTCTAATAGAACCATTTTTCTTATGAACGAACAGGATCGGATCACTCTATAGAGAAACACTAGGCCTGATAAACCCTTGTCTAAGAGATATTTTAACTGTTCTTTCAATTCCTTAAGCTCAGCTGGGGCCATTCTATAGGGTGGAATAGAGATAGCTTAGGTGTCTAGGAAAAGATCAATTCAGAAGTCGATCTCCCTCTTAGGAGCAACTCCAAGGAGATCTTTAGGGAACACATCTGAAAATTCATTTACTACTGGAACTGACTAGAGACTAGGAGCCTCAGAATTTGATTCTTTGACAAGGAAAAGATTGTCAATACACTACTTGGATCATCTTTCTTTCCTTATTATTTTAAATAATCTAACCCTTAAGTACTGAAGTACTACCCCTCCATTCAATAAATCGTTCATTTGGAATCTAAAATTTGACAATTCTATCTTTAAAATTGACTAAGGAATACCATTAGTAGAGCCAGTCCATTTTGAGAATGACATGAAAATTAGTCATCTCTAACTCTACAAGATCAGCTGAGGTGACCCTCTGAGATACTATGATCGGGATATTTTTGTATACCCGTTTGGCTATAATAGATTTACCTACTGGGTAGAAACTGAGAAAGGGTATATTAACATTTCAGGACTAACACCGAAATTAACAACTATATAGGAAGTCACAAAATGAAGTGAAGATTTGGGGTCTAACAAAATATAAACATAAAGGTGAAACACTTTTAATGTACCCGTAACAATATCATGAGAACTTTCCTAATCTAGGTGAGTTTGAAGGGCATACAATCCTTTATAGTGTGGCCCATTGGTGGGGCTGGAAGTGTTACCATGATTAGTAGAGCGACCTACTGGTTTTCCTGAAGAATTTAACTGACCCTGTTGGCAATCACTTCTGCCTCTTTGAGTAGCTATCTGACACTATCATATCATATGGCCTAGCTTGTCATATCCAAAATACACATCACTATATACCCAGTACTCACCTTGGTAATTCCAACCATATTTTATGCAAAGTGGATTTGTAAGTCCATTATTTACACTATACTAGGACTTAGAGCCTGGTGCTCTACATCGGCTGTCTTACCTAAACTTAGGTACTAGCGCACAAGATGAAGATAGAGCTGGGGATAAAAATTTCAGATGGAATTGAGAATGGTTACCTCCTTCTGACCTTTACTAAGAGAAGTTTAAACTACCTATTCTGGCTCTCTTATTCTCTCTCTCTTTCTTTATAATTGTCTCTTCATCAATCTGATGGGCGTGAACTATAAGTCTAAATAGGTCTGTCTTGTTAGTAAGCATGGTGTCCCTACACTCCTTGACCACACTATATAATAGAACAAATATTAAATTTCTTATTCTAGACCTATTATTCTCCATCATGGTAGGATCATACCTCACTAACTGAGTAAAGTTGAGTGATTACTCCTTAACACTCATATTACCCTTCTTCAATTGATCCTTCTTCAACAGATGCTCTATAGTGATGAGGACTCACCACTAATACTGTTGAGTACTGTTGATCTGTCTAAGAACGTTCGGGAAACTAATATTCTAAACCTATGTTTTAAGACAACATAGCATAAAGAAAAGTATACAGTTAGTACTTTGAATGTACTGGTATATGATATAAGGACTAACTGAAATGCATGATCTAACTGAACATGAATGTATGAACATATAATATCTGAGAATTTAATACCAAGCATAAGCATGATACTAGGATAAAATCTAAAATCTTAAAGACAAAAATCTATATAACTGAATAACTACACAATTGTACACTTGGTTAAGAAAACCTGAACTGAAATACATTAAAACAATAACTGGAACTATGGGACCTATCATGTAACCAACATAACCCAATATAATCAAATTGGGGTCCAACCTGTAACCCAAGTTGGAGGTGTGTCAGTACCGTGCCACGGGTACAAACACTGGCTATGTGGATCCACTAATGTGTTACCCCAAAGGACCAGGGTGTCAAACCTAAATTAATGAGTGACCCCTGAGAGGAAATCAATCATAAACTGAAGGTTGAATGCTCATAACCTATGGTGGCTACATAGTTTTTAAAGTCAGGGACTGCTACTAAGGACCCTGTATAAACTGATGGGGGAGCCGCTATACTTGTATTCACTCGGTGCTAAATCCTAATCCCAACTAAACTGACACTACTACAAACTTAAGTTCAAATGAATGTAATGACTTATAGTTCTTAACACGATCATAAAAACTGAGTAAAATGATAGGATTCATAGTGTAACTAACTTATTACTTGAAAATCTAAAATCATATAAGGACACATTGGTATCGGGTGTTCTTAACCTGCCAGCACTGAATAGTCATGAAATACAATATTAACTCTTAAAACCTATAGTATAAAATCATGGTTCAAGGACCCAAAACATGAAAAATTCACCAAATATGTTGGAACCATGAACTTGAACATAAGAACGTGTGAAAATTAAGTGAACAACATGATGACATTGCTTAGTTAATAATTTGATATTAAAACATGAAATTCACTTGAATATGACATGGGAAATTGAAACTCAAAGTATGAGATAAACTAAATTTTCATGAAACCATGCATAAACTTGAATTGATTTCAAACTACCAAGGCAAACATTAATCAAACGCACCTTGAACATATGTAACTTCATAATAAAGGAAAAAACTCAAATTTTAATCAAATAGGAGGTTTTTGGCATTAAGGGGTGAAAGGGACCCATTGATGAATACCCACATACCTTAATAGATGGTTTCATGAACTATAAATCTTGAACTCTCTATTTCTTGAGAAAGGGGCTTGAATTTTCTTCTTAGGAAAGAAGGTGGGTTTCTTGAGAGTTATTTTAAGAAAAGAGGGCACATAATACCCCTATGGATGTTCCCAGTCATGTTAAGGATGAATTGGGTAAAGGGAAATAACTTAAATGCCCATTGGGAATTTAATTGCATAAGCTATGCAGAAATAACCAATGCGTCATCTCTCTCTTCCTAGTGGAGAAAGTAATGCATTGTGTCCCTTGCTTTTGTAGAGAAAGCAATGGTTTGTGGACTTTGGCACCATGGAAGAGACCAATGTGCCGTAGTATTACCACACTGGTTTTATATTTCAGCAATCCAAATACGTCCCAAACCTCATGCGAAAATCCCAAAACTCTCCCAAGACATAAATTAACCTCTTTAAACATGAATCAACTCAAAATCCAATGTCTCAGGGTGGGAAAGTCTAAAATAAAAATCATTGATGATTAAGTCTCCTAAAAATGCCTACATCCTTGACACTTAGTGAGAATTTTAAGCCTTGGCCCCTTTAATCATGCAACTACATCTTAACCGGGCTTAGGATCTTAAAGAGTATTATAGTCGCTGCCTGGATCTCATGCTGGTCAGAATATGGATGTTTTTGCAGGTGATGTTCAAGTGTGCCTCCAACACCAAGAATCCATCAAAGGTTTAAATGAAGGATGTGGAGGAGTTCTTATTCCTTATTAGAATAGAGGTGGAGGGATCAGAATCCTCAAGCCTTCGGCATGATGCCCCTAGTTATATTCCTTACCCCCTCCCTGCCTTTTTATTTTATTAATACTTTTGGATTTTGGTTGCCCTTATTTAGGATATGTATTATGCAACATACTATCTTTATATTTAGGACCTCTGTTGTTCTAACCTCCCTAATAAATATAATTAGCATATTGGACATGTCAAAAGTGATTTCTAGCTTTAATATTGTGAACACAGGGTTATTTTTACAATGCCTAAAAAATTGCAAATAAGGGTAAGGCCCTTGCAGCTTATTACCTAGGAGCCACTGAAATAGTTCTACTGCAGTGGCAAAAATGCCATTGAAATAGTCTAATGGATGTGGCAAAGAGCCGCTGTGATAGCATTGTTGCAGAAGTAAACCATCACTAAAGTGGTGCCCACCACTAGCTTTGATTTTCACCTAGTCCAAGTTTCTTTCTCACCTAATACTATCCCATGAACAATTTTGTTACCTATATCCCTCACATTTTAGTAATTTGTAAACATAGAATTCTTAAATTCATAAATCCAAGCTATTTTTAATGTGATTCCAATCCCTCAACTCGATTATGTAGACTAACAATTCTTTCCTACCTACCTTAAGTAACTAACAACCAACACTGCCTCCCCATTAGAATAGAAAATTACCTAGGTAATTCATCAAAATCCAAATAAAAATTAAAAAATACTTCAAATCACAGAGAAATGAGACGTGTCTCATATTACAAAAATGACTATATACTCCAAAATCACACCTGGTGCTTACGATCCCCAAGTCCCTTTACAACAACTCATTCCATAACACATAATAATCACTTACACACAAGGAGTTCAGTCATCACCCAAGAAAGTACTAACAAAATCAAAGTGATAATAATCCACATAGGGAATACACGTAGCGTGTTATCATAACACAATGAAACATTTAAGGGACAAGTATTTTGCAAATAAGCCTAGCTAGTAAACTAATAAAGGATTTACATTTTTCAATGGTACTGATAACTACGGTACACACTACCTTCTAAATGATTTCACATCACCATAATCGTGTGGCACTTACTCAACTCTATCAAATATAGGATAACCCTAACCACCCAACCATTTAATTGATGCAGAAGTTAAAGAAAATGATCTTTGAAAGGAGAAAAATCCTTTAATCCACCAGTGGCCTGATTTTTCACCTAGTATCAGATCCTTTCTCACATGATGATATCCCACAAATACTTTTATTACCTCTCTCCCTCACATCTTAACAATTTTCATACTTAGAATAATTAAATTTATAACTTCAAGCAATTTTTAGTGAGGTTCCAATCCCTCAAATAAATTTGTTCAGAAATAATTCACTTTCACTTGCCACGACTAACAAACTAGCAACACCACTTCCCTTTTAATATAGCATGGTAACCTGGTAATTTATCAATATCCAGAACAAAATTAAGTAATACCTCAAATTATATAGAATAAGATGTCTCTTAAATCATAATAATAAAGACATATCTCAAAATCACACTCACTCCTTACGATCCCCGAGTCCTTTTACAACAAATCATTACACATCATACTTAATAATCACTTATAGAAAAGGTATTTAAACATCACCCAATAAATAAAAAATAAAATAAATGTGATAATAATACATATAGGGAATACACATAGCATACTATCATAACGTAATGAAACATTAAAGGCATAAGTATTTTGACAATATGCCTAGAAAGCCAAATAATGAAGGAGTTACACTTACCAATGGTACTACAATTATAGAATTCACTACCTTAAACATGATTTTCATATCAACATGATCGTGCGGAACTTACTCGACTCTTTCCTAGATAGGAAAACCCTTTACCAACTAGTTAATAATACAAAAGTTAAATAAAATAATATTTAAAAGAATTAAAAATCCTTTAATCTACCAGCGGCTCCTATTTTTAAATGTTGCAGGTCCTTTGTAACTTGATGCTATCCCATAGACACTTTTATTTACTCTATCCCTTACGTATTAGAAATTTTTATAATTAGAATGATTGAACTTCTAACTCTAAGTCGTTATTAGTGCAGTTTAAATCCCTTAAGATTACCAATATTTCACTTTTTAGTTGCCTGAAGTAACTAACCAACAACACCACCTCCCATTAAAGCAGTAAGGTAACCCAAAAATATGTTAGGATTCAAACAGAAATTAAGAAATACTTCAAATCATATCATATAATATGAGGCTCAAATCATAAAATAAATATATACCCTAGCATCACACTCAATCCTTATGATCACTAAGTCCCGTTGGAATAACTCATTCCAAATCACACCTAGTAATCACTTACATATAAGGATTTTGGCCATCAAGAAGCAAAGAAATAACAAAATCAATGTGGTAATAATCCATATATGGAATGAGGTAGTATGCTATCATAATCCAATTAAACATTTAAGGCAAATGTATTTTGGTAATGAGCCTAGTTGATCAACTAATGAAGGAGTTACACAGACCAATGGTACTAAAACTTATTGTCTTTACTACCTTAAACATGAAATTTGCATCAACATACAAGTCCTATCCCTCTTATTGATCCCTACCAATAAGTATACTACTATTACAACCTCCTAAATATTTTCAAGATACCAAGTGGAACTAACTATTCCAAATTGTAATGGTTGAGATATAAATTAGAATCTTTTAGATACTTATTGGAATCAACTTGGGGAGACAACACTAAATTAGAATGATACGAGAGAAAAAAGTGAATCTAATTTCTTATATGCCTTATAGCTTCCTTAAAATTTGATATGGATATCAATACACCAACCTACAAGACTATGCTTGGCCTTTGCTCTCATATAGAAAGACTAAGAGCATAGTCTCTAATACCATTTTGTCATAACCCAAAGAATGTATTATGTGGGGCACCTGCCTAACTCTACCCTAGATAGGACAACCCTTATCACCGGACCATTTAATTAATATAGAGATTAAATAAAATAATCTTTAAAGAAGAAAATCCTTTACTTAAATTAAATTTGTTCACTATATTTTGTGGATAAAATAATGAAAAAGATAATTAACAAATTTTACCAGGAACCTAATCTAAATTGAAATAATATCACAAAACAAGGAATACGAAAATATATGACACAACATCCATATGAAAGTTAAGGGATAAGAGTTATTAAATAGTGATCATGTTGCTTCTATTGAAATTCCAACTGAACTACAACGTGGCTATATCCTAAAAAGGAAGTATTAATAATTGTAGTATCAATGTAATTACATGTATTAGTATGTATCATTAGTTGTCCAAGGTTATAAGAAAATCACAATACTAGCACATATGAAAAATATCATAACACCAAGTAACGTTCCTGATATTAAGCCCTGTCTATCTAGTCTTTGACATATTGCTCTTAGCATCTCTATGATCTATATGCCATTTAATAATTTTGTGTATATTTTTCCTTTGACAAATAATCATTACTTATATTTCCTAAGTCTCACCTTGTCTCTCTTTACTTAATCCTATGAGTCTACTTCTAGAAAATTATTGGCAATCCTACAACCTCTCTATTTTAGCATACTATGCACTAAACCAAGTATCCCTATTACCCTTCATAATCCTATGACCTAAACTACTACTAAATATAGTCAACACTTTTTATTTTTATATATGTTCAATTATCAATTAGCCAATTACATCAATCAGATTTCACAATCAGGTTCTCTACAACAAACATACATAGGCACTTAATAAATATGAATAAAGAATGCATGTAATATGTGTGTAACATCTCTTCATTATTTAAACATTATCACCAATATCATTCACAATAATATCATTGTCAATATAACACCCTAGATTTTAACCATAAAAAATTCCCTGGAAATCTGATCTTTAGACATAATATGACTCATGGAAATGAGCCGTATCATGGGATATGAATGGTATGGTCCTATTATATGTTGACCAGTATTGGTTGGTGGGATGGATTTTTGGTTACTGGAATGGATAAGACTTAGGGGTATGAGTTGTATTGGTGGGTACGTATCATTTGGTTCCTTAACTTAATCTTAGACTTGGTTACTTAGGTTGGATATAAGTATGAGAGGCTAGCCATGAGCCTTAATCCAGGGTACGTATTGTACCATGGACTCGTATGGTGGATAGTGTCTAAATCTTTCTTGGATTTAATCTGTCAGGGGTAAGAATGAAAAGTATGGATCATATGCTTTGAATACGACTTGCTTGGATGATTCATATGTTTGATAGTGTTGGATCCAAAGGATGAGGTTAGGACACAACTATAGGGTCCCAATCATATTTGAGGGTACGATTTGTGAGGGTTAGTCGTACCTCTAGGAGTTATGCAGCTTAAGTAGAGTTATTCTAGATATTTCCCCACTTATCTTAATAAGGTCCCATGACTTCTAACCTATTTAGAAGGTTATTTATCCTATTATTATATTCATTCACACTTAGAAACTCTTCTAAAACACTCTATAATTCTCTTAAAAACTTTTGGAAAAGGGAAGCATAGGTTTCATAAAGAGGATTACTTTGTGTCTTGTCTTGGTGATTTCTTTCCATCATCATCTTGGTTTAAGGAATGTTCTCTTCCCTTATTATTAATTCTAACTAGAAGTATGGTTTACGTTAATGTTTTCATGACTTCATTGATTGTATGATTTTTTTATTTTCAAATATGATCTAGGGGGTTTTAATATTAAATAGTTGTTTATGGTTTTCCATGGTTTTAATTATGCTTTATGAGCATTAATGGTGATTTTTGAAATTGGATTGCATGGGAATGGTTAAATAGTAATTAAAATTAGTTTTAGCTACATTATGCCCTCAATGTGTTTGACAAAATGCCTATAAGCATGTTTTCAATGCATTGAGTACTTTTAGTGGCACTTTTGCTTGTTTTAAAAATTGGTAAAGCAATTAGTCATTGTTTAATGGGCTTGGAAAGGTAAATGGCTAAATGGTTATACTTGTACGGTACACGGAATCCCCTAAGTGGTTTAGTAAATAGAAGGTCTCTTGGAAGTCCCCTTCAACTTAAATATCATTTGCTATGGATAGAACTTACAAGTATTGTTTGTATGATGATACAACCACTAAATAGTTTTGGTTAATAAATAGTAAATAAATTGATTGGGTGCTTTGAATTGGTTTTAATTGGGAATTAATGGTAGGATATGAAGTAAAACTATGGAAGGCAGAGTTTGGGGGGACCAAAATTGGAAACTCATATTTTTTGATGTGAGGTTGGTCTTTGTGACCATGTGCATGATGTCACACTATATTTCGGGGATAACCTAGATATGCCAGGTTTTCTCCTTGGTCGTGCGGATACATACACTGGGGTCCTTTCAACAGAGGGAGATGAACTTATATAGCTTATGGGTAGATTAGGATGGCAAAGCTACACAACTAAAGTAAAGGTTTTGAATTCATGATAAACCTGGTTGCCTTTCCCAATATGGTTATATATATATTTATTGTTGTGTGCATATGGATGGTTTTTCTTGGCTTTATAAATGGAATTATTTTATCCTTATCCTGGGATCATGCTAGCGTTCACCCACTAATGTATCTACTAGCAGCTGCAGACCTATGCTATGTAAGAACCGACTGTTCTACTCCTTCTATATAATGATTTATTCAGGTATCAATATTTGGACTGAATTAGTGAGCTTCCATCCTTTCGTAAGGCTCACTTTAATGTTATGGATATTTTTAGACACTATGATTTTATTTTTGATAGTGGTTTTGGCCATGGTTGGGTACATGTCCCAACTGAATTTTTACTTCTATTTTGTTAGATGATTTGTGGTACTACTACGGGTTAGAATAGGCAGGATTGGTATTCATGTTGGCCTTGGCGTTGGAATAAGCTGGTGGAACAACATTATTAGACACAATTTCTCACTATTCCATCATATTTTATTTTGGAATTAATTATATTATGTTTTGGAACTTATTTAGTTATGGTAATATTTATAGACTTTGGAATGGTTTGGTATGGTTGGGCGGTTGGTATGGGATAGTTGGATGTCGATGGGTCAGTCACAGTTGTGATACTATTCTAAAATCTTTATGTTAGCTGTTATAATATCTTGTTATATGCTCTAAAGCCAACAAACTTAGGGTGGGCGATGAGAGGTTGAGTTCGGTAGCAGGGGTTATCTCCAGTCCATATCAGACATGGGACATCCATTATGTCAAAGCCCCCAGTCAAGTCGTGTCAAGTTAGTATCAGAACCTAAGTTCATGGACAATTAGGAGACCACAAGACCATGATGAGTAGAGTTTCTTTGAGGGGTGTCTTGCATGTCATAGTCATATGAGAGAGGCCATAAAGCATTTAGGAATGTGTCACTTTCTTGGTATTGAATTTCAAGCTTCGAGTGTTTGTCCTTGAATCTTCTCCAATCCTTATTCGTTCATATTTCAGATCATGCCTCATAGATATAGAACATATGCAAATTTTTCTGTGATATCTAGGGGTAATGATGAAGGGGTACACCCTAATTCTGTGGTTCAACTTCGATGTCACAGTCCTATCTCTAATAGTTCAAAAGTTCCATCGATTTCTATAAGTCCATCTCAAGGCTAGGTGACTAATGCAGAATTCCGTCAGTTTATACATGTTAGTAGGGTACGACTAGTGCTTTTTCTGCTGAGCCCACAAAAATTAGAAAATTTTTTAAGATGGGTCCTCCCACTTTTTGTTTAGTGAAGGTGGAGGAGGATCGACAAGGCTTTTTGGATTAAATGAAAAAGATATTTTGGGTGATGTAGGATACCAATATGGACGGGTTAAACTTTACAAATTATCAGCTCAATGATATTGCATATCAGGGGTATGAAAAGTGGGACAGGAATAGGGGATATATGGAAGAATCAATCTAATGGGATATTTTTCTAAGGCCTTCTTAGTTTGATTCTTTTTCTAAGAGTTGAGGGAAGCAAAGATGTAGAAGTTTTTGAAACTCTAGTATGGGAGGATTGTCCAGTTTATAAGGTTGTTAAAGGGGCGAATAAGATTCTTATGGCTTTATATTCTTCTCCTACATATGGTGGTATAGCATCTACTTTTTTTACTAATCCTAGTTCTAGTGTTGGTCGAAATAGGTTGTATACTTTGGCATCCCGACAGGAATTTGAGGTGTCACTTGATGTCGTTACTAGTATGTTGCAGATTTTCTCTAATGACATATATTGTTTGCTTTATACATGGTCCGTTTTTTCTTATGTGACTCTTTATTTTGTTGTATCTTTTAGATATGATTCAAAAGTTATTCTAGATCTTTTTTCTGTTTCTACCCTAGTAGGTGGCTAAGTTATTTATCAGAGAGTCTGTAGAGGTGTGTGGTATATGTTGGTGGCAAGAAGACATTCATTGATCTATTTTAGGTGGGTATAATAGATTTTGATGTCATTATAGGTATGGATTGATTGCACTATTTTTATGCATCCTTGTACTGTCCAACCTGTAGGGTTATCTTTAGGTTTCCTAGTGAGCTTGATATAAAAGGGGAGGTTTGTTATTTAGCTCCTCAAGGTAACTTTATTTCTTATCTTAGAGCTTTGAGGTTAATCTCTAAAGGTTGTCTTTATCACATGGTCCACGTTAAAGATTCTAACTCTAAAGGTCCTTCTTTCTAGTCAGTTATAGTGGTTAATGTGTTTTAGTGGTTAATAAGCTTCCAGAGGTCTTTCTGAATGATCTTCCAGGTTTTCATCCAAATAGGAAAATTGAGTTTGGTATTGATCTAGTTTTGGACACTTATCCAATTTCTATTCCTCCATATAGAATGGCTCCAACTGAGTTGAGGGAACTTAAGAAAAACTTAAGGATCTTCGAGATATGTGGTTTATTTATCCTAGTGTATATTTATGTTGTTTACTAATGTAGTTTGTGTTCAAGTGGGATGGCTCCCTTTGAATGTGCATTGACTATCGGTAGTTGAACAAGGTGGCTATCAAAGAAAGTATCCTCTTCCAAGTATAAATAATTTGTTTGATCAGTTCCAAGGTGCCAAACTCTTTTCTAATATTAATCTTCAGTCTGGGTATGATCAGTTAAATATTAAGGAGGTGGATATCCCTAAGATGACATTTTATACTCGGTGTGGGAACTTTGAGTTTTTGGTAATGTCATTTAGGTTGACTAATGCTCTTGTGGCATTTATGGAACTGATGAATAAGATTTTTCGTTAGTATTTGGATATCTTTGTTATTGTGTTTATTGGTGACATTCTGGTTTAGTGAAAGAGTATGGTAGATCATGCTAATCACCTCTATGTTGTGTTGTAGACCTTAAAGGAATAATAGGTGTATACCAAGTTCTCTACATATGAGTTTTTTTTACCATTGTAACTTTATTGGGTCATAGTATTTCTTGTGAGGGGATTATTATGGTCTATAAAATATAGTTTTAGTGAAGAGGTGGTGTAGACCCATGACTCCATATGATATTTGGAGCTTCTTGGGTTTAGCCTTGTATTATAGGCGAATTGTGGAAATATTTTCATCAATTGTATAATTTTTAGTTTACAAATATGAATTGGGGGTTTTGATATTATATGGTTGGTTATGGTTTTCAAGGGTTTTAATTATGCTTTGGGAAATATTAGCGGTTTTAAATAATTGGATTGCATGGGAATGGTTAAATGGTAATTGGAATTGGTTTTGGTTATATGTAAGTTTTCATTGCATTGAAACATTTAATGGAACTCTTGCTTGTTTTAAAACTTGGTAAAGGAATTATGCATGTTTTAAATGGCTTTGAAAGGTAAATGGATAAATGATTATGCTTGTAGGGTACATGGAATCCCCTAAGTGGTATAATATGGTATATGGAAGGGCACTTGGAAGTCTCCTTAAACCTATATATAGTTGCCTATGAATAGTACTTACAAGTTTGGTCGATAGAAAGATACCACCACAAAATGGCCTTGGTTAATAAATGGTAAATAGATTGATTGGTTGCTTAGTAATATTTTTAATTGGGCATTAATGGTGAGATTTGTAGAAAAGTCATCCAAAGTGGATATCTCGGGAGGACCAAAATTGGAAACTCATATTTGCCAATGTGACGTTGGTCTTAATGACCGTATACATGATGTCACACTATATTTTAGGGGATGTTCTAGTCATACAAGGTTTACTTCCCTGGTCATGTGGCTACATGCACTGGGACCCTTTAAGTAGGGTGAGCTAAACCCATATAGCCCGTGGGTGGATTAGGAAGGCAAAGCTACACAACCCAGGTAAAGGTTTTAAATGTATGTATATCTATGTATGTATGGTTGTGTGCATATGGATAGTTTTTCTTGGCTTTATAAATAGAGTTATTTTATCGGTATCCTTAGTTCATGCTAGCATTCACTTGCTAACCTGTGTACTGGCGGTTGTATACCCATGCTATGCAGGAATCAGCCATTCTACTCCTCCTACATAGTGATTGACTCGAGGATTATTATTTGGACTGAAGTGTTGAGCTTCCATCCCTTCAAAAGTCTCTATTTCATATTACGGATATTTCTAGACACTTTGATTTTGTATTGGATATTAGTTTTGGCCATGGTTAGGGGCATGTCCCAGTTAAATTCTTACTTCTCTTTGGTTAGAGGCTTTGTGGTATTGCTATGGGTTAGAATAGCTAGGATCGGTATTCGTGTTAGCCTTAGAATTGGAATAAGCTGGTGGGCTAACATTATTTGACATAATTTCTTACTGTTCCATCATATTATATTTTGGATTAATTATATTATATTTTGGAACTTATTTAGTTATGTCTTGGTTTATGGCCTTTGGAATGGTTTGGTATGGTTGTGTGGTTGGTTTGGGATGGTTGGACTCAATTGGGCAGATTATGATTGTGATCCTATCCCAGAGACTTCATGTGAGCTATTACACAATCTTTTTATATGCTCTAAATTCAGCCAATTCAGGGCCGGCAGTTGGAGGTTGGGTTGGGTAATGGGGTATCCCAAATACTGGTCGGCCTTGGGATCCCCATCACGAAAAGTCCCCTAGTCGGATTATGTGAAATTGATATCAGAGACTAGGTTCAAGATCAATTAGGAGTCCATAAAGTCGTGTCGAGTAGAGTCTATTTTAGGGACGTGTAGCGCGCCATACTCATAAGGGTGTTCAACTCGTATGTTGTCCTATATCTTAACTTAGGTAACTCTATTCTTCCTTGTGTACGCTTTATAGGTACCAATCATATGATTGGGAATGATTGGGAGTATGAGTGAATGGTAAGACTTGTACCCTAGGGTACGATTGTGAAGGGGTAGTCATACCTTTACTATGGGAATTTTACGCAGTTTCAATTGAGGGTAATCTGGACATTTCCCCTCTTAACCTCTTAAGTCCCCATAACTTATATCAGTCTTGGTAGATTATTTATCCTCATATTCTAATCTTAAACACTTATAATCTCTTTCAAATGCTCTCATAAGATCTTAGGTCAAGAATGGCTAGGGTTTTATCAACAGGGTCTATTTGGGGCTTACAAAGGTGTTTTCTCTCTGTCATATTCGTAATCTAAGGCATGTTACTTCTTCCTTAGTGTTAGTTCCAACTAAAGGCATGTTTTAGGAATTGTTTTCATGGCATAATTGTTTTATGGTTTGGGGTTTTCATAGATATATATATATATTGGGGATTTAAATATTATTGTTTGTTATGGTTTTCCCGTGTCTTTTAATTATGGTTTTCATATTATAATGATGGTTTGAACATTTGGTTGCATGGTAATGGCCATTTGGTACTTGGTTTTTGCTTTGGAAACACTATGCCCCCAGCAAGTTTGATAAAATACTCAGAAGGAATGCTTTTACTATATTGTTGGACTTTCAATGGAACTATTTTATGGTTCAACTTGGTAATGGAACCCTAAATAGTGAAAATTGCATAAATGGTTTTGGAATGGTTGAATGATAAGGTCTTAGTTGTCATGGATAGGGTCTAATTGAACATCCTTTTGGGGTACGAAGGAATCCCTTAAGAAAACAAAATAACGAACATCTTGTGGGGTACATAGGAATCCCCCAAACAACTAAATAATGTATTCTATGAGTACATGGGAATTTGTTCTTCTCGAAAAGATTTTCTAAGGACATTACTCACAAGCTATAGTCGGTATGATGATACCATTGCTTATAGCCTTGGTTAAAAATAAATGGAATGATGGTTTTGGTAGTGTGGTAATGGTTTTAGTCCAATGGACAAACATTGGAAACTCATGTTCTCCGACATAAGGATTGGTCATGGAGACCATATATGATACTTATGGGGTACACGGGAATACCCTAAGTCATATTTGTATATATGTATCATTGAGAGAGAAAGGGTACTTAGGAATCCCCTACTCTTGTAGTATCTCCAGTTCATGCGACTACACATATCATGGCTCGTTCAGGGGGTTACACTTGACACATATAGCTCGTGGGTAGTTCTAGGATTATTAACTTACACATAGTTAGGTTAATGGTTTTAAAGGCATGCTAAACCTGATTTCCTTTTCTGGCATGGATAAATATATATGTGTGATCATGTTTGGATGTGTGTGCATATGGTAGTTTACATTGTTTTGAAGGTTCATAGTTATTTATCCTTATCATGAGAAATTGCTAGATTTTTCTTGCCAACCATTTTTAAGGTGGCTATATCCATATGCGATGCTGGAACCGACTATTGTACTCCTCTTTCTTAGTGATTAAATTTGGGATCACCTATTAGATTAAAGTTGTGATCATACATACTCTGAAAGGCTCTATTTCATACCATGGATTTCTTTACATACTTTGGTTATTAAATAGACAATGGTTTTTACTATGGTTTGGGGCATGTATCAACCAGCTATTAGTTTACTTTTGGTTAAAGGCTTTGTGGAACTATTATAGGTTGGTATGGGTAGTGTTGTTCGTGGTGTCATCCTCGGTATTGACATTAGTATTAGGGATGATACCATTTTACTATATGTATGACTTTTCTATCCTATTATGTTATGGACTCGTACTTAGTTATTGTTTCGGTTTGGGTTATGGTTATTGGTTGGGTATTGGATGGTTGGACTTACTTGGGTTAGTCACAGTCATGGACCTATCCCAAAATCTAGAATTATATAATATGTTATCCTGTTATATGTTCAAAGTTCAGCAAACTAAGGGTTTGTATTTGGTTTGTTGTGTTGGGTAACGGGGGTGGTCTCCGGTCCCTGGTTTTGGTTGTGTCAAGTTTGTATTAGAGCTTTAAATTCATGGTCACTTGGGAGTTGACAAAGCCATGTCGAGTAGAGTCTGTTTTAAGGTTGTGTATTGCACCACACTCATAAGGGAGAGGCTACATAACATTTAGGAATGCTCTACTTTCTTGTTCTCTTACTTCGAGCCATAGAGTATAAGCTTTTAGATTCTTTTGATTTCGTTTCGCTCATTTTTAAGATCATGCCTGAATGATCTGAAGCTTATAGAAACTTCTTTGTCTTAAGTAGGGATAATGTTTATTGGACAAGTTCTAATCAAGGCATCTATACTCGATCTAGAGCTGTAGTTCCTAATTATTCTAGATTTTTACCAGTTTTTTCTAGTCCTCCTTAGGGTGATGTGATGAGTGTAAAATTTTATCAGTCAAATCATATGATTGCTCAGTTGGTAGCTTCTCAGGCTGAACGTGGGGCATATGGTATTTTATCTTCTGAGGCCACAAGGGTTACAAAATTCATAAGGTTGAGTTCTCTAACTCTTACTGGTGTTAAGGTAAAGAAGGATCCTCAGGTTTCACTAGATAAAATGGATAGGATCTTTAGGGTGATATAGGCCAAGAATGTGGAAGGATTAATTTTGCTTCTAATCAGCTAAAGGATGTGGCGTACCAATGGTATAAGGAATGGGATAGGGAAATGGGTGATGATGAGGATGATTCATCTTTGTAAGAGACTTTCTCTAATGCATTTCTTGATTACTTATTTCCTTAGAAGTTGAGAAAAGCAAACATGGAATAATTTATTAATATAAAATAGGGGAAAATTTCGATCAAGGAGTATGTCTTGAAATTTCACCAGTAGTCTAGGTATGCTCCAGAAATGGTGTCTGATGTAAGGGCTAGGATAAGAAAGTTATCTTCAAAAATATCTCATGAGTTCACCCTTACAAGTAAGACTGCCTTACTCATCAGAGATATGGATATTTTTAGATTGACTGTTCATATACAACAAGTAGGGGGAGAAAAAAAAAAGTAGTGGTAGGGGAAAGACAGGGTAAGAAGTTCTAGTTCTCTAAGCAGGGTGGGCAAAAGCAAAGCTGTAGGGATGGTGGTAAGTGGACAGAGAAGAAGTGGGGAAGTTCTGGTTCTTTCTTCACAACTAGTGCTCCCTACCAGAAGCTTTTGGTTGGCAGGTGTCATTAGGATAATGATAACATCAGGGCACAGGGTGCCCACTCTCAGGCAAATGGGGATCAGTCAGCCTCATTATGTCCTCCTTATAGGTTCTATTGGTCGATTACATTGTGGTTTCTATGATGAGGGAAGGGACAGGTGCTTCAAGTGTGGTTAGCCAAGCAATATTCTTAGAAATTGCCCAGTTGGTAAGGTTTCTTTGAGGGTGAATAAGGTTAAAGTTGCTTCATAATCTGCTCTTGCACCAAATGGTGTTGCTTGTGCATCTGTTCCAACTTTTGGTACTAGCATAGGCCGAAATCGATTCTCTATTCTTTTGTCTCAATAGGAGTCTAAGGCATCACCTGATGCGTTAACTGGTGTGTTTAAACTTTTCTCCCGTAATGCTTATTGTTTACTTGATCCTAGGTTTTCTCTCTCTTATGTTACCCCATTTGTGATTGTGTATTTTTGTTTTGGTCCTAACGTTTTTTAAGATCCTTTTTCTATTTCTACCACGGTAGTTAACTCTGTGGTTTCCAAAAGGGTCTATAGAGGGTGGGTCATTTGTTGGTTGTAAGGGGACTTTGGTGGATTTTTATAAATTACACATAGTGGATTTTGATGTCATTCTGGGTATGGATTAGTTACATTCATGCAGTGCGTCCTTAGATTGTCGGACTCGTAAGACTGTCTTTAGGTTCCCTCGTTAACTAGTTTTTGAATAGGGGTATTTCTCAAGATCCTAAGGGGAAGTTCATATCTTATCTTAGATCTTAGATATTAATGTCCAAGGGGTTTCACTATCATGTAGTTTGGGTTAAAGATCGTAACTCGAAAGGTCCTTCTTTGCATTCAGTTATGGTGGTGAATTAGTTTCCTGAGGTCTTTTTGGATGATCATACTAATGTTCCTCCAAATTGGGAGGTTAAGCTTAGGATTCACTTAGTTCTAGACTCTTGTCCAATATATATTTCTCCTTACAGGATGGCTTTGACTGAGTTGAAGGAGCTTAAAGGGAAACTTAGGGATCTTTTGGATAAGTGTTTCATCCATCCTAGTGTATCTCCATGGGGCGAACCGATAGTATTTGTGCCTAAAAATGATGTTTCCTTTCGGATGTGCATTGACTATAGGTAGTTGAATAAGGTAACAGTTAAGAACAGGTATCCTCTTCCAAGGATAGATGACTTGTTTGATCAGTTGTAAGGTGCAAAATTCTTTTCTATGATAGATCTTCTATCCAGGTATCATCATCTTAAGATTAGGGATGAGGATATCCCAAAGACAACTTTTCATACTCGGTATGGGAACTTTAAGTTTTTTGTGATGTCATTTGGGTTAACCAATGCACCAATAATATTTATGGATTTGATGAATAGGGTTTCTCATTAGTTTTTATATCTATTTGTCATTGTGTTTATATATGACATCTTGGTGTTTTCTAAAAGTGAGATAGATATGTCAATCACCTTAGTCTTGTGTTGCAAACTTTGAATAAGCAATAGTGATATGACAAATTCTCAAAATGTGAATTCTGGTTGAACAGTGTCACTTTTCTAGGTTATATTATTTCTAATGAGGGGATCATATTGGATCCACAAAAAGTTGTAGTGGTTAAGAAGAGGCCTAGACATAGGACTCTAATCGACATTCGGAGCTCCTTGGGTTTGGTTGGGTATTATAGGAGGTGTGTGGAAAGAGTTTTATTATAGCTTCCCTATTGACTAAGTTGTCACAAAAAAAGGTAAAGTTCACTTGGTCCGATGCTTCTGTGTGTATTTTGAGAAGCTGAAGGATAAGTTAACTTCGGCTCTAGTATTGACTTTTCCAAAAGGCAATGAGGGGTTTGTGGTTTTTTGTGATGCATCTCTGGTGGGACTGGGTTGTGTTTTCATGTAGCATGGGATGGTGATAGACTATGCTTCTAGGAAGTCAAAGGTGCATGAGAGGTATTATCCTACTTATGATTTAGAGCTTTTAGCAATCAATAAGAAAAAATAGAGAACAGGGGTCCCAGAGGGTTCTATCAAGACATTGAATTATCGTAATGGTAACGGGAGGTGAACAATATAGATTTCATCACTAGTTTTCCTCGGTCTCAAAATCAATTTGATTTGATTTGGGTCATCATGGAAAGGATGACTAAGTCAGCTCACTTCTTAACAGTGAGGACTAATTTTTCAGTTGAGGATTATGCGAGATAGTATCTTCATGAGATTGTAAAGCTGCAAGGGTTACCAGTTTTGATTATTATTGATCATGGTGCACAGTTTTCATCTTACTTTTGGCAGTCATTTCAGAAGAGGTTAGCAACTAAGGTTATTTTGAGTACTGCTTTTCACCCGCAGACAAATGGGCAAGCATAGAGGACTATTCAGAATTGGAGGATATGCTTCATGCGTGTGTTATTGATTATAGAAGTAATTTGGTTAAGAATTTACCTCTTGTAGAGTTTTATTACAATAATAGCTATCATTCTAGTATTGGGATGGCCCCTTTTTAGGCATTATATAGTAGGAGATGTAGATCTCCTATTGGTTTGTTTGTGCTTAGTGAGGAGGATATGTTTGGCCCAGATTTGGTTTATCAGGCTATGGAGGATGTAAACGAGATTCAGGATAGGCTTAAGGATGCCCAAAGTTTCCAAAAGTCTTTTGGGGATGTAAACCATAACGACATGGAGTTTGAGGTTGGGGATAAAGTATTCCCAAAGGTGTCTACTATGAAGGGAGTAATGTGGAAACTCAGTCGATGGTATATTGGTCCTTATGTGGTTTTGAGGAGGCTTAGGAATATTGCGTATGATCTGGAGTTTCCTTCTAGTTTGAGCTTTGTTCATCCGGTATTCTATGTCTCTGTGATTAGAAATTGTGTAGGTGATCCTTCATTCTTTTTTTCTTTTGAATGATTGGGTATTTTATATTATATGTCTTATGAGGATATCCCGTTTAAGATCTTAGATCTTCAGGTTCATTGGTTAGGGACAAAGGATGTGGCCTCAGTAAAGGTTCTATGGAGGAACCAAAAGGTGGAAGAGGCTACATGGGTAGCGGAAGAGAACATGAAGTCCAAGTATCCATATTTGATTTTTGCTCCGGATATTCATGAGGAAGGTATGTGTTCTTGATCATATCTTTTTTTCAAACTTTGTTAAAGTAAAAGTTGATTTTCCTGCATCTTTGTTTTATGTTTGTTATAGGTAAGACTAAAGGCATTTAGGGGTAGATCATGTTTGTACTACCTTTTATATCATTCCAGGACAAACGATCCTTCCGGGGGAGACTGAAACACCCTAGGTTTTGATCCCTTGAAATTTCCTGAGTTTTGAACTCTCAGGACATCATACAACTAGGGGTACTAGTCGTAATTGTGTGTATGGTTTTAGGGTCATCTCTCGTATGTTGATCAATGTGGTTGGGTTGGATATTGTCCAAGGTACGATATCTCCATAAGGGTCATGTGATAGGGTGCGATTCGTATGAAGCAACTCGTATGATGTCATTTTTCTTAACCTAGGATCTCTCTCCTGCCAATGGTACAATTTATGTGTACCAATTGTATGATTGGTAAAAGTTGTAATTTGGAGTTGTGTGTTGGTCAGTGTTGGGGTTGATATTCTACTTAGGGTAAAAGTGGAGGGTACCACTAGTACCCTAAAGTATGGTTCGGGAGGCGTGGTTGTACCCTCCTACGGGAATCTGATTCATGTGGCTACACATATCGGGGATCGTTTAGGGGGTTAAGCTGGACCAATATAGCCAATGGGTGGTTATAGGATAGTTAAGCTACACATACCCATGTTAATTGTTTTGAAGGTATGATAAAATTGATTTCTTTTCACGACATGGATATATATATGTGTGTGGATGCGTGAGCATATGATGGTTTACTTGGTTATAAAGGTTGTCATTTTTTATCCTTATCTTGAGTACTTCCTAGCGCTTATCTTCTAACCCGTCTTTAGGCGTCTGTATGCCTACGCAATACAGGAACCAGCCATCCTACTTCTCTTGCTTAGTGATTAGTTTTGGGATCATCTATTGGATTGAATGAGCATACATACTTCAGAGGGCTCCATTTCACATCATAGGTGTATTTACATACTTTGTCTATTTATTAGGCATTGGTTTTGGCTAAGGTTGGAGGCATGTCCCAATTGGATATTGTTTTACTTTTACTAGAGGCTTTGTATAACTTCTATGGGTTGGTATGGGTGGTGTCGGTAGTGGTGTCAGACTTAGTATTGGCGTTAGCATTGGGGCAGATACCGTTTGACTGTATTTATGATTGTTCCATCCTATTATATTATGGACTCGTATTTGGTTATAAATTTTGTTATGGTTGTTGGTTGAGTATTAGATGGTTGGACTTGAATGGGTTGGTCATGGTCATGGACCTATCCCAAAGTCTGAAATTATATAAAACTCTATCTTGTTATATGCTCGAAATTCAGAAGACTTAGGGTATGTATTAAGTTGGTTGGGTTGGGTTATAGAGAGTGGTCTTCAAACCTAGTTGGACTTGGGATTCCCATTACAACAAGGCCCTGGTTCGGGTCATGTTTGAGAGTTGGTGGGTTTCAAAGACAAGGGACAAGGGAAGCTCGCTCAGAACTACTATAGGGAAAGGTATAGAGATTAGAGCTGAGACAAATATGGTAATTGGTGAAGAAAGGGCGATTACAAAGAGAAGGGTAGTGTATAAGTGCCACTAGTAGTCGTGATAGTGAATCAAGAATGCAGGCTATGTTTTACAAGATAGTAAAGGGTTCGGAAAGTCAGGAAACTTTCCTTATGGAGATTAAGGTTCCATATGTAGGTTCACCACGACATCAAATATAGGCACTCTATAAATACAATATATGCATTCATGCAATATGTGTGTATCAATTTCTCATCATCAATTAATTCTTAATATCATATCACTATATCAGAAATATCATTATATTATCACATCATCACCAACATATCATCACTCCACGTCGTCAACATCAAAATATATTATTTATGTAATGTTAAATATCATATGCAGATATAATATGCAGTGTGTACTCAGAACAGGTAGTACCCAAAAACAATCACAACTCTCAAATCACATAAAAGCACAAAGTCAAATGAGCATAATCCCCATAATAGTTACTGTTATCTAGACTACTATCTATGTATATATATGACAGATACACTTATAGGATTATATGAAAATACATAAAGTACCACTTCTACATAACAAACAACGATACATACTCTGGGCCATCTCTCAAGCACTCTCATAACATCCCAGTCCAAAATGTTATAACTGATTGTAATTCTTACACATCCCTTACTTAGTGACCTCCATTTCGGACACCAAGTCACTCTCTCCTCTAGATTTTCTTCTATTTTATCTTAATCATAAACACAACATTGTCATTCAACCAACCACAATGATGTATATATGCTCCTACAACTTTTTTAATTGACTTATATATTCCACTATACTTAGGTTCTACATTGCCCTTCTCTTTATTTTTAAACAACTCAATTGAATTCCTATGAACTCCAAAATGGCATAATTTAATACCCACTTCCGATCATCTCATTCGTTGGTCACACTTACCTAATTTCTATATGAAAAACATACTTATAACCCTCAACTACCTCCAATATAAAATTATACTCTTGGGAAACATATGGATTGAACCAATTCAATAATGCATTTATTCAAATCATTCAGTTGAACGAAATATAGTAGTTATCATTCCATCCATCCAAAGTCTATGATTAAAGGCCTAATTCACGAAATCTCCCAACATTACAACCATTATTACATGCATCTAGACTTAGTGTTCTATAATTAAACGTAACCTATCTTGTAGAAAAATTCCACTGCAATAGAAGGTGGGGAGTGGTCCCACTCTTGTCGGTCTCTTCTTACGTTAGATCCCGTCAAGAATACCTCAAATATTACCATCATAAAGTGTGGCCTCAAAAATCTCATCGTTATAGTTTTTAATATTGTTTGGGATTTTTTAGAAGGAAAGGGATGACCTAAGAAAGATCAATGAAAAGAGGATTTAAATTAATTCTTGGGATAACTATTACCCAACTACCATTACAATGGTTGGAGTGCCACTACAATGATACCGCTCTATCGATGGATTGATTATTGCAGAAGAAGGCAACGTGCTTGGCCTGATCTTTTAAGTATTTTGTCCCAAATAATGTTGATCCCTACTTTTTTCTATTAAATAATTTCAATCAAGTCTATAACGAGGATTTTCGTAGTAGGAAAGTTTTTCTAGGATAATTTTTGTCATAAAAATGATTTAGGACATCAAATTAGATACCAATTTACACAATGTTCTTCCCAGAATATTTATGGGGAGTTGAAAAGGATTTTAGAAATTAACTCAGAATTCAATGTGTATGGAGGTGTTGAAAACAAGAGCGGTCCTTTATTCTTATTAATTTACCCATAACATTTCACCAAATCTTGTTTGTTTAAAATTAAACTCAAAGTAACTAACCAACTTATGCAATAATAGTCTTTGAACTTCCAAAACTAACTCATAAGTATTATTAATAATAATAAAAAAAAGTGACTATAATATTGTATATAACAAGTTAATTTAACATACTTCATACATTACAAAACATCTGGCATATTCAAACTCAGAAATGCAACCATCACAGAACTTGCCATTGCAGTACATCTATAGTGGTAAGATTACTGCTATAGTGGTGATAATATTCAAATAGGGGAAAATTTTTCATTTCACCATTGCAGTGGTAAGACTATCGTCACGGATGTGAACAATAATCAAATCGGGTGAAATACTTTATTTCCCTTATTTTACTTTTATTCTTCAAAAAAATCTGTCAAATCCCATAAATAGTCTTTTTCTGATGACAAATCAAGGTAAATTCTCATCTCCTTTCCTTTCTTTACATACTTATCATAGAATCATGAAATATAGAGTACAAAGAGGTTTTTCGGTTTGATTCATCGTTCAATTTTTGAATTTTTGTTGTCTTCTTCCTTAAAATATTAAGCATGGTAGCTTCTTTTACATTCCCAATGTAATGTTTTAGTTGTAAGATTTATGTTCATAGTAATTTTTGAGAGTGGAAGGGTAAAATATTAAGAGTCACCCTTTCTAACAACTTTGAACAATTTCAAAATGATTGTGGGTGTTAATCAGCCCCATTTTATTTTAACAGAGTTCATACAAACTTTATTAAGCTCGGTCTATGCTTAAATATCAATGAATAAATAATAGTAAAAAATATATAATAGAAGGGGTGTTGGGCTGGTTGGGGATAATGGTGCCACTATAGTGGTAGATTTCCTAATGCAACAATGCCTAGCAGTAGTTTTTAGCAAAACAATTTTGAAGTTATTGTGTTCCCTTCCTTTCCATTGTATCTTGACTTAGTTTTATTACTATATACATAATATTTGCAGGATTACTATGGAGCACAAACAACAATACCAAAGACTCCTACCTTTGTTGGCAATGATTGTTTCTAGGAGGGTAGAACAATAGGGGTTTCCTTCACTGGAGTAGTTTTGTCAAAAGGGACGTGGATGATGACACACTCGACGTTTACAACCAGCTGAAGTCTTTTGGATGTGAGGTGCTTACTGAAATACTAAAATAATGAAATAAAAGAATATCCTCAAATGATAAGGACTCACTGCTAATCTAGTGTTGCTGGCTAAATATGAGTTTATCTATGCACGATCTGGAACCTGAGCATCCAAACCTATGATATAAGGCATCATAGCACAAAGAAAGAGTATGCATCAACCGTGGAATGTACTGGTAGGATAGATAAGGTAAGGATGAATGCAAGGATTTATATGCATGAACAATAACTGACTGAATGATATAGAGTAACTAAACATGAGAGTACATGGATAACTGATATTACTATAAACACTAAGTATGTACTAATGTGCATATAAATAAATACTGTTACTAAGCTTATCTAAAGTTAAGTCCTAAATTCTGAAACTTAGTAACTGATATTTTAAGTTACTGATAACTAATTTACTAATACTTGTTGACTGTATCTGACAGTCATGATTCTAGTGAACTGAACTAAGTTATATTCTGGAGATTAAGACTGAGACTGTGGGAGGTAATCATCTAACAGATATGACCTAAATAAGATAAGATAACTGAGTTGGGGACTATTCTGTGACCCTAATTGGAAGGGTTTCAGTACCATGCCATGGTTAAAGACACTGAAGAGTTACCCTTTTCTGGCAGGTACTCTAATGAGAACAACATAACCCTAATCTAGTAGGTTAAAAAACCACATCAACCCTCCACTGGGAGGTTTGATATCTCAACCTACACTGGATACGTATTTATAAAATGCAAGGATTGCTTCTAGAGATCACACCCTCTACTGAAATGTGAACCCCCATCCTTGGGTTCACTCGGTGCTGAATCCTACTTCCAACTAAAAGAGACTGAACTAAGTATACTGAACATTATTGGACTGACACTGATATTACTGAGTGTTCCTGAGTTTGGTAACTGACTGAGTTCTACTGAGTTTGGTAATTGACTAAGAGCACTAGTAATCGTGACATAACTAAGATTCTATAATTGACACTGGCTCTAGGTAAACAACTAAATTATCGGGTATTAAATACTCACAGTACTCGATAGCATGAAAAATAAAGCATAATATACTCTTGAAAATCATAACAATGTATACTTGTCCATAGTTCACTCATAGGGGCATTTAATCAAACACTTGTAATGCATCTACTTATACATAAATGGGGAATACATGCTATCATGTTATGAGGACACTATTTATTTCACATGGGGAGCATGCTTAGGTTATACAATAATCAGAACATATGGTTATCATGGCTACATCTATCATCTTCAAAAATCAAAGGGTTTATCATGAATATCATGTAATTCAATAAATACAATGATTTATTTCATAAAAGCATGTAATTTAATCGTGGACTAAATCTAAACAATAACATGAACATGAATTTCAATTCAATTCTAGCAAGGAAGTTCGTAATTCAACAATCATGTATTTTAAAAATAAATTTGTGGACTCTATTGGTAAAAGGAATTCATAGATTAACACCTAACATACCTTGGGTTATTAGTTCTTGAAGGTGCTTGAAGAAATTCTTGAGTATTGACCTTGATTCTTAAAGCTAGGGTTTGTAGTTTTGAGAGAATGCTTTTATTTCTTGAGATAAATGAGAAAATAATGGGATAATATGCGATTTAGGACTTTTATCCCAAGTTTTGGTTGACTGGAATGAAGAAAAAAGACCTAAAATCCCTTGGAAATTTAATCTTGGAATCAACAGAAATGTACATATTTTTATCCTTAGTGCAACGCAACACTATCGTGTCGTGTCTCTGGAAATTGCCAATTGGGAAAATTCATGGTAGCTCTATTCGGGGGTATCGCGTTTCCACCTTGGATGAGACCTGCAAGCTTGGCGCGACGCAGTATAATCTCATTTCTTTATTAGAAATTGGCAAATGTAAACTGGGTCCTTGGCGTGACACACCAATATCACGGTCCCTTACTTGAATTGGACAATTGGGAATGTGAAGACCTCCGTAACACAGTGAGATTGCAGAGTCACACGTGAAATTGACAATTGTCATTTAGACTAGCTCTGAGATGCGCTAGTGATCAAAATGATAGTGTTTATCGACTGGAACTTAGAATCACCATAACTTGTTACTCGATTATCAAATTTGGATGAATTTTATATCATTGGAAAGATAATTGAATTTCCTATGAAATGGCAAGCTCTAAACTGAAAAATAATTAGCATTTCAAATTTTTTTTGTTAGATAACTCATGAACCAAGAGTTAATCTTAGGCTAAGTATTTACGAGATATTACAATATCTCCCCTTGGGAACATTCAGCCTCGAATGAGACTAATTAAATTGAGACACTGATAGACTGAGTTTACATACTGAACATGCCTATCTGATGCATTACTACATGACTGAACTACTGACATACTAAGATTTTACACTAAACATGCATATCTGATGCATAGAATACATTGCTGAAGTACTGATAAGTTGAATTTTCATACTGAGCATGCATATCTGTTACATGAGTACATGATTGAACTGATTCATGAATGCATGACTTAGTATGCAATGGTAATGCATACCAATTTATAATTATAGCTGAACATGGAACTGAGTAAAGCTAATAAAAATTGTTACCTTAAGCTAGATCTTAGGTTGCGGAGAAGAGGTGAGGATACATGGTCCGTATATCTACTTCTTCCCAAGTAGCTCCCTTAACCAAATGATTCGGACAAAAAACTTTGACTAAGGGAGATTCTTTGTTCCTCAGTCTATGAATCTGATGATCGAGGATTTGGACTAGAACATCATTGAAAGAGAGATCATTTTAAATATTTGCATCCTCTAAGGGGACTATGACCACTGGGTTAGCAATGCATTTTTTTAGCAAGGAGACATCAAATACTAGATGCACTGAGGATATATCTAAAGGAAACTCAAGATCATAAGCTGCCTTTTTTAAACGACTGAGAATTATACAAGGACTGACATATGGAGGACTTAGGTTTCCGTTCATACTGAACTTCTTTACCCCCTTGATAAGAGAGATTTTCAAGAACACAAAATCATCAATCTCAAACTCGAGATCTTTTCTCCTCATATCTGCATAGGATTTTTGTCATCTCTGGGCAGCCTTAAGTCTTTATTTGACTAACTGAACCTTCTCTAAGGCATCGAACACTAGTTCGGGCCCTACTACTAAGGTCTCAACTATCTCGAACCAACCGATTGAAGATCTACATCTTCTACCATAGAGAGCCTCAGACGGGGCTATTTGGATACTGGAATAATAGTTGTTATTTCATCTAAATTTGACCAAAGTCTAGTGGTAATCCCAACTACCCTGAAAATCGACAGCGCATGCTCTTAGCATATCTTCTATAGTCTAAATGGTCCTTTCTTATTGACCATCTATCTAAGGGTGGAAGGTTGTACTGAGATGAACTTGGGTACCAATACCCTTTTGGAATACTTTCAAGATATAAGAGGTGAGATGAGTACCTCTATCTGAGATAATCGATATTGGAACTCAGTGTATCCTGACCAACTCTCTAATAAAGAGTTTGGCATAGTCCTAGGCTGAGTAGGAAGTACGAACTGGCAAGAAATAAGCTAATTTGGTCATCCTGTGTACGATAACCCAAATAGAATCATGATGATAATGAGAATAAGGAAAACCCATCACAAAGTCCATGTTCACTTCTTCCCATTTCCATATAGGAATACTCAACTACTGCATGGACCCACTAGCTTTTGGTGCTCAATCTTAACTTGCTGATATATAGAGCATTTAGCTGCAAACTCTGTAATATCCATCTTCATCCCACTCCACCAATAGATCTCCCGCAGATCACGGTACATCTTAGTGGCCCCTAGATGAATAGAGTAATGCGCACCATGCGCTTCTGCAAGAATTTGTTGCCTCAATTCATTTATACTTGGCACAAATAAACGACCCTAGCAATGCAACACACTATCTCCCCCTTAGGAGAAAATCTCTACTTTCTAATCCCTGATTGACTTTTTCAGCTTAACAAGACAGGGATCTCTATCCTAGTTTTCCTTCACCTCAAAAACTAGAGAGGATTCAGAACTGTTATAAACCTACACACTACCTTATACTGAATCGACTATGTAGACACCTAGTCAGGAAAGCTGATGAACTTCCTGACCTAAATTTTTCTTACTATCCTCAACATAATAAATACTGCTCATAGACAGTCTACTCATAGCATTAGCCACGACATTGGCTTTGCCCGGATCATACAGAACACTAATGTCATAATCTTTTAATAACTTTAACCACCTTCTCTGACACAAATTCAAATCTTTATGAGAGAATACATAATGAAGGATTTTGTGGTCTGTGAATGCATCAACATGTACCCCATACAAGTAATACCTCCAAATCTTTAAAGCAAACATTACTGTTGCTAACTCGAGATCATGAGTCGGATAATTCTTCTCATGGGGTTTAAGCTATCTAGAGGCGTATGCTATGCCCTTACCTCTCTACATGAGGACCTAACAAAAACCTACTATGGATGCATCACAGTACACGACATACTTGTCTAAACAATCTATTAGAGTGAAAATTGGGCTGAGGTGAGTATAGTCATCAACTCTGAGAAATTCTTCTCTCAAGAATTAAACCACTGAAACTGGACTTTTATCTGAGTCAATCTGTACATGGGGGATGCAATAGATTAAAAACCTTTAACAAACAAACGATAATAGCCAGCTAAACCCAAGAAACTCCTAATGTCTGATGGAGAGATAGGTCTAGGCCAATTACTCACTGCCTCAATCTTTTGAGGATCAACTCTAATTCTATCATCGGAAATAATATGACCAAGGAATGCTACTTACCTTATCCAAAATTTGTACTTACTGAATTTCCCAAACAGTTGATGAGTTCTGAGAGTTTAAAGTATAATTTTGAGGTGTTCTGCGTGATCATTCTCTCTACGAGAATAGACAAAAATGTCATTGATGAAGACTATAATGAATATGTACAAGTAATGTTTAAACACGTGATTCATTAAATCCATGACAGTTGCTGGGGAATTTATAAGGCCAAAGGACATGACTAGAAACTTGAAGTGACCATACTAGGTTCTGATAGCTATTTTTAAAATGCCACATTCTTTGACTCTGAGATGATGATAGCCTGATATGAGGTCTATCTTATAAAAGTAACTGGTGCCATGAAGTTGCTCAAAAAAATCATCGATTCTGAGAAGTGGATATTTGTTCTTGACTATGACTTTATTCAACTGATGGTAATCAATACACATTCTGAGAGAACCATGTTTATTATGCATGAATAAGACTAGTAAACCCCACGGGAAAATGTTGGGTCTAATAAATCCCATGTCTAGGAGATTCTTCAACTACTCTTTTAACTCTCTGAGTTCCCTAATGGGAGGAACTCTAGAAAGATCATTGAGAATTACATCTGAGAATTCATTCACTACTGGAACTGACACAAGACTAGGAGTTTCTGAGTTAAAATCTTCCATCTCAAGATCTACAAGGTCTGCTGAAGTAACTTTGTGAGATATCTTAACTGGACAGTTCCTATATACCCATTGGGCTATGATAGATATATCCACTGGGGTAGAAACTGAGAAAGGCTCTGCTACGATTTCTGCACTGACTCTGAAGTTAATAGCTATGTATGGAGTTAAGAAAAATAAAGAAGATCTTGGATATAACAAGGAATAAACATAGAAATGAAAGATTTGTTATGTACCAGTGACCACATCAGGAGAATTTTCCAAATCTTGTCTGGACAGAAGTGCATAAAGCATATTTAGGTGTTGCCCACTGGTGATGCTACAAGTGGTACCCTTCTTATTTGGTCAACCTGACTGAGCTGAAGAGAGAGTATACTAACCCTGAGAACATGACTAAGGACAATTTTTGACTCTGCGTCCTGACTTGCCACACCGGAAACAAACATCACATCCAGCTCTACAGACACCCTTGTAGTTTCTGCCACATATTTGACAAAAAGGATTTCTTCAAGCACTGGTTACACTACCTTGAGATTTAGAGCCTAGCACCCTATCGCTGTTACAATTTCTAAACTTAGGTACAGGAGCAATGGCTAAGGACGGATCTTGAACTTAATATTTTAGGCAAAATTAGGAATGGTTACCACCCTCTGAGTTAGGCTAATTAAAGTGGAAGCTACCTATTCTAGCTCTTTTGTTTTGTCTCTCTCTCTCTGATCTTAGCCTCTTCTATCTGTTGAGCATGTACCATGAGCCTAGATATGTCTATATCCATTATCAACATCATTGTTGTGCACTCCTTAACCACACTATCTCACATACCAGATACGAACTTTCTTATTCTGAACCTACAGTCTAATACTACATGGGGAGCATACCTGGATAACTGAGTAAACCTAAGGAATACTCTTTCACACTCATACTACCCTACCTAATATTGATGAACTTTAACACCTTTACTTCTCTCAGCTCTAAGGAAAAAATCAATGTAGAAAGGTAGTAGCAAACTCTACCTTTCACTACTTATACCACGTATGAGCTATATCTTATAGCTGATAGGTGGCTAACTCAGAACTCTCACTTGAAGTTACTCCCATGATACCTGTGACTTTCAAAAACATATCGATGAACTCCTATAGATCCTCTTCTGGCTTAGATCCTGAGAATAGGGGAGGATTCACTCAAGTGAAGTTTGAAATCCTGGCTGCAGCAGTATTGGCCACTGGTTTTGCCAAAATAGCTGTTGGCCGTTCATTCTGGGATTCTACTGAATTGGCTAGAGTAGTGAATCTAGCTCTGAATTTTTTATGGGAGACATGCTCATCCAGGGGATCTGCCTGAATTGGTTGAGGTGCTAACTGATTTTTGGTTCTTCTTTCATTAGTCCTATTCGGAGGCATATTCTGTAAACAAAAAGAAAAAATAGATTAGACTAAGGTTTTAACTTGATCTCATGCTCACTTGCATGACATGAGTACTAAAATAAGGGAAACTTTTCCTAAAACATCTCTTAGCCTCTTATCCATAAGTGTGGCGCGCTATACATGATAAGCCCAAATTACAGATCTCGTTAGAAAGTGTAAGCGGTCGCTGTCAAATATAGAACCCAACTAGGTTGGGTGTCGAATCCCACAGGGAATACTCTGGTCACTAAGTGTTGCGATTATTAGTAGACTGTTGGTCGAAAATTCCAAAAAGGGGGGTTTGGTTTAGGTGTGAATTAATATTGTCAAAGTAATGATGGAATGTTATCTGTAGTAAGATTTAATCACAGAGAATGATAAGTTAGGGTTATGTCCACCTTGTTGTTTCAACTTATCTATTAACTATGAGTAACGCGGAATTTATACATGCATGCACTTATAGAGAATCGTATTCTAATCCTAAATCCAAGTGTTTCTAAACCATCAAAGATTTATTTCACTTTAGCTCTCTCGAGCCTAAAGTGTATAACAAATGGTACAAATTCTCCAAGAAGTTAATCCGGTTAAGGCATTAACGTGTAAATAGAGGTTGGAAGCCCTATTTCCTTGTCACACTCTCTTTTCCAAACATGTAACTTTTCTCTCGAACAAGTTAATGCTATAATGGCGTGTTCTCTATGTTTGGAACCATGAGAATGTAATCAGAACGAAGAGAGTAATGATATAAGTAGCATAACACATCAAGAATTCACAAACTCATAGTTAATAGATAGTATATAAGAAGGTTTCCATAACCCTAACAGAAAAGTTTAGCTACTCATGGATACAACGGAAATCAAAGTAGACATCATCATCATACAAAAACTAGAACAATCAACACGATGGAGATGGTTTGGCGTCAATACGAGGATACCGTTTTCCCTCTATCCATTGCTTACGTAAGCCGTTCTCTGTTCAGAAAATTACAGAATCTGAAATCTGAATAATGAGTAAAAGTCGAATGAATGTTGCTGAAAAATTCAGCAATAAGGTTTTTAATAATATCCTTGTCCACTAAGTTTCTACTGCGTCCTTAAGTATTTAAAACTACTGGGTTTGCCCCGGAAAAAGTTCCCATGCATCACTTTCATTCCAAGAGCTGCCTTCCCTCTAATGTGAAGTTTTCCTTTGCTGCTTATAGGTCCACAAAGTGCTGAAATCTTCATCATTAGTACCTGAAAAACATACTAATCACATAGGTCAGCTCACTTACAGGAACACGGACTAAAAGTGCAGTTATTATACATTTTATCCTCAAAATTTAGCTAAAACATTGGTAAATTATGGTGCTTAGACGTATAAATACGCCCAACATCACCACCCCACACTTAAAGCCTTGTTCGTCCTCGAACAAAATATAACATCCATGCAAACACCTAACTAGAATTTTACAATAGCAACACCTAACTAGAATTTCACAATAGCAACACAAAATTTATCCTCAAGACATGTACGACAATTATTAACAAAGAGTAGGTTTCTTGATTACTACTAGAAACAACTCAACCTCCAACAAAGACTCATTAGGATGGTTAATTCGTATCCACAAGTTATTCCACAAAGAATCATATAAAACCACCTAACAATCATCAACCATGTGTGTCTCACACAAGATATCATCCATAATCACTCGTAGTTTTGCATTTGTCGAAACATAGGTATAAAACTCTCCTTGCTCTCACTCTCACAAAGAATTCCTATATTGCAACTGATGACAATAGGCTTGCCCTTAGTGTAATGTTCCACTAATATCAGAATGCTAAGCTTAGGATCAAATAGGTCTTTACAGGTTGTAATGTAGGCTAAGGGACAGGTAGGACTATTTTGGCCAGAAATAGTGACTATGTTCCCTAAGCGCTTTAATAGACTACATTATGTCATTTACACTATCTTTCAACAACCCCTCTACCGTCCTTTCATTTACCAACCCCTTTTCACCTATTTTGTTATTCAATCATAAACACAAGTATCTTTTTATGTTTCTATTTCCTTTATTTATTTATTTATCTTATTTTATTTTTTTACACACCACTATGATAACCACTCTTTTTCACAACATTTTCAAGTACCAATACACTCTGAGGCATCACTTTCACCATTTTCCTCTTATCTTGCCACATGACTCTACAATTTAAAGAGCTTAGGAATTTGGATCAAATTATGGTCTTGAAAAAAAATGGATTCGGCTACATATGAGGTTGCCAAAGAAAATAGCTAAAGGCTCAAAGGGGGTTCACTAGGACAATGTACAAAGGTAGGTTAAAAGAAGGTAACCAATTTCAGGGCTGCCAAAAAAATGCCTAAATCATCTCCTAAACTCACACTCTTTATTTTACTTCACACACACACCAGGTAAGTTCTAGCATCAGTCACAACAAAGAATATACTATAACTTCACACACACAAGGCCCATGGTGAACTTCATTGGGAGCAGTATAGATTCTTGACCCAACAGATGAATGAATTAAACCACAATAATTTATCACACAGTGAGTCACAACTTAGATCCTAAGTGTCTCAATAGCAATAACTTAGCACAAACTCTTGTTATAACACCATGCCGTCTATCAGAACAATTTCATGCAAAGTCTAAAATCTAACTAACTAATTACGACTAACGGAAAAAAACAAGAATAAATGTAGGCAAAGAAGTACAATACAACATACAAATACCCTCACCCAATACTTAGACGAAACACACTGCCCTCAGTTGAAATAAATAAGGAAAACCTGATTAGTCGGACTCCTCTTCTATGTCTGGGGTCATACGCCCTGCGTCGAAATCATCATCAAAATCGTCATCATCAGAGTTGTCCTCCACATCTGAGTCTGGCAGTCGGTGATCATCATCAGTCGGCATGTCATCATCAAGAGGTTCCTCAAAATGTACCCCCACTCCACACATGGCCCGTCCATGCTCATTAAGCGGGTAGTCATAATCCAACTGTTGAAGCTCTACATCAGTTGGAACACGACCTCCACTCATCATGGTAAACCTAGTCATGCCATATAGATGGCGAAAGAATCTTTCATCTCGAGCATGTCTCTCAACCGTAGTAGGGTTGATGACTTGACCAGTTTCGGGCTCTTTAACTTTCGTGAGATCAACCTTCTTCGGGTTGTGTGGAAGCTTATAGTCAGCGGGTTCCTCTTCAATATGCTCTTTCCTCAAGATCGCTGTCAACAAATTGCCGAAGCTGAAATGGGACCTTTTGTGCAGCCTTGCCTTACGCATTGACGATCGTATAACCGCACCAATGTTGATGGGAATATTCTTCATCACAGCGTACACTAAGAATACTCTATCACGTGTGATCTTTGTGTACTGTGTCCCAGGAATCAGGCAAGGATTGACTATCCTCAACCATATACGAGCTTCTTTATTCAAAAAAGCATACGGGTAGGTGTTGTGCTGACCATTATCCTTATGACGAATCCACCGGGCCATGGACCTTGTTCCACATAGTGTATGTCTGATGGACCTGTAGGGAGGTCTATGATACATCTCCTTGAGTGGTAATGGATCTACAGATGGAGTACCCAGAAAAGAGTTGAGGAACTCCGCGTTCAGTTGCAACACTTGGCCCTGAATCTTCACTTCACTTCCGGTAGTCTTTGGGGACCAATTGGCATAAAACTCTCGCGTTAGATCAAGATTGCATTCCCCCATATCTCAGAAAATGAAGTTAAGATTTAGCACCATGATCTTAGCCAAAATGCGGGGGTCTCTCTTTGCTAGATTCTCCTTCTGCATCACATCCACATGAACATATTTTTTTTACTTTGTTGTTCCTATACCACTCCTTCCCCTCCTCTTCTAGAACCCATTTGATTCCAAAAGTGTGTCGAGGTATTTGCAGAGAAGAGGACTCAGCTTGCTCTTTTCTTCCCCTTTTCTGTCCTTTCTGTGAGGTGGACACTTTTTCTTTTCCTTGTCGTCCTTTTGGTGTCATTCTACCTGAGATCACAATAGAGTCATGTTAGTTTCGTCTTGGAAGATTTACTATATTCGGAAAACAAACAGTGATGGCACCACCCCACACTTAATTTGTTGGCGCAGACTAATTAAGTGAATGATGTCGATTACTCAGACTTCATCAACATACATTTAGGCGGTATGTTCCAACAATCTGTTTATCACAGTCATATTTTCATGTAATCTTGACTATCCTTTCCAGTTTTAATGCAATGGATTAATGCACTTTTTGAACAAGACTACCACATAGAGATCGTATTAAGTTATTACATAGAAATAATTGCACCATTTTATGCGTGTGGTCAATCATGATTAGTGGCTTGATGAACGAGTCATTCAAACATTCAAGCTTACAACTTTCAAGATTATGCATTAACTTCATAATTTCGACTCCATAAAAATATGACAGTGGATAACAATCAAATACAAGTAAGAACAAAGTCAAGAACGCCCACACTTATTATCTCACTCGACGAGATTCATCATAGCAAACCAACCATATTCTTTATCACCAAACACCACTTCAAAATCTAATAAATCATTATACGTATAGCATCGCAACAACGACGGAATATAAAAGAATAACTTACTTGGTGAGGGATCCAGAAGATGAGATTGCAAGATTAGATGAACAAAAAGAAAAATTTTGAGAGAATAGTGAAGCTTGGGCGGCGCCTATGTTGAGCATGCAATGACAATGTGTTCTAAGGTTGAGGATCTATTTAAAGGCTAAGCCATGGGTCGGGTTTGATCCAAGTACAATCGGGTTAGGAGACAAAAAAGGATAAGTAGGCGGCGCCTATTGTTTGCCTATGCTTAGCATAGGCGGCGCCTTTTGCTTTGCCTACATAGGCATAGGCAGCGCCTTGCCTATTGCCGAGATTGGTATAGGCGGCGCCTATAGCATTGCCTATGTGAGGCAGTGAGCATAGGCAATGGCATAGGCGACGCCTATAGCATTGCCTATGTGAGGTAGTGAGCATAGGCAATGGCATAGGCGGAGCCTATATCATTGCCTACATTGGTATAGGCCTTGCCTCTTCAGTGCCCACAGTGCTTTATGTTCTAGCTCAATTGGCAAGTGACAAGCTTTCCCATAAACTAGTCAGTATGGTGACATGCCGATTGCAGTCTTAAACGCAGTCTTATATGCCCATAAGGCTTCATCCAGCTTTATGGACCAATCTTTCCTACTGGCGTTCACAGTCTTTGCAAGGATCAGCTTGATCTCCTGATTAGAAATCTCTACTTCCCCACTAGTCTGTGGGTTGTAAGGTGTAGCTACCTTATGTTGCTTAACCCCATATTTCACAAATACGGCTCTGAACAACTTGTTACAAAAGTGTGATCCTCCATCGCTTATGATGGTACGTGGTACCCCAAAACGAGAGAAGATATTTCTCTTTGAGAATGCTACAACACGCACCTTCATTATTAGCTAGTGCGACTGCTTTGACCCATTTGGATACATAGTCCACAACAACTAGGTTATACTTTATCCCAAACAAACTCACAAATGGGCCCATGAAATCAATGCCCCAGACATCAAATAACTCTACTTCAAGAATTTTAGCCATGGGCATCTCATGTTGCATCGAGATAGAGCCTTGCCTCTGACACTGATCACATCGTCTCACAAACTCATTGGAATCCTTGAATAATGAAGGCCAGTAATAGCCACTTTGGAGTACCTTCCTGGCCGTACCTGCATGGTCACCCCTAACTTGGGAAGAATGACTTGCATCCAGTATGCTAGGCATCTCCACATCTGAGATGCATCACCTAATAATACCATCAGCACATCATCAAAAAATATATGGTTCATCCCAGAAGTAGTGTTTCACATCATTCATGAACTTTCTTTTTTGATAAAAGGAGAGATGCTTAGGAATCACTTTACTTACCACGTAGTTTGCAAACTCTGCATACCACGGTAAGTATTCCACCATAGTGGCCAGGATCTCTTCGTCAGGAAATGCATCATTAATATCAAGGTTGGTTTGCACTATGTGCTCACCCTCAAGTCTAGATAGATAATCAGCTACTTAGTTTTCACACCCTTTTCTATCCTTTACCTCGAAATCAAATTCTTGCAGCAATAACACCCACCTAATTAACCTTGGCTTTGCATCCTTCTTTGCCATTAGATATCGTAGAGCCGCATGATCTGTATGACCCACTACTTTGGTTCCCAACAAGTAAACACGGAACTTTTCGAAAGAATAAACAACTGCTAGAAGCTCTTGTTCAGTGACGGTATAGTTCTTTTGTGCTCCATTCAAGGCCTTACGCGCATAGTAGATTGGATGAAATAGCCTTTCTCTTTTATGACCAAGTACAGGAACCAAAGCTACCCCGCTTGCATCACACATAACTTCAAAAGGTAGAGACCAATCGGGTGCTACAATAATAGGAGCTTCAATTAGCTTTCCTTTGAGGCATTAAAATGCCTTCAAGCAGTCTTCACCTAAGTCAAATTTTGCATCCTTCTTCAAAAGTCTGCATAATGGGCTAGCAATTTTGGAGAAGTCTTTAATAAACCTCCGATAAAAATCTGCATGACCGAGACAACTACGAACCCCCTTTACAGAAATTGGATGTGGAAGCTTCTCGATAACTTCAATCTTGGCTCGATCAACATCAATTCCCTTTTCGGAGACTTTATGCCCAAGAACAATGCCTTCCTTAACCATAAAGTGACACTTCTCCCAATTTAGTACCAAGTTGAATTCAACACATCTCTACAAAGCCATACTCAGATTTGCCAAGCATGATTCAAATGACTCACCTACAACTGAAAAGTCATTCATGAATACCTCCAAGGTGTCTTCGACCATATGTGAGAAAATGGATATCATACAACGCTGAAAAGTGGCAGGTGCGTTACATAGACCAAATAGCATTCGTTTGAAGGCAAATATACCATATGGGCATATAAAAGTAGTCTTCTCCTGATCTTCAGGAGCAATGAAAATCTAAATATATCCAGAATAACCATCTAAGAAACAGAACCATCCCTTCCCTTCCAATCAATCAAGCATTTGATCCATGAATGGCATTGGGAAGTGATCCTTTAGCGTCCACGAATTCAGCTTTCGGTAGTCTATGCATACTCTCCACCCTGTGACAGGTCTAAGTGGAATTAGCTCATTCTTTTCATTTGAAACTACTGTCATGTCCCCTTTCTTGGGCACACATTGCACCGGACTCACCCATTTACTGTATGAGATTGGATACACCACCCCTGCATCTAACCACTTAATAATTTCTTTCTTCACTACCTCTTGCATAGGTGGATTCAAAGGACGTTGGTGCTCAATAGTGGGTACGCAATCTTCCTTGAGCTAAATATTGTGCATATATATCCTAGGAGGGATACCAATTATATCAGCAACAGTCCAACCGATGGATCTCTTGTACCTCTTCAGAATAGAGATGAGATCTGCTACTTGTTGTTCACCTAAATAAGCCGCAACAATGACCGAAAGTGTATTACCACTTCCAAAAAATGCATACTTTAGATGACTGGGTAGCTCTTTCAATTCTAGCACCGGTGGCTCTTCAATGGATGGTTTTGCTGGTGGTGAAGGTCGATTCTTAAGATCAAGGTCCAGCTTCTTAGGGGCATGAGAATATGACCCTATTCCTGTTAGAACAAAGATAATTTCTTCATGCTCTTCAACATCCTCACTCTCATAGTTCAAAAGCACAGCGGCCAATGGCTCAACACTAAGCTGCTTCTCTACAGATAATTCTTTAATATCCTCATAATAAACTTTAGCTACAGAGAACACATTCATATGTTTAGGTTGCTTCATTGCTTTGCATATATCAAAACGGACAACTTCATCATTCATCCAAAATAAAAGCTCGTTTGCTCGTAAATTAATTAGCATACTTTCTGTTGCAAGGAAAGGATGACCCAAGATTATGGGAACTTCAGAATCCACCTCTCAATCCAAAATAACAAAGTCTGCAGGAAAAATGAAGGTAGAAACCTTCACCAGTACATCATATAAAATACCATTAGGTCATTTTACCGACCTACCTGCCACTATGAGCCGCATATTAGTTGGAGTAGGATCGCCCAACCCCAACTGTCTGTAAATGGATAATGGCATAAAATTGATTCTAGCCCCCAAATTGCATAACGCCTTAGCAAAATTCAAAGATCCAACTGTGCAAGGAATAGTGAAAGCACCAGGATCTACCTTCTTCTGTACTAAAGATCTCGTGGCAATCGCACTGCAATGATGAACATCATCTTCCAGTTCATAGCTTGCTGCCCTCTTCTTTGTCAAAAGGTCCTTCGTAAATTTGGCATACCCTGGCATCTGCTCCAGTGCCTCCACCAAAGGCACATTAATAGTCAGCTGCTTCAACATGGTCATGAATTTATTGAGCCTGGTGTCATCAGCCTTCTTCTTCAGTCTCTGAGGAAAAGGTGGTAGTGGGTTTTTAATAGTTTTTTCCATCACTTCCTCTTTATTTTGCTTCCCATGCTAGATCTTTTTGGACTAATAACATGTAGGTGTAGTATCAAGAACTTTCTCATTCTGATTTTCAACTTCTATAGAATCATCACAGTCTGCTTCAATAATATTCTCTTCTATATTATCAACTACCTACTTGCCTGTGGATGGATTTTCCAGCACCTTACCGCTCCTGGTAGTAATAGCCATACATGGGCCATCATTCCTTGGGTTTTGTACAGTGTCAGTAGGTAAAGTGCCAGCTTTTCTTTGATTGAGTGTTGCTGATAGTTGACTCAATTATTGTTCCAGGTATTTTATTCAAGTGGAATGCGAGTCAACCAATTGCTTTATGGAGGACTAATCATTCTATACCTCAGTTACTCCTGTGTTGGTTTCTTCCACTCCTTTCAACAACTTAGCCATCATGTCCTCCATGGACATCTTCCCAGAGCCAGATGCAGCAGCTTTACGATTTCTAGGAGCCACTCCTGTCAGACTTATTCTTCCAACTCCCTAGGTCTCGGTCCCTGTATCTAGATTTATCATAAGAGTTCCGACCTTGGTTTCCTTGGGAATTGCCTTAGAAATCCCCCTGATTATTCAAATAGTTTGCTTTCTCCTCAGAATAAGAGCCGTCTCTTCCCTGTGATACAACGGCCTTAACCTCTTCTATCTTTCCTGATAATAAATGCCTGGTAAGAAGATCCATTTGCGTTTTCATGTGAGCCATATCCTGGTCACGTTCCTCTTCTCTTCGTCTCTGTTCTGAAGTCATGCCAATAGATACAGTAGAGCTTGCTACCTCAGAATCCCTGGTATGCCAAGCTCTACTCTGCTTTGTCGTACGATCCAGTATATCACTTACCTCCATAAAAGTAAGGTCCATGAATGACCCACTTGCAGCATTATCAACCACTGGCTTAGTCACCGAGTTTAAAGCCCTATATAATATTTCCATCAAGTGGATATTGGTCATCTGATAGTTTGGGCACAGCATAAGCTTCTTCTTGAACCTCTCCCATGTTTCGTGGAGAGCTTCAGTTGGAAGCTGTCAAAAATTGCTTATCTCATCTCTTAATTCTGCTCTCTTGAATGGCGGAAAGAATCTTTCTAGGAAAGCGTCTTTCAATTGCCTCGAATTGGTAATAGAGTCAGGAGTTAGCCCGCTTAACCATAGAGTTGCCTCTCCAAATAGAGACAATAGAAATAAGAGCAACCGAATCGCATTCTGTCCAACCCCTAGATTGTCAAACGCCTTGCATGTTGAGATAAAATTAATCAGATGCATATTCGGATCATCGCCTGCAAGTCCACCAAATAACCCTTTGAGTTGTAATAGCTGGATCATGATGCTAGTGATATTGATCTTTGCTCCGGGTTCCAAGGGCGGAGGAATAATAGCCCTTGTGGCACCATCCCCATCCAAATCGTCATCATCATCATCAAAAGTAGCCTGCACAGCTCAGTGTTCAGGTCTCATTGTAGCTTGACGATCTCTCCTGTTCACAGGCACTGCCACCTCATCTGCACACCTTGTATTTAGTAATTCCTCATCACCCAGGTACTTTTCATCAGGATTTTTTTCCTGACCTGGGTTATCAATGTTCTGTTGATGCTCTTGAGCAGCTGCCAATGCAGCTAATCTAGCCTGCTTCTGTTGAGCAGCCCTTCTTTCAATTTCTTATTGTGCATCTATTTTTCCAATAAGATGTGGTTCAGGATTTAGAGGTAATAATGGCTGACCAGAACATCGTGTATTTGGCATGCACTCTACCAAACCTGAACAAAACAAAAACAACAAACAAAAAGTAAAATTCGAGAATCTTTGACCAAAGGGTCTATTAACTATCACAAACTTAGTTGACAACCGTATTCCCCGGCAACGGCGCCAAAATTTGATACGCCTAAATTACAGCTCTCGTTAGAAAGTGTAAGCGGTCGATGTCAAATATAGAACCCAACTAGGTTAGGTGTCGAATCCCATAGGGAATACTCTGGTCACTAAGTGTTGCGATTATTAGTAGACTGTTGGTCGAAAATTCCAAGTAAAAGGGGGGTTTGGTTTAGGCGTGAATTAATATCGTCAAAGTAATGATGGAATGTTATCTGTAGTAAGATTTAATCACAGAGAATGGTAAGTTAGGGTTATGTCCACCTTGTTGTTTCAACTTCTCTATTAACTATGAGTAACGTGGAATTTAGACATGCATGCACTTATAGAGAATCGTATTCTAATCCTAAATCCAAGTGTTTCTCAACCATCAAGGATTTATTTCACATTAGCTCTCTCGATCCTAAAGTGTATAACAAATGGTACAAATTCTCCAAAACGTTAATCCGGTTAAGGCATTAACGTGTAAATAGAGGTTGGAAGCCCTATTTCCTTGTCACACTCTCTTTTCCAAACATGTAACTTTTCTCTCGAACAAGTTAATGCTATAATGGCGTGTTCTCTAGGTTTGCAACCATGAGAATTTTATCAGAACGAAGAGAGTAATGATATAAGTAGCATAACACACCAAGAATTCACAAAATCATAGTTAATAGATAGTATCATACAAGGTTTCCATAACCCTAACAGAAAAGTTTAGTTACTCATGGATACAACGAAAATCAAAGTAGACATCATCATCATACCAAAACTAGAACAATCAACACGATGGAGATGGTTTGGCGTCAATACGATGATACCGTTTTCCCTTTATCCGTAGCTCATGTAAGCTGTTTTCTCTGTCCTAAAAATTACAGAATCTGAAATCTAAATAATTTGTAAAAGTCAAATAAATGTAGCTGAAAAATTCAGCAATAAGGTTTTTAATAATATCCTTGTCCACTAAGTTGCTACTGCGTCCTTAAGTATTTAAAAATGCTGGGTTTGCCTGGGAAAAAGTTCCCATGCATCACTTTCAGTCCAAGAGTTGCCTTCCCTCTAATGTGAAGTTTTCCTTTGCTGCTTACAGGTCCACAAAGTGCTGAAATCTTCATCATTAGTACCTGAAAAACATGCTAATCATATAGGTCAGCTCACTTACAGGAAAACAAACTAAAAGTGCAAGAATTGTGTATTTTATCCTCAAAACATAGCTAAAACATGGGTAAATTACGGTGCTTAGACGGATAAATACGCCCAACATCAATACACCCATCCACAAGACTTTACTAGATACGACTTTCAGACTTCCTATAAAACTATTCAACCTTAGTCACTGATGCTAAGTTTGTAATACCCCGAGTTTGTACCTCGAACGCTACACGGTGCTTACGACCCTAAAGGAGCACAAGCTAACCCATGAGTGATATCTATTGTGAGCATTGAAACATGATACTATAATAATTGCAGAATAATAGGCTTAAGTGCCATAAAGTTCAAAATATCTGAAATACAAATAAATTATATCGTCTGAAATAACAATATGTAAAATTGAACACTGTCTGAAAACAAGTCTAAAAAGCCTCTAACTAAAACTGTCGGAGAGTGGAGTTGATGGGACAACAACTAACTCCATCTACTAAAATACTGAGTCAACTGAAATAATAAAATAAAATAATATCCTTGAATGATGAGGGCTCACTGCTAATCTATTACTTCGGGATGAATCTAAGTCTATCTATGTTCAGTCAAGAACCTGAGCATCCAAACCTATGATATGAGACATCATAGCGCAAAGAAAGAGGGTGTATTAGTACGTGAAATGTACTGGTATGCTAGATAAGGTAGAGTTGAATGTAAGGGTTCAAATGCATGAACAATAAATACTGAGTATGTACTAATGTGCATATAAATAAATACTATGGCTATGCTTATCTGAAGGTAAGTCCTGAATTCTGAAACAAAGTAATTGATATTTGAAGTAACTGATAACTAAATTACTAATACTGGTTGACTGTATCTGACAGTCCTAATTCTGTAGAACTTAACTAAGTTCTATTCTGTATTTAACCTTGATTCTTGAAGCTACGGTTTGTAGTTTTGAGAGAAAGCTTTTATTTATTGAGATAAGTGAGAAAATAATGGGATAATAAGCTATATAGGGCTTTAAACTCGTGTTTAGGCTAACTAGAATGATGGAAAAAGGACTAAAATACCTTGGAAATTAAATCTCAGAATTAACTAAAACATCTTGATTTTCACCCTTAGCACGATGAGATACTATCGTACCTTCTCTTTAGAAATTGCCAACTTGGAAAATGCATGGTGGCACGATGTAGTGGTATCACATTGCCACCTTGGATGATACCTAGAAGCTTGGCTTGATGCAGTACAATTGTGTTTCATTACTAGAAATTAACAAATGTGAGCTGGGTCCTTGGCGCGAAGCGCTAATATTGCTGTCCCTTATTGGAATTGGACTATTGTGAATTTGAATCCCTCCGCGATACGGTGTGATCACAAATTCACACTGGAAATTGACAATTGTCATTTATACTGGCTCTGCGATGCACTAGTGATCAAAATGATGGTGCTTAACAATTGTGACTTAGAATCGCCATAACTTCTTCCTCGGTTATGGGATTTAGGACAATTTTATATCATTGGAAATCTAATTGAATTTCGTATGCAATGGTAGACTCTAAACTGAAAAATAATGATTATTTTAAAATTTTTATGTTGGATAACTCATGAACTGAGATCTAATCTTAAGCTAAGGAAATACGGGGTATTATAAAGCTAATGCAGCATATCCTTGAGTGTAGTTTGTTTATGGTTTGGCACTTTTATTACAAACTCCTAACTGGAGAGTGGATGGTTCCTATACCTTCTATTCTCATTTGGAGAAAGGATGTTATGGTGGATACTTTTACTATCAATGACACTTTAGAGGCCCTAGACACCTCAAATGTTTCTTTGAGGCCATGTTTAGAGAGTTATACTTTAAGTGAGTGGCCAGTGTCTTTGAGGCAGAGGGTTATAAGGGTAAAGTGAAGTGGTTTGGTCTCTAGGGGACCAAGAGTAAATACTTTTTAAGTGAAGGCTTAGGTTTAGCAATAGCTGTTATCCCAAAGGATTCGTTCTTTGAGAAATATGACTATTGTGATCTTTTACAAAGTTTTGTTTAAGTCTTGTGCTATTTTGGAAGGTTATGTAAATGTGACGGTGTGTAGCAGTGATGAGTGGTGGTATTTCTATATCGGGGAAGGGTTTACGAAGGATTTTTTCTTACCTATCATTATCCAGTTATGAAAGAGGATGGATACGCCGAAGGAGGATTATTACACCTTAGTGGAGTATGATGTGACAATCAACCCATTAAGGGGTAGGTGTTCATGGACAGAAAGAAAGAATAAATAAAAAGTTGGGGATGAGGGTGACAGAAGCTAGGATGAAGGGTCCAAGGAGTTTGACACATTTTAAACCCAGACTCATACATACGGTGGGGGTTGAGAGGCCAACCTTGTATCTATATTGGGTTATTTAGAGTGGTCCCTTATTCCTCTATTGGGTTTCGATCCTTCCATCTCTACCGCACCACTAGACATAGCCTGAGCCTATATTGTTCTCTAAATAGAGATAGATTAGGAGAAGGTGGAGTGTCACTCCCTTGAGCTCATGTTGGTCAGAATATTGAAGGTTATGCAGGTGAAGTTAAAGTGTGCCTCCACCACTAAGAAACCATCAAAGTTGTAAAAGAAGGATGTGAAGGAGTTCTTATTACCTATATCCCTCACATCTTAGAAATTTTTATACTTTGAATTATTCAATTTGTAACTCCAAGAAATTATTAGTGAGGTTCCAATCCCCAAACTTTATTAGTAGACAAATAATTCACATTTTACTTGCCAAAGCTAACAAACCAACAACAACACGTCCTTATGAAAATAGCAAGGTACCCTAGTAATTCATCAAGATCCAGATAGAAATTAAGTATTACCTCAAATCACATAGAAATGAGATGTATCTGTAATCAAAATTATAAAGACATATCCCACAATCGCTGTTGGTACTTATGATCCCTGATTCCCTTTAAAACAACTCATTCCAAATGAAACATAATAATCACTTATACATAAGGTGTTTAACCATCACCAACAAAGGAAAAAAAATTAATGAGATGATAATACTCATACGGAATACACGTAGAATGCTATCATAATGCAATGAAATATTTAAAGAGAAAGTATTTTTCTAATAAGCCTAGCCAGTCAACTAATGAAGGAGTTACATACCAATGTACAAATAATTACAGTGTTCACTACCTTAAACATGATATTCACATCAACATGATTATGCACCACTTACTCAACTCTATCTTGGATAGGTAAAACCTTTACTAACCATTTAATTAATGTAAAAGTTAAATAAAATTATCCATAAAAGAAGAAAAATCCTTTAATCCACCAGCGGCTCCAATTTCCACCTATCTTAGGTCCTTTCTAATACGATGATACCCCACAGACACTTTTATTAACACTATCCCTCACGTCTTAGAAATTTGTATACTTAGAATGGTTGGATTCGTAACTCAATGATATTGTTAGTGTAGTTTCAGTCCCTTAACTTGATTAAGTACACAAGTAATTCCCTTTTTAGTTATCTAACTTATCTAACAAACAACAACACCTCTACATCAAAGTAGTTAGGTACCCCAATAATATGTTAGAATACAAATAGAAATTCTGGAATACTTAAAATCATTTAGATAATAAACATGTCTTAAATCACAAAAATAAAGGTATACCTCAAAATCACACCCGATCCTTACGATCCCTAAGTCCCTCTGAAATAACTCACTCCAAATCATACATAATAATCACTTACACACCAGGTGTTTAGCTATCAACCAGCAAAGAAATAATAAAATCAATGTGGTAATAATCCATACAGGGAATAAGGTAGTATGTTATCACAATGCAATGATACATTTAAGACAGAAGTATTTTACTAATTATCCTAGTTAATCAACTAATGAAAGAGTTACACTTACCAATGGTACTAAAATTATAGTCTTCACTACCTTAAACCTGAATTTTGCATAAACATATAAGTCTTAGTACTCTAATGGATCCCTACAAATAAGAATAATACAATTTCAACCTCCTAAACATTTTCAAGATTCCAATTAGGATAACTAGTACAAATTATAATGGTTGAGATATTAATTGGAATATTATAGAAACCTATTGGACTCAACTTAGGGAGACAACACTAAATTAGAACGATAGGAGAAAATAAAGTTAAACTAATTTCCCATACGCCTTATAGCTTCCTATAAATTTGATATGGATATCAATACACCCATCCAAAAGACTTTACTAGATACGGCTTTCAGACTTCCTATGACACTATTCAACCTTAGTCTCTGATGCTATGTTTGTAACACCCCGAGTTTGTACCTCGAACGCTACACGGTGCTTAAGACCCCAAAGGAGCATAAGCTAACCCATGACTGATATCTGTTGTGAGCATTGAAACATGATACTATAATAATTGCAGAATAATAGGCGTAAATGCCATAAAGTTCAAAATATCTGAAATACAAATAAATTATATCATCTGAAATAACAATATGTAAAATTGAACACTGTCTGAAAACAAGTCTAAAAAGCCTCTAACTAAAACTGTCGGAAAGTAGAGTTGATGGGACAACAACTAACTCTATCTACTAAAATACTGAGTCGACTGAAATAATAAAATAAAATAATATCCTTGAATGATGAGGGCTCACTGCTAATCTACTACTTCGGGATGAATCTGAGTCTATCTATGTTCAGTCAAGAACCTGAGCATCCAAACCTATGATATGAGACATCATAGCGCAAAGAAAGAGGGTGTGTTAGTACGTGAAATGTACTGGTATGCTAGATAAGGTAGCATTGAATGCAAGCATTCATATGCATAAACAATAAATACTGAGTATGTACTAATGTGCATATAAATAAATACTATGACTAAGCTTGTAAGAAGCTAAGTCCTGAATTCTGAAACAAAGTAACTGATATTTCAAGTGACTGATAACTAAATTACTAATACTGGTTGACTGTATCTGACAGTCCTAATTCTGTAGAACTTAACTAAGTTCTATTCTGAAGACTGAGACTGTAGGAGACAATCATCTAATGGACAAGCCCTAAATATGATAAGATAACTGAGTTAGGTTTAACTTGTGACCCCAGTAAGAAGGGTGTCAGTACTGTACCATGGGTAAAGAAATTGAATAGTTACCCTCATCTGACATGTACTCTAATGAGAACTATGGAACTTCCATATGGCATGTTAAAACACCTTATCGACCATCAACTGGAAGGTTTGATATCTCAACGTATATTGGCTATGTATTTATGGAACGTAAGGATTGCTCCAAGAGGTCACGCCTTTTAATGGCAGGTGAACCCCCATCCTTGGTTTCACTCACTGATAAATCCTAATCCTAACTGAAAAACACTAACTGAGTATACTGAACTGGACTGGACTGATACTGATCTTACTAAGTTTTTTTGAGTCCGATAACTATTTGAGTTTGACTGAGTTCTGTAACTGACTAACAGAACTACTAATCATGACATGAATTAGATTCTGCAACTGACGCTAGTATTGGTACACAACTAAATTTTTGGGTATTAAATACCCCCAGGACTCAAAAGCATTAAAAATAAAGAATAATATACTCTTGAACATTATAACAATGTATAATTGTCCATAGTTCACTCATAGAGGCATTTAATCAAACACGTGTAATATATCTACTTATACTCAAATGGGGAATACATTTTATCATGTTATAATGGCACTATTTCATTCACATAGTCTTTTTATCAAACACATGGGGAGCATGCTTAGGTTATACAATAATCAAAACATATAGTTATCATGGCTACATCAATCAACTTGAAAATTGAAGGGTTTATCATAAATATTAATTAATTCAACACATATGATGATTTAATTCATAAAAGAATGTAAGTTAATCATGGACTAAAACCCAACAATAACATGAACATGAATTACAATTCAATTCAAGCATGGAAGTTCGTAATTCAACAATCTTGTATTTTGAAAATCGATTTGTGGACTCTACGGGTGAAATGAACCCATATATGAACACCTAACATACCTTGGGTTATTATTTCTTGAAGGTTCTTGAAGAAAACATGAGTTTTGACCTTGATTCTTGAAGCTGCGGTTTTGTAGTTTTGAGAGAAAGCTTTTATTTATTGAGATAAGTGAGCAAATAATGGGATAATAAGGTATTTAGGGCTTTAAACCCGTGTTTAGGCTAACTAAAATGATGGAAAACGGACTAAAATCCCTTGGAAATTAAATCTCAGAATTAACTAAAACATCCTGATTTTCACCCTTGGCGCGATGAGATGCTATCGTACCTTCTCTTTAGAAATTGCCAACTCGGAAAATGCATGTTGGCAGGATGTAGTGGTATCACATTGCCTCCTTGGATGATACCTGGAAGCTTGGCTTGATGCAGTACAATCGTCTTTCTTTACTAGAAATTAACAAATGTGAGCTGGGTCCTTGGCGCGAAGCGCTAATATTGCTGTCCCTTATTGGAATTGGACTATTGTGAATTTGAAGCCCTCCGCGATACGGTGTGATCAAAAAGTCACACTGGAAATTGACAATTATAATTTAGACTGGCTCTGCGATGCACTAGTGATCAAAATGATGGTACTTAACAATTGTGACTTAGAATCGCCATAACTTCTTACTCGGTTATGGGATTTAGGACAATTTTATATCATTGGAAATCTAATTGAATTTCGTATGCAATGGTAGACTCTAAACTGAAAAATAATGAGTATTTCAAAATTTTTATGTTAGATAAGTCATGAACTGAGAGCTAATCTTAAGCTAAGGAAGTACGGGGTATTATAAAGCTAATGCAGCATATCCTTGAGTGTAGTTGGTTATGGTTTGGCACTTTTATTACAAACTCCTAACTGGAGAGTGGATGGTTTCTATACCTTCTATTGTCATTTGGAGAAAGGATGTTATAGTGGATATTTTCACTATCAATGACACTTTAGAGCCCCTAGAAACCTCAAATGTTTCTTTGAGGCCATGTTTAGAGAGTTATACTTTAAGTGAGTGGCCAGTGACTTTGAGGCAGAGGGTTATATGGGTAAAGTGAAGTGGTTTGGTCTCTAGGGGACCAAGAGTACATACTTTTTCAGTGAAGGCTTAGGTTTAGCAATAGCTGTTATCCCAAAGGATTCGTTCTTTGAGAAATATGACTATTGTGATCTTTCACAAAGGTTTGGTTAACTCTTGTGCTCTTTTGGAAAGTTATGTAAATATGGGGGTGTGTAGCAGTGATGAGTGGTGGTATTTCTATATCGGGGAAGGGTTTACGAAGGATTTTTTCTTACCTATCATTATCAATTTATGAAAGAGGATGGATACGCTGAAGGAGGATTATTACACCGTAGTGGAGTATGATGTTGAAATCAACCCATTAAGGGTAGGGGTTCATGGACAGAAAGAAAGAATAAATAAAAAGTTGGGGATGAGCATGACAGAAGCTAGGATAAAGGGGCCAAGGAGTTTGACACATTTTACACCCAGTCTCAGACATACTTTGGGGGTTGAGAGGCCAACCTTGTGTCTATATTGGGTTATTTAGAGTTGTCCCTTATTCCTCTATTAGGTTTTAATCCTTCCATCTCTACTGCACTACTAGACATAGCCTGAGCCTATATTAGTCTCTAAATTGAGATAGATTAGGAGAAGGTGGAGTGTCACTCCCTTGAGCTCATGTTGGTCAGAATATGGAAGGTTATGTAGGTGAAGTTAAATTGTGCCTCCACCACCAAGAAGCCATCAAAGTTTTAAAACAAGGATGTGGAGGAGTTCTTATTTCTTAACAAAATTTTAAAGAAGAGCTTAGATGCTTTGAGCCTTGGGTATGATGCCACATGCTATATTCCCTTCCCCCTCCCTAACTCTTTATTTTATTACTATTTTCTGGATTTGGATTGCCCTTATTTGGTGCATGTATCATGCAATATACTAGCTTTATATTTAGGACCTCTATTGTTCTAGCCTCCCTAGTAAAAATACTTACCATGTTGAACATGTTGAAAGTGATTTCTAGCTTCAATATTGTGAACAGATGGTTTTTTTTACAATGCATAAAAAATTGTAACCACGGGGGAGGCCTTTCCAGCTAACTGCCTTGGAGCCATTGCAGTGGTGCTATTGCAATGGCAAAAGAGCCATTGAAATAGTATAATGGAAATGGCAAGGAGCCGCTACAATAACATTGCTGCGGAGGTAAAATCATCACCGTGGTGGTGCCCACTAGTGGCTTCGATTTTCACCTTTTCTAAGGTCCTTTCTCACATAATGTTATTGCATAAACAATTTTATTACCAACATCCTTCACATTTTAGCAATTTGTAAATGAAGAATTCTTAAATTCGTGACTCCAAGCCATTGTTAATATGTTTCCAATCCTTCAACTCGATTATGTACAATAGCAATTCTTTTTTACTTGCCTTAAGTAACTAATAAACAACACTGCCTCCCCATTAAAATAGAAAGGTACCGAGGTAATTCTTCAAGTTTCAAATAGAAATGAAAAAATACTTTAAATGACATAGAAATGAGACATGTCTCAAATCATAAAAATGACTATATACCCCAAAATCACACCCGATGCTTATGATCACCTAGTCCCTTTACAATAACTCATTCCAAATCAAACTAATAATACCTAACTCACAAGAAGTTCATCCATCACCTTGTAGAGTAATGATAACATCAATGTGATAATAATACACATAGGAAATACATGTAGCATGCTATCATAACGTAATGAAACATTTAAAGCACAAGTATTTTTCTAATAAGCTTAGCCAGTCAACTAATGAAGAAGTTGCAGTTACCAATGGTACTGACAATTAAAGTTATCACTACCCTAAATATGATTTCACATCAACATTATCATGCGACACTCAACTCTACCCTAGATAGGAGAACCCTTACCACCTAACCATTTAATTAATCCAGAAGTTAAATAAAATGATACTTAATAATATAAAAATTCTTTGATCCACTAGTGGCTCCATTTTTCACCTATTCTCAGGTCCTTTGTCACCCGATGATATCCCACAAACACTTTTATTACCTATATCCCTCACATCTTAGAAATTTTTATACTTTGAATAATTCAATTTGTAACTCCGAGAAATTATTAGTGAGGTTCCAATCCCTAAATTTTATTAGTAGACAAATAATTCACATTTTACTTGCCAAAGCTAACCAACCAAAAGCAACACGTCCTTATGAAAATAGCAAGGTACCCTAGTAATTCATCAAGATCCAGATAGAAATTAAGTAATACCTCAAATCACATAGAAAAGAGATGTATCTGAAATCAAAATTATAAAGACATATCCCACCATCGCACTTGGTACTTATGATCCCTGAGTCACTTTACAACAACTCATTCCAAATGACACATAATAATCACTTATACATAAGGTGTTTAACCATCACCAACAAAGGAAAAAAATTAATGTGATAATAATACTCATAGGGAATACACGTAGAATGCTATCATAATGCAATGAAATATTTAAAGAGAAAGTATTTTGCTAATAAGCCTAGCCTGTCAACTAATGAAGAAGTTACATACCAATGTACAAATAATTACAGTGTTCACTACCTTAAATATGATATTCACATCAACACGATTATGCGCCACTTACTCAACTCTATCTTGGATAGGTAAAACCTTTACTAACCATTTAATTAATGTAAAATTTAAATAAGATTATCCATAAAAGAAGAAAAATCCCTTAATCCATCAGCAACTCCAATTTTCACCTATCTCAGGTCCTTTCTAATACGATGATACCCCACTGACACTTTTATTAACACTATCCCTCACGTCTTAGAAATTTGTATACTTAGAATGATTGGCTTCGTAACTCAAAGATATTGTTAGTGTAGTTTCAGTCCCTTAACCTGATTAAGTACACAAGTAATTCCCTTTTTAGTTATCTAACTTAACTAACAAACAACAACACCTCTACATCAAAGTAGTTAGGTACCCCAATAATATGTTAGAATGCAAATAGAAATTAAGGAATACTTAAAATCATTTAGATAATAAACATGTCTCAAATCACAAAAATAAAGGTATACCTCAAAATCACACCCGATCCTTATGATCCCTAAGTCCATCTGCAATAACTCACTCCAAATCATACATAATAATCACTTACACACCAAGTGTTTAGCTATCAACCAGCAAAGAAATAATAAAATCAATGATGTAATAATCCATACAGGAAATAAGGTAGTATGTTATCACAATGCAATGATACACTTAAGACAGAAGTATTTTACTAATTATCCTAGTTAATCAACTAATGAAAGAGTTACACTTACCAATGGTACTAAAATTATAGTCTTCACTACCTTAAACATGAATTTTGCATGAACATACAAGTCTTAGTACTCTAATGGATCCCTACAAATAAGAATAATACTATTTCAACCTCCTAAATATTTTCAAGATTCCAATTGGGATAACTAGTACAAATTATAATGGTTGGGATATTAATTGGAATATTATAGAAACCTTTTGGACTCAACTTAGGGAGACAACCCTAAATTAGTATGATAGGAGAAAATAAAGTTAAACTAATTTCCCATATGCCTTATAGCTTCCTACAAATTTGATATGGATATCAATACACCAATCTGTAAGAAGCTACTCATCATTTGCTCTCATACTGAGAGACCGGTAAATTAAGCTCTAATACCATCTTGTCTTAACCCAAACAATGGATTAGTTGGTCATTTACCCAACTATACCCTAGATATGAGAACCCTTATCATCGAACCATTTAATTAATATAGAAGTTAAATAAAAAAATCTATAAAGAACAAAATCATTTAATCAGAAATCAAATTTGTTCACTATATTTTGTGGATAAAATAATACATAAAATAATTAACAAATTTTCCCTAGAACATAGTCTAAATTGGTAAATTATCACTAAAATAAGAATACAAAAAACTATGACACAACACCCATATGAAAGTGAAAGGACATGAGTTGTTAAAGAGTGATCGTTGTTGCTTTTATAAAAAGCGTAACTGACCTACAACATCGTTATACCCCTAAAAAGGAGTATAAATAAGTGTAGTATCCATACAATCACACATATTGGTAGGTATCATCAGTTGTCCAAGGTTATAAGCAAATACCAATAATAGTAAATAAGAAAAAGATCATGACACCAAGTAAGGTACCTAATAGTAAACCCCTTCTACCTAGTCTTTGATATATGCTCTCAACATCTCTATGACCTATATGTCATTTAATAATTTTGTATTTTTTATTCTTTTACAAATAATCCTTTCTTATATTTCCTAAGTCTCATCTTGTCTTTCTTTAATAAATCCTACGATTCTACTTCTAGAAAATTATTAGCAACCCTACAAATCTTCCTATTTTAGCATACTAGCCACTTGATCGAGTATCCCTATCACCCTTCATAACCTTATGACCTAAAATACAACTAAGTATAGTCAGCATTTTTTATTTTCATGTATTTTTAATTATGAGTATGCTAATTACATTAATCAGGTTGCACAATTAGGTTCTCCTCAACAGACATATATAAGAACTTCATAAATATGATGAATGCATACATGCAATATGTGTGTATCATATCATAATTATTTCAACAGTATCATCAATATAATTCACAAAATCATCATCATCCTAAATTAAATAATATCATCAATATCATCACTTATCATAATCATCACATCATTAATCTACATCATGAACATCACTATTTTATATTTATGACATGCTGAATATCATATGCAAAAATAATACGCATTATGCAGTCAGAATATCTCAAGTGGTGTCAAAACCAGTCACAACGCTCAATTCACATATAAGCAGATAGTCAAGGAAATCTTTACTACACTCATAATACCAATAATAGTGAAGGTTATTCAGAACCATATCTAGATATTCATATCCCTAAGACATTTATAAGAATTTACGAGAACACTTAGTGTACCCCTTCCATAAGACACCCAACGACTCATACTTTTGGCTATTTCTCAAGCACTCTAGGCTACCACCCACTTCCCAAAATGCTATTTGTGATCTAATTCATATACCTCCCTTATTTAGTAACCTCTATCCTAGACAATACATATTATTCTCTATCGTTTTTATTCTTATTTAACCTGAACCTAACCACAATGATGACATTCAACCATCCACAACCATGTATGTATGCACCTACAACTTTTTTATACCAACCAATTCATTATACTACACTCGGGTCTCTTGTTACCTTTCTCTCCATTCATAAATGACTCTCCCATATTATTGTGAACTCATAAATAATCTACTTTAATTCCCACTAATTCTCATCTCACCTGTCGATTATGTATACCTTATTTTTAACTGGCTAACATGTTTATAACCGTTAACTATATCCAATTCATCTGAAAGTTTACTCTTGGGAAATATAAGGAGAAAATCAGTTTGATAACATATTTATTTAAATCATTTAGTTGAACATAATCTTGTTATTATTATTTTTCCATCAATCTATGTGCCCAAAGGCTTAACATATTAAATCTCAAAAAAATACTATATTATTACATGTATCTATCTGATGTACCTTGATTTTATGGCAGTTTTAATGCTTAAAATAGTGAAAATATACTCTTACTTAGATTATTTTATCATATATTGATGTGCGTTTTGGGTAAATTAGGTAGAAAGTGGAATGGATAAGAAAAGGATAAAAATCAGTGAAGTGTTGACTATACCATAAGTCGTTTAGTCACCTAATGGCTCATAGCCCAAGTTGTTATATTAGTAGTGAGTCACTCTAATTTTAGGGGTAAAATGGAAGATTATCTAAGACTCGTTATGAGTGAAAACAATACATAGTAAAAATCCTACTGACCATAAGAGGAAAAATCCTAAAAGTTGACAAGTTGAGATTCCTGTAGAGACGGGTGAGGAACATGATTCATTATGACTGATAATAACTCCTTAGTCATTTTAATAATAAAACCAAAAGTATTGAAAATAAAAATTTATTGGAGTAAAAATAACATGAACCCAATGACTAATTATGAGAAAAAACAAAACATGATAAGTGATGACATAAGAGAGAAACGGTAGCAGCTAACGAGTCATCATCAGTCAAATGACTCATTAGCAAAGGGGTGACCACTACAGACTTAGTTTTCCTATTTTTTTATTAGGTTTTCATTGTTATTTTGAGACTCTAAATACCATTAGGGTCCTTATGTAATAGCTTACGTACTTTGACATATTTTTACATAATATATACTCTTGTTCTTGGTTTTTGGTTATGTAATTAATTTGAGACTTTGGATTTTATTCTTTTATTATTATGCAATTGATTTAATTCTTTCTTTATAGAATTCCATGGAGTTTTTCATAACCATAAATGTCTAATTTCCTTACTTAGGGTTGTAGGAACCCTGGTATATTAATGGAGTAAGGAAAGTGTGAGTTTCATTTAGATCAGCGTTGCCGAAACTATTTTGATCTTCTTTTATAAATTGCCTTTTTAGCTTCTATAGAAGCTAGGAACTTGCCTATGTTTTCGATCATCCTCGTAAGGGAGTTTGAGATAGGGAAAAAAATATTACAATAGTGATTTAAGGCTATCAACCCTCTTCTAATAAATTGATACCCATAAGGTGAAGGTTAAATTGGGATCAAAGGAAAGGTATAGTAAGCAACGACCTGAGACTCACAAGGTGATGGGTGAAACATACCAATGAGTCCACAAGATAGTTGGTGATACTAATCTTGTCAGATTTTTCATGTGTAATATTGAGATATTTAGATTGTGCATGAGAAACTTACATTTTTAGAAGCCAGTGAGAACACAAGCCTAGCTTTTGTTTTAGATTATTTATAACCAAAAGCATCCAATTCTTCTTACTCTTTAATGATTACAGCAAATCCCCCCATTTACTTGTCAACACTACCTAACTATTTTAGTAAGTTTAAGACATTTTTTTGCCTATTACCTCTAGGTTAGACCCCAACCTAGTTGGGATACTATATTTGACATCGATTGCATTATACATGGTAGAGTTGTATGCTTAGGCAACATCAAATTTTGATATCATTGTTGGGGAATATGGTTGTAGAATTGTTAATTGAAATCATTAAAGCTTTTGGGTTTTATTTTTATATTCTTCATGAGGAATATGCTAGTTATGCCTAAAACATGGAGTCAAGGCAATCTCTTACTCCCTATTAATTCTAAGCTAGAAATATTCCTACAACAAAATTGTTGGATGACATAACACGTATGAGAAGGAAATCTTGAAGGGGTTCGGGAAAACCCAAATATTATGCGTCCCCATCTGCATATTGTTTCTCATAAGACTATAGATCATAATAATAATAGATTAATGGAAGAATCCAATACAGTAAGGCATACAGAGGCCTATCATATAGCTCAGGATTAGAGAGGCAGACACCTAGGGTAGATCGTTGAGTAGAACTCGATGAAAATCGAGATAGAATTATAAAGTATAGATCTCAAGTACTCCTAGCCTATTAATACTTACGAAAATATGATGATCCAGAGGAAGATATGGGATACGTTAAGCCTACCGATATAGGAGCTATCATTTCTCCTACATTATCATCGAATGTGAAGTTCGATAGCACTAGTTCAAAAATCAAGTTATTGAATCTAATGGATGTGCTTGTGGGCTTGCCCACTAATGATCAAAACATGAACCTTATAAATTTTATTGGTATTTTCTTGTCATACACTCTACCTAGGGTGGATCGGGAGGCTCTCAGATTAGGATTTTCCTCATTCTCTCTAACTAGTAAAGCTACACTATGGATAAGGGAACTTTTTCGTGGGTAAAAAATACTTGGAATAAGTTGTGGAGGAAGTTTTTAGATTATTTATTTCCCCTATTCAAAATGATATAGTTGAAGGATGAGATATATAATTTCAAGCAGTTGCATTTTGAATCAATGTATGAGGCCTGGTTTTGATTTAAAAAGTAGTTAATAATGGTGCCTAACCATAGTATTTTGATTTAGAATTTACTTAATATATTTTATAGATTTCTGAACACTAGTTCTAGAGCTATGGTAGACACTATTACTGGTGGAGCATTCATGTGCCTATAATGGGAGGCAAGATTGGATATATTAGATTAGATCACTCTTACTAGTTGAGGGTTCCATACTTTAAAGGACAAGAGATGTTTTGGAACTTATTATATTTATGTCTCCAGTAGGCACAGAGTTGTTGATGACATAGTAGTACAAAAGGTTACTCAGGGAAGGACTGAGGTTGGGTTGCTAATAATGTATTTAATGGCGATGAATATAGTGGTCTCATAGGGTAAGGACTATAGATCATATGATTTTGATTTAGAAGAAGAGAAAAAATATCTAGATAGAGAGTTGCTGAGCTTCCAAGCCAAGGAAAAAGGGAACCTAAGTCAGAAGTATTATGAGGAAAGGTACAAAGATCAAAGATAAGATAGTGATGGTGATTAGAGAAAAAAGGATAATTACAAAGTGAATAGTGGTGTATATGTTCCATAGGTATCCCTGATAGTGAATCAAGAATGTAGGCTATGTTGATTAAGCTAGTAAAGTGTTGGGAAATTTAAAAAATATGCCTTAAGGAGATTAAGGCAGACATCTCATGTTTGACCTAGAAAGTAGAATTATATGCTACTATGATCAAATAGTTATAGAACCAATTTTGTCAAATATAATTAACCTTGAATCAACTACTGCCAGGCACCCATCTAAGAAAAAAAGTTTAGAATTCCAAAGAAGATGCTAATTGTCTTACCATTACCACTCTAAGTGGTAAGACAATAGTTGACCCCATATGCCTATTGTTGATGAGATGAAATGTTATAGTGTTGATGTTGATGAAACACCTAAAGCATAGATAGAGAAATCAATAGGTGTTGGTAAGAGTATGGAGAAGAATTAAGAAAATAGAAAGGTAGTTGAGCCTGTATTGAAGACCATTCCATGACATCCTCCTTCTTTTCCCTAAAGAATAAAGAATAAAATAGAGGAAGAGAAGTACCAAAATTTCTTGTCGATGCTGAAAGAACTATTGGTTAATATTCCTCTTGTATAAGCCTTACAGCAGATGTCTGGCTATGTGAAGTTTATGAAGGACTTGGTCACTAAGAAGTGAATGGTGAGATTTGAGTTGGCAGATAATTTGCACCACTGTAGTGTTGTGTCTACCCCATCATTGGTTCAGAAAAAAATGACCCAAGAGCATTCATTATTCCATGCACTATTAGATCCTTCAACTTCTCTTGTGCATTATGCAATTTGGAAGCTAGAATCAATATCATGTAGTCGGTGGTATATAGGTAGTTAGGTTTAGGGGTAATTAAACCTACATATGTGAGGCTGTTGATGGTTGAATGGACTATTAAAAAAATAATTGATATTTTGTGTGATGTATTGGTAAAGGTTGTATCCTCCATATTTTTAGCAGACTTTATAATCTTTGAATTTGAATTCCATATTGTATTAGTATGGAGTTTCCTAGCTACAGGTAGGGCCTTAGTGCACAAGGAGATAGGGCAGATGAAGTTCAGACAAAATGATGATGAAGTTACTTTTAATATTTGTTAATTTTTTTGATAGTCGAAGGGTATGAGAGTGATGTTCATGATTGAAACCATAGATGATGATGAACTAATTGTTCCCATTGAAGAGATAATTAGGGTTGAGACATTAGCAATAGTCATCATGAATTTTGATAGTTACGGCATCAATGTATACGATGAGATATTGAGTGCATTGTATAGTAGAAGTTCTTATAATTATGCTCAAAAGAATATTTATCTGGATCTGAAGAATAGAACCACTCCCCCAGCTTAACTATCCTTTGAGGAACCGTTTTTCTTAGAATTAAAGAGACTCCCATATCACTTGTGCTATGTATTTTTTTGGGCCAACAATACCTTGCCTTTATTATTGCGACTTATTTAGTAGATTCATAGGTTAAGGTATTTCTTCTGGTGTTGCGGAGATTCAAGAGGGTCATAGGTTGGACTGTTGCAGACATTATGGGGATTTTACCCGGTATTTGAACTTATAAGATATAGCTTAAATTGGAATGAAGAATGAAATAATCAAGTGGTTTACAACATTGTAGAAAACAAGTGGATTAGCATAGTTCAATGCATACAGAAGAAGAGTAGGATCATTGTCTCCCCTAATGAGAATAATGAACTGGTTCCCATTAGATTGATTACTGGATGGAAAGTATGCATAGATTATAGGAAGCTGAATATTTAGACCAAGAAGGACCATTTACCTGTGCCATCTATGGATCAGGTTCTTTAAAAACTAACAGGCAGGAGTTGGTATTGTTTTCTTGATGCAATCAGATTTTGATTTCTATAAAAGATAAAGAAAAGACTAATTGTACTTCCCTTATGGAACTTTTTCATTCAAGATGATACCATTTGAATTATTCAATGCTTCTGCCACCTTCCAATGATTTATTATGTCCATATTTTTGGACATGGTGGAAGACACTATTCAGGTTTTCATGGATGAATTTTATGCCATTGGGGACTCCTTTTACTATTGTTTAGTCTATTTGTCCAATGCACTCAAGAGATGTGAGGAGTGTAACTTGGTGTTAGTCCATTTGGCCAATGCACTCTAGAGATGTGAGAAGTGTAACTTGGTGTTGAATTGGCAGGAGTGCTGTTTTATAGTAAAGATGGTATTATTCTCAGGTACAAGATCTCAAAATGCGATATTGAGATGGATAGATCAAAGATTGAGGTGATATAAAATTTTCTCCTCTAGTCTTAGTAAAAGGTATCCAAAGTTTATAGGTTATGTTGGTTATTACAAGAGGCTCATCATGGACTTATCTGAAATTGCTAACCCTTAAATCAAGCTTTTAGATAAGGAGTTGAAATTTGATTTTGATGATGCATGTCTCAAGGCCTTAGAGTGCCATAAGCAGCAGTTGATTATGGCTCTTATTATTATATCCCCTAATAGGCTATTAGTATTTGACGTTATGTGTGATGCAAGTGAAGCAGCTTTAGGTGTTATCTTTGGCTAGAGGCATTATAAAATCCTTTATTCAATCTATTATGCCAGCAAAGCATTAAACCTTACATAAAAGAACCATACAGTCACTGAGCAGGAATTGCTTGTAGTGGTTTTTGCCTTCGAAAATTTCCGCTCTTATTTTATTGGAACCAAAATCATAGTACATATAGATCATGCAACATTGAGGTATTTGATGTAGAAAAATGATGTAAATATGAGATTGATATGTTGGGTCCTTTTACTGCAAGAATTTGACTTTGAATTATAAGATTGAAAGGGTGTGGTAAACTGGGTTGTTGATCACTTGTCTCGCATCAAAGAGGAGGGACTGTAGAAGTTAGGGGATGAGAATGACATAGATAAAACTTGTCCATATGAGCATGTCTTAGTAGTATCTCAAGACTTAATACCCTGGTTCACTGATTTTACTAATTTCTTCTCATGTGATCCAGTTTTGGAAGATGTGTCATTCTAGTAGTACAAGCAATTCATCCACGATGTGAGGAAATTTTTCTAGGATGAGCCTTATCTTTTCTGAATTTCTGTAGATGGAGTTATTCATAGACGCATACCTGAGGTAGAGATAATGATCAACCTTGAGGATTTCCATTCATTATAGTTGGGGGTCACCATGATGGAAACCACACAACCCACAAGATTTTTGCAGTTTAGGTATTATTGCCCTGCTACCTGTAAGGATTCTCTTGATTATGTGCAAGCCTTTGACCAGTGTCAACCTCAAGGAAATATGTCATTGATACATGAACTCCCGATGACAACAGTCTTGGAATTGGAGTTTTTTAATAGATAGGGAATTAACTTCATTGGTCGATTTATGAACTCCTATGGCATAAAGTACATTCTAAAGGCAGTTGACTATGTTTTGAAGTGGGTGAAGGAAGTTGTGCTCCCCAACAATGAGGGTCGAAGTGTTACTACATTATTGAAAAGGAACATACTTTCTTTATTTGGAACTCCATGTGCTATTATCAGTGATAGTGGGTCTCACTTCTCCAATTACCCTTTTTAAGCCCAGCAAAAAAAATAGCGTGAAGCATTTGGTGTAAATACCTTACCATCCTTAGAAGAGTTGGTAGGTTTAAGTTTCTACTAGAGTGATCAAGTCCATATTAACAATCACTTTAAATGCCAATGTGACTGATTATCAAGGAAGTTAGATAATGCATTATGGACCTATCGAACAACTTTTAAAAAAGTATAGGTTCCTCATTATAACATCTTTTGTATGGCAACGCATGTCACTTGTCGTTTAAACATGATCATAAAGAACTATGGGTGTTGAATAAGCTCAGTTTGGATTGGCATGATGCAACTACATTGAGGTTGAGCAAGGTGAATAAATATGATGAATTTCGGCTCCATCTTTATGACAGTTCTACACTGTACAAAGAAAAGATAAACCTATATCATGATAAGAAAATTGAGAAAAGAGTGTTTGATCCTGGTGATTTGGTCTTCTTGTACAATTCAAGACTTGGCTTTTTTCCTAGAAAGTTGAAGTCAACGTGGTATGGATAATTAATCGTAGTTTGTGTATTCCCACATAGCGCTATTAAGCTGGAGCTTGATAGTGAAGCCCCATTCAAGATGAATAGGAAGTCAATATCTAACACTCTAAATTTTCAAGATCTAGACCTATCAAAAAATAGGTCATTAATTCAGCTTCCAAATTCCACTAGTCTCTCTATAATTTAATATCATAGCAAAAAGTTACGGAAAATTTGTCGAGTGTCTGTCAACTGCTAGTGACAACAACTCTGGCAATGACCCGTTATTAGTCCTTATGAGTTTGTGTGGAGTCATTGCCACAATAGAAAACGATCCTAAATTCTATCCTAATAGTGACGAGTCCAGCATACGACTTGTTACCACTCCTAACGAGTCATTATTTGGACCTTTCATCACAATAGAAAGAAATCCTGAAATCAAGTATCGAACCAGGACTTATACTAATGACCCATGATCAAACCTAATAAGTCATTATGAGGGAAGACATTGTCATAGTCGAAAGGACTTAGAACTTAATAGCTCAGGTCATAACTAAAACCACAACTCGGGACCAATCGTAAATGAGTCATTACCTGATTCGTGATAACTTCATACCAAAATTCCTAAACTATTTAAAAAGGGTTTTTTAAGTCTTTTACCATTCTCATAACTCCTAACCCACGTCACTTAGGCTTCTCCAAGAATGGTCTGTAAGCTTAAACTTTCCTAAATTCACCATTTAATTGAAAAATCAATCAAAAATAGGAAAACAAGGTATTCTCTAATATCCAAAAGCAAGTTAGGGTTTCTTATGAAAAAGTTCAAGTTCCAAGAGTTGTTCTCCAGGACTTCCACTTATGGTATAAGGGGTATCACCAATTGGACCCTTCCACCCATTGAACCCCAAAAATCTTCTACATCATCAAGTTTACTTTTCCCTCCAGTTAGGCTCTAGGTAAAATATGTGTTTTCTTTAATTTACTCAATTTACTTTGTAACTATACAATGAATACATTCCTTACCAAAAGAGTGACATCTTCTATGTTCAATAATCATTAATTTCCCTATTATTGATAAATTATTCTCCTTGGGATATGTTTTGTAAAATTCTCTACTATGATAAGCTTTAGATTATTACCATGTTCAGTTGCATTAGACAAAGACGGTGGGTTATGAACACCTGATACGTAGGATTTTATGTATTTACCATTTGACATTTTTTGAGCATTTAACATTATGCATATGTTTCTATTTTCCAAATTTTACTATATTAAGCACACACACAAATATATAGATGTATATATATATATATATCAATTTTTAGTGTCGTTCAGTTTTGAGTGGTACTTAGCACCGAGTGAATGCAGGGATGAAAGAAACCTACCAGTTGTGGACTGAGATCATTAGTAGAATTCTCTAAGTTCCACAACTATGATGCCACCATAGGTTATAAGGCGCCACCCACCAGTTGAGGAATGACACCCTAGTCCTTCGGGACATCAGTTTAGTGGATCCATGTTAATTAACGTTGGTACCCTTGGCTAAGTAATAGCACCTTTCCAATTGGGATTACAGGTTGGACCCTAATTTACTCTAATTGGGGTATGTTGGTTACTATTAGCTCCTACAATACTTAGTTTATCTTTAGATTATGTTCAGTTCGGGTTTGCTTGACCAAATATTTAGATATTCAGTTATTTGGTATTCACTTTTTATCTAGCACATGCTTATACTTGTTTTTTCGTTCATCTTATATATTCACGCATTAATGTTTAGTTTATGTTAGCCAGTTTCCCATCTCACTTATTCAATACATTCAAAGTACTAATTTCATACTTTCTTGTAATATATTTTCTCATATTATAGGTTAAGTGCTTAGTACCCAGACCGCACTTATTAAATTCTTGTACCAAATTCAACAACAACTTTTAGTGAATCCTGATCATTTGAGGACTAGTTTCCAGTACTTTATTTTCTTATTAGTTAATTTAAGTTTCAGTTAGTGGGAGTTAAATGGGGGTTTGTCCCTTCAACCCATTATAAGTAGTCTTTCAGAAAAATGTTTAGATTTTTAGCATCATTGGCTTTCAGATAGTTATATGTTCTATTTCCAGTTTCATTAGGTATTTAATTGTACATTATTATGGTTTCCACTAGTCATTTTAGTTAGATTCTACCTAGTTTTTCTTAACTTTATTCATTATGCTAATATATGTCAGGCCATGGTTTAGCTTGGGGTCACTTGTGACCTGAAGCACCGTGTTATTACTAGGGGCTAGTCTCGGGCCATGACAAACTTGGCATCAAAGAAGTAGTTTTAAAGTATCCTATGATATCTAAAAGTTACATTAAGTAGAGTCTTGTTCATGGGTTAGAAGCATGACAAAATTAGCAGAGAGAGGCTACAAAATGCTTTAGAAAAGTCTCACTTCTTTTGTACTTCATGTTGTGCAATAGAGTGTGGACTCTATTAAAATTTCTCTTCTAACTCATCCTCTAACATTTTACAGGCAATTCCTCCTAAGAAAACTAATGGAATGAGGAATAGGAACAACAAGTACCACCGTTAATTCCCAAAAATCCTTTAAATAAGAAGGTCTCTCATGCTGATTTGAGGGTTGCTTTTGCAGTGTTAGACTCATCTATGACTACTCAGAACAACAAACAAATTGTTTTCCAAGACAACCCAGTAGTGAATATGATGGTAGTTAGAATTTGGGACCACTCGGATAAATTCGCCAACATTCTTTAGGTCTAACTTAGAGGAGAATCCACCATAGTTCTTAGACAACATTTTGAAATTTATAGGAATTATGGGTTTCACTTCAAGTGAAAGTTCTTATTTTGGTTACTTAACAACTACAAGAAGTGGGTCATACTTAGTTCAAGAAGTGGAAGAAAGATAGAGGTGTAGATGTAGGCCCAGTATAGTGGGATGAGTTTGCTGTTGTATTTATGGATAGGTTCTTTCAACTTGAGTTTAGAGATTCTAAGGTGAAGGAGTTCATCAACTTGAATTAGGGAAGTATGAGTATTAAGGAGTATTTTCTTAAGTTTACTTAGTTGTCAAGGAATGTGTGGCTGATTCTAACGCTCGAATGAGTAATTTTATGCCTGGTGTTTCTGAGAATGTGGTTAAGAGTGTAGGTAAACCATGTTGGTTAAGGAGATGGATATCTTCCTGTTGGTGGATCATTCCCAAAATATCAATGAAAAGAAGATCAAGGAAAATGAAAGGGAAAGCAAGACAACCAAAATTGGTAGCTTCAATTTCTCTCAACCAAGGTTAGATGGTAGGAATTGTTCTTAATTCCACAAAAAATCTCTAGCCCCAGCCGCATCTTCTTTCAGTTTTCAAGTGCCTAAGTATAAACAAGATAGCCAAGCGTTAAGTCCTAAGGTAGCATGAATAGTGGTTGCACCAACCCTGTTCATAAAAAATAGGGTAGGAACCATTAACGTAAGTGTATGATAGGTAGTGATGCCTAGTTAGGGTATGGCAAGTCAGGACATAGGAGAAGGGATATCCTAGTTATTGCATATAAATGTAAGGATGTTCCCCAATAAGGTCAAACTAACTCCTCATAATTTGTAGAAGACCGCTTAACTCAGCAAGGTGCCACTTCTAGTGTAAGTATTGAACAATATCAAAATAGGATTTATGCTCTTCAGACTAGATAGTAATAGGAGGGTTCTACTTATATGGTTACTAGTACATTGCAAGTCTTTAACCTTTATATTTATGCATTTTTAGACCTCGAAGCCATACTTTCCTTCGTAACTCCCTTTATAGCAGTAGATTTTGGTATTAGTCTAGAAATCCTTATAGAACCCTCTGAATTTCTACTCTAGTCGGTATTTCAATCATAGATAGACAAGTATAGAGGAATTTCCCAATTACAATATCCTAGAAAGTCACTTCAGTTGGCTTTATAGAATTAGATATGACCAATATTGATGTTATTCATGGCATAGGTTGGTTGTAAATCATGTTATGCCTCAGTCGATAATAGGAATAGAGTGGTCCAGTTTAAGTTTCAAAATCATCCAGTCCTAGAATAGAGGCGTAGTACCTCAGTGCCTATAGGTTGATTTGTCTCCCTCCTTAAGGCGACAAAAATAATTTTCAAATGGTGCCTCTATCATCTTGTCCGAGTCAAAGACTCAAGTTTTGAAATTCTGAGTCTCGAGCCTTTTATAGTAGTGAAGAAATTTCCAGAAGTATTTCCTAAAGATCTATAGGGAGTTGTTCCTGAGAGGGAGATTGACTTCGAAATAGATCTCCTTCAATATACCTAGCCTATATCAATTCCACCTTACAGAATGGTTCCAGTCGAGCCTAAGAAATAGAAAGAGCAATTGAAATATCTACTAGACAAGGGTTTTATTAGGTTGAGCATCACTTCGTGGGGTGCTGCATTTCGATTCATGTGCAGGAATGATGGTTCTGTCCAAATGTACATTGACTACCATCACTTGAACAAATTTAAAATCAAGAATAAGTATCCCATCCCCAGGATCGATGACTTGTTCAACCAACTTTCGGGTGCCAACTATTTCTCTATGATAGACCTCAGATTCGACAATCATCACCTCAAAGTCAAAGAGTCTGATATCCCAAAGACAAACTTTAGGACTTGGTATGGTCACTTCAAAATTGTTTTCATATTTCTTAGAATAAAAAATGCTTCTGTATCTTTTATGGACTTGATGATAGGGTATTCAAGTAGTACTTAGACATGTTCATTAGTCTTTATAAATGAAATCCTCATTTATTCTCGGTATGAGTGAGAACATGCAGATCACTTGAGTATTGTCTTGCAGACTCTTAAAGATTACTAGGTATTCATTATGTTCAGTAGGTGTGAATTCATGTTGAAACCATTATCATTCTATAGTCATACAATTTTTTATGAAGGCATTCAAGTTGATCCTCAAAAGATATGTGCAATAAAAAACTGGCCTAGACCCATCTCTCCATCAGACATCAAGAGTTTCTTGGGTTTATTCAGTTACTAAAAATAGTTGTTCAAGTATTTTTTCTATTATTTCTCACATTTCTAGACTAACTTAAAGAAAATTCAAATTGTAGTGGTCCAATTCTTGCGGGAAGATTTTTCAAGAATTGAAGACTTGACTTACCTCGGCTCTAGTTTTGAATCTACCAGAGGATTCAAATGGTGTGCAGTATATTGTGATGCTTCTAGGGTTGGTCTTGGTATTAATGCAGTGGATCAAGGTTATATCATATGCCTCTAGACAACTTAAGGCTCATAAAAAGAACTGGCCGACTCATGATCTCGAGTTGGCAGCAGTTGTCTTTACCTTTAAGATTTAGAGGCATTATCTTTATGGGTTTACTATTGATGTGTTCACAAACCACAACAGTCTTTAGTATGTTTTCAGTGAGAAAGATCTAAATCTTTGTCTTAGATGGCGGCTAGAGTTGTTGAAGTATTATGGTATGAGTGTCTTGTATCACCCATTTAAGGACAATGTCATGGACAACACCCTTAATAGATTGTTTATGGGTAGTGTTGCTCACATCGAGGATGATAAGAAAGTTTTACTTTGTAAAGTTAATCAGCTTTCTTGATTGAGAGTTTTGTTGGTTGATTCGAATGAAGGTAGTGTTTGAGTTCAGAAGTGTTTGGAATCTTCATTGGTTGGCAAGGTAAAGAAAAAGCAAGATAGAGATCCTATTTTACTTAAGTTGAAAAAGGCAGTTCAGAATCAAAAGATAGAGGTTTTCTCCTAATGTGCAGTAGAAATATAGAACTTTTGATGCTTATAATGGGGAAAATATGCAAGTTTCTAAAGTTACTTTTTTAGATATGATGCCCTATGGGTATGTTTTGCAGGAAGCTATGTTTAGGATGCTAAGTTCCTGAAAAGGTGAAAAAGGTGTTTTGGTGACTTTTTTAAGTAATTATAGATATTCGGGGTGTTTTCCAGCTTGATCATGATCAAAGCATGTTTGAGAATTGATGTAGATCTAAAAGGTTGACTCCCGGCACTTACCAAGTCAATATACGGCAGCATTTAAGACCTACATATTGCATGTAGGCAAAGAAAGTACCAGAAGTCCAAAATCCAAAGGGCTGCACTTGCAAGATTTTTGCTCCTAGTACCTTTGGTTTATACCTGTGCCAATTGTCAAGACTGCAGGTACTACATATACCCAGGGCCAGAACGCGGGTACAGACCACATATAGCAACTGACTTGATTTTCTCTTATTTTATTATGGCATTGGTTTAGGGATTCCTTTTGTACTATAAATACCTTTTATGTAATTTTTAGTAGGAATTAAACACTTTTTATATTCACAAACATAGTTTTATTCCAAGGTTAAATTTTAATCTTGGGATTTTCGTGTATTAGTTTCATTTATTAATTCAGCAATAATTGTGAGTTTTTGCAATTCTTATCCTTGTGACTTCATATATGCTTTTGAATATGAATGTTAATGATTTTTCACAAGTATGAGCGGCTAAAACCCATAGTTCGTGTTTTGGAAACCCTGGCGGATTGATGAAGTAGGGGAAGTGCTTTTGTTGTTCTAAACCAATACCCATGCATGGATTGTTTCATCTTCGTTATGATAGTTATTTTAATGGGTCCACACATTGGGATCCCAACTATATGTTGCTTCTTACCCCAAAAGAGTAGTAGTGACTAGGAAAAGATAAAGACAACAATAATTTGGAGTTTAACTGTTGGTCCATGCTTCTAAGTTCTATCTTTGCAACATGGATAGGTTTCATCTAATAACTAGAAACTCAAAAGGTAGTTATTAACTGGGATCCAGATATGGGTTTCTAAGGAGACATTCTAAGACTCAAAAAGTAAAGGTTGAAATCCTTCTGCTCAATTGAAAAATTGTAAAAGGTACATAACTTATCGATTATGCATGCAAAGTATTGGGTTGGAAGCGAGAGGGAACACAATCATAGTATTCATCTACACTAATTAAAACCGAAGTCTATACAGTTACTACCTCTAGATTACATCACAAAATCAGCTATTTATATTTCTTTTTATACTCATTGAATACAACTGTTGAGATATGCAAATCCACGTGTTCCCTTGGGAATCAACCCCAACTTTTGGAGGGTTACTATATTTTGATAGCGACCGTATCATCATCTGATAGGTGTTGTCGTTTGGAAATCAATCAAATTTTGGTGGCGTTGCCGGGAACACGGTGTTGATTTTTGATTTCAAGTTGATGCGGTATTGAAGTTTTTCTTTTTGTTCTTAGTTGAGCATGCACCTATGTATTCCTAGCACACAAAGTAGAGGAAATCCCTTACTCTCACTAAATCCAAATCAAGGTAGGATCCTACAAACACCTAGTAGGATGTTTGAGCATAATAGAGAAGAACTTCTTGAAGGGGTTCATGATGTTATACCTCTTTCTCATCCCAAAGGGGTACATGATATTATTGATCGTCATATTGGTTAGCTATTAAATCAACCTGAAGCTTAGAGAAGGGAAATGAAAGAATCTCAACAGGTATTTATGGAGGAAGAACTAGCTGATCAGAGACAAGCAGCAGACCATCTAGCAACACTCGGTGGAAATCAGAACAGAGCTAGAGGTGCCTGTGTTCAAGTAATCCCGACATATCTGTATGTGTAGACTTATAAAGATAATGAAGAAGACTTAGGATATTTTGAGATATAAGATTATGGGGCGTAGTTACTCTTAATTTTCCCCCAGGCGTCAAATTTGATATCACGAGAGCAATGATCCAACTATTAAATTTGAAGGGTGTCTTTGCAGGTCTGCCGACAGATGATGCAAACTTTCACCTTTCCAATTTCCTTGGGGTCTGTAGGTCGTATACAAATCCAGGGGTGAGTCAAAAAGCACTTAGAATAAGGATATTCCCCTTCTCACTTACATGAGAAGCTGTAATCAGAGTCTATAAATGAGGCATGGTTTCCAATAATCGGTTGTCAAGGATGAGCTTTTTAAAGATATTCTACCAAGCCTTGACCATCAGTTCTAGAGCCATGGAATACATTATATCTGGAGGAGATTTTATGATACTATGTTTAAAGGTAGATTCAAAGATATTAGATCAAATCTCGTTCACTAACCAAGGGAGGAAAATTGGGAGGCTGAGAGGAGATCTGGCACTTATTCTATTGGTGCCTGTTGTGACCAAAAAGTAGTTTATGAAACCGTAGCATAAGATTGAATTTCTAAGAACTGATCTTGGGATACTTGCATTGCATCTTTTAGCAGTAACTTCCAAAAAGGTAAATGCAGTAGCAACACAAGGGTCAGCTTAAAAAATATATGAGTTAGAATTGGAAGAGGAAGAAAATAATCTAGATTGTCAGATGGCAGGTTTCTCATCCCAAGGTTGAAACTATTATAATAGATACAAAGACCATAGTAGAGAGAGATGATGATTGGAGAAATATGGATGACTACAGAGAGAAGAGAGATAGATACATTCCACCTGGCAGATGAGATGTAGAATCCAGAATGGAAGAGATGCTGGATAAGTTGGTGAAGGGTCAGGAAAATCAAGTGATCAGCTTTAAAAAGATTAACGCATACATTTTAAGATTGACCTAGAAGGTCAAGTCACATTCCACTGCTACCAAGCTGTTGGAAAACTCTAAATTAGAGGCATCCAACTACCTTTCCAAAAAATAGGATGAAAAATCTTTAAAATAATGAAAAATCTTAAAAATAATAGAAAATCTAAATTAGAGGCTCTGTAAAAACTTACTGGATATAGTAATCATGCCTATTGTAGGAGACGTAGAAGATAGGTGAGCAGGCTATGCAGATACACTAACCAGCTCTGAGGTTAAAGCTAGGGATGAAGAAAAAATAGCATGTGTTCCTTCGCACTGTGTACCAAAATCTAGAGCACCTCGTTTCTCCCCTATCTCTATATCTACACCAACACCTGCATTATCTATATGTTTCTCATCAGGCTCTATGAAAACTGTCGGCCCCTTATACTAGTCATGTGGTACTACTAACCACTATCTAGATCTCCTAGAAGTGGTTGTACACGCTAGACCCTTTATAGTTCTCATTTGTGTAATCGCAGTGGCAGTAACTCTCTCATCAATACCTAGTAACCTGGGCACTTCTACCACATCCTATATCCTCTGGATCATACAATGAAATAAAAGGTTAGTCAACCCACCAAAGGCTCTATAGTGTAGCTTACACCTAAGGATGGTATAAAAATCAATATCATAACTAGCCATAAAGAAGAAAACTACTATAGTTTCCTTACACATCTATGTATTATCTGAATCAGTGGGTAGCAGGAAATATTTAATCAACAACCACAAAAATTTAGCCTTTAGCATCAATATTCCCTTCTTAATCATTGCTTTCCCCTTAATCCATAGGGCCTCATCACCTGATGGCAAAATGTAACTGACTATCCACCTAGACATCTCAACCCTCTCATCTCTGAGCTTAGTATCCTAAATAATATAAAGATTTTGTTTGACCCTAAGTCTATGGTCACACTTAATTATAGATAAAGGAGTGATGTACTATGGGCCAAACATAACTTTGTAGATAGTCTCCTCTCTAATATGAACTCTAACCCCTCTAACTAGTATATGATTAAATTGTAGATGTCATGTAAATAAGATCTATCCTGGATGATAGAGCATGGGAAGGACTACGGTGGCTCTATAAGATGCATAAAAGTCCTACACCATTGTTGTGCTTTAAGAATTGAGTGGCCCAATCATTCATTACAGCCGATACCTACCAAATATTGCCCAAAGCTGTGGTAATTAGTCTAGCCCTGATAAGTTAATTCAATTCTCCTTATACATACATCTCGTAGGACTACCTATTTCCCAAGCTCTACTGTCAATATCATAATCTCCCGATTTCCAGCCACACACCACCTAAGATATCCTTCCTCGGAAGTGCACCAACGGTATATGTGGTATCTTCTACGGTTGTACATCATGAGAATCCTGTGTTGTACCCTCCTCAGACTGGGGGTCTTGAGCATCAGCCAGTGTAATTGACTCAAACTTTACCTCCTCATCTTCATCATTATCTTTGAGTGGAGGACTATGTTGTGGTGATATCCTTACATACTTCATCCTCAGCCAGGCTGCAACTGATTGAGTATCTTGATGAGTTTGTCCTCTCACGACTCTATGTTTCATAGAAACTACAGTATCAACTCAATGTTATCTCAAAAACTCCCCTCCTAAACCATTAAGCTTGAGAGACTATGACCGTCTCCATGATATAATATCCCTTTTATTTACCATTTTAAGTGCCTTATAAGCCCTAAAAAATAGATATTAGTCTCCAACTAAAGTGAGGGATAGCAAAAACTGAAGAAAAAATCAAATTTTGAAAAGTTTGAATTGTTCCTCAATTTTCACTTACCTATAACTTATTTGAAATACCAAGGATTTAAATTTATACATAATAGTCAAGAATCATAATTTTCAAAGCAAACAAACATTCTCAACTTATGGTAATACTTTCATTCTTTCAAGTTCAACCACCGGTTAGGGCCTAAACTTAGAATTTTAATTCAAAACAAGGCATTATGATTTTAGGATACTTCAAGGCTCCCTCATACATTTATGATAGTTTCTATATATTTAACAATGAAACACATATATCATCTGGTTTTTATAATAAATAAGCTAATATATAACCATTAGGAGCCAATAAAGTTATCTATTATATTATAGTCAAGAACAGAATAATAAAGAACACAATCAAAACCAAGGTTGAAACTTATTTTTAGCATGTTGGGACAAGTTGGCATCTCAAACAAGTGTCAGTTTTGCATTTTCTTAAGTGTTGGGTTAGTTTATATTGTAAGTGGAAAGTTTGAACAAAAAGAGAAAATTGAAGTTTTGAGGCTTAGAATAAGAGTAAGAATGTTTTTGTATGGGTGGGGGCTATAGTTGGGCCCAAAATTTTAATTATAATTTGGGCCTAAATTTTAACCTACCTGTGACATGTAGTTGTGCCCTGTACCCACGGTCGGGTCCTGGGCACGGCTAGCAGCTGTGGCCCACAGGTGCTGGGCCAAAATTTTTAGCCTTCTTTTGTGCTACCCGAGCTTGGTGTGTTGGCATTTTTCTAGATACTTATCAGCCCTCAACCCAAGTTTTAGGTCTCAAAAGTAACATTAGGTGACAAACTCCATAACTTACCATTGTTCATCCTCAAAATTCTAACTTTTTTTTTATTACTCAACTTGCTATGTGGAACTTGTGACCATCATGGGTTGATCACATAGTTCCTTACTTGGAAATCATTAAATGTAGAAATATTTACTGTATTTCGTGTAAGGTCCGAAAGCTAAAAACCTACGAAACCAAAAACAACAAAAGTTTAAACACTAAAATATAGTGGGTTGCCTCCCACTTAGCGCTTAATTTATCATAAAATGATGTAGCTGTGTTAGTTACTCCAACATCTCTAAAAAGTCCATGGGTTGAATTTCATTCATAGCTTTATTTGACATTGTGGCACAATAGGGTAACTTGATTACTCAAAATTTATCAAGATACCCATGGAATATCCTGCAAGGTCATTAATTGAATCAATCATTGACACTACTCTTATGTTAGTTGGCTTCTTCATAGACTTTCCGATGTTGAATATCACCTTCTCACTATTGACTTAAAATCTTTGCTCACCCTTTTCCATGTCAACTGAAACACCTAGGCTTTGGACCTTAAGAGAAGTCTCTTGAAGAATGCATTCTGACCACGGTACGATTAGGTGTGTTAGTTGTACCCTCGGGTATGATTCATACCCTCTCTCACATATTTACTAATACCTTGAGAATACTATGAGGGTAATATACTATCCATAATATGAGTTAACCTCCCCTTAATCATCCACTATGATACGAGTAATACCTAGGTAAATCGTAAGGTGCTTGGAACTTGATCAAAATCGGTCTATTTTTTGTACGATACATAGTAGGGTTTGGGTCCAAGTCATACCCTTTGGATATGACTCAAGGGTACGAAGTAATACCATGATCAGTGTATATGACCTAGGAGGAGCCTGGGGTACGATTTAGGGTACCACTCATACCCTAGGGAATAATTCACTCAAGTGAGTCGTACTGAACATCGTGGCTAATTTCTAGCTTTTCACTAAGGTCCTTATGGTTATTTCCTAACCCTAAGTTCCCTTACTATATAAGTGTATATGGCCTTCTAAAACATATTTTTGAGTGGATCAAACATCCAAAACACTCTCTCAAACACTTTGGGAGATTTGGAGGCTATGGTTTCAAGGGAGTTCATCTTAGGGGATAGACAAGTCAAGTATTTATTGGTGGATAACCTTTCTTAAGGAATGTATCACTCTCCCTTGATAAATAACTCAAAAACCATGAATCTCACACTTGGATTAGTAAGTGTACATGATGATTTTAAAATTAAATGTTGCAAAATGATGAATAATGTTTTCTCTTGCTTAGACTTGTGATTATATATGATATTGGTAGTGGTATGAATATGTGGGTATTTTTCGAATGTGGTTTACCAAATGGGTCTTTATTAACCCTAATATTAATGAATTCTACAATAAAATTGGCCTTGATAAAGGTATGCACACAAGGTATTTGTAAAAATGTCTAAATGAAATGTCTAGCCACATGTTAATGGTGTATTTAACTATGGTATTGGTCTAGTGAACATTAATGGGATATGATATTGTTTTAATGAATGTGAATACTTGATAATTGGTTGGTAAAGGCATTTGTGGCATGTATTGTTTCATAATGAATATGAATACTTGGTAAAAACCTTGTTAATCATGTAATAGATTAATATATGTCTTTAGATGCTACGATGGACCAATAATTATGAATGTTTAAGAAATGGTATTGTATTATTATTGTTAGCCATGTAATTAGTTAAATTATTACCATGCTAGTTTTTTTTTTCTTCCCCCCCCCAGGAGGATCAATAGTGTTTCCACACTTCCCCTCCAGCGTGACTCGAACCCTCAACCTACCGGTTGAAGGTGGAGGTGCTCAACTACTTGAGCAAGCCTCACTTGTTATTACCATGCTAGTTGATGTCTAAGAAAGGGGTTTATTTCCCTAAACATGAACTTGAATTATTTGTGGAACTAAAGTATGGTATAGAAAGTCTAATAAAGCTTAAATAGATTATAAGGGTCTTGATAATTATAATTTGAATTGAATGATGATTTGACGGAAAGAATTGGACTAATAAAGAGGTTAATCAATGAATATTCCCATGAAAACCTTATGGCCCTTTATGGTGTTGATGTGGGTAAATGGTTCACAAACTTAAATGTGAAATGTATTAATGAATGCCAATTCATGAACTAAAAGGGGTTAAGATTTCAAATATCTTTTAATAATGACAATGAAATGTCTTGTGGATTGACTCTTTCGCCCAACAAAATGGCTTATGGTTGGAGTCCCTCGCCAAATAAAATGTCTTGTGGTTGAAATCCCTTTCCTAATGAATTTGGTAGAATTAGTTGAGTTGATTTAAGGTTTAGATCCTATTGAATAATCTAACAGAGAAGTTTAAGTTTCTAAAATTTATAAGGTGAAAGGTTGAAAGTTCATCACTCCATGTCTCATGAATAAATGCTTTAAGAATGATTTCTATAACCCTTTCCATGACTGGGTATGCTATATATAAACCTATGTATGTATATCTACATATATGCCTATGTTAATGTAAAAGATATTTCATATGATGGTTTGACTTGGATTGAACTAATGCTCTATTTTATCCTTATCCTCGAGATACATTATAGCGCTCTAACCACTAACTATTGACGGACGTTATGTCCCAGGTGACATAGATTTTAGAGCTTCTTCTTTTTGTTCTACACAGTGACAAAGTATTCTGGCGGATCGTGTATTGACATTGAAGTGATCATATTTCATTCTCTGGAAGGCATAAATTTCATAGTCTTTTACTTTAATTCATAGACTTGATTTAGTTTTACTTAGTGTTGTCTATTATCAGGGGCATGTCCTGACTTGTTTTAGACATTGGATTTGTAGAGGTTTTATGGATGACTGTGTACTTAGGTATATTGGCTAGATTATTTTCATTAATAAAATATTAGATACTGTCTAAGTATTGACTATTAGCTTCATTTTTCTTCTACTTTGATATTTGGTTGGAATTCATCCAACACTTATGCATTAAATAGATGTTTTGGTTAGGTTGATGGGGCGATCTCCGATAAAAGTTGGGCTTGATTTGACCATATGACATGGCTAAGTTTTTGGGCCGTGTCAAGTAGAGTCTCTTTTATGGGTGTGTAGCATTCCACACTTATAAAAGAAGGGTTGTGAGACATTTAGGAATGTTTCCCTTTATTATGTTTCAATCTCAATCTATATAGAGTCCAAGGTCTTGGATTCCTCTGATTTTTGCTTGCACATCTTTCAGATCATGTATCCAAAAAGATCTAATGTTTAGGAGATCCCTTCTTTCTCTACTGAGAGCAATATGGACAGAGATTATCCAATTTTTTGGATTCAAACCCAGTTAAGAGTCGTGACATTTAATTGTCCCCTAAGGTTTCCACTTGTTCTCACTAACCCTACTTTTAGAGGTGACACTTCTCCTTTATCACCTCAAAATCCTGGGTTTTGTTTCTTCATATCGCTATTGGATCAGGTGGGGTTAATGTTGTCAAAGAGAAAGTATAAGGTATGTCTTAGCATCCATTTCAGGGATAGTGCTCTCTACTCAAACCCATTAGGAGGGGGAATTTTTAAATTGGTAATGCTCATAGGGAACAAAGTGCCCAACTTCATGTCAGTGGGGCCCAATACTCATTCACCTATCCTCCTTGTATGTTTTGTGGTCGATTAGACCATGGTTGTTGTAAAGAAGGAAAGAATTAGTGTTTTAAATATGGTCAATTGGGTCATATACAATAGGAATGTCCCATAAGGATTGCCTCTTGGTCAAAAAGGGTATTGGTTGCCACTTCTCTACCTTCTTCAACTAGTGGTGCCTCTTCTAGCTCCGATATTGCTCGGGACCATCTTAATGCTCTTACTATCCCTTAGTAACTCGAGTCACCTTTTGATGCTGATGCAAGTATGTTGAAACTTTTCCCTTATGATGTGTATTATTTACTAGACCCAGGATCTACTCTTTCTTATGTGACCCCTCATATGACTGTTCATCTTGGGTTTTGGTCCTGGGAGTCTCGAAGTTTGCTTTTTATTTCTACCTCGGTAGGAGACTCAGTGGTTATAACGTGGCTCTATAGGGGGTGTTTGGTATCTGTTAGTAGTAGAAAAGCTTTTGTAAACACAATAAAGTTTGGCGTGGTAAATATTAATGTTGTCCTAGGGATGGATTGGTAACATTCATGTTGTGATTTCTTAGATTGTTTGACCTGCAGGGTCGTGTTCATATTCCTTGATGCCCAAATCATTGCATGGGAAAGTAGTTCTTTGGTGCATCTAAGTAAATTCATTTCGTGTCTTGAAGTCCATAGGTTGACCTCAAAAGGGTGTTTGTATCATTTGGTATGAGTTAAAGGTTCTAACTCAGAAGGTTTTTCCCTAGAGCATATTCTCGTAGTCAATAAGTTTCACAATGTTTTCCTGGTGGTCCTTTTGATATTCCTCCCAATAGGGAAATTAGTATTGGGGTTCGTCTTGTGTCTTACACTCATCCAAATCTCTACCCCTTCTTACAGAAATTCTCTAATGGAGTTGAAGAAGCTTAAGGAGCAATTAAAAAAGCTATTAGATAAAGGTTTCACTCATCCTAGTATGTCTCCTTGAAGTGCTCCCATGTTGTTCATGCACAAGAAGGACTAGGTATAGTCATAATGAGTTCTTAGTCATGTCATTAGGGTTGACTAATTCCCTCATGGAACTCTTTGATTTGAGGAATAGGGAGGTTGAATATGAGATTGGTCTTGCTTTGGATGCTTTCCCAACTGTTATTTCTCTTTTATAGAATGGTTTTGGGTATAGGTAGACCAAGTGTCCCTGGTTTACCTCCCGGGTGATACCCTTTAAAGCAGAGTGTTGTGTTCGTTGGTGTGATAGGAGAATGGTTGAAGGTTGATCCTAAATTTTCTTCTATTGGTGGTCCCTAAAGAAAAGTCGAGTTGTGTACTCTAGTGATTCTCTCCTATATCGATCGAGAGGGTGCTCTACTAGTGTGGAATGTATTGTATTACCACTTATGCCTAAGGTTTATATCTTGCATATGTTTTATTTCCTAGATATTATTCTTGAACTTACATTGCATTACCAATGGTATATGCGGTGGTGAATATTTTGGTGTCCATTCCTAAGGACTCTTCAGTTAGTATGTTGTGTTGGGATGGGTCTCATTTATGACCTGGGTGGTTGCTATGAAACCCTTTATTCCTATGATGTCATTCTTGTTTTGGGGATCTCTATCTTGCCTTAGGTGGCATGGATAATTACTGTACTTTGGTTCCTTAATAATTTTCTTATGCAATAATGGTAGTGGCGTAGAGTGCAAAGTGATGGTTTGAAGCAAGGCATGTAGGAGTCCCTAAGTGTGGGAGATTCTATGGTGACAACTAGAACTAAGGTTTTGGGAAGGGGAGTTATGAATGTCGTCATGAGAAATAGGTAAGAAAGGAGCAAACTGCGAAGAACGTTGTAGAAATGATAAAGGGTGATAGATCTTGGGAAGGATAGGTCATACCGCAGGTATGTAAGCGGTATCTTGAATATTGCGCTTGGTAGATATACCAATAGTCATGTTTGGTGCTTAAGAGGTTTGGGAAGGCATGTGTATGAATTGTTTAATGGCATAGATGTGTTATGGTTTTGAATTTTCAATCATATGTTGCTGATTGTGGCTATAATAGTTGGTTATTGTTTTCCTATATCATTTATTTATGGTTTTCCTATGATAATAAGAATGGAGTAGAGTAGTATTCGGGATGGATGTAATGAGTAGAGCCCGGTGGCTTAAGATAACTACTTTTTGATTTGAACATGCTTGAACATAAAAGTGGTTGTGCATATCTAGACTCAAGCACTCATAGTGGTGGGTCTTTGGAAGGTATAAGTTGAATCAGATTTTCTCTATAGCATTGCATGGCGGCTTTCACGGAGTTTTATAGTAGGAGATGTCGTTCTCTTAGTGCACGGCAGAAAGTTGGTGAAGGTTAGTTGCTCGGCCCTAATTTAGTTCACCAAGCCTTATAAAAGGTGAAAGTGATTCGTCAGAGAATGAAGACCATTTAAAAATTTCCAAAAGTCCTATGCAGGCATGAGGCATAGTGATTTAAGGTTTAGTGTTGGAGATTAGGTATTCTTGATGGTGTCTCCCATGAAGGGAGTGATGCGATTTGGTAAAAAGATGAAGCTTACTCCCCAATATATCAATCCTTATTTGATTTTGAAAAGGATTAGCAATGTTGCCTATTAGTTGAAGTTGCATTCTAGATTGAACTCTATTTCCCCGGTTTTCCATGTCTCTATATTGAGAAGATATGTGGGTGACCCTTCCTTGGTTGTTCTCTTGGAGGATGTTGGCATTTCAAACTCTTTGTCCAATCAGGAGATCCTAGTGAGGATCCAAGATTGGAAATTCGCCGGTTGCGAGTGAAAAAATTGGCTTCAGTGAAGGTTCTACAGCGGAACCAATAGTCTGAGGAAGCTGCTTGGGAGTTGGATGAGGACATAAAGTCCAAGTATCCACATTTGTTTCCCATTTTGGAAACTCATGATCGAGGTATGTGTTAATCTTTTTTATTTGATGTATCTGTTTGATAGACAATGAGTTCAAGTCTCTAATCTTTGAATTGATAAATGATTGTGACACATGTTATATCCTTATGGTATGCCTTGTTCTAACTTTTTTAGAGGTTGTTTTGATGTGTGATAATGTGTTAACTTGTGTTTATCCTTACCTTACCCGTCATTCGCAAATGAATGATCCGAGTGGGGGTGAATTGAATCACCTAGGCTTTGGACATTAAGAAAAGTCTCTTGTAGGGTGCATTCTGACCAAGGTATATGATGTTGGGCGTATTTATACGTCCAAGCACCATAATTTACCCATATTTTAGCTAAGTTTTGAGGATAAAATATATAATTCCTGCACTTTTAGTCCATTTGCAATTAAGTGAGCTAACCTATGTGATTAGCATGTTTTCATTTACTAATGATGAAGATTTCAGCACTTTGTGGATCTGTGGGCAGCAAAGGAAAACTTCACATAAGAGGGAAGACAACTTTTTGAAGCTTTTGGACTGAATGTGATGCATGGAGAAGTTTTCCCGGGCAAAATCAATATTTTTAAATACATAGGGATGCAGCAGTAACTTAGTGGACAAGGATATTACAGAAACCTTATTGCTGAATTTTTCAGCATGATTCGAGCATTCATTCGACTTTTACTCATTATTCAGATTTCAGATTATATAATTTTCAGAACAGAGAAAACGACTTACGTGAGCAACAGATAGAGGGAAAACGTTATCCTCTTATTGATGCCAAACCATCTCCATCGTGTTGATTGTTCTAGTTTTGGTATGATGATGATGTCTACTTTGATTTCCGTTGTATCCATGAGTAGCTAAATTTTTCTGTTAGGGTTATGGAAACCTTGTAAGATATTTTCTATTAACTATGAGTTTGTAAATTCTTGATGTGTTATGCTACTTATATCATTACTCTCTTCGTTCTGATTAAATTCTCATGGTTGCAAACATAGAGAACACGCCATTATAGCATAAACTTGTTTGAGAGAAAAGTTACATGTTTGGAAAAGAGAGTGTGACAAGGAAATAGGGCTTCCAACCTCTATTTACACGTTAATACCTTAACCAGATTAACGTCTTGGAGAATTTGTACCATTTGTAATACACTTTAGGCTCGAGAGAGCTAAAGTGAAATAAATCCTTGATGGTTGAGAAACACTTGGATTTAGGATTAGAATACAATTCTTTATAAGTGCATGCATGTCTAAATTCCGCGTTACTCATAGTTAATAGAGAAGTAGAAACAACAAGGTGGACATAACCCTAACTCATCATTCTCTGCAATTAAATCTTACTACATATAACATTCCATCGTTACTTTGACAATATTAATTCACGCCTAAACCAAAACCCCCTTTTTCCTTGGAATTTTCGACCAACAGTCTACTAATAATTAAAACACTTAGTGACCAGAGTATTCCCTGTGGGATTTGACACCCAACCCAGTTGGGTTCTATATTTGACAGCGATCGCTTACACTTTCTAACGAGAGCTATAATTTGGGCGTATGAAATTTTGGCGCCGTTACAGGGGAATACGGTTGTCAACTAAGTTTGTAATAGTTAATAGACCCTTTGGTCTAAAATTCTCGAATTTTACTTTTTGTTTGTTGTTTTTGTTTTTTTCTGGTTTGGTAGAGTGCATGCCAAATACACAATGTTTTGGTCAGCCATTATTACCTCTAAATCCTGAACCACATCTTATTGGCAGAATGGATGCACAACGAGACATTGAAAGAAGGGCTGCTCAACAGGAGCAGGCTAGATTAGCTGCATTGGTAGCTGCTCAAGTGCATCAACAGAATATTGATAACCCAGGTCGGGCAACAAATCCTGATGATGAGGACCTGGGTGATGATGAGTTACTAAATCAAAGGCGTACGGATGAGGTGGCGGCACCTGTGCACAGAAGAGATCGTCAAGATAGAATGAGACCTGAACACCGAGCTGTGCAGGCTCCTTTTGATGATGATGATGATGATATGGATGGGGTTGATGCCACATGGGCTATTATTCCTCCGCCCTTGGCACCCGAAGCCAAGTTCAATATCACTAGTACCATGATTTAGCTCTTGCAACTCAAGGTTTATTTGGTGGGCTTGCAGGTGATGATCCGAATATGCATCGGATTAATTTTATCTCAACATGCAAGTCGTTTGACAATCCAGGAGTTGGACAGAATGCAATTCGGCTGCGCTTATTTCCATTGTCTCTATCTGGAGAGGCAACTCTATGGTTGAATTGGCTAACTACTGAATGTATTACCAATTGGAGGCAACTAAAAGACGCTTTTCTAGAAAGATTCTTTTTGCCATCCATGAGAGGACAATTAAGAGATGAGATAAGCAATTTTCGATAGCTTCCAACTAAAGCTCTCCACGAAATATGGGAGAGGTTCAAGAAGAAGCTTATGCGGTGCCCAAATCATCAGATGACCAATGTCCACTTTATGGAAATATTATATAGGGCTTTGAACTCAGTGACTATGCCAGTGGTTGATAATTCTGAAGGTGGGTCATTCATGGACCTTACATTTATTGAGGCAAGTGATATGCTAGATCGTATGACAAAGCAGAGTAGAGCTTGTCATACCAGGGATTCTGAGGTAGCAAGCTCTACTGTATCTATTGGCTTGACTGCAGAACAGAGGCAAAGAGAAGAGGAGCGTGACCAAGATATAGATCACATGAAAATGCAGATGGATTTTCTTACCAAGCATTTATTATAAGGGAAGATAGAAAAGGTTAAAGCCATTGTATCACAGGGAAGAGATGACTCTTATTCTGAGGAGAAAGCAAACTACTTGAATAATTAGGGGGGTTTCCGAGGCAATTCCCAAGGAAACCAAGGTCGGACCTATTATGATAAATCTGGATACAAGGACCGAGACCAAGGGAGTTGGAAGAATAAGTCTAACAGGAGTGGTTTGTATGTTCCTCCTAGAAATCGTGAAACTGCTACATCTGGTGCTGGGAAGATGTCCATGGAGGATATGATGGCTAAGCTGTTGAAAGGAGTGGAGGCAACCAACACGGGAGTAACTGAGGTAAAGAATGATTTGTCTTCAATAAATCAATTGGCTGACTTGTATTCCACTGCGATAAAATAGCTGGAACAACAACTAAGTCAACTTTCAGGGGTATTCAATCAAAGAAAGGCTGGCACTTTACCTAGCGAAACTGTGCAAAATCCAAGGAATGATGGATCGTGTATGGCTATTACTACCAGGAGCGGCAAAGTTTTGGAACATCCATCCAATGTAAAGCAGGTGGTTGATAATATAGAAGAGAATGTTATTGAAGCAGGTTGGTGGTACAAGAGAGCCATTGGTTGGACTATTGCTGATATAATTGGAATCCCTCCTGGGATATTTATGCACAAGATTCAGCTCGAGAAAAATTGTGTGCCCACATTTGAGCATCAACGTCGTTTAAATCCACCTATGCAAGAGATGGTAAAAAAAGAAATTATTAAATGGTTAGATGCAGGGGTGGTGTATCCAATCTTAGGCAGTAAATGGGTGAGTCTGATTTAATGTGTGCCAAAGAAAGGGGCCATGATAGTAGTCGTAAACAAAAAGAATGAGCTAATTCCAGTCAGAACTGTCATAGGGTGGAGAGTGTACATGGACTACCGGAAGCTGAATTCGTGGACGCTAAAGGATCACTTCCCAATGCAATTCATAGATCAAATGCTTGATTGATTGGCAGGGAAGGGATGGTTCTATTTCTTAGATGGTTATTTCGGATACAATCAGATTTGTTTTGCTCCTGAAGATCAGGAGAAGACTACTTTTACATGCCCGTATGGTCCTTTGGGTTCAAACGAATGCCATTTGGGTTATGTAACGCACCTGCCACTTTTTAGCGTTGTATGATGTCCATTTTTTTTATATGGTCGAAGACACCTTGGAGGTGTTCATGGATGACTTTTCAGTTGTAGGTGAGTCATTTGAATCATGCTTGGCAAATTTGAGTAAGGCTTTGCAGAGATGCGTTGAATTCAACTTGGTGTTAAATTGGGAGAAGTGTCACTTTATGGTTAAGGAAGGCATTGTTCTTGGGCATAAAGTCTCCGAAAAGGGAATTGAGGTTGATTGAGCTAGGATTGAAGTTATCGAGAAGCTTCCACCTCCAATTTCTGTAAAATGGGTTCGTATTTTTCTCGGTCATGCAGGTTTTTATCGGAGGTTTATTAAGGACTTCTCCAAGATTGCTAGCCCATTATGTAAACTTTTGGAGAAGGATGCAAAATTTGACTTTGGTGAAGATTGCTTGAAGGCATTTAAATGCCTAAAAGGAAAGATAGTGGAAGCTCCTATTATTGTAGCACCCGATTGGTCCCTACCTTTTGAAGTTATGTGTGATGCAAGCGGAGTAGCTTTGGGTGTTGTACTTGGTCAGAAAAGATATAGGCTATTTCATCAAATCTACTATACGATCAAGGCTTTGAATGAAGCACAGAAGAACTATACCGTCATGGAACAAGAGCTTCTAGAAGTTGTTTATGCTTTTAAAAAGTTCCATGCTTACTTGTTGGGAACCGAAGTAGTGGTTCATTCAGATCATGCGGCTCTGAGATATCTAATGGCAAAGAATGATGCTAAGCCAAGGCTAATTAGGTGGGTGTTACTGCTTCAAGAATTTGATTTAGAGGTAAAGGATAGAAAAGGTCACGAGAACCAAGTAGTTGATCATCTATCTAGACTTGAAAATGAGCACATAGTGCAACCCGAGCTTGATATTGATGATGCATTTCCCGACGAAGTGATCGTAGCCACTATGGTGGAAGACTTACCATGGTATGCAGACTTTACGGACTATGTGGTAAGTAAAGTGATTCTTGAGCATCTCTCCTTTCATCAAAAGAAAAAGTTCATGCAGGATATGAAACACTACTTCTTGGATGAACCGTATCTTTTTTGACGATGTGCTGATGGTGTTATTAGGCGATGCATCTCAGATGTGGAGGTGCCTAGCATACTGGAGGCAAGTCATGCTTCCCAAGTTGGGGGTCACCATGAAGGTGATCGAACGGCTAGAAAGGTACTCGAAAGTGGCTATTACTGGCCTTCATTATTCAAGGATGCCTACGAGTTTGTGAGACGATGTGATTAGTGTCAGAGGCAAGGCTCTATCTCGAAGCACTATGAGATGCCCATGGCTTAAATTCTTGAAGTAGAGTTATTTGATGTCTGGGGTATTAATTTTATGGGCCCATTTGTGAGTTCGTTTGGGATGAAATATATCCTAGTTGTTGTGGACTATGTATCCAAATGGGTCGAAGCAGTCGCACTAGTTGATAATGAAGGTAAGCATGTTGTAGCATTCTTAAAGAGAAATATCTTCTCTCGTTTTGGGGTACCTCGTACCATCATAAGCGATGGAGGATCACACTTTTGCAACAAGCTGTTCAGAGTTGTATTGGTGAAATAAGGGTTTAAGCAACATAAGGTAGCTACACCTTACCACCCACAAACTAGTGGGCCGGTAGAGGTTTCTAATCGGGCGATCAAGTTGATCCTTGCAAAGACTGTGAATGCCAGTAGGAAAGATTGGTCCAGAAAATTGGATGATGCCTTATGGGCATATAGGACTGTGTTTAAGACTCCAATCGGCATATCACCATACCAACTAGTTTATGGGAAAGCTTGTCACTTGCCAATTTAGCTAGAAAATAAAGAACTGTGGGAACTGAAGCGGCTTAACTTGAATTGGAAGGATGCTACTAATCTGAGGTTGGAACAGTTGAATGAGATGGATGAATTCCGTCTACATGCGTATGAAAGGGCAGATCTCTACAAGGAAAAGATGAAAAAGTACCATTACCGGAGGATTATCCAATGAAACTTTCAGAAGGGAGATTTGGTACTTCTTTTCAACTCCAAACTGAAGCTATTCCCAGGTAAGATGAAATCTAAATGGTCAAGTCCATTCAGAATTAGCCAAGTCTACTCATCTGGAGTAGTGGAGTTAGAAAATAATGATGGTGTTGTTTTTAAGGTGAATGGCCAACGAGTGAAGCCATATATCGGTCCACCCGGCTCGACAAAATGCATTGTCACCATCTATCTCGATGAAGTCTGAGTATTCGAGATAACTATGTCGTGCCTCGACAATAAATCAAGCGCTAAATGGGAGGCAACCCATCATTTTTAATCATTTTGTTTTACTAGGAGTTTGTTTTTGTTAAATTAAAATTCAAAAAGAAGAGTCGAGCCACGACCAAAACTAAGGTGCTTGGTGGGAGGAAACCCATCCATCTAATCATTTTTGTTGTTTTTGATTATGTATAGGTGCAAGACGTACAAAGGAGGAGACTAATCCCAAATTTTTATTTGAAAATGAGCCATGCTAAAGGTGGTAAGCTAAGAATGATGGAGCAAAGGCTATCGGCTAGGCATTGCCTATGCTAATCTAGGCAATGGACAAGGCAATGCCTATGCTATTCTAGGCAATGGACAAGGCAATGCCTAAACCAATCTAGTCAATACTAAAGGTGCCGCCTATGCCATTGCCTATGCTCACTGCCTCACCTAGGCAATGGACAAGGCAAGGCCTATACCAATGTAGGCAATGCTATAGGCGCCGCCTATGCCATTGCCTATGGTCACTGCCTCACATAGGCAATGCTATAGGCGCCGCCTATGCCAATCTAGGCGATAGGCAAGGCGCCGCCTATGCAAATCTAGGTAATAGGCAAGGCGCCGCCTATGCCTCTGTAGGCAAACCAAAAGGCGCCACCTATGCTAAGCATAGGCAAAGCAATAGGCGCCGCCTACTTATCCTTTTTTGCCTCCTAACCCGATTGTACATAGATCAAACCCGACCCATGGCTTAGCCTTTAAATAGATCCTCAACCTTAGAACACAATTCCATTGTTTGCTCAAGATAGGCGCCGCCGAAGCTCCCCAATTCTATCAAAGTTTTTGTTTTTGCTCATCTATATTTTGCAAGTTCATCTTCTTGATCCATCATCACGTAAGTTACTCTTTTATATCCCGTAGTTTTACACTACTACGCTTGTAATGGTTTATTAGGTTTTGAAGTGGTGTTTGGTGATAAAGAATATGGTTGGTTTGCTATGATGAATCTGGTGGAGTGAGAGGATAAGTGTGGGCGTTCTTGACTTTGTTTCAACTTGTATTTGATTGTTATATGATAACGCTCAAACTACTGCTCTAGTAATAGTGTAAGCGGTCGTTGTCAAATATAGAACCCAACTCGGGACAAGTTCTCCATGCATCACTTTCAGTCCACAAGCTTCCTAAAGTTGTCTTCCTTCTACGTGGCGTTTCCTTTGCTGTCCAAAGATCCACAAAATGCTGAAATCTTCATCATTTATACCTGAAAACTTGCTAATCACGTTGGTTAGCTCACTTACAGGAAAAAGGACTAAAAGTACAAAAATTATATATTTTGTCCTTAAAACTTATCTAAAATATGGGTAAATTAAGGTGCTTTAGGCGTGTAAATACGCCTAACATCAACACCCCACACTTAAAGATTTGTTCGTCCTCGAACAAAATATTATGTCCATGTAAAAATCTACTTAGGATTTCACAGTAACAGCACAAAATATTCATCAAGATAGGCACGGGAACCATTAACAAAGAGTAGTTTTCTATCACTACTAGAAACAATTCAACCTCCAACCTAGACTCGTGATGATGGTTAATTCGTATTCAAAAGATAAGGCACAAGGAATAATACAAGACTACCCAAAACTCATCAACCATGTGTGTCTCACAATATATCACCCATAATCACTCACAAGTATTTCATTTTTTGAAACATGGGTATAAGATTTTCCTTGCTCTCACTCTCACAAATAATTCATATGTTGCAACTGATGACCATAGGCTTGCCCTTAGTGTAATGATCCACTAAATATCAGAATACTAAGCTTAGGATCAACTAGGTCTTTACAGGTTTTAATGTAGGCTAAGGGACAGGTAGGACTATTTTGGCCAGAAATAGTGACTAAGTTCCCTAAGCGCTTTAATACACTACGTTATGTCATTAATTACTCTCTTTTAAACAACTCTGCAACTTTTCTTTCATCTACCACCCCTTTTCACCTATTTTTTAATTCAATTTTTAAACAAAATTAACTTTTTATTTTTCTTTTCATTTTTCCTTTTTTTTATATAACACACCTCTATAATAGCCACTCTTTTTCATAACAAATTCATGTACCAATACACTCTAAGGCATCCCTCTCACCCAATTTCCTCTTATTTTGTCACATGACTTTACACTTTAAAGCTCTTAGGAATTTGGATCAATTTATGGTCTTGAAAAAAAATGGATTAGGCTACATATGAGGCTGTTAAAGAAAATAGCTAAAGGCTCAAAGGGGTTTAACTAGGATAATGTACAAGGTTAGGTAAAAAGAAGGTAAACAAATACAGGTTGCCAAATAAATGCCTAAATCATCTCCTAAACCTGCACTCTTTATTTTGCTTTACACACACACGAGGCAAGTTCTAGCATCAGCCACCAACACAGAATATACTATTAACTTACACACACAAGGCACATGGTCAACTTTATTGGGAGCATTATAGACTCTTGACCCAACAAATGAAGGAATTAAACCACACACTTATCACACAATGAGTCACACTTAGAGCCTAAACGTCTCAATAGTAATGATTTTAGCACAAACTCTTGTCATAATACCATGCAGCCTAACAGAACAATTTCATGCAAAATCTAAAAAAACTCAAGGAAAAAAAGTTTAATTACTACTAAAAACCAAACAAATGAACATAACTAACTGTAGGTAGGCAAATAAATACAGCATACAAATACTAGCACCCCATACTTAGACGGGACACACTGTCCTCAGTGGAAAATAAATAAGAAGAACCTGGATTAGTCGGACTCCTCCTCTATGTATGGGGTCATACCCCCTGCATCAGAATCATCATCGCAATTGTCTTCATAAGAATTCTCCTCCACGTCTGAGTCTGGCATTTGATGATCTTTGTCGGTTGGCACGTCATCGTCAAGAGGTTCCTCAAAATATAAACCTACTCCACACATAGCCCTTTCATGCTCATTCATTGGGTAGTCATAATCCAACTGTTGGAGCTCTGCAGTAGTTGGAATACGAACCCCGCTCATCATGGTGAACCTCATCATACCATATAAATGGAAGAAGAAGCTTTCGTCCCGAGCATGTCTTTCTGCGGTGGTCAGGTTGACGCCATGCATAGATTCAGCATCTTTCACCTTTGTGAGGTCAACCTTCTTTGGGTTGTGTGGAAGCTTATAATCTGCAGGTTCCTCTTCGATGTCCTCCTTCCTCAATATCGCAGTCAACAGATTGCCAAAGCTAAAGTGGGACCTCTTCTGCAGCCTAGCCTTATGCATTGAAGATCGAATAATCGCCCCAATGTTGATTGGGATGTTCGTCATCAAAGCGTAGACCAAGCACACTCTATCACGTGTGATCTTTGTGTACTATGTCCTTGGAATCAGGCAAGAGTTAACTATCCGCAACCATATCCGTGCTTCTTTGTTCAAGGAAGCATATGGGAAGGTATTGTGCCGACCGGTGTCCTTGTGTCCACTCCAACGTGCCATTGATCTTGTTCCACATAGTGTGTGTCTGATTGCCCTGTATGGAGGTCTTTGTTGAAGCTCTTTGAGTGGTAATGGATTGACAGATGGAAGTCCTAGAAACGTTTTGAAGAAATCCGCATTCAGCTGTAAGACGTGGCCCCTAATCTTAACCTCACTTCCGGTAGTCTTTGGGGACGAATTTGCATAAAACACTCGCGTTAGATCAATATTGCATTCTCCCATATTGAGATTTAACACCATTATTTTGGCCAAAATGCGAGGTTCTTTCTTCGCTAGGCTTTCCTTTTGTATCAGCTCCACATGAACATACTTTTTCACTTTGTTTTTCCTATGCCACTCCTTTCCTTTCTCCTCTAGGACCCATTTTATTCCGAACATGCGGCGAGGTATTTACAGCGAGGAGGATTCATTTTGCTCTTTTCTTCCCCTCTTTTGGCCTTTCTGTGAGGTGGATGTTCTTTCTTTTCCTGGTCGACTTTTTGGTGCCATTGTACCTGAGATTAAAATAATGTCATGTTAAGTTCCTCTTGGTAGGATTCAATTGACAAAGAGGCAGTAGTGGTACCACCCCACACTTAATTGGTTAGTACAAACTAATTAGGTGAATGATATCGATTACTCAGACATTATCGATATATGTATTGGTGATATGTTCCAACAATACAATTTAGCACAGTCATACTTTCATGTTGTCTTTAACTATTCTTTTCAACTCTATGTCATGTAATCTTGACCATACTTTATGATTTGGATTAAAGCACTTTTGGAACAAGACGACCACGTACAGATTGAATCAAGTTTATGGTATAGAAATAATAGCAACATATCACGCTTGTATTCAATCATGCTCTTCATCTCGATGGACAAGTTATTCAAACATGCAAGCTTTCAAGTTACAAGATTATGCCATTATCTTAGCCATGTCTATTCTGCAAAAGTATGACAGTGTATCAAAATCAAATATAGGTTGGAAACAAGTCTAGAACACCAATACGTATTCTTTCACTCCCTTAGTTGTATCACAACAAATCAACCGCATTCAAATCACCAACACTACTTCAAGATTTAACAACTTATTATAGGCTTAGTATTGTAATACTTACGGAGTATAAAATAAAAGCAAAGAAGTACTTACTTGGTTGATGGCCTCGGAAGATGTTCTTGCAAAGTTAGAAGAGTAAAAACAAAATTTTTGAGAGTTTTAGGAGAGGTAGGCGGCGCTTAGGTTGAGTTTGCAATGAAATTTTGTTGTAAGGCTAAGGTTATATTTATAGGACAATATTGGGTCGGGTTTTGACCCATTTGGAATTGGATTAGGAGACCAAAAAGTGAGCATAGGCGGCGCCTAACGCTTTGCCTATGCGTGGCTTAGGCGGCGCCTTTTGCAAAGCATAGTTGAGCATAGGCGGCGCCTATGCTATAGCATTCTAGATTCAAAGACAAATGGATTTGGCATAGGTGGCGCCTATGCTATATCATTGTTGGGCATAGGCGGCGCCTATGCTATGGCATTCTAGATTCAGAGAGCTTAGGCCATAGCATAGGTCTTGCTTTGTTCGTTGCCTAGATTTACATAGGCCTTGCCTTGTTCATAGCCTTTGCTTCTTCATTCCTAACTTACCACCTTCAACATGAACCACTTCTAAATCAAAATTTAAGACCAATCTCCTCCTTTATACGTCTTGTACCTACACTTACTCAAAAACAACAAAAACAATTAGAACGATGGGTTGCCTCCCACCCAGCGCCTTAGTTTTGGTCGTGGCTCGACTACAAAAACAAACTCCTAATGAAACAAAACAATTAAAGACGATGGGTTGCCTCCCATCTAGCGCTTGATTTATTATCGCGGAACAACATAGTTATCTCGATTACATAGACTTCATCGAGATAGATAATGTCCATGCATTTTATAGAGTCAAGAGGACAGATATATGGCTTCACTCGTTGGCCATTCACCTTAAAGACAACACCATTATTGTCTTCTAACTCTACTACTCCGGACGAGGAAACTTGGCTAATTTTGAACGGACCAGACCAATTAGACTTTAACTTACCTGGGAATAGCTTCAGTCTGGAATTGAAAAGAAGTACCATGTCATTCTTTTGAAAGTTTCGTTGAATAATCCACCGATCATGATAATTTTTCATTCGCTCCTTGTAGAGGTCTGATCTTTATACGCATGTAGACGGAATTCATCCATCTTGTTCAGCTACTCCAATGTCATATTCATAGCATCATCCCAATTCAAATTCAGTCGCTTCAATGCCCATAATGGTTTATGCTCGAGCTCAATGGGCAAGTGACAAGCCTTCCAATAAACTAGTTGGTACGGGGACATGCCAATTGGCATTTTGAATGCAGTCCTATAAGCCTATAAGGAGTCGTACAACATCCGAGACCAATCTTTCCTATTAGCGTTTGCAGTCTTAGCAAGGATCAGCTTGATCTCTCGATTAGAAACCTCTACTTGTCCACTAGTTTGTGGGTGATAAGGTGTGGCTAACTTATTTTGCTTGACCCCATATTTCACCAACACGGATTTGAATAGCTTGTTGCAAAAGTGTGATCCTCCATCGCTTATAATGGTACGTGGTACCCCAAAATGAGAGAAGATATTTCTCTTCAAGAATGCTACAACACGCTTTCCTTCATTATCGGCCAGCGCTACTGCTTCGACCCATTTGGATACATAGTCCACCGCAAATAGGATATATTTCATCCCAAATGAATTTACAAATGGGCCTATGAAATCAATACCCCATACATCAAACAGCTCTACTTCAAGAATTTTTGACATGGGCATCTCATGGTGCATCGAAATCGTGCCTTGTCTCTGACATTGGTCACATCGTCTCACAAATTTGTAGGCATCTCTAAATATCGAAGGCCAATAATAGCCGCTATGCAATACCTTCCTTGCTGTCCGACCACCTGCATGGTGTCCCCCAACTTGGTAAGCATGACTTGCTTCCAATATACTCGGCACCTCCACATGAGATATGCATCGCCTGATAACACCATCCGTACATCATCAAAATAAATATGGCTCATCCCAGAAGTAGTGTTTTACATCATGCATGAACTTCCTCTTTTGATGAAAGGACATATGCACAGGTATCACATTACTTACCACATAGTTCGCAAAGTCTTCGTACCATGGTAATTCTTTCCCTTTCGTGGCTAGGATCTCTTCGTCGGGGAATGCATCATTAATCTCAAGATTGGGCTGCGCTATATGTTCATTCTCAAGTCTAGATAAATGATCAGCCACTTGGTTTTCGCAACCTCTTCTATCTTTTACCTCGAAATCAAATTCTTGCAGCAATAACACCCAACGAATTAGCCTCGGCTTTGCATTCTTCTTAGCTATTAGATATCTCAGGGATGCATGATCAGTATGAACCACCACTTTAGTCCCCAACAAGTAAGCACGATACTTTTCAAAAGCATAAACAACTGCTAGAAGCTCTTGTTCTATGACAGTATAGTTCTTCTGGGCTCCGTTGAAGACCTTGCTTGCATAGTAGATTTGATGAAATAACTTTTCTCTTCTCTGACCGAGTACAGCACCCAAAGCTACCCCGCTTCCATCACACATAACTTCGAACGGTAGAGACCAATCAGGTGATACAATGATAGGAGCTTCAACTAGATTCCCTTTGAGGCATTCAAATGTCTTCATGCAATCTTCATCAAAATTAAACTTAGAATCCTTCTCCAAATGTTTCCATAATGGACTAGCAATCTTAGAAAAGTCTTTAACAAACCTTCGATAAAAACCTGCATGACCGAGGAAACTACAAACTCCCTTTACAGAAATTGGAGGTGGTAGTTTTTCAATAACTTCAATCTTGGCTCGATCGACCTCAATTCCTCTTTTGGAGATTTTATGCCCAAGAACAATACCTTCTTTAACCATAAAGTGGCACTTCTCCCAATTTAGCGCCAAGTTGAATTCAACGCATCTCTGTAACGCCATACTTAGATTTGCCAAACATTATTCAAATGACTCACCCACAACTGAAAAATCATCCATGAACACCTCCAAGGTGTCTTCAACCATATCCGAAAAAATGGATATCATACAACGCTGAAACGTGGCAGGTGCATTACATAGCCCAAATGGCATACGTTTGAAGGCAAACGTACCATATGGGCATGTAAACATTCTCTTCTCTTGATCTTCGAGAGCAATAAAAATCTGATTATAGCCAGAATGTCCATCTAAGAAATAAAACCATCCTTTCCCTGCCAATCGATCAAGCATTTTATCCATAAATGGCATTGGAAAGTGATCCTTGAGCGTCCTCGCATTCAGCTTTTGGTAGTCCATACACACCCGCCACCCCGTGACAGGTCTGAGTGGGATCAACTCATTCTTCTAGTTTGCAACTACCGTCATGCCCCCTTTCTTGGGCACACACTATACCGGACTCACCCATTCATTGTCGGAGATTGGATACACTACCCCTGTATCTAACCACTTAATAATTTCTTTCTTCACCACCTCTTGCATATGTGGATTCAAACGTCTTTAATGCTCAATAGTGGGTATGCAATTTTCTTCAAGCTAAATCTTGTGCATACATATCCCGGGCGGAATACCAATAATATCAGCGATAGTCCAACCGATGGCTCTTTTGTATCTCCTCAGAATAGAGATGAGAGTTGTAACTTGCTGGTTACCTAAATCGGCAGCCACAATAACAGGAAGTGTGTTTCCACATCCCAAGAAGGCATATTTTAGATGGCTGGGCAGCTCCTTCAATTCTAACATTGGTGGTTATTCAATGAATGGTTTTGCTGGTGGTGTAGGCCGATTTTTGAGATCAAGGTCCAGCTTCTTCGGAGCTTGAGAATACAACCCTATACTTGTTAGAGCCCCAATAATTTCTTCATAATCTTCAACATACTCATGCTCAACATTCATAAGCACAGCCGCTAATGGATCAATGATAAGTTGTTTCTTTCTGGCTAATTCTTTCTCATCATCATAATAAACATCAGCTACAGAGAACACATTCATATCTTTGGGCTGCTTCATTGATTTGCATACATCAAAACGGACCACTTCTTCATTCATCCGGAATAAAAGCACATTAGCTCTCAAATTAATAAGCACACTTCCTATTGCAAGGAAGGGACGTCCCAAGATTATGGGAACTTCAGAATCCACTTCACAGTCCAAAATAACAAAGTCTGCAGGAAAGATGAAGGAAGAAACCTCCACCAACACGTCATATAAGATACCTACAGGTCGTTTGACGGACCTATCTGCCATTACGAGCCGCATATTAGTTGGTGTAGGATCACCCAACACAAACTTTTGGTAAATAGATAGTGGCATCAAATTGATGCTAGCTCCCAAATCGCACAATGCTTTAGCAAAATTCAGTGATCCAACCGTGCAAGGAATAGTAAAAGCACCAGGGTCGGCCTTTTTTTGAACTAATAATCTGGTAGCAATTGCACTGCAATGATGAACATTATCTGCCAACTCATAACTTGTTGCCCGCTTCTTAGTCAGAAGGTCCTTCATAAATTTCACATACCCAGGCATCTGTTCCAGCGCCTCTACCAACGGAACATTAATAGTCAGTTGCTTCAACATAGTCATAAATTTGTTGAACCTGGTATTATCAGCTTTCTTCTTCAGTCTCTGAGGAAAAGGTGGTGGTGGAAGAGGAATAGTTTTCTCCACCAGTTTCTTTTTATCTTTCTTTTAAATATCGATCTTTTCCGGCTGCAGACTACTAGGGTTAACTTCATGATCACCCTTGCCATCTTTTACGGCATCTTCACCATCAGCATCTATATCATTGTCTGCTACATCGTCGACTGCTTGCTTTTCTTTAGGTAGTTTTTCCAGCACCTTACCGCTCCTGGTAGTAATAGCCATACATGATCCCTCATTACTCGGATTTTGCACTGTGTCGCTAGGTAGCGTTCCAGCCTTTCTTTGGTTTAGTGTCGCTGAAAGTTGGCTTAATTGTTTTTCCAACTATTTTATTGCAGTAGAATGCGAGTTAACCAATTGATTTATTAAAGATAAGTCGTTCTTCACCTCATTCACTCCCGTATTGGTTGCCTCTAATCCTTTCATCATCTTTGCCATCATATCTTCCATTGACATCTTCCCTGAACCAGATACAGAGGCGTCACGGCTTCTAGGAGGAACATACAAACCGCTCCTATCAGTTTTATTCTTCCAACTACCTTGATCACGGTCCCTGTTTCTAAATTTATCATAATAGTTCCGACGTTGGTTTCCTTGGGCATTGCCTCAGAAACCCCCCTAATTTTTCAAGTAGTTGGATTCTTCTTCAGAATCAGATTCATCTATTCCTTTTGATACAACCGCTTTAAATTTTTTGGTCTTCTCTAACAATAAATGCTCGGTAAGAAGATCCATTTATGTTTTCATATGCACCATATCTTGATGACGTTCCTCCTCTCTTTGCCTTTGTTCTGCAGTCATGCCAACAGATATAGTAGAGCTTGCTACCTCAGAATCCCTGGTATGCCAAGATCTACTCTGCTTTGTCATACGATCTAGCATATCACTTGCCTGAACAAAAGTAAGGTCCATGAATGACCATCCTGCAGCATTATCAACCACTGGCTTAGTCACTAAATTCAATGACCTGTATAATATCTCCATCAAGTGGACATTGTTCATATGATGATTTGGGCACCGCATAAACTTCTTCTTCAACCTCTCCCATGTTTCATGGAGAGCTTCAGTTGGAAGCTGTCGAAAATTGCTGATCTCATCTCTCAACTGTGCTCTCTTAGATGGTGGAAAGAATCGCTCTAGGAAAGCGTCTTTCAATTGCCTCACATTAGTAATAGTATCAGGAGTCAGCCCATTCAACCATAGAGTTGCCTCCCCAGATAGAGACAATGGAAATAATCGCAGCCGAATTGTATTCTATCCAACGCTTGGATTGTCGAATGACTTGCACGTAGAGATAAAATTAATCAGATGCATATTCGGATCGTCTCCTGCAAGTCCACCAAACAATCCCTTGAGCTGCAATAGTTGAATCATGGTGCTTCTGTTATTGAACTTGGCTCCAGGTGCCAAGGGTGGAGGGATAATAGCTCATGTGGCACTAGCTCCATCCAGATTGTCATCATCATCATCAAATGGAAACTGCACAACAGCCTAGCGTTCCGGCCTCAATCTAGTTTGACGATCTCTTCTATTAGCAGGTGTCGCCACCTCAGCATCACGCCTAGGGTTTAGTAACAAATCATCACCCAAGTCCTCATCATCAGGATTTGCTGCTTGCCCTAGGTTATCAATATTCTGTTGATGTACTTGAGCAGCGGCCAACGCAGCTAATCTAGCCTGCTCCTGTTGAGCAGCCCTTCTTTCAATGTCACGTTGTGCCTCCATCCTGCCAATAAGTTGTGGTTCAGGGTTTATGGGTAATAATGGTTGACCAGAACTTTGAGTATTGGGCATGCACTGAACAAAACCTGAATAAAACAAAAACAACAACTAAAAGTAAAATACAAGAATCTTTGACCAAAGGGTCTAGTAACTATCACAAACTTAGTAGACAACCGTATTCCCCGGCAACGGCACCAAAATTTGATAAGGCTCAAACTATAGCTCTCGTAAGAGTACAAGCGGTCGTCGTCAAATATAGAACCCAACTGGGTTGGGTGTCGAATCCCACAGGGAATACTTGGTCACTACATGTTGCAACTATTATTATACTGTTGGTCGAAAATTCTACAAAAAAAGGGGGATTTGAATTGTAGCGTGCAATAAGGTAAACAAAGTAACGAATAAAACAATTAATGTAGTGGGTTTTAATCACAGAAAAGAATTATTTAGGGTTATGTCCACCTTTTGAGTTCTACGTATCTATTAACTATGAGTTACGCGGAATTCAGATATGCATGCACTTATAGAGGTTTGTATTCTAATGGTAAATCCTAGTGTCTCTCGACCATCAAGGATTATTTCACTTTAACTCTCTCGATCTTAATGCGTATGACTAACGGTACAAACTCTCCAAGCGATTAATCCAGTTACGGCACTAACTTGTAAACAGGGGTTGGTAGCCCTATTTCCTTATGACACTCTCTTTTCCAAACATATAACTTTTCTCTCGAACAAGTTAATGTTATATTGGAGTATTCTTTATCTTTGCAACCGCAAGAATTTAATTAAGATGAAGAGAGTAATGATCTAAGTAGCATGCGTATCAAGAATTCACAAACTCATAGTAATAGATAGTATTATCAAAAGGCTTCCATAACCCTAACAGAGAAGTTTAGCTACTCATAATTGTAAAGGAAAACCATGAAGACATCATCATCATACCAAAACAATAACAATCTTACGATAGGTATGTATTGGCGTCACTTGTAACATGATTTCCTTGCTAGTAGCATTTCTCTTTTCGTGAAAATTAAAATTTGAATAGATGAAGAATAATGTCAACAACGACTAATGACTGAATCGAATGAGAAAGAATGCTGAAAAATTCAGCAAAGTAGGGTTTTAATAAAATCCATATCCTAGTCCTACTAAGTTACTGCATCCTTGTCCTAATCCTACTAAGTAACTACTGATCCCCAAGTCTTTAGAAATATTGATTTTGCCCGGGACAAATTCTCCATGCATCACTTTCAGTCCACAAGCTTCCAGAAGCTGCTTTCCTTCTACATGGCGTTTCCTTTGCTGCCCAAAGATCCACAAAATGCTGAAATCTTCATCATTTATACCTGAAAACATGCTAATCACGTTGGTTAGCTCACTTACAGGAAAAAGGACTAAAAGTGCAGGAATTATATATTTTGTCCTTAAAACTTAGCTAAAATATGGGAAAATTAAGTTGCTTTATGCGTGTAAATACGCCTAACATCATTATACACTGTCATATTTTTATGGAGTCGAAATTATGAAGTTAAAGCATAATCTTGAAAGTTGTAAGCTTGAATGTTTAAATGACTCGTTCATTGAGCCGCTGATCATGATTGACAACACGCATAAGATGTTGTGATTATTTCTATGTAATAACGTGATACGATCTCTATGTGGTAGTCTTGTTCAAAAAATGCATTAATCCATTCCAATAAAACTGGAAAGGATAGTCAAGATTACATGAAAATATAACTGTGCTAAACATATTGTTGGAATATACCGCCTAAATGTATGTCGATGAAGTCTGAGAAATCGACATCATTCACTTAATTAGTCTGCGCCAACAAATTAAGTGTGGGGTGGTGTCATGACTATTTGTTTTCCGAATATAGTAAATCTTCCAAGACGAAACTAACATAACTCTATTGTGATCTCAGGCAGAATGGCACCAAAAGAACGACAAGGAAAAGAAAAAGTGTCCATCTCACAGAAAGGTCAGAAAAGGGGAAGAAAAGAGCAAGCGAAGTCCTCCTCTCTACCAATACCTCAACACACTTTTAGAATCAAATGGGCTCTAGAGGAGGAAGGGAAGGAGTGGTATAGGAACAACAAAGTAAAAAAATATATTCATATGGATGTGATGCAGAAGGAGAGTCTAGCAAAGAGAGACCCACGCATTTTTGCTAAAATTATGATGCTAAATCTTGACTTCATTTTACAAGATATGGGGGAATGCAATATTTATCTAACGCGAGTGTTTTATGCCAATTGGTCCCCAAAGACTACCGGAAGGGAAGTGAAGATTCGGGGCCAAGTCTTCCAACTGAACGCGGAGTTCTTCAACTCTTTTCTGGGTACTCCATCTGTAGATCCATCACCACTCAAGGAGCTGTATCACAGACCTCCCTACAGGGCCATCAGACATACACTGTGCGGAACAAGGTACATGGCCCGGTGGATTCGTCACAAGAATAATGGTAGACACAACACCTTCTCGTATGCTTCTTTGAACAGAGAAGCTCGTATATGGTTGAGGATAGTCAACTCTTGCCTTATTATTGGGACATAGTACACAAAGATCACATGTGATAGAGTATGCTTGGTGTACGCTCTAATGACGAATATTCCCATCAACATTGGTGCGGTTATACGATCGTCAATGCGTAAGGCAAGGCTGCACAAAAGGTCCCATTTCAGCTTCGGCAATTTTTTGACAGCGATCTTGAGGACAGAGCACAATGAAGAGGAACCCGCTGACCATAAGCTTCCATACAACCCAAAGAAGATTGATCTCACGAAAGTTAAAGAGCCTGAAACTGGTCAAGGCATCAACCTTACCACGGCTGAGAGACATGCTCGAAATGAAATCTTCTTTTGCCATCTATATGGCATGACTAGGTTTACCATTATTAGTGGGGGTCGTGTTCCAACTGAAGCAGAGCTTCAGCAATTGGATTATGACTACCCGCTTAATGAGCATGCATGGGCCATGTGTGTAGTGGGGGTACATTTTGAGAAACCTCTTGATGATGACGTGACGACTAATGATGATCACCGACTGCCAGACTCAGATGTGGAGGACAACTCTGATGATGAAGACTCTGATGATGATTCCGATGCAGGGGGTATGACCCCAGACATAGAAGAGGAGTCCAACTAATCAGGTTTTCCTTATTTATTTCCACTAAGGGCAATGTGTCCCATCTAAGTGTGGGGTGAGGGTATTTGTATGTTGTATTTTACTTCTTCGCCTACATTTATTATTGTTTATTTATTCTTGTTTGTTTGAATTAGTTAGTTAGATTTTAGATTTTGCATGAAATGTATGAAATTGTTCTGATAGATGGCATGGTATTATAACAAGAGTTTGTGTTAAATCATTACTATTGAGACATTTAGGCTCTAGGTTGTGACTCACTGTGTAGTTTAATTCATTCATCTGTTGGGTCAAGAATCTATAATGCTCCAAATTAAGTTAACCATGTGCCTTGTGTGTGCAATATTATTGCATATTCTTTATTATGACTGATTCTAGAACTTGCCTGGTGTGTGTGTGAAGCGAAATAAAGAGTGTGAGTTTAGGAGATGATTTAGGCATTTCTTTGGCAGCCCTGAATTTGTCTATCTTCTTTTTACCTACCTTTGTACATTATCCTAGTAAACACCCTTTGAGCCTTTAGATATTTTCTTTGGCAGCCTCATATGTAGCCTAATCCATTTTTTTCAAGACCATAATTTGATCAAAAAGCTCCTAAGCGCTTTAAATTGTAGAATCAAGTTGAGTAAGGAGTGTGGCAAAATAAGAGAAAAATGGTAAAAGTAATGCCACGGTATGTAATGGCACTTGAAAATCTAGTGAAAAAGAGTGGCTATCACACGGATGCGTATAAAAAAAATAATAAAAAAAAAATTAAAAAAAAAAGATAAAAGAAAAGAAAAAAAAAAGAGAGTTGTATATTCTCATCCTTGTGTTTTTTATTTAATAGCTAATTGGATAAAAGGGGTTGGTAGACGAAAGGAAGGTAGAGGAGTTGTTAAAAGTTAGTGTAAATGGCATAATGTAGTGTATTAAAGCACTTAGGGAACATAGTCACTATTTCTGGCCAAAATAGTCCTACCTGTCCCTTAGCCTACATTACAACCCAGTAAAGAACTATTTGATCCTAACCTTAGCATTCTGATATTAGTAGAGCATTACACTAATGGCAAGCATATGGTCATCAGTTGTAATATAAGAATTCTTTGTGAGAGTGAGAGCAAGCAAAGTCTTATATCCATGTTTCGAAAAATGCAATACTATGAGTGATTATGGGTGACATCTTGTGAGAGCGAGCATGGTTGATGATTGTTGGGCAGTTTTGTATGATTTCTTGTGACTTAACTTGTGTATACGAATTGACCATCCTAATGAGTCTATGTTGGAGGTTAAGTTGTTTCTAGTAATGATCAAGATATCTACTCTTTGTTAATAATTGTCATGCATGTCTTGTTGAAAATTTTGTGTTGCTCGTGTGAAGTTAGTTAGGTACTGCATAGATGTACTGTTTTGTTCGAGGACAAACAAAGCTTTAAGTGTGGGTGGTTATACGTCCAAGCTCCATAATTTACCCATATTTTAGCTAAGTTTTGAGGATAAAAGATATAATTCCTGTACTTTTAGTCCATTTGCAATTAAGTGAGCTGACCTATGTGATTAGCATGTTTTCAGGTACTAATGATGAAGATTTCAGCACTTTGTGGACCTGTGGGCAGCAAAGGAAAACTTCATATAAGAGGGAAGGCATCTTTTGGAAGCTTTTGGACTGAATGTGATACATAGAGAATTTTCCCAGGCAAAATCAGTATTTTTAAATACTTAGGGATGCAGCAGTAACTTAGTGGACAAGGATATTATAAAAACCTTATTGCTGAATTTTTCAGCATGATTCGAACAGTCATTCAACTTTTACTTATTATTCAGATTTCAGATTCTTTAATTTTCAGAACAGAGAAAACGGCTTACGTGACCAACGGATAGAGGGAAAATGTTATCCTCTTATTGATGCCAAACCATCTCCATCGTGTTGATTGTTTTAGTTTTGGTATGATAATGATGTCTACTTTGATTTTTGTTGTATCCATGAGTAGCTAAACTTTTCTGTTAGGGTTATGGAAACCTTGTAAGATACAATCTATTAACTATGAGTTTCTGAATTCTTGATGTGCTATGCTACTTATATCATTACGCTCTTCGTTCTGATTAAATTCGCATGGTTGCAAACATAGAGAACACGCCATTATAGCATTAACTTGTTCGAGAGAAAAGTTACATGTTTGGAAAAAAGAGTGTGATAAGGAAATAGGGTTTCCAACCTCTATTTACACGTTAATGCGTTGACCGGATTAACTTCTTGGAGAATTTGTACCATTTGTTATACACTTTAGGCTTGAGAGAGCTAAAGTGAAACCAATCCTTGATGGTTGAGAAACACTTGGATTTAGGATTAGAATACGATTCTCTATAAGTGCATGCATGTCTAAATTCCGCGTTACTCATATTTAATAGAGAGGTAGAAACAACAAGGTGGACATAACCCTAACTCATCATTCTCTTCGATTAAATCTTACTACATATAACATTCCATCATTACTTTGACAATATTAATTAACACCTAAACCAAACCCCCCTTTTTCCTTGGAATTTTCGACCAACAATCTATTAATAATTGCAACACTTAGTGACAAGAGTATTCCCTGTGGGATTTGACACCCAACCCAGTTGGGTTCTATATTTGACAGTGACCGCTTACAATTTCTAATGAGAGCTGTAATTTGGGCATATCAGTACAGTTAGGTATGCCAGTTGTACCCTAGGGTGCTAGTCATACCCTCTCTCACCTCCCCTCTCATACCTTGAGCAACCTAGGAGGAAACACATTATCCACATATAAGACCCCGTAAGATCTGAGCTCAATCCATCTTACTATTGTATGTAAAAGGGGTCCAAGAGTTAGAAAATTTCACTGTGTTAGAACTTAGTCATTTCTAAAGCCCCTAAACTTCACTGATTGTATTTTCGAATATTCCGACCTCCGAAAGTTAATTTTGAAGTTGATTCATGATCGGGGATATCAAAGGTATATCTCGGATGAGTTTCAAAAGTTTTTGAACGGGCGTAAAGCAATGTTTAGAAGTCCAAAATAGTGGCACCATCGGGATAAGCTCATTGCGCACCCTCCAGTTCATTGCTATGGGTGCCTACGGTAGTGCCCGTGGTAGATCCAATGGAATGGGTTTTAGACCACCGGTCCAGAGACCACAGCGCCCGGCTCATCACCTGCCACTATTTTTCCATCTTTATTTCATTTTACAAACACGTGATTAAGGGTCCCAAAAGGCATAACTAGTCATTCTATTCTTAAATTCCCTCAAAAGAGAGCATTCTCTCTCAAGAACAAACCCTAGCCTCTTCAAAAAAAACAAGGTATCAATTATCTCCATGAAACTCTTATGAATTTAGATCTTGTATTATGTTTCCAAGAGTTTTTGATAGAAATAGCCTATACACGTTTGAAAGTTGAAAAATGCTCATCAATATCTTGGTAATTTGATTTCAAGTCATGATTTCAATTGTTTTCACGCAAAATGGATTATAGTAAGTTTTAATATTGTAGTTCTTGTAACATGTTTATGCGATTCAGAATAAATTCTCAGTTTATAATTTTGTCATACTATCATGCTATGTGATCATGTTTAAAAACATCCCCATGCTAAAGTATTGATCTCCATGTGTTTGATAAAATTGCAAAGTGATGGTTTTGAAGTAATGATTCCCTAAAATGGTTGTCAAAGATTGCATGTGTCCTATATATATTTACATTTAGTACCGGAGGGTTATCGACACCCATTACTTAGCTATTTCATAGTTTTTTAGTATCTTCAGAATAGTTTCAAATAATTCATACGCCTTGTCATTAAGTTAGCACTATGTTAAGTTGTTGGCTCAATTAAGCTTAGTTTAGTTCAGTAATCAGTGTCTTTCAGTTAGGAGTAGGATTTAACAATGACTAAATATTGGACGGCGGCTTTCCCATCAATTAGGCGAAGTCATTTATAGCAGTCCCTGTATTTCAGAACCACATAGCTAGCATGGGTTATCAGGAGTCATCCATCGGTTTAGGCTTGACTACCTCCCAGGGGTCACCTATCAGTTTAGGCTTGACTCTTCCCAGGGACCACCCATCAGTTTTGTCTTTATACCCTAGTTCTTCAGTAGGTTAGTGGTCCACATAGCCATTGTTAGTACCCATGTCACGACACTAACACCCTTCCAACTGGGGCCACAGGTTGGACTCTAATCATCTTTGAATGGGGCATATCGGTTAGATAATACCACCCACGGTCTCCATTCAGTATTTAGTACAGAGTTCAGTTTCAAGTTTGCATTGACCATAGCATATAGTTTATCCGCTTTTCAGTTATCAGATTTTAGTACATTAGTTTACATCTTTTACAACTTCTCATATTTTACTGCTTTCACGTATTTTATGCATCAGTTATCTAATTCCATTCAGTCAGCATTTACTTCATGTGCATAAACTCGTGTATTTTAGCCTAAACTTATCTTATATACGAGTACATTTAATGTAGTGACCGCACACTTATTTCTTGAACAATGATGTTAAATATCATAGGTTCAGATGTAGAGTTTCCTGAATGCGCTTTGACAAATCATCTTATCAGCAGCAGCAGCAGTAATGGGGAATCCTCATGTTTCGAGGATATATTATGATTCTTTTAGTATTTCCCTTAAGTTAGTCACTCGGATCTAGTTGGGGGATTTTCCCATCAACACCTCAGTCAGTTTATAGGCTTTTAGACACTTCAGATAGTTAGTTAGTTTGTCAGTCCTATCATTCAGATTTCACTATTTTCGCATATGTTTCTAGTTTTGTGGATTCAGTTGTGTTGTTTTCAGAACATAAAACCTTATGGCATTGTTCAACAAATTTTTGCACAGTTCAATATTATAAGTTTTATTAAGTGCTCACAGCAGGTAACATCTCATGGGTTAGCTTATGGTCACTTATGATTGTAATAACCATGTGGCATCAAGGGTGTACTCCTGGGGATTTACACCACAGTACCACTTGACCTTCCCTTATTCGTACACTAAGGTATGACTCGTACTTTGAGGTACAATTCATACCTGTGTGAGTCGTAAGGTGCTTGACACTTGATAAAATGTTGACTAATTTGGGTACGGGGCATGGGAACGGTTTATGGTCCAAGTCGTATACTTTGGATAAGACTCAATGGTGTGAAGTCGTACCATGATTCGTGTAGATGATTGATAACACTCAACTTACACGTCAAATTAAGTGCAAGGCATTCATCGTCAATACATTTACCCAATATTAGAGTCGAGGTCAAATCCACAAGGAACAATGTGAGTGGCGATCAAATTAATTCGCAATGTTAGGTACAAGTTAAATTCAAAGAAATGGTACAAAAATATAAAATGGGGGAAATAAGTTCCTACACTAGTATTTCTTTTTTGGATTTTTCTAGTAAAAATTTAGGGCTACAAATAATTAAATTTTAACAATTAAGCACGGAACATGGGATAATGCATTACTAAGGGACTGATATGTCGGAGTTAGTAATCAACATCAATTTAGTAAGTTAAATATGGTTAGGATTGGTAATGGATTTTGATGCTAGTCTTTCGAAAAAACACCAAACTTTCACCCATTGATTCTTTCAAATACCTAACAGGTGTATTCAACAATTTGTAACCATAACCTCAATCTAGGCATCCCTACTTCTAGTATGATACCCATGGTATAGTCAAGCTCACATTCACCCTTATGTCTAAGATAGTGAAAATTAAGCAAACTACATACATAATTTTCTATCATTGGTTTGGTTTCCACATTCCACTTTCAAGGATGATATGAATTCCGACACTTTACCCAAACCCTTCTTTCGAAGATGGCCTTGAGTTTTCTAGAGCTTAGAGCTTTCACTCATTAAACGCATGTGGGTATTTGGGGCTTTCACCCATAAAATCCCAACCAAATTAGCATAGGAATGATAGAACCCATAAACTTGAATTACCATATAGATGCAAATGATAACAACCTATGCATACTGTAACTCCTATTCACACATAACCCCAAGAGAGATTTATCTACACATAAGATAAATAATCATAGATATACCCATAATATCCATTAAAATAAATTGTTGAAGATTTAAGAAAATGTTATTTCAAACTTGGATCTCCCACAATATCAACAATGGTAGTGAGCAAATCTTCCACTTAGAAAGTCTCCAATGTATTCTTTACCAAAAATTTACACAATATTTTCTTATCTAAAAATAGAGGTTACGGGGTCAGGAGATAAAACTTAAAAATTAAGGATAATGGAATATGATTTCATGAGGCTAGGATTTGAGTCTTTTCTCAAAATTGGGAATAGCCACGTGCATTTCAAGTTTTTCCCTAGGGCTACTTTTCCGTTGTCTTTCTAGTATAACCTCAACCACGGCTACGCGACTGTGATTAACTTCCACATTTGTAGATGATTGACTTCTTCATGACTGTCGCGACCGCAGTCAGCGGACCGTGACTGCCGTACCTGAGGCCTGTTCCTACTCCAATTCTTCAGTTATACTTTCCTTCTCCCTGTTTATTAATTTTAAGCTCTAATCCATATCTTTCTATCTTTTCAACTCTATACATGCAAAGAGAGGATATTAGTGCATTTACATACAAATATATCTCATTAATTCATTCAAACAAAGGTAATGTATATGATTGTTGAGTAAAAATGACTTGTAAGATCACTAGTCATCAACTCCCCCAACTTAAAGCATTTGCTTGTCCTTAAGAAACACCACCTCTTATCATGAGACATAATATTTAGGCCCAATATGTATGCCCTAAAGATCATAATGACTTCAACTTTAGTCGCAACCATAATTAGCTTATTGCACACGGGCTAAGCTAATTTCCACTACACCCATTATTATAAAATACAACACTCATAGATGAGTAAGACTCAAAATAGCAACCAAGAAACAAAACTAATACTCTAGAAGTGGCTCAACCATTGAGCAATACTAACTATACTCCAATTTCCTCCTTGCTTGGTGGATGACAAAAATCACTCACCTCAACTTACTTACATACCATCCTCACAAGATAGAGAATTTTCACTCACCAAACTACCGAATATACAACAAGGACTTTTAAGTGTAATAACTCTCTCCCTTACTAAAGAAATCATAACGCAACAAGTGTCATACCATAGGCTTGCTTTTGGTATGCCTATTTTTCTCTTCCTTTGTTTACCACTTTTCTTTTATTTTATTTTATTATAAATTTTGAGCAATTCATTCTTTTGTTGGATCCATTCTTTTTCTAAACCTTTTTTTACAATTCTAAAGCATATAAGGCATTTCTCTTACCACATAATGGCCCCAAACATACTTCCGTCAATTTTTACAACCCCCAACTTAGGCTTTTAGCCTCAAGTTCCATGTTCAAGTTCAAGGAAGCAATGGTTCAATAGAGGGATAAAAATAATGGTTTATGACTTATAACATGTTTTCCAAAGAAAGGTGCAAAGGCTAAAAGTGGGTAACTATGAATTTCCTTTGTTCACGAGTAGGCTTTTTAGGCTAGAGTGGGCTCCAAAATTACAAAGATGGACTAAGGTCATCTCTCTAACCACACGTAATCAAGATTAGCTTTGAAAGACAATCGGGGCAATTTCTAGATAACACAAGAGTACAAGAGATGAATACCAAAAATTCACCACACATGGCATGCAAAATTCGCCAAGGGAGATCAAATAAGCCTCCCACTACAGACCAAACTAGAGTATCTATTAATATTTACAAGTCCAGAAATTTATGAAACCACAACAACAGAAAAGGATTTATTGAAACATAGCTCACGTCCATGCCCTTGATTTTTTTCAAACATTTAGGATGGAAGGGGTTTGTTCATTTTGAATTAGCACCCTGCACAATTTGCTAAAATATGGCTACTACCAAAGTCGTAGTCTCATATTTTGGCTTAAAATGGGAGAACTAACCATATGACTACTCAGACTTAGCCAATGGCATATAACATGATCCCAAATTTGCAACTTACCATGATACAGGTACTCAGACTTCCCTTGAATTTTTTGACATTTATGCTACGGATACTCAGAATTCCCCTGTATCTATGACTCAAACCCAAACACGATGCTTTACACTTAAGAATATGGTCACTCCATCCATCATAGGGTAAAGCTAGTAATGCATCATCAAAATCAAAATAAAACTTTAATTAAAAGAACACAAAAGATAAAATAAAAACATGATAATCAATAAAACATGGACACCATCAAAGTTTCTAGATATAACATCTAAAAAAAATATAAAAATGTCATTTCAAAATAAAATTAAAAATATCATCCAGAATGCCATCAAAATAATACCAAGCACATTAAAACACTATAGATAGAGGGACAGGTAACCCTAACTAAAAACCTAGTCGTGTCCCTACTGCCTAATCAATAAGATAAGAGAAAAAAGTGCTCCCAGAATTAGCCTCAAGAACTGGTCTCTCCGGCAGACCCTGCATCATCTCCACAATTATCAACATCATAACACTCAGTGGGGACCTCATCATCACTCTCGACCCTAGGTGAAGGTAGTCGATGGTTGGGTTTGAGAACCTTGAAGATACCCTTCACCCCCTTCCACAGCTTCCTAAAGAATTTATCGCACTTCTTCTCTTTCTTCCCTATTTTCTCATATGATTCCTTACGATCCCAATGTGATGTAGCTAAGGCTGAATAAGCTCTCTCCTAGTGGGAAATAGTGGCTCCCTACTTCTTCTACTCCTTCTTGTATTTATCATAGTCCAACTAACCTACGTACAAGAAAAGAGTAGAGGAAGACTCTCCCGATCCCTGAGGCAGTCTAGACATTAGCTCTCTAGCCACGCACATCTTACTTGATATTTCATCAAGAGGGTTGGCTGATTAAGGACTAAAAGAGTTTTTGTCCTCTTGGTTTAATTTTTTGGGGTGAGCTATCCTCTTCTTGCCCTAGTGTACCTCACCTCTAAATTTAAGTGGGAAGATGCAGGGGCCTGGGAGCACCCAAGTATCTATTGCATAATTCTCCACTTATGCCCTCCTTCATAGCTCTGTATTAAAGAAAGGGAAGAGAAGATGTGTACCTCCATGATTTCTAAAGTACCTCCAATCTGAATGCATAATATTGCCCACATTAGGGGCGATGCCTGAGAAAAGACAGGTCACCATCAGAGCTCACAAGCTTGTATCAATGATAATGTGAATGTATGGAAATACTTAGCTACAGATAATATAGAGACAAAGTCTGGCCTCGGCTATGAAGTCATTCATCATAATATTTCTCTTGGTGGTGGCCCAGGGAACATCTTTACCAAGACATAAAATACTTTCCTTCTAGGTCCCTGGCTCATATGGTTTTGCCTGAAACTACGCCATGTTAGCATTTGGGAGTCCATATACCTCATTTATCCACTTTGTCAAAAAGTTCACTTACTTTCCCCAAATCGTCATCACTGGGTTTGTGAAAGAAACTACTATCAACTTAGCGTAGAATTCACTCACCCAATCCTCATTAGAAACACAGGGTTCTATGGAAAAGAATAACCACCCCGTCTGAGTGAGTCTAGCATGAAATCTTCGGAAATTTTCCTCAAACTTTGTCTAAGTTGATACCCCTTTCAGGGAGTAACTTAGTCTTGTGCACATCCGCATTGTACAAGTTTTGACATTCTGGGGTCATGAGCCGGGTATTGTGAAATCCCTCCATCTCTGAGGCTTAGATACTATAAGAAATACACTTAGGCCATCATCAGTATTGTCATACAAAAAAAGTACTACATCAAACAAATAAATGCAGGCAAGAATGTTATAGAAGGTTTTGGGGGCAGAAATGGTTGTGCAGAACTTTTTAGTTCTTAAAGGCACTGCTTTTAGGTATGGTGATCGTATAGAAATGACTATAATCACAATCTTGCAATAATGGTCATTGGGACCACAATTACGGTACCTGAGACCACTATCGATAGTTCTACACATCACTCAATATACACAATTTTAACCCGAACTTAGCATTCTAACTAAGGACAAAAACATTATGATCAGGGAAATCAAGCCTAGATTGTGTGAATATAGTCCTATACTTGAAAGAATTAACCTTGAACTTATTGGGACATTGAATCGAACACAAAGTATATACGTCAATTTCAACAGTTTTAGGCTAAAATATAGATATTAAAGACTTTCCTAAAAGGCATATACACATCCTCCAACAGCTAAACACAACAATCAACACACCCAAGCATAATTTTGGCATTATAAAAACTATTTCTTGCCCATTTCTAAAATATAGGTCCCAAGCCAACACTAAAAATGAAAGTAAGGAAGTCTGAGATTATAGACCAAGTAAATGACCTCAAAGGTTTGAAAAGAAACATTGAATACTCTTGCAAAGCCACAAATTTGAGGGAAACTTTGAGAAATTTCGAAAATGAGGCGTATAGGAGAATGGCATTTAGATGGTCTTTTTAATCTGAGTCATCCACAATCTCAATTTGAGTTATGCAATTGCAGTGAATCGGACCGTGGTCGTGGTAACTAAGACAAAACAACTGGGTTTCCTGAAATTCCTATTTATTCCAATCATACCAATTTCATACATTTCTTTTCCAAAGTCACTCAAATTTCTCTTAACACCACATTTCATAGATTATGCCTACAACAAACAAAGAAATTCTACTATAACATGCATAAATCTAAACGATATTATCCACTTTTCTTGGTGTGATGGGTTGCCTCCTATCGGGCTCCTAGTTTAATGTCGTAGCAAGATGACCCTTCCACTTCATTTTGTGCTTTTACTTAGAAGATTTGAATTTGCATCTCAAATTTCTCTCAACATAAAATGAGAAACAGAGGGAAAAAGATTCAGATCTTCAAAGATGAAACTTGGAAGAGGTGATGAAATGGCAAGAAAGATTTGATCTCGCCATATTGAAGACTTAAACCTTTTACCCAACATTACATCAAACTTATAGTTTGGATCCTTGGGTAAAAGTGAGCACATCAATAGGCCATTCCTTGTACTTTAGAAGTTAAGCATCTTGTACACTGATGGATGGGGTTCCATGTACTCCTTTGGAATGGGAAACTCCAAAGTATAAGAATCAAACTCCTTCTCCCAATAATCTACCATTTTCCTGGGTAGATGGATTATTATCACATCCTCCAAGCACAATGTTGAGAAGTGGTTTGAATGAGGTCTAACCCCTAATATCTGAATCGTTACCTCTAAATCATCTTCATCCCAGAATGAGCTAGAGTCATCATAAGAGATTTGACTTGAATATTTTGGAGACTCTAGCACCATTCCATCTATTTTGTATTCTTCTTCCTTGTTTGATTCGGTTGGTTGGGAAGTCTCGGAGGAGTATTTACTACCAAGATCATTATCATAGCTTGGCTTCTTTTTTTGATAAACCTTCTCTTGGGTAATGGTCCAAGTTGGCAGATTTGCTAAAATGATATCCATTACCAGTTCCCTTGCATTGAAATATGCCTAGTTGAACACCCCATAAGCCTTATGCAGGTCTTGTGCATTTTCCCCGATTATAGTTAACTGATCCAAAATAGTTTGAAGCATTGCTGCAAAACCAATGGGTCCAATTTATCGCTTCTCCTTCTTCTCATCATAAGAACTATCAATCACATAAGAAGAACTATCAATTCAGTTAGTATCATAGGGAGAGGGGGAATTTGTACAATCATCCTAATGTCTATCTCAACCACTACACAATTATCACCTATACTCCCTATAAGGAGTATAGTTATAGTCTTTCCTAAAGTATGGAACTTCTTATATTGGACATGGGTCATCAAGGTAGGAACCCAAATTACCGACATCATACTTGTTGGAATATTCCATAGAGGAAAATATAAGTGAATTAAAATCTACCTACAAAGAAAAATCATAAACAAATATGTACAAGCTTGCATTCAAGCAAGTAACTAAAATTCCAAACTAAACTAAAATTCCAAACTAATTCGAAACACCAAATTTTTCCATGACAACGGCGCTACTTTTTAAAAAGCTCAACTTACACGTCAAATTAAGTGCAATGCGATCGTCGTCAATATATTTACTGAACATTGGAGTTAGGGTCGAATCCACAAGGAATAATGTGAGTAACGATCAAATTAATTTGAAATGATAGATACAAGTTAAATTCAAACAAATTGTACAAAAAGATAAAATGGAAGAGATAGGTTCCTACACTAGTATTTCTTTTTTGGAATTTTCTAGTATAAATTTAGGGCTATGAATAATCAGAGTTTAACAATCAAGAACGGATCTTGGGATTATGCATTACTAAGTAAGTGACATATGGGTGTTAGTAATCAACATCAATTTAGTTAGTCAAATATGGGTAGGCTTGGTTATAGATTTAGATGCTAGTCTTTCGACAAAACACCAAACTCTAACCCATTGATTCTTTCGAATGCCTAATAGGTGTGTTCACCAATTTGTAACCACAACCTCAATCTAGGAATCCCTATTTATAGGATGATATACATTGTATAGTCAACCTCACATTCACCCTTATATCTAAGATAGTGAAAAATTAGCAAACTACACATATAATTGCCAATCATTACTTTGGTTTCCACATCCCTCCTTCAAGAATGAAATGAATTCCTACACTTCACCTAAAACACTTTTTTCAAAGATGGCCTTGAGCTTTGTAGAGCTTGGATCTTTCACTCATCAAACCATTGTGGGTATTTGCGGCTTTATCCCATCAAATCACAAACAAATAAATATAGAAATAATAAAACCCATAAATAATAATTACCAAATAGAGTGGGGGATTATATAGTTAGGAGATGGGGGATGGAGAGTCCACCTAAGTACTGGTGTTGTAATGATCCAGAAGTAGAGACAATCTCTCATATCTTCAGGAACTCTTTTTATGCTAAGAAGAATTGGTATTACTTTTCTTCTTTAGCAGGGATTCATATTCACAATTTAACTCTAAGAGGAACAATTTTGAGATAGTGGACTGTAGAAGTAAAAGGGACAAAATTGCCTTACTACTTTGTTGTGCCTAGCATGACTTTGTGGGACCATTCGGGGAGAAGGAACAGGATGAAACATGAGTATAAGGAATCTACAAGATTGGGGGTTATATATAATGTTACAAGGAATCTTAGCATGTTTTTGAAGTTTAGAAAGCCAGCATTAGAATTTCCAATAGAATCGCCTCATATAATTGGAGAATTTGGCAAGTTGAAAAAAAAAGTGAAGGCTATTACAGTACTTTTGAAGGCACCGGAGGAGGGTTGGGTTAAATACAACACAGATGAAGCTGTGAGAGGGGAAGAAGGAGGTAGCACTTATGCATTTTATTTGAGGGAGAAGAATAATGGCGATGTCACATATGCTAAGGGAGAACCACAAAACTATGCAGATAATATGCAAGCAGAGCCTAATGCAATCTTATATGCAGCTAAACATTTTTAACAAACACATCATAGTAAAATTATCATTTAGATGGATTCATTACTCATGTAGAAGGTGTTGACAAATGAATCGAATTGCCCATAGAACATAGCAAATGCAGTCAAGTAGATACACAAATTCATGCAAAACAAGCAAGCCCACTATCAGCATATTTATAAGGAGGAAAATTAACTAGCTGATCATGTAGCCGACTTATCCATTGACATAGGTACTTTCACCATCAAAAGTTATCAACAAATAGAAAAAAGAGGTAAAGCTATATTAAATAGTGACAAATGGTAGAGTCCATAATTAAGAATCATACCTGCTAAATGTTGAGGGGCTGAAGGACTTTAAAGCATAAGAATTTACATGTAATTTACATACAGAAGATTGCAAAATCAAAGAAAGTGAATGTACTATTCTTAAGCTATTACATTCAACAAAAAAGGTTTTCAGCACTATAGGAGAGTAGATGGAATGGATGGAGCTTCATAAACCTAACATTAAGAAGACTAGTTGAATATCTACAAGTACAAGTAAGGAAACAAGCAAGTCTTTATCTTCAGATCTACAACATCTATGGTTTTCAAGAAGAGAAGGTCAATTCAATTTAAGTACATCCAAAAAATATAAAGCAAAGAAAGAAGAGGATAGCATACTCTGTTGTTATAACAAATATGAGCAGATTAATTTTCTCTCACTTTCTTAAAAACTTTCATTTTGTTAGTAGAAAGTACAGTAATGAGATGAGAGAATCAATACATAGTGAAATAGGGAAATGAAAGAGTAAAAGCTAGAGGGAAACATAGTACTTACTTGTATAAGCTGAATGCAAAAGGAAATCACGATGTAAGAGCTATAATAAAAATCAATCATCGCATCAACAGAAGGTGGAACGGTTCAGAGAATGGGATCAGTAGAGTAAAAGGCGGTGGGTTTGAGATGAGGATCAGGAAACTAAAATGTTTTTGGAAACCCTTTTTTTATTTATTTTCTATTTGTATTTGGGTTGGGCCGAGTCTGGTGAATAGTTCTAGGCTTAATTTTTATTTTATGATGGATTGGTCTATTATTGGATGATTAATAATAACATATAAAATTAACCCAAAAAAAATATAGAATTACTGAGTCTACTAAAATAATGAAATAAAAGAATATCCTTAAATGATGAGGACTCACTACTAATCTACTACTTTTGGCTGAATCTAAATCTATCTATACGCAGTATAGAACCTTACCGTTCAAACCTATGATATGAGACATCATAGCAGAAAGAATGAGTATGCCTTAGTACGTGGAATGTAGTGGTATGCTAGATAAGGTAAGGCTGGATGCAAGGGTTCATATGCATGAACAATAACTGACTGTATGATATAGAGTAGCTGAACATAAGAGTACATGGAAGACTGATATTGCTGTAAATACTAAGTATCCACTAATGTGTATATAAATAAATACTAACACTAAGCTTGTCTGAAGCTAAGTCCTGAGTTATGATACTGAGTAACTGATATCTGAAGTTAAGTATAACTGATTTATTGATATTGGTTGACTGTATTTCATAGTCTTGATTTGGTAAAACTTAACTGCGTTCTATTCTAAAGACAAAAACTGAGACTATGGGAGGTAATCATCTAACCAACATGCCCCAAATAAGATAAGTGAGTTAGGATCCAACCTGTGACCCCAGTTAGAAGGGTGTCAGTACTGTACCATGGGTAAAGACACTTAAGAGTTTCCCTCATCTGGCAGGTACTCTAATGAGAATGGTGGAACCCTAATCTAGCAAGTTAAAACACCTCATCAACCCTCAACTGGGAGTTTGATGTCTTATCAAGCGCTGGCTAGATAGTTCTTGAACACAAGGAGTGCTTCTAGAGATCACACTTTTTACTGGCAGGTGAACCCCCATCCTTGGGTACACTCGGTGTTGAATCCTACTCCTAACTGAAAGATATTGAACTGAGTATACTGAACTGGACTGGACTGATACTAAGCTTACTGAGTTTTCCTAACTTCAGCAATCGACTGAGATCTACATAGTTCTATAATTGACTGAGAGTATTATGTACACTTGTCCATAGTTCACTCATAGAGGCATTTAATCAAACGCTTGTAATGTGTCTACTTATACATGAATGGGGAATAAATGCTATCATGTTATAATGGAACTATTTCATTTACATAGGAATTTTATCAAACAATTTGCTGAACAAAGATAGGGGCATCAAGTTGATACTTTCCCCTACATCACTAAGTTCTTGCACCACCTCACTTTTTATAACCTTAATGGGGAGAGTAAACTTCCCTTGGTCCTTAAGCTTTTTTGGCATCTTATGAGACAATAAAACTAGACTCCTCAGTGAGTGCTACCTCTTCTACATCCTGCAGTTTAACTTTATTAGCCACCACATCCCGCAAGTACTCAGCATACTTAGGCATAATTTGCAAAATATCTAAGAAAGGAAGGTTAATATAGAGTTCTCTTAACGTGTCAAAGAACTTCGTGAAATACACATCCTCTTTTGCCTGTATATGCTTTTGCAGAAATGGTAACTCTCGGTCCTTCGTCACTTCTTTTGAGTACTCAAACTTTCTCAAATTCTCAACAACTTTTTTGGATACCTATTGGGGAGTCTAATTAGCATCTACCTCCTTAGTTGCCTTTGGAAGTTCTCCATGAAGCTTTTTACCACTCCTCAAAGTAATTGCCATTACTTGTTTTAGATTTTCTGTATCTTCTGGAAAACTACCTTGAGGCTTGGTATTCAGTGGCTGTTGTAACTTCCCCAACTGCAACTCTAAGTTTTTCTATGTCGCTTGTTATTTTTTTACATCAGCTGCTAACTATGTCCTCGAATATTCTTCATTATCTTTTCAAAGTTGCTAGTTCATTGATTTGGTTAAGCCTGTTTTTGCCAAAATTGTTGTGGCTACTGGGCGTTCTACAATTGATTTAGTCGATGAGATCTCCACTTCATGTTGTATACATTACCATAATTAGTCCTCTAAATATTTCTTATATAGATCGCAGATTTTAGATTATATGTACACATAGCAGTTGTATGGCACCTATTTCCAGAGAATTCACACCAACCTGCAACCTATTGGATTTCATTGACATTGACCGCAATTGTACAACTCTGAATTTCAGGCTACTAAACTAAGTTTTTATCATATTTTGCAATGTCGTAACCTAAGCTGATAAAGCAGTGTGTTAGTCAACCTCAGCCAAACTACAATTTTCTTGGTGGCACTCCTAGAATCACCATGCCACTCTAGATTCCATTAAACAATGTGATTTTTCAAGGTGTACAGCTCATCATACGTCATCTTAAGAGCTTGACCACCTACAGCTGAATCTAGCAATATTTTTTTATTATGATCAAGAGCCTCAACAAAAGTATGTAAAAGAACCTCATTGGACTATTGATGGTGTGGACAGTCCCGAAGAAGAGCCTTGAAGCCCTCCCAAGCATGGTATAGATTCTTGTCTTAATTCTTCTTAAAGCAGACCATCTCATTACGAAGTCTCGTAGTCATGTCAGACGGGAAAAATCCTATAAGGAATTTTGGAGTTATGTCATTGCATGATGTGATTGAATTTTCAAGCTCTGCATTCAACCACTTTTTTGCTTCCCCCAACAGTGAAAAGGGGAAAAACGTCATCCTCACATAATATTCATTCACACTTGTGGTAGTGAATGTATCACTTATTTCAAGGAAATTTTGCATATGGACCTATGGATCTTTATGTGAAATCCTTGTGAACTGTCCACTGCTAATCAGAACTTGTGCCATATTTTTTTTAAGTTCAAATTGGCCTCCAGCTGTTGGCTTCTTAAACAGGGAGGTCAAATTAGTTGTAAGTGGGATTTCCACTTCTCTAACTGTCCTATGGGCTTTTTGTTCTTTATCAATGGGAGCAGGATCTTCTTGATCTGCTTTGATTACAAAATTTGGGGGAGAAGGATTGTTTCTCTCCATTTTTTATGAAAGTGTTGTTTGGGTTCGAGACTTGGTTCAATCAAATCCTTATTCCTTGCCAGCTGACTACTTTAAAACCTATTTATTGCAAGTACAAAACCAACATCAAGCATAAAAAACACTAAATAAACCTATTTCACCTTTGCATCACTCCGTTCATAGAAGACACCTTCAAAAATACCCAATCGCCAACACTAAACTTTAAATCTGTTTGCCCCACGTCCGCATAGGACTTTTGGCAACTTTGAACGATTTTCAACCTCACACAAATCACTTTCACCTTTTATAAGGCTTGGTGAACTAGAAAGGGACAAAGCAACTTACCCTGTCCAATTTTATATAGCCCAATAGTAGATCAACACCTCCTACCATACAATGGGGCCATGCTAATACCAGAGAGCAAGTTCTATTCAACTTATACCATCCCAGAGACATACCATTATGATCTTGAGTCTAGACATACACTACTTCTATTTTCAAACCTATTCAAAACTTAGAACGAGTTAGCTTAGGCCATCGGGCTATATTCCTTACATCTATCTCGAGCACTACTCTGCACCATTACCACTATCATATACAAACTAGAAGTAGACGACATTGGAATACTATAACCAACTATTATACCCAAAATCATCAACATAGCATTGAAAATCTAAAACCATAACACAACTATACCAGAAAACAATTCATCCACATGTTTTCCCAAACGTGTCAAGCACCCAAAACGACTATTGGTATATCTACCAACTTCAACACTCAATCCTACCACTTTTATACCCACAGTATGATCTATCCTTCCTAAGATCTAGCACCCTCTATCATTTTCAAGAAGGTTTTTACTATTCATTCCTTTCCAAAACCTTAGTTCTAGAAGTCGCCCTAGAATCTCCCCCACTTAGGGACTTCTACGATTCCTAATTTCAAAACATCACCATGTTCCCCGAGCCACTATCAGCCCAACATAAGAAGGGTCACGGAGGAACTAAAGAAAAGGAAGCACTTATGCCCCTTAAGGAAACAACCCCAAAAGAGACACGACACCATAGGCACCAAAGGTTTTATATCAACTACCTAGGTCATAAATGAGACCAATTCCAACAAAAAATTAGAAAGAAGGAGTCCTTAGCACTAGAAACCAAATGACACACCACTGCATATACCATTGGTAATACAATGTAAGGTCAAGATCATATCTAGGGAACAAAACATATGCAATATACAAACCTTAGGCGTAAGTACTAATAGAATGCATTCCACACTAGTAGAGTGCCCTGTCAACCTAGATAGGAGAGAATCACTAAAGTACGTAACCCAACCTTTCCTTGGGGATCACTACTAAAAAAAAATTTAGGATCAACCTTCGATGTTCCTCTTTTTATGCCAACGAGCACAACACTCTACTTTAATGGGTATCAACGAGGAGGTACACTAAGGACACTTGATCTTCTTATACCCAAAACCATTTTATAAAGGAGGAATAAGATTTGGACAAGCATTTAAAACAAGACCAATCACATACTCAACCCCCTATTCACCAAATCAAAGAATTCTAGAGGGGCATTGGTCAACCCAAAGGACATGACTAAGAACTCGTAGTGACCATACCAAGTTCTAAAGGTGGTCTTACGGGTATCCACTTCCCCAACCTTAATTTGATGATAACTTGACCTAAGATCAATTTTAGAGTAGCACTTCACACGTTGAATTTGATAAAACAAATCATTGATTCTAGGGAGAGGATACTTATTTCTTATGGTCCCTTTGTCCCATGGATAATAATCAGTGTACATACAAATAAAGCCTTTCTTCTTGCTCACGAAAAACACAAGAGCACTTTAAGAAGACACACTAGGATAAGTGTATTGAAAAAGATCAACCCCAAAAATGATTTCCCTATCAAGAGTAATACCGGAAAGATAACCAAGGAAAACATCGAGAAACGTATTAATCAAGGGAATGGGATCTAGGGAAGAACCTTCAAGTTAGAACCTTTACTTAGACCAAACGATAAAAATTCCCTTTTGAGATTAACCTATAGACTCTAAGATACAAAATGAACCTCCCCTTAGGCACCAAAGAACTACCTTTCCATGTAATTACCGGCTTATAAAGGAATATTTACATAACCTTACGTGTTTGACAATCTAACAAAGCATAAAAGAAATGTAACCAATCTATCCTCAGGACAACATTAAAATTATCCATGCCTAAATCTATCAAATCTAAAAGAGTTTTTCTACCACTACCAAATATCCCCCCCCCAATAGACTCTCTTAACGAACACAGAATGTCTGACCAGGGTAAAAATAAAAAGGGGGAACTAAGAGAGTCTCAGGATCAAAAACCAAAATGCAAAGTCACATACGGAGTCACTTAAGAAAAAGTATAGCCTGTTTCAAGTAAACAATACACATTATAGGAGAAAAGTTTCAATATATTTGTGTCTGTGTCACAAGGTACCTCGAGCTCCTAAGGGATAGTAAGAGCATTAAGATGGTCCCGACAAATGTCAGAGCTAGAAGCATCACCCCTAGGTGCAAGAGCTAGAGAAGTGATAATTGGTACCTCTTTTTCCCAAGCAACACTCATTATCGGACACTTCTATTTTATGTGACACAATTGACCATATTTAAAACACCGATTCTTTCCTTCCTCGTAAAAACCACTGTGTGATAGATTGCAAAACTAATAAGGAGGATAGGTGAGTGAGGATTGGGACCCTATAACCTAATATTTCAATTTATGCGCAATAAGAATTACCAAATTGAAAATACCCTCCTCCCAATGGATTCAGGTAAGGAAAACTAGCCATGGAATAGAGGCTAGGACCCACCCAATACTTCCTCTTAGACCACTTTCCACTAACTTAAGACAATAGAGAAAAGGAGCGACATAACCCAAAATTTTAAGTGACTAAGACAAAGTGTCACCCCTATAAGTAGGGTTAGCGGGAACAGGTGGAACCCCTTGAGGACAGTTAGATGTCATGACCCTTGACAAGACCTAAATCGCAAAAATTAGATGAGCTTTCTCCATATTTGTCTCAATCAGTATAGAAGAGCTTGCCTGAACATTAGATATTTTAGGATACACGATCTGAAAGATGAGCAAGCAAAAATCAAACGAATCCAACACCTTAGAATCTATATAGCTTGAGATTCAAACACAAGAAAGGGAAACATTCCTAAATGTCTCATAGACCTTATTTTATAAGTGTGGCATGCTACAATCCCATAAAAGAGACTTTACTTGGCAAGGCTTTGTGGACTCCCAACTAACTATGAACCTAGGCTCTTATTCAAACTTAAAATGCCCCAAAATTGGGCCATGTCATGTGGGTATCTCAAGCCCAAGTTGGGCCAGAGATTACCTCATCAACCCAACCTAACCATCTATTCAATTCATAAATGTCAATTAAACTCCGACCAAATATTAAAGTAGCAGAAAATAAAGCTAATACTCAATACTTAGACAATATCTAACACTTCATTAATGACAAAAATCTAGCCAACATACCCATGTTAATAGTCATCAACAAAGCTTCTAACAAACTGATGTCAACAATATGTCAGGACACACCCCCAATAATAGCCAAATACCAAGTCTATACAAGTTTATGACTTAAAGTAAAAGATTATGAAATGTATGCCCTAAGGAAAATGAAAGCTCACAACTACAACGTAAACGGTGGAGCCACTCGAACACCTTGTCACTGCATAGAAGAGGAAGAAAAAGCTTTGGCCCCTATGCCACATAGGGACATAACATCCGGAGATGTTTAGCAGTTGGAGTGCTAGCATGTATCTCGAGGATAAAGGTAAAATAGTCCATTTGTTTACTCCAACTCAAACCATCATATGTAATCACATTTAAATTAGTATAATCTTTTAAAAAGATACATATACATATATTTCTATTGCATGTCAAATTATGGAAAGAGTCATACAAATTAATCCTAGATCATTCATTCATGATACAAGGAGTAAATAAATTTCAACCTTTCACATTACAAATTTTAGAACCTTAAACTTCTTCCTTACATTAGTTAAAGGGATCTGTACCTCAAACAAAACCAACCAATTTAGTCAATTCAACTATCTCATTAGTCAAAGGATTCGATCTATAAGTTGTCTTATAGGGCAAGGGACTCATACCACAAGCCATTTCATTAGACTATGGACTTGAACAACTAGTTATTTCATGGGAGAGGGACTCAAACCATAAGCCATTTTATTGGACTAGGGACTCAAACTAATAGTCATTTCATTGGGCGAGGGACTCTAACCATAAGCCATTTTAGGGACTCGAACCACTAGTAATTTCATTGGGCAAGGGTCTCAAACCACAAGCCATTTCATCTCCATTTTTAGTCAACATTAAAGCTATTAACCCCTTTAGTTCATTCCTTAACATCCATACAATTCATTTGAACACTTAAGGACTTGAACCATTTATCAAAAACACAACTACATAGCACCATAAGGTCTTCATGGTAACATTTATTGATTGAACACTTTATTAGGCCAATGCCTTGACTCAAATCATCATTTAATTCATTAATTGATGATTAAGACCATTACCAAACCATTCATTCTTCATAAGTATTTCTATACCATATTTTAGTTCTACCCACAACTCATGTTCATGTTTAAGCGATTAAACCCTTTTCTTAGCCATCAAACCAATATGATCAGAATTTAACTAGTTATATGGTTAACGATATTATTACAATACCATTTATCAATCATTCATACTAATTAGTCCATATCACCATCTAAAGTAATTAATTAATCCATTACATGATTAACAAGATTCATACCATCTATTTACCAAGCATTCATATTCATCGTTACTTAATACATGGTCAACAAGGACTTAATCAATCATATACTAAGTACTCACATGCATCGCAACAATATCTTATCTCATTCATATTCACTAGACTAATACCCTAATTTTACATACTATTAACATATGACGAGGCAATTCATTTGAATATTTTCACAAATACCTTATGTGCATACCTTTATCAAGACCAAATTCACTATGGAATTCATAATTATTAGGGTTATTCAGGATCCATATATTAGAAAACATACAAAATAGGTATCCACATATGTAACCCATCACTAATAACAAGTATATTAACAAGTTGAAGCAAGAACAAACATTATTCATGATTGACAAAAAAAAACCCTTTCATTTGATTTCAAAACCACCATGTTCACTTACTAATGCAAGTGTGAAAAATATGGTTTTTGAGTTATTTAACAAGGAAGAGAGTTACATTCCTTAGAAAACTTGATTCACAAGGAATCTTGACTTTACTTTGCTCCTGCATGCTGACCCTTGAAACCCTAGCCTCCAAGTCTTCACAAATGAGTCAAAGAGAGTATTTTGGATTTTTAATATCAAAATAAATGTTTAGGAGGATACAGACAATTATATAGTTAGGGTACTTAGGATTTTGGGCATGGAAAATGACCAAAAGTTAGAAAATGATTCTGTCCTTGGGTACGACTCACTTAAGGAAACCGTACCCTAGGGTACGAGTGGTACCCTAAATTGTACCCTAGGATTCTCTTAGGTCATCCATACTAGTTATGGTATGAAAACCTATCATTTTGTCTTTTCTATAAGGTATGAATCATACCCTAACTCGTACACTTCACTCATATAAAAAATAGTCCACTTTTTGTTCAAGACATACTTTATATAGTTGGGTTATGTACGACTCGTACACTTAGGTACGATTAGAGGGTAGATCACACATACCTATGACAGTGACTAATCCTGACCATACTTTATAGGGTATAAGAGGGGTGGTTAGGAAGGATAATACTTAAATCCAAGGGGAATGACTCATGCCCTTAGTCTTATCTAGCCTAGTGACATCAAATGAAGAAATTTTTCTCATGGTTCCAATCTTAGATGTTTCAAATCAAAATCCCTAGCTATCCTCTAGTATTCTTTTGTTACTCTCTTCTCTTCTTCAGTTTAAGTTTAAATCTCACTAGTTTGATGATCAAAATGTTTTGTACTCCGTCGATAGGAGGTACAAATTCATGAAACCCTTCACGATTATCAACTCTCTTTAGCCCAGACATCCTACCTGGTGTTTGTAGGATCCTTTCGGGATTAAAATTTACTAGGAGTAAGAAATTTTCTCTACTCAGTGTGCTATGCATACACCTGTGTATTCCCAACTAAGAACAAAAAACAAAAACTAAAAAAAAAAAAACTGCAACAACCTTAGTCCACAAATCAACATCATGGTCCCCGGCAACAGTACTAACTTCTTTGATGACATCTAAGAAACACTTTATTTTAGGTGATAACACGATCAATGTTAATGTATAGTAAACAAACTAAGGTTGGGGTTAAATACCAAAGGAACATGCAGTTTGACAAATCTCAGGGGTTACAATTTATGGTCAATATAGAAAAGAAAATTGGTGGATTAATTTGTAGTAGTCTCGAGCAAATAATAGAATTAACTTGGTTAAAAATCAATATTAATTAAACACTAGGGTTATGTTCCCATAGCATATCAACTTTGTAGGTTTATTTAAATTTTTGAACCAACCCAATACCTTGCATGCAGAATATATAATTTATGTACCTCCTATAATCTTTTGGAGAATTAGGTGGATTTTCCCCTTTACCTTTTGAGTGTCAGGGTTTTGCATTACAAACCCTTACAATGATCCCAGTTAACTATCATCTTTTGAGTCTTAATTTATTAGATGGAAGCTAATGACTATTCACTATATTCTATTGTATTATAACTGATCAAAAATTGACTCCTAAATTGCTGATGTCTTTATTTTTTACTAGTCACTACTCCTTTTTTGGAGTAAGTAGCAATATCTATGTAGGATCCTAATGTGTGCACCTATTAAGAAATAATTTATATCAAAGATAAAGCAATGCATGCCATGGGTATTGGTTCATATCAACAATTGCACTTTCCTTACTTTGTCAATTTGTCAGGGTTTGGACAACCTTAGCTATGGGTTTAAGACACTCATTATTGACAAGAAATCTATTACATTCATATTGGAATACAAATATGAAATCACAATGAATAATTAATCAAAGTCAATACAATGAAATCCCAATATCAAAGATGGATCGTGAAATCAAAATATGATTTGTAGTGTTAAAAGTGTGTAACTTGTATATCTGTGACTAAAAAGTACATAAAAGGTATTTATAGTACAAAAGAAAACCCTAAAAGTAAAGCCCGAACAAAATAAGAGAAAACTGAGTTGTTGGACACCTAATCCTTGTACCTGTAGTCTGGTACAGTGTAGGTACTACCAGTGGCATAGTCATAGGTCACAGATAGTATGAGAAAAAATCCTACAATGTTCAGCTTTCAGGATTTGACTTTTTGTCATCCGCTTTGTGTACATGCACTCCGTAGGTCCTACTTGTGGCCACATATTCACTTGGTATGTTCTAGGAGCTAGTTTTTCTAGATCTTCTTAGACTCTGGAACATGTATCAATCACGATCAAGCTGGAAAACATCCCACATATCCATAATCGTTCCAAAAGTGACCATAAATACCTTTTCACCATTTTCAGGAACTTATTATCCCCAATATGGTTTTCTGCAAAACACACCCAAAACAGATGAAATCTTACACAAAAGCCTCATAAACTTTCCTATTTTCCTGGTTTTAAGCATCGAAAGTTCTATATTTCTATAGCACATTATAGTGTCAGTGGTTAATTGTGTTGATGACCCTGGTATTTTCCTATGGGTATCATTATGAATTCTGAGTAATCAAGATACCCTCATTGTTCCACGATATTAAATCAAGTGTTGCATGGGAGTCAACCCATTTCTTATTGGTGAAGTCGGAGTAACCAACATAGACACATCATACTGAGATGTTAATTCAAGCATTGAGTGAAAGGCAACCCACTATTTTTAGTGTTCACATTTATGTTGTTTTTATTTTTTATAGGTTTTTAGCTCATGGACTTACCTAAAATATAGTAAAAAAATTGCTACATTCATCGATTTCCAGGTAAGGGAGCAATGTGATCAACCTATCATGGTCACAAATCCCACATGATTAGTTGAGTAATAAGCCAAAAAGTTGAAATTTCTATGATGAATGAAATGTGTAAGGTTGTGGACATTGGAATCTATTTTTACTTATGGGACCTTAATCTTAGTTTACGGGACCATAAATAGTGAGCAAATATCAAAATGCTAAATCCAGACTGCAGGAAAGAGGGCTAAAATTTTGACCCAGCACATGTGCCCATCACTTGCTAGCCGCATATGGCACCTGCTGGTCGTAGGTGGCACCTGTGCCTACACTCTGACCACAGGTGCAAGTCGCATGTAGCTACCTTGGGTTGTCTAATTATGGTCCTAATTTTTCATTTAAATTTTGGGCTCACCAATACTTATAGATGACCTAAAACAGCCCCCACCTATATTAAAACAACCTTCACCTCATTCTAACTCATTCTAAACCTCAAAACTTCACTTTTCTCTTTGAATTCAAACTACTTTCTTGAAACACCAACTAACCCCACATTTAAGTAAACGCTAAATTGTCAATTGTTTGATATTCCAACTTGTTCCAACACGCTAAAAACATATTCCAACTTTGGTTTATTTGACTTCTTCATATTTCTCTTCTGATTCTTCATATAAAAGGTAACTTTACCAGCTTCTAATGGTTTGTATTGATCTATATATTGTTTAAGTAAGTTGAAATGTGTATTCCATTGAAATATATACAAAAACTATCATGTTTTTATGTAGGAGCCTTGAAGTAGCCTATTAACTTAATGTTGTGACTTGTTTTATAGAAAAATCTAAAGTTAGGCTCCAACCGGAAGTTGAACTTGAATAATTGAAAGTAATACCAATAGTTGGACATATTTGTTTGATTTTAAAGTTATAATTTAATATAAGTGTCTCAACATTAGAGTTGTTGGAATTTCAAATAGGTTATAGGGGTGTGAAAATTTAGGAAAAATTCAATCTTTTTGAATTTTAAGTTGCTCTTCAACTTTTGATATCCTTCACTTTTGCTGGAAACTAACAACTAGTTTTGTAGATAAATATGACACCTAAGGTGGTGAAGCAGGCGAAGGCTGGTACTTTGAGGACTTGGGCAGAGTCTCTCGAGCCTAGTGGTTCATGGAGAAATACCTAAGTTAGCAATGTAGAGATATTATAGTTGAGGTGACATGCAATCATGGCAGGACAAGCTACTTAGTATGCTTTAGCACAGCCGAGAATGAAGTCAGCAAGGATGTCACCATCACATACTTCTCCACCTACTGATACTGATGGGGGGAGGAGATAGAGTATGAATCTACTTTATAGGTTATCACTCAGGGTGCCTACTCTAAGGAGGGGTCTAAAGATTAATCCAATGAGGTGGAGTAGAAGGATCCATAAGTGATTTCTCTATCTAATTAGGTTACCACTACACATGTGGAGTAGATAGATGTACCCCAATCTATGGAGAGTATAGAGCAGGCTACCCACGATGAGTCAATGTAGTAGAGGAAGAGTCCTACTCCTACGTATTCTATATATGCACCTCCCGTGAAGAGACATCAAAGGTGGTGTGTACCTGGGATGCAAGAGATATTTACTATTGACAATCATATTTAATAGGTAGGCAGGACAATAAGGTGTATTTATGAACAGTGGCAGATTGACCTATCGGGGCAAGATCTAGTGCCACAGATGTAGGTACCATTTGATAGATATCAACTAGAGTTGATGACTAGGACACTTAGTTCTTATTTCCCAACTATGGTACAAGAATTTTATGAATCCTACAGAGCTACCGTGGCCCTTCATATGCACATACATCTAGGCCTAATCAAATTTACTAGGTAGCCACAGCTTGAGCACACACTAGTTAGAGGGGTTAGAGTTGACATATCAAAAGAGACTATTTGTAGAGATATCTTTGGCCCATATTATATTACTTTTGTATCTATAGATGAGTGTGACCACAGATTTAGGATCACACATGGTCGACATATTATATAAGAGGCACAATACTGATATGAGGGGGTCGAGATGATTAGGTGTATATTTAGTTATATTTTACCTCTGGGTGATTCAAATTTATGTATTGAGTGGCATGTTGTGATTAAAAAAGGCCTATTGATATTTGAGGCCAAGTTCTGGTGGTTGCTGATTAGATACAGATTAATATCTATTGGTTTGGATAATATGTTGACATGGGAGGGAGTAGCACTAGTTGCTTGTCTGATGGTTGGATATGATGTTGATTTTGATCCTCAAGTATGAGTTAAATGATAGATCCTTTGGGGAGTTGACTAATCTTCCATTCCATTGCATGATTTATAGATTATACGGTGAGGCTGCTATTCCTAAGATACTAGGTGTAAACAAGAGGGTAGCTTCTATGGAAGCTTTACTGACTAGGACTATAAGGTATCAAGCACATCCAGGCTCTTCTAGGAGATTGAGACAGCAAACAGTAGTACCACGGCACCAGACTGAGGGCCCATCAGTTTTCGCAGCTCTTGATGAGGCACATTAAGGTGATATGGGTATTAGTATTGAAATAGAAATAGAGGAGCAGAGAGAGGCTCAAAATTATAGTACACAAGTCAAGGGGATACCATCTACTTATTCTTTAGCCCCAACTTTAACCTTAGAGCCGGTGGGTGTACCTTTAAAGCCTACTTGCTCATCCAGTACAACTCCTACTTTTGGTAAAATCATTGTATCTAGTGATTTTTTGTAGAGCTTAGTGGATAGCTAAAGAGTTGTGGATGCTAGATTAAGGGTTGTCGAGACTGAGATGACTACCCTCTACGAGTAGATAAGATCAGGGGTTAGGACTAGATTTGAGCAAGCACAGGACTGATGGGAGGCTGCATTAAGTACTATGTTATTTGATCTACGTGCTAACTTTTAAAATTGCTTGATTAGTTTGAGAGATATAGATTTATATACAGAGATAGCTACACCAGATCAAGCCAAGATGATAGGAGTTTAATGTATTATGAGTAGAGGTACGCTCTTTTGTAGAGAGTCGCGTTATATCCACTCCATTAGTTATACCCCATGTTGTCTAGATATAACCTCAGTACATACTGAGATGGTTTGATTTCTTCACAGAGGGTGATAAGAAGGTCCTAGTAGTTGGGGCCAATAGATATCACATAGATGACTTACAAAACCTTAATTTACCATATGACCAGGTTGTTAAAAAGGTCAGGCATAATTTGATGGATTCTTCAATCATCAATAGGCAGAGGCATGCATCTATAGCAGCAGGTGTATTATCTAGTAGTGCATCTCCACCACTACCACCTATGCTAATGGATATGCCCTCATCTAGGGATGATCCTAATTTAGGCACCTAGTGCATTCTAGGAATATTCTCACTTCCCTCTATTTTTATTTTTTAATGCTATAAGGATGTGTAGAATATTTTGTTAGTGTGGGCATACCATGTTGCTGTGGGTTTTTGTTATTTTTCTTCTTTTTTTGTCGGCTGTGGTATGGTTGTAAAATCGATATGTCTAGGATAATATCATGTCGTATGGTGTTTTTATTCATATTATGTTTTGTTTTTGGGTATTTAGAAGATTTTACGTATTTAGGGCAATAGTCATGTTTTGACTAATTTGTGATACGCCTCCAAAATTTATGCTTTAGAACTATGTGAATGTATATATATGTGAAATTTGTGGATCTTGTTATGGCATTAGAATTAGGGATGTGATAATCATTGCTAACAATTGCATGAACCAAATAGGTAGTAGCTTGTCATGTAACTTTATGCCATGTATGTGTGACATGCTACTTAGTTCCCTTTATATGTTAAATTCTGAACTTGCCCAGTTAGTCTTTCCTAGGTTAAAGAATACTCAGTTAGGACAAGATCATAGGTATTTTTTTATTTTAGTCCACTTTTATTCTAAATGACCTTCCATGTATGAATTATATACCTTGATCCCTGTTTTGATTCGTGTAGCCTATTTTTCTTATTTCACCTATTCACCATTCTATTTGTGCTATAATGTACGTGTTTTGTCCCTTGTCCTCCTTGGACATTGTGTACGTCAACTCAGTCAAAATTCCTAAGTTGAGATCACTATCATAGGGGTGCATAGTGGAAAGTGGTTATAAAGAAGGGTAAAATAAAAAAAAAGTTAGTAGGGTTAGGTATGGTAGAAAAACAAAAGAAAAATTGTGAAAAAAAAAAATAAGGAATAAAAGACCACACCCAACCTGAATGTGCAATAAAGAATAAAAGGGGAGAAAAAGGGTGGAATAAAAAAAAATGGCTAGCATATGAGACCCCAAGTTAGTGTAGTTCCAAGGAGGCTTAGCACTTGATACGTCCATATATAACATACCATCCTCCAAGCCTACATTAAAAGATGAGAAGAGTCCTATAGTGATCCTAACTTGACTATCTTATTGCTAAAATAAAGAAAAAAAGGGCAAGCCTATGGTGTTTGATATGCATTGATTGGAACTTCTCTTCTGAGTGTGATTTTCTCTTGACCGTCCCTGCATTGACATACAAGATTTCGTATAAGTAAGTGGTATATCCTTATTGTGTTGACACTTAAGTTATATTGCTAGCTATTTGCTTGTTTCGTATAGTGTAACTTGTATAAATGAGGGGTTGTCTATTGCTAATGTAACTTCCATACCTTGATCCCATCGTGTCACATTGTTGTGCTTCATGTTCATACATAGTGGGTTTTGAAAAATAAGATCGGAGAGGGATGTTGTGTTTTTAGTTTAAGTGTTGACTAGCTGCCTTAAATAGCTTAGTTTCACCTAGTTATGCATTCTTTTTGCTTTTGTTGTGATTTTTTGCTTGAGGATATGCAAACGTTCTAAGTTGAGGGTATTAATTTGCAATGTAAATATAGCACTTTCAATGCTTAAAAAAAGAAAAATACGCAGGTTTCTGAGTTTATTTTGTTCGATATGATTCTTTATGGGTATGTTTTGTAGGAAACCATGTTTTTGATTGTAAGTTCATGAAAGAGGTAAAAAAAGGTATTTTTCGCGAATGTTTGGAGCAACTATGGATATTTGGGATATTTTCTAGATTGTTCATGATCAAAGCATGTTCGAGAATTGAAGTAGAGTTGAAAAGATAACTCCTGGCACTTACCAAGTAAATATGTGGCTGCATGTAGGACCTACAAACCGCATGTAGGCAAAGCAAGTACCAAAATTCCAAGATCTTGATAGTTGAACTTGTAGAATTTTTTCTCCTGGTACTAGCGGTTTGTACCTGCACCCAGTGTTAGGACCACAGGTACTACCTTCGCCCAGGGATAGATCACGAGTAAAGACCACATGTGGCCACTAACCAATTTTTCTCCTATTATGTTCGAGCTATGGTTTTAGTGTTTCCTCATGTACTATAAATAAAATTTATGTGCTTTTTAGTAGGAGTTACGTACTTTTGATATTCACAAATATATTTTGATTCCAAGATTTGATTTTGATCTTAGGATTTATGCGTTTTAACTTTAGTTGATTAATTTAGTAATGGTTGTGGATTTTTACAATTTATATCATTGTGATTTTATCTATGCTTTTGAATATGAATGTTACTGATTTCTTCACAAGTATGGTGGGCTAAAACCCATAGCCAGGGTTGTAGAAACCCTGGTGGATTGATGAAGTAGGGGAAGTGCTTTCGTTATTCTAAACTGATACCCATGCATGCATTGCTTTATCTTTTTTATGATAGTTTTCTGTATTGGTACACACATTAGGATCCCGCCTATATATTGTTTCTTACTCCAAAAGAGGATCAGTAAATAGCAAAAGATAAACACCACAGTAATTTGGAGTTTAACTGTCGATCCATGCATTGACGTTCTATCTTAGTAAGATGGTTAGGTTTCATATATTAACTAGAAACTCAAAAGGTAATATTTAACTGGGATCAAGATAAAGGTTAGTAAGACGACATCCTGAGACTCAAAAGGTAAAGAGTGAAATTTTTCTACTCATCCAAAAGACTGTAAAAGGTACATAATATTTAAATTCTTCATGCAAAGTATCGGGTTGGTTCAACAAAGAAAGATAGTTCTACGGAGTTGAGAAGCCAGGGAGAACACAATCCTAGTATTCACCTACACTTATTAAAATCGAAGTCAATATAGTTACTTTCTCAAGAGTACTACACAAAACCCCTCACTTACTTTTCTTGTTTTGCTCGTTGACTACAAATTCTAAAATCTAAAAATTTATGTGTTACCTTGGGATTTGACCCCAACCTCTGGTGGGTGACTGTATATTGACAGCAACCCTATAATCATCTGATAGGAGGTGTTTTTTGAACGTCAATTATATCCCAAGAGGGATATGGTGTTATTTGTTGTTAGGGCAGATTAAATGTTCCCAATATGGATGACTTGAGGTAGTGAATGTTAAAAGAAACTCACAGTTCCTGATATTCTATTTACCTGGGAGCCACTAAGATGTACCATGATTTGCGGGAAGTCTATTGGTGGAATGACATGAGGAAGGATATCACAGAATTTGTGGCTAAGTATCCAAACTACCAGCATGTTAAGGTTGAGCACCATAGTCCTAGTTGTATTCTTTACGAATTCAGTATTCCTACTTGGAAGTGGTAAGTTGTGAATATGGAATATATTATAAGGTTGCAAGGAGTCCCTTTGACCAATATCTCAGATAGAGGTACCCAATTTACTTCTCAATTTTAGAAGGTTTTTCAAAGGTTTCTTGGTACCCAAGTTTATGTTAGTACCATTTTTCACCTACAGTTAGATGGCCTTGTTTAAGGATCTTTATGGTAGGAGGTATAGATTTCCAATTGGTTGGTTTGAGATCTGTGGGGCTACTTTGATAGAGCAAAATTCAGTACATGAGACGATGGACAAAGTTCAGCTTATTAGAAAAGGGCTGAATATAGCCCAAAGTCATCAACAATCTCATGCAAATGTGAGGGGAAGGGAGCTTGAGTTTGATGTAGCTGATTTTATCTATTTGAAGATTTTGCCTATAAAAGGGGTGAAGAGATTTGTTAAGAAATGGAAGCTCAGTCCCCACTATGTTAGATATTATAACATTTTAAAGTGTTATTGTAATATACCCTATGAGTTGGATTTGCCTTCAGAGTTAGCATCAGTGCCTCCTGTCTTCTATTTATCCTTGTGGAAGAAATGCATTGGTGACCCAACATCAGTAGTCCCTTAGAAAGGATTGGCGTAAAAAATAGCCTCTCTTATGAAGAAGTCTTAGTTGAGATCCTTGATCGTTAGGTTTCTAGGTTGAGGAATAAATAGGTCATATTTTTAAAGGTTCTATGGAGAAAGAAGTCAATAAAGGGAGCTACATGGAAAATTAAGGAAGATATGATGACCAAGTACCCCCATCTTTTCTCTTCAAACTCAGTTCCTATATGAGGTAATAGTTTTTCTAATTGAATAATTCTTTCATTCTATCTTAGACTATGAATCTATTTTTATTTCATAGCATGAATTCATGATTTTAGATCAGTACATGCATCAGTTACTTCAGATATTAGTTCATGGTTGAGCTCATAAGAGTTCAGTGCAAATTTTAGCTTTCCCCCAGCCTCTCAGCTCAGTCAGTTTTATTTGAGGACGAATGATCCTAAGGGGGAGATATTTTAGTACCCTAAATTTTTAAGCTCTAGACCCATCAAAAGATAGGCTTTTAATTTAGCTTCCAAATGCCACTAGTCTCTCTTTAATCCAATATCGTGGCAAAAGGCTATGGAAAATTTCTTGAGAGTCTATCAACTACTAGTGAAAATGAGTCTGGTAATGACCCGTTATCATTCATAATAAGTCATTGTGTGGATTCATTGACACAATAATTAAGGATCCCAAATTTTATCCAAATGGTGGCGAGTCTAGTATACGACTCCTTACTAGACCTAACAAGTCATGAGGTGGATTTGTGGTTAAAACAGAAGGAAATCCAAAAATCAAGTGTCTGACCATGAATTCTCCTAATCACCCGTGATCAGACCTGATGATTGGTTAGGAGGTAATTCAATGTCATAACAGGAAGGACTCAAAACTCAGGACCTCAAGTCACGACTCATAACTAGTCTTAATGAGTCATTCCCAAGTCATAACGACTGCTTTCCATAAATTCCTGAATGATTTAAAGGTACTTTTAAGTCTCTTCCCATTCTAATAAGTCCTAACCCATGTCATTTAGGCTTTCCAAAAGAGAGGTATACTAGAAAAAACTTCCCCAAATTCACCATTTAATTGTAAAATCAATCCACAATAGGAAAAGAAGCAATTCTCTCATCTCTAAAAGAAAGTTGGAATTTCTCAAAAACAAGCTCAAGTCCCAACGATTTCTCTCTAAGGATTCAACGTTAGGTATGTGGGTTTTCATCAATGGGTACCTTCTACCCATTGAGTCCTAAAAAGCTTCTAAATCCTCACTTTTACTTTCCTCTCAAGTTGGGTGCTAGGTCAAAATTGAAGTTTTCTTCACTTTACTCAATTTACTTTGTAATTATACCGTGAATACATGCCTTCCCAAAAGAGTGACATCTTCCATGTTCAATAATCTTGAATTTTCCTATTATTGATAAATTATTCCGTTTGGGATATATTTTTTGTAAAATTGTTTACTATGATCATCTTTTAATTATTACCATGTTCAGTTGCATTAGAAAAGTGGTGGGTTATAAACACTTGACACCCACAATTTTATACATGTACCAGTTGACAAGTTTTGAGCATTTCAGATTATGCATATATTGCTATTTTCTAAAATTTACTATATTGAGCATGCATACACACACGCACATATATATATATATATCAGCTTTCAATGTTGTGCATTTGGGAGTTGTACTTAACATTGAGTGAACGCAGGGATGAAGGATCACCCCCAGTTGAGGATTGAGACCTTTAGTTGAAGTCCCTAAGTTCTAGATCTACAGGGCCACCATAGGTTATAAGGGGTCATTTGTAAGTTGAGGACTGACACAGTAGTCCTTTAGGACCTTATCTTAGTAGATCCATGCCAGCCAGTGTTGGTACCCTTGGTAAGGTACTAACACCCTACCAATTAGGGTTACAGGTTAGACCCTTATTCTCTTAAATTGGGGTATGTCAGTTATTGTTAGATCTACAGTCCTCAATTATTTTATGTTCATTTTAATTTTTCTTGAACAAGTATTCAGATATTAAGTTATTTATTATTCAGTTTTTATCCAGCACATATTTATACTTGGTTTTGCATTCTGCATACATGTTCATGCATTTATGTTTAGTTTATGTTAGCTAGTTTCCCATCTCACATACTTAGTATATTCAATGTATTCATCCCATACTTTCCTACGCTATATTATCTCATAATATAAGTTCAGACACTCAGTACCCAGACTGCTGTTAGCACGTTCCCACACCACATTCATAAGCAACTTTTGGTGAGTCCTCATCATTCGAGGAATAGTAACTAGTTCTTTATTTTCTTGTCATTTTATTTTAATTTCAGTCAGTTATATATACTTAGGGTCTTTTCCCAACAACTCATTATGAGCAGAGGCCTTTAGACAAATGTTTAGATTTTTAGCATTATTGGTTGTCAGATAGTTCTTTGTTCTATTTCTAGTTATATTAGGTATTCAGTTTTACATTATTATGGTTTCCATTATTTATTTCATTTAGCTTATGTATAGTGTTTATTTACTATATTCATTATTCTAATGCATGTCCGGCAATGGTTAGCTTGGGATCACCTATGACCTGAGGCATCGTGTTACGACTAGGGGTAGTCTTGGTTCACGACAAGGTGAAGCACTATATGGAAAATCCTAATTAGTTAAAAGTATGTGTTGAGATGGATCTTGGTAAAGTTTTTGTAACCAAGGGAATTGCATCATACTATGAAAGCGCACACGCAAGTGTACGTAGTCTACCAAGTAATATAGTGGCCTACAAGAAAACTGAGTTATCGATCCTACAGAGACTTAATTCGGCAATTATTTTATTTTTGTTCATAATTCAGATTCAATTGATGCGAGAGTAATCAAATAAAGAGTTTGGAAATTGGAAATTAAAACTAACAATGTGGAAAGTAAAGGTCTTGAGACAATCAATAAGAGAAAACCAAGGGTTGAAGCACTCTGAACAATCATATTACGATTTTAGATTTCATTTGTTAACTTGCTTATCTTGGTTGTTGATTCATAGGGCTAATTGAATGATTACGGTTTCACAACCTCTAATATTTTACCTAAGTTAAACCTTAAACCTACATCGTTGAGCGGGAAGGTAATAGTTAACTTAAGCTCTTAACAAATATCATCCTGCGTATGAATCAAGTAGGGTATCTAAGTACATCCCTGTCCTAGCTACTAATTCAAGTTTCTTATTTTATAAAGAATCAAGAACTATAATCTGCTTATTACCATATTCTATCGCCCTATTCTCTCTCCCGAGTTCACAAGGTTGACAATTAATGTATTATAAGGGTGATCAATCCTCAAAATAATTAAACCAAGAATAAACAAACAAACAATATTTTTCAGCAAAGAAAACAAACTTAATTCATAGCAATAATACTCATGTTCTTAGCTTCAACCCTGGAAAAAGGTTTTTTAGCAACTCATAGTCATAATCAACATCCAAATAATTGTATGAATTATTAAAAACATAAATAAAGATAAATTAAAAAAATAAAAACATAAAAAGAAGTTTTGGTAGCCTCCAATGTTGTTCCAAGCGATCTAGGGCTTTCAAGAAGATTAAAACGTGATTTAACACGTTATATTTATAGTAAACAAGTCATAAACCAAATAGGATTCGGTTTACACGTGATTAACCTTCATCTGGGAAGTTTTTATTCCGGTTTTGATGTCCACCGCATCGTGGTGTCAAGCCAATCGACAATTGTCAATTTCCAGAATCTCACTACGATTTCAGCGCATCGCAGCGCCTCCTCAAACTCTACTAAATTCTACACGCGCATATGGGTCAAAAAATTAGGCCACTTAGAAAGATATTGGTGTTTTGAACATGTCAATTAGACCTTCCTAAATCCCACATGCGCCCTGTACATTTTCGGTATCCAAATTCCGTCCATCTTGTGTCTTATGCTTCCGTGGTAATTTCCGAGGCTTTTAAAGTTGTTTCCACTTGATTTGAAGCTTTTATATCGTTAAATATATAATAATAATAATCCAATCACCAAGAATCCTATAGTATTAAACAAAATAACTTATATCTCAAAACAACAAAACATCCTCGACGATGAACTAGAAACACAAGCTAAGCATAGGCTAATTTCACATTGAGCTTTAACTAATTGTTTTGACTCTTTTCTTGATCCAATTAACCCTTGAACATTATAACTAAGTTTTTTCACATATAAATACATAATAACATCCTTATGAACTCATTAAGACACATTAGAACCTAACACAAGATACAAGACAACACCTAGCTCAAGCTAGTCACACTAGTTTTCTTAGTTGAACTCTAAATGGTCGAATTGAATCAATACTCATGTGAAAACACAATTAAACATTGTAAACACGTACTTGGACACATAAGTGCTCATTTATATCTTTATAAACACATATAGCATAAGAATCATCCATAAAACAAGGCTAAAAGGATAGGATATGATGTTAGAATGCATAGAAATACCAAACATCATACTGCGACATTGATGATGTCCAAACTGCACCACCTCTCAGAAGATGATACGGTCTCTATTACAATATAGTAACCCAACAAAGGTTGGGTTTGAATCCCTAGGGAACATATGGAATTGTTACTCTTAAAAGTTGTAGGAAAAGGGAAGAACCAAAAAAGTAAATAGGGCATTTTATGTTGTAATCTCGAGCAAGTAAATATATTACTTCAGTTGTAATAATTCATAGGTGAACACTAGGACTTTGTTTCCCTGGCTTCTCAACTCTGTATGCTTATCATGCTTTGTTAGACCAATCTAATACCTTGCATGCAAAATCTATAAGTTATGTACCTTCTACAGTCTTTTGGATGAGTAGAAGGATTTTATTCTTTACCTTTTTAGTCTCAGGATGTCGCCTTACTAACCCTTATCTTGATCCAAGTTAAATATTACCTATTAAGTCTCTATTTATTAGATAAAACCTAACCATATTACTAAGATAATACCTAGAAGAATTGATCGAAATTGAAACTCAAAATTTGACACGACCCAACCTGGAGCCATGTCTTAATAGGTATCCCAGTTCATACTGGGACTGGAAATCACCCCCATTACATATCCCAACCTCTAGCCTCCTTTCCTGAGTTGGTTAAATTTTGAACATATAATAGATAGTTTAACTGGACAAGGACTGACTTTAGGATAGATCAATTCCTAGATCAACCTTACCAAGTCGTCCTATCCGCCAAACTGTACCAACTAAACCACCAAACCAAACCAATACTGAACCAAAGGCCATAAACCAAAAAAAATGAGTTCCAAATCATAATATGGTCAATCCCAAAATGAAATACGATGGAACAGTAAGAAAATATGACTAATGATGTTTGTCCTAATACTAATGCCAATATTAAGGCCTGTACCAACACCAATCCTGCCCATGCCTACGCAGAGCAGTACCAAAAAGCCTCTAAGCAAAAGAATTCAAAAATTCAATTGGGACATGACCCAACCATAGACAAAACCAATATCAACAAATAAGTTAATGTATTACTAACATCCATGAAATAGATCCTTCCAATAGATGGAAGCTCACCACTTCAATCCAAATGCTGACCCTAAAGTCTAAATCGCTAAGAAGGAGGAGTGCAATGTCTAGTTCCTGCATTACATGGGGATACAACGCCTAAAGATGAGTTAGTGTATGAACGCTAGCATGAAATCTGTATAAGGATAAAATAATGTCATTTATTAAACCAAGTAAAAACCATCCATATGCACACAACCATACATATATATATAACCTTACCGGGAAAGGGGATTGGGTTTTGTATGACATTAAAACATTTACTTGGGTTGTGTATCTTTGTATTCATAAATGACCCATGCGCTATATGGGTTCTAATCCCCCTACTAAAAGGGACCCAGTGCATGAAGCCGCATGGCCAAGGAAGAAAAACAAGGATGACTAGTACATCCCGCTAAATATAAAGTGTGACATCATGCACACGGTCACTAGGACCAAACCTTACATCGGAAAATATGAGTTTCCAATTGAGATCCCCCTGAGACCTCCTCCTTCTACGAATTTCCTACACATCTCTCCTTTAAGCCCAATTAAAACCATTTTCTAACCAAAGTTGAGTTAAGAGCTTTTGATTCGATCAATTTTTGATATTCAATCCTACAAGGATCAATTTTGAATGTGTATAACATCTGGAATATGTGGAATATTTTACCTTAAAACCCACCAAATTATAGATAATTGAGTCCTCTTTCCAAGGCATCTAATTTCTCCCTAATCTAACACCAGAGCAAAAGGTTATAAGCATTTTTATGATGAACTAGTGAGGGTCCATGATTCATGGCACAGACCTTGTGCTCCATGATAAGCAGCGTCACATGGACCTTATGCTCCGCGATAAGCAGTGTGGCACGAATCTTGTTAGAAATGCTAACACCTACATTTTTCTTTAACTTTTCAAGGGTAAACAAGTCATTTATGTCCAAAATTGTCCTATGACTGATATAAACATGATTTTATCATTCCATAACCACAAACACACCAATTACACAATCCATCTTCTCCCAAATCCTCATGAACACCAAATAAGGGTTTTTCTTCAAGAATTCAACTTCCAAGGATCCAAATCCAAGTTCCCTTTGAAGAAATCATAAAAAATTAGGTATGTGGGTATTCAATGAGGATCTCCTTTCATCCTCATGCCCAAAATTATTATTATTATTCATGTATTTTATGAATTCCATAACTAGGGTTCCATGAAAAGCATAAATTCCATAATTCATCCATGTAATTCTTGAATTCAACCACAAAAAAATAATTCCTCATGATTTCAAGTATTCTTCTATACCCTAATCATGAAAATATGTTTTATTGATTAAATCATTGGGTTTTTGAGTTTTAGTCATGAAATTTTCGATCATGTCATTACTTTGAAATTATGTATTTAACTGTATTTTTAGTTTTGGCGGGTTATGAAAACCTGATACCTATATATTTGTGCATGTTTTATATTTTCAAGTTATAAGTTATTCATACCATGTTTGTATTAGTATATTTAGATTATCATATTCATGTTGAGCATTTATCAGTTGTTGAATTTTTGGGCTTTATTCATGAAATTACCTTATTTTGATCAGTTTGCATGGTTTTAAATACTTCATACTATGCATTCACTGTTATTTTCAGAATAGCATATTTGTGTATAGTAGTTATCAGTGCATCACTAGTATATGCATCCATGTCAGTTCAATTGGGAGTAATACTTAGCACTAAGCAAACCTCGGGTTGAAGTCTCACCCACCAGTATAGTACTGAGACCTTAAGTAGGAGTCCCTACATTCCAGAACTACGTAGCCAGCTTAGTTTACGAGATTTTACCCACTAGTTTAGGACTGACACTCTCTTAGTGGTTACCCACAAATTTAGGACTGACACCCTATTCCTTTGGGACATCAACTTTTTAGATCCACACAGTCAGAATCACTGCCCTTGGCGAGGTATTTATAACTTTCCAACTGGAGTTACAAGTTGGAATCCGATTATCTCAGATTGGGGCATGTCGGTTATATGTTAGCACCCTTAATCTAGTTCAATATTCAAACCACAACAGCTCAGGTTTGCATCACCAAGTGTTTGGTTTATTAGTTTTTCAGTTATTCACTTTTACAAATTATTTCAGGACATGCTTTCTTTGTCCTACTTTTGTATTTTATATTCATGCATCGATGTTGAGTCTTTATACATAATCCCCAATATGGTTTAACAGCCTTTTTAACTTTGACTTAAGATTTTCATATTGTACTTATGTTTCTACTGCTTTCCAGCTTACAGAAATATTTTCATTACATGATATAGATATTTTAATGTCTTATAGATTTTACATAAAATCATGATTTAAATGCACACTTTATCAAATAGCTTATGACCTCAGTTGTAAAGCATATAATACGTATTTTCATGATTTAGTACATATCTTATATACTAAGTACATTCTAAAGTGCTGACCCCATATATCTGTTTATGGTTATATTCCTTCATAATATAGGTACCAGATGTAGCCCACTCACTAAGATCAGACCATTCGAGCATTCAACCAATAGGTGATGAGTTCTCTTATTTTGAGAAGTTAAGTCAGTTGTAGTTCCCGTATTTTATTTTTATTATTATCATGTATTTATTTGGGATCGTCATATAATTCCCTCAACTCTGAATTTAGTAGATTATGTAATCATGGATCCAGAAAGGTGTTGTTTAGTTTATTCAATAGAACTTTGAGAGAGATTTCTGGGTTAAGGGAGACTTGGAGTATGTTAATGCTTTAGTCGAGACAGAGATTAGGTAGTGACCCTAATGATAGAGGAGACTGATAAGGTGGAGTATGTTCATCAAATTTTTTGTGGATTAGTGTTTCATGATTCCTATTTCATAGTAATAAGTGGGTATTAGTGTATGAAAAGTTTTGTAGATATCAATGTTAAGTGTTACAATCTAAGTTTGAATTTTGGGTGATAGAGCTAATGGAAAGAAGTGTTTAAAATTCTAGATGGTGTGAATTCAGTGTATGATGATACTTCCAAATATACTAAGTTAGTAAGTGTTTAAGTTATTATATGATGACTATTGGAGCTCTAAAAAGTTAAGAGTTGTATCTCAGATTCGGGTAATGATACTAGTGCATTATGGAGCAATAATAGGGGAGGAAGGTACCCAACCTATTCTTGTCTCGGTAAAAATTTATGTACTTCTATCATCACGACATCTACTCATACCTTACAATTCAACTCTATGATCATAGCTTATATTCATACACTCTCCATAAAATCATGTACGCTCCCAGTTCCTAGTGTAAAGAGTTCCAGTTCACTTAGAAATGCGACTCATATTCCATGAATTTATGAACTCCAAACTCGAGGCATGTAGCTCATGACTCATGTACTCTTGCTATATAAGATGCTTAGTAATTTGAACTCATGGTACACCCTTAATAACCTGTAAAATTTAGATTATGGCATATATGTCCTCAGTTTTGATCTATTTAATGAATTCATATCGTTAATACTCTATTTCTCAAGCCTCATTTAAGTTTCATAGTTATGTATAGTATTCTTTCATGCTTCAGGTCCTTATGTTTTAACTTTTCAGTGACCTCTCCTTATGTAATGATAGTGGAGAAGAAAATTGATAAATAATGGTTGAGATAAGAGAAAGTAAATTCTCCTTATTTGGGAAAGATTGTTGTATGCTTGTTTTATCAAAGGATATAAGTGTGAAGGAAGATTAACGTAAATCTTTTTGTATATTTCATAGTTAGTTGAAAAATTCTAGGTGTGTCTTCTTGGGGATAGCAGTTGAAAGTTGTTATTGATGAACGTATTAGAGAATATGGGAAAAATTATTTTAGGTGGGTTGGTTACCTAGAAGTTCATATGTGCTTATAATGACAGTCTTGAATGTCATTCTAGTATATAAATGTATCAATACATTATGCATTAGCGAATTCCTAGTAAGAGGTTGAAGTTAGTTATTGAAGTGGTAAGTAGTATTATTCTTCAGATGAGAGCTGTAAAAATACATATGATATTGAATTCATGGTTTATACTAGTATTATGGTGTTATGTATGGTAACTTATGACTTTGAGTAGGCTTGACTAGGGTGATAGAATTTAGTTTATGTCAGACTTTAATAGATGGAATTATCAATGCCCATGTGAAGATTAGAAGTGGTATCAAATAAAGGGTAGTATTTTAGAGGAAAAACATAGTTGAAGGAGTATTTGATAAGTGTGGATAAGCTTGAAAGTTAGCATTTGAATATCCTAAGGCATAGTTAGCTTATGTTTGATAGGCCTATAGTCAATGGTATAGAGATGTAGACATGTTGCGATTCATTATTCAGATATGTTATTCCGATCTTGCCCAAAATTCTATACTACCTAATATTTCTAGAACTTCTTACAAAAAATGTTAAAGAAATACTCTAGTTGAGTATAAACTTTCACTATGAGTTAGTATGTATAGATAATAATTCAGTTTAGCAATTAGACAGATAAGCTCTTATAGTTTCGATCTTTCCATCTAGTCTTACTCTCTGAAGTTTCATGAGTATGGTTATTCCCTGGGGTTATTCATATCCATGTTAATTATGAATTTATTTAAGTCCATGCATCATGTCTCCGATCATAAGTGTTTGGTGCATGATCTTAGTTTTCCTAGTATTCTAGCTCAAACATTGTAATACCCCATAAGATTCTAGATAAGTTTTTAACAATCCGTCATATGTTTGTAACACCCTTAAAATTTTGAGCATTTCTATTTTTGCCTTCCCATGTTCAAAACATCGACTTTAACTTAAAATGTGTTCAGGTATGTTAATAAGGTGTCCTAAAAGAGTTTCAAAATATTTGGATAAGGTTTGGGACTATTTTTAAATTTTGAGGCAGCAAGCCTCCACGATAATGCCATTTCATAGAGGATAGATTCCGCGATAAGTGGTGTGGCATGGAGGTTAGCCTCCACGATAGGCATTATTCCTAAATTTATCACTCCATAAACTAAGGTTCCATGAAAATCATAAATTCCATGATTCCTCCATGTAATTCTTGAATTCAACTATGAGAAAGTGTTTCCTCATAATTTCAAGTATTCTTCTATGCCCTAATCATGATAACTTGTTTTATTAATTAAATTATTTGACTTTTGAGTGTTAATCATGAAATTTCCTATCATGTCATGATTTGAAAACCCGATACCGATATGTTTTTGCATGTTTCATAATTTCAAGTTATAAGTCATTCAGACTCTGTTTGTATCAGTATACTCAGATTATTATATTCATGTTGACCATTTATCAGTTGTTGAATTTTTGGGCTTTATTTGTGAAATTCTCTTATTATGATCAGTTTACATGGTATTAAATACATCAGATTTTACATGCACTATTATTTTCAAAATATCATATTTGAGCATTTCGGTAATCAGTGTATGCACTAGTTTATGCTTCTATATCAGTTACTTGGGAGTAATACTTAGCACCCCGCGAACCTAGGGGTGAAGGCTCACTAGCCAGTATAGTACTGATTCATTTAGTAGAAGTCCCTACGTTCTAGAACTATGTATCCAGTGCAGGTTATGAGATGTCACCCGCTAGTTTAGGACTGACACACTCTAATGGGTCACCTTCTATTTTAGGAATAACACCCTAGTCCTTCGAGACATCAGTTTTGTGGATCTTTATTTTCAATGCTAGTACCTGTGGCAAGGTATTGACACCTTCCAACTGGGATTATATTTTGGACCCTGATTAGCTCAAATTTGGGCATGTCGGTTAAATGTTAGATCCCACAGTCTCAGTTCAGTATTCAGACCACATCAGCTTAGGTTTGCATGACTAAGTGTTCGATTTATTAGTTTTTCAATTATTCAAGTTTACAAATTGATTCAGTATATTTTTTACTTGGTCTTGATTCATTTTATATATTCATATTCATGCTCAGTCTTCATACTTATTACATTCAAAAGTACTAACCAATATATATGTTTGTTTCTGTACTTCTTTATAATGTAGGTACCAGATCTAGCCCACACACTAAGGGCACACCTTTCATAGCATTCAGCCAATAAGTGATGACTTCTCTTATTTTAAGCAGTCAAGTCAATTGTAGTTTCTATATTTTATCTTCATTATTATTATGTATTAATTTGGGATAGTTGGAGGCATATTCCAACTACTTATAGTCAGTAACATAAAGGCTTCGTAGATGGTCAACAAATGTCAATATTTGTAATTTAAGTTCTTCTTTCTCAGATTTTAGTGTTGTAAACTTTGATCATTTATGTATTGAAATAGATTATCTCATGTTGATTATGCTTTTGATTGGTTATTTAGAATTTACATATATATTAAATCAAATTCTCAAGTATCATGCCAGTGCATGAGTTAGGTTGAGATCACTTGTTGTTCTAAGAACCATGTTACAACTAGTGGTAGTATCGGGTCATGATACAATTCTACCTAAATCATGTGTAACTAAGTCAACTATGCCTAATTTATGGTTTCTCAATAGGCTAAATAATCCGGATTATAGTAAATACGCCTCCAAGACCTAATTTCCAATCCATATGTAGCATATTATCAAAAATATACTACAATTAAGCCTAATATAAAAGAAAGGTAAACGTAGCCTACCTGGATGTCGAATAAAGCATGATGATATCCACTAAATTGGTTGTGTACTCGACCTCTGCTAAAGCGATCCAAGTAGTGGTTAAGAGGATGCACCAACTTGGGACTTGAAAAATTCCAAGTCTCCACCGACCCCTCAATATTTATTTAAAAACCCATGAACACAAAAAACCTATGCTACCCCTTCAAATTTGATGTTCCAAAATCAATGGTGTGGTTAAAATTTCCATTCGAGGTAATTTCAACAAAAAATGGGTCCCACACCTATGTATCATTTTTCTTAATTTTTGTTCAATATCTCGAAATGAGTGTAGATTCCTTGGGACCCAAACAAAGGTCCCCCAGCCTAACATCAATGTTTCAGAGCTGATGGAACTATCAAATTTGGCATACGATGTCGTTTGAATGATTTTTGCCCAATAGCCAATTTTTCCCAGTGAATACTTCAAAATATAGAATTAGACCTAAAAACCAAATGAATTGCCTAATAACTAAATTGTCAGCTCTAGTAAGTCATAAATGACTTCGAGCATCTATAGGAAAGCTCTAAATGGCAAAAATTTATGGAAATGCAAAAAATTACCTAGAGGGTCATTATAACCATCTAACACCATTTAGGAAAGGACAATATGGTGAAAGATACATTAAGTCAAAATTCAATAAGTATGGTAAGTTTGGCTTGTTTGAGAGTGACCAGATGACCTTTCGATAGAGAAGTTCAAACTTTAGCAATGTATTTTATAAAATTTAGAGTTTTTGTAAGGGGTGGAGTATTAGCTAGTATAGAGGTACGATCAACATTCCTCAATCAAATAAAGGGTAAACTATTTGAGGATGAAAAGTTGAAGAAGATTTAGAAGAAAGTGGTGTGTGGTAAAGATCAAGATGCCATAATTTATCCATGTGAAGTGTTGATGGTGAGAGGGCTTCTGTGTATGTCTCGGATTGGTGATGTGATTCTGAGTTTGCTTACAGGAGCTCATGATTCACAATACTCTATACATCCTAGTGCAACAAAGATTTACCATGTCTAAAACCATATCTATTGATGGCCCTAAATGAAGATAGATATGGTAAAGCACGTGGCCAATTTTCATAACTATTAGCAGATAAAGTATGAACATCAAAGTCCTACTTTGCTTCAGAGAATGCCCAATCATAAGTACAAGTGGGAGAGGATCAGTATGTATTTTGTGGTGGGTCTTCTAAAGACCTTGGGGAGTATGACTTAGTTAGGGTGATAGTGGAAAGACCACCAAGTTTGCTTATTTCATTTTAGTTAAGGTGAATTGAAACTCAAAGTAGTTAGTCAAGATTTATGTTTAAAAAATTTTGAGAATGAATACATTGCAGATATCCATCATATCTAAAGGAGATACACAGTTTACTTTAAAATTTTATTATAATTTGCATGAAGAGTTGGGCACCAAGCTTAATCATAGCATTACATTTCACCCTCGGCCTAATGGGTAGTATGAGAGGACTATTTAGATACTTGAGGATATGCTACGAGCATGTGTGGATTATTTTGAGGGTCAATAGCATAAACTTCTACCATTGTATTAGTTATGATATAACAAAAACTATCATTCTAGTATGGATATGGTCATATTGCAAGAACTTACGGGAGGAGATGAGATCACCCATAAGTTAGTTAGAGGTTGGTTATATAAATACTTAGGAACACAACTTTTAAAGAAAGCTTAACAGAAAGTGAGGTTCATTCAGGATAGGTTGTTGGCATTCTAAAAGTAGACAAAAGGAATACATTGACAGCAAGGTAAAGGATATATATTTTAAACACTATGACCATATGTTATTGAAGGTGTCGCCCATAAACAGAGTGTTATAATCTGGTAAAAAGGGAAAGCTTAGACTGAAGTACATTAATCTTTTTGAGGTTCTTAATGATGTTAATCCAGTAGATTAAGGTTGGCATTGCCTCTAAGCCTATCATAAGTCCATTTGATATTTTATTTTTCCAATCTTAAGAAGTACCATGGGATATTGATTACATATTTAAATGGAACTCAGTTTTGCTTGGTAAGAATCTTTATTATGAGGAGGAATCTATAGAGATTCTTGATAGGTATCTTTGAAAGTTAAGGACAAAGAAAATTAGATCGGTAAATGTTCAATTGAAGCACCATTATTCTTGAAGAGGTCACTTGGGAGATCGAAAAGGATATGCACGACAAGTACCCTTACTTGTTTAACGATGCAGGTACTTTGCTCACTTTATTTTCACCTTATTTTATAGATTAATTGTTTGGAGATGAAGGATGGGCAAATTGATAAATACTGTAATGACCCTTTCAATCATTACTATCATGACTCGATATCATGAGTCATGATGGCACCTTATTTATCCCAGCAGTAGGTAATCCAAACTATAGTGCGAAAATATAAGTAATGGGCTTGTTGTAGGAAAATGCAATAATTGCCAGAATTATACAAGTAACTGAACTACAAGACCTAAATCATAAGAAAATAGCATAAATAAAAGGAAAAAAGAGAAGGGTAATATTATCTCATAACCTAGTAAAGTCGACATAAGAGCCTAAAATCCAATAGAATATGAGTACTACCAAAATCAAAGATAAAATAGTAGCAAATACTATCCAAAAATACAAGATGTAGAAAAGGTCAGCTATGGCTCTGAGTGCTCACCTGTAATGCCCCGCAAAATCCTCTTCCAGTCTAAGCCTTAGAGCGTATTTAGTAAAGCGAAAATCCGAGTAAAAATTTTTCATAAATATCCTCCCAAGTATTAAATACTTTGAATCATTTTGGAATCTATTTGAGCATGAATTAATAGAGGTCCCCTAACTCAAGAACGAGTTGAAAACTTTCCTATCGTTCAAGTTTTAGAGACCGTCAAATTTTAGGTCAACTTCAATCGACCATAACTTCTTGTATATAGAGAACTGGGTGTCTTGCTATATATAAAATGAAATATCTTTGAATTATATTTCCAACGATACCAATTTTGCCTAAATCTAATATCAGACAAAAGGGTTATCCCTATTTTATTCCAGCATGTCAAGCTGAAAAAAAGTGATGACGTTTCTGATGGGATGTCACATTTCTAACGACCTTTTTGATGACTTCGTCACATTTTGATGACATTTCTGACGACGCCGTCAGCCTTCGGCAGAAAATCAAGAATTTGGACCCCTTTTGTAATGACCATTCGTGATGGCCTATCACGGACCTGACGGCCTGTCACGGATGACATCAAGTATATTTTTTCAGCAATTCAAGTGAGTTTTTGAAAGGGTATTTTTTTCATTTCCCACCCTTTTTGATCCTCTATAAATATAAGGAACCCTCATTTAAACCCTAATTCAATTATTTTCTTTTTCAACTCTCTCAAGAGAGTAGAATTAGGGTCTCAATCAAGAACCCTAATCTTCCAAAAATCATCCATAAATCTTCAATTTTTCTTCAAGAATGAAGTTCCTCATAGTGTGGGCTTCAAGCATTTATTTATTTTAAGTGTTGATAAAGTTTCAAGCACTAAAGTTTATCCAATTTCAAAGGTTAAGGTACGTAGATGTTGATTCTTGGGTCCCTTTCATCCAACAAGATCAAGAACCCTTTTTAAAACTATAAGATTTTTATGTTTATGAGTTATTAATGATTTGTATGAGTTGAAATGGATGTTTAATGTATTTTTGAGTTTTGACTTATGTTTGCCTACAAAACTTATGAGCTTTGACCCTAGTATGTGGAATTTATGTGATGTTTGTGATAGACCCTCATGAAGTTGTTTTTCCATGACATGTGTTCATGACTTTTGCGTGTAGAAATGGTTGAATAGGATAATAATGTTCCCCATAGGTTTGATAAAGAGATTAGGTGAAGCATAAGGGCCACTATAGTATGTTGAATAGAAAACCCCAAATTGTGAGCTAGTCCATGCATGCGTAGTTTTTGAGAAAATATCTTCGTGAGTGAAATGTGCCAAGATAGCATGAAATTCCCATGTAGGTGTGAAATCATTCATGTCTAGTGGTTGTTGAAAGACCCTAGTGAACAAGTCGAGATATGATGGTTGTAAATTCCCCCAATTATGTGCTCTTGATATATGTTAAGCTTTTAATTCATGCCAAGTGGTTAGCAAGTAAGCTATGACGTGATAGTATGAAGTCTCCCCAAGCCATGGGATATCCAAACACATGTCAAGATCGATATAGATATGAAATAGCTAAGGTAAAACCTTAGTGAAGGGAGTAAAATCTAGTAGCATATTTTCCCTATGTTATTGATTATGATTCCGAGATGCTTAAAATGACTCCTAAGTGACTATGATGATGAATAGATGTTTGAGATCCTTAAATGCCTGAGGTGATGTTTAATGACTATGGAAATAAACATATGGTATGATTCCTGAATTATTTGTGAAGATGCTTGAATGATTGTGATGATCCATGAATGCTTGTAATGATGAATGAATGATGATGCTTAGTTTTATGATATCAAGTCCTAGGGGTATTTAAACCCAAAAATAAAGTTGTTGTCTAGAGCCCGTGTTAGTTTCTCGATAATTCCAGTTGAGCCAGGATTCTCAGAACTCAATGAACTATAGAACTCTGTATCCTCAGACAAGTACAGAACTTAAGAAAGATCAGTAATCTCAAAAATCTCTGTAATCTCTGTATCCCTAGTAATCTAGCCTTAGTCTTATAATCAGCTCAGATCTAATAGTATTCAAGTGATTCAATTCTAATCTTAGAAGTGATTTGAGTAATCTATTCAAGATCTGTATCGTCAATCAGATACTATGATTTGATGTCTTTTCCATCAGATAAAGAACTAAGTAATCTCAGCATAACTCAGTTAGATATTTTTAGAAACATGATCAGTATCAAATTTAGTTCAGTTGTGCTCAGTTAAGAATTCAATCAGAGTCTTTTAGTTGGGAGTAGAAACTAGCACTGAGCGATCTCAAGGATGGGAACTCACCTAGTAGTAGAGGGTGTGATTCTTAGATGTAATCTTTGTGCTCCAGAACTACATAGCCAGCGTAGGTTGAGACATCATACCTACTAGTTGAGGGTAGATGAAAGACATCATACCTATTAGATGAGGGTAGATGAGGTGGCTTAACCTGTTAGATGAGGGCTCCACCATTCTCGTTTAAACACCTGATAGATGAGGGTCACATACAGATAATGCACATAGAGTTTCCTTTACCAGTGGCACGGTAATGACACCCTTCCAAATGAGGCATAGGTTTGACCCCACATGTGGTAGGTCGGGGCATGCCGGTTAAGTGACTACTTCCCACAGTTTTAGTTTTAGATTTAGTCTCAGTTTCAGAATTAGTCTTCAGAAATCAGGACTGTCAAATACAGTTATCTATCTTTATGAGGAACTCAGATAGTTTCGTTGATTCATGGACCATCCCGACAGATAGGCTTGGTCATATATACAGTTGATTAATATTATATTAAGAGATATGCCACCAGTTAAGCTTGATCACAGTATCAGATTCCAATTAATTATTCTTATCGTCAGATTCAGATGTAAACATACTTCTTATCATTGATAATCACTTCCAGAATAATCTGTTAGCAAAGTTGATCTCTATTTCGGTCAGTCGAAAGAAGTAAGCTTAGAGAGCAGTCCTTGATGTAAGAACATTCAGATCTTCAGTTATCAGTATCAGATAAGTCAATGATTTAGTATCTCAATGTCAGTAGTGAGTTCAGTCTACAGTAAAGTAGTTTGCGAGTTTCAGTATCTAGAGTTGCGATGATTGTGTTCTATTTTTTGCATTCATGTATGTGTTCTCATATGGCATCTTCATGATTATTCATATTAGATATTGTCCATGCATGAACCCTTATATTAGCCTACTCCATCTACATACTCGGTATATTTTTGTACTAACGCATTCGCGCTAGGTGTTTTATTTGGCATCATAGGTTCGAGGCACATGATCCAGTTTTTAATCAATAGTTCATTCCCAGTCAACAGCAGTAGCAGTGAGTCTTCTTCCTCCGAGGACAAATTTTAATGTACTATTATTGCTTAAGACTTTGTTTATTTTCATTTGACGGATTTAGTTGGGGACCTGTCCCATCAACTCCACAGTTCAGATAGTTTAGAGGCTTTTCAAATGACTGTATTAGTATTCAATTTTCAGTTTTTAGTATGTATAGATGTGTTGAACCTTATGGTAAGTTTCCACATTTATTTCACATATTATGCAGTGTATAGGTACAGATATCTAAAAAGGGTTAGCTTGTTATCCTTCGGGTCCATAAGCACCATGTGACATCTCGGGATGGGATCTTGGGGCGTTACAAACTTGGTATCAAAGCCTAAGGTTCAAGAATATCCTAGGGAGTCCGAAAAGCCGCATCTAGTAGAGTCTTAATCATGGGTATGTAGCGCGCCACATTTATGTACAAGAGGCTACAGGATGTTATTAGGAGCAGTTCCTCTTCTTTCAGTGATCATTTTGTGTGAGTGAGCATGAGTTCAGGTTGATCCTCAGTCTAATCCACTTCACTTTTTCATTTACAGAGTATGCCTCCTCGTAGAGACTTTGTCCAAAAGGTTAATGATCAGCACCCTTAGGCAGTAGATCCTGAAAATAAGAGTGTGTCACATATAAAGTTTTGGGTAGCTTTCTAGTCACTATCCTAGGTGGTGACTAATTTTCATGGAAACCATCAAGCTGCAGTCCCACCTCAGCAAGATGGGAATTCTGCCGCAGCAAGGATTAGAAGGTTCATAAAAATGAACTTGACCGAATTCCTTGGATTAGTAATAAGTGAGGATCCGCAGTTGTTTCTTGAGGAGGTAAAGAAGATCTCCCAGATTATGCATCTGTCAGAGGAGGAGAGTATTGAGTTAGCAACTTATAGGATGAAAGATATTGCTCATGATTGGGTAGTGATGTGGGAGAAAAGTAGAGGGCAGAATGCATCTCCTATGACTTGGCTAGAGTTTTAGAGTGCCTTTCTAGATAGGTTTTTCCCGCTATAAATGAGAGAAAATAAGGTAGAAGGGTTTATGAACCTAAAGCAAAGCTCCATGATAGTGAAAGAGTATTTTCTTAAGTTTAACCAATTAGCTAAGTATGCTTTCAACTTGATAGCTGACCCTAAAGTGAGTATGAGTAAGTTTTTAACTGGGGTATCAACTGATGTGTTGAAAGAGTGTAGAGCTTCCATGCTCAATAGAGAAATGGATCTTTCTACGCTAATGATTCAAGCACAACAAATTGAGGTAGATAAGTTAAAGGAGAGAGGGAGAGTGAGTAAGAGAGCCAAGATAGGTAGTCATGGTTTCTCGTAGTCAAGGTCTCAAGGTGGTAGTAGTTCTCAATATGTTCAGAGATTTTTAGTTCCACCTCCATCTTCTGCTAGTGTAATCGCACCTATATTTGGGGGTGTCAGATTTGAGGGAGCGCCAACCTCTAAAGCCTAGAGTAGTACTAGTGGTGTTCATACCTACCCATTGTGTGAAGAATGTGGTAAGAATCATAAGGGTGTATGTAGAGCCGGTAGTTATGTGTTCTATGGATGTGCGAGATCGTGTCACAAAGTGTTATACTGCCCTAAGCGAGGTCCCCAAAGTCAGTGTAGTCATCCTTCAGCTCATAATATATTGTACGCACTTCAGGCTCGCCTTGATTGGGAAAGATCCCCTGAAATTTACCTGGGTATGTTATGAGCCCTTCATCTTTATGTTATGCTTTGATAGATCCTTTTCTCTCATTTTGAGCTTATATGTTAGCATGAGTCATGGATAAGTTTCAGATCTTGATCGATCAATTATGACCCAGTCTGTAGGTGCCCCGCGCACCGCTCCAGTATTTTAGTGAAGTATGCTTAGAGGGATATAGAGTCCAATGAGGGAGATACCCCTTGGTATTATGATGTTGCATTCCATTAGATTCATCTTGATGCATGTTTAGATTTTTCTTGTAAAGTTAGCATCAATCATTGTTGCATTGTCAAGTCGTGCTTTAAAAAGTCAGCTTAGCCAGACATTCATGCATTAGATATGCGCATTTAGTAGAAAGAGTTAATCTTGTCAGCATGTGTTCAGTCGCGTATTCATGAGATCATCCCATTTATGAGTCCATGCATCAGATATGCATGTGTATTATAAGAATTCAGCTATGAGTATCATCAGTCGAGTATTCCATGCATCATATATACATGACCAGTGTTAAAACTCTGTATGTCAGTCGTACCAATTGTGTAGTCCAGATTTGAGATATTTCCATTTCTTGAGTAACTTCTATTGATCTTTAATCTATTCTATTAAGTGACATTTGAGGACGAATGTTGTCAAGTGGGAGATAATGTAATGCCCCATAAAATCCTCTTCCAGTTTGAGCCTTAGAGCTTATTTGGTAAAGAGAAAATCTGAGTCAAAATGATTCAAAAAAGTGATCGGCTGGTGATGAGTGGTAAATTTACTAGTCATTTACATCAAAAACATACTACTTGAACCAAAGAAATAAAAAGGAGAAGGAAAGTGCTTAGCTGAAGACCCTGTACGTAATCAGGCTTGATCATGGCTAATCAAGATTGGTTTTTCTCCACGACCACTAGGATCTAACTGTGGTCACGGTAGTTATAATCATGGATAAGTTGCAGAGACCATGGCCTAGTGGATTTATGCCCAAGAGCAGTTCTGTCATTGTACACAGCTGACCCCAAATTCTTTATAATGCTAAAACCCTTTCCCTTTTGATATATCATACTTTGAATAAGTGAACCAGAACTTATATAATCATATAGTCATTTGTCGGACTTGAATTGTAACTTATATAATCATATAGTCATTTTCCAAACTTGAACCAAAACTCATATCATGAATAATGCAGAATCAAACTGGTCCTAAGGTCATAAATCGCCGGACTTAAACTGAAACTAGTACAAACTCCCAAGCACCAATCTAGCTTAAGCATCATGCATCTATCCTCTTCAGCTCTAAATGATACATTTAAAAGATATCACACTTATAAAGTCTACAAGGGGGTAATGATAATATAAGCATAACGTGGGATAGAGGGGCCCACTTCTAATCTCTTAAAATTCATTCTAAGGAAAATTTTACCTGAACTAGGCTAAGGTATCTAATTTTATTCCTAGAAATTAAATAAGCCATATTTTAGTCCTGAGATAGTAATTTGTATCGCCATATATTTTTGAGCTAGAATTGGAATCGTCGTTCTGAAGTGTAAAAACTATAAGCTCATGAATTGTATATGACTATAAGTTTCATGATCATTATTCTAGTGTGAAAAGTGCTTTTGAGGTGAAAAATGTTCATAGAAAACACTTAGAGAAAAGTTGTGTTAAGAGTTTTTGATTCGACTAAATTTTGACAATAGGTCCTACAAGGATCAACATTAAATGTGTACAAAAACTGTAATATGTAGAAATTTTGAGTGCAAGACACACAAAATTATAGATACTTGAGTCCTCTTTACTAAGTTTCCGATTATGCCTAATCTGATACCCGAGAAAAAAGTTATGAGCATTTTCATGAGAAACCAGTGAGGGTCCACAATTTTGACCTAGCACAGACCTTGTGCTTCATGATAAGCAGTGTCGCATAGACCTTATGCTCCATGATATGCAGCGTGGCATGGACCTTATCAGAATGCTAAAACTCATATTTTCTTAAATTTTTCAAGGGTAAACAAGTAATTTATGTCTTAAACTATCGTATGACTGATATAAACATGATTGTATCATTCCATAATCACAAATACAGAGATTACACAATCCCTCTTCTCTCAAATCCTCATGAACGCCAATATGGGATCTTCTTTAAGAATTCAACCTCTAAGGATCCAAATCCAAGTTCCCTTTGAAGAAATCATGAAAAGTTTTATATGTAGGTATTCAATAAGGATCTCATTTCATCCTTATGCCCAAAATTATGATTTTTATTCATGGATTTTATGAATTCCATAACTAGGGTTCCATGAATAGCATAAATTCTATGATTTCTCCATGTAATTCTTGAATCAACCATAAAAAAATATTTCCTCATAATTTGAAGTATTATTCCATACCCTAATCATGATAATATATTTTATTGATGAAATTTTTGGGTTTTAAGTTTTAGTCATGAAATTTTCTATCATATCATTGCTTTGAAATTATGTACTTAACTGTATTTTGAGTTCTAGTGGGTTATGAACACCCGATACTATATGTTTATGCATGTTTTATATTTTCAAGTAACAAGTCATTTAGTCCATATTTGTATCAGTATATTAAGATTATCTTATTCTTGTTGAGAATTTATCAGTTATTGAGTTTTTGGGCTTTATTCATGAAATTACCTTATTATGATCAGTTTATATGGTTTCAAAATCTTCAGACTGTGCATTCCCTATTATTTTAAAAATACCATATTTGATCATATCAGTTATCAATGCATGCACTAGTTTATGCATCCATTCAGTTCAGTTGGGAGTAATACTTAGCACCGAGGAAACCTAGGGATGAAGTCTCACCCGCTAGTATAGGAATAAGACCTTAAGTAGAAGTCCCTATATTCTAGAACTACGTAGCCAGTGTAGGTTATGAGATTTCACCCACTAGCTTAGGACCGATACCTAAGTTCTTTAGGACATCAGCGTTATAGATTTATACCATAAGTATTACTACCCATGGCAAGGTATTAATACCGTTCCAGTTGGGATTATAGGTTGGACTTCGATTAGCTCAGATTGTGGCATGTAGGTTAAATGTTATCTCCCACAGTCTCAGTTCAGTATTCAGACCATATTAGCTCAGGTTTGTATGACCAAGTGATTTGTTTATTAATTTTTCAATTATTTAGTTATACAAATTATTTTAGCACATGCTTTACTTTGTCCTATTTTGGTTTTATATATTCATGCATTTGTGCTTAGTCTTCATACAGAACCCTTAATATAGTTTTACAGGCTATTCAACTTTGACTTGAGATTTGTATATTGTACTCATGTTTCTATTGTTTTCCAGCTTACAAAAATGTTTTTATCTCATGATATAGAAATTTTAATAAGTCTTATGGCTTTTATATATAGCCATGATTTAAATTCATATTTCAGCAAATAGCTTATGACCTCAGTTTTAAAGCATACAATAAGTATTTTTATGATTTAGTACATGTCTCACATACTCAGTACATTCCAAAGTACTGATCCCATATATGCGTTTATTTCTATATTCCTTCAAGATATAGGTACCAGACGTAGCCCATACACCAGGGTCAGATCGTTCACAATATTTAACCAACGGGTTATGAGTTCCCTTATTTCAAGGAGTCAAGTCAATTGCAGTTCATCTATTTTATTTTCATTATTATTATGTATTTATTTAGGATAGTTAGAGGAATATCCCAGCTACCTAGAGTTAATATAGTAGAGGCTTCATATATGGTTAGTCAGAGTAAGTATTTGTAATTTAAGTTCTCTCTCAGACTTCAATGTTGTAAACATTGGTCAGTTATGTATTAAATAGCTTATCTCATTTTGATTAAGCTTTTAATCAGTTATTTACTATTTAAATATATATTAAATAAGTTGCTCAAGTATCATGCCAGTACATATGTTGGCTTGCGATCACTTGTGGTTCTAAGCATTATTTTATGACTTAGGGTAGTCTTAGGTCATGAAAAACTTGGTATCAGAGCATAAAATTCAAGTGTCCTAGGGTTTCAATGAAGTCATGTCTAGTAGAGTCTAATGGAATAGTATGAAGACATCTGTACTTTTCTTTGAGAGGCTATAGGGCATTTAAGAAATATTTCCCTTCTTTTATATCTCAAATCTTGCTATAGAGATGTTCTCTAAGAAACTTATACAAATTTTTGTCTTGCTCCATTTATGCCAACTTTACCTTATTCTTGAGGTAATAGAAATAGACAAACTTAAATTTCGATTGATAGAGTCTTCTCAGACAATATCGACAGACAGTTATAGAATTGTATGCAGGCTCAAAAGGATGCCATAAGTAACTTTAATTTCAAAAGTTTGAATGAGTTTGATATTATTTATGAAAAATCATGCATTGAGCTAAAGCCATATGTTCCCTCAGATCCCTTCTTAGAATTCTATGATAGCATATGATCTAGAGTTAGAAGCATGGACCTAGAAGTTTAGCATCAGTAAAGTGGGGATAGTGTTTATCTTAATTTAGTAGATTATGTAACCATGGAGCTAGAAAGTTGTTGTTTAGTTTATTCAATAGCACTTTGAGAGAGATTTATCAGTTAAGAGAGACTTGGAATACGTTAATTTTTTAATCAGGATAGAGATTTGGTAGTGACCACAATGATAGAGGAGATTGATAAGGTAGAGTACGTTTATAAAATTTTGTGTGGATTAGTGTTTCATGATTCCTATCTCATAGTAATAACTGGGTATTAGTGTATGCAAAGTTTTGTAGATATCCATGTTAAGTGCTAGAATCGAAGTTTGAATTTAAGATGATTGAGCTAATGAAAAGAAGAGTTTGAAATTTTAGATGGTGTGAAGTCAGTGTATGGTGATACTCCCAAGGATTCTAAGCTAGTAAGTGTTTTAGTTATTTTATGATAACAATTGGGGCTCTAGAAAGTTAAGAGTTGTATCATAGAATGAAGTACTAGTAGTAGGTTTTATAGTTTATGTTATCGCCTTTCATGGTTACTTTATTATTTATGTGTATTGTTATATCTTGGAATCTAGATTAGAGCGGTTTTAGTTCATTTTAGAGTTTATCAAAGGGGTCCACGGACTTAGAAAGATGGCTGAAATCTATAGGGGATATGATAGATCAAGGAACTAAGTCAGGTTCTCCTATTCTGGTAATGATGCTAGTGAATTCGATAACAGTAATAGGGGAGGAAGGCACCCAACCAATTCTTCTCTCAATACAAATTTGTGTACGTCAGTCTTCATGATATCTACTCATGCCTTACAATTCAGCTCATGGAATTTCCATAAAATCATGTACGCTACCAGTTCCTAGTATAAGGAGTTCTAGTTCACTTAGGAGTACGACTCATGTTCCTTGAATTTATGAATTCCAAATTTAGGTCATGCAGCTCATAAATAATGTACTTATGTTTTATAGTATGCTTAGTTCTCCGTACTAATGGTACACCCTTAATGACCTGTAAAATTCATATTATGGCATGTATGTCCTTAGTTTTTATCTCTTTAATGAATTCATGTCATTGATACTCTATTCCTAATGCCTCATTTAAGTTTCAAAACTATATATAGTATTCTTTCATGCTTCAGTTCCTTATGTTTTAACTTTTCAATGACCTCTCCTTATGTAATGATAGTGGAGATGAAAAAGGATGAACAATGATTAAGATAGGAAAGAGTAAATACTCCTTTCTAGGGAAAGATTATTGTATGCTTTTTTTATCCAATGTTATATATGTGAAGGAAGATTGACGTAAAGCTTTTGGTATATGTCATAGTTAGTTGAAAAATTGTAGGTGTGTCTTCTTAGAGATAGTAGTTGAAAGTTGTTATTGATAGAGGTATTAGAGAATATTGAAAAAATTATTTGGTAGGTGGTTTCCTAGAAGTTCATATGTGATTATAATAATAGTCTTGAATTTCATGATGGTATATAAGTAGATAAATGCATTATGCATTAGAAAATTCCTAGTAAGAGGTTGAGGTTCATTATTGAGGTGGTAAGTAGTATTATTCTTCATATGAGAGCTGTGAAAACACATAGGATATTGAATTCGTGGTTTAGGCTAGCATTATAGTGTTATGTGTTGTACCTTGTGACTTTGAGTAGGCTTGAACAGGGTGACATAATTTAGTTCATCTCAAAATTTAGTAGATGGAGTTATCAATGCCCATGTAAAAACTAGGAGTGGCATCAAATGAAGGGTAGTATTTAAGAGAGAGAAAGCATAGTTGAGGAAGTATATGAGAAGTGTGGATAATCTTGAAAATTAGTAGTTGCATTGCCTAAGGAATAGCTTGCTTATGTTTGATAGGCCTATAGTCCATCCTATATAGTTGTAGACATGTTGCGATTCCTCATTCCGATATGTTTTTTAGATCATGCCCAAAATTCCTTACTATCTAATATAAATAGAACTTCTAACAAAGAGTGTTGAAGAAATACTCTAGTTGAGTATAAAATTTTAGTATAAGTTAGTCTGTATAGCCAATAATTCAATTTAACAATCAGGCAGATAAGCTCCTTTAGTTTTTCATCTTTCCATCTAGTCTTACTCTCTAAAGTTTCATTAGTATGGCTATTCCATGAGGTACTTTATTCATATTCATGCAAATTACAAATTCAATTCAGTTCATGCATCATGTCTCCGATGATAAGTGCTCGATGCATGATCTCAGTTTTGCAAGTATTCCAACTCAAACATTGCAATACCCAACAAGCTTCTAGATAATTTTATAACTATCCGTCAGATGTTTGTAACACCCTTAAAATTTTGAGCATTTCTATTTTGGACTTCCCATGTTTAAAACATTGACTTTGACTTAAAATATGTTCAAGCATGTTAATAAGGTGTCTCAGAAGAGTTTCTTAATTTTTGGATGAGGTTCGGGGCTATTTTTGAATTTTGAGGCAGTAAGCCTCCGTGATAACACCATTTAATAGAGGCTAGTCTCCACGATAAGTGATATGGCATGGAGGTTAGCCTCCGTGATAGGCATCATTCAATGCTGAGGTGTAAAATTTTTTCCAATTTTTTATTTTTCACATGGGGTGAGGGGCTTTGGGTCTTTTACCCCTTGTACGACCTTAGTATCATTGTCTCATGATTCGTGCTTACATAATTTATTCTCGATGCCATGAAACCCTTTTCTTTAGATTCTTAAACATTTTTTGTTGAGGGATAATCATAATGTGAAGTTACAAACTTTATTCCATACATCTAAAGTTTTAATATATTCGTACCCATCATTTGAGGATGAATGATTCCAAGGGGAAGACAATGTAACACCTCATATTTTTGGGCGAGAATTTGAATTGTTATTACTATATGTAAAACCTTTAATCCTTTGAATTGTATATGAATATAAGTGTCATGAACATTATCCTAGTGTGAAGAGTGCTTTTTAGGTGAAATATATTGATGGGAATGACTTAGATCAAAGTTGAGTTAAGAGCTTTTGAATCGACCAAATTTTGGTATTCAACCCTACAAGGGTCAAATTTGAAGGTGTAGAACTTTGAAATATGTGGAATTGTTTACCTCAAAATCCCTCAAATTATATTTAATTGATTACTCTTTCCAACGCATCAAATTTTGCCTTAATTTGATACCCGAGCAAAAAGTTATGGGCATTTTCACGAGAAAACAGTGAGGGTCCGTGATTTTGACGTGGCGTGGACCTTGTGCTTCACGATAAGTAGCATGGCACGGACCTTATGCTCTGTGATAATGTAACAAACTGAGACTATCCCTATTCTTCACACGTCCTTAGGACCACACGTGATCCTAAGCTAGCTCTTACAGTGTCATAAATCATGAGCAACTGAATAAAATACATAAATTTAAACGAAATAAATGAAAGATCAAACTTTTCTGAATCTGATTAATACAAAGCTATTTATAAAAAATGATTACAACTCTGCTTATACAAAACAAAAGTAGAATCAAATATATTAGTTCTACTAACAGTCTATGAAGCCTCTACTCTACTGACTATAGGTAGCTGGGGTGCGACTCCAACTACCACTAATCAATACACGTGAGTAAGAAAATAAAGTACATAAATAACATCCTACTGAAGTCCCTGAAGTAGGAGTACTCATCATCTGTTGGCTAGAATTTACAACTGTGTGATTGTGATACTCAGACTATAACTAAACTGGTACGTACATTATTAAACAATGTAGCACATAGACTTATAGGTGGATCAGTACTTTCAAAATATACTGAGCATGTGGGGGTGAATGCATAAGTAAAACAATATCTCAATGTTCATATAAATTTATAAATGGATGCATGCTAAGTATAAATGACTCACATCGGCTGGAATAACTGAAAGTTGAATATCATGAATCCTAAATGATAAAACATGTTGTATAAATCTTGTGATTCATAACACTTATTTCTAAAAGTTGTACCTTTACTCTTTCTGCTAGTGGAATAAGTAGAACTGAAGTTAAGTCTATTTTCAAATCATACAGGCTAAGTGTAAAAGGACTCACCTTTGTATCTATAAACTAAAAGATAAAATCTGATAACTGACGTCTTTTATCAGACAATAGCTGGGTAAATTTGTGAGCCTTTACACTTAGTTTCTAAAAATTATTTTGTTATTCTGTTTTAGGACTTAGGAATTAAGGATTTTCTTCTACTAACTTTTATGTTAGGGAGGTTCTTCTAACCGACATAAATTATGTGAGCTATCATGGAGTCCAACATATCTTACCCACATTGGTAGAGTTATTCTACCCTTGCCATCGGAATAAAACCTAGCTAGAATGATTAATATACTGAACCTACTAGGGGTGTTAAAACCTATGGTGGTGCATAGTTCTAGGGCACCTTGGAATCATACCCAACTCGGTGCTAAATACTACTCTCTTTAATCTGTATGTTCATTCTTTAGAACATCCACCTTACAACTAGCATAAGGATTTGTAATGAAAACCAGTTATGCATCTGTTTTAAACTGTAATAAAAACTAACTATGTGGACTCCATATCTTAGATGAGTATCAAAAGATCAAAATCTTGCTTAAAATTTTAATATACACTAATCATAAGGTGCTTAAAAGCATAATCTTCTTGAAATAACAATACTAAAACTTAGGGCGTAAAACCCATTCTTTAAATTTATGTAAGATTCATAGAAAAACATCATGCTCAATATACTTCTTGAAATACTTCAACAATATCATTCTTAAACTCAATTGAAAATCTGTAATCAATGTCTCAAATCATACTCATGGTATTCAAATCAAAAAAGAGAGTCCTCTAAATTAACACAGATATGGAATTTCATACTCCAATTACTTTATAAATCCATAACTCAAAACAAGATACTTTGGGTATGAACCTTAATTGCAATTCACATAAATTCATGTAAATTCATGCAAATTCATCTTTAAAAACTAGTTTTGGGGCACAAGGATGAAAGGAGTATCCTTGTTCATAACCCCACATACCTTATTATGCTTTATTTGATGTAAAATCTTGACTTTGAAGTCTTGGAAATTACAATTGAGCGCTATTGGTTCCACCGCTATAGGTACCGCCGAGCGGTGTAATAGTGGTGACCTACTATTTTGGACAATTACAATTTTGAGGCTTATTGTTGAGAGCTATTGGTTCCACCACTATAGGCACAACCGAGCGATGTAATTGCAGTGACCTTTTATTTCACATCAAAAAATGCTATAACTTTTCACTCGGGTATCGAATTAAGGAAAAATTAGTATCGTTGAAAAGATCATTTAATTACCTAAAATTTGGTGGGTCTTTAGCTGAAAAATTCTACATGCATTAAAATTTATACACTTTCAAAGTTGACCCTTGTAGAATCTAAGACCAAACTCTGGACTCAACTTTGTTCTAAGTAAATTCTATGAACATATTTCACTTCGAGAGCACTTCATAAACTAGGAAAATGATATTGACACATATTAACATACAAATCATGAGATTAAAATTTATACACATAGGAACAACAGTTCGAATTCTAGTGCAAAAATATGGGGTGTTACATTACTCCCCCTTGGAATCATTAGTCCTCGAATGATGGATAGGAACTTGTTAAAGCCTTAGAGGTATGGAATAACGTGGACATAATATGTTTTCCAAGAAAGGATATAACTTAGCTGAAACATTAAAACTTCTATCGTGAAATTGATTTGTGAGCTGACTTGCCTTAACTTACTACTAGTCTATGATACGTGAGTTGCACATGTATATCATATCAAACATTACTTATTAATTTTAATTTGATTAAAAATAGATTGAATTAAAATTATAAATTAAATTTTATTAGCGTAAGTTACTCCTTCACTAAATAAAATAAAAGCTTATTTTCATTAAAATGTGAATGTTGTCCCATATATCTAACTCAATAAATGAAGATATTGTTTCATAGAAGTTCAACTAAAAACTCATTCTAATTTTAGTTCCATCACTTCCAAATTCACAATTATCATGCTTTTTTTTCAATTTCAACAATCAGACATCAACCTCGAAAATTTAAGAGCTTTAGTAAAATTTTATTTGAAAAGCTATGTATACTATACATAAGTTTATTTTATTGGTTAATAAGCTTTTAACCTATGATTTTTTTGGCATATCAAATAAGGAAAATAGCCACTGAATAAAGTTTGGAATTAACTTTATCCTATGTTTGATATGAGGTATAGTTACTTTATCCCATCATTTGTACTAAAATAATAGAATTACTATCTCATATGAAGCGTGGGATAAAATAGCACTCCATGAAAAGATATCTCATGAGTTAAAATATCCCTACTAAAGGAAATCTCTCACGAGTTAGAATATCCCTACTTATTGAATTAAGTATACCAAAAGACCCATGTATAAACTATCATCGCCTAATATTGTCTCAAATATTGCCTCATCTTAAAATCTATTGCCTAATGTTGTCCCTTTTTAAAATACGTTCTAGCTCAAATAAAGCATATGTAAATACACGAGCATATATGATTAGCATGACATCCAGCAAGCCCCGACCTTTTCACACGAGATCAGTTGTAGTTCTGAGCCATGTTCAACAAAGACTTTAACTAAAAAGACATTTAAGTTTTGATAAAATGAGGAAAACATTGTGGTATACAAAAATCAAAAAGTCAACAACATCTCAGCAGTAGATTTCTTTTTTTAATTTGACTATGGGTGTGTTATATTTCATTTAAAAAGATTGGATTGCAACATAAGGATAAAGTCTATCTGGGAAAAACAATGAATGAGCTTGCAAGAGTTAATCACTCATCTACAACTACACAATAGGTAAGCTCTAACAAACAAAAAAATTAACTTTGTCAAATTTTTTATCTCAGCAGTAGATTACTGTCAATTGTCCTAGTTAATGCAGCAAAGAGAGAATTTCAGTAGTTGTACTTCAAAACTACATGCAACTCTAACATAAAGATAGGTTAGATGCACTTCACTTGTAAGAAAATGAGAATCTTTGTCCCAAAAAAGGTTAATTAGGCGTGGTGTACTAAACCTCTCACAATGCATGGGGTCTGCGAAGGACTGAACCACAAGGGTGTATTATATGAGACCTTACCTTGCATTTTTGTAAGAAACTATTTTCACATCATGAACCCATGAACTCATTATTACATGGAGGCAACGTTACCAGTTATGCTAAGACACCCCTTTTTAATTGTAGGTAAGATGTCTAGTTTTTTTTTTTGGTCAGGAATAATCAATTGAACTTGTCTCCACTTTCCAATAACTTTAAAGACTTGCGGTCTATGATTTCAATTTATGGACAATCAAAATACAACATAGTAAAAATTTGCAAAGAGAGAAAAAAAAAGGCTAAATCAGAACTACCTAGTATTACCGTAAATGCAAACACAAAATATGATCCAACCCTAAATAATACAGACGTAATGATGACACAGAATTTTAAATTCAGATTTCCCTTGTATTCCTAATATTCATAGAATTCCTCTTCTGAAAGTTGAATTACAAACTAATCTCATAATACTTTAAATAGGATCTTTAGAAAAACCTCTTAATCTATTTATGATAAGATTTACATGAATTTTGTTCTCTCCTTGCCCTATGATAACTTCAATAGTATGAAATTTTTTAAAAACCTATTATCTAAAACTCATGCACAAAGGTATTGAAAAAAGAAATAATGAAAGATAAGTATTCTAATTATTAAAAAATAAATACAATTTTTTATATTAAAAAAACCTAAACAATAACTTATATTAGCATTTGCAATTGTGAAGTAGCACGGTGATATATTGGAATAAGATGGAGCTATGTATGCACTGTACTTAATGTGTCCCTGCAATGAAAGTTGAAGATGAGAAAAAAATTCATATGAAATTCTATTTGTTTCGTGATTTATATGATATAATTATTACTTATCAAAAATTAAAAAATCATAAAGATATCTAGTAACAGAACTGTAGATTACTGTAAGCAAAGGACAAATGAAAACTACAAGAACACTTTCTCGAGACCAAAAGATTAACAGAAGTAATGAAAGTAGAAAAAATGGAATAATCGCATAAACAACAATATGATAATCATCATAAACTATAAAAAAATAATACGATAATCAAGATATTAACCTTTATATAAAATATTCCCCAAAGACAGCCGACATTCATCTACTACCTGTAAACTACAACAAATGATACGATAATAGAGATGTCATAATAAAATTAAACCTAATTTGTACACAACAATTTCCTCAAATCTCGATTGAACATCCATCTACCACCTATATAAGCAAAAAAACAACAACGGTAATAAACCAGAAACTACAACAAAACAATACGATTTTTAAGATATTCGGTAAACCTTTACACATGATAATCGAGACATCAACTTTTACATAAAAGAATACCTCAAAGATGATCAACGTCCATCTACCACTTATAACTACAAAAAAAGTATATAACAATAGAGATATTAATGCAATACAATACAATTAAACCTAATCATAAAATTTTTTACATAAACTTAAGAAAAAGAATGGAAACAATTTTTAAAGTGAAAATAACCCTAAAATTGCCAATTGGACAATTACAACCATATCAACAATTACATTGGTGGAAATTGGGAAAATTTTGTTTTTACTATTCCTTTGTTATATTTTTTCGGTGGACACTTTTTTGTAATTGTTCGTTCGTTAATTTCAATTGAAAAGTAGCAAGAGTTATCCTTTGTGGTAGGTATAAGATAGCAGCCATATCAATTGCTATACATAAATAAGGATTATGTGTCTTTTAATTTGTCCATAAATTTAGGTTTGAGGTTTGAAATAATAACTAATAAAATAGTCAGATTAAGTCTATTTTAATTTGGAAAAGATTTTTTCCTAATTTTTCTAGATGAAAAAGGTAAAAATGAATTTGAATCCATGGGGATGGAACGTATATGTCAATTTTATATATTTAACTAAAATAAAATGTGATTCCTTACATATATTTTAGGACTGTTAATTTCTTTCCATATATTTTAGACTCATAAATATTTTAGGATTCACATATTTTATGCAATTTAGGATTCTAAATTCTTTCTATATGTTTATTTGATTAGGGTTCTTTCCATAAATTTTAAGAGTTCATAATTTAATAGTATAATAAATAAAAAAAGGGTGAAAAGATGATTTTGTCTATTGCAAAGCATTTTTAGTGAAGGGAAAAAAGTTCAAATCACTTTTCTAAGGGTCTTCACACTTTTAATATATTATAGATTATAGATAAGGTGCTGATTCATGCTGAGAATTTAGAATTCGTTTGAAGTGTTCATGATACAATCATACATATAGAACTACGGAGTGATAACTTATGCATGCACGAATCATGAGACAATGAGACAAGATCATACAATCTTGACAACTGATTACCCGATCAGGTAGGTCTCAGTGCTGTGATTGCAAACTGTGGAGTCGTGATCGCCACACCTGAGACTTCATTATCCCAGGCCTTTTAACACTAAATATATAATTTTCTTCAATAATCAAATTCATTGAAGATGCATAACATAAAGAACAAGAACCACACTTCAAAAATAGTCAAACATGCTCTCTAAATCTTAGAAAAACTATCAAAAATTTTGATTGAATTAGTAATAAATATCATAACATACTAGACTTGAATCAATTTTAACATGTCTCAAGTACCCACCTAGAATAACCCACAGCACCAAATCCTCGCAGGTCTCACAAGTGTAAATAAGATAACGTATAAAGGCCTGATAAATTTATAAGGACGTAATATGATCATTGTCTAGGATGGTCGGAAGGCCCCATGTCTAACCACAGAGGTCCATTTTAAAACAAATTCTACCCTGAAATAGGCTAAGGTGTTAAATCCCACTACATATAAGCCTTATTGCATTCTACGAAAGTAAGATTTTCCTAAGAAACAAATAATTAAGTCAACTAACACTAAGTTACTGTCCCTTAATCGACAAAATAATCCAAATTACCTTAAGAGTTCTTCCAACACCTAATTCCATACCCAAAAATAGCATATTATTGCATCAATATTAAAATTAAGCTCAAACTAATAGAAAAGTAAGAATAGCATACCTGGACGCTGAAGAAAGCCCAATAAAGTCTGCTAAATTTATGATTTCCTCATTTGAAAAGATTTCGTGCGATGCCGTATTATCAAAATGGTAATATATTCATTAATACGAGAACAACAGTGCCCATATTGTATTTTTAATACTTTGGATTCAAAATTAAGTCAAAATTCCATGTGGGGGATGCTTACGAAATCGTACTTTTAAAACCATCAACATGTCCCACTATGATCAAGAATGAGTAAATTTTGAGCTCAAATGACACATAACTATCAAGAATCTAGGAATTTGCGACTAAATTGAGGAATTAAACCAAGAATTAGATGGAAACTTAAAGGATTTTGATGAAGAATTGATTATTTTGACCTCATAATTACCTCGTGATCTCCAAATGATTAGTATCCCAATATCACAAATATTCTAGGGATTTTGACTCTTGATACTTATGAGAAAATAGGATAAATTAAGTAAAAGGGGAATTTAATGCCCTCCTGGGTGCCGCTTAAGCGGCACTGCTAAAGAGGTATAGTACTGCTTAAGTATTATCTGATGAGTCTGGCCCTTCCACTTTAGAGGACGAGCTTCCACTTAAGAATCATCCATTTTAGCAGGCAGACTTTACTTCAGCAATGTGGTTGGGTAAGCCTTGTTGATAAAGTGATCGGTTAGTGATAAGTGGTGAATTTACCACTTAAGTACATCCAAAATTCATGCATACTACTATGATTTGAAGGTATGAATGAGACAAGTTTGTTAGTTGAATACACTAATTTTAATATTTTGCAGGTACACAGGTGTGAGATACAAAGTTGTGGATTTAAACTAAAAAGGAATCAAAAGAAGAAGGAAAGGGCATTGCTGAAGACCTTGTACGTAATCAGGCTTAGTTACCGCAATCGTGGTCTGAGGGTCACAATTGCAGCCAGTTAAGACAGGTCATCCTCCATAACCATGAGGATATGACTGTGGTCATGGTAGCTGTGATCATGGATAAGTTGCAGTGATCGTGGCCTAGAGGATTTATGTCTAAGGGCAGTTCTGTCATAGTACACAGCTGACCCAAATCCCTTATAATGCTAAAATCATTTCCCATTTGAGATATCACACTTTGAATAATTAAACTTTGGCGACTTTGTAACATTACTATTTGGGAAATTTTTGTATTTGAATTGTCCAAGTTGAGTTGGTGAAATCGGAGTGTAATTTTAAGAATCTTCTTATCTTCTATTATTATGGATGTTTTGAATTAATCTTATGGTATATTTTTTTCTCTTTACTTCATAAGTAGCTAAATTTCTTTATCTTAGGATTATGTTGAACTAATGTGCAATTATGTATGGGCTATGATGTATTTGTACAGATTCTAGTATGTTTATGATGGGTTTCACTATTGCTTGTTTGAAGTAGTTGGGATTTATAGATGAAAACCATAAATGCCCAAAGTGGATTTGTGGGTGAAAACCCTAAATTCTTAAAAGGTCATATCATCCTTGAAAGAGGGATATGAGTGAACTTTTGAAACCCATATCAATCTAAAAAGAGGGATATGGGTGACAAAGAAATAGTGGTCAATAATATATGTAGTTTGCTATCTTTTTGCCATCTTATAAATAAGGGTGAGTAGAGAGTTATCTATGTCTTGTTCATGTTCCTACAAATAGGGATGCCCAATTGAGGTACTAGGTGGTTTTAATTAACACACTCGTTAGATACTCGAAATGGTTAATGAGTGACATTCTTGAGGCTTTGTTGACAAACTAGCCTTAAGGACCTTCAACCTATCCTACCATATCATTAATGACTAGAATTTTCATCAAATAATCATGCACCTATAATCAACTTTCCCTTAAGTAGACATAATCCCAAGATCCTTCTCATATTGAATTTTCAATCACATTTATCGCCTTTAGTTTGTTAAATTTAATATACATTGATCAACCTTTGTTCCAAATCAATACCTATTTTTAAATTATGTATTTTACTTTATTTATATTATGAGTATCTTTTAGTAACTATTAACGCCCATAGGACTAGAAAGTTAATTTTGCTCCTTGTAGATTCAACCTCAACATAAGTTGAGATATTGATAATGATTGTCCTCCACCCCTTTAAATGGTATACGTGAGAATTAATCAAAATAGCATTGTTGTCGGGGAGTGAAATTTAGTTTTCACTTGTGTGTTTTTTTATTTTAGCTTAGGGTATATCATAATGGTGTGTATTTATTTTTGTTGTTGTTTTTTTTTTCCATTTAGGTGATGTCTATAGTGTTCAGGAAACTATGACTTATAACACAAGTCATCCCGGGTCCTTCGATGGTCCTCTTGATGACTAGGAGCAACTCGATGACATTGTGCAAACAAGTGCTATCTGTAACCCGACTACTCATGGGAACAGATTCTTTCACGTCACGAGTTTCATGATGCATATATGACAAATGAAGGGACTTTTGGGGGGGCAAGCCCATGAAGACCCCAATTTTCATTTGAAGAATTTCTTCGAAGTGTGTGCACCCTTTGATATTTCACACATAACCCAAGAGTTCATCTGGTTGTGCCTCTTCCCATTTTCTCTAGTGGAAGAGGTGGTATTATGGCTTTGATCTGGTCCGACTAGATTAATTACTTTATGGGATGAGCTCACAGTTTCCTTTCTTGACTGGTACTTCCCACCATCAATGATGCTACAATTGCATGATAAATTACTAACTTTCGGCAATTGAGTAGAGAACCCTTGTACGAGTTGTGGGAAAGATTCAATGGAAAACTCGTGCAATCTCCTAACCATGAAGTCCCTAATATGGAATCAAAATACAAAAACTAATGATGATAAGAAAAAGTAAAGATAATCGACAAGATAGATTAGACACAAGAAAAGAAGTGACTAAGAACAAAAGAGTATGTCAAACTCTAATACCCTCAATTGCAATATAATCAAACACCTAATTTTTATGGTGACTAAGAGGGAGATGAACACCCTCTAAACTAACATTTCTAAACCAAAGTTCAACAAAAGTTTCCCAATACTCTCACTCAATGGAGTAGCATTCATCAATTCATTAATAATTAAGCAAAACTAAGAGAATGAACTAGCCTCTAAAGTGTTTATAATTTAGGCTAATTATTACAATTTTAGCCTCTAATTATATCATCCTCCTATCTTGAGAAGAACTTGATCTCAAATTCAAAGGGTGATTATCTTCTATCATGTAAAAGAGTAAAAGATCATACACATTAAAGGTATCGTGTACTTAATATTTTGAAGAAAGGTCAATCTAATTGGCATTGTCGTTTATCCTTTTATGCACTTAAAATAGACCATTACCTCGGGGCATCAATTTGGATTTTCTTTGGGTTGGAAACCTATCCTTCTGAAGGTGCACCCACCCCTAATCACCTGGTTTAAGCACAAGCCACTTCCTTCCCTTGTTTACTCTTTTGTCCATCTCTTGATTCTTTTCTCAAGGTGAATTCTCACCTTTTCATGCAACTTCTTCATGGTTTACTCCCTCTTATCTCCATCTAAGCTTATCACGACATCAAAAGGAAAAGGAGTGAGATCTAAAGGGGTAAGGGGTTTAAAACCGTAAATCCACCCAAAGGGAGTCATACCAATAGCCAAATAGATAACATGATTATAAGCAAATTCGACTAGAGGTAGACAGTCTTCCCAAGAGGCCATTTTTCCTTTAAGTAAAGTGCGCAACATAAAACCCATAGTTTTATTTACCACCTCTATTTGATCATCTATTTGTGAGTGGCAAGATGTTGAGAAAAGCAATTTGGTTCCAAGCATACCCCACAATGACCTCCAAAAGAGACTAAGGAAATTAGAGTCCCTATCACGAACAATGGTCTGAGGAATTCCATTTATTTTGAAAACATGCTTAATAAATAAATAATCCACACTAGAAGCATCATTAATTTTGTGACATGGAATAAAATGAGACATTTTTGAGAACCTATCAACCACAACAAAAATGCAATCTCTACCCCTCCTTGTCGTAGGCAATCCCATAACAAAATACATAGAGATGTCAAACTATGGGCATTGAGGAGTGGGTAGTGGGGTATATAATCCTTGAGAGAGAACGTGGGATTTATCACATATATAACTCATGCATTTTCCATAAATTCTAGCAATATCTTGATGCATCTTGGGCCAATAGAGTTGTTTCTTTAGGATTCCAAGGGTCTTGTCAATTCCAAAGTGACCCATCACACCCCTATCATGAGATTACATGGATAACTGATAATAATGTAAATACTGAGAATGCGCCACTATACATATAAATAAATGTTGTGATTGTGCTTGTCTGAAGATAAGTCCTGAGTTCTAATATTGAGTAACTGATATCTGAAGTTACTGATAATTGACTTACTAATAATGATTGACTGTAGCTGACAGTCCTAATTTTGTTGAACTGAACTGAGTTCTATTTTAAAGATTGTGACTAAAACTGTGGGAGGCAATAACGTAACCAACATGCCTCTTTTTTTAATGGATTTGGGGTCCAACCTTAACCCCAACTGGAAGGGTGTCAGTACCGTGCCATGGGCACTAAAGAGTTGCCCTCATCTGGCAGGTACTCTAATGAGAATAGTGGAACCCTCAACTAGCAGGTTAAAAAACCTCATCAATCCTCAACTGGCAGGTTAATATCTCAACTTAAGCGTGCTATATGTTCTGGAATGCAAGGATTGCTTCTAAGGATTACACCCTCTACTTGCAGGTGAGCTCCTATCCTTGGGTCCACTCGGTGCTGAATCCTACTCCAAACTGAAAGACACTGAACTGAGTATATAGAACTAAACTGGACTGATACTGAGTTTACTGAGTTTTCCTGAGATCCGTAACTAACCGAGTTCAACTGAGTTCTATAGCTGAGTGGATTCTACTGATCCTGAAATGAATCATACTATTCTATTACTAACACTAGCTCTAGGTAACCAACTAGATTGTCGGGTATTAAATACCCCAGGACTCTATTGCATCAAAGTAAATCATGGAACTATCTTTAAAACATAATAATGGTTACTTGACCATGATCCACTCCTTCAGACAATTTAGCAAACACTTGTAATACATTTAATTATACATGAATGGGGAATGCATAATATCATGTTATAATGACACTATTTCATCCACATAGGCATTTTAGCAAACACATGCGAGCATGCTTAGGTTATACAATAATCAACACATATATCTATCATGGCCAAATCAATTAACTTTCAAATTGATGGGTTTATCATGATGTAATACCCCGTACCATTTCTAGCTAAAATCCATCCCTAGAATGTTAAGGGATAGCTTCCACGATGAATATTAATTATTTTGTGGGGAATTCATTAGATTTAAACTTTTCATTGTGTAGGAAATTGAATTATCTTTCCAATAATATAAGATTCCCTTAAATTTGATAATCGGGTAAGAAGATATGACTATTTTAAGTTCCAATCATAAAACGCCATCATTTTGGTAACTAGTGCATCACGAAGAAGACGTAAATGATGATTGTCAATTTTTAGTGGCCCTCTAAAATATTGGCGTATCATAGGGAGGGACAATTTCACATTTTTCAATTTCCAGAGGTCTAGCGCGATAATGGCACATCGCACCATGTGCCAAAATGGCATTCCAAAGGGGCACCGCGATGACTCCGCATCGCAGAGTCTGCCCAATTCCCATTTGTCAATTTACAGTGATGCACCGCTAGTGGCGCATTGCGTTGGCCACCCAGTTCGCAAAATGTTGCATTTTTTTTTTTTGTTTGGGAGTTTAAAGGGGCATTTTTGTCATTCTCCAGCCCCTAGTCCGTCTTAAACATTGAAATAAACCCCTTCAAAGAACTTTACATTAAATTTTCATCAAATTTCTCTCAAATAAAAACCTAGCTCATCAAACTTTCTCCCCAAGCAACTCAAATTCCTCCATTAATCTTCCAAGGAAACTCAAGATTTGTAATCCCCAGTAAAGAACTCCAAGAATTCATCTCCAAGGCATCAATAGAGATCCAAGATTCATTTATTAAAAACTAGATGATCAATTAAGGTAAGTGGGGTTTAAACAAGGATAATTCTTTCATCCTTGTTCCCAAAACTTAGTTTTCCTTAAAAACTTTCAGAATTATATATAAGATATTCCATCAATTTCAAGTTAGGGTTTATACCCATTATCATTATTTGCAAGATTATGAGATTTTCCATTATTTAGAAGTGGAATTACATGATTATGTTTATGTTTTCATGTACATTGCTGAAATTTTTAGATTTTTTGTTGATTTATCAATAATTATATTATCAACCATGAATATTTTGATGATTTAACCTAAGATTCATGCATAGGTTATTTATCCCAAGATTGTATATGGTTACTTCAAGAAAGATGATGCTTTAAGCATCTTGTGAACATATTATTTTCATATTTTTAGAAAAGCTTTGATCTTTGATTATCAGTTTAGCTAAGGAATCCATTTACAGAATTTAGATCAGCCTTATTTATAGATTTAAAACATAAATGCATATTTGGGCTTAGATAAAACCTTATGCTAGTTTTAAAAGTAGATTTTCAATAGAATGAGCGTAGCAAATAGTAAGGGAGTAGTATTTAGCACCGAGCGGGAAGTGTGAGTTTAGTGCATCCTACTTCCACAGAACTTGGAGCCAAAGTAGATACAGATTATCGAATTATTCCCACTTCTATGTGGATGGAAGTTACAAATATGGTCACTTAGCTCAGGTCGTACTCCTTGGCAAGAGTATGACACCTCTCTCCAATGCGAGGTTTTTTCCATAGGAGGACGAGATATTGGACTCCATGTTAGATCACAAGGTTTATGTCGGTTAAGAGAACCTCCCTTAAGATAAACTAATTTCCTTAATGCCCTAAGATAAAGTATTTTCAAGATTTTAAAACTATATGCAAAGGATCATGAACTTATTCAGACATTATTTTACTTAAAATTTCAGTTATAGAATTACAGTTTTTTGTTCCCAGACATAAAAGGTGAGCTTTTTTTCACTTAGCCTATATGGTTTGAGAATAAGAACAGAATATAGATTTTAGAACTAAGTGTAATGTCTCACAAGATTTAGATTACATGTTTTATTATTAATGGTTTGAATTTCAATTTTCAAATTACTCAACCTTACGTGAGTCATTTACATTTAGCATACATAATGTTTTCTATAAATTGTGATGATCTTGTTTACTGATTGCATGCACCCCATATACTCAGTACATCTTCAAAGTACTGATCCACATATACGTCTATGTGCTACATTGTCTCATAATGTAGGTTCAAGTTCTCAGTCTCAGCAGTGAGAATGATTTTTTAGCATCTCATCTACATTCCTGTAGTTGGTGAGTCCTCTTAGTTCGGGGACTTAGCTATTCATATTTCCAGTTGCTAGTAAATATTTTTATTATTCTCTTCAGATATTCTGAGTCAGTTGGGGACTTTTCCAATGACTCTATAGATTCAGTTAGTAGAGGCTTGTCGAACTACTAGATTCTGTCTTAGATTTTAGATGTCGTATTTAGATTGTTCAATATTTTTTTATCAGATTGATATGATCAGTATTTTAAGATATACTCAGACTTCTTAGATGGTTTCCCATATTTGTCAGTATCATATATTCATTTTTCCGTATTTTCATATTCAGAGGTAGTATAAGGCAGCCAAGGTTAGCTCAGGACTACTTGTAGTTTAGAGCACCAAGTGTCATCCCGGGAGGAAGATTTCGCAGTGTTACATATGAAGATCATGTAATTCAACACATATAATGATTAATTTCATGAAATCTTGTAATTCAATCATGGACTAAGACCAATAACAACATTAATATAAATTCAATTCGATTTCAAGCATGTAACTCATAATCAACAATCTTTTTATCTTAAAATAGGTTCGTGGACTCTATGGGTGAAAGAAACCCATAGGTGAATACCTAACATACCTGAATTGATAATTTCTTGGAGTTCTTGGTAAGTTTCTTGAGCTTTATTCTTGATTTCTTGAGAGCTAGGGTTTTCTAACTTAGAGAGAATGATTTAATTTGGGGGGAAATTGACTGAATAATTCTATATCTAGGTTAATTAGGGGTAATTTATGTGTTAAAGGATGACTTGGGTAATGGAAAAGTACCCAATTACCCCTGGGAATGATTTAAAAATCTTCACTGGAAAAACCTATTTTGGACACCTGGCGCACCATGCCACTATCGCATCGAGCCATTGGAAATTAACAATTAGGAATATGGCTGGTGGGTCGACGCGGTGGAATCATGTTGTAATGCTAGATGTAACTTGGAAGTTCACCATGACGTGGTAGGATCGAGTTGGAACACTAAAAAAAGGACAATTCTAAATTACGGACATGGAGCGACATGCCAATATCGCAGAGCAACACTGGAAATTGACCATTTCTATTTGGCTGGCCTTTGCGATGTGTTGATGGCCAAATTGGTACACTGTTATTCTAAATTGGCTATAACTCTTTTCTCGGGTATTCAATTTGTGTGAACTTTATATCGTTGGAAAGCTAACTGAATTTCCTACACATTGGCATGCTCTAAACTAAAAAATACATAGTATTTCAAAAATTTTATATTGATAACTTATGTATTGAGAGTTAATTTAATATAAGGAAATACGAGATATTACAATATCTCCCCCTTGGGAATATTCTCCCTCAAATAAGACTAATTAAGCTTAGAAACACTTATAGACTGAGTTTACACACTGAACATGCACACTGAAGCATGGCTACATGACTGAACTAATGACAAACTGAGTTATCATACACAACATGCATATAGGATGCATGGAGTATTTGAATGAAGTTAATGAAAAGCTGAATTTTCATACTGACCACACATATCTGATGCCTGAGTACATAACTGAACTAATTAATGAAAGTATGACCAAAAAATTAACGGTAATGAATACCACGATCATAACTATAATTGAACATGGAACTGAGTAGAGCTAAGGAAGACTGTTATCTTAAGTTGAATTTAATTTTGCGGAGAAGAGGTGAGGATACTTGGTTAGCATATATGCTTCTACTTCCCAAGTATCTTTCTGAAAAGACTGATTCGCCAAAGAATATTGACCAAGGTAAATTCTCTGTTCTTCAGTTTACGAATCTGATGATCGAGAATTTGGACTGGAACCTCTTTAAAAGAGAGATCATTCCAAATATCTATGCCCTCTAAGAGAATTATAACTGCTGGGTCACCAATGCATTTCTTTAGTGAGGAGATGTAGAATACTAGGTGTACAAAATCCAGACCTTGAGGCAACTCAAGCTCATAAGATACCTTTCCAAAATGATTGAGAATTTAGTAGGGACCGACATATCGGGGAATGAGCTTTTCCTTCTTTCTTAACCACTTTACTCCATTCATGAAAGAGATTTTCAAGAACACAAAATAACCAATCTGAAACTCGACATCGTTTCTCCTTATATCTGCATACGATTTTTGTCGGCTTTGGGTAGCCCTAAGCCTTTCTTTGATTAGTTGAACCTTCTCTAAGGTATCAAACACTAAGTCAGGCCCTACTACTGTAGCCTCACCTACCTCAAACAAACTAATCGGAGATCTATATCTCATACTGTAGAGAGCCTCAAACAGAGCTATCTGAATACTAGAGTGATAGCTGTTAATATATGCGAATTCGAGCAAAGGAAAGTGGTTATCTTAACTACCCTTAAAATTGACAACACAGGCTCTTAGCATATCTTCTAGAGTCTGAATGGTCCTTTTTGCTTGACCATTTGTCTGAGGGTGAAAGGATGTACTGAGGTGAACTTAGGCACCAAGACCCTTTTGGAATGCTTTCCATAAATGAGAGGTAAACTAGGTACCTCTATCAAAGATGATGGATAACAGGACTCCATATAACTTGACCAACTCTCTGATATAGTGTTTGCCGTAGTCCACAGCTGAGTAGGAAGTATAAACTGGCAAAAAGTGTGCTGATTTGGTCATCCTATCTACGATAACCTAAATAGAATCATACTAATGATGTGTATGAGGCAAACCCTCACAAAGTCTATGTTCACTTCTTCTCATTTCCATATGGGACTACTAAACTCCTGCATGGACCCACTAGGATTCTGGTGCTCAATCTTAACCTGCTGAAACTAGAGCACTTACCTATAAACTCTACAATATCCCTCTTTACCCCACTCCACTAATAGATCTCCTACAAATTATTGTACATCTTGGTGGCCTCGAGATGAATAGAGTATCATGCACCATGTACTTCTGTAAGAATTTGTTGCCTCAAGTCATCTACACCTAGCACACATAAACGACTCTGGCAATACAACACACCATCTCCCCCTTGGGAGAAAACCTCTATTTTATGATCTCTGACTGACCCTTTTAACTTAAGCTTGGGATCTCTATCCTGCGTTTTCTTCACTTTGGAAACTTGAGCTGATTCTAAAATATTCTACACCCATACACTACCCTCTGCTGAATCGACTAAGCGGATACCTAGTCGGGAAAGCAGATGAACTTCCTAAACTAACTTCTTCTTATCATTCTGAATATAAGCAACCTATCTAATTGAATAAACTTGGGGGAATACTATTTTACACTCATACTGCCCTATCTGAGATTGATGAACTCTAACACCTTGGCTTCTCTCAGCTCTAAAGGAAAGAATCTATCTAGGAAAGTAGTAGCAAACTTTTCGCACTCTATGGGCTCTGAATTTGTGCCCCTGTCTACCCTTCACTACTTAAACCACATATAAGATACATCTTGTAGATGATAGGTAGCTAACTCAACACTCTCACTGGAAGTCACTCCTATAATATCTGTGACTTTTTGAACCTGATCAAGGAACTTCTATGGATCCTTTTCTGAATTAGTTCCAGAGAATAGGGAAGGATTTATTGGAGTAAAGTACCAAATTGTAGCTCCAACAGTATTGGTCACTGGGTTTGCCTTAATAGCAGCTGCCCATTTATTCTGATCTTCTACGAAATTGGCTAAAGTAGTGAATGCAACTCTGAATTTTGCATGAGAGACAGGCTAGTCCAGGGGATCTGCCTGAATAGGATGAGGTGCTGACTGATTCTCGGTTCTCCTTTCGTTAGTCTTTTTGGGAAGCATGTTTTGATAATAAAAAGAAGAAATAGATTAGACTAAGATCTTAGCTGGAGCTCATGCTCACTTGTACGACATGAATACCGAAAGAAGGGAGACTTTTCCTAAAACATATCATAGTCTCCTGTCCATAAGTGTGGCACACTATACACCCATGTATAAGACTCTTCTTGATATATCTTTCAAACTCTTTAGGAATCTACTAAACCTTAGGCTCTAATACAAAGTTTGTAATGCCCCAAGTGTGTACTTGGGATGCTACACAATGCTTACAACCCCGAAGGACAAAAAGCTAAGCTATGGCTAATATCTGCTGTGAGCACTGAATAATAATTCATAAATAAATATAGAAAATAGGATGAAATGACTTAAGGTTCAGAATCTATAAAACTGAGCACTGTCTAAAAGTCTAGTCTGAAAAGCCTCTAAACTGAATTGTCTTAAAGTGGAGTTGATTGGACAATCTCTCAACTAACTACATTTACTAAAATACTGCATCTACTAAGAAACTAAAATAATGAAATATCCTTGATAGATGAGGACTCACTACTAACTCTGACATTGATGGATGAATATGAATTTGTCTATGCATCGTCGGGAACCTGAGTATCCGAACCTATGATACAAGACATCATAGCATAAGGAAAGAGTATGCGTCAATACTTGGAATGTACTGGTATGCTAGATGAGGTAAGGCTAAATACAAGGGTTCATATGTATGAACAATAACTGACTGAATGATTTACAGTAACTGAACATGAGAATATATTGAAGACTGATATAGCTGTAAATAATGAGTATCCACTAATGTGTATATAAATAAATACTGAGACTAAACTTTTCTGAAGCTAAGTACTGAGTTCTAATATTGAGTAACTGATATCTGAAGTTACTAATAACTGAGTTACTAATACTGGCTGACTATATCTAATAGTCCTGATTATGTAGAACTGAACTGAGTTCTATTTTGAAGATTGAGACTAAAACTATGATAGGTAATACAAGGATTGATTCGAAGGATCACAACCTCTAGTGGCAGGTGAGCCCCATCCTTAAGTTTACTCAGTGCTAAATCCTACTCATAACTAAAAGATACTGAACTGAGTATACTGAACTGGATTGTACTGATACTGATTTTACTAAATATTCCTGAGTCTTGTAACTGACTAAGTTCTACTGAGTTATGTAGCTGAATGAATTCTATTGATCATACATGATTGATACTAATTTTTGTAACTAACACTGCCTCTAGGTAAATAGCTAGATTCTTGAGTATTAAATACCATTAGGACTCGATAGCATCAAAGAAAATCATGGTACAATCTTGAAAACATAATAATGGCTACTTGACCACGATTCACTCATTAAGGCATTTTAGCAAACACTTTTAATGCATTTATTTATACATGAATTAGGAATGCATGCTATCATGTTATAATGAAACTATTTCATGCACATTGGCATTTTATCAGACACATGGGGAACATGCTTAGGTTATACAATAATCAACACATAACTATCATGGCTACATCAATCAACTTACAAATTTAAGGGTTTATTAAGAAGATCATGTAATTCAACATATATAATGATTAATTTCATGAAAAATTGTAATTCAATCATGGAATAAGACCAAACAATAACATGAATATGAATTCAATTCAATTTCAAGCATGTAATTCATAATCATTAATCTTGTAGGCTTAAAACAGATTCGTGGACTCTATGGGTAAAAGGAACCCATAGGTGAACACCTAACATACCTGAATTACGTGTTAAAGGATGACTTGGGTAATGAAAAAGTACCCAATTACCCCTGGTTATAATTAAAAAATCATCACTGGAAAAACCCAATTTGGGCACCTGATGTGATGCGCCACTATCATGTCGAGCCACTTGAAACTAACAATTAGGAATGTGTCTGGTGGCACAACGTGGTGGAATTGTGTTGCAATGCTAGATGCGACCTAGAAGTTTACCGCAATGCCGTGGGATCTCATTAGAACACTGGAGAAAGGATAATTATTAATTTAAGACATGGTATGACGTGCCAATGTCATGGAGCAACACAGAAAATTCACCATTGCCATTTGGTTGGCCTCCGCGACGTGCTGATGGCCGAATTGGCACACTGTCATACTAAATTAGCTATAACTCTTCACCTGGGTATTGTATTTGGGAAAACTTTATATCATTGGAAATCTAGCTAAATATTCTATGTATTGGAAGGATATAAATTGAAAAATACTGAGTATTTCAAATATTTTATATAGGATAACTCATGGACTGAGAGTTTATTTAAGCTAGGAAAATACGGGGTATTATAGGTTACTGATACTATTTGGTATTATTACTTGGTGTAAGTGATCCTCACTAGGTAGCTATATAGACTAGTGTTATCTAGTTAGGATTTCATTTCTTTGTGATTCTTATTCAATGGATTGAGTAGATATAACTCAATTTGATTATTTCTTTCCTATAGTGAGATAAGGTTGATTATTTCCCCTCTTGGTTAGCTGTGTTAGATTAATTCTGGACTGTATAATGATATCAAAGGTAAGTTTATCTTTCATTGTTTTGTATAATTTTAGAGTTGGCAATTTAGCTATAATGCCCAATCTTGATTCAAAGATTCTTAGGCTTGCCCTTGGGTCGTGAAGGTTATTACTTTGGACATTTCTTCTACATAACATGTTTGTGATCTTGACCAGTTTTGGGTCGTTCTTTGCTAGTGGCTATTTCATCGCCTAAAAATGGTTTTAATATTGATATCGTGATGTCCTGGATTCACCACTCAGATTTGTTAGGTTTTTCTCCTAGTGATAGCTTGACATTGTTATTGATGTGGAGATAGGATGCTCCATTCTCTTCTTGATGTGATTCTTTTCTTCTGTGGAGTTAAAGAGATATTGGTAGGTGGCCTCTTCTGTGATTATTTCTTAAGTTGTCAAATTGGAATTTTCTTTATCTTGAGTTATTTGATTTTCTTGTGGTGGTCCTTACATTGACCTTGGTTTAGAGATTGGTATTTTTCTTCTTCTATGATATGATTCATAGATGGATCGAGTGATAACTAGCCTACTTGGGTAGATTTAGAAAATCCTCATTTAAGAGTTTTTTTTATACTAATGAGGCTTGGTGTAGTGTTTTTTTTAAATGATATGTGCCTATGGCTACTCTTTGTTGAAATAGAGTGTTGGATTGATTACTTTTTAACTTAAGTTGCATTTCTCCAAGTTTCTAGAGTTTTTGCCATTACTATAGTGGTTGAGTATCCTTTGATAGTTCATGCCTTTGAATAAATATGGGGTGGATCTCCTGAGTTTTCAGTTGGTGATTTATTCTCTATCACAATTTTGTTCTTTATCTATGTTTCAATTTTTGCTTGATATAATCTGGTATAGATATGGCAGATTTTGAAAGTATGGTTGATTTAAGTATTTGACCTTACATTGGATTTCTTAGCTCAATTTTGGATTTGACGCCCTAGAACGGTGATTTAGAAGTTATGATGGGTTTTGAGTAAATTTGCACCCATATTTAGGTTTGGTTTATGCAGTTACGAATGAGAAGTTCACTCTTTATGTTGAGATTTCATTTTGGAGATGTAAGGGTGAGTGTAACTTTTATTTTAGATTTTTCTTAATTTGGCTTTCATTTCTTGGCTACTTGATTCTACATTGTGGTGGCCTTTTTGGTATTCTCGATTTTTGATTGATTATAGTTGATTTGTGTTCAAATTATTGCCCATGGAGATAGTGAGTGTTTTTACCATCAGTCACTAGTCTTCATTGCAAATTCTAGATGATATACTTAGTGGGAGTAATATACTTGACTTTGATTTACTGTGGTTTCATTCTAGGTTGATGGGACATCCTATAGAAGATCATTCTGTGATGAGTAGTCATGCCTTCATCTTCTCGATTCCAACTTAGATTACCATCAAGTTTGGTTGCAGTATTGGCAGAGAGGGTATTCCTTTATAATCTCTATTTGTGTGATTAGGTAGTACCTTATGGGCTTATTCTCATATTTTTCATATGGACTATCAGGGGATCAACTTTAGTTCTTTGAGTTCTCTGTGGTGAGATTGCTCGAACAGGACTCAGGTGATTTTACTCCTTTTTTTGAAGTACATAGCAAGTGTGTAATCAAAAAGGAAGATTATATTTGGATTTGGAGTTGATTGTATAACTCATGCCTTGACTTGATTTTTCCTTGGATAAGCTATAGATTGATTTATATGGATATCGAGATGGTATTAGTGTTTTGTAGTTTATATTTGTATGCATCAACTTTTTTTGGTTCTACTGGGGGCATGTTGGTGGTTGAAGTTGAGTTTTGGCTATTTGGAAGTGAAGTGAGAGAGCTAGTTGAAAAAGGGATACCTGTGGCAAGATCCCTTAAAAGTGTTCTCTCTTTATTGAGGTTATCTGGTAAGCTATGCTTGGAGAACGTAGGCCTAGTACCTTATTCTTTAAAGATTTTGAGGTTTTTCTATATGTTGACATTGAGGATGAAAGTTCTTTTAGTAGTGGATATTATAATCACCCTTCAGGTAATTTTTCATATTTTCACCATTAGGTCTTTTATATAGATGTCCCAAGTCATTTCTGACTTTCTAGGTCTAACAATTTGGTTATTCGGAAGTTTGTTCATTTTTAGAGCCAATTCACAGTTTAGAAGTCTTCACTAGTTCCAAATAGATACAAGGAAAAAAATTTAGTAAAACAATCTCGCATGCAAATTTTGATTGCGCCAGCAACTCTGAAATATCGATTTTAGTTTAGTTAAAACTTTGGTTCGGGTAACAATACAGCTGAGATCATTTAAACCTATTGGTCAAAAAAGTTAGAAAGTTGGAAGTTTGGGTGTCATACCCATATTTGGTTGAAACGACCTAGGATGGAAAATATGAGTTAGCCAATGCATCTGTAAAGCTTAATTTAGTGTGGTTACATAGTTCATTTATGTAAGTCGAATTTCGAATGAATCCTAAGGCATTATTGGAAACTTGGAAAATTTTTGAAGTTTACTGGTGTTGATTCTTCTGCGATCGCACAAAATTAACCATGATTACCAAGTTGTAATTGAAAGTAGGATAAGACAATCACCCAATTGATATTGCAAGCACTGGATTGCGATAGCAACACCTCTGCACCTGGTAGGGTTATAAAAGGGCTCTTTAAGCAATGTTTTGGCTTATTTCCACTCATTCTTGAGATCCAAGAACCCTCAAATGAGTGTGCTAACTCTAAATTGAGTCTTTTTTGTGACTTGGGAGCTTGATTAATGACTATTATCACGAATATCATAGGATTAAAGGTAAGATTTTCATCCCTTTCTAGGTGAAATTCTTGATTCTTGACTCCAAACCCTATATAGCTTATGGGTTTGACTTTAGATCCAAATTATCTTGGTTTTCACCTATTTCTTGAAGGTTATGAGTCCCTCATCATGTATGAGCATTTGGTTGACCTCGTAAATATGAGTTTTGTAAGTGGACCCACTTGGGTTTTTTGGTGTGATTTTTAGACTCGGACAACAATGGTGGAATATCGATATCATTATTCTCATATTGATGAGTGGATTATGATTTGGATAGCATGATGAAATTTTTGGATTGTGAAGTGAAGAAAATCATTTGGTGAATGATATAAGGATTTGCAGTTCTATTTTTGATTAGGATTCTGTCAACTCATCTTTATAAGATGATGTAGTTATATATTTCTATGTGAATTTAAATATTAAGTTTGAATATGGGTAGAATCACTTAGAATTCAATATTGATGTTATGGGATTATATTAGCGTTTTGACCCATATGTTTAAATGCTTGATACCCTTTTTGAGTCCTATTCCCTTCTCGTCAAATTGAACTAATTCATAGCATGGATATGATATAAATGCTAGGTTTTGAATGTGGTTTAAGCATTGGTACTATGGTTAGTATATTTAACCTTATTTGCGATATTTTTGTGATCTTGAAACCTTTATTTAGGTGGATTTGACAACTTAAATACCTATGATTCTAGAAGAAATTCCTATCTTTGGATTGGTTATGGCATACTTGACATCTAGAAGTTGAAGTAGATACCTTAACCTTGAATTGGGTATAAATTCCGTAAACATGGATATTAAGGAATAGAAGTGGGTTCTTCAAACCCACCTTAGGCTAAAGACTTGTGTTTGCCTTGTGGACTTAGTAGCGGATGTTAGGAATAGTTGAGACTATTGAGCCGTTAAGATAAGGGTGTGTTTTGACTTGATAGTTATGATGATTTTCCCTAGATTATGACTTATTGCTCGTATCTATGCTATCATATTTCGAACATCATTTATAGTGTGGTCCATTGCCATGGTTGATGATATATCCATAGACATAATTATGATATATGTCCTAGAGATGCAATACGCCTTATATATAAGATATATGCATTGTTGATGCAAGATGCCACATAGATGTGAGATGCCTCCAAGATATGAGATGCTTATTGATATATTATGCCTACTACATATGAGATGATTATATATAGGCCATATGACTTATGGAGATGTTATGTCTCATAAATATTCTATGGCTTATAAATATGAGATGAAGTATAAATAAGATTTTTGATATGGGTTTCGCATACTTATGTGGGCCAAAGTGCAATACCTTACATTTTTTGTGCTAGTATTTGAACCATAATTCCTACGTGTATAACCTATAATCCAAGTGATTCACATATGAATATAAGTTTCATGATATTTATCTTAGTGTGTGAAGTGCTCTAGAGGTTAGAAATGTTCATAGGAATCACTTAGAGCCAAGTTGAGCTAAGATCATTTGATTTATCCAAAATTTGATATTCGATTCTACAAGGGTCTACTTTAAACATGTATAACTTTTGATACATGTTCAATTTTTCAGAATAAGACCACCAAATCATATGTAATTGAATTAGCTTTCAAACGATACTAATTTCGCTAAAATCCGATACCCGAGTGAAAAGTTACAACAATTTTTGTGAGAGGCACTACGCCGAGGCAATATTCCCACGACGCATGCTCTATCGCCCGAACCTATTTCGCAGGTTCTGTTTTCGCATTTTAAGGGAAAAAAGGTCCTTTGCTTCACCCTAACTTGTCCATAACAAATAATTAAAGTCCCGAAAGCATTATTTACATCATTATTCATCATTTTCTCTCCAAAGAAATCCCTATCCCCGTCAAGAACACCACGAAATCCATCAAATCCTCTTCAAGAAAACTCAAGGTTTCAAGTTTCCAAATCCAAGAAAGCTTTTAAGATTTTGTTTCTTCTTCAGTAATAAAGCTTTAAGGTATGTGGGAGTTCATCCATGGGTCCTCTTTCACCCATAGAGCCCAAAAAAAACTCTTTTCTTTAAATTTAAAAATGAACTTTTATCTTTATGATATATTATCTGCTCAAGGAAATTGAATTTTATGTTTCCATGGTGATTTAAATTAAATTCAGCCCATGCAAGATTTGATTTCCTCATGATATGGATTTGGTTTCGCATGTCATACTTAAGTAAATTTCGTGTTGTTGAATTGAGTGCTCATGTTTAGAATATCCCCATTCTTTAATCAAGTAAATTCCATGATAAATCCTAAATTCATGATGTTTAGCAATATTCCAATATTTTAAATTCATGCCTTCCACATGTTTGATGAAATTCCCATATCATGTTAAGTCAATTTCAAGATGAATCCCCAAGTTATGAATTTTATCATGTAACTCTATTGTTCCATCATGTTTAAGACATTCTTACGTTCAAGCTATTAACTTTACATGTTTTGATGAAACACCTATGTCCTATCTCAAGAGAATTACATGTGAATTCCCCAATTCATAATTTAGTTATGTAATCATTATATGATCCCATGTTTAAGATATTCCCATGTCCAAGTCCATGTTCCCCATGTGTTTGGAAAATTGCCCCATGTTAAAGTCTTAATCTCCACATGCTTGATAGAATGACCATGTGAATTAAATAGGGTAATCATGACATGTTACCATGTGTTCTCATACATATACAAGTCCATAACCTCTAAGTGTTTGATAAATGTCGCAATGAATGAATTGTGAATAATTGACTATGGCTATGCTTTCAAGAATCGCTAGGTTTTGTCATTTATACTATCGAGTCCTGGGGGTATATAATACCCAAAAATCTAGATGTTTACCTAGAGCTACAGTAGCTATAGAATAGTCTCAATGGTGTCAAAAATAGTACTACTCAGTCAGTTACAAAACTCAGTGAAACTCAATATCAGTCCAATTCCATTTAGTTAATAATCAGTGTCTTTCAGTTATGAGTAGGATTCAGCACTGAGTGAACCTAAGGATGGGGGATCACCTAACAATAGAGGGTTTGATTCCTAAAAGCAGTCCATGTATTCCAAAACTACGTAGCCAGCATAGTTTGAGACATAGACCTGCCAGTTGAGGGTTGATAAGGTGTTTACCTTCCAGTTGAGGTTAATACCGTTATCATTAGGGAACCTTCCAGTAGAGGGTGACCCTTAGTCCTTTGGTATGATATTTCAGTGTTAACTCATAGCAAGCATTAGTACCCATGGCACGGTACTAGCACCGTTCCAACTAGGTTACAAGCTGGACCCAATTAGCTCAGATTAGGGCATGTCAGTTAGATGATACCTCCCACAATTTCAGTTTCAGCCTAAGTATTGAACTCAGTTCAGTTCTATAGAATTAGGACTGTCAGAAATAGTTACCTAATTATCAGTAATTCAGTTATCAATAGTCTTATATATCAGTTACTCAGTTATCATTACTCAGTACTTAGCTTCAGTAAAATCTCAGTTACAGTCCGGTTCAGTATTTATTTTAGAACTAAGTTCAGTTTCAATTTTTCTAGACAATAACGTATAGTTATCAGCTATTTATTTGTCAGTATTTTAATACCTCAGTTTATAGACTTTTTCAAAATCATGTTATACTCTTGGTCTTATATTCTCAGATAATACAGTTTCCATAAATTCATGCTCAATTATCTCTTGTTACTCAGTCCCTTCCGCATATATATAATACTTAACATTTTCAGTCCCATTATTCATTATATGCAGTTCAGGCATGACCAGTATTCAGCTATCAGTCATTTAGTTAATTAGATAAGATAGTTTGTTTATGCATTTATGCTAAGTGTGATTGTATGTTCAAATCCTCAATTTATGTCAGTCTCCATCACGTAGTTAAAGACTTAGTATTCATGTAGTATCCATGTTCTACCATATCCAAGCTTCAGTTCTACTTATATCATTAAAGTAAAGTTTACAGAAACTAAGTGTAGAGATTCACCATCTTAGCAAAGAATTTTTGTCACTCATGCTTTAAGATATTTTATTTTTCAGTTTATTTCAGCCTATTGGTGAGTTTACTTACACTTAGTATGCATGTTTTATGATTATGTATGAAATCAATTTTATTTATTGCATTCTCCCCTACATACTCAGTACATTCCAGAAGTACTGATCCATATATATGTCTATGTGGCTACATTGTTTCATAATGTAGGTACCAGTTCTAGCCCACATGTCATGATCAGACAGTTGTAGATTTCAGCCAGCAGGTGATGAGTTCTCCTACTTCAGGAACTCCAGACAATTTTAGTTCATGTATAGTTTATTTACTTTCATGTGTACTGATTAGTGGTAGTTAGAGGTATGTCCCATATATCTTTAGTCAGTATAGTAGAGTCTTCATAGATGTCAGTTAGAGTCAGTCATGTAATTTTCAATTTCATCCTTCAGATTTATTAGATTGTAAACCTTTAATAGTATTGTAATTATTTTAGATTTTTAGTATGATTATATTTCCACATAGTAGAATAGATATTTATTATGTTATAATTTAGTTGCTTAATAGTATGCCAGTTCATGGTTTAGCTTGGGACCATTTGTGGTTTCTATCATCGTGTAACGACTAGGGGGTAGTCTCGGGTTGCTACACAGAGCCCATGATTATGATTCTATAAATATTCTGGACACATTATTGGGCCAAAGCCCATGTTATGATATCGATTAGACATTTGGGAAGTGTTTATCCTTGTAAGAGATGTTGTTTTAGTTTAATATATATATATATATTTATATACACAACTCTCTGGTGTAGGATGGAGAATGATGCGGTATAATGCTTATGATTCCATTATTCCAAAACAGGTGATGGCATGAATAACTTTGGTACATTCATGATCAGTATGTTTTATCTATGAAAGACATTGAGCTAGAGGAGGTGTATACACTTCATATATTTAGCACTCAAATTTGATATGGTTTATCATTGGATTATATGCAATTATTTATTCATATGCATTAATTATCACCAATATGATTGTTTGGTGCTTTCTTGAACCTTCTAGCCTTCTGGGCCCCCTATTAGGTATTATCTGTCCAAACAATGTGATTACGATATTTTTGATTTAAGGTTAGTTTGTTCCATAAGGACTAAAGACTGGCACCCGAGGTTAACGATAAATCTATGATTACTTATCTTTCTCCATTACTTGTAATTTAAAATATTGATAGGTTATCTAGTGTTTACTCATCTATTAATTGGAGACCCTGATTATGCTAGTATTAGCTTTTCTTTTTGTCTATGATCCTTGAGAGGTTAGATTGATTGACTTAGTATATTATCTCAAATTTTATTGGTAACGCCTCGAGTCTATACCTCGGATGCTACACGACGCTAACAATCCCGAAGGACCACTAGCAAAACCATGACTGGTACGTATTGTGATAACTGACTAATAAAGATGCTAAAATAACAAAATAAGGAATTAAATGTGGAAAACTTCCATGAGGTTCAAATCTGAAAACAATACTGTACACAAAAAACTAAATGCTGGAAAACAACTGTCTGAAAACATTGTAGTCTGATAAGCCTCTAAATTATCAGAACTATAGAGTTGATGGGACAAGTCCCCAACTAACTCCGACTGATTTCTAAAATAAAACAATACACCCAGGACTCGATAGCGTAAAGAGTAAAGCGTAACATAAATCTTGAAGGCACGATAATGGCCACATGTTCATAATTCACTTTCTAAAGCATTTCATCAAAGAGTAGTATATCTTGAACTTATACATGTATAGGGATACATGCTATCATGCCATAAGTAAACTAACAACTCACATAGGCATTTCAACAAACACCTTCAAGGCATATCTTTAACATGGGAGTCCTTTAGACATGTAGTTCTTTCATGAGTTCATAATTAAGATCAACAAAGCATCAAATTGAACGATTACTTCACTTAGGCATTTTCGGTAAAAACATGTTAGGCATCACATTATACATGGGCATGAATAATAATTCAACACATCATGGCTACATTATTCACTTAAATTTCTAAGATTTCAACCCACGTGCTAACATAAATTTATGAAATTCATTAAATACATCATCTTGAAAATCACACAACAAGGTTAACATGAATACAAACAACCCACAACATGTAAATCATGATTTAAGATTTAAAAAAGGATTTCTTGAACTCCAAGGGTGAAAGGGCCTTTGAATGAACACTTCACATACTTTTCTGCTTGTTTTTTAGAAGATTGATGGTAGAATTGTTGGGACTTGATTCTTGAATTGAACACTCTAATACTTGTTCTAGAGAGAGTTTGAGAGAAAATGAGTATATTTTGGTGAATGCGGGCTTAATTTTGTATTTTTGGGTGAATAAGGTTGGGGAAATTGACCTATTTAACCACATAACCCATAACTGAAATTTGCTGAACTGGGCTGCCCCTCCCATCATGACCCATACTTGGGTTGACTACCTATCACGATACGACCTCTAGCTGGGTTGAATGGGCCTCCCGACGCAGGTCCGTCGTGACCCCTCACTGTTTTTAGCATCCAAACTCGCCCGTACGCTAGTTGGAAGAACTCGAAACTCACCCGATATGGCCTACAAGTGACCCTGATCATGAATCAATTTAAATCTCAACTTACTAAGGCTGGGAAGGTTGGAAATAAAATCCTCAAAATTTGAAAGTCTAAAAAGATTCTAAGTCTTGATACTTAGCTAAAATTTTCTAAGTCTGGGACACCATAGTAGGCTTTAAAGGATTGAGTCAAGCTTAGAATTTTACGGGGTCTTACAATATCTCCCCCTTGGGAATATATATTGTCGAATAAGGCTAACTAAGCTGTGATCATTGATGTATTGAACTTATTTACTCGAAAAGACCATTAAAACATGATTGAAACTACTGCTATACCGAGTTTTTTTTTTCATATTGAACATGCATATCTAAATGTAATGAACACATGACTAAATGTACTTACAAACTTGGTTATTATACTAAATGTGCATATCCAAATATAATGAATACATGATTGAAAACAATTCATAAATACATGACTGAATATGCAACGGTAACTAATACCAAGTTTTGCAAGGGAATTCTTAGAAAGTTTTGAGGAAAACTATTACCTTGAGCTAAGTCCTAATTGGCAGAGAAGAGGTGAGGGAAATTGGTTCACATATCTACTTATGCATCCCAAGTAGCTCCCTAAACGAACTGATTTTGCAAAAGAACTTTGACTAGAGGGACTTCTTTGTTCCTCAGTCTATGAATTTGATAGTCAAGGATTTTGACTGGAACCTCTTCATAAGAGAGACTATTTTGAATGTCTATGCCCTCTATCGGGACTACGGCTTCTGGATCACCTATGCATTTCCTTATAAATAAGACATAAATTACTGGATGGAATGAAGCTAGATCTAAAGGCAACTCAAGATAATAAGCTACCTTTCTGAAATGGCTGAGAATTAGGTAAGAACCAATATATTGGGGACTGAGTTTCACTTTCTTGCCAAACCCTTCACCTCTTTCATGGGAGAAATTTTCAAATAAACTTAGTCACCAATCTCAAACTGGAAATCTTTTCTACGCACATCTGCATATGATTTCAGTTTGCTCTAAGCTGTCTTAAGCCTTTCTCTTATCAACTAAACTTTTTCAAAGACATCAAATACCAGGTCAGGACCAACCACTGTGGCCTCACCCACTTAGAACCAACCAATGGGAGATCTACATCTTCTCCCATAGAGCACCTTAAATGGAGCCATCTGAATACTGGAATGATAGTTGTTGTTATATGCGAACTCAATCAAAGAAAAGTGGTCATCCTAACCACCTTTAAAATCATTTGCACATGCTCGTATCATATCTTCTAAAGTCCTGATGGTCCTTTATGCCTGACCATCTATCGGAGGATGAATAGTGATACTGAGATGAACTCGGGTACCAAGACCCTTTTAGAATGCCTTCCATAAATCAGAGGTAAACTAGGTACCTCTATTTGAGATAACAGATAATGAAACACCATACAATGTTACCAACTCCCTAATATAGAGTTTGGCATAATCCTCGGCTGAGTAAGAGGTATGGACTCATTAGAAATGAGATGATTTGGTCATCCTATCTATAATGACCCAAACTGAATCATACTAATGATGAGTACGAGGCAAACCCATCACAAATTCCATATTCACTTCTTCCCACTTCTAAGTAGGAATGCTAAACTCCTGCATGGACCCACTAGGTTTTTTATGCTCAATCTTAACATGCTGACATATAGAGATCCTAGCTACAAACTCTGCAATGTCCCTCTTTATCTCATTTCACCAATAGATTTCTCATAAATCACAATACATCTTCGTGGCTCCTGGATGAATAGATTAACGCACACCATGCGCCTCTGCAAGAATTTTCTACCTCAAGTCATATATACTTGGCACACATAAAAGACCCTGATAATGCAATACACCATCTCTCCCTTGGGAGAAAACCTACACCTTCTGATTGCTGACTGACTCTTTCCACTTAACATAACTTGGATCTCTATCCTGCTTTTCCTTTACTTCGAATACTAAAGATGATTCTAAACTATTCTGAACCCACATACTACCTTATGTTGTGTTGACTAATAAGACAACTAGTCGATAAATATGATGGACTTGCTGAGCTAACTTCTTCTTACTGTCCTCAACATGAGCAACACTACCCATAGATAACCTACCGAGAGCATCAACCACTACATTGGCTTTGCCGAATGGTATAGTACACTCATGTCATAGTATTTCAACAACTCTAAACACCTTCTTTCATGGAGGTTAAGATCTTTTTGGGAGAGCACATACTGCAGGCTCTTATGGTCTATGAACACATCAACGTACACCCCATATAAGTAATACCTCTATATATTTAAGGCAAAAACTGCTGCTGCTAACTCAAGATCGTGAGTAGCATAATTCTTCTCATATAGTTTAAGCTCTCTAGAGGAATAGGCTATGACTTTACCTCTCTACAAGAGAAAACAACCCCAACCTACTCTGGATGCATCACAGAACATAATAAAGCCATCGGAACCATCTAGTAGGGTCAAAATTAAAGCTGTAGTTAGTAGAGTCTTCAACCCTTAAAAACTCTTCTCACGAGAATCTAGCCCCTAGAATTGGACCTTCTTCTAAGTTAATATGGACATAGGGGATGCAGTGGATAAAGATCCCTCAACAATCCATCGGTAATAGCCAGCTAAACCTAAGAAACTCCTGATATCTAATGGAGAGATAGGTCTAGGCAAGTTTGTCACTGCTTTGGTCTTTTGGGGATCAACTCTAATGCCATCACCAGAAACTATATGGCCGAGGAAAGCAACTAACCTTAGCCAAAATTTGCACTTACTGAATTTGGAAAATAGCTGATGGTTTCTAAGAGTCTACAATAATATTCAAAGATGGTCGGCATGATCATATTCACTGCGGGACTAAACAAGGATATCATATATGAAGACTATGAAAAACATGTCCAAGTAATAGTTGAACACACGGTTCATAATGTCCAAGAAAGCTGATGGGGAATTGGTAAGACCAAACGACATGACTAAGAATTCGAAGTGACCATACCGAGTTCTGAAAGCTATTTTTGGGATGTCACACTCCCTGACTCTGAGCTGATAATAGCCTGATATTAGGTCTATCTTAGAGAATAACTGGAAACTTGAATTTTGTCAAACCAATCATTGATTCTGGGAAGTGGATACTTGTTCTTGACGGTGACTTTATTTAACTGATGATAGTCTATACACATTTTGAGGAAACCATATTTCTTACACACAAATATAATTGGTATGCCCCATGGGGAGATACTAGGTCTGATGAATCCCTTATCTAGGAGATCTTTTAACTGCTCTTTTAATTCTCTATATTTTGTTAGAGCCATTATGCATGGAGGAATAAAGATGGGCTAAGTGTATGGAAGGAGATCAATTTTAATAACAATTTCCCTTTTGGGAGGGGCTTCAGGAAGATCTTCGAGAAACACCTCTGGGAATTTGCTAGCTACCGACACTGATTCAAGAGTAGGGGTTTCTGATCTGGAGTCCTGGACTCAGATAAGATGGTGGATGCACCCCTTAGATATCATTTTTCTAGCACAGAGCTAACAAACGAGCTTATCCCTATGTGCTGAAGTACTATACATCCACTCTAGGATAGGTTTATTCAGAAACTGAAACAAGAAAATTGTGTTTATGTAGTCGACTAGGGAATAGCAAGAATGAAGCCAATCCATGTTGAGAATGACATCAAAGTCAGTCATCTCTAAGTCGACTAAGTTTGCTGAAGTGATTTTTGGAGATATCGCAACTGGACAGTTCCTGTATACCCACTAGGCTATGATGGATTTACCCACTAGGGTAGAGATTGAGAAAGGCTCTTCTAGGATTTTAGGACTGACTCAAAAATTAGTTTCTGTATATGGAGTAACAAAAGACAAAGAATCTCCTGGATCAAGCAAAGCATAAACCTGTAAATGATAGACTTGTAACATTCCAGTGACCACATTAGGAGAACTTTCATGATCCTGTTGGGACTGAAGAGCATAGAGTTTGTTGGGGGGATACCCACTGGTTGCATGAGATGAGGAACCCTGTTGATTCGGGTGATCGAACTTAGTTGGAGGACGATTACACTAACCCCAGGAACCTAATTGGGGAAAATCTCTGACTTGCTGGCCTAGCTTTCCATATCCAAAACATACAGAACTTCCTTCTATATAGATACCCTGATGGCTTCTACCATACTACTAGCTTAGAATTTTCATTCAAGAACTGCTAACACTGCCCTGAGGTTTAGGGCTGATTTGCTATCTCTGTTTTCATTTCTAAATTTCGACACTACAGCACTAGCTGAGGATGGGTCTAGAACTAACAATGATTCCCACCCTCTAACTTAGTCCGAGGAAAGTTTAAACTATATGTTCTAGCCCTCTAGTTTTGCTTTTCCCTATCCTTATTCTTCTTCTCTTTTATCTATTGAGCATGGGTCATCAGTCTAGACAAGTCTATCTCACTAATCAGCATCGCAATTCTACAATTCTTAACCATAATATCATTTACACCAGACACAAACTAGTTCATCTTAGACTTGATATTTTATACCATGTGAGGAGCATATCTGGCTAATTAATTAAACTGCAGAGAATACTCTTTCACCATCATTCTTCCCCCCTTCAGATTAATAAATTCAAGAACCTTTGCTTTTCTTAACTCCTGTGGAAAAAACCTATCTAAAAAAGCAGTAGTAAACTCCTCCCATTCTAAGGGCCCTGCGTGTGCATCCCTTTCTGCTTTCTACTATTTGTACCATAAGTGATCCACATCTTGCAACTAATATACAACTAGCTCAGAACTCTCACTATCCATTACCTACATAATATCAGTAAATTTCAACACCTAATCAATAAATACCTGAGGGTCCTTATCTAACTTAAACACAGTGAAAGATGAAGGGTTCATTCGGGTGAAATCCTAAATCTTGGCATTCGCTGTGTTGGCCACTGCGTTGGTCAAAATAACACCTAATCCAATAGGAGATATGTTTATCCAGAGGATCTGGCTGGATGGGCTGGGGTTCTAGCTAGTCTCCCATTCCTCCCCCCTTAGTTATTTTTGAAGGCATGATCTGTAAATTGAAGAGAAACATGGATTAGACAGAATTTAACTGGAGCTCATGCTCACTCACACGACATGAAGACTAAAGAAGGGTAACTATTCCTAAAACATCTTGTAGCCTCATGTCCATAAGTGTGGTGTGCTACACACATATGTACAATACTCTATTAGATGTGGCTTTCAAACTTCCTAGGACTCTATTGAACCTTAGGCTATGATTTCAAGTTTTGTAATGCCCTGAGTTTGTACCCCAGACACTAGGTGGCACTAACAATCCTAAAAGACCACTAGCTAACCCAAGACTAGTAACTGCTGTGAGCATAACAAAATAAGGAAGTGAATATAGAAAACTCCCACAAGGTTCAAATCTAAAAACAATACTCTACACAGAAAACTGAATGCTGGAAAACAATTGTCTGAAAACACTTTAGTCTGATAAACCTCTAAATTGTCTAAAATATGTATTTGATGGGAAAAGTCCCCAACGAACTCCGATTGACTGCTGAAATAACTAAAATGCTAAAAATAATCATGTCCTAAAAATATAAGGACTCACTACTATTCTGCCTGCTGAAAAGCTGTACTACTGAGGATGCTCTAGGGCTAGTACATCTGAACCTATGATATAAGGCATCATAGTGCAAAAATCATGTGTCAGTACTTTTAATGTATTGGTATGCTCAGTGAGGTAGGCTAAAATGCATGCGTTCATGATATTAACTAAATAGCATGGATATGACTGAATGGGAGTGCATGCATGAATACATAGACTGTAACTAAAATTATAACAATACCAAATACTTAGTCTGAATAATAATTTATTGATATTTGAATTTATGGATACTTTATTACTGATTATCTGGATGACCATATATAATAGTCCGGAAGTCTATAGAACTATACTAACTTCTAATCTTAGATTGAATCTGAAACTGAGATTGTGAGAGGTAATCATCTAATCGACATGCCCCTTTTCTAAATAGATTTTTGGGGTCCAACTGAAACCCTAGTTGGAAGGGTGTCAGTACCATGCCATGGGTGAAGAAAACTGAAGAGATACCCTTATCTGTCAGGTACTCTAAAGAGAATGGTGAAACACTCAACTGAAAGGTTAAAACACCTCATCAACCCTCAACTGGCATGTTTGATATCTCAACCTACGCTGGCTACATTGTTCTGGAATTCAAGGATTTCTTCTATGAATCACACCTTTTACTGCAGGTGAGTCCTCATCCTTGGGTTCACTTAGTGCAGAATCCTACTCCTAACAGAATAGACACTGAACTGATTTCCTAATTCATACTAGGCTTGACTGAACTGTTACTGAACTGGAATGGATTAGTACTGACTTTACTAAGTTTTCCTGGATTTTGGAACTAACTAAAAGTACCACTGATTGTGACCTGGCTGAGACTATTCTGTAAATGACACTGGATCTAGGTATATAGCTAAATTATTGGGTGTTAAATACCCCAAGGACTAAATAGCGTAAAAAGTAAAGTGTAGCATAAATCTTGAAGGCATGACATTGACCACATGTTCATAATTCACTTTCTAAGGCATTTCATTAAACACTTGTAAATCTTGAACTTGTACATTTATAGGGATGCAATCTATCATGTCATAAGTACACTAACAATTCACATAGGCATTTCAAAAAACACCTTCAATACATATCGTTAACATGGGAGTCCTTTTGACATGTAGTTCTTTCATGAGTTCATAATTAAGATCAACAATTGATCAAATTGCACAATTACTCAACTTAGGCTTTTTGGCAAACACAAGGGAGGCATAACATTATACTTGGGCTTGAATAATAATTCCATACATCATGGATACATTATTCACTGAAATTTCAAAGATTCCAAACCACAAGCTAACATAAATTAATGAAATTCAGTAAAGACATCATCTTGGAAATCACACAACAATATTAACATGAATACAAACAACCCACAACATGGAAATCATGATTTAAGATTTTAAAAAGTATTTCTTGAACTCCAAGGGTGTAAAGTCCCTTGAATGAACACTTCACATACCTTTATGCTTATTTTTTAGAAGACTGATGGTAGAATTCTTGAGATTTGAATCTTGAATTAAAAATCCCAATGCTTGTTCTAGAGAGAGTTTGAGAGAAAGTGAGTATATTTTGGTGAATGGGGGCTTAATTTTGTGTTTTGGGGTGAATAAGGGTGGGAAAATTTGCCCATTTACCCCCATAACCCAAAACTAAAATTTGCTAAACTAGGCTACCCCTCGTGTTGTGAACCCTATTTGGGTTGACTACCTATCACGATGAGACCCCTGGCTAGGTTGACTGGGCCTCACGATATGGGGCCATCCCAACCCCTCACTATTTTTAGCATCCAAACTTGCCCTTATGCTAGTCGAAAAAACTCAAAACTCAACCGAGATGGCCTACAAGTGACCCTAATTATGAATCAATTTAAAAATTGACTAACTAAGGTCGAGTAGGTCAAAAATAAAATCCTCCAAATTTGGAAGGCTAAAATGATTCTAAGTCTTGATACTTAGCTAAAATTTTTAAGTCTGGGACCCTTTAGAAGATTTTAAAGGACTGAGTCAAGCCTAAAATTTTATGGGGTATTATATTATTCCTATGGAGGTGTGCATATATATATATATATTTATATATATAGTATACTACTGTGTATACCTCTATTTCTTTTTCTATTCATATTGTATACGTATCCTTTAGCCTCATAATACTACTATATGTCACTTGTTTATTCTTTATTGGTCTATTGGATATTAGTATATGGTATTGCACTTTTGTTGTTGAACACTTTTAGAATAGTCCTTTTTATCTTTATCTTTTCATTAACAATATTTATGTTTAGTTTCTTAGATACCTGATTGTATTTATTATTTTTTTTTGCCTATTATTTATGCATGCATTATCTTTGAAGCTTAGTCGGTCGATGCCTATTGAGTACCACGTGTTTGGTATTTGTACTATACTTTTGAATCCTACATATGAAGTACAAGTTCTGTATGTTGACATGTCCATAGTATAGATAATCTATGGATCAGATATTTATGTTGAGCTCCTAAAGTTTAGAGCATTCCCGCTTTACCTCGTATTGAATAGAATTATCTCTATTTTGCATTTTGGTGATTTTTTGTACATGCATATTTACTATGTATTTCATTTTGTACTCTTGTAGTAATGCAGCTCTTACATTAACTTCACTAGGTCTTGAGGTTTTATTCTATAGTAGTCCATTATTTATATTCAATTTTACTATTTTATCAATTTCTCTTGATATTCTGTTACTAGTTACTTTGGACTATGGGTTGTCTTACCTACTAGTGGGTTATAGTAGGTGTCGTCATAACCTTAGAAATCAAGTTATGACCAATTAGTATCAGAGTCTAGGCTTATCGATGGGTTGATATAAGAACTAAGTTTCTACTAAAGTCCTGTGAATCTATGCAGAGATGTCCATATCCTATCTTTAGGAGGTTATAAGGAATTCTTATGAAATGATATACTTTATTCCTTATTGTGTGTTTCTATATAACTCTAGTACCTTTTATGATTTCAGTTCTTCTAATAATGGATAACATGAGGCTATTGATAGATGTAGATGATAATTTTGCAAGTGTTTCCAGAGCTTTAGTTTAGATTGGGCTAGGGGATTAGAAATTTATTTGGAGGATCTTTAGGATCAGCCAAAGTACTTGGGGCCAGCCCATGCTCCGGCATAGTTTCGATCCACCTCATTTTTTCAATATCCAACATTAGGGATATAGAGTATTTTAGTGGATACTGCACTGAAAAAAGTTATTCCTAATACATCGAGTGGTTCTCCTCCCAGAGTTGGGTTTATTAGTGCTCAGCAGAGTTCTTTGATATTTTTAGAGTATGAAATTGGGTTTCTCTAATGTGCCAAACATAAATCTATACTATATCTCTCAACGAATGAGATAGAGCATGGATTTGTTAGAAGGTTAGATTTGCCACTCTGTTTAGGTTATAGCATATTCTAGTGGTTGGGTCTTCTTTTCCACTAGTTGTTGATCATGTGAGGACCATAAGGAGTGCTTGTATTGAGACATATAGAGGTGGCGGCAAGAATCCATGTCATTAGTACAATGTTATTAACATTTCATTTGGATAAGGAATTTACCCAACTTTAATAAGGATCACTTAAAGTGTGTCAACTTTTTTGATGACACCTCATACTACAGATGGATCTTAGATTTGTTGCTGTGGTTACAGTAGGTAGAGATCGTGTTAGACGTTATGGAGTACTTAGTATAAATCTTCAGGCCATGATAGTCATTTTGGATAAGTAAGTGCAATACATCCATGAGTTTAGGTATGTGTTTTGATTGTGGATAGGTTGATCATCAGTATAGGGAGTGACCTAGACATGATTTAGTTGCCCAAATTTGGTGAACATATGTTGTTTACCATCCTAGAGATCTTAAGGTATGTTATGATTAAGGGGAAAATGATCATTTTAGTAAAAAATGTATAAGATGTTAGCTAGAGATCTAGTTTGGGATTACTCTTGTTTCTTACCAGGTTAGAGTTTCAGGGTTTTCTTAAAATGGTAGAGAGATAGATCATTCATACAGAGAGTGTGCTCCATGTGAGATTATTAGATAGTAAACTATTCCAGATCTATCTAAAAAATTTATGGCACCTTCAGCCAGAGGTAGTGCACTTAGTGTCTTAGATGGTGATTTGGACACTCAATCTTAGTTTAGACACACCAAAATTTGTACTTATTCAAGCATATAAGGATTATGACTTAAGAGTTTATCGATATATGTGCGACTTGACTTATTATCTTTTACTACCTATTTGTGTTGAGTTGGGGTTTTCATACCCATCGATGATTACATGCCCCAATTAATATATTTATTTATTGATGTATGCCTTTGTTTAGATTCATTCTTATTTGCCTACCCCCATAGATAAATTCTTTTAGTACTGGATTGGTACTTAGATTTCCTAGAGGTGTAGCATTTTGATTGAGGTCCCGTTCTTGGGTATATTTGCATTGTTATGCTTATAGAGTTGTAATGTTGTGATTGTTTATTTTGGTTCCTCCTATATTTTCTAGTGTTATTGCTGACACAATATTAATTTGGAGGTTACTAACTCTTACTCAATAGATGACTAAACTAGCACCATCTAGTTAGCATTTCCCTTTATGTCATTCGTATTTGTTGGCCTAGAGACAAATTGATTGATTGGTTTCTTCTTTTGTAGTGAGGTAAGTTTTGTTATTTTCCTTATATGTTAGAAAAGATAGACCGGTTATTGAGAAAGAGTGAAGGTAGGTTGTGATTTCAGGTTTATTATTATTCTAAGTTTCCAATTCAGTTTTACCACCCATTTTTTGATATTGAAAAGTCAAAAGATTTCTTTTATTATTTGTTGTTATTTAGCATTGTCTATATTTTCTATAGCTTGTTTGATAAGTTTGATATTTTTCCTTTGATTTGGGTTGTTCATTTCCATGTTATGGTCTCAACCTTGATGTTAATTCTGAGTTGGGTTCTCCAGTTATTTTGTGATATTGTTCATGGTTCAGATGATTTAATGTTGGTAATAATGGGTGAATTCAAAAATTTCTCTCTTTGGTATTTGATAAGCCTAATGTGACTTCGTAGAGTGCTTCTCCTGAGTGATGTATTTCTATGTGTATTCTTTGTGTAGATTGAGTAATGGATTGACCAAATTTATGCTAATGTTATATTTCTTCAAGTTGCTCGAGTTTTAGAAATCCCGAGTACCCTTTGCAGCCTTGGTGAGTCCTTGCTTATGCCGAAATGTATTATGCCTTTTATTAAATTTGGATTTGATTGCTCATATCTTTAGGATGTGATTTTCTTCAATTGTTTTTAAGTCTTCGACAATATTTGAATTTCAATCCCTGCGAGTGTTGTTGGATATATGCTTAGTCTCTGAAGATGAGATGGGTTTGGGTTGTATGTTTGATTTCTTATAATGACATTGATTTTGAATATTTGATCTTCTTAAAGATTTGTTGACTCTCATTGTGATTTTTAAATCTTTTGAATGATGGCTTGAAGTTTCCATGGATTATGGTATATGGATAATTTCTTGATAGATTTTGGTATATGGATAATTTATTGCCAATAGGATTGGTTTGTTTAGTTGAGGCCGAGTAGTCTAGCTTTGGTATTGAGATTATAGCTATGTATTATGAACTTGGTTACAACCCATTTAAAGGTTTGGTTTCAGTTGAGCATTTAATTATAGGCTAAAGAGGACTACTCTTGATATTAAATTTTTTAATCTTTGATTTAGTAAGGTTATTCTTAATACCTGCTCGATGGATAGTCGGTTGGCATAAGATATTTGGTTTTACTTCTCTTGACTATGATTCTTAGTGCTTGTAATAATTTTTAATATTTTCTCCATAAAAGAAATGTGCTTAAGTTTAGCTTAGCATCATTTTACCGATAATTAGTGGTTTATCCTATATAAGATTATTTATCTTCAAGAGATTGTGCTTGGGATTCATGATTATTCGTTTCAAGGTTTATCCGGACCATTTATTGCTTCGGCTAGAAATCGCAAACTTTGATAATCTTTATTTGTGCATCCTAGTAATTCTAGTGCTTGCCATTATGTATTTTCGGTGGATCCGGTTAATTTTTTCGAGGTTAGTGTGATATGATTGCGGGAGAATGGGTCGAATGATAAACATTTTAGATTAGATTTGACAGCACGTTTGGAAATGCAAAAGAAGGTTAGATTGTGAAATTGTAGTTGGTTGTACGATTCATGCCTTGGGTTTTCTTTATCTTGGTTGAGTATCTTCTTGTTTGTGTTTCTTTGGTTTGAAGTAAGCATATTATGGTTTGATTTTGAGTGGATCAGTCGTTCTTAGTAAAGTTTGAGGATTTTTTGTTAGTGAGGTTTAGTTTGTGGCTATTTGAGAAGTGAATCATGAAATTGGAGAAAAAGGGATACCTTTGGTGAAATCACTTGAATTTTTATCCTTAAAGGTTATCAGGGTAGTCTTTCTCAGATAATGCGGGCCTAGTACCTCACTCTTTTTAGTTTTTAGGCTCTCCAATCCATTGACAAAAGTACTTTTAGTAGTGGATATTATAATGACTGTCCTGGTCATGTTACTGCTTTTTACACAATTTTGGCATTTCATGCCTTCCCATAGCAGTAACAACTCATTTATTACCATTCTGATATATCAGTTTAGTTATCACACATTGTGTTCCATTTTTGGCTCATTTTCCGATTTTGGAGCTTTCATTATTAAGTAATTGATCTATGACCAAATATCCTAGTAAATGACCTCGAACGAGAATATTGATAGCGCCATCATCTTTAGAATGTTTATTTTATACTGTGGGACCATAGTTCAAGTCCTCAGGTTTTCAAACATATTTTGGGCTATTGAATGGTTCTGATGAAAAATTAAACTACATGTGGGACCCACATTGAATATAAACAATCTCAAATTACAGTTTTAATGGTTCTATGGAATCAAAAAAGTCAAATTTGTTATGGTAGCATAGTTTGTTTGCACACTCGGGGTTCTAAATAAATCCCCAAAAAATAATTGAAGTTAATTTGGACATCGTAAATTGCTGATATGCAAAAACTCATGCAAGGGTAATTTACCCTTTGTGTTCATGAGGGGTTGGCTATATTCGTAAAGGGTCAAGAGCTTAACCACCATATTTATGGGACTTCCCTTGCATTCTCGACGAAGTTTTAACTGACTCAATGCTTCTTTTTTCATATTCACTGCTTATAGTGTCATATTTTAGACTCATCTAACATCATGTTCGTGGCATTGTGCATGCATTCGCGAAGGGAAATTCCTCTGACCTTCCCATTCGTAGCCCTTCAGCCATGCATTCATGAAAGTCATTTCCCCAGAAGTATATATAATACTCACCTCCAATTTCATCATTGTTTCTCACCCATTTCTGCGATTTTGGTCCTAGGATATAAAGAATATTGTGTGAAATTATTTGTTGGAGCTAGGGATGAGTAAGAGGATGATGAAGTGATCATTTTCCATTAATTTCGTTGTAAGTTCTTGGCTAAGTTTCTCAATTTAATTCTTGATTTTCCCTATATTCCATTACCATTTGGAGCCTATTTTTGCCCAAATTGTACGACATTTGTGCTCAACTTTTAAGCACACATTTCTTTCCTTTGAGGGACCTCATGAAGGATTCTATATAGGAATTCTATTTTCGAACCCCGTGAGCCTTTTATTGACCCAGTTTTGCCCCTAGAGTGTTATATAGCAATATGGGTATTATTTTTACTCTGACTAATGTATAGATGATTATTTTTGAAAGTGCAACACCATTTGTTTGATTATAGATAAAAGGTGAATGATTTGTGGATGGTTTAAGAATGTGTATTATATCAAGGTATGCTTGCATTTACTTTCCTCTAGGAGATCATGTATAGTATATATTGCTAGCTAGGTAGGAATGATATGATATGTTTATGACTAGTATAGCATGAATTAACCTATTTAGGAAATTTACGATAGAAAGGTGGCCCAAACCTTAGCCTAGAATGCCTTTTAAGGATGTACAATCCTATTATATTTGATGAGGGAATTTATATTCTATAATTTGGTGTAAGAAATCCTTTAGCATATTACTTAGTGTTTGGGATGATATTTCAGGATTAGACTCTTGCAGTAATTTTATGCCCTTGTATACCTTAGTCTTAGGGTAGTGGTGTTATAATCTATTGAATAGCATATTATAGGCCCAAGTCTGTGATTGCATTACGAGTTGAGCACCAGGTTAGTATTCTATCCCTTGTGAAGATGTGGTTCTGGTTTATAGATGTTTATGGTTGCATTGTTTCTATACTGGTGATGGCCTTCATACTTTAGGTGCATTATCTTTTACTTAGTGGTACGATTATATTCAAATCGTTGATTTTGCTACTATTCTTTTGAAAAGGGATTTATTCAAACTTTTCCCTTTATAAAATCCATGTCTTCTTTAGCGAGAATCATACTGCTATATGTTATTTTGATGATGAGCAGCTAAACTATAAGGGCCAGGACCCTGGACATGCAAAGCACTACTGAACTGGCACACAGTATCTACACAATTTTTTCCTCTTGTGTTACAAACTTGGAGCTGCTAGTAACTGTATTTTAGCCCTAATTATCACCCATCTATAAAACAAAAGAGATGTCTCTTCAACGATTAGTTTTTGCCCATTCGAAAGAGTGAAAAGAGATGTAGCAAAACCCCATTTCTACACTACTTAAGTTCTTAGCTTATTGTTTATGCTTAATTTGAACTTGTTCTTACTTAGTGCTGAATTGTATGATTAGTGTTTTCTTTTTAAGAGAGAGCTACTTAGGTAGAGTTTCCCAAGCTTGCATCTAATAAGACCTAGTCAACAGTGAGTGTCCTCAATAGAGTTACAAGATAAGATTTTAGTAGAGTTACGACTTGCAAAAACAGTCTATAGTTAGGATAAAATCTTACTATAATCAGAGAGTTTATTATAGAATATTTGGAGGTGCTTGTAAGGGAAAATCGTGATTTTTCCTCTCTTTGGTTTCCACCTCAAAAACACGTGTTTTAACTCTTCCTGTATTGCCTTAATTTTTAGAACCTCATAGTTACACTACTATTCTATCCTTGAAGATTGTCAATAAGGGACATGGTCCCTCACTGTGTGGTGCAAAACCCAATGGTTAAAAACATACCACCTTATTTAATGCTTTGAGCTTTGAAACTCAACACGATACTTTAGAAACTACACCGAGATTGATTATGGTCCAATAATAACAATCTTTTACCACCACTATATACTTCAATGGAGAAAGAATTCTACCCTTTTATTATGATGGTTATTGCAAGTCCATGTTTTTGACTACGAAGTGTATACAAATATATCGAGTCCCTTGTGGACCCCTTAATTAGTGAGCCATAGTGTTAGATAGTGATGGTTTCCATAAGTCTTGCCTTTGTGAGATACTTAGTTAGAGGAGGTGTATACACTTAGTAAATTTGGGCCTCGGATTTGATATGGTTTATTATTTGTTTATGTGCATTCATTTATTAATATGCATTGCCTAGCACCAGTATGATTGTTTGGTGCTTATATCTTTCGACCTTGTAGGGGGTTGTATAGTTATAAGCTATATTATTGTTTGTTGTGAGATTTGTTAGAATCTTCTGTGCTTATAGGGCGCTGTTAGGTATTAATATTTAAACTAGCTGGATACTTTATTTTTTGTTTACTGTTAGCTCGTGGTAGGATTTTTCTGGACTAGTATCCCAGGTTGATGATACATTCCTAATTAATAATCTTCTCCATTATTGGTAGGTTACATTATTTACAATTTACCTTATGTTTGGTAATCCTTTTGATTGAGAAACTGAATATGTGTGTCCTTCTTTGCTATGATCCTCGAGAGGTTAAATTGGTACCATCAGGTAATTATTTCTGATTTTAGTCCTATATATGTGTGTAAATATATACATATATATATATATATTATATTTATATATTTAAATATATACATATACATGCATATGATACAACCATGTATTCCTCTTTTCCTAATCTATTCACATCGTATATCTATCTTTTGGCCTTATACTACTACAACATATCCATGTTTTATTCTTCATTGATATATTGGCTAGTGATATATGACATTCCACTTTAGTTCCTGAACATTGTTAGAAAAGCCTAGTTTATCCTTATTCATCCATTAGTAATTTTTATGTTAGTTTCTTGGATAGCTACGTTGTAACTCTCAAAAATCTGATTTCCCGGGATGCCACACGCTACTCGGAACTACAAGTAGTCCTGAGCTAACCCTAACTGCCTTTACTAAATCTGAATTCTCAACATATCGGAATATGAATGTAAACTCATAACAAATGTGGAAAACTGTCTGAATTATCTGAGTATATCTGAAAATACTAATCTCATTAGCCTGATAAAGCAAATACTGAAAATCAGAATACTGCAATTAAAATCTAGAACTAAATCTAGTAGCTCGACAAGCCTCTACTGTCTAAATCTATAGAGTCACAGGGACAGGTCCCAGCTGACTCAAACCTTTAGAAATGAATACTGAATCATCTACTAATAAACTGGAAATCTAATTAGCTAAGACCCCAAACTATGAGGACTAACCAACCATAATGATGTAGGCGAGATGCTCGGAAATCATTCATGTTATTGAGACTAAGCACCTGAACCTACATTGTGAGATAATGTAGCACATAGACATATATGTGGATTAGTAATTTGAGGATGCACTGGGTGTGAATGTAATAAGTAAATAATATCATCATAATTTATAAAATCGTGCATTCTAACTGTAAATTACTCACACGAGCTTGAGTAATTTGAAAACTGAAGATCATAAATCATCAACAACAAAGCATATAAGATAAATCTTGTGAGGCATTATATTCAATTCCAAAATTTGTTCTTTCTGAAACTACTATGTTTTCTTGTCAACTATAAGGGAAATACCTTATCTCAAGACTTTAAGAATCTTAAAAACCATAGCTTAAAAAAACATATGCTTTTATCTTAAGGATTTAAACCAATAGACTGTTTTAAGAGTAGGTGACTTCTTTTGTGAGGTTCTTCTAGCCGACATAAATCATCTGAGCATTCATGGAGTACAATGTCTTGCCCACGTTGGGGAGAACTGTTCTACCCTTGCCATCGGAATAGAACTTCTTATCTTAAGTGATCATAATCTTAGTCATCCTCATAGAAGTGGGAATAATCTTAATCCCACGGGGGCACGTAGTCTAGAGGCATGAAACCTTGGTAACATACCCATCTTGGTGTTAAATACTACTCCCATTCTTATGTATAGGATCTTAAGAATTCCACTTCAAAATAGCACAAAGGCTTACAAAAAGAACAATTATGCTCTTTCTTTTCTTTAAATGTCAAGTCATGTGAACAATGTGGATTATTTATCTTAGCTCAGGACCAAAAGGTCAAATCTTTATTAAAAATCTAAGAATAATCTTATGATAGGGTGCTCATAGCACAAACAATCTTGAAATAACAATTTTTAATTAGGGCTTAATGACCCATGCATCAAACTCACATTAAAACATCATAATATTCATGCTTGGTAATGTAAACTTTTATAAATCAACTTAAAATCTGGAAATTTCTGCAATATGCATGAAAATATGAACTTAAACATGCAACTCAACTTCTAAATCACTTGAAATCTCGTAATCTTATAAATAGGAATATTGGGTATAAACACCAACTTCAATTTCATGGAAAATCACAAAAAATTCTATAAGTTTGCAATTAAAATAAGTTTTGGGCACAAGGATGAAGGAATTAACCTTGTTGAACAACGCCAATACCTCAATTGATGAACTAGATGCTAAGACTTTAATCTTGGATCCCAATTGGCTATTGATGCTTTGGAGATGAATTCTTCGATTTCCTGAATTGGGAATCCTTAATGTTGAATTTCCTTGTAGAATTAATGAAGAAATTGGGTTTTCTTGGTGAGAAAGTTTTAGGTTTAGGGTTTTCTTTTGAGAAAAAATGAATGAGACAAGCATAAAGTGCTTTGAAATATGCTTAATGATGTTTTTTACACTAACTGGGGCCTTGGTTATTAACCAAAATCCCCTATTAAACTTTAAAATGGAACTTGAAAAATTATAAAAAATATCAATTTGCTAGGCCATTGCGATGGGACACTATCGCGGTGGCTCACTAGAAAAGGGTGAGTGGAAACTGGGCATTCACCTTGATGCGCCACAATTGAGGTGCCCCTTCGGATTGCTACTTTGGCCACTGACGCAATGTGCTAATATTTTGTAGGCTCACTAGAAATTGCCAATGTGAAATGGAACTTCTCCGCGATGTGTCATGATCGCGGAGTCTCACTGGAATTTGACAATTGTGATTTTACACTTCTCCGCGATGCGCTACGGGACCAAATCACGTTGTTTTACAACTGAAATATGTAATAGCCATAACTTCTTACACAATTATCGGGTTTAGGAAAATCTTATATCGTTGGAATACTAATTCAAAGTCCTACACATTAAAGGGTCTAAATCTGGAAAATGCTATATGTATGGAAAGACATTTTTTCTTGAAGCTAACACTTGACATTCTAGACATTTAATTGAGGTAAGAAAAGTATGGAGTATTACAATATCCCCCATTGAAAATATTCATCCTTAAATAATTCTAGTTAGACTTAGAATACTGGGGAATTTGAGGATATATGATAGCATGCACAACTAAATTAAATTGCGAAACTGAATCCAAATCATTCTAATCTTCTGAGCTAATTTTGTTAGTGCATGAACTTACATGAGGACAACTATATAGCTGACTCTATGATTAGAAAAGAATTGAATTAATACCGAGCATTACATTCGATTGAATCTAAATTTGCAAAGAAGAGGTGAGGATACTTGGCTCGCATATCTACTTCTGCTTCCCAAGTGGCGCCCTCAACAGATTGATTCCGCCAAAGAAATTTGACCAAGGGAACTTCTTTGTTCCTTAATCTACGTATTTGATAATATAAAATCTCAACTGGAATCTCTTCGTATAAAAGTCTATTTTGAATATCTGAGCTTTCTAAAGGAAAAACAACAGTAGAGTCACTGATGCACTTCATAAGCATAAAGACATGGAATACTGGATGAACGGTTGACAAGTCAACAGGCAAATCAAGCTCATAAGCCACTTCCCAATACACCTCAAGATTCTATAAGGAACAACATACTGGGGACTAAGCTTCCTATTTTAGACAAATCTCTTCACCCCTTTCATGGATGAAATCTTCAGATATACTAAATCCCTAATCTCAAACTCGAGGTCCCTTCTTCTCACATCTGCATATGTTTACTGACAACTCTGGGTTGTTTTCAATCCTTATCTAACCAAATTAACTTTATCCATAGCTTCAAACACTGCATCAGGCCTAAGCAAAGTGGCCTCACCCACTTTAAACCAACCTATGGGCGATCTACTTCTTCTCCCATAAAGAGCCTCGCTCTTTATGGGGCTATTTGTATACTAGAATGGTAACTATCAATATAAGCGAACTCAGTCAATGGAAATTGCTCATCCCAACTACCTTTGAAATCAAGAGCACATGCTCTCAATAAATCTTCAAGAGTTTGGATGGTCTTCTCTTCTCGTAGGAATCTAGTCACTGAATTATTTTGGGTCAATCTAGACATAGGGGATGCTATGTATGAGAAAACCACCACAAAAATCAGTAATAACCAGGTAGACCTAAGAAACTCTCAGTGTCTGATGGATAAATAGGTCTAGGCAAATTCCATATGGCTTCTGTCTTTTAGAGATCAACTCAACACCATTGGTGGAAATAAGATGACCGAGAGAGGATACTGATCTTAGAAAAAATTCACACTTGCCAAATTTGGGGGACAACTGATGATCTCTAAGGGTTTTAAAGACAATTATAAGATGATCTACATGGTCATCCTCACTACGATAGTACACAAGGATATCATTTATGAATACAATGAAAAACCTATCTAGATAGTATTTTAACATTCGGTTCATGAGGTCGGTGAAAGCTTTTGGAGCATTGGTTAGCCTGAAAGACATGACTAGAAACTCAAAATGACCATACCGAGTTCTAAATACTGTATTTAGAATATCACATTTCCTTACTTTAAGCTGATGATATCCGGATCTAAGGTCTATCTTTGAGAAATAACTTGCACCCTTGAGTTGATCAAACAGGTTATCAATTCTAAGAAGAGGGTATTTTTTCTTGACTGTTACATTATTTAGCTGATGATAGTCAATGCACATTCACAAATAACTATCTTTATTTTGCACAAATAAGATAGGAGTGCCCCATGGAGGAACATTGGGCCTTATGAATCCTTTATCTAAAACACTTTAAGTTGCTCTTTCAACTCCTTAAGCTCTGTGGGAGCCATACAATATGAAGGGATAGAAATAGGCTGAGTATCTGGGAGAAGGTCAATACTAAATTTTATTTCCCTATCGGGAGGTACCCCTGGAAAATCTTTAGGAAAGATGTTTGGAAACTTACTGACTACACTGACTGACTGAATTATTGGAGTCTTCGACTTAGTGTTTTTGACTCGAACAAGATGATAGATAAATCCTTTGGAAATCAACCTTTTCGCTTTAAGAAAATATATGAAATGACTTTTGAGAGACACTGAATTACCTGATCACTCAAAGACTGACTTACGTATAAATTGAAACTTCACCACTCAGCTGGAATAATCTATAGAGTCATAACAAGAATTGGGCCAATCCATATCAATAATAAGATACAAGTTTACCATATCTAACTCTATTATGGCTGCTATCATGAATTTATGAAGGACAGTGATAGGACACTTTCTATAAATTCGTCTAGCTACAACTAACTCACCAACAAGGGTAGACACCAAGAAAGACTTAGGGATGTTTTAGAACTTATATCAAAATTTATTGCAACTAACGGGGTCACATAAGAGAAACTCAACCCAGGGTCTAATAATACGTAAACATCAAGGTGAAAGACATGAAGCGTACAAGTAATAACATCTAGTGAATCTTCTTTCTCCTGGAGTGATGGTAATATATCAAACCTATTCTGGCACTGGCTGCTACCAGTACTGGATTATGCGCCCTGAAGAGGGACTGGGCAACCTAAAGGAGCTGGTGCACCAGCAGTCTGAGTTTGGGGATGAGCATCACTGTTTCCCTGTCTAGCATGCACAGACTCTTTGATTTTGTGACCCGGCAAACCGCAACCATAACAACCTTTTCGACCTCACAAACACTCACCCGGATGGGTCTTACCATACTTAGCACACAAAGGATAACTGGGCCTACCATACACACTATTACGAGAACTAGACATAAAAGACTTACCCTACCATTCTTGCCTATTTCTGGGTGCAAGAGCACTGGCCAAAAAAGGTGCGAGCATAGATGAATGATTCTTAAACTGAGAATGATTTCCTCATTGAGATATATCCTGACCATACTCAAACTGCCCTATTCTATCCTTCTTATTTACTCTCTCTCTTTTCTTGAACTTCTTTGCCTTAATCTGCTCAACATGCATCATCAACCTAGCAAGATCCATATCTCCAATGAGCATAGAAGTCCTACACTCCTTAACTACCAACCCAGACACACCGGTCATAAACTTACTCATGCTTAACCTTGGGCCAACCATCTGATCAGGGGCATACTTGGACAACTGGTTAAATTTGAGAAAATACTCTTTCACTGTCATTGAGCCCTACCTCAGATTAATGAACTCTATTATCTCAACTTCTATCATTTTACATAGGAAGAACTTATTTAAGAATGCATCCTAAAATATCTACCAAGTCATGGGAGCTGCATTCCTCTCTCTACTTTTCTTCCATATTACTACCCAATCATATTAAACATCCTTCGGCTTATAGAATGCCAATTCTATACTCTTCTCTTTAGAAATATGCATGATTCAGGTGATCTTCTTTAATTTATCTAGATAAAACTATGGGTTCTCACCTATTTTCAACCCAAAGAATTCTGGTTGGTTCATTCTCATAAAATCTTAAATTCTGGCGACGACTAATTCCTCATCTTGTCGAAGTGGCACTACAGCCTGATGGTTGCCTTGAATATTAGCTGTCATATTACATATTCTTATTTAATGGATCTATGGGTTGAGGTGGATGGTTATTATTTCTATGTGTGTTATCTCATAAGGAGGCATTTTCTATAATGTTATAGCATGAGTTAGAAGTATATAGAAACACTGAATACATGATAGATCATGAAAAAAGAGATGATTTACTTAATGCTCCATAGCCTCTTGCTCATAGATATGAAGCACTTCATAATGATAATCAAGACTCTATGTAATGTGGCTTGTCTGACTCCCTTAGACTCTCAAAACCTTAGGCTCTGATACCAAGTTTGTAACGCCCCAAAATATGATTTCCCGAGATGCCACATGGTACACTAAACTACAAGTAGTCCTGTGCTAACCTTGTCTGCCTTGTACTAAATCTGAATTCTCAACATAAGGGAATTTGAATGTAAAATCATAACTATCTGAATTATCTGAGTATATTCAAAAATACTAATCTCAATAGTTTGATAAAGAAAATATGTAAAATCTAAATACTGTAATTAAATCTAAAACTGAATCTAGTAGTCTGACAAGCCTCTACTGAGTGAATCTAGAGAGTCACTAGGATAGGCCCCAACTTGCTCAAACTATTAGAAATGATTACTAAATCATCAACTAATAAATTGGAAATCTAAATAGATAAGTCTCCGAACTATGATGACTAACCAAATGCTGAGATATAGACGAGATGCTCAAAAATCACTCACGCTAATGAGACTGAGTATGTAAACCTATATTATGAGACAATGTAGCACATAAACAATATCATCACAATTTATAAAATCATGAATGCTATATGTAAATAACTCACACAGGATTGATTAATTTGAAAACTGAAGACCATAAATCATGAACAACAAATCATATAATATAAATATTGTGAGCCATTACATTCAGTTCCAAAATATATTCTTTTTTAAACTACTACGTTATCTTTTAAACTGTAAGGGAAAAAGATTATCTTAAGACTTTAAGAATCTTAAAAACCATAGCTTCCAAAAACATATGCTCTTATCATAAAGGCTTTAAACTAGTAGACTATTTTAAGAGTAGGGGACTTCTTTTGGGAGGTTCTTTTAACCGACATAAACCATGTGAGCAGTCATGGAGTCCAATATCTTTTCCATGGGAAGAGTTGTTCTACCGTTTCCATCAGAATAGAACTTCTTACCTTAAGTGATCACAATCTTAGTCATCCACTTAGAAGTGGGAATAGTCTTAATCCTATGGGGCATGAAACCTTAGTAATATACCCATTTTGGTACTAAATACCACTCCTATTCTTATGTTTAGGATCTTAGGAAATCAACTTCAAAATAGCACAAAGGCTTACAAGAATACTAATTATTCTCTTTCTTTTATTTAAATCTAAAGTCATATGAATAATTTGGATTATTTATCTTATCTCAAGACCAAAAGGTCAAATATTTGTCAAAAATCCGTGAATTATCTTATGATAGGGTGCTCATAGCACAAACAGTCTTGAAATAAAAATCTTTTATTATGGATTAATAAACCATGCATCAAACTCACGTTAAATTATTATAATATTCATACTTGGTAATGTAAACATTTATAAATCAACTTAAAATCTAGAAATTTCTGCAATATGCATGAAAATATGAATATAAACATGCAACTCAACTTCTAAATCACTTGAAATCTCGTAAATCTTATAAGTACCAATATTGAGTATAAGCCTTAACTTCAATGTCATGGGAAATCACAAAAAATTCTATAAGTTTGTAATTAAAATAAGTTTTGGGCACCAAGATGAAAGAATTATCTTTGTTGAAAAACCCCACATACCTAAACAGATGAACTAGATGCTAAGAATCAAATCTTGGAACCTTGTTGATGCTTCGGAGATGAATTCATAGAGTTCCTGAGTTGGGAATCCTTAATCTAGAGTTTCCTTGCAGAATTAATAGATAAATTGGGTTTTTTGATAGATAAAGTTTGAGCTTTAGGGTTTTTCTTAGAGAGAATGGATGAAACAAGCGTAAAGTTCTTTGAAATATGTTTATTGATATTTTTTACCTCAACTGGAGCCTTGGGGATTGGCCAAAATACCCCTATTAAACTTTAAATTAGAACTATAAAAATAAACAAAAATCCCAATTTGCTTGGCCACCATGATGCGCCACTATCGTGATGGTTCATTGGAAAATAACAAGTGGGAACTGGGCATTCACCGTGATGTGCCACAATCGCGTGCCAATTTGGCCAATGGTGCAACACATCAATATTATGTAGGCTCACTGGAAATTTCGAAATACAAAATGGGACTCCTCTGCAATATTCCATAATCGCGGGGTCTCACTAGAATTTGACAATTGTGATTTTACACTTCTCTGCAATGCGCTATGGGCCCAAAGCATGTTGTTTTATGACTGATACTTAAAATAGACATAACTTCTTACTCCGTTATTGGATTTAGGCAAATCTTATATCATTGGAAATCTAATTCAAATTCCTATACATTAGAGGGTCTAAAATCTCAAAAATTCTACACATATGGAAAGTCATTCTTTCTTGAAGCTGTCGCTATACATTCTAGATGTTAAATCGAGTTAAAAAAGTATGGGGTATTACATACCTTTAGTTAATATTCCTATGTACCTGTTATATATTCATGCATTATTACTATGTGTAGTTTTGATGGTGAGTAGCTAAACTTCAAGGGACCAGTTCCCTGAATATGTAAGGTATAATACATCATCCATACAGCTTCAGCATAGTTTTTTATCTTGTATAACAAACTTATAGGTTCTATTATGCTATTTTGTATGAACTAGGAAAGCTGGTCTAATGAAATTCCATCCCTCATCATCAACCAGATATAAAAGTAAACAGAATCCTCTTCAACAATCGAGTTTCTGCTAATTCTAAATAGAGAGAAGTGAGGCTGCAAAAACTCTATTTTAAGAATACTCAAGTATTACTTATGTTCTTAACTTTGTACTTAGATTAAAGAGTGAGTAAGTGTTTTTGGGTGTTGATTTGTAAAATAAGTAATCATGTTTTAATAGTAGTATTTTCTTATTGAGAGTTCTTCTTATGTAGATTTCCCGAAGCTTGAGACTAATAAGAGCTATTCACTATAGGGGAGTTCTTAGTAGAGTTATGAAGATGAGCTGGTAGCAAAGTTGCTTCTAGCAAAAGAAACCTAGAGTTATGCTAAAATATAGATTATAATCAGGAGGTTGATTATAGTGGATTTCATTGGTACATATGAGGGAAATTCATGGGTTTTCCTATTGTGGGTTTCCACGTAAAATCCTTGTGTCCTTTTCTCTTTCTATGTTGTGTTTAGTTTTCTTGCACTCTATTGTTCGATTGCCAGTGTTTGATTCTGATGGAACTAGTCCCTTACTGTGTAGAACAACCTTGAAAGGTTTCAATAATAGGTATCAAATCCTGGTTACTCTAAGAGGTTCACACCTATAGTGTCTTAGTTAGAATATTTGCTCCACCTAATCTAGAAGAAGGTCTATCTGTAAGAAGACCTCCAAGATTTAATGAACAGTCTTATGGGTGGTGGAAAACTGGGATATTTGACTTCATCATGGCTGAGAATAGTGAACTAATGGACATTATTTTTCATGCTCCTCATGTAAATGTAAGAGAATTCAAAGAAGGAGATGATTAAAATGGTTGTCAAGAGCACAAGGGAATTTACTGATAAAAATAGAAGAAAGATTGAAAAGAATTACAATGCTAAGGAACTGTTAGTATGTGGCATAGGTCCTGATGAATACATTAAGACCTCAGCTTATGATTATGCTAAAGATATCTGAGACTGTTTAAGGACTTCTCATGAGGGAACCACATATATAAAGGACTGTATAGGTGATGTCTCAATCTACGCTGGCTACGTAGTTCTGGAATGCAAGGATTGTTTCTAAGAATCACACTCTAATATAATATGTGAGTTCCAATCCTTCGTTTTACTTAGTTTTAATTCCTACTTCCATCTGAATAGACACTGAACATGATTAACTGAACTGTACTAGACTGAATTTATGGAGTTCCATTAACTGATGGAATACTATTGAGATTACTGAATTACTGAGCTTTCGTGAGTCATATGATTCACTGGGTTCTATGGACCGTGGCTTGACTGAGGATAACATGAAAACATTACACTAAATCTAGGCAAACAACTATATTTTTTGGATACAAGTACCCCCAGGACTCGATGGAAGGAAACTAACAAGGCATGACATTATTGAATACATAACCAATATCAACAATCCATAATACAATAATTGGATATATTACAGGGGCATTTGATTATCATAGCTTGGTAAGTGAATAACATAGCATGATTTCATAAGGCTAACTCATGAGCAATCCCGCAAGCAATTTCAATATATAAGAATAACATGGATGTTATTTTGAATATAACGTTAAAGAATACATTGTCATTTGGGTCATAATTTAGCTATTGTGCACAATTTCTATAGCTTTAAGAATTTTATCAAACACCTTATATGCACAACCTAAGGTATAGGTTAAATAATCAAATTTCACAAATCATAAGCCACCAAATTCATGTATTTTAATTTATATGCTAACGTAGTTTTCATTAATTTCACATAAGGATCCCAACATGGGAATTAAACAACAACCATCACATAACTTGAGCAACCCACAACATAATAATCATGATTCATAATTTAAAATAGGGTTCTTGAGCTTTATGGTTGAAAGGAATACATAAATCAACAAAACATATACCTTAGTTCTTAATTTAGCAAAGATTGATGGAGAGATTTTCTTTAAATTGAATCTCCAATTGAGTCCCTAGTTTGTTCTTGAGAGAAAATTGAGAGAAACTAGTATATTTTGGGTGATGAATGACTACATCACGTGTTATTGGGTTTAAATAGGGGCAGGAAATTGACTCTTTTAGCCCTGGATGCATTTTTTAAAATTGCTAAAAATTTCTCGACCTGGACCCTGGCGCGACGCGACACTATCATGCTGTGTTACTAGAATTTGACAATTTTAAAATATGTGAATTTCGCGATGTGGAGCCATCACGTTGCCACTTCTTTTATGACCTGGAAGTTTGGAGAAACATGGGAAAAATTACATTGAGACACTGGAAAAAAATACAATTTCTATTTTATCTTGTGGCGCGGCGCGCCACTGACCAATATGGTGTTGTTTTAAGATAGGAACTTTAAATAGTCATAACTTTTCACCCGGTTATTGTATTTGGGTGAATCTTAAATCAATGGAAAGCTTATTAAATTTCACACCTTAGAAAAGGTGAAAATCATAAAAATTCCAAATGGAATAAACGTCATTCAATTTAAAAGCTAATACTTGACATTCTTGAGATGAAATTAATTAAGAAACTTTGGGGTATTACAGTGAAATACTGACAACTTAATATGAAACCTTCACTATAAAAGATGGAGATAAAATAAAAGAAATTCATACAAGATTAACCCCCATCACAAATGAGCTATACTACTTAGGAGAGGTGATTCTATTTTATAAACAAGTGAGGATGATCCTTGTTGTTTTTCTCAATTCATGGGAAAGTAGAGTAGATTCTATAACTGAGGTAATAAATCTTAAAACCCTTACCTTTGATGAGCTGATTAGAAATCTAAAGACTCATGAGCTCAAGAAGCAATAAGAGCAAGACAAGAAAGATTTCAAAAGGAAAAAATATCTGGCATTGAAAACTTCAAAGATATGAATCAAGTGAAGAAGAGACTGATGTTGCCTATTTGAATAGAAGAATTTTCAAAGCAATGAAATAGAGTGGTCAATTCCTAAGAAGAAGAAGAAGAATTAGAAAGGGAATCAATGTTGAGATATGTTACAAATGTTGAAGTCCTGAGCATTTTATCAAGGACTGTCCTATGCACAAGATGGTTCACCAGGAATATTATAAGGATGAGGATAACAATGGAAGGATCAAGGACTAGGTCCCTGATAACTCAAGTAGGAAGGAAACAACTAAATATGTTTTTATGCAAGCTCTGGCAGTATGAGGTGACTCTTTCTGTGATTCAGGTGAAAATAAAAAGACTGGTGGTGTCTCTTTGGTAGAAGTGGAGGATGATAAAGTAAGCTCTGATACTTCGTTTGGATTTATGGAATTTACTGAGGATAAAGAAGAAGATGAGGTAACACTCTCAGACATTAAACAAAACCTAGAAAACTACTCTGGTAGAAAACTAAAAAAATTTTCCAATAAGTAGATTGATTCTATGTATGAAATGACCAATGAAAAAAATCCTCTTGAAGAAAAGGTGAAGATTCAAGAGCTTGAGTTAATTTCTCTAAGTCTTTAATTATCTGACACTAAAAAGTAGGTTACTAATTTGAAATCTAAATATTTAAAGTTAGTCAACTGGAAAAGGATAATATTATTGGTGATAAAGAAAAGATTAATAACCTAGAAGAAAAGATTGAAGATAAGGAGCTTGTCCTGATATCTTTAACTCTCTAGATATCAGAAGCTGAGAAACAAGTTGCTAAGCTAAAACTTGAAAATCTATGTTTGGTAAGTCAACTTGAGAAAAAAGATAGTTCCAACAATAATGGGAAGAAGGAAGTCTTAGAGTTTTAGGGTGAGCTGTAACAGAAGCTGGAGGATTCTCATGGTTGCACTTTTGGAGAATGAGGAGTTATAAAGGGACCTCGTATATCTAAGGGAAGAACTTAGTAAATCCCTACAATATACTACATCTTCTCAGATCATGTCTAACTTTATTAATCAAGACACTAATAATGGAAAAGGGTTTGGTTATCAAGAAGGAACCCTAGTTAAGAGGGATCCATAAACTTAGAATTTTGAAGAAAGATCCTTATACACAGCCTCAAATGAGAATTTTGAAGGTACAATCAACTCCTTTATTATGATTTTAATCTAGAGGGACCCCTAGTTAAAGTTTCAAGAGTTCCAAACACATTTTGGGTTCTTTGATAGATTTGATGAAAAATAAAACTTAGTATGGGACCCACATTTAATAAATATAATTTCAGAAGAAATTTTTGATGGTTCGGTTGATTTTGCAATGTTGAATTTAGTTTTGTAGCATAGTTTGTTTGTACGAAGAGGGTTCTGAAAGAATCTCAAAATCCCAATTGAAGTCCATTTTGACATAGGAAATTGCTAATATGCAATAATTGATGCAAGGACAATTTACCTTTGTGTTTGTGAGTGGTAGGCTAGATTCGCATGGAGTCAAAAATTTGACCATCGCTTTCATAGGCCTTTCCTCTCATTAGTAATGAAGAGTTTACTGGTCCAACCTTTCTTCTTCTTTGCATTTGTGACTATCATTATCATGTACGTGATCGCGAGGCTTGTTTTGCTTTATGTTAATGGTACCATTCCCACTTTTTCAAAGGGAAATTCCTTTAACCTTTGCATTCATGGCCTTTAAGATGCAAGTATGCGAAGTCCATTGCCATTGAAATTTATATACTTTTCTTCTTTGATTTTAATAACTATTTCTCGCCCCTATCTGCCATTTTAGCCTTATGAAATAAAGAATATTATTTGAAAACATTGATTGGAGCTAGAGTTGTGTTGAGGATGATGAATTGACAATTTCCCATTATTTTTTTGGTATGTTCTCGACAAAATTTCTCTATTTAATTCTTTTTTCCCATTTGTTCTGTTTCATTTGGGTTGGTTTTGGCCCCAATTCATACTCCTTTAGTGCTAAACTTTTGATTACAAATTCCATGTCCTTCGAGGGACCTTGTGACGAAATCAGTTTTGGAATTCCATTAGAGGGCCCCATGGGAGTATTATTTACCCAATTTTAGGATCAGAGTATTTTGTAGCTATATAAATATCATTTTACTCGTATTAATGTGTAGATAATTATTTTTATAGTGCGATGTCATTTTTGAGATCATGGTGGAAAAGAGGGAAATTTGTGGATGGTTTAAGAATGCATTTTTAGCATCGAGGTAGGCGTCGGTTTATCTTACTCTATTAAATTCTATAAACTATAGATTGGATGCTAGTTTGGGATGGTAGTATATTTTTATGAATTACATAGCATGACTTAAACTATTTAGGGAATTTAGTATAGAAAGCTGACCTAAAGCTTAGCCTAGAATACCTTTTAAGGTTGTTGAATCCTATTATATTTTATTATCGGCTTGAGTAACTATAGATTTGCATAAAGAACCCTATGGAGTTTGTGGTGATATTTCCATATTAGTCCTTTTGAGTCACTTTATGTCATTTTGTACCTTAGTCTCTGAGTTATGGTGTTAATATTATATTAAATCGTACATTATGGGCTCGAGGCCATGATTACGATACCAATTGAGCACCAAGTTATTATTCTATCCCCTGGAAGGATTTTGTTGGTGTAAAGAGAGGCTTATACTTGTATTGCTTGAATACTGGTGATGGCATGAATACTAATGGCATAATATAATTTACTTAGTGATATGATTCAAGCCAAGCCTTTGAATTTACTACTATTTTTCCTAACAAAAAAGATTTATTCTCACTTTTCACTTTTTGAAATGGATTTCATCTGTAATGGGAATCGTACCAACTTAACTAATGAATTATAAGTTTTTAAACTAAATGGGACATTTGGGAAACTAGATCGATGTTGATTCTAGTCCATTACTATTTCACTCTTTTACCACTACTGCTTACTTCGGTCAAGAGACATTAAAACCCTTTACACACTATATATAAATTTTGTCCTAACATTGATCTCGAGAAATACATTTTCCAATTTAAATATTCCAGTCATGGCTCAAGTTTGTTAATTTTTAAATTTCTATATTTATATCTTTGATATTGGTCAGAGTATATTGATTGTGATTTTTATGAGGAGTCTGATTCAGGACCAGTCAGTTTATATCGATATCCCAAGTCCTCTATGGGCCCCATTGTTAGTGAGGCACAGTACAAGAGAATGAAGGTTTGCATATCTCTTGCCTTTGCGAGCTAAGAGGTGTAAGCACATGGTGAATTTCTCACTTAAATTGAATATGGTTTACTATTAGTTTATGTGCATTGATTCATTTATATGAATTGTCTATTACCAGTGTAATTGTTTGGTTCTTATATCTATTGTCCATATGAGGATTCGTATAAGAATAGCTATGTTTATTGTTTGTTCTGTTCTTACCTTCACCTTATAAGCTTATGTTGTCCTATTTGAGTACTTTTTTCTGGACTAACATGTTACTTTATTATTTGTTTATGTTTAGTTAGCGGAAGGACAGTTATGGACTAGCACCCAAGGTTGATGGCATGTTTATTATTCCTTATCTTTCTCAATTATTGATTTACATCATTGATAGGTTATATTATTCTTAGTAATTTTTTGGCTAGAGACACTGGTTACGCTAGTATTAACTTTCTTTCTTTTCTATGTTCTTCGAGAGGTGATATTGGTTCCCTCGTGTTATTATCTTTGATTTTAGTTCTATCATGGTGTATGTGTATAATATTTATATATACGTATGTTTATAGGTATATATATTTTACTATTCTATATTCCTCTTTTTTTTCATCTATTAACATTTTACATGTATCTTTTATCCTTGTACTGCAAATATGTATCCTTATTTTATCCTTCATTGGCATATTGACTAGTTATATACAATATTGCACTTTAGTTCCATAACACTATTACAATATACTAGTTTGTCCTTATTATTCCATTATCAATTTATATATTTGAAGAAGTGCCTTGGAGTAACTCCAAAGTTTTTTCCACGTGACCAGGAGGTCACAAGTTCAAGCCTTAGAAACAACCCTTTGAATAAATACAAGGTGAAATTGCATACAATAGATCCTTATTATTGGGACCTTCCTCAGACCCTGCACATCACGGTAACTTAGTGTACCATGGCTACCCATTAATAGCAATTTTTATGTTATTTTTCTTAGCAAACTATCTATAGTTTATATTCCCACTTACCGTTTATTTATACATGGATTATCCTTATAGCTTAGTCTTCACTTGTGCAACCTATAGATCGTAGTATGAGTTCTCCTTGTTGACGTGTGCATTGTGTAAAGAAGCTTTGTATAAGAGATTTGTGGTGATTTCCTGACGTTTGCAGTATTCCTTTTGTCACTCGTATTGATGAGTCTTATCTCGTTTTTGTTCTTTAGAGATGGTTTGAACATATTTATTTACTGTATATTTCAATTTGTGCGCTTGTTGTATTAGAAAATCTTGTACTGACTTCACTAGGCCTTGGGGTTTCATTCTATATTAGTTCCTTATTTAAATTCATTTTTGCCATTTTCTCTATATCTCTTGATAGTTCGGTACTAGCTATTTTTGACTAAGGGTTGGCTTACGTGCTGGAGTGTTTTAGTAGATGTCATCATTACCTGAGAAATTGAGTCGTGACAGGAAGGAAACAAGTTGGTAGAATTTTTAGATGTTAATTACAATTCTTTATTAAATAATATAAATGAATGAAGGGTGTCTTTAAAAATATGCAACAATCAAATCGCAAAACTAAATGTAGTAAAATGCCAAAATTAAGATTTCAAAGTATAAGAAGCAACCAATTTTCTTCAGGTAATACTTAATGATTGGGGCGATCAAAACCAACAAAATAAAGTTGACACATCAAATGTGCACTCAAAAGAATTTTGCATAGAACAATCTATAAGTGTTGGCAAATTAAATATTTGATGGACCAGAGCTAAATGTTGTTGTTTTGACATTATCTACAGTAGTGACTATGGCTAAGAATGAAAAATAAGAGACTGCATTAGAGTATAGAATGAGAAAAATGATAAAAACTCAAAGATTGGAATTCGTAAAAATGATTTCCTACCAGATCGTATTGAACTTGAAATGTTTGAGTTATTGCCCTTAGTCAGAGTTATTAGATCCTTGTTGACTTCAAACTGTCAAGGTCATCATTTAAACGTGACATTTTTAATTAGAATCACTTATTCAAATAGTTTGGGTTGTGATTATGAATTATTTGACTATTATGGGCTCTTATCTATTAAAAGAGGAGTTGAAGAAGTCTTCATTTGGTTTGAATACATGGCATTTATGAGACATGGTAAATTTCTCATGTGAAATCCTCTTTATATTGCATACATTTAAAAGATTTGAAACTTTTTCTACTTGGTTCGTCACTGATATTACCCCTCTACCTTTGTAACTGAATCCTCAATGAAGCATTGGAATCAAGTGTACAATATGAAGAGCATCAACAGATCTCTACAAGATTTCTTATTTTTCTATTTGTTTTTGTTTTAGCCTTGGATTAGTTTCCTTTATGTTTTGTATGAGAATTATCTTAGGATTGTGCTTGGTATGATTAACTCGTTTTGTATTTTTTTTATTTAGAAATAAAAGGCCTCTCTAGGTCCTGTTTAATTAAAATTAGGATGTGAGGAGTAATGTAATCTATCACTAAATCTTGAGTACATTTATCATTGTGAAATAATTGGGAAAAAACCTTGACTTTGAGGCAGAACTTCCAAGAATTCAGTTCTTGAATCATCATTGACCTTTTTTAAAAATCCTAGGGTAATAGTATTAGATTTTATTAATAATCTGTAATAGAATGATGAAGTTGACAGGGATTGTTTGAAACTATATTAGAAAACTTACCTTAGTATGGGTGGATGAAGAGAAGAGAGGAAACCAACCTTAGGATTGAATATATATTAAAAGAATAAATTTTTTTGATGCAAACCAATTTGAATGGATTTTTTGCAGTGCCTAAGTACATACTCAAGTGTAAGTGGTTCTATCAAGTAGTAAAGTGGACTTCAAGAAATCCCAAGTATCAATCTCTCAAGGACTTTCGTTCGCTGACTATCCAATTCTAGTTTAACCAATTGAGGTAAGTAGCAAATAGACTTTTTGAATTTTAATTTAAAAATAAACTAAACTAATTCAGAAAATTAATGACTTAGGACAATCAATGGATAGAAACTTAGGTTAAAACCTATGAACAATCATACTATGCTATTGAACTTTATTCGTTAATTCGCTTATCTTAGTTTTTGATTCGTAAGGTTAATTGCATGATCATGGTCTCCCGACCTCTAATCATATACCTAATATGGACATTACAACTAAATCGATGAGCGGGGATGTAATAATTCAATTAATTTAATTCAAGATATCATCCTACGTTTTAATCAAGTAAGGCATCTGAGTACATCCCTATCCTAGACGCTAATGTAAATTCTTTATTCTATAAAAGAATAAAAATCATATTTATTTATTCCCATGTTATATATCCCTATTCCCTCTCCCAAGGTCAAAAGGTTAACAATTTATGTATTTTAAGGGTATGTAATCCTTAAAATAGTTAAAACAAGAATAAACAAACTACCATTAATGATAAGCAAATCAAACAAAATTAAGTCAAAATAGAAGTATTCATGATCTTGGCCTTAATCCTGGAAAGAGAGTTTAGCCTTGAATAGAAATATTCATCATCCAATCCCTTGGAGTGATGATACAAACCATACAAAAAATCTAAATTAAAGAATGATAAAACCTAAAAAGAAGTTGTGGTAGCCTCCAATGATGTCCCAAGTGATCTAGGGTGTTTCAAGATTGTCCAAAACGTGTTTTAAGACATTGTATTTATAGTATATAAGTCATAACCCCACTTGGATTAGTTTTATACGTTGTTAAAAGAAAAATTATACTGATTTTTGTCGTCACCGATTCGCTCCATAGTGTCAAATGGTATCACTAGGCACAAGTGGGCACTTTTCTCCCGAATTTTGTCCTTAGCGCGAAGTAGTGTTATAATGTTGAGACACTGTTTTTGGAGAATTACGAATTGACACAGCTCCGTGACATAGTGTTTCACCATTTTGGGACCCTTATGAATCCAATTGAATGCAACAAGAAACCATTGGAAAAATACATTTCCCTCATACGCTCAATACTTTCTACGGATCTTAATTGCGTACAGCTTGTAACTTGTGATTCCATGGTTATTTTTGTGTCTTTTTAAGTTGTTTCCATTTTATTTGAAGCTTGTATATACTTAATATATCAGAATTATACATTAAAAAAGAATCTTATTGCATTAAACACAATAATTTAGAACTCAAAACAACACAACATGCTCAATGATGATCTAGAAACATGAGCTAAGCATAGGCTAAATTCACATTGAACTTTAACTTATTACTTTGACACTTTTCTAGATCAAATTGACCCTTGAAAATTATAATTAGGTTGTTTCACATTTATATATATATAATAACAACCCTATTAAATCATTACAACACATTAGCACCCAACATACTAGACTAGAAAAACACCTAACTCAAGCTAGTATGCTAGTTTTCTCGGTTGAACTCTAAATGCTAAAATTGAATCAAAACTCTTATGAAAACACCATTAAACATTATAAAAACATACTTGGACACATAAATACTCATATATATCATTATAAACCCATAAATCACATGAATCATCATCAAAACAAGGCTAAATAGGCTCAAATAGTAGCGCTAGAGTGCATAAATACACCCAACATCAAGTTTCCCATGGAGACCTTTAGTGGAGTGATATTTGAAGAACATAATATTATGTGTGGCCGCATATCGGTCCACATAAGGCTTCAGGTAAGAATTATTCTCCATCCCTTATTTTGAATTAGGAGTGCAAAGAAGAAAATGTGATGTGTGGCCACACATTAGTGCAAGCAACGCATTTAGTGAGTCAGTTATCTCCACATTTTTGAAACGTGGTCATAACTTCCATCTATACAAATATATTAACATATTATTAGGTGCACTGGCAATAAGACACACAGACCTTTCATTTGGTGGGTCATACATAATAAATCTCATCATGTTCAAGGATGGGTGCTTCTTTTAATTTAACCCTACTAAGAACTAGTAATGAAACTCATTTGGTAAAGAAGCTTTTAACTCTACTTTTTGTAGGAGGATTATGATGAACTTAATTAATTTATAAATCTCTAACCACACTGAAAATTGATCATAAAAGTTATACATAATTAATATTCATCAGGTTTCTGTCTATCCTTATATGTCAAGCGGCTCATATTATTTCCTAAATATTTCAGCTGGTACAATTCTAAACAAATTCATTGGAAGGGATAACATCATGAATAAGGTATAGTAAGAATATACTAAGAAGAGTAACTTGCAATAACCTCAAGTGACTTAATCTTATAAGGGACATTCTCTTAATACTAAAGACTAGGCCTTACTCAAATACTCCATGATCTCTAGTCCTGAGAACAATGACTTGAGTTTATGAACTAGATTTATATACAAATTAATAGCCATCATAATCAATAGAAATATCATTATACGCAAGGAATAAATACTAACTACCTATGAATTTCTTATTTCCTTCTTCTAACAACACTATCACAACCTGATTTATGAGTAATGATGGCACCTATTTTATCCAACTAGTAGGAAATCCAAATCGCAAGCCAAAGATAAATGCAATGGGTTAAATTTGTGGAAAATTCTCAAAATAAGAAAAAATAGACAATGGAAACTTATAAGTAAGTAAGGCAATAACAATAGTCAAGAAGGTAGCCATAATATAGATAACCATTGAATGATCTGGCTGAGCCAGTACAAGAGCTATTACAAATACTACTCAAGTTTTAAAAAATTAATACAATCTATCTTGAAATAAAATACTAGGTATAAAAAAGGTAGAGGGAAAATGGAAACTTAAACTACAAGAGCTCACCCTATTTTTAGAATCCAACACAGCACGATCGATGCATCAAAATCAAAAACTAATACTCAGATCTGCATAAAATAAGGTACAAAAGTGTAGTATCAGAACCAAAACCAAGGGTACCTAATAGGAATCATCGGCTGAAAGAGATTGTAACGCCCTAAATTTGGTACCCAAAATGCTACATATTGCTCATAAACTCAAAGGACCACAAGATAACCCACGATTGATATCTATATTTGTATGCTGCATAAAATACTTTATAATGCTGAAACATAAATTAAAAGGCCATAAGGTTCAAAACTGAGAAATAGTATCTACTAAAAATGTAACATCAGAGAGGGGTATGAAATACCCAAAACAACTTAAATAAGCTATTTGAGCATACTATAATCTAAAAAGCCTCTAAAATATGATTTTCTGAATAAGGAGTTAATGGGACATGTACCCAAATAAATCCAACTAATAAACTAATTACTGACATAATAAAATGATGATCATGTCCTCGAAAGATGAGGACTCACTGCTAACTCTGATAGTTGAGACTGGAATCTACTGTTATTCTAGAGGTCATGTCTCTAAACCTACGATATAAGACACCATGGCAAAAATGTGTTAGTACTTTGAATGTACTGGTATGCATTTGAGGTAGGCAAAATGCATGGGGTTCATATGAATGAACAATAACAATAGCAGAATGACTATTATAAGCGTAAGAATACATCCATGAGATATAATAACTGACACTGATACTGTGATAACTTGATTACTAAATCTGAATACTGATAACATGACATACTGATAACTGATATAATTGATAACATGAGTGACTTTATCTGACAGTCCTGAATCTGATAGATCTAGCTGAGTTCTGTACTATATCTGAGTTGACTGTATCTGATAGTCCTAAAATTTAAAGAACTATCTGAGTTATATTACTAAGACTGATTAACTATGTCTGAAGTCCTGATTCTATAACATGAAACTGTGGGAAGTAGTTATCTAACCAACATGCCTCTAATCTACCATTATGGCTGAGTTGGTGTCCAATCTGTAACCCCAGTTAGAAGGGTATCAATATCAAGCCACTAGTAAGGATAAGTTATGGGTGACCCTCATCTAATAGTGTCCCCAAAAAAATGGTGGGGCCCTTATCTAACAGTTCTTATCCACCTCATAAACCCTCATCGGATAGCGTTGATATCTCAACCTATGCTTGGTACATAGTTCTGGAATACAAGGATAACTTTTACGAATCACACCATTATCCAATAGTGTGTGTTCCCATCCTTGTCTTCACTCGGTGCTAATTCCTACTCCCATCTGAATAGACTTTTAACATGATTAACTAAATTAAACATGGGCTGAGTTACTGAATTCCGTTAAGTGACGGAATACTACTGATATCTGACAACCGACTGAGTTAATGAGATCATGGAGTTTTCCTAAGTCATAAGACTATCTAAAGTCTAAGGGGTCATAGATAGACTGAGAGTATTGTGAAAATATGACCTGGCTCTAGGGATACAGCTAATGAATCAGGTACAAGTACCCCCAGGACTCGATGGAATGAATATGACCAAGCATAACTTACTTTAACAAATAACTAACATCATAATTCATAATACATTTATAGAAGCATTTCATCAAAACATGAGATAATCATAACTTGTACATACATGGGGATTTTATGGTATCATGATAGTTAGGTACTTTTTCTTCATCTAGGCATTTAATCAAATTGTAGGCATGGTACATGTAAACACCATTGTACAATAATTAAATATCATGGTTCAATACTAATTTCATCATTCTAGTCATAGGTTTGCATGAATCTATATCTATAATAATTTAACCCACATAGAATTTATCATCCAACATGGAGTATAATGCAATTTTTCACTATCCACATGAACAAAAGCAGCCTAATCATGATATTCATAAGAAAGTCCATAAACTTAAATTTAGAAAAAGGATTCTTGGTCTTCATGGACGAAAGGAGTCCATGAATGAACACTATGCATACCTTGTTTCATAAATACACGAGTATTGATGGAGGAATTCTTGCTTCCAAATATTCTATAAAAAGCCCAAGGTTGTTCTTGAGAGGTTTTGGAGAGAAGAGATTGTATTTTGGGTGAAAAATGGCTGAATCATGTGTTAAAGAGCTTAAATAGGGGTGGAAAATTAACCTTTTTAACTCTGGATGTATCTTATTAGTTTAGTAAAAATTTCCCGAATTGGACCCCTGGCGTGAGTCGGATAGCACCGTGTCACTAGAATTTGACAATTGGGAAACTAAGGGATGGCGCAATGCGGAGCCATCGTGTTGCCCCTTCTTTTATGATCTAGAACTTTGGTGTGATGCATAGGAAATTATGCTGAGACACTGGAAAAGGACAATTACCATTTTAGCTTATGGCCCGGTGCGCCACTGACCAATATGACGTTGTTTTATGATGGGAACTTAAAATAGTCATAACTTCTTACCCGGTTATCGGATTTAGGCAAATTTTATATCAATGGGAAGCTTATTAAATTTCCCACATAAAAAAAGTAAAAATCTTTAAAATACCACGTGTGAAAAAGTGGATTCATCTTTCAAATAAAGTTCCTAATATTTTTGAAATAATTTCAAGCTATAAAAAGGTATGGGGTATTACAAAGCTAAATCATAATATAAATATGATAAAAAGTAAGATAACATAACTAAGTCAAGGTAAAGAGGTGAACCTGAAAAAACAAATTTCGTTGTGCAAAAATAAGGAAATAACCTGAATAATAACATAATATAAAGAATGAAACACTAGTGATTATAGCTACAAAATTTATCCCATAAGACTATAACTTTGGAAAAGTAAATAAACCAATGCAGGCACACATAATACTAGAGGGTACAATCAATTAAAGCATAAAATAAACCACGATCATTTGCCATCTTTAATTATACGACTAGAACTTATCTATGCAATACCACACAATACAAATTTCCCATTTCCAATCTTAAATAGATATCCACATTGTCCAAATAAGCCTAAAATATATGTTCTACTAAGGAGCTAAGCAACTAAACTAAATACACGCAAGTTAAGGTTTCATGTTAACCTAAAATTTCCAACTAACCTAAGTATTGAAAATTTCATTAGCAACACCTAAAACCATCCAAAATCTTAAAAATATCATAAACATACTATGAAATATCTCAATCTAGTAGGAGGGAAACCCTAGCATATTTGGACGTCATAGAAAGCTTCAAGAATTGGCTAAATTACTAACTTTCCCTTTAGACAAGTTTCTACTAGATACAACATTATCAAAATAAAATTATACTCCTTAATATAAAAATAATAATATCCATACTTCACGTTTGTGCTTTGGGTCCCAAATCACCCAAAATCTCATGTGTATCCCACTTACGAAAATTTTATTTCCAAAGCTTACCCAAAATTCACCTATGATCAACAAGTAATATAACACCCTTAGAATTTATTCATTTTATTTTCAACCTTCACTGTTTGGAACATTAATTTTTGACCTGAGATGTGTTTGGGGATGTTAAAAGGGTAATTTGGGTGAGTTTTAAATTTTTTTAAAGAGGTTCAAGGTTATTTTGGAGTTCTGAGGTAGTAATCCTCTATATTTTTTGCATACCAGGAGAATAATCTCCATGATAATTAGTGTGCCATAGAGTATAATCCAGCGATACACACTGTGGCACGAAGGTTAGCCTCTGTGATAGGCAGCGTGCCACACTGCTGTGTAAGGGTCATGCTGTTTTGTTTTATTTCACATAGGATGAAGGCTAATTAAGGTATTTTCAACTATATACAACATTTAAAAATTGTATGAACCTATTCCCATTAGTTTTCAAACAATAAAACGATATTATATCACTCTCAAACTAAAGAGCCCATGAAAGCAGAAGGGTTTCATCGTACACTTATTTTTTGGGTCTAAGTCCATATTTTTCATAAATCCTTGTGTGTCTCGAATATGTTACTCTTCACCAAATTTTATTTTAATAAATTATATGTCTAAGTATTATTGAATTTAATTATGAATGTGGTTTTGAAAATTTTTGAATGATTGTTGGTTAAATTGATTTCCCATGGCTTTAAAAAAAAATTCATTCTTTATTATGTGCTTTGAAACCCATTGGGGTGCATGGGGATGGTTTACGAGAATGGGGTCTAGGCATTCTCTTAATTTATTTATCTTGGTATTGAAATTGGCTTAGAAATTGTATTTCCTCATTCCATTTGAGTAATTGGTTTTGAAATATGTATTTGTCACACGAATTGATTTTCTCATTTATACAATAGTATTTTTTAAATGGTTACACGGATTTTGAAGGCCTTGTTTGCCGTGATTTGATTCAAATTGAATCCTTGGGGGTCAAGGCATTCCCCCGGGTTGATTTGATAAATAAAAGGAGGGTTGAGGCATTCCACCAAGTTAATGAAATTATAATGGCATATTTATAAGCTTGCAGGTGAATGGTTTATCTATACCCTTGATGTGTCTCAATGTATGATTTTGTGGTTAATGAATGGGATATGTGAATTTTTTTTAATTAGGCTTAATGGGGCTTATGTATCTAACAAGTAAAAGTTTGAGTCTTAGATGAATTATACTATAAACTCACATTTGCCGACGTGAGGATTGGTCTAATGATGGCATTCCTATTTCACTCTATTGATATATTTTGTATCTAATATTGATATATGGTTTGGGAATTCCCTGGTCTTTCTTAATACCTGTAGATCGCGTGGCTAACACACAGTGGGCCCTTTCAGTAAAAGGAGCTAAACCCATATAACCTGCAGATGACTTTTATGAAAGTTGAGCTACATAGTCTAAGCTATTGTTTTAAATAGCATAATAAGCCTTGTTCCCTATCCCATCTAAGATATTATATACATTGGATTTAAATGATTTTGAATGGTTTATAATTATATAATTTTACTCATATATGAAAATTACATGCTAGTGTTCATCCTGCCAACCATCATCGAATGTTGTATTACCATGCGATGCAGGGTCTAAAAGAATCTCTACTTTTCCTGCACAGTGATAGAGTTCTGGGTTGTCAGCTGTCAACTTTGAAATGGTGAACTTTCTTTCTTTAGACGGCGTATCATCTTAAAGTCATGTTTATTTGTGTCATAGACTACTGCTTCATTTCTTTATTGGCTATCATTGGGTGCATGTACAAACCTAGATTGATGTTGGTCTCATAGAGGCTTTGTAGATTTCTATGGACTATGAATTGTTCGTTGAATTTGTAGACTCATTTTTAGTCATACTTAACTATCTTTTCATATTTCTAAAATTGCACTTCTGCACTTGTATTGTGTTTGATTTGACAAGGCAAAGGGGGTGTTCTCTGGTCCTTTTTGGACTAGAGATTCCCTTTATATCCAGCCCTAATTTGGGTCATGAAAAAGTTATTATTAGAGCCTAAGTTTGGTGTCCACAAATTTGTATCAAGTAAAGTCACTTTTATAGGTGTGTGGAGCACCACAATTATAAGGGAGAGGCTACGAGGAATTTAGGAATGTTTCCCTTTCTTATGATCTACTCTCGAGCTATAGAGTCTAGCGTGTTGAAAACTCCTCTAATTCCCATTTGTTTTACTTTAAGATCGGGCCTCCCAATTAGTCTGATGCTTATGGGAACACCTTCTTCCTGCTTGAGGACAATATAGGCGAAACTCATCCTACTCATTGAGTTAAAACTCATTCTAGAATTGCTACTTTTGATTTATCTCTAGGAGTTCCACTGATCCCTACTGATCCTTCTCCCATTGGTGACATCCCTACTCAATCACCTCTTGGGATATTACTAATCTTGATTTCCTCTATTATATTAATTTGTTAGCCTAGTTGGTGACAACTCATTAACGTTAGTTAGGCCCTGCTGTGAGTTCTTCTGAGGTTACTCGAGTTGGGAATTTTATAAGGTTAAATAATCTAGTTTTCACTAGCTCTAAGGTTAATGAGGATCCTAAAGGTTTAATAGATTAGATGGAGAAGTTCTTCTGAGTGATACATGCTAATAATATAGATGGCGATCTAACCCCAAATTCCTATTTAAAAGGCTCAAAACCCTTAATCTATGATCCATCATTCCACAATCCTATCTTATACACTAGTTTAGGGTTTCATGATTTCTTGGAGCTTAGAGAAAAAATTTATTATAATTTGAGCTAAAAAGACATTAGAGTAACTTCAAAGTGTATATTTGGCTTTGCCTATTGAATATTTATTGGAGTCGAAAGTGTGGTTTACCCTTTCTTTATTTTTCCTATTAATAACTTTAATATACATATTGGTTTATTTGTTTTGATTATTATTACGATTTGCTAGATCTAACTCTGGGGATTATGTTTGAATAGGAAGCAACTATGCATGGGTTATGATATATTTGTTTGGAATTTTGTTTGTTGATGGTGGGTTCTATTGTTACTTGATTAAATAGGTAGGGATTTGTGGGTGAAATCCCCAAATGCCTAAATGGGTTTCATGGATGAATATCCCAAGATCTTTAAAGCCCTAACCTTCCTTGAAAGTGGGGTTTTGGGTGAACTTTAGGAACTCATATAACCTATGAAAGAGGGATGTGGGAACCAAAGCAATAGTAGATAACTCATGGGTGTGTCTTCCCAATTTTTAACTATCTTAGATATAAGGATGATTAGGAGGTGAACTATCCCTCGGGTTCTATCCTAGAAATATGGGTTCTTAATTGAGGTATTGGGTGGCTTAAATTGCACACTCGTTAGGTACTCGAAAGGTTCAACGAGTGAGATTTTTGCGCTTTGCATAGAATCATTATAGACTCATTTATATCTTTCCTCGAGGAAAACATAGTCCCAAGATTCGTTCCTAATTGATTACACTCTAAATATTCTTATTCTCAAATTAGTTTCCTAGAAGCCTATGAATTACTTTTATCTTTGAAAACATCAAAAAAACCCAAACCATTTTGTACTATAGGTTTGAATTTAGTTAGTAACTCTTGTTCTGAACCTTCTCAATCGCCGCTCATATTGTACCTCATGGATTCAACCCCAATGCTTATTGGGTAAATAAATTAACAGTGATCGCCTTGCACTCAAATTTACATGTAAGTTTAGCATTATAACAAATGGCACCATTGTCGGGGAATAATTTTGTGTATCGAGTTAGTTTGGATTTTAGCTTACTTGATTTGGTTCAAACTTGTAAATATTGGTTTGTTATTTTCTTTTATTTCTTGTATTAGGTTGAGTTTTATTTTTGTTTGTTTGTTACTATAGCATCTTAGAATGAACGTGAGTTCGATGGTTGGAAATTCTATCGTGACAATCCATGTCCATATTATATGGACCCCACTTCTTGCATGTTTGTAGATATGCTTCACTTAGAGAGATATGTGCACCACTCGATTTTATACGGAGCATGTATGTTTTTTGTGTAGTGGTCAAGATGGACATGGGAGTGATTATCCAAATGCCTGATAATGCTCAACTTACACATCAATTTAAGTGCAAGGCGATCATCTTTATTGTATTTTCTTAAATTTGGAGTCGGGGTCAAAACCACAAGGAACAATGTGAGTGGAAATAAAGTTACTTCAAAATAATAGCTACAAGTTAAATCCAAACAAACGATACAAAAAGATAAAATGGGGGAGGTGACTACCTACAATGATATTTTTTTTGGGTTTTTCTAGTATAAATCCGGGGCTACGAATAATTAGAGTTTTAACAATTGTGCACAGATCTTGGTATTATGCATTAATAAGGGAGTAACAAGCAGGTGTTAATAATTAACATGAATTTATTAAGTAAAATATGGGAAGGCTTTGTTACAGATTTTGATGCTATTCATTCAACAAAACACCAAAATTTCACCCATTGATTCTTTTGAATACCTAATATGTACATTCAACGATTGGTAACCACAACATCAATCTAGGCATCCCTATTTCTAGGATGAAACCCATGGCATAGTCAACATCACATTCACCCTTATGTCTAAGATAGTGAAAATTTAGCAAACTATACGCATAATTGTTTAACATTACTTTGGTCCCCACATCACTCTTTTGAGAATGATATAGTTTCCTAAAGTTTATCAAAATGACCTTTTTTAAATATGTCCTTGAACTTTCTAGAGCTTGAAGCTTTCACTCATCAATAATAGGTGGGTATTTTGAGCTTTCACCCATCAAATCCTAACAAAACTAGCTTAGTAACAATAGAACCCACAACCTTGAACTACTAAATAGATGCTAATAATAACAACCCACAGATATTTTAACCCCTATTCACACATAACCCGATGATGGAAATTATAATACCCTGAAGATTCCTTGCTAATCGTCCTTAAAATGACAAGTATGAGCTTCTAAAATGAATGATCTTTAATACATATAGAATTCTCTTGATTTCAAATTATCATTATGTATGAATTGAATAATTTTTCCATCAATATAGACTCATCCAAAACCAACACTTACTAAAGAAGTTACAACATTTTTATTAATCAGTATTCCCAGTGGATAGACCACCACATCGCGGTGAGTACCAAATTGGCATTATTCAAATTCCAGTAGATCATCGTGATAGAGTTGCATCGTGGTAAGTATAGCAATGCGATTTCCATCGGATCATGGTATAGGGAAATTTTGCAATTGCCAATTTCCATAGGGTCACCATAATAGCATCGCATCGCGGTGAACCCCAAATCCTCAATGGTCACAAACCAGTAACTCATCGCGATAGGACCGCATTGTGGTGGGTATAGCGATGGACCCAACACCGTGTCATAATCAAGCCTTAATATGCATACATGTTATGAATTTTAAAATCCAAGGGAAGGTTAGTCTTTTTCCCACATTACCAAATAATGAAAACAAAAGATTTATCACATTAGTGTGAAACATATACTTATTTTTCATCAATGCCTATCTAATAGAAACCCTAGTCTTCAATACTCAATATAAAGAATCTTCAAGATTTCACCATTAATTTCCCAAATTGATTCAAGATTTAAGAGCCTTAGCTCAAGAGATTCAAGAATCTTTCTTCAAGAACACAAATAGAGTCTCGAAAGCAAGTTGTTCATATAAAATCATCATCCAAGGTATGTGGGGGTTATAAGCAAGAACAATCCTTTCGTCCTTGTGCCCAAAAATTATTTTTCTTAATAATGATTAATTTTCTTAATAATGAAAGCTATTTGATTTTACAGGTTTTCCAATGAAATCGAAGTTGGGTTTATACTTTATGTTGCTATTAATGAGATTATGAGATTTTCAATATTTTAGAAGTTGAATTACATGAGTATGCTGATATTATTATGCATATTGTTGAAATTTCCAGATTTTATGATGATTTATTAATGTTTACATTATCAAGTATGAATTTTGAGATGTTTTAATATGAGATTGATACATGGGTCATTAAGCCCTATTTAAGATTGTGATTTTGAGAACTGTTGCGCTACAAGCATCCCATGATTAGAATATTTTTAGATTTTTTAGAGAGATTTAACCTTTTGGTCTCGATAGATTTGGAATCCCCTTTACATATTGAGATTATAGATTGTAAAGCTGGTTTTATTATAAACCATGAGATTATTTGAAAGTGATTTTTCTTGAGATTCTAAGCATGAGATTGGGAGTAGCATTTAGCAATGAGAAAGGTATGTTACTACGATTTCATACCCCCAAAACTACATGCCAACGTAGGATTGAGATTATTCCCACTTTATGTAGATGACTGAGATTGTGATCATTGAAATGAGATTGTTCTATTTTGATGGCAAGGGTAGAGCATCCCTAACCTTACCGGGGCTAGTCGTAGGATACCATGGGTGCTCACATGGTGTACATGTCGGTTAGAATAACCTCCCAAATAGATGTCCCCCACTCTTAAAATGATTTTAGTTTTTTAAAGGCTTGAAATAAAAGTGTTTACTATACAAAATAAAATTTAAATTACATTTAGCTTACAGGATTTGAGAACAAGAAGAGAATATAGATTTTAGAACTAAGTGTATTGATTCAAACGATTATACTATATGATTTACTATTCATGATTTTTATACTTAGATTACAGATTTACTAAAGCTATGTGAGTGATTTATATTTAACATGCATGATTTTCACAAACTGTGATTGTATTGTTTAACTTATTGCATGCACCCCTATATACACAGTACATCCTCAAAGTACTGATCCATATATAAGTCTATCTTTTATATTATCTTATAATTTAGGTTCAGGTGCTCTGTCTCAACAACAATAGTGATTTTCGAGTACCTCATCTACATCCCTGCAGTTGGTGAGTCCTCATAGTTTGGGGACATAATTTTCAGATTTGCTACTTCATTAGTAGATTATTTCAGTATTCATTTCAAATATTTTGAGTCAGTTGGGTCCTATCCCAGTGACTCTCTAGTTTTAGTCATTAAAAGCTTATCAGAATACCCAATTTAGATTTAGATTGTAGTTGTCGTATTCATACCTTTTGGTAGTTATTTTATTAGATTAATAAGATTGGTATTTTCAGTTTATTCAGAAAGTTTTCCACATTCATAATGATATCATATTTATATTTTCGCTAATTTGAGATTTAGATCTATAGAAAGTAGCCAGGGTTAGCTCAGGACTACTTGTAGTTTGGAGCACCGTGTGGCATCTCGGGAACTAGATTTTGGGGCATTACAAACTTAGTATCAAATCCTATGTTTTAAAGAGTCCTAAGGAGTTTGACAAGTTGCATTGCGTAGATTCATCATCATCTGTATGAAGCTCACCATATCTATGAGCAAGGGGCTACAAAGAATTTTAGGAAACTCATCTCTTTTTTTTTGCTATATCATGCTTATAACTACCTTTATATGCTATTAATTTGTGCTATTTTATTACAGAATTTACCTCCTTGAAGAGCTAATGCCCGTAGAAATAATAACTAGCCACCTCAGCCCGCATATCCTTTGAATGAGAATGTGGCACGTGCAGAGTTTCAGGCATTTTTCAGGTGCTAGCCCAAGCTTTGACAACTAATATTTAGGGTAACTGTTAGGATGCAGCCCTACCTCACCAAGATGGGAACTTAGCCAAAACTAGAATCTGAGACTTTATAAGGATGAACTTGTCAGAATTCTTTAGGTCAAAGGTAAGTGAGGATCCACAACTATATCTCGATTAGGTGAAGAATATCACCTAAATTATGTATGTTTATAAAGGAGAGAGTGTAGAGTTGACATCCTGTAGGATGAAGAACGTTGCTTATGCTTGGGTAGTAATGTGGCGGAAGAATAAAAGGGAGGATGAAGCTCCCATGACTTGTGAAATATTATAGGATACGTTCGTACACAAGTTTTTCCCACTTGAGATGAGGGAAGCTAAGAAAGAAAAAATAATGAACCTAAGGAAGGGCTCTATGATAGTGAAAGGGTACTGCCTCAAGTTCAACCAGTTCTCTAAGTGTGCCCCTGATCAGATGGATGACCCTAGGTTAAGAATGAGTAAGTTTATGACAAATGTGTCTAGGTTAGTAGTTAAGGAGTGTAGGAATGTTATGCTCAATAAAGACATAGACCTTTCTAGATTGATGATGCATGCTCAATAGGTTGAAGCAGAGAAAGGCAAGAAATGATAAAGAGTTAATAAGAGGGCTAGAAAAGGGAAGTTTGATTATGGTAAGAATAGATCTGAAGGAGGAAATTGCTTGCAGTTTCAGAATCCTTCACCCAAGCCAGTGCTCCTATACCTAAAAATGTGCAAGAATAGTGAGAGAAGTCCTCTATGTCTAGATCTTAAACTACTATGAGTGTGAATCCTAATCATCCCCTATGTGGTAAGTATGGTAAGGATCATGGAGGTAAATATTTGTAGGGTCAGAGAGGTTGTCATGGTTATGTCTAGGAGGGCCACGGTATTAGAGATTGCCTGCATGTAAGAAAGGGAAAAATGGTTGTTTGTCCCTATATTTAGGATAATAGTACACAAGTTTCTCTAGGTCGCCTAGGTCCTCCTCAGGGTGCATCATTCGGTACTGCTGGTGGTTAGCGCCAGAATTGATTTTACACTTTACCTTCATGACAAGAGCAGGAAGATTCACCAGACATTGTTATGGGTATGCTTCATGTCTTTCATCTTGATATCTATGTGTTGTTAGACCCTAGGTTGAGTTTCTTATATGACCCCATTAGTTGTTGGGAATTTTAAGATATGTCCTAAAAAGATACCTGAGCCTTTCCTGGTTTCCACCCTAGTAGGTGAGTCAATTATTGTCAGACAAGTTTTTAAAAAGTGTTCTATCACTGTTCTTAATAGAGTCATATTAGTAGACCTGATAGAGTTAGACATAATTGAATTTGATCTTATTCTTGGTATGGATTTTGCTCCATTCCTATTATGAAACCATTAATTGTCGTACCCGAGTGGTGAAATTTTAGTTCCCAGATGAACCAATTTTTTAGTGGTGAGGTAATTTTGTATCTCCCAAGAGTCATTTCATATGTTATCTTAAGGCCAGAAAGTTAATTTTTTAAGGCTGCATTTATCATCTAGTTTGAGTTAAAGACTCTAAGTCCTAGACTCAACCAATTCAGGCAGTCAATATAGTTAATGAGTTTCCTAATGTTTTCCTAGAAGATCTCCCAAGGGTACCTCCCGATAGAGAGATAAAATTCAGAATTGACTTTCTTCCAATACTTAGCCTATTTCTATCCCTTTATATCACATAGTTCCCACTGAGCTTAATAAGTTGAAATAGAAACTCAAGGACCTTCTAGATAAAGGTTTCATAAGGCATAGTATTTCTTCATGGGGCGCTCCCTTCCTATTCATGCAAATGAAAGACGGTTCCTTGCATATGTGCATAGACTATCGTCAACTAAATAAGGTCACAATAAAGAATAAATACCCTCTTCCTAGAGTTAATAACTTGTTTGATCAATTAAAAGGTGTAAGTTATTTCTAAAAGAAAGACCTTAGGTCCGACTATCATCATTTTAATGTAAGGGAATGTGATATTCCAAAGACAGCTTTCAGAATCTGATATGGTCATTTTGAGTTCCTGGTTATTTTAATCAGCTAACCAATGCCCCAACAGCCTTCATGTACCTCATGAATCGAGTATTCCAGAAGAATCTTGAAATATTTGTCCTAGTGCTTATATATGATATCCTTGTATACTCTTTTAGTGAAGATGAAAATGAATATCATCTTAGAATTTTCTTGCAAACTCATAGAGATCATCAATTTTTCACCAAATTTAGCAAGTGTGAGTTTTAGCTAAGGTCAGTAGCCTTTCTGGGTCATATTATTTCCGCCGAGGGCATTAGAGTTGATCCTCAAAAGACAGAAGCAATAAGAAATTTGCCTAGACCTATTTCTCTGTCCGACCTTAGAAGTTTCTTGGGTCTAGTTGGCTATTATTGTCGTTTTGTTGATGGTTTCTCATCTATTGCATCTCCTATGTGTAGATTGACACAAAAGAAGGTTAAGTTTCAGCGGTCAAATTCCTGTGAGAAGAGTTTTTAGGAGTTGAAGACTCGAATCACTTCAACCCCAATTTTAGCATTACCCAATGATACAGATGGATTTGTTGTTTATTATGATACCTCTATAGTTTGTTTGGGTTTTGTGTTGATGCAGAGAGGTAAGGTCATAGGCTATGAGTCTAGATAGTTGAAGCCTCATATAAAGAATTACCCAACCCATGATCTTGAGTTATCTGCTGTGGTTTTTTCTTTGTAAATCTGGAGACACTATTTATATGGTGTTCATTTTGATGTATTCACGGACCACAACAACTTGCAGTGTGTTTCCCAAGAGAGATTTGAACCTTTATTAGAGAACGTGGTTTGAGTTGCTAAAAAATTATGATATGAGCGTATTGTATATTCTGAGCAAGTTCAATGTTGTGGCAGATGCTCTTAGTTGATTGTCCATGGGCAGTGTTACTTATGTGGAGAAAGATAAGAAAGAGTAAAGCCTGGCAAGTTCATCATTTGTTTTGATTGGGTGTTAGGTTTCTTTATTTATCCAAAGGAAATGTTTGGGTTCAGAGTAGTTCCAAATTCTTTTTAGTTTCGGAAGTGAATGAGAAGCAGGATATGGATCCTAGTTTGGTCAAACTGAAGGAGTTAGTTAAAAAACAAAAGATAGAGGTTTTCTCCTAAGGGAGAGATGGTGTGTTGAGATATCAGAGTAGACTGCGTGTTCCCTGTGTTGATGATTTGAGGGAGAGAATTATGGCTGAGGCGGATGGTATGTGATGTTCTATTCATCCTGGAGCTACCATGCTGTACGATGATTTGCGGGAAATCTATTAGTAGAGTAGTATAAAAAAAGATATAGCTGAGTTTGTAGCAAAGTGTTCAACTTGTCAATAGGTTAAGGGTGGGAGGACTAGAGAAGTGGTGGTGTGCTGCAAGAGTTCAGTATTCCTACTAGTATGTGGGAAAAGGTGAATATGGATTTTGTCACTAGTCTACCCCGATCGCGTCATCATCATGATTCAATTTGGATTATAGTAGATAGGTTAACTAAGTCAGTGAATTTCTTGCCAGTTAAGACATCTTATACAACTGAGGTTTATGCTAAGTTGTATATCCGAGAGTTAGTCAGATTGCATGGAGTTACTTTGACTATTATTTCAGATAGGGGTACTCAGTTTACTTCCTAGTTATTTTGAAGGCTTTTTAGAAGGGTCTTGGTACCCAGGTTCACCTTAGTTAAACTTTCCACCCTCATACAGATGGTCAAGCAGAGAGTACCATCCAAACTCTAGAAGTTATGTTGAAGCCATGCGATCTTGATTGCAAAGGCAGTTAGGATGAACTCTTGCCATTGATTGAATTCATGTATAATAATAGTTACAATTCTAGCATTCAAATGGCCCCATTTGAGGCTCTTTGTGGGAGGAGATGTAGATCACCTATAGGTTGGTTTGAAGTGGGTGAGGCCACTTTGGTTGGGTCTGATGGAGTGTTTAAAGATATGGAGAAAGTCAAGTTGATTAGTGAAAGATTAAAAATAGCCCAGAGTCGTCAGAAATCCTATGCAGATATAAGAAGAAGGGACCTTAATTTTGAGGTTGGTGATTTGGTGTATTTTAAGATTTCACCCATGAAAGGGTTGAAGAGATTCGGCAGAAAGGGGGAACTTAGTCCTCGGTATGTTAGCCCTTATAGAATTCTGATTCGTGTTAGGAAAGTAGATTATGAGATTGAGTTGCCCGCAGACTTGTCAGCTATTCATCCTGTATTTCATGTCTCAATGCTTAAGAGGTGGTTTGGTGACTCCGCTGTTGTAGTTCTCTTAGAAAGCTTAGATATTCATAACAGTCTTTCATATGAAGAGATACCAGTTGATATTTTGGATTATCAGATCCGTAGTCTAAGGAATGAAGAAGTTCCCTTGGTCAAACTTCTTTGGCAGAATTAATCATTTGAGGGCGCTACTTGGGAAGCTGAAGCAGATATGCAAGATAAGTAACCCCACCTTTTCTCCGCAAACTCAGATCTACCCGAAGGTAATACTCTTCCTTAATTCTGTTCTTTCTAATTATATGTACTCAGCTATATAGCTGTCCTCATGTAAGTTCATGCGCTCCCAGATTACTCAATAGCTCAGAATGATTTAGATTCAGTTTCTCAGATACCTCAGTTGTGCATAATAGTTTATAGCCTTAGATTTCTCCAAGAATTTCTCCAAGAATTTCAGCTTAACTAGTAACATTCGAGGATGAATATTTTGAAGGGGGAGATATTGTGATACCGCAAAGTTTCCTAGATAAATTTTGTCCCTCAAATGTCAAGTATGAGCTTCTAAAATTAATGAGAATTAATTCATATAGAATTCTCCTGATTTTAACTTTTCATTATGTATGAAATCGAATAAGTTTTCCGTCGATATAAGACTCGTCCAAAACCAACACTCGGTGAAGAAGATAGAGCATTTTTAGTAATCAGTATTCCTAGTGGACAGGCCACCGCATCATGGTGAGTGCCAAATCGGCATTCGTCAAATTCCAGTAGGTCACCATGATAGGGCCATGGCGCGGTGAGTATAGCGATGAGATTTCCATCGCATTACAGTTTAGGCCAATTCTGTAATTGTTAATTTCTAGAGGGTCACCGTGATAGCACCGTGTCGCGGTGAATGCCAAATCCGCAATGGTCACAAACTAGTAATTCATTGTGATAAGACCGTATCGCGGTAGGTATGGTGATAGATCCAACGCTGCATCACGATGAAGTCGTAATCGGCATACCAAGGGCAGTGTAGACTTTAACCCACACTCCCAAATCGTGAATATAGAAGATTTATCATATTATTGAGGAACATATGCTAATTTTTTTATCAATTTCTCTCCAATAGAAACCCTTAGTTTGCATACCCAATATCAAGCATCTTCAAGATTCAATTATTAATTTCCCAAAGTGGTTAAAGATTTAAGATCCTTAGGTCAAGAGCTTCAAGAATCCTTCTACAAGAACACAAATAGAGTCTCAAAAGAACGTAGTTCATATAAACTCATCATTCAAGGTATGTAGGGTTATGAAGGACAATCCTTTCGTCCTTGTGCCCAAAACTAAATTTTTTATTACGGAAGCTATTTGATATTACATGTTTTCCTATGAAATTGAAGTTGGATTATACCCTATATTTCTATTCATGAGATTATGAGATTTTCAATCTTTTAGAAGTTGAATTACATGAGTTTGTTGATATTATTATGCATATTACTGAAATTTCATGATTTTATGATGATTTATTAATGTTTACATTATCAAGTATGATTAATATGTTTTATTATATGATTGATACATGGTTCATTAAGCCCTATTTAAGATTGTAGTTTTTAGAGCTGTTGTGCTACAAGCACCCCATGATTAGAATATTTTTAGATTTTTGAGAGATATTTGATCATTTGGTCTCAATAGATTTGAAATCCACTTTACATATTGAGATTATAGATTTTAAAGTTGGTTTCATTATAAACCATGAGATTATTTTAAAGTGGATTTTCTTGAGATTTTGAGCATGAGATTAGGAGTATTATGTAGCACCAAGATGGGTACGTTGCTACAGTTTTATACCCCAGAACTACATGCCAACATAGGATTGAGATTATTCCCACTTAATGTAGATGACTGAGATTATGATCACTCAAATGATTTTATTATATTTTGATGGAAAGGGTAGACCAACCCTTACCTTATGGGGACTAGCCGTGGGACACCATTGGTGCTCACATGGTGTACATGTTGGTTAGAAGACCCTCCTAAATAGATTTCCCCCACTCTTAAAATGGTTTTAGCTATTTAAAGGATTGAGATAAAAGTGTTTACTATACATAATACATTTTAGATTTCACTTAGCTTACAAGGTTTGAGAACAAGAAGAGAATACAAATTTTTGAACTAAGTGTATAGACTCACAAGATTATACTACATGCTTTGCTATTCATGGTTTTAATACTCAGATTTCAGATTTACTCAAGCTATGTGAGTCATTTACATTTAGCATGCATGATTTAATAAACTATGATGATATTGTTTAACTTATTGAATGCACCACCATAGACTCTGTACATCCTCAAAATACTGATCCACATATATGTATCTGTGCTACATTGACTCATAATGTAGGTTCAGGTGCTCAGTTTCAGCAATGATAGTGATTTTCTAGCACCTCATCTACATCTCTACAGTTGGTGAGTCCTCATAGTTTGGGGACTTAGTTTTCAAATTTCTTGCTTTATTAGTATATTATTTCAGTCTTCATTTCAGACATTTTGAGTCATCTAGGGCCTATCCCTGTTAATCTCCAGTTTCATTCATTAGAGGCTTGTCAGATTACTAGATTCAGATTTAGATTGCAGTTGTCGCATTCTGAACTTTCAGTAGTTATTTTATCAGATTGATGAAATTGGAACTTTTAGTTTATTGAAAAAGTTTTCCACACTCCTGATAATATCATATTTATATTTTCCCTGTTTTGAGATTCAGATCTGTGGAAAGTAGCCAGGGTTAGCTCAGGACTACTTGTAGTTCGGAGCACCATGTGGCATCTCGGGAAGTAAATTTCGAGGCATTAAAGATATTTAGCTACACATAAGATAAATAAGCATAGATATACCCAAAATCTCCATGGAGATGAATTATTGAAGATTTAAGAGAATGTTACTTCAAACATTGCTCTCCCACAATATCAACGATGGAAGTGAGAAAATCTTCCACTTAGAAGTCTCCAATATATTATTCAGCCAAAATTTATACAATATTTTCTTCTCCCAAAAATAGAGGCTACAAAGTCTAGAGATAAACCTAGAATATATGGGAACAAAGAATGTGATAGAATGAATGATACATTAAATTAGCATTTGAGTCTTTTAGTTCAAATTGGGATCATCACGTGCAATTATAGTTTTTCCCTGTGGTTAAACATTTCTGCCAATTCGCGATTGCAGAAGTCTGGCTTTGACTACAACTACGCAACAATAATAAACTTCCACAACCACGGTTGATTGGCCATCTTGTCTGACTGCGACCATGACCAATGGACTGCTACTGCGGTAACTGAGGCTCTTTCATTACAGGTCTTCAACTGCACTTTTTCTGCACTTTTTGATCATTTCAAGCTCCACTCCACATCTCTGTCTTTTCAACTCGTATACCTATAAAGAGTTCATATTAGTGTATTTAATCACAATCAAGACTCATTTAAAATAAGGTAATGCGTACTAATAATGAGTGCGAAAGAGTGGTAAAATCACCACTCATACCACCCCCAACTTAAAGCATTTTCTTGCCCTCAAGCAACACTACCTGTTATCATGAGACATAAAAATTTATACCCAAATTTCATGACTTAAAGTTCATACCAACTTCAACTTGAATCGCAACCAGAAGTAGCTCATTGCACATATGCTAGGCTAATTTCTCAACACCCCTCATTAAAAAATGCAATATTCAAGGCTTCATAAGACATTAAGGAGCAATCAAACAACAAAAAACAATACTCTAGAAGTGGCTTACCATTGACTAAAACTAAACCATACTCCATTTGCCTTATTGTTTGGGAGGTGACAAAAGTCACTCAACACAACTTGTTCACATGCCATCCTTACAAGAAAGAGAATTTCCTCACACCAAACTACCGAATATGTAATAAGGAATTTTAAGTGCAAGAATTCTCCCCTAACAAAATAAATCTCAATGCAATGAGTGTCACGCCATAGGCTTGCTCCTATTTTCAAACACCACTACAAAGAAAATAAATGGTCGAAAATCTCGAGGGACTTTCTAAGGTTGTAACGAAGGTTAGGGTTAGGGTACGATATCATTTAGGAAAACATGGCTAATCCATACGTTGAACATCTATATCATGCTTTAAAAACCTTCTCTTTCGACTAAGGTCCACTCTTCTTTATTTCTTTTCTTTTTTGAAGGATTATCTTTTTCTTCCATTGTTCACCACTATTCATTTAATTCGACTTCCTTCCACTTTTGTGAAATTCATTCTTTTATGGGATAATTTATTTTTCTAAACTATGATTTTCAGCACTTAGGCACATTTTTTATTTCACTAATACTTTTGACCCTAAACTCACTTCCATCAATCTTTACCACCCCCAACCTAGGATTTTAGTCTCAAATTGTATTTTCAAGTTCAAGGAGGGTATGGTTCAAAAGTTGGATAAAGAAATGGTTCATGCTTTGCAATGTGTTTGCCAAAGAGAGGTCCATAATATCAATATGGGTAACTAGGGATTTCCCTTAAGTATGGGAGGGCTTTTTAGGCTAGAGTGGGTTTTAGAATTACAAAGAAGGCCTTAGTTCATTTTTCCATCCAAGTAGAATCAAAATTAGTTTTGAAAGACTAATGGGTCAAGTTATAGATAAAAAAAGTGTAAGAAAGATGAATATCAAGTAGTTCACCACACACGGCATGCAAAATTTTGACAAGGGAGCTCAAATTTCCTGCCCACGAGAGACACAATAGGAATATTTATCACTATTTACCAGACAAAAATTTGTGGAACCAAAAAAATATAAAATTATTTGTTAAAACATTTCTCACATTCATGCCCTTAATCTTTCAAAAAATTTGGATGGAAGGGGTTTCTTGATTTGTAATAGCACCACACACAAATTTCTAAACTATGGCTACGACTAAATCCTTAGTCTCATGTCGTGACTCCAAACGGGAAAGATAATTATATGGCTACTCATACTTTTCTAATGGTGTCTAAAGTGATCCCAATTTTACAAAATACAATTCCATAGGTACTTAGACTTTCCTTGCATCTTTGACATTTATGCTAGGGGTACTCAGGTTTCTCCCGCACCAATGCCTCAACAACATACACTTAAAATACTAGTCATACATCACTAACATCCACATTAAAAATTAAAATAGCGAAAGAAAAATTAAATAGTTAAGATAAAAATATGATGATCCAAAAAATGTGGGCACCATCCAGGTATCCCAAAAATGTAGCATAAAAAACACAACATGAAAAAACAGTATCCAAAATATCATCAAAACAAATATTTAGGAACATAATACCAGATAATATAAAATCTTGGGCCAACACACCCCTACATTAAATGAATACAGTGTCCATACTGCATGTGTAAGAATACAAAAGTAAAAGGGGCTTCCTGTATCCTCATTATGAGCTATCCTCCCCTACTAAGTTGGCACCACTTTTGCATGCATCATCAACTAATTATTCTGCAGGTACCTCATCCTCACTATCTAATCTCGATGAAAAAAGTGGTTGGTTGGGATTGAGCATCTTAAAGATGCCTTTCACCCCTTTCAACAACTTTCTAAAGAATTTGTCTCTTATCTTTTCAATGTTCATATTCTTCTCTTGTGACTCCTTGAGTTCTGTATGAGAGGTAACTAAATCTGAATAGGCTTTCTTGAGGATTGATACTATTGCACTGTACTTTTTTTCAACATTATGAATTCCTCATAATCTAACTGTTCGACATATGAATGACAGGCAGTCGATAACTCTCCTGGTCTTGGGGCAGTCTTAACAACAAGTCCCTAATACCCTACATCTGAAAAGATATATCATCAAAAGTGGTAGCTGATGAGGGTCTACAAGAGTTTGTGTTTCCTTGGACTAATTTTCCTGAGTCTAACTTCCTCTTCTTACTTTTTCCTGGAGCGCCCTCACCTCTAAATTTGAGTGGGTAAAATAAAGGAGCCAGGGTTCACCCATGTGTATGTAGTGTAATTTTTCACTCCTGCCCTTTTACACAACTTAGTTAGAATTGAAGAAAAGAAAAGATGAGTACCTCCATAGGTTTGGATGTACTGCCATCTAAAACCACAAGCTCTTCGACATGGTAGAATATATTCCACATCCGAACCTGAGCATCTATGATAATAGTTATATGATTGCACGGGGAGACCCTGCAATAGATAATTTTTAGCCACAACCCTGCTTTAGCGTTGAACTCACTCATTGGAATATATCTTTTAGTGGTGGACCAGGGGGCTACTTTTTCTAGACATAGGATATCAGTCATCCAGGACCCTGGCTCACATCCCTTAGCATGAAACTATCTCATGTCAGCATTTAGGAGTCCCGTACTCTGCATTAACTTGCTCATCCAAAAAGTTTATCTGGTTACCCTAAATTATCATCATCTGGTTTATGAGTGAAACTATGTTGTGGTTTGCAAAGAAATCACGTGCCAACTGTTCATTAGCATAGCATGGTTTGGGAGAAAAACATATCCATCAAGTAGTAGTGAGCCTAACATAGAGTTTTGGGAACTTTTTCTCTACCTTGTGTAAGTTTATACCCCTTTCAAGGAGTAGCTTTATTTTATGAAAATCATCATAGTAGAAATGCTGGAATTGGGTGACCATGAATCACGTGTCATCAAAGTCCCCCATTGTTGTGTCCTATAACCTATAAATAATGCAACTTATGCCAACAATAGCATCATTACAATAAACACATGCTAAAGTAAATCTATAAGCTCGTATGGTGTTGTTATAGAGGGTTTCAGGGGTAGTTAATACGTGGCAGAAAGTTTGATTCCTGTCATAACCTTCCCTCAGGTATGCCGATTGTAGAGCATTGGCCATGACTGTGGTGACACGATCGCGATCATTGCATCTGCAATTGTAGTACTCGAGGCCTGGTCAGCGAGCTTCTGCGCAGTATTTGAAATTCACTTTTAACCCCAATTCTGTTGTTACACTTGGCATGACAACAATAGCAACAATGAATTTGAGCCTAGAGTGCAAGTTGATGGCCCCAAATGTAAAAGAATTAAACATAGATTTCGTAGGGGAAATCGATCAAACACACAAAATATATTTTAATTTGAATGGGTTAAGATTACAATTTTGGGTACTCAAGACTTCCCTAATTATATGCATACCAAATTATAACATTTAACGATAGCACTAATCACTAACAAGCATGCATTTCATAGTGAAAATACTATTTTAGGCCTTTTTCTATAATATAAGTTCTAAGCATGAAATAGATATTAAAAACGAGGAAAGTTATACAACTTACCGAGTTAGATGATGCACGAGATGAATTGGTACTTGAAAATGCAATGCAAAGCCACAAATTTTTATAGTATTTTGAGAATTTTGAAAGAGATTTTTCAAAAAAGAATTATGAGGAAATGTGTAAGTTGGGCATTTTTAAACTGAAATGACTGAAATCGCAGTTGTAGTTACGTATTTGCAGTCACACGTCCTCCGCAATCGCAGTGGAACGGATTGGAGTTGCAGTAACTGAGACCTATCAACAAGGTTTTCTGCATATTTTTGCTCAGCCCAATCTCACAAATTTTACATGTTTCTTTCTCAAATTTGATCAAAATATCTCATAGTTCCACATTTTATGGACTACGGATGCACAAAAATAAATATTTATTCTACTCTATCATGCATAAAATGGAAAAGATACATGCCATTTTTGCGGCATGATGGGTTGCCTCCTATCGAGTGCCTAGTTTAATGTTGTATCACATCGCCTCCACTACGTCTTTTTATGTCTCCACTTAGAAGCTTAGAATCTTCGTCCCAGCTTTCATTCATCATACATTAAGTGGAAGAGGGACAACAGATCCAAATCTTTCAAGATAAAACTTAGAAGATGTGAGAAAAAATGGCAAAGAAGCTTCGAGCTCTCCATTTTTAAGACATTAACCTTTTATCCAACTTTGCATACATTTTGCAGCTTCATGCCTTGGGTAAAAGAGTGTGAATCAATAGGCCATTCCTTGTACTTGGAAAGTTGAGTTCCTTGGCCATTGATGTGTAGGGATCCATATGTTTCATTGGAGTTCCAAATTCTAAAGTATTGGAGTCGGACTTCGTCATCCCAGAATCCTCTATTTGTTCAAACATATGGATCTTCATCACATCCTCTATGCATAATGTTGGAAAGTAGGTTGAACGAGGCCCAACATCTAATTTATGGTTAGCTTTCTCCAAAGCATCTTCACCCTTAAATGAACTAGAGTCATTATAAGAGGTTTTCTTTGATTTTTATTTTGATTCTAGTACCATTATATTTACTTGGGCGTCTTCTTTCTCATATAATTCAAATAATTGGGAAGTCATTAAAGAAATTCACTACTAAGTTCATCATGATTGCTTTGTCTCTCTTATTGATAAACCGCCTCTTGGGCAATGGGCATGGTATGGATTGTTTCAAGCTTTTCTTCTTTGCCTATTTCCTCCTCCATGATGCTTGTCCATTCGTTATGCATTTATTCTAGCTTCTCCGATATCGCATCTAACTGCTCTAAAATGGCTAATAACATTGGATCACAACTGTTGGATTTGGTATCTTGCTTTTCCTTTTTCTCATCACGAAACCTATTAACCTCATAAGAAGAACTAGCAATTCTATTAGTATAATAAGGGGGAGGAGAATCTGGAAACTCATCCCAATATCCTTGTTGATGTCCTCACATAATAGCCATAATCCGGATATGATTGAGATGGTGATTCCAACCCGCTCCAAGGAGCATAGTTACAATTCTTCCTGAAGTGTGGTCTACCATAATACAAACATAAGGCGTCATGATATGACTTCCAACTATCTAACCCATACTTGTTAGAAGATGCCATAAGGAAAAGTAAAAATAAGAAAAAATCAACCTACAAAGGAAAATCACAACACATATGTATAGGCTTGAATTAAAGAAAATAACTAAAATTCCAAACTAACTAATATGCCATATTGTTCCCCTACAACGACACAATTTTTTATGACGGTCAACACACATATCAATGTTAGTACAGGCAATAGTCGTCAATATATTTACCCAACTTTGGAGTCGAGGTCGAATCCACGAGGAATAATGTAAGTGGCAATTAAGTTTCTTCAAAATAATATCTATAAGTTAAATCTAAGCAAATGATACAAAAAAGATAAAATGGGGGTGGTAACTACCTACAAAAATATTTCTTTTTGAGTTTTTCTAGTATAAATTTGGGGCTACAATAATTAGAGTGTTAAAATTATACATTGATCTTGGGATTGTGCATTACTTAGGGAGTAACATGGGGGAGTTAATAATCAACATCAATTTAGTAAGTAAAATATGGGTAGGCTTGGTTATAGATTTTGATGCTAGTCTTTCAACAAAACGCCAAACATGCACCTATTGATTTGTTTGAATACCTAATAAGTGTGTTCAACAATTGGTAACCACAACCTCAATCTAGGCATCCCTATTTGTAGGATGATACCTATGGCATAGTCAACCTCACATTCACCCTTATGTCTAAGATAGTGAAAAATTTGCAAACTACACGCATAATTGTGTATCATTGCTTTGGTCCCCACATCCCTCTTTCGAGGGTGATATGGTTTCCTAAAGTTCACCCAAAACCATTTTTTTCAAAGATAGCCTTGAACATTCTAGAGCTTGGATTTGTCACTCATCAAACCCATGAGGGTATTTGGAGCTTTTACCCATCAATAATAGAACCCACAAACATGAACTACTAAATAGATGCTAATAATAACAACCCATATACACTTTAAATCTATTCACGCATGACCATAAGAAAGAGATTTTGCTACACATAAGATAAATAATCATAAATATACCCATAATCTCTATTAAGATGAATTGTTGAGGATTTAAGCAAATGTTTCTTCAAACTTTGCTCTCCCACAATATCAACAATGGAAGTGAGAAGATTTTCAACTTTGAAAGTCTGTAATATATTATTCACCCAGAATTTATACAATATTTTCTACTCCCAAAAATCGAGGCCACAAAGTCTAGAGCTAAGCCTATTTCACCGCAGGTCTTCAGCTGCACTTTTTCTGCTCCATTTGATTATTTCAAGTGCCACTCTATATCTCTTTGTCTTTACAACTCTTATACCTGCAAAGAGTGTATAGTAGTGCATTTAATCACAATCATGACTCATTTGCTCATTTAAAACAATGTAATACAAACTAATAATGTGCAAATGAATGGTAAAATCACCAATCATCAATGCCCCCTCCCCCCGTTATACTAACTCAGTTGCTAGTTCTTAATTTGATTTTCATAGGTCTTATAAGAAATAAAGAAAGGAACAAAGCACAAAAACTATTGGTGTTGAAGTAATGCTTAAACTTATCTTGGATTGAGTGGAATCAACAGAGGATAATATGCTTCTCATACACAAATCTAATGAAAAGTTCAACTCAATCCAAGAACGAAGCACTGGAAATAGTGATAGTAAAAAAGGCTTCAACATTTTAGGGAATTGGTGGAATCAACAGAAGATAACGTTCGTGATATATATCAAGAAATATGGGCATGTAATGAGGAAAGTAAATGGATAGAAAAGATGGGAATAGATGTCTATTATGCAAAATCTATGTCCATACCCATTCCTATAAATGAGATTAACATTGAAGAATCCTTGGTGATTTCCCAACCAACCGAGAACAATATGGTTGTAGATGCCGAAATAAAGAAAATGGCACTAGAGTTAAGAAAAAAATCCAAGCATATTTCTTATGAAGAATGTAGTCCATTTTGAGGTGAGGATGATAATAAAGATGCAATTCCAAAATTAAGGTATGGGCCTCATTTGAGCCATTTTTCAATTTTGTACTTAATGGATGTGTTGAAAGTTCATCCACCTAAGCTAATGATGGATATTGGGGAGAAGGACCACTATCCCTATATTTTGGAATTTGATGGTCAAAAGGCACAAATGTGAACCCCACCATATAAGGCCAAGGAACTCAACTTCCCATGTATAATGAGTGGCCTATTAATGACCCCATATCTACCGAAAGAGCCAAATCAAAAATTTGATGTGGAGTTAGGTAAAACGTTTAAGTCTTTGAAGTGGCGTGATAAAAAATATTTGTCCTGCTCTTGTACTTTTCCAATGCACCTCAAAGATGTAATGATAAAAAATTGGGAAGGAAATTCAATTAATCTAAGTGCAGAACAAATGAGGATTAAAGAGACATCGTGCCGTGACGTTAAATCAAATGCTTGATGGGAGGCAACCCATTATTTTTCTGGTTACACTATTTACTTTTGAATAAGTTACATAATTTTGATATTTGGTAGGTCCTTTGTACAGGATTGAAATCCAAAAATAGGTGAAAACCAAGTGTAGAAGTGTGGAATCCATGTAGCAAAATAGGGAAAAATAGAGGAGTAGATGGCCTCAGTTACCGTGATCGTACCAGTCATTCTATGATCGCGCCTCATTGTCCAACCGTCCATACGGTTATCAATGTAGTTTTAGGGAGTCATTTTTATCCTTCTTATGCTTTTGTGTTTGTATTGAGGTAACTACAAGTCATATAGTTGGGGGTGAATCCCTACCCTTGTGTATATTCATTGGCTTGCAATACACAAATTTAGTTAACTGAAAGCAAGAAAATTTTGTGAATTGATGGTTTTTATTTGTAGATTTTTATTTCCTTTAATAATAATGTTGATGATGTTGTATGAGCCTATCCCTATGATAGATTGATTGACGGTTTTCTTATGGGAAAAATGTCTTGATTGGATTTTAATCCATGGATGCAATGGAAGTTTGAGTACCTATGTTATTGGTGATTTGGGAATACACGCATACTATTGGTGAAGTCTGAGTAGCCATTTGGTTGGTTTTCCCATATAAAGCCAAAATGTGAGACCGAGACTTGGGTTGTTGCCATGGTTAGTACATTGTACATGGTGCAAATGCAAAGAAAATACCCCCTTCTGTCCAAATTTTACAAAAGGTAAGGGCATGGACGTGAGTGTAATTGTAACAATTTATTTTATCTTTTTGTCACTCCAAATTTGACTTGGAATATTGGTAGATACTCCTTGTCTCTAGCGGGAAGGGAAAATTGAGCCGCCTTGGTGAATATGTATGCCATCTGTGGTGAGCTTATTTGTTTGAATCTCTTAGATTCTTGTAGCATATAGAACTTGCCCCATTAGTCTGTCAAAGTAAATTTTGGTTCTATTTTGTTGTTGAAATGATCTTAGGCCATCTTTGTCATATTGGAAACCCAGTCTAGACTAGAAAGCCTACCCATACATCAATGGAATCCCTAGTTATCCACTTTGATCCTTTGGACCTTTCTTTGGCAAATGCATTATAAGCCGTGCACTATTATTTTTATCTCTCTTTTGAACAATACTCTCCTTGAACGTGAATTTGCAACTTGAGGGTAAAATCCTAAGTTGGGGGTGGTGATGATTGATGGAAGTAAGTGTGTGGCCACGAAGTTGTAAGAGAAATGCTTAAGTGCCTAACCATTGAAAATATTTGAATAAAAAAAGAAAGTGTCCAACAAAGGAAAGAATTGCATGAAAACTGCAAGGAAAAAGAAATAGAAAAAATTGGTGAACAAATTAGGCAAGAAAATAGGCATATGAAAAAAGACAAGATCAAAGAGGAGTGACCCATTGTCAAAAAGATAAATTAAATAGTGTGATATAGATGTTCAATTAAAGGTGTAGCAAAGTTGTTCCTAAATGATATCCTACCGTAACACAAACCTACATTACAACATCAAAAAGCCCTTTAAGATCTCCAAACATTTACATTCATTGTAGAGGCGATTAAAAAAAGGGCAAGCCTATGGCATGGTACTTCTCAACATCAAGAGTTTTAGAGAGAGAGAGTTTAATACTTAAACTTTTTGTTGCATATTTGATAACTTGGTGTGTGAAATTTTATTTCTTGTGAGGAGGTATGTAAATAAGTTGAGGTGGGTGATTTTGTAATCTCCCAAAAAATGAAGCAAAAGAAGTATAAAGTAGTTGAGGTCACTAGGAGTCATTTCTAGAGTATAAGTGGTTGTTGCATGATTACTCTTTCAAGCCTTTTGAACCCATGGATATTGCATTTTATGTAGAGGGGTGTTGGAAAAATATCTTTGGCCATGTTTGGTAAGATTTTTGTGGTAGTAATTAAGTTAAAGTCATCATGATCAGTTGGGTTATCTAATTTGGGCATAAAAGTGCATTGTCTCATGGTAAGAAGTAATGTTGCTTGAGGACAAACAAAGCTTTAAGTTGGGGGTGTTGATGAGTGGTGAATTTACCACTCATTTCCACTCCACTTTTGTGCATGCTACTATGATTTAAATGTCTAAATAAGACAACTTGTCTATTAAACGCTCTATTTTCTACATTTTAGAGACATACAGGTTATGAGAAGGAAAAATATGTATACAAGCTAAAAAGGATTAAAATAGAAAGAAGAAGTGTAGCTAGTAGACCTGGTGCAAAATAAAGTCTCAGTTACCACAATCGTGGCCAGTCTAGTCAGGTCAAAGAATCATGATCGTAGTGATGTTAACAGGTTTGTGATTCCTATGATCATGCACATGCTACCGCAATCGCGAACTAGCGGGATTATGCCTAAGGGAAATTATGTCATTTTTGTAATATGAACCCAAATTCCCATTTAAAAGACTCAAAACCCTTAATCCATGATCCATCATTCCACAACCCTACCTCACACACTAGTTTAGAGTTTTTGTTATTTATGGGAGCTTGGAGCTCATATTTATACTAATTTGAGCTAAGAAGACATTAGAGTAACTTTCAAGTGTAGATTTGGCTTTTTATAGTGAAGATTCATTTAAGTCTAAAGTGTGGTTTGCCCTCTCTTTATTTTCCCTATGATTAACTTTAATAGACATCTAGGTTTATTTGACTTTATTATTATTATGATTTTCAAGATCTACATATTTGGGTTATGTTTGAATAGGAAGAAATTGTGCTTGGGTTGTTATATATTTGTGTGGAATTTAGTTTTGTTATGATGGATTTTATTGTTGCTTGATTAAATTGGTAGTGATTTGTGGGTGAAAGCCTCAAATTCCTAAATGGGTTTGATGGATGAAAGTCCCAAGCTCTTGAACGCCCTAGCCATCCTTGCAAGAGGGGTTTTGGGTGAACTTTAGGAACCCAGATCATCCTTGAAAGAGGAATATGGGAACCAAAGTAATAGTAGATAATTCGTGGGTGTGTCTTGCAAATTTATCACTATCTTAGACATAAGGGTGATTAGGAGGTTTATTATCTCTCGGGTTTCATCCTAGATATAGGGGTGCCTAATTGAGGTATTGGGTAGCTTAAATTGCACACTTAGTAGGTACTCGCAAGGGTCAACGATTGACATCTTTGTGGCTTTGTTTAAAGAATAACCTCAAGGAATTTAAACATAACCTACCATATCATCAACAACTAGAATTTGAATCCAATCATTACATACCCATGAATATATTCTCCGCTAGGATAGCATAGTCCCAGGATCTATTCCTAATTGATTGTACTCTAGTTATTCTTAGTCTAAAATTAGTCCCTTAGTAGCCAAAGAATTACTTTCATGTCTGAAAACATCAGAAAACCCTAAACCATAGGTTTGAATTAATATAGTAACTCATATTCCAAACCTACTCAATCACCACTCACATTGTTCCTCGTGGATTCAACCTTGACTCTTGTTGGGTAAATGTATTGACAACGAACACCTTGCACTCAAATTTACATGTAAGTTGAGCGTTATCACAAGATACGACACTATAGGCATGAAGTGCTTCATAACAATCACCAAGACAATCAATAAAGAAACACCCCAACCAAACCATACCATAAGAGGAACCCTTAAGACTGAACACCATTAGAAACACAACCACACATACCTTGAGTAACTTAACTCAAGTCAAGGCTCATATAACGGAAACACGGAGAATGAAAAATGTGAACCTTAGTCATAGGTGCTATAAGAATGCATGCAATACCAGTAGAGTAATCTCATAACTGATGGAGAAGAGTATAACTAGAATATGCAACCCAACCATCCCTTAAAGTCCACCACTAAAAGAGAATTCTAGATTAACCCCCGATCTTCATCCTATTTCACCTACAAGCTCAATACTCCGCTCTAGTAGGTGTCACCGAAGACGTGCACTAGGGATACTTGGTACCCCTATTCCCAAAACCTTATTCAACCAAATGCTACCTAGATCCCAGCATAGACATGGAAAAGCTGTGAGACAAAATTGAATCCAAGGTTTCAAGTTAAACCAAAACCATTCAAAATCAAAACATAGCAACCAAGGCCTTTTCAAAATTATTTGAATTTAACCAAAACCAATTTATATTCCTTTAAACATGTATGCAATACAAAGAATAAAGAATAGCAAAACCATATAACAATATTATATTCGAAGGCAATTTAACAACCAATTTTGAGGGGATAAAATTTCCAAGAGTAGATCCAATTAATTGGGGAATCCATAGTACCCTAAAATCCATTTAACATTCCTATGTATCCCAAATGTTCATAAACATAAATAATGCGTGAATAATTCCTCATAATCCATGGAAAGTCAATTAAATGAGTAATCATGTCAAATCCTTCAGTTGTACCAAAACCCACATTCACAACCATTAATTAAATAATTAATTTTATTCCAACAATAAAATACTACTATAGGGACAAAGACACGTGCAATCTCCATGGTCTAACCTATCCAATGACTAGATCCACAATTCCTCCATTCAACCTGAACTCCAAGCCTATATGGCATAACTTTCCAACTATTGTATTTTCCAAATCATCAACCTCATCCAACCTACCAATTTACCCCTGGCACTCCCATTTTTCTATTCCTGAGCTTGTCAAACTAAGCAAGAAGAGTTAATAGTCGGTCCCTATATATCGTGGGTATACATCCGCCCAAAGACGGGTTAGTGGGTGAATACTATCATGTACTCAAGATGAGGGTAAAATAATGCCATTTGCAAAGCCAAATAAAACCAACCATATTTCATACAACCAGATATATATATAGCCATGCCAGGAAAGGGAACAGGGTTTTGCATGACCTTAAAACCTTTACCTGGGCTTTGTAGCTTTACCATCCTAAACTACCCATGGGCTATATTGGTTCAGCTCCGCTGATGAAAGGGCCCCAGTGCATGTAGCCACTCTACAACTAGGGAAGTAAACCTAGGAAGACTAGTATATCCCTTAAATAAAAAGTATGACATCATGCACACAGTCACTAAGACCAAACCCCACATCAGCAAATATGGATTTCATCCCCCTGGGACCACCACTATCCATGGATTTGCTACATACCCCACCATTATTTCCCAATTAAAAGCATTACCAAGCGACATACTAACCCATTAACCATTTATTAACCTAGTTCTTTAGTAGTGGTATTATCTTACTGACTATAATTGAAAATACCATCCATTCCAACCATGTAGAGATTTAAGGGATTCAACAGACCCTTCATTAACCATATTAAACCACTTGGGGGATTCCCATGTACCCCACAAGTATAACCAATTTCATAGCCAACAAGGCTTTATCATTTAGTCCTTCAAAACCATGAACACCATTTATACTATTTAAAACAATTCTAAACCATTTATGACCATGCGAAATATTTAAAGCATTTATATAATTTAAACCATAGAAACCTTGGAAAACCATCCAAATCCATTTAGGGTTCCATTACCAGACCAAACTATGCAATTGTTCCAATAAAAGTTCAATAATAGAGTGGAAATATTCTTTGAGGGATTTTATCAAATATGTTGAGGGAATGGAATACCTTTACCAAGACCAAAACCACCTTAACTAGGGTTAGTCAAGAATCATCTGTCAAACCTTAACCAAAAATTTCAAACATATGCAAATCATTACCAAAAATGTAAAAACATAGTTTAAGCTAATACCAAACCATATACATCAAGACCCAAAACATATATTTTGAAAACCACCATTCATGATTCATAAATCAATGTTTAAAACACAATACACTTGGATTCAGTAGGAACTAACAATGAAGGAAAGAGTACATGCCTTATATAAGAAGATTGTAAATAGAAACATAAATCTTGAGCCATTTGAAGAACACATGAATAAACCCTAAACTCCAATCTTCAAGAATGAGTTTGTGCGAGTAGTTGAAGTATTACCATTCTTTAATAAGGGTTATAAGAGGCCACCAAGGGTTATATAACGTGAGAAAATAACGTCTTTTAAGTAGGAAATATCTAGACTACCCTTGAGTTAAAATTAAGTCAAGCCATGTCTAGGGGTATGACTCACCTATACTAGCTGTATCCTAAGGTACAAATGGAACCCCGACTTGTACCCAAGACCTTACCTACTATTTTCTATATGAGTCATACCTCACTAACTCATACGTAAGGGTAAGAATGGTATACCAAACTGTACCCATAAACTGTACCTTGGGAAAATTCCACAAGACATCTCAATCAAGTACCATACGCCTTGTCGTGAACCACTCGTATTCTCCTATACAACTTGTTCCAAGATGATCCATATCTTGAGCAATAACTACACCAAACACACTGCCTAGTGTATTAGTGAGCCACCAATCCTCCCCCTAACTTGTATCCAAGGGTAAAATTGGTACCCTTGAGTCTTACTAAGCCTAATAAGTCCATAACAAAAGATAGTTTGCAAGGTTCCATGACTTAAAACCAAAGATAGTTTGGAAGGGTCCAAGACTTAGGGTATCTTAGTCTACCCCAGTAGGATTATTCATCCTCAAATGATGAGTAAGGGTAAAGGACTACCACGAGATAACCCATTAACACCCAACAAACATTTCCTCAACAAAAATAGTAAGCAAGGATACATAATACAGGTGAGGATATCACTACATAACCCAAACATGATTTAGAGCAAAACACCCCATTCCGACCTCTAAATTAGAAAACAATGATGCAAGAGGAACCATTTCTCACCTTTTAATACAGTTTGATAACATACCTTATAGATGAATTTTTTCGGAACAAAGAACCAACATGGATCCTTGGAATCTATGTCGGATTCTGCATTCCAAATAACTTTCTTGGACTTTTAGCTCCACCATAGAACCTTTACTGAAGCCACACCTTTTGTTCTCAACCAGCAAACTTACCATTCCATGATCCTCATTGATACCCCCTTAAAGAAAAAGGAATTCAATAAACAAATACAACATAAAAGAATAAACCAACCAAGGACCATCCACACCTTACATCCACACAATACATAAACTAGCGGATGAATAGGCTAATTTTAAAGAGCAAGTTTAATTTGATTTAGAACTTACTAAGGCACATAACTATGATATCTTAAGTCTAACTATAAACCACCTCCTTATTCAAGCCTATCCAAAGTTAAAAGGAGTTAACTTAAGCCACCGGGATCTACTCGTTACATTTATCCAAAAGCACTACTCATTTCTATCACTATTATAACAAAAAAAGCATAAGTAAAATACATGGAAAAACTATATCAAACCACTATAACTGATACCCCAAACCTATAATTGAACATCTAAAAGCACACAATACTAGGCCATGAAAACAATTGATAAAACCATACCTTACCCGACCTCTCAGGTACGTGACACCACTTATTGGTATATCTACCAACCACAACCTTCAAGCCTACAACTTATATACCTATGGTATGCTTTATCCATTAAAAGATCTAGAACCCTTTACAACCTTCACAAGGTTTTCACTGCCCATCCATTTTATAACTATTTCACATTACAACAACATTACCTCACTTTCCAAAACCTTAACTGTTACTTGTCACCCTAGACTCTCCCCTACTTAGGGCCTTCTATATTCCCCATTTTAACATATCACCATACTTTCCAAACCCCTACCATCGTAACATAAGAAGATTCATTTATGAAATAAAATTGCAAGAGTTATTAATTCATCCCAAGCCAAAATCCCTTAGAGAAGACATGATACTATAGGCACAAAGTACTTCATAACAACCACCTAGATCATTAATGAAGAAATATACCCACCAATTCAGACCATAAGTGAAACCCTTAAGACTGGACATCGGAAAAAATACAATCACACATACCATGAGTAATGGCTTCTATTTAAGGAACAAGGAGAATACAAAATGTGAACCTTAGTCATAGGATCTATAAGGATTCATGTAATACCAGTAGAGTAATCTCTTAACTAAGGGAGAAGCGTATAATAGGAATATGCAATTCGACCTTCCCTTGAATTCCACCACTAAAAGAGAATTCTAGATTAACCACCAACCTCTATCCCATTTTAGCTAAAAGCACAATACTAATCTCTAATGGGTTTCACTGATGACATACATTAGTGATGTTTCGTTCCCCTATACCAAAAACCTCATTCAACCAAATGCTACCTAGAGCCTAGCATAGATAGGGAAAAGCCATAAGACAAAATTGATTCCAAGGTTTCCAGTTAAATTAAAACCATTAAAAATTGAAACATGGAAACCAAGGCCTTTTCAAAATTATTTGAATTCAACATAAATAAATTTATATTCCTTTAATCGAGTATGCAAGGCAAAGATTAAATAATAATAAAACCATATGACATTATTATATTCAATGACAATTTCACAAATAGTTTTGAGGGAATAAAATTTCTAAGATCAGATCAAAGTAATTGGGGAATCCATACTACTCCAAAATCCATTTAACATTCCCATGCATCCCAAATGTAAATAAAAGTAAATAAAGCATGAATAATGCATCATAATTTATGGAAAATTAAGTAAATATGTAATCATCTCAAAGCCTTTAGTTGTGCCAAAACCCTTATTCAAAACCATGAATTTAATAATCAATTTCATGCCAATAATAAAAGGAAACTAGAGGGAAAAAGACATGCAAGTTCCATCGTCTAACCTATCTAATGACTAGATCCATAGTCCCTCAATTCAACTTGAACTCCCATCCTATATGGAACAATTCTCCCACTATTGTGTTTTCTAAATTATCAACCTCATCAAACCTACCAGTTTACCCCCACAACTCTTGTATTTCTATTCTCGAGCTTGTAATACTAAGTAAAAGGTGTAGAATGGATAGTCCCTATATATCGTGGGTATATAGTTTCCCAAAGATGGGTTAGTGGGTTAACACTACCATGTACTCAAGATAAGGGTAAAATTAATGGCATTTTCAATGCCAATTAAAACCATCAATAATGCATACAACCAAACATATATGTATATAACCTTGCTTCTAAAGTGAATCAGGTTTAGTATAACACCCCATATTTTTCCTAGCTAAGTTTATCTCAAGTTTGTCTAGTACTAGCTTCTAAATTGAATGATGGTTATTCCGTGAGGATTTTTAAGATTTTTATGTGGGAAATTCAATAAGATTTTCATAGATATAAAATTTGCCTAAATCTGATAATTAGGTCAGAAGTTACGACTATTTAAAGTTCCCGTCAGAAAAGAACTCCATATTAGTTAGTGGCGCACCACACCACAAGAGGAAATTGAATTTGGAAAATTCTAGTAGGGGTTCGCGATTATGGCATATCGGGCCAGGGCCCAAATTAATAATTTTCCTATTCCACTATCTTAGCATGATAGTCAAATTCCAATTGTCAAATTCCCAATTGTCAAATTCCAAAGACATGGAATGATAGCGCATCATCGTTCTAGGGTTTCAGTTCGTAAAAATTTTATTGAAATTAAATAATGCATCCAGGGTTAAAAGGGTCAACTTCCCACCCCTATTTAAGCTCTTTAACACGTGATTCAGCCACTTTTCACCCAAAATACATTCTATTGTCTCAAAAACCTCTCAAGAACAATCTAGGATTTTCATAGAAGATCCTATTCTAGGAAAGTTTTTCCATTAATCTTTATGAAATCATGTACTAAGGTATGTGTAGTGTTCATTCATGGACTCCTTTCATCTATGAAGCATAAGAATCTACTTTCTAAGTTTAAGTTTATGGATTTATTTTTGAATTTCATGTTCGACTTGTTTTGTTTATGTTGTGAATGATCAATTTAATTCAAATCCATGCTGGATGATCAATTTTAGGTGGAATTGATTTATATAGATGTATATTCATGTGAACCTATAAATAAACCTTAGGATTATGAAATCAGAGACGAATCATGATGATTAATTATTGTATAATGTTGCATATTTGTGCTATGCCTACTATGTGTTTTATTAAATTCCTAGATAAAGGAACAATGCCCAACTAGTATGATATCCTTAAATCCCCATGTATGTACAAGTTATGCCTATCACATCTTTTGGTGAAATTCTTCTATAAATGTATTATGGATTACGATGTTAGTCATATGTTCATGTAAGTTATGCTTGGTCAATTTCCTTCCTTTGAGTCCTGGGGGCACTCGTACCCAAAACATTAGCTATGTGCTTAGAGCCATGTCATGTTTTCACGATACTCTCAATCAAGTATGATCCTTAGACGTCAGATAGTCTCATGTCTCAGGAAATCTCCATAATCTCATGACCTTAGTCAGTTGTCAGATATCAGTAGTATTCCATAAGTCAATGGAATTTAGAAATTTATCTCATGTTCGATTCAATAAATCATTTTCAGTGTCCATTCAAATGGGAGTATAAATTAGAACCGAGTAAATCCAACGATGGGGACACATACTATAAGATAAGGGTGTGATCCTTAGTAGTCATCCTTGCATTCTAGAACTATGTAGCAAGCATAGGTAAGACATCAACACTATCGATGAGGGTTGATGAAATAGATAAGCACTATCAGATAAGGGCCCCACCATTCTTTTAAAAAGGACACTATCAGATGAGGGTCACCCATAGCTTATCCTTACCAGTGGCGCAGTATTGACACCCTTACAATTGCGGTTAGGAATTGCACCCCAACTTAGCCATAGTGCATTATTTGGGGCATGTCAGTTAGATAACTACTTCTCATAATTTCAGTTATAGAATTCGGACTGTCAGATACAATCATTTAGTCTATGTAATAGAACTCAAATAGTTTTACAAAATTCAGGACTTTCAGATACAGTCAACTAAAATTAGTACAAAACTCAGCTAGTTCCATCAAATTCAGGACGGTCAGAGACAACCACTTATATTATCCATTATATCAGTCATCAAAACTCAGTTGTCAATCATGTTAGCTATTAGTAAATTCATGTTATCACAATCTCAAATATAATTACTATGTATTTATCCATGTATTCTCATATTCATATTAGTTAGTTGCTCATATTGTTCATGCATATAAACCCTATGGATTCAGCCTACCTCACATGCATACCAGTAAATTCAAAGTACTGACGCATTTGTACTATAGTATCTTATACCATAGGTTCAAATGCATGAGCTCTAAAGCATGAGTAGATTCCAGATATCAACAGCCAGTTAGCAGTGAGTCCTCATTAAGTAATTTATTAGTTGTATTTAGTTAGGGACATGTCCCAGCAACTCCTTACTTAGATAGTTCAATCAGTTAGAGTGTTTCCAGACTATTATGTTTTGAAATTCAGTATGTTAAGTTTTGTTTTGGGTATTCTATTACCCCACACAGATGTTATATCATTCAGATCATGTTCAGTATTGAATTTTATGACCTTTTAATTCATGTTTCTGCATTATAAAGTACTTTATGCAGTATATAGGTACATATATAAGTCATAGGTTAGCTTGTGGTCGTTCGGGGTCATGAGCATCATATAGTATTTCAGGTATCAGATTTGGGGCATTACAAACTTGGTATCATAGCCTAAAGTTTAATAGTGTCCTAGGAAGTCTGAAATCCACATCTAGTAGAGTCTTGTACATGGGTGTGTTGCGTGCGACATTTATGTACAGGAGGCTATAAGATATTTTAGGAAGAGTTTCCCCTCTTTTAGTATACATGTCATTCTAGTAAGTGTAATTTTATGTCAATCTCTTAGTCTAATCCATTCTCCCTTTCTTCTACAGAACATTCATCCTAAAAAAGAAACAGAAATCAGTCAGCCTCTTAGACCGAAGATCCCTTGGGCGATCATGTTTTTAATGTGGAATTCAGGGTCGCATTCACTACTCTTGCTCAGTCAGTTGCCGCTCAAAATAAATGGCCAGTAGTCATTCTAGCTAACCCAATGGCCAATTCAGCTGCAACCAGGATTTAGGACTTCACCTGAATGAATCCTCTATTCTTTATTAGGTCTAAGATATATGAGGACCCTCAAGAATTCCTAGATCAGGTGCAAAAAGTTATAGACATAATGGGGGTTACTTCTATTAAGAATGCTGAGCTAGCTGCATATCAGTTGTAAGATGTGGCTCATACTTGGTTTAAGCAGTGGAAGGGGCAGACGATGCAGGCTCAGTTGAGTGGGAGGAGTTTGCTTCAGTGTTCCTTGATAGATTCTTTCCCCTAGAGCTTAGAAAAGCTAAGGTGCTAGAATTCACCAACCTCAGGTAGGGCAATATGATAGTGATAGAGTATTCTCTTAAGTTTACTCAATTAGCTAGATATGCCCCTCATGTGGTTAAGATAACAGGGTAAGGATGATTAAGTTCATTTCAAGGGTTAATGATAGCGTGGTTAATAAGTGCAGATCTACCATGTTGAATAGTAATATGACTTTAGACAGGCTTATGACTCATGGTCAGTAGATACATGAGCAGAATATTAAGTAGAGGGAGAAGCAGAATAATAGAGCGAAGATAGGTAGTTTAAACTTCGCTCTACCTAAATTAGAAGGAGGAAATTGTTCCTAATTTTTTCTTAAAACATCAGTTCTAGATCCTTCTTCAGCCAATGCTCTAGTTCCTAATTTCATGGAGGGTAACAAAGATAGAACACCTGGCTCTAGGTCTCAAGGCACTGTTAGTAATGCTCAAACTAATCTGCTTTTTCATGCTTGTGGTAAGAACCATAATGGTGCTTGTACAACTGGTGGCGATGTCTGTTTTGGTTATGGCAATCCAGCCACAGTGTTAGAGGCTGCCCTTAGTTAGGTTATCATAGTCATCTCCGCTCCTCAGCTCAGTTTATTCACCCAAATTAGCAGGGTGCCACTTTCAATGCTACTAGTGGGCAATGCCCAAATAGACTCTATGCTCTCCAGTCCTAGAAAGATCAGAAAAACTTCTCAAGATATGGTTACTGGTACATTACAGATCATTCATGTGCATGTTTATGCTTTGCTAGATCTAGGTGCTTCTTTGTCTTTTCTTACTCCGTATATAGTAGTTGATTTTGGAGTCAGTCTCAAAATTCTAGCAGAGCCCTTTTAAATATCTACCCTAGTGGGTAAAATTATCCTAGCTCGACGGGTTTATAGGAACTGCCCGATTATGATATTTTAGAAAGTAACTTCAGCAGACTTAGTCGAATTAGAGATGACTAATTTTGATGTCATTCTCAACATGGATTGGATTCATTCTTTCTATTCCGCATTCGACTACAGAAATAGAATAGTCCAGTTTCTATTTTTGAGTAAACCTATTCTAGAGTGGAAGGGTGGTGTATCCGCTTTAAGAAGTCAACTTATTTCCTACCTTCACGCACGGAAAATAATATCTAAAAGATATGTCTATCATCTTGTTCGAGTTAAGGACACTAGTTCTGAAACTCCCAGTCTTGAATCAGTCCCAGTAGTGAATGAATATTCAGATATCTTTCTCGAAGATCTTCCAGGAATTCCTCCCGAAAGGGTAATAGTTTTCGGCATTGATCTTCTTCCAGATACTCCGCCTATATCTATTCTACCATACAGAATGATACCAGCAGAACTCAGAGAAATGAAAGAACAATTGAAGGATCTCATAGCTAAGTGATTCATCAAGCCCAGCATTTCCCCGTGGGGAGATCCAGTATTATTCGTGTGCAATAAAGATGTTTTTTATCATGCCTCAACTCCTATTGGGGCGGATAGGCACACGTAGCTGTAAAGACCGGAGAGAACCAATTCATAACTTTGTACTTCTCATGCATGTAACTATGACAACCAAAGGTTCTAACCAACATGATATTATGTATCAATGAGAATAATTACATACGCAAGCAGAAACTTATATATACAACACTAGGTCGTTAGGGCCATCACGTCTAAAGACAAATACTACCATAACCTTACATTAGTCTACAAAGCCTCTAAAAGAAAAATATACTTAGTTAGGGTTGGGAAAACCCCCCGCCCTACCCTTAACCTTCTGCAAAATACCAAAATATATGGAACAGAATTAGAAAGCCCCGAATCAACCTGAAGCTCACCAATAGTCACCGAATAACTGTGCTTCTACTAATGAGGTGTATGAACTGAAGTACTTGTTCCTACAACATGAAATACAAGTCCATCGTGAGGGCCGTTAGTACAAAAATATGTACTGAGTATGCAAGGCTGAAGGTAGCAACACATGATAGAAAAACATAATAGAAGTCAGAGATAAGTAGTACTAATAGAACACCTTTATATATACTTGTGAGAATACACATATTATGTTCCTTCCTTCATTTTTACCTTCTTACTTCATAATATTTATAATCCATATATAAGGAAAACAACCAGCTGATCAGTGGTAAATCGATAAATTAGGATTGGCCCATGCTAGGCTTACGCCCCTGAGCTGCCACCTACATGTAAAGATTGGGATCGACCCATGCTAGGCTTATGCCCCTGAGCTACCACCAATATATAAAGGTATCGAGATCGGATCATGCTAGACTTATGCCCCTGAGATGCCACTCATTTTACATATGTCACAACCCAAACTGGGGCCCTGGCCGTGATGAGTATCCTGAACCATGAAGGCCCGAGACACCCCTATCTGTCTGGTAATCATGCATATAACTTATATGTAAAGAAATGTTGAATATAAATAACATTTCGAAAACATGGTCAAGATTCATATGAAAGCAATACTAGAGATTAATGTACCACAATCTTAAACAATATCTATATAACATCTGTGAAACCCCTACTATATGACTGTAACAAATGTAAATTTGAAAACTGGGACAAGGCCCCCAGTAGACCCAAAACTAACAAATGATGAATGATGATGCCAGATAGTCAGGCCTTCCAAAATAGAGAAGGCTCACTACGTGACTTTGCAAATCTTTTCGAGGAATCTACAGATTTTCTGGACCCCTAGACTGCGCTTCCGAACCTGGGAGGTAGGGGATCAATACAAAAGTACTGGTACATAGAGATGTCAAAACAAAAAATAATATTTTTACACAATATAGTTGAGAGCCATTATAAAGCAATTTCATATCAAATCATTTGAAAACTCATGGACGTAATGTAATTGTTTTCAACAATAATGCAATGCAGCTGAGCTAGGTGGAATACATGATATATCATATTTACACTAACTATCAAATTTCGGTTACCATCGCGATTAGAGTATAAGTGATGGGAAGACACACAAGATCACACAATAGAGTGTCTCGACCCTATAGTAGTGCACAAGATCACAAAGCAGGGCTCCTAACCATAGTCTCAATTTGGGAATGACATAAAGTCAGGTACGTAAGATCATAAAGCATGGCACCAAGTTCCCATGTTGGCAAACAGGTTTCTAGCGATGAGCCATTACACTCAAACCCTTCTTCCGGGAATCACCTATCTCATGTAAAACAATGCATTCAAATTTTATCTGATTGAATCATATATCATATTCGGTAGGGTATCATCATACCCAACTTGTAAGCCATCAAAATAACAGCAACATGTGCATAATCATGTAAAAATAAAGATGCTTTATCATTTACAAGTAGTGAACAATAATCATTTCAAATTCATGCTCTCTTTTGTCGGTCACAATATAATATGGGGTATCAAAACATTATCATGGAAATTTGAAAGAAATTTATCATTCATATTTATCAAACTTTCATAGAAAATCTAAAGTCATATATGCATGGTTTCAACCACTAAAGTATATAGGCAAACTATTCCAATGACATTAAAAAAAGATTTAGAAATCATATTAAAGCAAGCTATTAGCATTTTTTTGAAAAACCCCATTTAAAAGCATGCATATTCATAAACCAAACCCATGAGATCTTAGGATAACCCCACGTACCTCAATTAATACGAAAATTATTTGCTTCTTGAAGCCTACATTGAGAGGATTCCAAATATGCAATTAGTTTCTAAAACCCCCTGTTGGGTATTTTATTTTGAAACCCTAAGGAGAATCCTTGAGAACTTTTGATGAATGAAGGTGTATTTTGGGGTCTTTTGGAACCAAATTTCATGCTTAGGGCTAAGTCAGTGTGGAAATGGACCATTTTGCCCCAAAAACGGAGTATTTAAGTCACTTGAAACCTTTACATAGGCGCTGCCTATGCTATTGCCTATGTCTACATAGGTTCTGCCTAGGATATCGCCTATGTTTACGTAGGCGCTGCCTAGGCTATTGCCTATGTATACGTAGGTGCCACCTATGCTATCACCTATTCTTTCCAGTGGCCATGTGCGATTGGTTAGGCGACGTATATTACTTTGAAAGGCCATAACTTCTTGCTCGTGTGCCAGATTTTAGCAATATTAGTATCGTTGGAGAGATAACTTAGAAACCTATCATTTTACACATAGTAGGCTCTCTAATTTGACATATACAATGAGTCATGGTCGATAGAAGTTGGCGAAAATTATAATGTCCACTTGAACTTAATCAATCGATGTAGTTTTCAACTCGTCCTTGAGTCAAATGACCCCTATGGCATAGGATTTATGGCTTAGAGATTTATCAGCGCATTAGAATCATGGTCTATATTGTAGCCCAAAATGCGGTGCATTACATTATCCCGCCCTTAGGATCATTCTTCCCCAAATGATGATGCAGGACACATACATACTCAATTTCAAGCATAATAAAGGACTAGGACAGATAAAATTGGAATAATACCTTTTATTTTATCCTTCATCGAAGTAAACAAATTGGGATATATAATTTTCATGTCATCTTCTGACTCCCAAGTTGCTTCTTCAACTTTCTGATTCCTCCACAATGCCTTTAATGAGGCTATCTCTTTGTTCCTCAGCTTTTGAACTTGGCGATCTAAAATTTCAATGGGCTCTTCTTTGTAAGACAAGGAATCTGTCAATGTGACACACTCTACTGGCAATACCAAAGAATTATATCCAATGCATTTCTTTAACATGGATACATGGAATACCAGATGAACGGAACCCAAACTTGCAGGAAATTCTAGCTTATAAGAAACTACACCAATCTTTCTCAGAATCTGATATTGCCCTATATAGTGAGGGCTTAATTTACCTCTTTTTCCAAACCACTTAACTCCTTTCATAGGAGAGAACTTGAGAAACACCCAATCACCAACTTCAAACTCTAGTTCTCTTCTCCGAACATCGGCATAGGACTTCTGATGAATCTGAGCAGTATTGAGTTATTCTCTAATGATCTTCACTTACTCCATCGCCTAATGAACAAGATCAATCCCATACAACTGAGTCTCACCCACATCATACCATCCGATCGGAGACCTATATCTCCTCCCATACAAAGCCTTAAAAGAAGCCATCTTGATGCTGGCATGGTAACTATTATTGTAAGAAAATTCAACCAGTGGCAGGTGATCTACCCAACTACCTTCAAAATCAATGACACATACCCTCAACATATCCTCGAGGGTCTAAATAATACGCTCAGCTTGCCCATCCATATGAGGGTTGAAAGTTGTGCTCAAATTCACTTGTGTACCTAAACCCTTCTGAATAGATCTCCAGAACTACTGCGTACCTCTATCAGATATAATGGAAACTAGTGCCCCATGCAACAAAAATATATCCTCAATGTAAATCTTAGCATAACCCTCTCCCAAATAATCATCCCTCACAGGCAAAAAGTAGGCTGACTTTGTCAACCGATCTATAATCACCCATATAGAATCATACTAGTTTCGGGATCTCAGAAGTCCTGTAACGAAGTCCATGTTTATTATCTCCCACTTCCGTAAAGGCAGGGCTATCTCTTAGGAAGTACTACCTGGCCTCATGTGTTCTACATTCGCTTGTTGACAGTTCAAACACTTGGACACAAAATCAGCTACAACACGTTTTATGTTATTCCACCAATACAAGTTTTCAGATCATGGTACATCTTAGTATAGCCTGGGTGAACGACATACCTCCAAGTGTGCACCTCATCAAGGATTCTTTCCCATAGTCCATCAACATTAGGAATGCACAACCTACCCTGAAATCTCAGAATACCATCACCACCAATTTCAAATGACATAACCTTTTGTTGACCCACATCTTTCTTGATTTTCATAAAGATGGGATCTTCAACCTGCTTCTTCCTAACTTCAGCACAAACGGATGACTTAGCTAACTCATGAACAATCAACCCTCCATATTTGGAATTTAAGAGTCGTACTCCCAGATTTGCAAGGTGGTGAATATCCTTCACCATCTCTTCCTTACCTTCTTCTATATGAGAAAGGCAGTCCAAAGGCTACCTGCTGAGGACGTCAGCTACAATATTTTCCTTGCTCAGCTGGTAATGCAGGCTCATATCATAGTCTTTCAGAAGCTTTATCTAGCGCCTTTGCCTGAGGTTTAATTCTTTCTGCAAGAAAATATACTGCAGACTCTTATGGTCAGTAAAGATATCAACATAAACACCGTACAGGTAGTGCCGCCAAATCTTAAGTGCAAACACCACAACTGCGAACTCCAAATCATGGGTCGGGTAGTACCGCTCATGCACCTTCAAATGCCTAGATGCATAAGCCACTACCTTACCATGCTGCATCAATACACAACCAAGACCAACACGGGATGCATCACCATATACCACAAAGCCATCTATACACCCGGGAAGGGTCAAAACAGGAGTAGTGCTCAGTTTGTCTTTCAACTTCTCAAAAATATTCTCACACAAATTAGACCACACAAACTTTACATTTTTCTGAGTCAATTTAGTGAGTGAAGCAGCTATGAAAGAGAAACTCTCTACGAACCTTCTGTAAACCCCGCCAAACCCAAGAAACTCCGAATATCAGTTGAGTCATGGGTCTGGGCCATTTTCTCACTGATTCAACTTTCTGGGGATCCACTCTTATCCCATCACTGGACACAATATACCCCAAGAACGAAATAACATCTAACCAAAATTCACACTTAGAAAATTTTACATACAACTGATGATCCTTAATAGTATGAACAATAATTCAGAGGTGATTAGTGTGATCCTCTTTACTCTTAGAATAGATCAGAATATCATTAATAAATACAATGACGAACAAGTCAAGAAACTGATGAAATACTTAATTTATATGATCCATGAAGGCTGCAGGGGTATTAGTTAACCCGAAGGACATGACTAGAAATTTGTAGTGACTATATTAGGTTCAGAAGGCTATCTTGGGTATGTCTGACTCCCTAACTTTCAACTGATGATAACCCGAATGAAGGTCTATTTGTGAAAAACACTTGGCACCCTAAATCATTTTAGAAAGGTCATCAATCCTCTTAAGAGGATATTTATTTTTAATCGTGATCTTATTCATCTGACGGTAGTCTATGTATATACAAAAGGAACTATCTTTCTTTCGCACGAAAAGTATAGCTGCACCCCAAAGAGACACACTTAGGCATAAAACCCTTATCTAGGAGATCTGCTAAGTATTCTTTGAACTCTTTTAGTTCTGCAGGAGCCTTCAATATGGTCATATGGAAATAGGATGAGTGTCTGGCAACACGTCAACATCAAACTTAATCTCCCTATCAGGTACTACTGGGAGATTATTTGGAAAGACTTATGGGAATTCTTTTACTACGGGAACAAATTGAAGAGGAAAACTCTTGGTATTGGAGTCCTTAACTCGGATAAGGTAGTACAAGCAACCTTTAGAAATGCGTTTGCGAGCTCTGAGATAGGATATAAAATTCCTTCTGGGTGCTAAAGAATGTCCTTCCCACTCTATCACTGGTTCCTTCGGGAAAGAAAAAGTGACCTTTGAGTCTTATAATCTAATGTGTCATAGTACAAATAGAGCCAATCCATTCCCAATATATCATCAAAAGCAACTATATCTAACTCTATGAGATCTACCAGCGTATCCCAAGTACCAACATTCACAACACAACCCCTGTATACCCTCCAAGCAATAACAGAATCCCCCACTATGGTAGAAATAAAAAAGGATTCAGAAATCACACTAGGCTCAAACCCAAAACCAACAGCCACATAAGGGGTCACATAGGACAAAGTAGACCCAGGATTAAGTAACACATAAACATCACGATAAAAGATTTGTAATGTACCGGTAATAATATCTGGGGAAACTTTCGCCTCCTGGCGGTTGGTCAAAGCATATAACTGGTTATGACTATTCCCGGCAGTTGAAGGGGAACCCTTATGAGAAGGTGCCGTGAACGCGGCTTGGGGCTTACTCCCCCCTCCCCCCCCCCCCCGCATTTCCTCCAACAGAAGGGCAATCTTTTTTAAGGAGGTCCACCTTGCCAAAAGTATAAAAATTCCTCCCCTCAAAATAACACCTCCCTGAGTGATTCTTCCTACAAGTTTCGCACTATAGATGAGTACGACGCTGTTGGGCCACACTGCCTTCTGACTGTGTATTTGGGGCTCTAAATCCATTAGGAGTCTAAAAACTCGACGATCGTCTGTCTGTTGGTGGTATGGGCACTGGTTCACTGCCAGATGACTATGCATTACTGCAAGACTTTTTCTTTTGCCATCTATTTCCCCAGTTGCTTCTCTGTGGTTGTATATAATTCTGATTCACGATTTTAGCTCTCTTTGCTTGCCTATCTTTCTCTCTTATTTTTGAAATTTTCTTTTTCTTCTTTTTTATCTACTGCATATGAACGGTCAGTCGAGCAAAGTCTAGCTCCTTATTCAACATTTCCCCCTGGCACTCAAGCACCAGGTTATCAGAAAGGCCGGATGTAAATTTCCTCATTCGTGCTCTCATATTACTAGTCAACACTGAAGCATAGTGGGATAGTTTATTAAAATTCAAAGTGTACACCGGGACACTCATACTGCCCTGCTTTAGATTCATAAAATCTTCCGCTTTGGTCTCCCTCAACTCCAGAGGAAAGAATCGATCAAGGAAAGCTTCTAAAAATTTGCCCCAAACTGTGGGCTCAGCACTCCCACCTTTTTCATCCTCCCAGTCGACATACCACTGATTCGCACCATCCTTGAGCTGATAAGTTTCTAGTTCCAACCCTTCAACCTCATCCATATGAATTACCTTAAAGATCTTTTCCATCTCATTAATGAACTCCTGTGGATCTTCACCTACCTTGGTGCCAGGGAACTTAGGTGGGTTCATCTTCATGAAATGTCCGACCCTAGTAGCCTCAGATGTAACAGATGCAGACCCAATTTCTTTTGATCATTAAGCGTGGTTAACTACCAACTCTGTCAGCATATGAATATACCATCTGAATTTTGCATTTGAAATATCTCCCTCAGCTGTTGGGGGATGGTTGACATTAGTTCATGGATCCCGAGGCAGATAGGTCGAGACTAGAGGGACTCCCGGAGTAGGGACAAAATCTTAAGTGTGAGCTCTGTTATGAGTCTGCATCCCATGGGTGGAACAGACCTTATTTGCCTAAGCATTCTGATCGATGGTACGACGTGGAGGCATAACTGTGTTTTTGAAATACAAGAGACCATTGATTAGGGGATAGTTCAGACTCTGAAGCACAAACTAAATGACAATGAAGGGAAACATTTCCTAAATACCTAGCAGCCTCCTGCTTATAAGTATGGCGCTCTACATACCCATAAATAGGACTCTACCCGACGCAATTTTACATACACCCTGGGACCATGAACCATGCTCTGATACCAAGTTTGTCACGACCCAAACTGGGGCCCTAGTCGTGATAAGTATCCTGAACCATGAAGGCCCGAGGTACCCCTATCTATCTGGTAATCATGCACATAACTTATATGATAAAGAAATGCTAAAGATAAATAAAATTTTGGAAACATGGTCAAGAGTCATATGAAAGCATTAGTAGGGATTAATGTCCCACAATCTCAAACAACATCTCTATAACGTCTGCGGAGCCCCTACTACATGACTATAACAAATGTCTATTTGAAAACTGGGACAAGGCCCCTAGTAGACCCAAAACTAACAGATGATGAATGATGCTACTAGATAGTCAGGCCTTCCAAAATATAGAAGGCTCACTAAGTGACTGTGCAAATCTGTCCGAGGAATATAGTGATTTTCTGAACCCCTAGACTGCACCTCCGAAACTGGGAGGAAAGGGGTCAATACAAAAGTACTGGTACACAAAGATATAAAAAAAATATAATATTTTTAACAAAATATAGTTGAGAGCCATTATAAAGCAGTTTCATATCAAATTATTTGAAAATACATGGGCGTACTATATTGGTTTTCAACAATAATGCCATGCAGCTTAGCTAGTGGAATACCTTACATATCACATTTACTCCAACTGTTAAACCTCGGTTGTCACCAATTTTAGAGTATAAGTAAGGAGAAGACACACAAGATCACACAACAGGTTGTCTTGACCCAATGGTATTGCACAAGATCACAAAGCAGGGATCCTAACCGTAGTCCAAATTTGGGAATGACATACAGTCAGGTACGTAAGAGCACAAAGCATGGTACCAAGTTACCATGTCGGCAAACACGATTTCCAGCGATGAGCCCTTACACTCAAAGCCTTCTTTGGGAATCCACCTATATTATATAAAATCAATATATTAAAATTTCACCTGATTGAATCACATATCATATTCGGTAGGGTATCATCATACCCAATTCGCAAGCCATCAATATAACATCAACATTTGCATAATCATGTAAAAATCAAGATGCTTCATTATTTACTAGTCAACAATAATTATTTCAAATTCATGCTCTCTTTTGTTGGTCACAATATAATATGGGGTATCAAAACATTATCATGGAAATTTGAAAGCAATTTAGCATTAATATTTATCAAATTTTCATAGAAAATCTCAAGTCACATATGCATGGTTTAAACAATTGAAGTATATAGGCAAATAATTCCCATGGCATTGAAAAAAAGACTTAGAAATCATATTAAAGTAACCTGTTAGCATTTTTTTAAAACCCCCATTTAAAAGCATGCTTGTGCGTGCATAAACTAAACGCATGATATTTTAGGATAACCCCATGTACCTCGATTACTACAAATATTAGGTGCTTCTTGAAGCCTACGTTGAGAGGATTCCAAATATGCAATTAGTTTCTAAAACCCCTGGTTGAATCTTGAGTTGCTTGGGTTTTTTTATTTTGAAACCCTAAGGAGAATCATGAGAACTTTTGATGAATGAAGGTGTATTTTGGGGTCTTTTGGAACTGAATTTCGTGCTTAGGGATATGTAAGGGTGGAAAAGGACCATTTTACCCCCAAAACGGAGTGTTTAGTCATTTGAAAGCTTTATATATGCACCGCCTATGCTATCGCCTATGTCTACATAGGCGCCGCCTAGAATATCGCCTATGTTTACATAGGAGCCGCCTTGGCTATCGCCTATGTTTACATAGTCGCCACCTATTCTATCACCTATGCTTTCCAATGGCCATGTGTGATTTGTTAGGCGATGCATATTACGTTGAAAGGCCATAACTTCTTGCTCAGGTGCCGGATTTTAGAAAAATTGGTATCGTTGGAAAGCTAACTCGGAAACCTATCATTTTACACACAGTAGTCTCTCTAATTTGACATATACAAAGATTCATGGTAGATAGAAGTTGATTAAAATTATAATATCCACTTGAACCTAATCGATCAAAGTAGTTTTCAACTTGTCCTTGAGTCAAATGACCCCTATGGTTTAAATTCAAGATTGAATGGATTCTCAAGATACACAAATAATTAACATGCTGTATTGGTATAGGATTTATGGCTTCCGGATTTATCAACACATTGGAATCATGGTCTATATTGTAGCCCAAAATGTGGGGCGCTACAACATATTTACATTACTTAGTTTATTTAGCCATTGAGATTGTTAGATTGATGGTCATAACGTTATGGTACCTTGAAAAAATAACCTGCTACCAAGAGACATGTAAATAGGCACTTAATGCAACAAAAATATGGTAGAGATCTATTGTCACACCAATGATGTGTTTAGAAGTTTAAAATAACACATGGGTCTTAATTGAGTAAATAGAGAACTTCTGAAATATTCAAATGAAGATAGATATGGAGGTTTAATAATAAACACGTATTGAGGTGTTTTGATATGTTAAAGAGTGGGAACAAGGTCGTTGGCTTCTTGGTATATAATACGCTACTATTATGTGTCACTTGTTACAAGACAACCTTGGAAACTTACTTGGTGGAACGAATGTTCGATCTACTGACAAAGAGCACAAAATAGAGTATGCCTTACATACCTGGTTATTTGGCTCCGAAAATAACCCGACTTGACTTCCCCCCTTTTATATTACATATCTACAGTAGAATATATAGTAAACTAGTATTAGCAACCAACCAACACATTTAGGCTACTTAACTTCACCAAAATAGTAACAGGGCAGTAAAAACTTAATCTGTCAATCAAGGGAGTTATCTTAACCCTTTTCTCCTCCAATTAAACCTACATACCATACATTTCCTTACAAGATCACCGGAACCACCTCAGTTTCATTACACCCGCCAAACAACACAAAAAAATACATTGAGCAGTAAACAAGGGCAACAATTAGTTCGGTGGTGTACCACCACACCTTTATTCTATATTTCATTACAAACTAATCACACCCCTCTCCAACATCAAAATGGCAGCCCGTAACATGAACATACAGAGCAATCCACAAAATAGTCCCAAATAACTCTTATTTTAGCAACCCATTACCGAACTCATAATCTCTTGAGTTCTTGATAACAGCACATTCATTACTCTCTTTCAAATTCATATACAAGGAGAAAAAAATGGAGCAGTCACCTTACTTCAGTTCTGCAACTTATTCCTTTAATTGAAATCTTCAAGAACTTGAACTCTCCTTGACTCCTTAAATCAAAAGAAGGAAAGAGAAGTTCTTTAATATCAAAGAAAATTAAGTTGATTTCTTGTTATATATTCTGCCATATATTTATAATTAAGAACTTAAAATATCTTTTCATCATCTTCCATGAGATAATTAATAAAAAACTAAAGGTTTTTCACTTACCTTGGGCTGCAAAAGTGAGGGTTTCTCTAAGAACCATAAAAGGAGTTTTAGGGTTTCTGTTCTTAACCTTTATTAAGAAAGAGAGAAAACTGAAGTTTAAAAGGGTGAAATTGTTTTTAAGATGAATAAAATTGCCAGCAATATTGAGCGTATATTGGGCCCTCTAGAACCTTTTTTATTGACCTGATTTTCAGCCAAAAATTAGTCCAAGTAGGTGATGCACCTACTTAAGGGTCCAAGTTGCTGAAACTTCAAAGTAGGTGATGCACCTACTTGATTAATTTCTTATTGGCTCAATTATATTTGGGTCTTGGCAGATTGTGTGTGTTAGGACAAATACCTATTTTCTTCCTCTTCTAATTAATTTTGGCCCAAATAAGTACATTACATTTCCCAAATTGTGTCCATAGCAATGTCTCCATTACATTTGTCCAAATAGTTAAAGTAGGTGACTCACCTACTAGCTTAATTAAGTCCAACAAGCACCTCAATATTTTTTTCAATTTTTAGCTCCTAATCCCTATAATCTAAAATTCAACTTATACACACTTGGTCAATTTAAACTTCAGATCCAAATACTAGCTTAAGATCCAAAGTTTAAATTGTTGTAGCGACTTAACTTGGTCGCATCACATAGTATTGCATGGGAAACATCTGCAATCCTATCTATACCATTAACACTTGTATAACAATATCATTATTACTATACCACAAGGCTATAAAAGATTCCATATAATTAGATCAAGTACAAGTATAATACAGGAAGTTACATCCTTCCCCTCTTAGAAATATTCGACCTCCAAAGTTAGCATAACAGTCCAACCAAAACAAGTTCAAGCCTAAGTTTAATATCCCTATTATCACATAGTACCTATATATTAACTTCTTACAACTCCAATTCAGCATCTTGGACTTTTTCTTCGTACTTGAATAAATAGGGATACTTGGATTTCTTCGCTTCTTCAGCTTCCCATGTTATCTACTCTACTTGTTGGTTTATCCATAGCACTTTTACTGAAGCTATTTCTTTATTCCTTAACTTCTTGACTTGTTAGACTAGGATAGCAATAGGTATTTCTTCATAGGTGAGATCTTCTATAACTTGTACATCTTTTATAGGACTAATATGAAATAGATCTTCCATGCACTTTTGGAGCATTGAAATGTGAAATACTGGATGAACTGTTGAGAGTTCTTGGGGTAGCTCTAATAAATAAGTGATATGGACAAACCTTCGATTAATCTTGTATGGACTTATATAACGTGGACTTAGTTTTCTCTGAAAAGTTGTATTTAGATTCACTTATGGCCCTAAATTTCTCTGAAAAGACTTACAAAAATTTTAGTAAATTGACCTCCTAGATCTGATATAATAGAGATTGGAACTCCATGTAGTTGAAATATCTCCTTAACATATAATTTGGCATATTTTTCAACTGTGTAAGTGGTCATAATCGTTAGAAACTGCGCTGATTTGGTAATACTATCAACGATCACCCATATCGAATCAAACCTTTGAGATGTACTAGGAAAACCAGTGATGAAATCCATGTTGATCATGCCCAACTTCTAGATTGGAAGATCTATGCATTCCATATAACCCTCGGGCTTTTGGTGCTCTATTGTAACTCTTTGACAATTTGGTTAGTCAACTACAAAATTTTCTATGTTCTTCTTTATGTCACCCCACCAATACATTTCCTTCAAATCATGATATATTTTAGTTGACCCTGGATGGATGGAATACCTAGAATGATGTGCATTTGTCATAATCCTCTTTCTTAGTTCATTACATATGGCACACATAATCTGTATTGGCACCGAAGTACACCCCCTTGAGTATGCTCTAATGCCTTTATCATACCACATTGCACATTTTCCTTAGTGTATAACAAAATAGGATCTACATATTGCTTCTCTTTCACTTCAGTTAGTAATGAAGATTCTTCCGCATTATGCACAATAAGCCCCTCATCTAGAGTTTCAAGAAGGAGAACCCCCAAATTTGCTAGTTAGTGTAGATCCTTAGTCATCCCTTGTCTTTCTTTTGATGGCTCCATAGCCTTATGACTTAACGTATATACCACCACATTTTCTTTTCTTCGATGATATAAGATATCAACATCATACTCTTTTAATAATTCAAGCCATCTTCATTGTCTCAAATTTAGGTCCTTCTGATTAAAGATATATTGCAAACTCTTATAGTTAGTATATATGTCAACTAGCTCCAGATCATGCGTTTGATAATTCTTCTTATGTGGGCGCAACTGTCTTGAGGCATATGCTATGACTTTACCATGCTGCATAAATACACACCCTAAGAAAATTTTTGAAGCATCACAATACAATACATACCCTTCTGTGTGTTCTGGAAGTACCAATACGGGTGTAGAAGTCAACTTCTTCTTCAGATCTTGGAAACTTCTTTCACATGCATCATTCCATTAGAAGACGGTCGCTTTGTGTGTTAACTTTGTTAAAGGTGCATAAATTGAAGAGAATACTTCAACAAACCTTCTATAATAACCTGCCAACCCAAGGAAACTATGAACTTCTGTGGGAATTATAGGTCTTTGCCAGTTCTTCACGACTTCTATATTTTGAGTATCAACCTTTATCCCTTCATCAAATATAATATGGTCTAAGAATGCCACAAATATTAACCAAAACGGATATTTAGAAAACTTTGCATATAGCTTATGATTATAAAGAATCTGCAACAACTGTCGTAAGTGATAGTCATGGTCCTCATTTGATCTCGAATAAACCATAATATCATCTATAAAAACTATCACAAGAACATCCAAGAATGGTTGAACACACTATTCATCAAATCCATAAAAGCTACAAGTGCATTACTTAGTCCAAAGGACATGACTAGGAACTCGTAATGACTGTACCATGTTTGAAAATCTATCTTGTGTATGTCATTCTCTTTGACCCTTATTTGGTGGTAACCAGACCTTAAATCAATCTTTGAAAACCACTTGGCGTCTTACAACTGATCAAATTAGTCATCAATTCTCGGAAGTGGATATTTGTTCTTAATAGTCACCTTGTTTAGTTGCCTATAGTCAATACACATTCTTAATGAGCCATCTTTCTTATGCACAAATAACACTGGTGCATCCTAAGGGGACACACTAGGCCTTATGAATCCTCTTCCTAGCAAGTCTTTTAATTTCTCTTTTAACTCCTATAATTCGGCTGGGGCCATTCTATATGGGGGAAGTGAGATTGGTTGAGTACATAGGATCACATCGATACCAAACTCCACTTCTCGTTCTGGAGGCAAACCTAGAAGATCTTCAGGAAATTCATTCACTACTGGAATGATTTGAAGAGTTGGTGCCTCCACATCTATATCCTTTAATCTAACTAGATGACATATATAACCCTTGGAAATCATACTTTTTTCCTCATAATAAGAAATAAATTTACCTCTTGGTGCACCAATATTACCCCTCCATTCAAGGATTGTCTTTTTTAGAAAATGGAATTACACTATCTTAGTTTGGCACTCCACTATGGCATAACAAGAAGCCAACCTATCCATACCAATTATAAAATTAAAATCTAACATTTCTAACTCAACTAGGTCAACCATTGTATCGCGACTTCAAATAGTTATTATACAATTTTGATACACTCTCATAGCTATAATAGATTCACCAATCGGCATAGATACTTCAAGTGGATTAACTAGCAATATTGGTGTTCTTTAGAACTTTCTAGCAACCAATGGAGTGACATATTAAAATCAACCAATGCATAGACATCATGTGAAAAAATGGACAGTGTACCTGCAACCACATCTAGAGAAGCATCTGAAATTTGTCAATCCGCTAAAGCATATGTACGATTCTGAACTCCACTAGAGCTAGCTTCTCCTTTAGCACCTCTACCATAACCCATAGGTTGTACACCTCTACCTGAATAAGGCACTGATGATGATGATGAAATGGCTAATCCAGTAGGTCGTGCCCTACTAACTATCCCTCTTTGAGGGCATTCTCTCATCATATGTCCTGACGTACCACACCAAAAGCAAGCATTTATCCTGAATCAACATGCACATAAATGAAGCTTTCCATATTGTTTACACATCTATCGAGGAGGCCTTAATTATCTAATACCCCCTTGATCTTAAGATCCCGCTGTTCATGACCTGTGGCTCTCACTTCTTTGTCCAAACTAGTTGCCTTTGGACCCTTGAAACTATGGTGAAGCACTAGCTGCAGAATAAGAAGATAATGGCCTAGGTGTTCTATTAGAAAACCGAGGCCTAAACTCTCCTTGGGATGCCATGAACTGCTCCATAGATCTAGACCTCTTGTAATACCCCTTTTCCAATTCTTGTGTTCATTTTCTTTGCCTCTGGTTTTCCATTTTTTGTGCAAATACTTGTATCCTTGCTATGTCCATGTCTTTGTTCAAGGCAGTAATAGTACAATATCTAACTAGATAGGGATCCAATCTATCCACATATTGATGTAATCTATCATCCATTGTAGCTACTACATTAGGAGCATACCTAGCTAAAGAGTTAAACTAGAGGTTGTACTCTCTCACGCTCATATTCCCTTGGCAAAGATTCAGGAACTGATCTGCATGGGCTTCTCGAATCTCAAAGGGAAGGTAATGATAAAGAAATGCCTCTTTAAACTCATTCCAAGTAGATGAAAGTGCATCGATACACCTAGATCATTTCCAATCTTCATACCAAAGTATTTCCTCCCCTTTCAATCTATATGCTACTAGATGAACTATCACCTTACCCGATACATGTATGACATCTAGATCCGTTTGGATTTGATCAATAAAGTCCTGTGGATCTTCATTAAGATTTGATCCGGTGAATTTAGGAGGATACAATTGAAGAAACTCCTATGTTCGCAGGCTAGCTACCCTATCTACACCATAAGAACTTGTTGTTGGAATGGCCTATCCTAGAGCTTGTCTAGAAACTATACGAGCCAATAATTTAACCGTATTTCTTAGATCTTAGTCTGTACCATTGGTAGGTGGTTCTGAGGATGCGGTTCTTCTTCTTATTAGCTCTTCTGGAGATGGAGATGGTCTCTTTTCAGGAAGCCACATCTGTCCACTTACCTGTATTCTTACTCCTTCTTGTAACCGGAATCTTTACTATAATAAAAGGAAAAAAAATACGTTCAATGGTTAAATATGACTTCACCTACAACATGGGCTCTATTGCATGATCTAAGATATGAAAAAAAAAGACAACCCCTAAATATCCCAGAGCCTCCTGTTTATAGATGTGGTGCACAACACGCCCATAAAAAAGAATATATATGGAGACTACTTTGTAGACACCCTAGGATGACCATTGATACCATCTTTTTCATGCCTTAACTCTTATTGGGGCGGACAGGTGCCCATAGCTGTAAAGGACCGAGGGAAGCAATTCATAACCTTGTACTTCTCATGCATGTAACTATGACAACCAAAGGTTCTAACCTACATGATATTATGTATCGATGAGAATAATTACATAGGCAAGCACAATCTTATATATATAACACTAGGTCGTTGGGGCCACCACGTCTAAATACAAATACTACCATAACTTTACATTAGTCTACAAACCCTTTACAAGAAATATTTACTAAGTTAACGTCGAGAAAAACCTCCACCCTACTCTTAACCGTTTGTATAATACCCAAATATATGGAACAAACTCAGGATGCCCCGAATCAACCTGGAGGTCACCAATAGTCACCGAATAACTGTGCTCCTACTAATAAGATGTATGAACTGAAGTACCTGGGCCTGCAGATTAAAATATAGTACCCCATGCGGGACGTTAGTACGAAAATATGTACTGAGTATGCAAGGCTGAAGGTAACAAAACATGAAACCAAAACACAATAGAAATCAGATCCGACTGTCATCAACTCAGAGTTAGAGAATGTTACATTCTAAAAACAACCTTTCATACTCGGTATTATCATTTCAAATTCTTAGTTTTGTCCTTTGGTCTTACCAGTGCCCCAACAACTTTTATGGAATTTATGAACCATGTGTTCAAACAGTACTTGGACACGTTCGTCATAGTCTTTATAGATGATATTCTATACTATTCCCACAGTGAGCATAATCATGAAAACCATTTCAGAACAGTACTTCAGACTCTCAGAGATCATCAGCTATTCGCCAAATTTAGTAAGTGTGAATTTTGGCTACGGTCGATAGCATTACTAGGTCATATCCTTTCCGGTGATGGCATTAGAGTGGATCCTCAAAAGACTAAACTAGTAAGAAACTAGCGTTTCCCTGTCTCTCCATTAGATATAAAGAGTTTCTTCCGTTTGGACAGCTATTACAGATGGTTTGTTTAGGGATTTTCTTCTATTGCATCCCCTATGTCTAGATTGACTCAGAAGAAAGTCAAGTTTCAGTGGTCAAATCATCATGAGAATAGTTTTCGGGAGTTGAAGGCTTGACTTATCTCAGCTCCAGTATTAGCTCTTCTAGATGGTCAACTAGAAAGGACCATTCAGATGATAAAAGATATGCTAAGGGCATGTGAAACAAATTTCAAGGGTAGTTGGGATGACCGCTTTCCTTTGATTGAGTTTGCATAAAAAAATAGCTATCATTCTAGTATTCACATGGCTCCATTCAAAACTCTCTATGGTAGGAGAGGTAGATCTCCAATTGGTTGGTTTGAAGTTAGTGGGGCCTCAATCATTGGTCCTGACTTGGTAGTGATCACTTTATAGAATGTTTAGTTGATTAGAGAGACTCCTGGCTGCTCAGAGCCAATAGAAGTCTTATGTAGATGTTCATAGAAAAGATCTTGAGTTTGAGACTGGTGACTATGTATATCTAAAGATCTCTCCCATAAAGGGAGTGAAGCGGTTCGACAAGAAAATAAAACTCAGTCCCTAATATGTCGGTCCCTTTAAGGTTTTCAGTCGATTTGGGAAGGTAGCTTATGAGATCGAATTGCCTTTAGATCTGGCCTAAGTTCATCTAATCTTTCATGTCTCTTTGCTCAAGAAGTGCATAGGTGACCCATTAGTTGTAGTCCCTATTCAGATCATTGATGTTCAGAGCACTCTCTCTTATGAAGTGATTATAGTCAAAATCTTAGACTATCAAACTCGTAGATTGAGGAACAACGTAGTCCCTCTAGTTAAGGTTCTTTGGCAGTATCAGTCCATCGAGGGAGCTACTTAGGAAGCAGAGGCAGACATGCATACCAAGTATCCTCACCTCTTCTTTGCCAACTCAGATCAAGATTAAAGGTAACAGTTCTACTTAAGATTTCTTAGTTTTATGTTCGGTGTTCATCACAAAATTAGCATGCATCTTCATGCTCATGTTCCTATTAGAAACTTGGTATCAAGTACCATTTCATATTCATTCATGCACGCATGTATCAATTCAGCTATGTAATTATACATCAGACATTCATTCTCATTATAAGAAACTTAGTTCTTTAGAGCACTCAGTCATGCATTCACGAATCAGTTTCTCATGCATCAGATATGCATGATCATTATTATATATAAAGCTTGTCAGTCATGTCAGTCATGAGATCAAGTTTGAGTTATTCATGTTTAGTAGATACGTCTGTTGTGTTTGCTCCCTTCCTAGGAAGTCTCATTTGAGGATGAATATTCTCAAGGGGGAGATATTGTAATACACCATACTTTGACTTGCTAATTTTCTCTCAAAAATGTCTAGCATTAGCTTCAAAATTTAATGATGACTATTCCATGAGGAATTTTCAAGTTTTTTTTATTTTTTTCATGTGCGAAATTCAATAAGCTTTCCATTGATATAAGGTTCGCCTAAATCCAATAACCAGGTAAGAAGTTATGACTATTTCAAGTTTCCTTCATAAAACAATGCCATATTAGTCAGTACCGCACCGTGCAACAAAAGGAAATGGTATTTGGTAAATTCTAGTAGGGGTCTGCGATTATGTCACATCGCACCAGGGCCAAAATTAAGAATTTTCCTTTTTCAGTGTCTTATCGCGATTTCCTCCGCGTCGCGCCAAAGTTCTAGGTCTTAAAGGAAGGGGAAATGTGATGGCTCCGTAACGCGCCATCCCTCAGTTTTCCAATTGTCAAATTCAAGTCACACAGTGCGATAGCGCCGCGTCGCACTGTGGATTCAGTTTAGGAAAATTTACTGAAATTTAATAATGCAGCCAGGGTCAAAGGGTCAACTTCTCACCATTATTTAAGCCCTTTAACAGATGATTCAGCCACTTTTCACCTAAAATACACTATCTTCTTTCAAAAAACACTCAAGAACAAGCCAGGGTTTTCATAGAATATCCTATTCCAAGAAAGTTTCTTCGTCCATCTTCACGAAATCATGAACTAAGGTATGCATATTGTTCATTCATGGACTCATTTCATCCATGAAGGCCAAGAATCTCCGTTCTAATTTTATGGATTTCTTTTTGAATTTCATGTTGGTTATTTTTTGTTTATATTGAGAATGATAAATTGAATTCAAATCCATGTTGGGTGATTAATTTTCTGTGGACTTGATTTGTATAGATTTATATTCATGTGAACCTATGAATAAAAACTAGGATGATGAAATTAGAGATGAATAATGATCATGAATTGTTGTATAATTTTGTCTACATGTGCTATACCTACCATGTGTTTGATTAAGTGCCTAGATTAAGGAACAATTTCCAACTAGTATGATATCATGAAATCCCCATGTAAGTGCTAGTTATGCCTATCACATGTTTTGGTGAAATGATTCAACAAATGTATTATGGATTATGATGCTAGTCATATGTTCAAGTAAGTTATGCTTGGTCGGATTCCTTCTATTGAGTACTGGGGGCAGTCGTATCTGAAACATTAGCTGTGTGCTTAGAGCCATGTCATGTTTTCATGATACTCTCAGTCAAGCTATGATCCTTAGACTTCAGACAGTCTTATGACTCAAGAAATCTCCATGATCTCATAACCTCAGTCAGTTATCAGATATCATTAGTATTCCGTCAGTCAACACAATTCAAAAATTCAGCTCATGTTCAGTTCAGTAAATCATGGTCAGTGTCCATTCATATGGGAGTAGAAATTACCATCGAGTGAACCCAAAGATTGGGACACACACTATCAGATGAGGGTGTGATCCTTAGCCGTCATCCTTGTATTCTAGAACTATGAAGCCAGCATAAGTTGGGATATCAAAACTGTCGATGAGGGTTGATAAGTTGGATAAGCACTATCAGATAAGGGCCTCACAGTTCTTGTATAGGGGAAACTATCAGATTAAGGTCACTCACAACTTATCCTTACCAGTAATGCAGTATTGACACCCTTCTAATTGGGGTTATAGATTGGACTCCAGCTCAGCCATAATGTGTTATTTGGGCCATGTCAGTTACATATAGTCATTCAGTCTTAGTAATAGAACTCAGAGAGTTTTATAGAATTTAGGACCGTCAGATACAATCAACTCAAAATAGTATGGAACTCATCTAGTTCCATCAAATTCAAGACTGTCAGATACAACCACTCATCTTATAAGTTATATCAGTCATTAGAACTTAGTTGACAGCCATGTTAGCTATCAGTAAATTTATGTTATCACGATCTCATATATAATTGCTATGTATTCATGCATGTATTCTCACATTCATATTACTCAGTTAGTTAGTATTGTTAATGCATATGAACCTCCTGCATTCATCCTATCTCACATGTATACGAGTATATTCAAAGTACTGATGCATTTTTTCTATAGTGTCTTATACCATAGGTTCCAAAGTACGAGCTCCAGAGCATCAATAGATTCCAGATATCAGCAGTCAGTTAGCAGTGAGTCCTCATTCTTCGAGGACATGACTATTTCTTTATTATCTGATTATGTAATTTATTAGTTGGAGTTATTTGGGGATATGTCCCATCAACTCCTTACTCAGACAGTTCAGTCATTAGAGGCTTTCTAGACTATCATGTTTCAGACTTCATTATGTTTAGGTTTGTTTTGGGTATTCTATTACCCCACACAGATGTTATATCTTTCAAATCATGTTCAGTATTGAAACTTATGGCCTTTCAGTTCATGTTTCGATGTTATAAAGTATTTTATGTGGTACACAGCTACAGATATGAGTCATGGGGTAGTTTATGATCCTTCGGGTTCATGAACACTGTGTAGCATTCCGGGTATCAGATGTGGGGTGTTACATTTAGCATGCCTTTAAACTTTTACCTGAGTTGTGTACCTTTACTATCCTAAACCACCCATGGGTTATATGGGTTTAACTCTCCCTGCCAAAAGGCCCCCATTGCATGTAGCTACATGACCAGGGAAGAAAACATAGGATGACTAGTATATCCCTCAAATATAAAGTGTGACATCATACACACGATCACCAATACCAAATGTCACATTAGCAAATATGAGTTTTCAGTTTTAGGACTCTTGGGTCTCTACCTTCCATGGCTTTGCTATACACCCAACCATTATTGACAAATTAAAACAATTAACAAGCAACCAACCAATCCATTAACCAATTATTAACTGGGCCCACTAGTACTGGTATCATTATACAAACTATATTTACAAATACTATCCATAGCCAACTATGTAAAGTTTTAAGGAATTCCATGAACCCTTCGATTAACCATATAAAACAACTTGTGGGATTCCTATATACCCCACTAGTATAACAAATTTCATAGCTATAAAGGCTTTACCATTTATTCCTTCCAAACCATGTACACCATTTATACTATTTAAAATAATTCCAAACTATTTATGACCATGCCAAATATTTAAAGAATTTATGTCATTTAAACTATGCAAAACCATCCAAATCCATTTGGGGTTCCATTACCAAAACAAACCATGAAGGAGTTCCAATGAAAGTTCAATAATACAATGAAAAAATTCTTTTAGACATTTTATCAAAAATGTTGAGGGAATACCTTTACCAAGACCAAAACCAATTGATAAACCACCTTAATTAGGGTTACTCAAGACCCATTTTCTATGCCATAACAAAAACGTACCAACATATGAAAACCATTACCAAGTACATGTAAAAACATAGTTTAAACCAATACCAAACTATATGCACCAAGTTCCTCAAAATATATTTTGAAAACAACCATTCATAATTCATAAATCAATGTTTAAAACACAATACACATGCCTTTAGTTAGAAATAACAATGAGAGAAGGAGTGCATGCTTTATACAAGAAGATTATGAAGAGAAACATGACTCTTAAGCCCTTTAAAGAACACATGAAGCTACCCTAGCCTCCAATATTCATGATTAAGTTTTAGAGAGTATTTGAAGAGTTTCAATCATTTAATAAATATCATGAGAGGCCACCAGGGTTATATAATTTAAGAATAAAAGGGGTTTGAATTAGGAAATATCCGAACTACCCTTGACTTAAAATTAAATCAAGCAACGTCCAGGGGTAGACTCACCTATACCATTTGCATCCTAGGGTACGAGTGGTACCCCAACTTCTACCCAAGACCTTCACAAGACACTACCTATGAGTTTCCATATGACTTACACCTCCTTAACTCTTACCTAAGGGTATGAATGGTATTCCAAATTGTACCTACCAACCGTACCTTGGGAAGATTCTAAAGGATAGCTTAAACAAGCACCATACAACTTTCCTTACACCACTCATATGCTGCTATACAAATCATACCAAGATGACTCATATCATGGGCATATCTACACCAAACACACTACCTAGTGTATGAGTGAACCACCAAGCCTACCCCTTAACTCGTATCTAAGGTACGATTGGTACCCTTGAGTCGTACCAAGCCTTGTAAGTCCGAAACATAGGAAATTTTTCAAGGCTACAAGACTTAGGGTGTTTCAAACTACCTATTGCACAATATATTGATAAAATATATTTTATGATAATGATAGACCATTGAATAGGCTATTAATGAATCATTGTTGATGATATTAGATAATATTATGATCATGCTAGAAAATATCCTTTATATGATATTAGTGATTATGTCGTGAATTAGGTTAAAGGTTATGTTTAGTGATTATATTAATTAATTATGCCCTTAACTATGTTTGTAATCATGATAGTCATTATATGATTACTTATGCTATTGAATTGGCCACCACTTATATTTATATATATACGTTGAAACTCTGCAAGGCCAGAGGATATTATTATAATAAGATGAAACTCAACACGATTGAAGGATATTATGATGATATAATGATACCCAATAAGGTAAAAGGATATAATTATTTTATGATGATACCTAACAAAGCATAAGGTTGTTATGATTATATGATGATACTCAGCATGACTAAAGGATATTATGATGATGTGATAATATGCATCAAGTCTGGAGGATACTATAATGATGCATTGACACCCGAAAAGGCTAGAGAATGATTATATTGATGTACCTATGTGTACATCTAATAGTTCTAGTCTGGATAGACCTATGTTGAAACACCATGGGTATTGATCTTTGACAATTTTGAAATCATATCAACACTATCCTAACTATGACTCACTCTATGCACATAGGGTTTATAGTAAATGGTGCTTGAGATGTTTTCCTAATTACAGCTTGGGGTCACGAGTCGTAAAGACCCATGATGAGTCTTTTGACACAAATTGTAGCCTAACTAATGTGTGTGGCTAATTCTTCTACTCTGAGCATAACTGGATCACTACAAGTCATAAGGATTCGTTATGAGTCATTTTGTGTAAATCATAGGATGTCCAGTGTTTATCCTAAATAGTTTCTGTGTTGACTATGACTGAACCCCATTAGACATAGGGTCCTGTTAGGAGTTGTATTAGTTTAGTCGTAGGGTCAATAGTGTGTTTTACCTTTGAAATATCTTGTTTAAAATTCATGGCGATAATTCATAACGACTCTCTATGAGTCTTATAGTGACCCATAGACACTTTTGACTAAATTTCAACTTTTAATTTATGGGAACTTTGGACAATTCCCTTCTTACGCAATTAAAACCCCACATTTATAAATAATTCAATGGGTTTTCTCTCATTCATAATATAATTAAATACTCTCAAAACTCTCTCAAATACTCTCAATCAAGATACTTAGGAGTTCCAAGAAGTAGGTTATCTAAGCGCTCAAGGGTTAAATTATTTTTGTGAAACAAGGTATTCAAGGCATGGTACTTTTCCCTAATTTATAATTTGTTAATAAAAGATGTTTTAAAGATTTATTCGTATAGTATTAAAGATGGTTTTGAAACATGGATTAAGGGTTTTGGAAGTTAGTTTTTGAATAATGTTTTCCCATGGTTTACATATGATCGTTCATTCTTTAATTATAATTTTGAACTGGTGGGGTAAATCAGTAGGATTAATAAACTTAAGGTTTGTGATTTCTCCCAACTTGTGACTTTTGAAGTGGTAATTACTTCAACCCCATATTGTAATTTTTTTTAATATAAAATATTTGCATATTGAAATACTCTTGAACTATGTACAATGTGAAAATTTAATGAAGCATAATGATTTTTAATTGAACCTTATGGGGTCATGTAATTCCCCAAGCTAATGCATAATTAAACCTAGGGGGGCTATAAATTTCCCTAAATAATAAAATATTTTTTGCATGTTGATGTTGTGGAAAGTGTAGTTGGTATGACGATACCCACAATGTATGCCTAAATGTATGTCTTGGTTCAATGAATGGGAACATGTGCTAAATGGTTGAATAGGGATTTAATTAGGTTTAGGTAGATGAGTCATGAAAGTGGAGGTCTCAAGGAATCAATAGTGGAAACTACGATTGCCTACATGGGAGACTACATGACTGGGTGGTTCGAGTCCCCTACATTATCATATGATTAGGAGTTTCAAGTCCCTCATATAATATTACATGATTGGGTGCTTGTGTCAGCTTGATATGTTGAGAGTTTTGAGTCCCCCATAATTTATATGTATACCCTTTGGTTTGTATAACCATATGCACTGGGGGCCTTTGAGCTTGGGGAGAGATAGGCCCATATATCCCATGGGTACCTTTTTATAATATGAAAATTCAGCTACATACTCTAGTCTAAGGTTTTAAAGTGTATGCTAGGCCTTATTCCCTACCCCAACACGTGATATATATGGATTTGCATTCGATTATATGTATTGGATTTTGAACTAGTTTTGAATTATTATTAATAATATTATTTTACCCCTACATCTTAGTTACATACTAGTTCTAAACCCACAAACCATCTTCATATGTTATATCCACATGCAATGCAAGTACCAAAGATACCTCTACTTTTTCTTTGCAGAGTTATGTGGATCGGCTAAGTTCATTAGTTCGTTATGGTAAAGTAGTGAGCTTCCACTCTCCATAATACTTAGATATTTCATCAGTTCTTATCATAGACTAGAATTTAGAGTTTACATTATCATTAATAATGTCATGTCAGGAATGGGGGCATGTCTCGATATTTTATTAATTTTTATTATTTTAGAAGGCTTTGTTGGATTATTGTACACTTAGATGCTAATGTTTCTTTGTTTCCTTTGCCTATTGTCGGCTATTCAGTTATCCTAAATTTTTTATGTTTATCTTATATTATCTTTTTTATATTTTCAAAATTCATCCGATATTGGAGTATTATGTTTTGTTGGTTAGGTATTGGGGGAGGTCTCTAGTCCTCAATGGACTTGAGATACCCATCATGGCTAGACCTAAGTCTGGGTTGTTACAAAGGTGATATCAGATCCTAGGTTTAGTTTCTTTGGGTATCCACAAAGCTGTGTCAAGTAAAGTATATTTTACGGGTGTGTAGCACACCAAACTTATAATGGAGGGTCTACATGGAATTTAGGGATGTTTCCATTTTTTGTTGTTCTATTTTAGGCTTTAGAGTCTAAGATCATGAAATCTCTCCTAATCCTCATATGTTTTATTTTCAGACCATGCCTCCTAAAAGATCTGATATCTGCGTAAACTCTTCTATCCTATATGAGGATAATATGGATTGTGTATGTCTTACTCAACAAGTTCAGTCCTGTTCTAGGGTCTATACTTTTGATTATCGTAGTGGAGTTCCATCGGTTCCCCCTAGCCCTCTTTGGTCACTCGAGCTTGTTTGTCTAATGCTGAGTTTTTCCACTCAATCCATTTGCTTACCTTATTGGTGGCCTCTCAAATGGAGTGTGTTGCCTCTGTTACTCCATCATTTGAGGTCACTAGAGTTGTCTAATTTATGATATTCCGTCCTTCAACTTTCACTAGTTCTAAGGATAAGAACGATCCTTAAAATTTTATTAATGAAAGAAAAATTTCCCGTATGATACATGCTACTAATATGAAGGGTGTGGAGTTTTCCACTTACTAGTTGAAAGATATAGCATATTAGTGGTATGAGGAATAAGACCAGTCTAGGGGTTATGATGATGAGTATGCTTTGTGGGATGACTTCTCAAGTACTTTTCCTGATCGCTTCTTTCTATAGGAGTTGAGAGAGAGGAAGGCTGAGGAATTCATGAAGTTAATGAAAAGAAAGATGACAGTAAAGAGTATACCTTAAATATTCAGCAGTTGTCTCATTATGCTACAGAGTTGGTATCCTTTATGAGAGCTTAACTATAGAAATTTGCACTAAGATTTTCTTATGAATTGGTATTATAATTCAAATCAGCTCTGTTGAACAAGTACGTAGACATCTCTAGGTTGGTGGTTTATATGCAACTGGTTGAATATGAAAATAAAAAATAGGTTAAGATGAGTAAAAGGAAAATAAAAGGTTTTTGTATCAGAATTAGGATAGAGGTCAGTAGTAGAGAAGTAGAGATGGTGAAAAATTGTTTAAGAAGAAGTTCGTCAATTTTAATTCCTTCTCTACGGCTAGTGCTTCTTATCCAACTTTGCTAGATAATTATTATTTCCAAAATAGTATGGGTCCAAGGGTACAGCATGACCAGCCTCAACCTAGTGGGACTCTGTCAGCTCCAGCATATCCCCCCTTGTAGATTTTATGGTCAGGTGAATCATGGTGTTTGTCAAAAGAGGAGGAACAAGTGGTTTAAATATAGGTAGAATGGTTATATGTAGCGGTATTATCTTTCTAGGTTTTTTTGTTGAGTAAATAATACTCTCGTTCCTACTTCATCGACTCTTGCACCAAAGGGTGATGTTTCTACTTCTGACTCCAAAACTAGATGGAAGAGTCTGTATGCTCTTACTACTTGAAATGATTCTAAAGCGTCCCCTGATATTCTCATAGGTACACTCAAACGTTTATCTCATGATGTATTTTATCTACTTGATCTTGAGTCTACCCACTCTTATGGGACCTCTTTTGTGGATATCTATTTTGGTTTTGACCCTAAGTATATTCTGGATCCCTTCTTTGTGTCACCCTTGTGGGTGACTCCATTTTGTCCAAAAGGGTATTTAGGGGTTGTGATGTTGGTGTTTTGTAGGGAGACCTTGGTGGGCCTGATAGAGTGGACATATTAGAATTTGATATGATTTCGCAGATGGATTGATTGCATTCGTACAATGAACCTCTTGATTATCGGACCAAAAGGGTCAATTTTGAATTACTTAATTATCTAGTAATCAAATTGAAATGTAGTTCCCTAGTGCCTAAGGTAAGGTTTGTTTCATATCTTAGAGCCCAAAAATGGATTTCCAAGGGGTGCCTCTATCACTTAGTTCATGTTAAGGATTCTAGATTTAAAGGACCTTCTTTCCAAAGTTTCCTTATGGTTTGTGAATTTCTCGAGTTATTCCTTGATGATCATCCTGGTGTTCCTCCCTATAAAGAAATTGATTGTGGAATTTATTTTTTTCCTGACTGTCGTCCTATTTTTGTCCCTCCTTATAGAATGGCTCTAACTGAGTTGAAAAAACTCAAAGAGCATTTTAAATATCATCTAGATAAGGGTTTTATCTTCCCTTTTGTTTTTTCTTTGACTGCTCCAATTCTATTTGTGCATAATAAGTATGGGTCCTTTCGAATGTGCAAAGATTACTACCAAATAAATAAAATGACCATGAAGAATAAGTATTTCCTACTGAGGATTGATGATCTATTTAATCTGCTTCAAGGTGCTAAGTACTTTTCAAAGATTTATTTTTAGTTCGGATACCATCATTTGATGATTAAGGATGCAGATATCCCTACGACTACCTTCCGAACCTGGTATGGCCATTTTGAATTTTTGGTGATGTGTTTTTGGTTGACTAATGCCTCGACAACATATATGGATCTTATTAATTGGGTTTTTTTTCTGTTCTTTAATTTGTTCATGATTGTGTTTTTTGATGATATTTTGGTGTGTTCTTAGTATGAGGTGGATCATGCCAATCACCTCTGATTAATGTTGCTGACTCTTAAGGAGCAATAGTTATATGCAAAATTCTCTAAGTATCAGTTCTAGTTCAATGTTTTGACCTAACTAGGTAATATTCTTTTAGGTAAAAAGAAAATGGTAGATCTACAAAAAAGGTTGCGGTTGTTCAAAAGTGACATAGACCCACAACTCCAACTGATATTTATAGCCTCTTGGGTTTAGCCAGTTATTAGAGGAGTTTTTTTTGAGATCTTATCTTCTATTATTATCCTATTAAAACAAGTTGACTCAGAAAGAGGAAAAGTTCATATGGTCGGAAGCTTATGAGGGTAGTTTTGAGAAATTAAACGATAACTTGACTTCAAATCATGTTTTGACCCTACCGAATAGTATGGATAGTTTTGTTGTCTATTATGATGCATCCCAAGTAGGATTGGGTTGCGTTTTGATGCAATATGGGAAGGTGGTTGTATATGCTTCTAGATAGTTGAAAGTTCATGAAAATAATTATCTGACTCATGATTTTTATTGTTTGATATGGTATTTGCATTAAAGATCTAGTAACATTATTTGTATGGGTCCAAGTTGATATTTAATCTGATCATAAGAGCCATCAATAGATGTTCACTCATAAAGAGCTAAATTTTAGGTAAAGAAGGTGTCTTGGATTTCTAAAATACTATGACACGAGTCTTCACTGTCACCCAGATAAAGCTAACATGGTTGTTGATGCTCTTAGCAGGTCATCCATAGGGAGCTTATCTTATGTGGATGAGGAGAAGTAAGAATTACTGAAAGATATTTACCTTTTGGTTAATCTGGGAGACCTTCTGTTGGATACTAAGGATGGTGGTGTGATTGTTTAAGAGGTTATGTAGTTATCTCTTAGTGATGAGGTAAAAGAGAAGTAAGTATTTAATCCAACTTGGATGCAGGTCAAGGAGGATATAGGTTTGTGGAAAGTGATGGCTGTTGAGATTAGTGGTGATGGTATTTAGAGGTACCAAGGTTGATTATGTGTTCTTGATATTAATGTGTTGCGAGGAAGAATTTTAGCCAAAGATTATAAGTTCCGTTATACTATTAATCCTGGTTTGACGAAGATGTATCATGACTTAAGAGAAATTTATTGTTGGAATAATTCAAAGAACAATATGGCTAATATTATGGCTAAGTTAATCGTTTTTCAACAATTGAAGGTGGAGCACTTGAAGCTTGGTGGATTATTTTAAGAAACTGAGCTGCCTATGTGGAAACGAGAAATAATTAATATGGATTTTTTGATAAAGATTTTACAATCTCACCGGTAATTTAATTTGATTTTTGTCATTATGAATAGGATTACTAAATGTGGTCACTTCTTGCTAGTAAGGAATAATTTCTCCTATAAGAATTAGGCTATGTTTTTCATTGGGGATATCGTGATGTTTCATGGTGATCCAGTTTCCATCATAATTGATCGAGGTAGTTAGTTCTCTCCTTACTTTTGATGTTTCCTTCATTAAAGTTTGGGGACTAAGGTGAGCCTTAGTAGTGCTTTTCACCTGTAGATGGATAGGTAAGCAGAAAGAACAATTCTTACATTTGAGGATATCCTCAGATCTTTTGTGATTGACTATGGTGGTAGTTAGGTTTAAAACTTACTTCTCATAAAATTTTCCTACAACAACAGTTATCACTTTAGCATTAGCATGGCTCTATTTGAGTCCTTGTATTGTAGAAGGTTTAGGTCTCCTATTGGGTGGTTTGAGGTTGGTGAAAATAGGTTATTTATCCATGATTTTGTTTACCAAGCGATTGAAAAGCTGAAGATGAATCGAGATAGGCCTAAGATTGCCCAAAGTCACCATAGGTCCTACTTAGATATGAGGTGAAGGGAGTTGGAGTTTAATTTTTGTAATTGGGTGTTATTATTGGTGTCTACTATGAAGGGCTTGATGCGGTTTTGGAAGAAGAGGTAGATTAGTCCCCGTTATATTTGTCCATTATTGGTTTTGAAGATGGTTGGCAATGTTGCATATGATTGTAATTGCTTTCTAGATTTAGTTCCATCCATCTTATCTTCCATGTGTCGATGTTGAGTAAGTGTGTGGGTGATCCTTGGTTGTTTGTTCTCTTGGATTGTGTCGGTATTTCGAATTCCTTGTCTTACAAGGATGTTCTGATAGAGATCTTAGATTGGCAAGTCTGTCTATATAAAACGAAAGATATGGCTTGGGTAAAAGTTGTTTGGAGGAACCAAAAGATTAGGATGATGAGAAGGACATGAAGTCCAAGTAATCGTTCCTATCCTTATGCCAAAAATTCATTCTTAAGGTTTGTGTGATGTAAACATCTTTATTTTATGTCATTGTTAAAGACCCATGAAGAGTCCATGGACCCAAATTATAGCCTATCCAGTATGTTTCTAAGTATTATACTCTGAGATGAGTGGCTCACTACGAGTCATAAGGACTCTTTACGAGCCATTTTGTTCAAATTATTAGATATGCACTGTTTAGCCTAATTGTTTTGTGTTGACTACAATTTAACCCCACTAGTCGTAGGGTTCCATTATAACTCGTATTAGTTAAATGGTAGGGTCAATAGTATGTGTGCCTTTGAAATTGTCTTTTCTCTGTGTTGTGATGAGAATCCCTATGAGTCATATAGTGGCCCGTAGACACTAGCAAATAAATTTCAACTTTTAATTTGAGGGAAGTTTGGACAATTCCCTTTTTACTTAATTAAAACCACATGTTCATAAATCACTCAGGGAGGGGGGTTATTTCTCATTCATAATGTAATTAAATACTCTGAGAACTCTCTTAAATTTTCCCAAGAAAGATACTACGGGTTCAAGAACTAGGATATCCAATGGCTCAAGGGTTAAATTATTTTCATGAAACTTGGTATTTCAAGCATATTACTCTCCCCTCATTTCTAATTTTTTAAAAGTATATATTTTAAAGTGTTGTTCATAAAGTATTGATGATGGTTTAGAAATATGCGTTTGGGGTTTTGAATGTTTGTTTTTGAACAATGCTTACCCATGGTTTACATATGATCGTTCATGATTTAATTATGGTTTTAAATTTGTTGGGTGCATGGAGGTGAACAAACTAGGGGATTGTGATTTTAATCATCAAACTTGTAACTTTTAAAGTGGTAATGACCTCGATCCTATATTGCGAAATTGTTTTTGAATATGAAAGTATTCCTATTGAAATAATCTAGAACTATAGCACAATGTGAAAAGTTAATAAAGCTTAATTATTTTAAACTGAAACTTATGGGGTCCTGTAATTCCTTAATCTAATGCATAATTAAACCAAAAGGGCTACAAATTTTCCCAAATAGTTGAATTGTTTTGGCATGTTGATGTTACCTTGCAAGTATAGTTGATATGTTGATAGCAACAATGTATTCCTAAATGTGTATCATGGTTAAATGAATGGGAATGTGTGAATAATGGTTTAATGGGAATTTAATGGGGGTTGTGTAGCTGAGTCATAAAAGTAGAGGTCCCGAGGGACCAATAATGGAAACAGTTATTGACGACACGAGGGTCTATATGATTGGGTTGTACGAGTCCTACTTATTATCATATGATTAGGGGGTTTGAGTCCCTCTTGATAAATATACATGATTGGGTAATTTTGTCACCATGATATCCTAGGATGTTCGAGTCCTCCATAGTCATTATGTACACTCTGGTTCTTTTGGCCATACACATAGGGGCTCTTCAAGCTAGGGGAGAGCTTGGACCATATATCCCATGGGTACCTTTTATAGTATAACAGATGATCTACACAATTAAGGATAATGTTTTAAAGGGCATGCTAAGCTTGTTCCCTACACCGACATATGATATATATATATTTGCATTTGATTAGGTGTATTGGATGCTGGTCTTGTTCTGAATCATTAACCATAACATTATTTAACCCCCTATCTTTGAATTATATGTTAATGGTCAACCTAATAATCGTCACCAAACTTTGTATCCCTATGTGATGCAGGTATCAAAGATACTTCTACTTTTCCTATACTAAGTTAGGACATTTCATAAGTTATCATAGACTTGAATTGAGATTTTACATTATCATTAACACTGTCATTGCCATTATAATTATCGGGCGCATGTCCCAACAATTTATTGATTTTGATTTATTTAGAAGTCTTTATTGGATTATTGTGGACTTGGGTGGTGATGTTTCTTGGTTGATTTAGCCAGTTTTCGACCATTGACTTATCCTGAAAACTATGAGTTTATCTTACACTATCCTATTATATGTTTTGAATTCATTTGACATTGGGGTATTGTGTTCTATTGGTTAAGTTCAATGTGTGGTCTCCAATCCTCATAGAACTACAGACACCTATCACGGCAAAGCCCTTGTTTAGGTCGTTCCATATGTATTGCAATTAAATGCTTATATTAACTTATATGAAATTTTGATATGTCGTTGATATTAGTGATTTCGGTTATAGCCCTTAAGTGTTAAATGTTTATATTGGGGTATAATTAATGATTAGTGATAATTGATTATTAATGATAATTGATGATTATTGATAATAAAGGATTAGTGAGAATTGATTATTAGGCAATAATTAATGATTAGTGATAATGGAGGATTAGCGATAGTTGATGATTAGCGGTGAATGTTTTTAAGTAACTAATAATGACAAGTTGATAATCGAGGATGGTTAGGTAGTTGACAATAGGGGATTGCTAACATCTTTGTGGAAAATAGTTATGAATGACGATTTTAGTTTATATGATGACTAGTACTCAAATGGATTAGTTAATAAGGGATGGTTAGATAGTAATTTGTGAGTATTATGTATTGATGTTAAGATTGTTAAATAATGAGAATATTATGGAATATGAGTAATTTGTCTAATGTTGGGGAATTTTTAAATCTTATTAAATGACCAACTGATTATAATTGTGTAATGATGGTTTAATGACGATGAAAGTTAACTATTGCTTTTGTTGATTTCCTTGTTCATCTCTTGAATATACTCTCCAATTGTATGGGAGGTTGTGGTGAGTTCTTTACTTTTTTGCACCAACTAGTGTATGGGAGAAAATTTTATAGTTATGTTTTCTTGTGATGATGATTCATGATGCGTTATTATTCCGGAGATCTTATGTATTTTATCATGATGATAATGGCATATGATGATGCATCATGTTATATTGTTATTATTGATTAATAACTTATTATGTTCAGAAATGTTGGAGATGATTCTAGTTCATTTCTATGCCTTGACTTAGCTATGTTCTTTTGCATTTTATCATACCTATATAATGATTTAGCTTAGTCGGAGAATGATGCCTACTGAGTACATATTTCTTTTGTTCTCATGCTATACTTCTGTACCTTTTTGGTGTAGATCTAAGTACTAGCTATCGTTGTTGATCATTTTTTATGCAGTGACTGATTTTCGGAGCTACGTTGAGCTCTTGGAGTTTGAGTCGCCCATTTTCATCTGTCTTTATTTTCAGTCTTTTGTTTTGAGATGCATGGATTGACACTTCTAGATTTTTGAATTGTATTGATACTATTAGATGCTTTTGTACTGGATTTACCAGGTCATTGGATTGGGATCTTGTATTGACTATCTTTATCCATCTGAACACCTTGTTTATTTATATATATTATGTGCTTGAATTTCACTTGTGATGGGCATTTCTAATCGAATAACCTATCGAGTTAGCTCCGTGTTATGGTTTTGGCTTACATATGGTGTGATTTTGTAGGTTCCATCTTGACTCATAAATTAGGTTGTGACAAATAAAATGTGTTGACTTGGTCAATCGATTTGTTATGTCCCAAATACCATTGGAGCAATGGGACGTATGGAGCAAACCTCTAATAAAGTCCACTTTAATCCACTTTTATTTCCAATCAAGAATGGGTAACCTCTGATCTACCAACCCGGTTGTTGATGCTTGGCCTTCACTTATTGACAACATAAGCAATGAAATATAAAGTCCTCCAAATCTCTCTTCATACCACTCAAACAATAATGATGTCTCAAATCTCTAAACATGTTTGATGTACCCAGATTAATGGAATATCTAGAGCTATGAGCCTCGTGCAAATTCAAATTAATTAACTTATCGATCCTTCGAAGACAAAGGTGGATATCAAATCTTAAGACACCCTCAGAATAAATTGGTAGCCCCTCTTGGACTCACCACTCAACACCTTATCACGGAGAATGCAAAGTCTATTATCCTCTAACTGATGATCCCAAATCTACTTTAATAGTGAGGACCTCGCCTCAACCCTAGCAAGAATCCTACTAGGGCATAAAATACCAAGTCTAACCATCAAGTTGGCTAAAGACTGAAATTCCTAGGCCAACATTCTCTGAGAAACATAAATACAAGCTAAGCAACCCATACTTATTGCCTTTCGGCTCAATGCATCTGCTATGAGAGTCACCTTACCTAGATAATACACGATGGAAATATCAGTCTTTAAGGAATCCATCCATATACGATTCCTATACTTAAGCTCTCTCTGCATCTTAAGATGCTGAAGACTGCGATGATCTATGAAAATCTCATAATGCACACTACAAAGATAATGCCTCCAAAACTTATGTCCAAAAACTTCCGCCACCAACTCTAAATCATGAGAGGGGTAGTTTCTCTCAAGCACTATAAGTTTCCTCAAAACACAAGCAATAACATGACCTAGCTGCATCAATACAAAACCCAAACCAACACTAAAAGCTACACAATACATGGTAAATCCCTATCTCTCAAAAGGAAAAGGCAAAATAAGAGCTGATGTAAGAAAGTCCTTCCTCATACCAAATCTAGACTCACACTCCTTAAAACATAAAAAAGGAAACTGCTTCCAAGTCAATCTCGTCATCAGTTCTGAAATAGAAGCAAAATCCATAAAGAATCATTTGTAATGACTAGTCAAGCTAGTAGAGCTACGAACCTCGATTGAAGATACAGGTTTAGCCATCCACGAATGGCCTCCATCTTTGTCAAGCCTACTATAATGTCATCCTTAGAAACCACATGCCAAAGGAATGTTACCTACTCACGCCAAAAATCGCACTTGGATAACTTGGAAAAAAACACATGATCCCTCAAAGTCTGGAGTATAATCCTAAAATGTTTTGCATGCTTCTCTCTATACCTTGAATACATAAGGATTTAGTTAATAAACACGATCATGAAGGAATTTAAATAAGGTATGGACACTCGATTCATAAAATTGATAAATGTGGTTAGGCCATTAGTCAACCCAAAACACATAAGTAGGAAATCATAGTGACCATAACTGGTCCTAAATGTTGTGTTCGTGATATCCTTGTCTAGAATCCTCAACTAATAGAAACTAGACCTTATATAAATCAAAGAAAAGAACATTTCACCCTGAAACATGTAAAATAAGCCATTGATGCAAGGCATAGGATAAAAATTCTTCATCGTCAACTTAATAAGGTGCCTATAATAAATACATATCCATATGGAGCCAACTTTATTCTTCAGAGAAAATACAAGAGTTCAATAAGGAGATATACTCTGTCTCATAAAACACTTATTAAGAAGATCCTAAAGCCAGGAGTTCATTTCTTTACGATTGGAAGGAGCCACATAGTATAGTGTTATAGAAATAGGTTGGGTGATAAGATCAAGAGCAATACAAAAATCAATCTCACGCGAAGGAGGTATATCAGGTAGATTGGTAGGGAAAACATTAGAAAACTCACAAACTACATGGAGAGAGTCAAGTGATGGACTCTCTACACTAACTTCATGAATATAAGTCAGATAAACTTGCAACCCCTCGAGATAAGCCTCCTAGCTCACGTATAAGGAATAATCCCCATTGGTTCACTATTAATGGCTCTGTTCCACACGACTGAGGTCTACTAGGAATGGCTAAGGTTACAGTCTAGGTAAACAAACCATGACAGCATGATAGTAGGATAACAAGTTTATGCTTATAATAACATCAAAATCCACCATATCAAATGTAATAAGAATTGCATGAGTATCAAAATCTTTAACAGTCATAACACAGGATCTGAACACCCAATCCACTTGTAAAGAATCACCCACAAGAGTAGATACATGTTATGGCACGAAAAATAAATACCAATATAACTCTAACTGTGGAGAAATATAGGTTGATACATAAGAATAAGTGCATCTTGAATAACATAGGACAAAAGAAGACTGTCGGCATACCAAAATCGTAACTATGAAAATAGCATCAGAAGACTCAGCCTCGAGTCTAGCAGGTACTGCTTACATCTGACCACGCCTACTACTTGGCTGGGCTCCTGATCAATCTCCTATCCCACCATCCAAAGAACCACCTTTAGCACCCTGGGGATAACCCTATGACTATGCATACCACCTCTTGTTCGGGGATGAACTACTCTAATAAGGGGAACAGTCTAGGATAAAGCAATAATCACTCCACTACTAGGGCACTCTTTAAATAATGATCCAAAGCTCCACACCTATGATAGGTCACATGAGCCGAACCTGGACAAGAAGATATGGGTAACATGGAATAGACTCCATGACTAGAATTACTAGAAGAAAACCCCCTCAAAGAATGACCACTACTATGGTAGGGTGATCACTAGTACAAGATTAACCTTCGTCAGTAATCTGGAGCGCTGACTGAATAGGTTGACTAGGCTAACTCTAAGGCTAATATGATTGACGTAAAAACTTCCTACACTAAAAATCAATACCTCTAAATTGGGAGCTACTACGACTCCCTCTGAAACTACCTTGATATTGATGTCTCTTATTGTAGCCCACTTGAGCCTTATGATGTATCTCCTACCTCACCTAAGATTCATTAGAATCCTCAACCAAAAACATAACTGAAACAACCACATTGTTAGTAGACATGCAAAGAGGAAGCCCCAATCAATAAACAAAATAATAAACCCTCTCATACTGAGTATATAACATAGAAGTAGCATGCCTATCCAAGTCATAGAAATGAGCCTTATACTCCATAATAATCTTAGAGCTCTACTCCAATATAGAGAACTAATCCCTTAAATGATCCATAAGTCAGCAAGGCATGTACTTCTCTAAGAAAATCTCGAAGAACTAAGCTCATGTAATTGGAGAAGATCTAGCTAGTCTAGAATCAAGATTACATCTCTACCAATATCGAGCTACCACTGAGCCAAGGCCATCAAAGATTGTCTCAATCTTCACAATTCAACTTACTTCATCCATTTACCCAAACCGAGAGTAAGACTTTATCCGCTACCACAAAAGACACTGAAATTTATAAAGGATCTCAAATAATAAAAGAATTCATGCTCACTCTCACAAATAAATTCAAGTAAAAGAGGTAGAACCATTGGATTTCCCTTAGTGTTTTTTTGCCACTAATGTAGACATACCTAGTTTTAAATCACCAAGGTCTTGGAGTTAAGACAAACTTTTAGTGTGAAGGAAGGAATATATATGAATCAAGTGAATAAAAGACCTCCTTCAATGCTATTGTGCAACCACATCTACTAAAATGTTTTCAAACTAACCACCTTATTCTTCTACAAATGATTTCCCATATTTCCCTTAACTTTTTGATTAAAATTTACCAAGTAATTCAAATCCACTATTTTATTTATTCCTTTCATTGATTTTTTCAAGAGACTTGATAACTTTAAGAACTTCTTATCCCCCCATTTGCCTTATTTTTTCACATTGTATGGGGTAGGCTGTAACGTCCCGCATTTCAGGATATAATATAGACCATGATTCCGATGTGTTGATAATATCAACGCCATAAATCCAATGGCAATATGGTATGCTAATTATTTGTGTAGTATGAGAATCCATTCCAGCTTGAATTTAGACTATAGGGGTCATTTGACTCAAGGATGAGTTGAAAACTACTTCGATCGATTAAATTTAAGTGGACATTAAAATTTGTATCAACTTCTACCAGACATGACTCTTTGAATATGCGGAATTAGAGAGGCTAATATGTGTAAAATGATAGGTTTTCGAGTTATCTTTCCAATGATACTAATTTTGCTAAAATTCAGCACCCGAGTAAGACATTATGGCCTTTCAAAGTAATATGTGTCGCCTAACCAATTGCACATGGCCACTGGAAAGCATAGATGATAGCATAGGCGGTGCCTATGTAAGCATAGGTGATAGTATAGGCGACTCCTATGTAAAGTTTTCAAGTGACTTAAACACTCTATTTTTGGGTCAAAATGGTCCTTTTCCCACCTTATTCAGCCATAAACACGAAATTCAGCCCCCAATTCTCCAAAATACATCCATATTCATCTAAAAATTCTGAAGAACACTCCCAAGTATTTTCAACTAAAAGCCCAAATAAATCAAGATTCAACCGTGGAATTTTCAAATCGATTAGAGATTTGGAATCCCCAATCCACAGGCTTCAAGAAGCACCCATTATTTTCAAAAATAGAGGTACGCAGGGTTTTCCTAAATTCTCATGGGCATAGAAAAATCATTTTTTAGAATGGGTTTTTTGAAACTATGTATATATTCACGTACTAGATGTTTTAACATCATTGTTTTGGTCTTTTCACCTTCCCCAAAGTGATTTGAGAATATATATGTATGAAAACATGTACTTAAGGACGATTTATTGTTGAGAGCATGACTTTTGGTGAATTCCCTCTTATTATGAATTTTCATATTTTTCATAGCTTATGAATTGTTTTGCAATGCATTCTTGAAAAGCACTATATCAACTGGTTGAACTCTTGTTATGATTTGAGGGTGGTTTTAAATCACTAAAGGGGGATTTTAGAATGAATTTTTGATGTTCATAATACATGTAATAAAAGACTGCATGATTTGCTAAAGGCACTACACCACCATATGTTTGATGAAGTTTTTGCATGATTTTGACTTGACTTTCGGAACATAAAATCTTCTATATAAGTTGTATGTTTTTGGGTGGTCTAAGCTTTTCTTGAAATAAAAGATTTATCTTAATGTATTATGGCTCAGAAATCATGACTTGCAAGTCTTGGTATGATGGTACAAAACTCAGAAAATGCTATAACAGACACAGACGAATACAAAAATCAAACTTTATCAGATTTGCATGTTTTAGAACTTCAAAGTGATGCATGTTCAGAAAAGGCTAAAATAGGGAAAAAATAGAGCTTAGGAGGTTCCTCGAAGAAGGAGTTATTTTAGACAACTCTTTGCCTAAAACCATGGTTTGTCGACCTGGGTATATTATTATATGCTGACTTAAGTGTTGTGTAGTGTATCAGATTCGGGAACTCCATCCTTTTTGGCACAATCGAGTTGGAGGCTCCCCCGCCGAGTCAATGGCGAATTCCATATCACCATGGAATATCATACTTGTAGGGGATACCACCTAACTCATAAGTAATACACAGATCAGAGTTTGAGATTTACAGATAAGTTACATGTTTTTAAAAAGTACCTATGTGTTTTTCAAAAACATTTTTATGCATGATGTTTTGATGAAAATGGCTCACACATATTATATATACATATATATATGTTCAATTACTCTATTTTGGATTGCTTTGTGTGCCAGTAGAATTGTGTTGACCCCCCCTCCTTCCAGGTTCTAAGGTATAATCTAGGGGTCCAGATAAATTGTAGAGATTCCAGATCATAGATCGGAGTTGCTGTGGTGATCCTTCTATGATTCAGAAGGACTGGTTATTTCATATTACTACTATTAGTTAGGTTTTGGTCTACTAGTGTCCTTGTCCCAGCTGTGAGACAACTTTGATTATTTCATGGTAGATATTTCCACAGACTGAGTCAGACATTGTTATTCAAACATAGTTTTTAATTAAATATTATGACCATGTTTTTGTTTCAGATTTTAATTTTTACATTTTCTTTTACTTTATCAATATTGTGCATGATTACTAGATAGATGGATAAGGGTGTTTCGGGCCTTCATGGTTTGGGATGCTCATCACGGCTAGGTCCCCAGCTTAGGTTATGACAAACATGGTATCAAAGCATGGTTCATAGTACTAGGGTGTCTGTGAAATTGAGTCAGATAGAGTCTTTGTTATCGGTGTGTAGCATGCCACACTTATAAGCAAGAGGCTACTAGGCATTTCGGAAATGTTTCCCTTCTTTGTGATTTAGTTCGTACTTCAGAGTCTGAACTATCCCCTAATCAATGATTTGAACTGTCCCCTAATCAATGATCTCTTGTATTTCAGAAACATAGTTATGCCTTCACGTCGTATCATCGATTAGAATACTCAGGCAAACAAGGTCTGTCCCACCCCTGGAATTCGGACCCGTAACAGAGCTCACACTCTAAAACTTGTCCTTACTCTGTAAGTCCCTCCATTCCCGACCATTCCACCTCGTGCTCGATAGATTGACGACAACCGTCCGCCGACTTCTCAGAGAGATATTTCTAATGTAGAATTTAGAAGGTCTATTCATATGGTGACACAGTTGGTAGCTAACCACGATCAATGATCAGAATATTTTAGGTCTGTATCTGTTACGTTTGAGGCTACTAGGGTTGGACATTTCATGAAAATAAACCCACCTAAGTTCACTGGCACCAAGGTTGAGGAAGATCCTCAGGAATTCGTGGATGAGATGGAAAAGATCTTTAAGGTAATGCATCTGGATGAGGTTGAAGGGGTGAAACTAGAAACTTATCATCTTAAGGATATTGAAAATCAGTGGTATACCGACTGGGAGGATGCAAAATGTGAGAGTGCTAGGCACACAGTTTCAGGCAAATTTGTGGAAATTTTCCTTAATTGATTCTTTCCTCTGGAGTTGAGGGAGGATAAAGTAGAAGAGTTTATGAATTTGAAGTAGGGCAGTATGAGTGTACAGGAGTACACTTTGATGTTTAATAAAGGAAATTTGCATCCGGCCTTTCTGATAACTTATTACTTGAGAGCCAGGGGGCAATGTTGAATAAAGAATTAGACTTTGATAGGCTGACCGTTCATACGCAGCAGGTAGAAGAGAAAAAGAAGAAGATCTCTGAAGCTAGGAAGGTGGAAAGATAAGAAAAAAGAGATAGATTAGCTGAACAGAGTGGGATTCAGCCTTAGGGCGGTAAGTGGGGAAATAAGTAGAAGAAAAAGAAAAATTGGGGTAATGCCCAGTCTACTGCCAGCTCCCCAATATATCGACCACTAGCAGACAAAATATCTCAGAGTTTCAGAATAACAATGGAACCGTAGCTCAGGATAATCGGTCACAGGGTAGTGTGGCTCAGCAGGATTATACTATTTTTGTGGTGTGAGACTTGTGTTAGAAATATTCCAAGAAGGTGTCAGTTGGGCTCGATAGTATGTTATTAATGTGGTCAGCCGGGTAACTTTCAGGGGGAATTTCCTTCTGCTAGAAAAAATATTGGCACACCCCCACCTCAGAAGGGCGCCACATTAGCTGTCGGGAACAATAACAATTGATTATATACTTTGACCAATCTCCAGGAGGCAGAAGCTTCACCAAATATTGTTACCGATATGTTACAAATATTTTCCCATGATGTTTATGTATTACTTGATCCCGGTTCTACTTTATACTTTGTGACCCCTTATGTGGCTGTTGGTTTCGAGTTTGAGCCTAGTGTTATTTCTAAACACTTTGTTGTTTCAACCCCGGTGGGGGATTCTATTATTGCTAGGAGGGTGTACAGGGGCTGTGTTGTGACTTTTGGTAGCCAGGACATGTTAGCAGATCTCATAGAGTTAGATATGGTTGCTTTTGATGCTATTTTGGGAATGGATTGGCTCCATTTGTGCTATGCCACACTAGATTATAGGACACAAAGGGTCACTTTTTCATTCACAAATGAACTAGTGAAAGAGTGGGAAGGACATTCTTTAGCACCCAGAGGGCACTTTATATTTATCATCTCAGAGCCCATAAACTCATTTCTAAAGGTTGCTTGTACCACCTTGTCCGAGTTAAGGACTCTAATCTGAGAGTCTACCTCTTCACTTTGTTCTCATAGAGAAAGAATTCCCAGAAGTTTTTCCAAATGATCTCCCAAGAATACCACCTGATAGGGAGATTGAGCTTGGTATTGATGTATTGCCAGACACTCGTCCTATTTCCATTCTTCCATATAGAATGGCTCCTACAAAACTAAAAAAGTTGAAAGAACAGTTAGCAGATCTCCGAGATAAGGGTTTTATAAGCCCCATTGTGTTTCCTTGGGGCGCGCCTGTACTTTTCATGCAAAAGAAAGATGGTTCCCTTCCTATGTACATAGACTACCGTTAGCTGAATAAGTTCACAATTAAAAATAAATATCCTCTTCCTTGGATTGACGACCTTTTTGAACAGCTTCAGGGTGCCAAGTGTTTTTCAAAAATATACCTTTGTTCGGGTTATCATCAGTTGAAAGTTAGGTAGTCATACATAACCAAGACAGCCTTTCGAACCCGATATGGTCACTATGAATTTCTAGTCATGTTCTTCGAGTTGTCTAATGCCCCTGCAGTCTTCATGGATCCTATGAATAGAGTATTTCATTAGTTTCTTAACTTGATCATCATTGTATTTATTGATGATATCCTGATCTATTCTAAGAGTAAAGAGGATCACGCCAATCACCTTCGAATTATTCTGCAGACCCTTAAGGATCATTAGCTATATGGTAAATTTTCTAAGTGTGAATTATGGTTAGATGCTATTGCCTATTGGGGCATATTGTGTCCAGTAACGGATAAGAGTGGATCCCCAAAAAGTTGAAGCAGTGAGAAAATAGCCCAGACCCACGACTCCAACCAATATTCAGATCTTCTTGGGTTTGGTGGGGTATTACAGAATGTTCGTAGAGATTTTTTCTTTCATAGATGCTCCACTCACTAAATTGACTCAAAAAAAGGTGAAGTTTGTGTGGTCTGATTTGTGAGAGAATAGTTTTGGGAAGTTGAAAGACAAATTGACCACTGCTCCTATTTTGACCCTTCCCGAGGGTGTAGATGGCTTTATGGTATACTATGATGCATCCTGTATGGGACTTGGTTGTGTGTTGATACAACATGTTAAGGTAGTGTCTTATGCATCTAGGTAGTTCAAGGTGCACAAGAGGAACTACCCCACCTATGATTTGGAGTTAGCGGTCATTGTGTTAGTACTTAAGATTTGGTAGCACTACTTGTACGGTGTTCATGTTGATATCTTCACTGACCACAAGAGTCTGCAGTATGTTTTCTCACAGAAAGAATTGAAACTCAGGCAGAGGTACTGGATGGAGCTTCTGAATGACTATTATATGAACTTGCATTACCATCCGAGCAAGGCAAATAATATAGCCGATGCCCTCAGCAGGTTGTCTATAGACATCCTTTCTCATGTAGAAAAAGGAAAGAAATAGATGGTGAAGGATATTCACTGCCTTGCAAAACTAGGAGTGTGACTCTTAGTTTCCAAAGGTGGAGGGGTGCTTGTTCACGAGTTGGCTAAGTCATCTCTTGATGCTGAAGTTAAGGAGAAGCAGGTTGAACATCCCATCTTGATACAAATCAAGAAAGATGTGGGTCAATAAAAGATTATGTCATTTAAAATTAGTGGTGATGGTATTCTAAGATTTCAGGGTAATTTGTGCGTTCTGAATGTTGATGGATTGCAGTAAAGAATCCTTGATGAGGTGCACACTTCGAGGTATGTCATTCACCCAGGCTCTACTAAGATATGCCATGATCTGAAAACCTTGTATTGGTTGAATAACATGAAACATGATATTACTGATTTTATGTCCAAGTGTTTGAACTGTCAAAAAGTAAAGGTAGAACACATTAGGCTAGGTGGTACTTCCCAAGAGATAGCCCTGCCTTTATGGAAGTGGGAGATGACAAACATGGACTTCATTACAAGACTTCCGAGATCCCGAAACCAGTATGATTCTATATGGGTGATTGTAGATTGGTTGACAAAGTCAGCCCACTTTTTGCTTGTGCGGACTAGTTATTTCGGAGAGGGTTATGCTAAGATTTACATTGAGGAGATAATTCGGTTTCCTGGGGAACCAATGTCCATTATGTCCGATAGAGTTACATAGTTTTTATCTAAGTTTTGGAGATCTTTTCAGAAGGGTTTAGGTAAACAAGTGAATTTGAGCACAACTTTCCACCCTCGGGCTGATGGGCAAGCTGAGCATACAATTCAGACCCTTGAGGATATGTTGAGTGAATGTATCATTGATTTGAAAGGTATTTGGGTAGATCACCTACCACTGGTTGGATTTTCTTATAATAATAGTTAGCATGCCAGCATCAAATGGATCCTTTTGATGCCTTGTATGGGAGGAGATGTAGGCCTTCGATCGGATGGTATAAAGTGGGTGATACTCAGTTGTATGGGCCTGATCTTGTTCATCCGGCGATGGATAAAGTGAAGATCATTAGAGAATGACTCAAGACTACTCAGAGTCATCAGAAGTCCTATGCCGATGTTCGGAGAAGAGAATTAGAGTTTGAAGTTGGTGATTAGGTGTTTCTCAAAGTTTCTCCTATGAAAGGAGTTATGCAGTTTGGAAAAAGGGGTAAATTAAGCCCTCGCTATATAGGGCAATATCAGATTCTGAGAATGATTAGTGCAGTTGCTTATGAGCTAGAATTGCCTACAATTTTAGGTTCCGTTCATCCGGTATTCCATGTATCCATGTTGCAGAAATGCATTGGAGATCATTCCTTGGTATTTCCAGTAAAGGATATTGAAGTGACAGATTCCTTGTCTTACGAAGAAGAGCCATTGAAATTTTAGATCACCAAGTTCAAAAGTTAAAGATCAAAAAGATAGCCTCAGTGAATGTATTATGGAGAAATCAGAAAGTTGAAGAAGCAACTTAGGAGTCAGAAGATGACATGAGAATTAGATATCCCAATTTGTTTGCTTCGATGGATGATGAGACATAAGGTACTATTCCTATCTTATCTTTCGTAGTCCTTATTATGCTTGAAAACGTGTCTGTTTGTGTCCAAAATCATTACTCGGGGATGAATGATCCTAAGGAGGGATAATATAACGCCCCGCATTTTGGGCAACAATATAGACCATGATACTGATGTGCTGATAATCCCAAAGCCATAATTCCTATGAAAATATAGCATGCTAATTATTTGTGTAGTATGTGAATCCATTCAAATTTGACTGTAGACCATAAGGGTCCTTTAACTCAAGGATGAGTTGAAAACTACTTCGATCGATTAAATTTAAGTGGACATTATAATGTGTGTCAACTTCTATTAGCCATGACTCTTTGTATATATTGAATTAGAGAGCCTACTATGTGTAAAATTAATGTTTTTTGAGTTAGATTTCCAATGATACCAATTTTGCTAAAATCTGGCACCCGAGCAAGAACTTATGGCCTTTCAGAGTAATATGCGTCGCCTAACCAATCGCACATGGCCACTGGAAAGCATAGGCGATGAATAGGTGGTTCCTATATAAACATAGGCGATAGTATAGGCGGCTCCTATGTAATGGTTTCAAGTTACTTAAACACTCCGTTTTTGGGGCAAAATGGTCCTTTTCCCACCCTTATTCAGCCATAAACATGATATTTAGCCTCGAATTCTCCAAAATACATCCACATTCATCTAAAAATTCTCAAGAATACTCCCCAGGGTTTCAAACTAAAAACCCAAATAAATCAAGATTCAACCGTGGGTTTTCAAAATCGATTAGAGATTTGGAATCCCCAATACACAGGATTCAAGTAGCACTCACTATTTTCTGAAATAGAGGTACGCAGGGTTTCCCAAAATTATCATGGGCATAGAAAAATCATGTTTTAGAATGGTGTTTTTGAAACTATGTATATATTCACGTACTAGATGTTTAAACATCGATGTTTTGGTCTTTTGACCTTCCCCAAAGTGATTTGAGAATTTGTATGTCTGAAAACATGTATTTAAGACCAATTTTTTGTTCAGAGCATGAGTTTTGGTGAATTCCCTCTGATTATGAATTTTTAGATTTTTCATAGCATATGAATTGTTTCGCAATGCATTCTTGAAAAGCACTATATGAAATGGTTGAACTCTTGTTATGATTTACGGGTGGTTTTAAATCACTAAAGAAGGAATTTAGCATGAATGTTTAATGTTCATAATGCATTTAATAAAAGAGTGCATGATTTTCTACAGGCACTAGACCACCATATGTTTGATGATATTTTTGCATGATTTTGACTTGAGTTTCGGAACACGAAATCTTTTATATAAGTTGCATGTTTTTGGGTTGTCTAAGCTTTGGTTAAAATGAAAGATTTATCTTAATGTATTATAGCTCAGAAATCAAGACTTGCAAGTCTTGGTGTGGTGATATCAAACTCAGAAAATGCCATAATAGACATAGATGAATACAAAAATCAGACTTTATCAGATTTGGATGTTTTAGAACATCAGAGTGATGCATGTTTAGAAAAGGTTAAAATAGAGAAATAAGAATGCTTAGGTGGTTCCCCGAAGAAGATGTGAGTTCAGACTACTCTATTCCCAAAACCGTGGTTTAACGACCTGGGTATATTATTATACACTGACTTATGTATCGTGTGGCGTATCAGATTCACGGATTCCAACCCTTGTGGTACACTCGGGTTGGAGGATTCCCCGCCGAGTCAATGGCGGATTCCATATCGTCCGTGGAATATCAGACTTGTAAGGGATACCATCTAACTCAGAACTAATACATATATCTGAGTTTGAGATTTGCAGACAGGTAACATGTTTTCAGAAAGTGCCCTTGTGTTTTTCAGAAACTGTTTTATACATGATGTTTTGATGACAATTGCTCACACGTATTATATATATATAAATATGTTCAGTTACTCTATTTTGGATTGCTTCGTATGCAAGCACAATTGTGCTGATCCGCCCTCCTTCCAGGTTCTGAGGCATAGTCTAGGTGTCCAGATAAATAGTAAAGACTCCAGATCACAGACCAGTATTGCAGTGGTAAGCCTTCTATGATTCAGAAGGCCTTCTTATTTCATATTACTACTATTAGTTAGGTTTTGGTCTATTGGGGACCTTGTTCCATCTTTCTGACAACTTTGATTAGTTCATGGTAGGGATTTTGCAGACTGAGTCAGACATTATTATTCAGATGCATTTTTCAATTTCAGTATTATAACCATGTTTCCGTTTCAGATTTTAATTCCCGAATTATATTTTACTTTATGAACATTGTGCATGATTACCAGATAGATAGAGAAGGTTTTTCTAGGCCTTCATGGTTCAGGGTGCTCATCACGGCTAGGTCCCCTGCTCGGGTTGTGATATAGGCTATACAACTTTATGATCAAGTATGTCTCTTGTCTCTTAAGAACATTATTCACCTTTCATACACCTTTCTAGTCTCATCTTAGCATATCACATTAATCTCCCCCAATATGTTGAACCACTATTACATTAGTTTTCCAATTAGACAACCCCCCAAACTTAGGCTTTCACCTATATTTCATTTCTTCAAATCACGCAACGCATCAAAGGAGGTTAAGTGAAAAAAATGACATTCAAAAAGGGTTTAGGTGTTTTAGCACGGTTATCATTATTTAAAGAAAGAGAAATGGGTCAAAAGCCTCAGTGGTTTTAACTAGGAAAAATGTCAAGGTTGGAATTTGGCAATATGGCAAGCAAAAAATGACCTTGGTTCATCCTCAAACCCATGCTTGCCTGGGATTTCGCTTTGTGCAAACTCGATGCAAGTTATAGACTGCACATATGTACAAAAATTATTTGTAAATCTCAACGTACATGGGATGATACTTATAGAGGAAAAAAGTTAGTCTCCCAATAAATTTGAGCAATTTGAGATTAATAAGTTACTCTGAGTCAAGGACTCATCCTTGTAAAAAGGGATCCATGGATTGAATTTAATGGTCTCACTCAAAAGAAAGCTCAAAAACATCCTTGATCTATTTGAAAAGAAAACTATATTTTTGGTTTTTTCCCTCAAAATCACGTCGTTTCTTGAAAAATGACATTCGGAAAGAATTTTTAAACTTTTGCCTCTTAGTTAACAATTAAAGAAAAACATAGGTGAATGCAACACAACATTATCATTACACTTCATGGGAATCTTTCCTCATAACTTCACTTATCATCTATTTAGCTCATAAAACATTCATGGTACTAACAGAAGCACAAATGGCCTATACCCTTACGAATGGCATCACCCAATCTATCACAAGGCATGGAAAACATACATCTCTCTCGAATTGCATAGACTTCACCCAGGGATTCTATAATAAGCACATTAATCGAACAAACCATGGATGCAACATTCATCAAGAACTTCAACCAAAAACCACCTGTTATCCAACATTTAAGACCAATTGGACTAAAAACTATGCTCTCAAAAATAATCACATAACACCCTAAGAAAGTTAACATTAACCTTTACAAGCACATAAAGGTGTTCCTCTCTTACCAGTATTTTAACAAACACATGGTGCACATGAAATATAAGACCTTGAAAAATAGAATAACAGCACGTGTGAACAGCTCATGCACCATATCATTACTAAAAACACCATTTGTAATCATACTAACCAAATTAAATTACCTTTCACTCATTTAAGACCACAAATCTCAATTATGGAAGCAAGAGTTAGCAATTGAGCATGTGAAACACGACACACAATTAAACTTTTCATACCAACAAGCACATTCTACCAAATTAAACTCAAGAGAATTAAATTCAAACCAAAAGAACCTATGGAATATTATCACCATTTGTATTTTTAAAGAGAATTTCACAAAAGATCATAAATTGTAAGCTTACTTAAGAGAGGAAAAATGGTAAAATAAAAGTCCAATGTACTTATCCGGGGTTTCATTAATGAGATACCCTTTAAAACTTATGCTATTACCTACAAACACCCAAAAACAACCTAAAATTTAATTAAAAACATTAGAAGCAATAAATAAAAATTCCTTGATTTTCTCCCAAGAAGTGCCTTAGTTAAAGTCGCGACACGACATTTTTTGACAATCATTTTTGTATTTATTTAGAAAATTTAAATCTCTTACCCAATAATTTGTTAACATATCTTAAAGGTACTTTGTGTAAAAGTAAGGAAAGAACGAGCATATTCTATCTCACCACTTTGAAGAATTAAACGTTTTACCCAACTTCACATCAAACATCCAGATAGGCTCATTGGGTATTGGTGAGAACATTAAAAAATAACATGTCAAAAATTGGATTTTGTACTTGTTGGATATCAAGTGAGGGATGCAATTCCACTCTTTTTCAATGAAAAACTTCAAAATGTAAGAAACTTGTTCCTCATCTCCAACGTTCATCATTTGATTGAGGTGTTCTACTTTCATCACATCCACCAAGCATAATGTTGAAAAGTGATTAGAATGATGTTGTCATCCCAATTCTGGAGTTTCATTCTTCTTGAAATTCTCACCCAAAATAAACTAGAGTCTTTACAAAGGATTTTCTTGGATTTTTCTTTCAACTCTAGTATCGGTTCTTCAATTTTGACATCCTTAATTATTTTTGGTTCGGATGGTTGGCCAATCACCAAGAATTCTTCCATATCAAGACCACCATCAACTATATGACTTCATACCTTTTTATAATCAACTTTAGTTTTGGGATTGGGCTTATCTATGGCACTTGAACGATCGACTTCCTCAGCCACTTATTCTTTTTCTTCACTCTCCATTCAAAATGCTGCCATGTATTCATGAAAGTGATGCACGTCCTTCTCTATTGTAGTCACCCAATCCAAGAAAGTTAGAATTATTTCTTCAATACCATTTTATCCAGTATATTGTTCTTACTTTATAACATCATGAGACCAATCAAATTAAAAGAAAAACAAGAATTTTTGTTAGCATAACTAGGGGAGAGGGCATTTGGACAATCACTCTAATATTTATCTCGACCACCATATAAAGAACAATCATACTCCAAATAGGATAGAGATGTTGCACACATCTCTATTCGGGGAGAATAATTACGTTTTGTCAAAACATACGGTCCACGACAATATGGACATGGATCATCAAGATAAGATTTGCAACCACCAAACTCATATTCATTCAAAAATTCCATAATAACAATTATGCAAAAATAAAAATCTACCTAACACAATGAACAAAAGAAAATCACAAACACATATTTACAAGTTTGAATCCAAGCATGTAAGATAAAATTCCAAACTAACTCAGTATGCGAAATTATTTCCCAACAATGACGCCATTTTTTATAATGCTCAGATTATACGTCAAATTAAGTGAAAGGCGATCATTGTAAATATAATTACCCAACTTTGAGTCAGGCTCTAATCCCCAATGAACAATGTGAATGGTGATCAAGTACGTTTGAAAGAAAAGTTACTTGCTAAATTCAAATATGAGATGAAAATATTTAGGATACTTTGTATGTTTTCCAAAGTATAACACAATTTTTGGGCTTCTAGAACACTAACTTGAGGCTAGGATTTATTAGAGTATAATCAATTAGGAATGGATCATGAGGTTTAGCCATACTAGGTGCGAAAGCATACATAGTTTATTGAGAATTAATCCATATTAACTAGAATTTTTGGGTAGTCTAGATTTAAATTATTAGCGTTAGTCTTGCAACAAAATACTAACTTGTACTCATGCATTCTTTTGAATAACTCATGACCAGGCCAATCTAGCAAATCCAAAAACTTAACTTAACATCAATATTTATAGGAATATGCCCATCAATCTAGCTAAATAACATAACATCCTTATTTTTAAGATAATGCTAAGGAAATAACTTGTATCAATTAGTTGTCCACAATTACTCATCCCTCAAATCTCTATTTCAAGTGATGATATAGGAGCAAAGTTAATTTAGGATTTTCACCCATCAATCTCATTCAATTTGAAGTAAGAGAAAAACCTATAACGAATAGCTAATTAAGTAGATAAATAAACAACACCAATGCATACATCATAATCTTTCCAATAGTAACCCCAAGAGGAAGAACTAGCTACTCATCAAGATAATAAACTAGAATATACCAAAATCTCCATTAGATTGATTCATGAATGATAAGGAGAATATAAAACCACACTTTAAATTCCCCAAAATAGTTAATAGAATTTTCCAATTCTTCACGTAGGAGTTACACTTGTGTCTTCTTAGCGCAAGATTAGTATAAATTATGCCCCAAGCTCCATGTGATAAGCTAAAATGTAAGGATAAAAAAAGTAGAATAAGAGATGGATGATGAAAATTGATTGAAGAATCCCTATTTAAGCCCTAATTCCACATTTTCCAAATATTTCAAAAATACTCTTGAAACTTTTCCTCTCATCCATGATCTCCATCTCTTTACTGCATTCGCAAATCTCGTGATCGTGGTAATAATATCGAGATCGCCCTTTGGTTGACTTATTTACTAGTAATAATAGCGGTACCTGAGGATTGACTCTCAGGCCTGCATTTTAACTTTTGTTCTTTTTGCTCATATTTCTTCTATTTCACATTCTCCGCATCTCATAATTATCAAGTTTCCTTGCTTATCTTCCCATTTATACATTTATCAAAACAAATAAGCATTAAGTAAGAAATTAAAAACAAATCAATGAAAAAGCATAGTATTTAGGCTTAAAAGTTTCTAGTAAGTTGTCAAAGTGATGATTTATAAAAATTACAAAATAATTGTTATCCAAGATCCCCAAATCACACATAAGCCCTAATCTTAATATTTCCTAATAATTATGATTTAACTCTTTTTGAAAGGTGTAAAGACAATGAAAAAAGGGACAAAAGGGAAATATATACCCTTCTTAGGTGTTCAGGTATCGCAATCACAACGCGACCCTCATGATTGCCACATATGGGGGCTGCCAATGTGAGTCAACATCGTAATATGGCACCACAATCAAAACACTTTGTTCCATCCATGTGTATCATAATCGGGACCCCTGGTATCACTTTTGGTTATTGCACTAGATATAAATGAGACTTTGAATTTTCCTAGTCTCCACCAAGCCCTCAGGATTCATCCATAATGCTGTACATGAAATCAAACTTTTCTATCCTATGAAATTTGATGATTCAGACTCAATGGCACAATTAAAATTTAAATCTGAGTTAATTTCAATAAAAAGTAGCCCATACCAATATTTATTTCAATAAAAATTTGATATTTGTTTAGTCCTTGACACAGATAGAGTAGGTTCCTTTCTAACTCCTCATTTTTCTAGAGTGCAGTCATGAGTTTCTTTTGGAAATCCTTTAATTTTTCTTAGAGCTCAATCTGAAACTTTGATTCTTCTTTCATTCTATTACTATTAGAAGTATCTACTTTCTCTAGTTCACTCATAAAACTCAGATTTTCAGATGTCAACTTTGCAACTGGTTCCTTATTTAAGATATATGGAAAGTCAAAGATATTAGTTCAAGCTCCCGATCCCCTACATTTTCTTCTAGAGTATTTTTCTTCTCTTTATCACCAGCATCATCTATTTTCTCCTGTTGACTTACTAGACTCAAATCTTTAGATTTCAACTTAGTAATGATAACGCTCAAACTACAGCTCTCGTAAGAGTGTAAGCGGTCGTTGTCAAATATAGAACCCAACTGGGTTGGGTGTCGAATCCCACAAAGAATACTTGGTCACTAAGTAAGCAAAGATTATTAGACTTTTGGTGAAAGTTTTGTAAAAAGGGGGGATTGTAGCATGAGTAACAAAATAATAACGAAAGAATAGAAAATAGAAGAGTAAAACGGATTGTTTGGTAGGTTTTAATCAATGAGAATTGAGAGCTGGGGTTATGTCCACCTTCTGAGTTGTACGTATCTATTGACTATGAATTATGCAGAATTCAGTCATGCATGTGCTTATAGATAATTGTATTCTATGGTAAATCCAGGCGTCTTACGGCCATCAAGGACTATTTCACTTTAACTCTTTAGAGCTTAAAGCGTATCTAACGGTACAAATTCTCCAAGAGGTTAATCCAGTTACGTCACTAACTTTTTAACAGGGGTTGGTGCCCTATTACCTTGACATTATCTCTTTTCCAGACATATAACTTTTATTTCAAACAAGTTAATGCTATACTGGCGTATTCTATATGTTTGAAACCACAAGAATTTAAATTAAGATGAAGAGAATAATAATATAAGCAGCATACGTGTCAAGAAGTCACAAACTCATAGCAATAGATAGTATCTCATAAGGCTTCCATAACCCCAACCGAGAAGTTTAGCTACTCATGGGTGCAATGGAAATCATAATAGTCATTATCATCATACCAATATAAGGATCTCAGGTGTAGTATATGTTTGTAGGGCTTTGTGGCGTGAAGACCTTGCAAGTAGCGGTTCTCTTGTTGTGGAAATTTTAAGTCGAATAGATGAAGAGAAAGTAAATAAGAATTAATTGAAAGCAAATTGTTTAGAGTTGTAGATGAATGAATTAGAATGTGAATGATGAGAATAATGAGAATATTCAGAATGATTAAAAGCTTCAGCAAAATAGGGTATTTATAATACCCATATCCTATTCCTATTAGGCTACTGCGCACTTATCCTAATCCTAATAAATTACTACATCATTATCCTAATCCTAATAAGTTACTGCTGATCCCCAAAGTCTTGAGAAATGCTTTTTTAACCCGTGACAGGTTTCCCATGCATCACTTGTAGTCCTAGGCGTCCAAGCTCTGCTCTCCTTCTTTCGTGAAGCTTCCTTTGGCGTCAAGTTATCCATAAAATGATGAAATCTTCTTCATTTATACCTGAAAACTAGCTAATCATGTTTGTTAGATCACTTAAAAGAAAAAGGACTAAAAGTGCATGAATTATATATTTTGTCCTCAAAACTTAGCTAAAATGTGGGTAAATTATAGCACTTTAGGTGTGTAAATACGCCTATCATCAAGTAACATGTTCCTCAGTTTTGTATATCTGGAGAGTTAAAGAAATTAGTTCACACACCTGATTCTCTACCTTCTCTTCTAGAGCATTTTTCATAATAGTCAGTTCGTACATAGAGTCAACCAATACATTAGCAAGTTTTTTTATCTTTCTAGCATAGTAGTTTTCCAAGTTTTCTTTAACTTTGGTAAGAGTTACCTCATTTTATTTTTCATCTTTTGTGTTTTTCATGAGAACAAATAAGGAATAAAAAGTTAGTATCTCATCCCCCACTGCTATCAACGAAAAATCTTCATGCATTCCATTTTTCTTAGATTCATTGGAAGAATCCCCGCAGATAACTAAGGCCTGCTTAACTACAAAGTTGGCAACAACATTTCTTCTTGACTTTATAGGGAATTATTCGTTGATCTTACCTTTTCACCTCAATTTATGAGATATTCCTGATAATCCATTTAGTGCATTGGATAGTCCTTGATGAAATTCTCAAGACTTCTTAATTTGGGATAGACTTTAATATTGCCACCCTTCTTGTTGTTACTTCTTTTTCTTTGAAACTGACCACTTTTGTTCATTGCTCTAATAATTATTCACTTATTAAAAATTGATTTAAATCAAAGAAAACTATGATTTAATCACTTTGAATGGGAACTATCATAATAAAAGAATATAATTGAACAAAATAATCAAGAATTTAAAGTAATTAGGTATTAACCATAGTATGGTGTTTGGAGAAATAATAACTGAAATTTATATTTTAAAGCTATATTTTTTGCATATGGGCTAAATGAATCTATAATTGAATATCCATATACCTGAACTAAATTAATCTTAGACCTAAAGCTTCAGGAGTATAACTTAGAGAACAACCCTAGGCTTAGGTCTACTTGAAGGTTAAATTTGTTGATTATGCATCTGGGTAAGATAATGAGGGGTTTAGGGTGATTAAATAGGTAATACGACATAGTATTAGGGTTAAAAGAGAATAAAAAAACAAAGAACCCTTCTAAAGTAATTTGAAAAGTTGTTTGATTCTATTCTGAAGAATCTGGTAATGTATCATAGGGTTCGGGAATAAGCCGTGGCCTGATTCATACTCTTTAATCTTTTTTAACTTCCTTTTAAAATTACTAAGCATGACCCTATGACTAATAGTGTCTCCGGATGACTTATAGTGTTTGAGTCGTCGTCACTGACAACTTTAATAGTGCTTCATTAAATTGTCCATAAATATTTCCTTCAATATCATATTAAAACAAACTTTGATGCATTCAAAGGTTAAATCAATTACGCCTAATTTGGAAGGTGTGATCCTTAAAACTCTCTATATTCTAGGATTTATGCTCATTTGAAGTGTACTATAGAAAGATTATGCCAAAGAAATCAATGGTGAGGTAGGTTTCAATGTGGCTATACGCTAGGAGATACTTGTGTCTTTAATTCATGTCTAAATAACTTCTTATACTACCAAGTCACGAAGGTTGGTTCTTAATATTCTGAAGAATGGTTCCACTATTAGTTTTACTTTTTGGGTTTGCACTATGTTATGGAAATCGTCGACTTATGGTCATTTAAATTACATATAACTTAGTTATCACAATATTCCTTATGGGATGTTGGACTCTGTTTCACAAAGACTGCTTACACTTCTTAAGGGAGTTGTAATTTCAGCATATCAAATTTTGGCACAGTTGTAGGGGAATATATTTGTCAATTATGTTTTTGCATTTATTTGACTTTTAGTCTTATTTTCTAATTTTACTTTTATTTGTTATTTTTGTAATTTGTAGGTTACTAGTTTTGCAAACAAATAACTCGATTTTTGTTTGAACCATTATTACTCTACAATATTGGATAACTAAAACTCTAAGAAGAAGTATAGATACACAACAAGAGGAAGCATCAAGGCTTACTTAAATTCTTTCTATACTCAATAGAATTCGAATCCACTTGACTATGTGCTAGATAATGAAAATGATGATTTAGGTAATAATGAGTTGGGTGTTGCTATGGATTGATAATTTCTTCGCAATGTTTGTATATCCATCAAGAATCATCGATAAAAGATAAATGGAGACAATAACCTTACATAAAATTTGAAGTTGATAATGATGAAGATGTTGATTTTGATGGGGTTTTCAATAATAAAGCTATTCTACTACCACCACTAGCTCCTAAGACAAAATTTGATATCATCATCACAATAATTTTTTTGTTAAACCTCAAATGTTTGTTCAGAGTGTTACTTGATGATGGTAGAATTATGTATTTGGTTAACTTTATAGGAATATATGGGCCTTTTAATCATACATAGGTTAGTTAGGATGATATTCTGTTGGGTTTATTTCCATTTTATCTATCTGGGGAGGAAACACTATGGTTAACTACGCTAGATCTCCATTCTATAACAAATTGGAGACAATTAAAAGTGTTATCCTAGAAAGGCTCTTTTGTCTTTCCAGGATATTACAGTTGATGGAAAAAATTAGAAACTTTATGCAGCTAATGAATGTGACATTATATGAAACCTAGCTTAGGATAAAGAAAAAGTTAGCCTAATATTCTTATCATAAGTTTACCAATGAGCATCTGATGGTAACATTTTATAGGAATCTGAATTTAAATAGAACACATTTGATTAATAAAGTAGATGTATATTCTTTTATTAGATATAAGTTCATATCTGCAATTATTTTATTGTATGTTAATTGACAACGTCTAATGGAAGAAGGGTATGACCAGGATATGGATCACATGAATACTCAAAAGGATTTGCTAACAAAGCACTTATTGGTTGGTGTCATAAAGAAGGTAAAAGTTGTTGGTCCATAGGGTAGAGTAGTAGAATATAATTTTGTAGAAGAGGAAAACTACCAAAGATAACTAGGGTTTTCTAATCCTATTACCAACAAAACCGAAATTGTACTATCAAAGGAATAACTACTATAACAACGTTGTTTATAAAGACACTATGTATGGAAATTGGAATAGAAAGAATGAAAAAAGTAGGTTGATTTAGTAGTAGGGAGTCGTGATAGTTCTTATAATATTTAAGAATGCCTTCAAATAAAGAAATGATAGCAAAGTTGTTGAATAGGGTGGTATCAATTAAAGTAGGTATGAAGGAAATGAAGACAAGCTTGTCTTCATTATGTTAACTTGTTGATTCTCACTCTATATCTATCATGTACCTAAATTATCATATAGATCATTTGTTAGGAGCTTTCAATCATAGAAAGAGTGGCACTCTACTGATTGACATGTTCAAAATTTGAAGAATAATGGGAGTTGTTTAGCTATCACCACAAGAAATGGTAAAGTTCTACTAGAACGACGTTTAATGATACAATCATAAGTAGCTAATATATACCTGACTACAAAATGGTAGGTAATGATATTGGTGTCTATAAGATTCTATTATATTTTTAGGTTTTATCAACAATAAATTAGCATCAGGGACCTAGTCCATATTTCAAGGGACCTAATCTATGATTCTCTATCTAATGTTGAAGTCAACATTCAACTATTGTAAAGTTGTTCTTCTCTAAAGATGGTTGGTGGCAATGTACTATACGTCCAACAGGCCTATCCAACCTCGATTAATAAGATGATGCCAAGTTTTTCTCTCTAATATAAGCTAAATTTACACGTGAAAAACCTAGTTTTTTAAAAACTCAAAAAGATTAATCTTTCAAGAAAAAGAAATCCTCATAAAAAGAACATTACCCATTTCAACAAAGGGACTTCATCGACTAGTTTCTTTAGTCTTTTATATTTTTAAGTCTTGAATATTTCATTCTCAAATTTTAAATCTACTCCTACGTTATAAAGGATGGTGGATATTTCACTTTTGTAAATATTTTGGTTGAGTCACATTAAATAGATTTCATTAGTCAAATTATCTATTGGTTTATTCAAGGTTTTTTTCACCCTTACTTTGAATTTTTCTTACGTACAGTTAACTAGGAGATTAAACTTAAGTTTGTTGATTTAATGTGTCTAGTAGAGTTTCTACACAAATTTGGAATGAGTTATATAGGAGTGTTTCTAGAGTTAGTTGATGTGGTGATATGGTAAAGTTACTGTATCTATATTGTGATAGAGTATCACATGAATTTTGGATTAAGAGTTTAATTCTAGTGATTACTCAAGTTTGTAATCATGTTATTGATTGGAGTGAGTTGAGAGTTGGGAAATCCTGTGAGAAAGGTTGTGGTTTTTCCTTCCTTTAGAAAGAAGGTTTTAATGTGAAAATTATATATTGTTTACCTTATTGTATTTAAATACATTATTTTGCTAATTTGTTTTATGTTTTTTTGTTAAGGGACCTGGTCTTGTATAAGACTCAGTTTTAGAATCTATCAAAGGACCTAGTCTTGTAGCTCGTGGTTGATGAATATAAGTCGATGATTTATATTAGAGAAGGTACTTTCTATTTCTAATACCTAGACAGGATCCGACTTTATGGCTACTCCACCCAACTTAGAAGAAGGCAAGTTGTCCACTAAACCACCTTATTTTTATGGACAATTTTAATGATGGTAGAACATTACCATACATGATTTCATTGTTGTGGAGGATAGAGAGTTGTGGGACATTACATGCAATGTACCATATGTGTCGATAAAATAATTAAAGAAAATATGTGTTACAAAACTACTCCCCGGTACATAAAGGGAATATGAAGAAGATGATAGAAAGAAGATTGGAAAGAGATACCAAGCCTAGAAATTTCTCTTGTGGCAGATAGAACCTGATGATATAAATAAATCTCTGAATTTGAATTGGCAAAGAAGATTTAAGAGTTCTTTAAGATGACCCATGAGGTTACAGGTCAAGCTAAAGAGTCCAATGTAGACATGCTCACTACTCAATATGAAACCTTTACAATTAAAGAAGGTCAAAACCTTCCAGGAGATGCAGACCAAGTTCACATCCATTACTAATGAACTACATTATCTTTGATCGGTGATTAATCCAAGTAAGAAAGAATGAAAAACGCTTAGCATTCTTCCTAAATCTTGGGAAATCAATATTGATGCGGTCACTAAACCTTTTGACCTTAAGACACTCACAATGGATGAGTTGATTAGGAACTTGAACACTTATGAATTTAAGAAGTAGCAAGATAAAAGAAAGAACCCGAAAAGGCAAAGATTGTGGCTTTTAATGCTGCAAAGGGAGAATCAAGTGAAAATAATAAATACATGGATTATATTACAAAAATATTCTAAAAGGGGTAAGAGTGAATAGTGGAGTTCTTAGAAAAGAAAATGCAAGTAAGTCCTTAAATAGAAATGACTATTACAACAAATATTGAAAACCCATCCATTTTATTCAAGATTATCTAGTACATAAGGTAGAGTACAAGGGGTATGCCAAAGATGGTGGTGACAAAGGCAAAAGAACGGACTGTGTCCTAGAAAATTCCACAAGAAAAGTTGTTATAGATTATACTGTCGAGCAATCTTGTACTGCTTGGAGGAACTCGTCTAGTAAATCTAATGATTCAAAACACCCTAACGATGTGTGTATGATGGTTGTGGAGGTTTATTATAATGTATTAACAAACACTCAAGGAGTATTCCTTCAAGAAACGTATAAGTTTTTCCAATGTCTTGATTCATTCTCCATGTGATCCTACAAAGGAGAAATATTTTTAGAATATGAGTCTAGATCATTTAGGAGCTTGGAGATCATATTTCAACTAATCTGAGCTAAGAAGACATTAGAGTAACTTTTAAGTGTAGATTTATCTTTGTATATTGAAGATTCATTTAAGTCCAAAGTGTGGTTTTCCCTCTCTTTGTTTTTCCTATGAATAACTTTAATAGACATCTAGGTTTTTTTTATTTTATTATTATTATGATTTAAAAGATCTAGCTATTTGGATTATGTTTGAATAGGAAGCAATTGTGCATGGATTGTGATATATTTGTGCGGAATTTAGTTTTGTTATGATGGATTCTATTGTTGCTTGATTAAATAGGTAGTGATTTGTGGGTGAAAGCCTCAAATTCCTAAATGGATTTGATGGATTAAAGACCCAAGCTCTTGAACGCCCTAGCCATCCTTGAAAGAGGGGTTTTGGGTGAACTTTAGGAACCCACATCATTCTTGAAAGAGAAATGTGGGAACCAAAGTAATAGTAGATAATTCATCGTTGTCTCTTGCCAACTGATCACTATCTTTGACATAAGGGTGATTAGGTGGTCTATTATCCCTTGGGTTCCATCCTAGATATAGAGGTGCCTAATTGAGGTATTGGGTAGCTTAAATTGCAGACTTAGTAGGTACTCGCAATGGTCAACTATTGACATCTTTTTGGATTTCTTGAAAAGAGAACCTTAAGGAATTTAAACCTAGCCTACCATATCATCAACAACTAGAATTTGAATCCAATCATTACATACCCATGAATATCTTCCCCGCTAGAATAGCATAGTCCCAAGATCCATTCCTAATTGATTGCACTCTAATTATTCTTAGTCTAAAATTAATCCCTTATTAGCCAAAGAATTACTTTCATGTTTGAAAATATCAGAAAACCCTAAATCATAGGTTTGAATTCATATAGTAACTCTTATTCCGAACCTACTCAATCGCCACTCACATTGTTCCTCGTGGATTCGACCCCGACTCTTGTTAGGTAAATATATTTACAATGTCACCCTTGCACTCAAATTGACGTGTAAGTTGAGCGTTATCACAAGATAAGACACTATAGGTATGAAGTACTTCATAACAATCACCAAGACCATCAATGTAGAAACACCCTGACAAAACCATACCATAAGAGGAGCCCTTAAGAATGGACACCATAAGAAACACAACCACATATACCTTGAGTAACTTAATTCAAGGTCAAGGCTCATATCACGGAAACAAGGAGAATGAAAACTGTGAACATTAGTCATAGGTGTTATAAGAATGCATGCTATACCAGTAGAGTAATCTCATAACCGATGGAGAAGAGTATAACTAGAATATGCAACCCAACGATCCCTTAAAGTCCATCGCTAAAAGAGAATTACATATTAACCCCCGACCTTTTTCCCATTTCACCTACAAGCACAATACTCCGCTCTAATGGGTGTCACCAAAGATGTGCACCAGGGATACTTGGTTCCCCTATTCCTAAATAGTTATTCAACCAAATGCTACCTAGATCCCAGCATAGACATGGAAAAGTTGTGAGACCAAATTGAATCCAAGGTTTCCAGTTAAACCAAAACAATTCAAAATCAAAACATAGAAACCAAGGCCTTTTAAAAATTATTTGAATTCAACCAAAGCCAATTTATATTCGTTTAACCATTTATGCAATGAAAAATAATAAAGAATAGCAAAACGATATAACAATATTATATTCATGGAAATTTAAAAAACAATTTTGAGGGCATAAAATTTTGAAGACCAGAGCCAATTAATTGGGGAATCCATAGTTCCCCAAAATCCATTTAACATTCCTATGCATCCCAAATGTTCACAAACATAAATAAAGTGTGAATAATGTCTCATAATCCATGGAAAATCAATTGAATGAGTAATCATGTCAAAGAATTCAGTTGTACTAAAACCATCATTAAAAACCATTAATTTTATAATTAATTTTATGCCAACAATAAAATGTAACTATTGGGACAAAGACATGTGCAAGCTCCATGGTCTAACCTTTCGAATGACTAGATTCACAGTCCCTCCGTTCAACTTGAACTCCAAGCCTATATGGTACAACTTTCCAACTATTTTATTTTCCAAATCATCAACCTCATCTAACCTACTATTTTACCCCTGCCACTCCCGTATTGCTATTCCCAAGCTTGTCAAACTAAGGAAGAGGAGTTAATAGTCGGTCCCTACATATCGAGGGTATACAGCCGCCCGAAGATGGATTAGTGGGTGAATACGAGTATGTACTCAGGATAAGGGTAAAATAATTCCATTTGCGAAGCCAAGTAAAACCATCCATATTTCATACAACCATACATATATATATACCCATGCCAGGAAAAGGAATGGGGTTTAGCATGCCTTTAAAACCTTTACTTGGGCTATGTATCTTTGCCATCCTAAACCACCCATGCGCTATATGGGTTTATATCCCCCTACTAAAAGGGCCCCAATTCATGTAGTCACACCACGACTAGGGAAGTAAACCTGGGATGACTAGTATATCCCTCAAATATAAAGTATGACATTATGTACATGGTCACTAAGACAAAATCTAACATCGACAAATATGGATTTCCAGTTTTTGTCCCCCTGGGACCTCCACCTTCCATGGATTTACTACACATCCCTCCATTATTGCCCAATTAAAACCGTTACCATGTAACATACTAATCCATTAACTATATATTAACCTAGGCCATTAGTAGTGGTATCATCTTACCAACTATAATTGCAAATACTATCCATGCCAACCATGTAGAGGTTTAAGGGATTCCATAGACCCTTCATTAACCATATTAAACCACTTGGGTGATTCCCATTCACTCCACAAGTATAACCAATTTCATAGCCAACAAGGCTTTATCATTTAATCCTTCCAAACCATGTACACCATTTATACAATTTAAAACCATTGTAAACCATTTATTACCATGAAAACATTTAAAGCATTTATATAATTTAAACCATTTAAAAATTACAAAATCATCAAAATCCATTTAGGGTTCGATTACCAGACAAAACTATATAATAGTTCCAATAATAGTTCAATAATAGGGTGGAAATATGCTTTTAGGGATTTTATTAAACATGTTGAGGGCATACCTTTACCAAGACAACAACCAATGCATAAACCACCTTAACTAGGATTAGTCAATAATCATCTGCCAAACCTTAACCAAAAAGTACCAATATATGCAAATCATTACTAAAATGTAAAAACAAAGTTTAAGATAATACCAAACCATATGCACTATGACCCTCAACATATATTTTGAAAATTACCATTCATGATTCATAAAAGTTTGAAGAACACAACAACAAACCCTATACTCCAATCTTCAAGAATAAGTTTGAGAGAGTCTAGGGGAGAGTTAACTTATGCCACTGGGATCTACTACTTATATTTATCCTGAAACACTACTCACCTCCATCACCATTATAGAAAGAAAACCATCTGTAAAAGGCATGGAAAAACTATATCCAACCACTATAACCAATACCCCCAACCTATAATTGAACATCTAAAAGCACACAATACTATGCCATGAAAACAATTCATAAAACAATGCCTTACCAGACCTCTTAGGTACACGACACCACTTATTGGTATATCTACCAACCACAAAATTCAAGCCTACCGCTTATATACCTATGATATGATCTATCCATTAAAAGATCTAGAACCCATTACAACCTTCACAAGGTTTTCACCACCCATCCATTTTATAAGTGTTGGTCATTACAACAATGTTACCTCACTTTCCAAAACCTTAATTGACACTAGTCACCCTAGGCTCTCCCCCACTTAGGGGCTTCTGCATTCCCTATTTTAACACATCATCATACTTACCAAACCCCTACCATCCTAACATAAGAAGAGTCATTTATGAAATAAAATTATAGGAGTTATCAATGCCTCCCATGGAAAAATCCCTTAGATAAGACATGATATTATAGGAACAAAGTACATCATAACAACCACCTAGACCATTAGTGAAGAAACATCCCGACTAATTCATTGAATAAGTGGATTACTTAAGACTGGACATAAAAAAAAATAGAACCACACATACCATGAGTAACTTAACACAAGGTAATGGCTCATATATAGGGAAAAAAGAGAATGCAAAATGTGAATCTTAGTTATAGAAGCTATAAGAATGCATGTAATACTAGTAGAGTAGTCTCTTAACATAAGGAGAAGATATAATAGGAATATGCAATCCGACCTTCCCTTGAAGTCCACCGCAAAAACAAAATTCTAGATTAACCACCAACCTTTATCCTATTTTACCTACAAGCACAATACTCAGCTCTAATGGGTTTCATCAAAGATGTACACCAGGGATGTTTGGTTCCCCTATGCCCAAAACCTCATTCAACCAAATGCTACCTAGAGCCTAGCATAGATAGGGAAAATCCATGAGACAAAATTTACTCCAAGGTTTCCATTTAAATCAAAACCATTCAAAATAACAACATGGAAACCAGACCTTTTTAAAATTTTTTGAATTCAACCAAAACAAATTCATATTCCTTTAATCATCTATACAAGGAAAATATTCAAGAATAGTAAACCATATGACATTATTATATTCAATTACAATTTCACAAATAGTTTTGAGGGAATAAAATTTCCAAAACCAGATACAAGTAATTGGGGAATCCATAGTAACCCAAAATCCATTCCTAAATGTAAATAAAAATAAATAAAGCATGAATAATGCATCATAAGTAGTGGAAAATTAATTAAATATGTAATCATGTCAAAGCCTTCAGTTGTGCCAAAACCCTTAATTAAAAACATGAATTTAATAATCAATTTTATTCCAATAATAATATGCAACTATAGGAATAAAGACATGTGAAAGGTCCATGGTCTAACCTATCTAATAACTAGATCCGTAGTCCCTTATTTCAACTTGAACTCCCATTCTATATGGCACAATTCTCCCACTATTGTATTATATAAATCATCAACCATATCTACCCTACCAGTTTACCCCTTCTACTCTCGTATTGCTATTCCCAAGCTTTTCATACTAAGTAAAAGGTGTAGAATGGACAGTCCTTGTATATCATGGGTATACAGCTACCCAAAGATGGGTTAGTGGGTTAACACTAGCATGCACTCAGGATAAGGGTAAAATTAATGCCATTTTAAATGTCAAGTAAATCCATCAATAATACATACAACTAAACACACATATATATGTAACCATGCATGGAAAGAAAATCAGGTTTAGTGTAATACCTTGTACTTTTCCCAGCTAAGTTTATCTCAAGAATTTCTAGTATTAACTTCTAAATTGAATGATAGTTATTTCGTGAGGAATTTTCAAGATTTTCATGTGGGAAATTCAATAAGCTTTCCATTGATAAAAGATTCACCCAAATCTGATAATCAGGATAAAAGTTATAACTATTTCAAGTTTCCATCATAAAATAACTCCATATTAGTCAGTGGCATGCCGCGCCACAAGAGGAAATGGAATTTCACAAATTCCAATAGGGGTCCACAATTATTGCACATTGCGCCAGGGCCCAAATTCAGAATTATCCTTTTCCAGTATCTTAGCATGATATCGTCCGCGTCATGCCAATGTTCTAGTTCACAAATAAAGGGGCAACACGATGGCTCTGCATTGCGCCATTCCTCAGTTCTGCAATAATCAAATTCTAGTAAGACGAGATAGCATCGCATCGCGCTAGGGGTTCAATTTGGAAAAATTTTACTAAAATTAAATGACGTGTCTAGGTTTAGGAGGGTCAACTTCCCACCCCTATTTAATCCCTTTAACACATGATTCCACCACTTGTAGGGTTTTAATAGAAGATCTAATTCCAAGAAAGTTTCTCTGCCAATCTTCATGAAATCATGAACTAAGGTATGCGTAGTGTTAATTCGTGAACTCCTTTCATCTATGAAGCCCAATAATCTCCTTTCTAAGTTTCGTTAATGGATTTCTTTTTGAATTTTATGTTGGGTTCATTTTGTTTATGTTGAGAATGATCAATTGAATTCAAATCCATGTTAGGTGATCAATTTAATGTGAAATTGATTTATATAGATGTATATTCATATGAACCTATGAATAAACCCTATGATGATGAAATTAGATATGAATCATGATGATTAATTATTGTCTAATGTTGTATACATGTGCTATGCCTACCATGTGTTTGATTAAATTCCTAGATGAAGGAACAATGCCCAACTAGTATTATATTATGAAATCCCCATGTATGTACAAGTTATGCATATCAGATGTTTTGGTGAAATACTTCTATAGATGTATTGTGTATTATGATGTTAGTCATATATTCAAGTAAGTTATGCTTTGTCCGTTTTCTTCCATCGAGTCTTGGGGGTACTCGTACCCAAAACATTAGTTGTGTGCCTAGAGCCATGCCATTTTTTCATGATACTTTTAGTCAAGATATGATCCTTATACTTCAAATAGTCTCATGCCTCATGAAATCTCCATGATCTTGTGACATCAGTCAGTTGTCAGATATCGATAGTATTCCATCAGACAATGGAATTCAGCAATTTACCTCATGTTTAGTTTAGTAAATCATGGTCATTGTCCATTTAGAAGGGAGTAGAAATTACCACCGAGTGAACCCAACGATGGGGACACACACTATCAGATGAGGGTATGATCTATAGTAGTTATCCTTGTATTATAGAACTGTATAGCCAGCATAGGTTAAGATATAAACAATATCGATGAGGGTTGATAAGGTGTATAAGCACTATCAGATAAGGGCCCCACCATTCTCATACAGATGGAACTATTAGATGAGGGTCACCCATAGCTTGTCCTTACCATTGGTGTGGTATTGATACCCTTCCAATTGTGGTTACAGATTGGACACCAACTCAGCCATAATGCATTATTTGGGGCATGTCAGTTAGATAACTACTTCCCACAATTTTAGTTACAGAATTTGGACTATTAGATACAGTCATTTAGTCTTAGTAATAGATCTCAAATAGTTCTACAGAATTCAAGGCTGCTAGATACAGTCATCTCAAAACAGTATAGAACTTAGCTAGTTCTATCAAATTTAGGATTGTAAGAAACAACCACTCATGTTATCAGTTATATCAGTTATCAGAACTCAGTTGTCTATTATGTTAGCTATCAGTAAATTCATGTTATCACAATCTGAAATATAAATACTATGTATTCATGCATATATTCTCATATTTATAATAGTCAGTTAGTCAGTATTGTTCATGCATATAAACACTATGCATTCAGCCTACCTCACATGCATACCAGTACATTCAAAGTATTGACGCATTTGCACTATGGTGTCTTATACCATAGGTTCTGAAGCATAAGCTCCAGAGCAACAGTAGATTCCAGATATCAGCAATCAGTTATGAGTGAGTCCTCATCCTTTGAGGATATGATTATAGCTTTATTATATCATTAAGTAATTTATTAGTTGGAGTTAGTCTGGGATATGTCCCATCAACTCCTTACAAAGATAGTTCAGTTAGTTTGAGGCTTTTTAGACTATTATGTTTCGGACTTCAGTATGTTCAGTTTTGTTTTGGTTATTCTATTACCCCACATAGATGTTATATAATTCAGATCATGTTTAGTATTAAATTTTATGGCCTTTTAATTCATGTTTCCACAGTATAAAGTATTTTTTGTTGTATAAAGGTACTGATATAAGTCATGGATTAGATTGTCATCGTTCGGGGTCATGAGCACTATATAGTAATTTGGGTATTAGATTTGGGGCATTACAAACTTAGTATAAGAGCTTAAGGTTCAATAGTGTCCTAGGAAGTCTGAAAGCCACATCTAGTAGTGTCTTGTAAATGGGTGTGTTGCGTGCCACAATTATGTACAGGAAGCTATAAGATGTTTTAGGAACAGTTTTCCCCTTTTCAGTATTCATATCATTCCAGTGAGCATAATTTTATGTCAATCTCTCTGTCTAATCCGTTCTCCTTTTCTTGTACAGAACATTTCTCCAAAAAGAAGTAACAAAAATCAGTTAGCTCCTCAGCCTGAAGATCCTTTGGGCGATCATGTTTCTCATATGGAGTTCAAGGCTGCATTTACTACTCTTGCTTAGTCAGTTGCTGCTTAAAATAAATGACTAGAATCATTCCGACCAACCCAATGGACAATTCAGCTGCAGCCAAGATTTAGGACTTTACCCAAATAAATCCTCCATTCTTTATTGGGTCTAAGAAAGATGAGGACCCTCAAGAATTCCTAGATCAGGTGTTAAAACCTATAGACATAATAGGAGTTACTTATAGTGAGAGTGGTGAGCTAGCTGCATATTAGTTGCAGGATGCATCTCATACTTGGTTCAAGCAGTAGAAGTCATAGAGGGCAGATGATGCAGGGTCAATTGACTGAAAGGAGTTTTCTTCAGCATTCCTTGATAGATTCTTTCCCCTAGAGCTTAGAGAAGCTAAGGTGCTAGAATTTATCATCCTCAGGTAGGGCAATATGATAGTGAAAGAGTATTCTCTTATATTTACTCAATTAGCTAGATATTCCCCTCATGTGGTTAATATAGAAGGGCAAGGATGAGTTAGTTCATTTCAAGGGTGAATGATAGTGTGGTTAATAAGTTCAGATCTACTATGTTGAATAGTGACATAACTTTAGCCAGACTTATGACTCATGCTCAGTAGATAAAGGAGCAGAAGATTAAATAGAAGGAGAAGCAGAATAATAGAGCGAAGACAAGTAGTTTCAATTTCGCTCAGCCTAAATCAGAAGGAGAAAACTATTCCCTGTTTTGTCCTAAGAAATCAGTTCTAGATCCTTCTTCTGCCAGTGCTGTAGTTCCTGAGTTCAATAAGGGTAACAGAAATAGAGTGAAAGGTTATAAGTCTCATGGAAATATTAGAAATGCCCAAGATAATCCCTTTTTACAGACTTATGGTAAGAACCACAAGGGTACTTGCACAGCTGGTAGCGATTTCTATTTTGGTTGTGCTGCCCTTAGCTAGGTTATTAGAGTCATATTCACTCCTCAGCTTAGTCTGGTCTCCCAAATCAATAGGGTGCCACCTCTCGTGTAACTAGTGGGCAATGCCCAAATAGACTCTATGCTCTCCAGTCCTGGAAAGATCAGGGAAATTCACTAGACGTGGTTACTGGTACATTACAGATCTTTTATGTGTATGTTTACGCTTTGCTAGATCTAGGTTCTTCCTTGTCTGTTGTTACTACCTATATAGTACTTGATTTTGGAGTCAGTCTCAAAATTCTAGCAGATCCCTTTTCAATCTCAACACTAGTGGGTAAAATCATCATAGCCCGGCGGGTACATAGGAACTACCCAATTTTGATATTTTAAAATGTCACTTCAGGATACTTAGTCGAATTAGAGATGACTAATTTTGATGTTATTATCGGCATGGATTGGCGTTATTCCTGCTATTCCACAGTCGACTTCAGAAATAGAATAGTCCTGTTTTAGTTTTTGAATGAACCTATTCTAGAGTGGAAGGGTGGTGTATCCGCTTTTAGAGGTCAGCTTGTTACCTACCTTCAGGCGCAGAAAATGATATCTAAAGGATGTTTCTATCATCTTGTTGGAGTTATGGATACTAGTGCTGAAACTACCAGTCTTAAATCAGTCCCAGTAGTGAATGACTATTCAGATATCTTTCTCAAAGATCTTCCAGGCATTCCTCTATAAAGAGAAATAGACTTCGGCATTAATCTTCTTCCAGATACTCCGGATATATCTATTCCACCATATAGAATGGCACCAGTAGAACTCAGAGAACTAAAAGAACAATTGAAGGATCTCTTAGATAAGGGATTCATCAGGACCAGCATTTCCCTGTGGGGAGCTCCAGTATTATTCATGAACAAGAAAGATGGTTTTTTTCACGCCTCAACTCCTATTGGGGAGGATAACACTCGTAGTCGTAAAGGCCCGAGTCATAACCTTGTACTCTTGATGCATATAACTGTGACAACCAAAGGTTCTAACCAACTTGATATTATTTATTGATGAGAATAATTACATAGGCAAGCACAAACTTATATATACAACACTAGGCCATTGGGTCTACCACGTCTAATGACAAACACTACCATAACTTTACATTAGTCTACAAAGCCTCTAAAAGAAATATATAGTTAGGGTCGGGAGAAACCTCCGCCCTACTCTTAACCTTCTGCAAAATACCTTAATATATGAAACAGACATGAAAATCCCCAAATCAACCTGGAGCTTAGCAATAGTAACCGAATAGCTGTGCTCCTACTAATGAGGTGCATAAACTGAAGAACCTATACCTACAACCTAAAATATAGGTCCTCCATGAGGGACGTTAGTACGAAAATATATACTTAGTATGCAAGGCTGAAGGTAAAAATGCAAGATACAAAAACTCAATTGAAATCAGATATAAGTAGTACTAGTAGACCACCTTTATATATACTTGTGAGAATACATACATTATGTTTCTTTCTTCATTTCAACCTTCTTACTTCATAATCTTTGTAAGACATATATCATGCAAATGACTAGCTGATTAGTGGTAAATAGATAAATTAGGATCAGCCCATGCTAAGCTTACACCTCTAAGCTACCACCTACATATAAAGATTGGGATCGGCCCATGCTAGGCTTATACCCCCTGAGCTGCCACCCAAATATAAAGGTTTCAAGATTGGCCCATGCTAGGCATATGCCCCTGAGCTGCCACTCATTTTTCAAATTTATTCTACTTAGTTTATTTAGCCTTTGAGATTGTTACTTTGGTGGTCTTAATATTGTGGTACCTTGAAGTAATAACCTCCCACTAAGAGACATGTAAATAAGCACTTAATGCAACAAAAATAAGGTAGAGAGCTGTTGGCACACTAATGAAGTTTTTAGGAGCATAAAATAACACATGGGTATTAATTGAGTAAATGAAGAACTTCTAAAATTTTCAAATGAAGATAGATGTGCAGGTTTAATAATAAACACATATTGAGGTGTTTTGATATGTTAAAGAGTGGGAACAAGGCCATTAGCTCCTTGGTATAATATGCCTCTATTATGTGTCACTTGGTACAGGATATCCTTGGAAACTTACTTGGTGGAACAAATGTTTGATTTCATGGCAAAGAGCACAAAATAGAGTATGCCTTATATACCTAGTTATATAGCTCCGAAATAAACCCGACTAGACTTCCTGCCTTTTATATTACTTATCTACAGTTGAATATATGGTAAACGAGTATTAGTAACCAACTAACACTTGTAAGCTACTTAACTTGACCAAAAGAGTAAACGAGCAGTAAATACATAATCTGTCAATCAAGGGAGTTATCTTAACCTTTTTCTCCTCCAATTACACACACATACCATATATGTCCTTATAAGATTGCCGGAACTACCTTAGTTTCATTACACCAACCAAATAACACACTAAAACACATTGGGAAGTAAACAAGGTCAACAATTAGTTTGGTGGTGTACCACCACACCTTTCTTCTATATTTCAGTACAAACTAATCACACCCTTTTCCAACATCAACAAGGCAACCCATAACATGAACATACAAAAAATTCCACAAAATAGTTCCAAATTACTCTTACTGTAGCAACCCATTATTGAACACATCATCTCTTGAGTTCTCAATAACAACACATCCATCACTCTCTTTCAAATTCATATAAAAGGAGAACAAAATGAAAAAGTCACCTTACTTCAATTATGAAACTTATTCCTTTAATTGATCTCCTTAATAACTTGAACTTTCCTTCACACTTTAAAACATAAAAGAAAAGTGAACAGATTGCTTATTCTATATTCTGCGATATATTTATAATTAAGCAATTATAACATATTTTCATAATCTTCCATGAGATAATTGAAAATAACACTAAAGTGTTTTCACTTACGTTGGGCTGCAAAAGTGAGGGTTTCTTAAAGAACCCTAAAAGGAGTTTTAGGGCTGTTGTTCTTAACCTTTGTTATGAAAGAGAGAAAACTGAAGTTTAAAAGGGTTAAATTGTATTTAAAATGAATAGAATTGCCAGCAATATTAAGCTTATATTGGGCCCTCTACAACCATTGTTATTGACCTCATTTTTAGCCATAAATTAGTTCAAGTAGGTAATGCACCTACTTAATGGTCCAAGCTACTGAAACTTCAAAGTAAGTGATACACCTACTTGCTTAATTTCTGGTTGGGCTCAATTATATTTGGGCCTATGCAGATTGTGTGTGTTGAGCCATATACCTATTTTCTTCCTCTTCTATTTAATTTGGGCCTAAATGAGTACATTACATTGTCCAAATATGGTCCATAACAAAATGTCCATTAATTTGGTCCAAATAGCTCAAGTAGTTGACTCACCGACTAGCTTAATTAAGTCCAGCAAGCACCTCAATATTTTTTTTTTTTCATCTCCTAATCCCTTTAATCTAACCTTCAACTTATACACACTTGGTCACTTTAAACATCAGATCCAAATACTAGCTTAAGATCCAAAGTTTAAATAGTTGTTTTGACTTAACTTGGTCACATTGAACTGCACGGGTAGCATCTATAATCCTATCTGCACCATTAACACTTGTATAGCAATCTCATCCATTACTATACCACAAGGCTATAAAATGTTCCATACAATTAGAACAAGTACAAGCAAAATATGGGATGCTATATCCTTTCTCCTTATAAACATTCGTCATCGAATGTTAGCATAACTGTCCAACCAAAAAAAGTTCAAGCCTAAGTTTAACATCCCTATTATTACATAGTTCCTATATATTACCCTTACTTGTTATTGCTCCAATTCAGCATCTTGGACTTTTTCTTCGTATTTGAATAAATGAGGGTAATTGGATTTCATCGCTTCTTCATCTTACCATGTTATCTCTTCCACCTGTTGGTTTCTCCATAGTACTTTTACTGAAGGTATTTCTTTATTCCTTAACTTCTTAACATGTCGGTCTAGGATAGCAATAGGTATTTCTTCATAGGTGAGATCTTTTGTAACTTGTACATCTTATGTAGGAGTAATATGAGATGGATTTGCCATGAACTTTTAGGGCATCGATATGTGACATACTGTATGAACTATTGCGATCTCTTAGGGTAGCTCTAATTCATAAGGGACTTGGCCAAACCTTCAACTAATATTATATGGGCCTATATAACATGGACTTAGTTTTCCTTTCATACCAAACCTTATAACCCCCTTCATTGGTGACACCTTCAAGAATACCCAATCACCTATTGCAAACTCTATCCCCTTTCTCTTAATATCTATATAGGACTTATCTCGACTTTGAGCTATTTTTAGTCGCTGTTGGATTACTTTAACCTTTTCCATAGCTTGATGAACCATATTTGTCCCAAATAAGGTAGTTTCATCCGCTTCAAACCATAACCTTTCTTATCATGTGGCCATAATTGTCTAGAGGCATATGCTATGACTTTACCACGCTACATTAATACACACTCTAAGACAATTCTTGAAGCATTCAATATACTTTAGATCTTGGAAACTTCTTTCACATGCATCATTCCACTGGAGCTTGGATGCTTTGTGCGTTAACATTATTAAAGGTGCAGAAATTAAAGAAAATCCTTCAACAAACCTTCTATAATAACCGTCCAACCCAAGAAAACTATGAACCTCCGTGGGTGTTATATGTCTTGGACAGTTGTTCACGACTTCTATATTTTGAGTATCAACCTTTATCCCTTCATCAGATACAATATTATGTAACAATTCCATGGATTTTACCAAAAATCATATTTAGAGAACTTTGCATATAGCTTACGATCACGAAGAATCTGCAACACCTATTATAAGTGATTGGCATGGTCCTCATTTGATCATGAATAAACCAGAATATCATCTATAAAAACTATCACAAATATATCCAAGAATGTCTTGAACACCCTATTAATCAAATCCATAAAATTTGCAGGTTCATTAGTGTAATGCCCCGCACTTTCCAAAGCTAGAAAGCAAACCGTTGTTCATACATGTAAAACCTATAATTATTTAAGACATATTTGGGCACATGAATTACCAAGATTACTCTAGTTATAAGAGAGCTTATGATGTGTTAAGTGTGGTTATATGAGTCACTTAAGGTAGTACAAGCTAAGAGTTTCGAAATCTATTAAGTTTTAGTGTTTGAATTCATAAGGGTCATCTTAGAATGATAATAACTTGGGAAATATGTGTTATTTATTTATATTTATACCCACAAACTTATAGAAAATCGAATTATCTTTCCAACAATACCAATTTCATCAAAATCCAACACTCGAGTAAGGAGTTATGGCTTTGCAAAGTAGAGTGTGTCGCCTAACCAATTGCACATGGGTACTGGAATAGGTTTACGATAAGCAATATGGCACATACCTATATATGTGCGATAAGAAATGCGGAACATACCTAAATGTGTGCGATAATCAATGCGGCGCATAGCTAAATGTGTGCAATAAGCAATGCGGCGCATACTTAAATTTCAGGTAGTAAAAAGACTCTGTTTTGAGTTATTTTGAGGGCAATTATGTCTTTTGGCACTCCTTACACACCCCTAAACTTAACCTTATGAATTTAATAGAATCTAAAGACCTCATAGCCCTATTATAAATCTAAGTTCAGCGTCCAAGAGCACTAAAGAAGAAAAATAACTAGGGTTGTACAACCAACATTGAATGTTTTATGATTCAACGAATCCATTGCCATAAAGGTATGTGGGGTTTCAACATGAGCATCCTTTCATTCTTGTGGCCCAAAATTTTTATTATTTTACGAAGATACATGATTTTAATTGTTTAATTAAGAATTTTAAATGGAAACAATTATCCTATATTCTTGTTCAAGAAACTAGGATATTTTTGTGATGTCTTAAAGAAAAATTCCTTGAGTGTTGATGTTAATATCATGTTTCAAATTGAATTTCCAGATTTTCTTATGAGTTATACTTGTTTGCTATACAAAGTATGAATCTTGAAATTTTTTGCTCAAGTGTTGATATATGAGATTTAAACCCTCTTTGAGATTTGGATCTTTAGTAAAGTAATGTATTATACATAACTTGATATTTGAATGATTTGACCTTTTGCTCTTGAAGGATTTATTTTTGAACTCGAATGAGAAAAGAAATCTACAAACTGATTTATTATGAAAAATGGGTAGCATGATGCACCTGATATGAATTATTGAATTCCGTTGTTGTGGATATTCTTTTAAAATAATTTGAGCTCAGTCTGTGAGTAGTCTTTAGCACCGAGTGGGACGTATAGCTGTAATTGGTACTTCCATAGAACTACATGCCCCATAGGATGTGAGCCTAATGATGATTGATATATTGATCACTAGTGAGAAAAAGATTAAGGTCCTACTCTGATGGCAAGGTTAGGACAGCTCTTCCCAATGTGGGTTGGACGTTGGACTCTATGTAGCTCACATGGATTATGTCGGTTGTAAGAGACTCCCAGTGTGTGTGTGTATTCTTCTGATTGAGATGAAAAATGTAATAGTTTGAAAGTGTGAGTTGAGAAAGTTATCACTTTTTGAAGAATTTGATGAATATTTCTAAATCTTAAAGACAATTGTTATGAAAGTTACTCATTTTGATGACTTGAAAATGATTATGAAAGTGATTGTGATTTACTATGATGACTCATATGTTTTCACCGATGTGTTTTACTCTATGGTGATTATGATGATCTTATTTGGATCTATGTGAGTCTCTTATTACAGAATGTATATTTTTCTAAGAATATTTTTGATGTAGGACTTTTATGAAAACTTGCATATACCTTTATATACTCGGTCCATATTGTATGGTACTGAACCATGTATTCATACGTGGGCTACATTTTCCCTATAATATAGGTCCAGGTGCTCATTCCCAGGCTTGACGTGATTCTCCAAGCAGATTGGTCTACATTTTCCACAATGGTGAGTCCTGATGGTTGAAGGACTGGTTATTTTAAAGTTCACTCTTTTATTTTGAATTATCATTTTATTCCTTGATGTTAGGGTCAGTTGGGGTCTGTCCTAATAGCTCAGTGTTATAAAATCTAGTAGAGGCTTGTCAGACTAGATGGTTAGATTGATTAATCTTGCGGAGTGGTCATATTTTGTTACTTTCCGCATCTCTTTCATCTTGAATTATGATATTATAGAGAATATCTTGATGTTTGATTATATTAATCCTTTGGATGAGTGTTGAACGTTATGAAAATGGTTCAAAGGGTTAACTTGGGGCTACTTATAGCCTTAAGCACCGCGTGATACTTTGGGACTCATTTTAGGGGCGTTACAAACTTGGTAGCAGAGCCTAAGGTTATTAGAGTCCTAGGGAGTCTGGCAAGCCATGTTAAGTACAGTCTTGAACATCGGTGTGTTGCGCACCACATCTATGAGCAAGAGGCTACGAGACATTTTAGGAAAGAGTGTTATTTCGTATTTCTTTCTTTTAGAAGTCCATCGTGCTTATAGTTATTTCCTTTTAGATATTAATTTATGCTCTTCTCTTTGAGAATATGCCTCCTCGTCAAGCTAGATGAAATAACGATGGTCAGCAATCCCAGCCTGTTGGCCTACTGAATGAAAATATGTCCCATGCTAATTTTGGGCAGCCTTTCAGGCACTGGCCTAAGATGTCACTGTGAATGTTCAGGTCAATCCGAAATTGGCTCCACAGTAGCAGGGAGGTGAATCAGCTGCTGTGAGGATCTATGAATTTATGCGGATGAATCCGCCAGAATTTTATGGGTCCAAGCCAGATGAGGATCCACAGTTGTACTTGGAGGAGGTGCGAAAGATTACTCAGGTGATGCATGTCTCTGAGGAGCATAGTATGGAGTTGGCAGCATATCAGTTGAAAGAACCTGCTTATGATTGGATAGTTGCTTAGAGAAAGGGTAGAGGTGATGGTGCCGCCCCTACTTCTTGGTAGGAGTTCCAAGATGCATTAGTAGATAAGTTTTTCACTTTAGAAATAAGAGAGGCAAAGGTAGAAGAGTTAATGAACTTCCGATAGGGCTCTATGACTGTTAAAGAGTACTGTCTAAAGTTCAATAAGTTGGCCAAATATTCTCGTGACATAGTAGCTGATAATTGGGCCAATATGAGTAAATTGGTGATAGAAGTATCTAGATATATTGGTAAGGAGTGCAGGTCTTCTATGTTAAATAAGGAGATGAATCTTTCCAGGCTAATGACTCATGCCCAATAGATTAAAGCAGATAAGAACAAGGAGAGGGATAGAATGAGAGGGAATTAGTGAGCTAGGTCCGAGCAGCACGAACAGGGTCAGACTAGATCGCAGGGAGGGAATCGCCCTTAATTTCAAAACCATTAATCTACACTAGCACCATCATTAGCTAGTCCTCCCATACCTAGGGGTGGGCAGGAGCAAGGTAGTAGGTCATATTTAGCTTGGTCCTAGTATAGTGTTGGCACTAAGCCAAATTATTCTCCATGTTCTAAGTGTGGTAGGACCCACTCGAGTAAGTGTTGGTGCTATAAGAAAGGTTATTTCGGGTGAGATGACTCAGGTCACAAACGTAGGGAATGCCCACATGCCAGGCAAGGGCGTCGTGATAATCGCCCTCAGACTCAGACTAAGACTAATAGTTCTCCAGTTCAGGTGAGTCGCCAAGCCCCAGCTCAGGGCACCTCTTCTAGCACTACTGGCGATCAGCACCAGAATAGGTTTTATGCTTTGCCATCTCACCAGAAGTAGGAGGACTCTCCCGATGTTGTTTCTTCTATGCTCCGTATAATTTAGTTTGATGTTTATACATTGTTGGACCCTGGGTATAGTTATTCATATGTTACACCTCTGGTTGCTGTGAATTTTTAAATAAGTCCGGAAAATATTCCTGAACTATCTTAGTTTCTAGCCCAGTGGGTGATTTAATTGTTTCCCAGAAAGTGTATAGAAAGTATCTTGTTACAGTCCTTTATAAAGTCATGTTGGCTGATCTAATTGAGTTAGAGATGGTGGATTTCGATGTTATTCTGGGTATGGACTGGCTTCATTCTTGTGATGCCTCTATACATTGTCATACCTGAGTGATCAACTTTCAGTTTCCTAATGAACCTGTTTTTGAGTGGTTTGGATGTTCTATATCTCCCAAGAGTCATTTATCTCTTATATTAAAGCTACAAAACTTATTTTCCATGGGTGCATTTATCACCTGGTTAGAGTCAAGGACACTAAGTCTGAGACTCCAACTCTCCAGTCATTTAGCATTGTCAATGAGTTTTCTGATGTCTTTCCGAAAGGTCTCCCAAGGATACCTCTTGATAGAGAGGTAGAGTTCGGGATCGATCTTCTTCACGATACTCAACCCATTTCTATTCCTCCTTACCGTATGGCACCTACAGAACATAAGGAGTTGAAAGAGCAACTCAAATATCTATTAGATAAGGGTTTCATAAGGCCCAGTGTTTCTCCTTGGGGTGCTCCTATGATATTTGTGTGAAAGAAAGATGGTTCCCTGTGTATGTATATTGACTATCGCCAGTTGAATAAAGTCACTATCAAAAATAAATATCCTCTTCCTAGAATAGACAATTTGTTTGACCAATTGCAAGGTGCAAGTTACTTCTCAAAAATATAACTTCGTTTCGGCTATCATCAACTCAAAGTTAGAGAGTGTGACACTCCGAAAACATTTTTCTGAACTTGCTATGGTCATTTTTATTTTCTTGTTATGTCCTTCAGGTTAACAAATGTCCAGGAAGCTTTCATAGACCTCATGAATCGAGTGTTCAAACCATATCTTGACATATTTGTTGTCGTATGTATAGACTATATTCTGGTGTACTCCCGTAGTGAGAATGAACATGCAGACCATCTCTAAATTGTCTTGCAAACTCTTAGAAACCATAAATTGTTTTCCAAATTCAGCAAGTATGAGTTTTGGTTGAGGTCATCTGCTTTATTAGGTCATATCATTTCTTTTGAGGGTATTAGATTTGATCCCCAAAAGACAGAAGCTGTTAGAAACTAGCCTAGACTTATTTCTCCGACTGACATCCAAAGTTTCTTGGGTCTAGTTGGCTATTACTGTTGTTTTGTTGAATGTTTCTCTTCTATAGCGTCTCCTATGACCCAGTTCACCCAAAAGAAAGTGAAGTTCTTGTAGTCTGATTCTTGTGAAAGGAGTTTCCAGGAGTTGAAGACTTGACTCAGTTCAGCCCCTGTTTTGACTTAGACTGATGGTGTTGATGTTTTTTTAGTATATTATGATGCTTCTAGAGTTGATTTGGGTTGGGTATTAATGCAGAAGGGTAAGGTGATAGCTTATGATTCTAGACGGTTGAAACCCTATGATAAGAATTACCCCACCTATGATCTTGAGTTTGCTGCTGTTGTGTTTGCTCAAAAAATCTGGAGACACTACTTGTATGGTGTTCACATTGATATTTACACTGATCATAAGAGTTTGCAATATATATTTACCCAGAGGGAGTTGAACCTTAGGAAGAGAAGGTAGTTAGAGCTGTTAAAAGATTATGATATGAGTGTTTTGTACCATCCGGGTAAGGACAATGTAGTGGCAGATGCCCTAAGGAGGGTATCTATGGGTAGTGTTTCGCTTATTGAAGAGGGTAAGAAAGAGTTGGCTCATGATGTGCACCGTTTGGCTAGACTAGGGGTTAGGTTGTTTGACTTTGCTGAAGGTAGTATAGGGGTGCAGCGTAGTTTCGAATCCTCCTTGATTTCGGAAGTAAAGGAGAAGCAAAACTTAGATGCTAGTTTGGTCAGACTGAAAGAATCAGTCAAGGACTAAAATGTGGGGGTTTTCTCCCAATGGTGAGATGGTGTGTTGAGATTACAGGATAGATTATGTGTTCCGAATGTTGATGATCTTAGATAGGCAATTATGGCTGAAGCGCATGGTGTGCGATATTCTATTCATCCTAGTGACACAAAGATGTACCGCAAGTTGCGGGAAATCTATTAGTGGAGTGGCATGAAGAATGATATAGTAGCATTTGTGGTTAACTGTGCAACATTCCAGCAGGTTAAGGTAGAACACCAAAGACCTGGTGGTATTACGCAGGGAGTTTGGTATTCCCACTTAGAAGTGGGAAGAGATAAATATGGATTTTGTGACTAGTTTACCTCCTTCTCAACGCCATCATGATTCTATTTTGGTTGTTCTGGATAGTTTTACTAAGCCTGCACACTTCTTGCCTATGCATACTTCTTATACTGCTGAGGATTATGCTAGATTGTACATGCGGGAATTAGTCAGATTGTATGGATTTCCCTTGTCCATAATTTCATATAGGGATACTTAGTTCACTTCGCAGTTTTGGAGAGCTTTTCAGAAGGGTTTTGATACGGAAGTGCATTTTGATTTCTGCTTTCCATCCGCAGACAGATGGTCAGGCTTAGAGGACCGTCCAAACCTTAGAGGTATGTTGAGAGCGTGTGCTCTTGACTTTAAGGGGAGTTGGGATGAGTATTTACCGTTGATAGAGTTTGATTACATTAAAAGTTTTCACTCTATCATTGGCATGGATCCATTCGAGGCCTTGTATGGGAGGAAATGTAGGTCACCTATAGGATGGTTTGAAGTGGGTGAAGCTGTCATGAGTGATCCTGATTTAGTCTTTGAGGCTATGGAAAAAGTCAAAGTGATTAGAGAAAGATTGAAAACCACACAGTCATCAGAAGTCGTATGCTGATGTGAAGAGAAGAGACCTTGAATTTGAAGTTGGTGATCAATCTTTCGAAGAGGTCGTATTTTGTTACTTTCCAAATCTCTTTCGTCTTGAATTATGATATTATGGAGATTATCTTGATATTTTATTATAGTAATCCTGTCGATGAGTGTTGAATGGTATGAAAATGGCTCAAAGGGTTAGCTTGGGGCTACTTGTAGCCTCAAGCACCGTGTGACGCTTCGGGACCCATTTTCCAGGCATTACAATTAGTTAGCCCGAACGACATGACTAGGAACTCGTAATGACCGTACTGTGTTCGAAAAGCTGTCTTGGGTATATCATTCGCTTTGACCATCATTTTGTAGAAACCAGACCTTAAATGAATTTTTGAAAACCACTTGGCGCCTTACAACTGATCAAATAAGTCATCAATTCTTGGAAATGGATATTTTTTCTTAACAGTTACCTTTTTTAGTTGCCTATAGTCAATACACATTCTTAATGAGCCATCTTTCTTACGCACAAATAACACGGGTGTGCCCCAAGGGGATACACTCGGCCTTATGAATCCTTTTACTAGAAAGTCTTTCAATCGCTCTTTTTAATTCCCGTAATTTTGCTGGGGCTATTCTATACGGGGGAATTGAGATTTGTTGAGTACCTGGGATCATATCGATATAAAACTCGACTTCTCATTTTTTAGGTAAACCTGGAAGATCTTCAGAAAATATATCAAGAAATTTATTTACTACTAGAATAGTTTGAAGAGTTGGTGTTTCCGCATCTGTTTCCTTCACTTTAACTAGATAACAAATATAACCCTTGGAAATCATCCTTTTTGCCTTAAAATAAGAAATAAAATTACCTCTTGGTGCACCAATATTACCCCTCCATTGAAGGATTGCCTCTATTGGAAAATGGAAATACACTTTCTTAGTTCAGCACACCATTGTGGCATAATAATAAGCCAACCAATCCATACCCATTATAGCATCAAAATCTACTATTTCTAACTGAACTAGGTTAGTCATTGTATCGTGACTGCAAATAGTTATTATACAATTTTGATACACTCTCTTAGCTAAAACAAATTCACCAATTGGTGTAGATACTTCAAGTGTCTTAACTAGAAATTTCGGTGTTCTTTTCAACTTTCCAACAACCAATGGAGTGACATATGATAATTTAGAACCCAGATCAACTAATGCAGATACATCATGTGAAAAGATAGACAATGTACCTGTATCCACATCAGGAGAAGCCTCTGAATTTTGTCGATCTACTAAAGCATATGTACGATTTTGAACTCCACTAGAGCTAGCTCCTCCATTAGCACCTCTACCACGAGCCATAGGTTGTACACATCTACCTGAATAAGGAACCGACGATGATAATGCTACGGCTGATCCAGTAGGTCGTTCCACACCACCTATGCCCCTTCGAGGGTATACTCTTATCGTATATCTTGATGTACCACACAAAAATCAATAATTTTTCCCGAACCAACATGCACCTAAATGAATCTTTCCACATTTTTTACATGGCTATCGAGGAGGCCTTAATTGGCTCATACTCCCTTTCTCTTGATTCCCCGTTGTTCGTGAACTCTGACTCTCACTTCCTTGTCCAAACTGGTTGCCTTTGGACCCTTGAAAATTTGGTGGAGCACTAGCTGCAGAATAAGAAGATAATGGCCTTGGTGGTCTATAAGAAAGCCAAGGCCTAAAATCACCTTGGGATACCATGAACTGCCTCGTAGATCTAGAACTCTTGGAATACCCCCTTTCCAATTCTTATGTTCTTCTTCTTTGCCTCTGGTCCTCCATTTTTTGTACAAATGCTTTTATCATTGCTATGTCTATGTCTTTGTTCAAAGAAACAATAGTATAATCTATAGCCAGATAGGGATCCAATCTATCCACATATCGTTGTACTCTATCATCCATTGTAGCTACTATATTAGGAGCATACCTAGATAAATAGTTAAAACCGAGGCTATACTCCCTCACGCTCATATTTCCTTGGGGAAGATTTAGGAACTGATCTTCACGGGCTTCTGAAATATCAAATAGAAGGTAATGATCAAGAAGTTCCTCTTTGAACTCATTCCAAGTAGCTGAAAGTGCATCGATACCCATAGATCATTTCCAATCTTCGTACCAAAGTATTGCCTTCCCTTTCAATCTATATGCTTCTAACTCAACAGTATCTTTACCCGATACATGCATGACATCTAGAGCCCTTTAGATTTGATTAATAAAGTCCTGTGGGTCTTTATTAAGATTTGATCCGGTGAATGTAGGAGGATCAAATTTAAGAAAATCATGTGTTCGCAGGATAGCTACCCTATGTGCACCATTAGACTGTTGTTGGAATGGCTTGTCCTTGAGCTTGTCTAACAATAATACGAGCCAATAATTTCACTGCATTTCTTAGATTATGGTCTGTAGAATTGGAAGGTAGTTCTGAGGATGCAGTTCTTCTCCTTCTTAGCTCTTATGGAGATGGAAGAGTAGAAGAAGTTTGGGACATAAACTCAGCTTGATCATCACTTTGATTAGCTCGTCTAGGTGGTGATTTGTTGGTCTGTTCTCCGGCAGCAATGTCTATCCACTTACCTGTATTCTTACTCCTTCTCGTAACCGGTATCTTTACTAAAATAAGAGGAAAAAAATAGGTTCAATGGTGAAATATGACTTCACCTACAATATGGCCTCTATTGGACGATATAAGATATGAAAAAAAGAAGACAACCCCTAAATTTCCTATAGCCTCCTGTTTGTTGAGTTGGTGCACAACACACCCATAAATAAGACTCTATATAGACACGGCTTTGTAAACACCCTAGCACGACCGGTCTAATACCACTTTTGTCATGCCTCAACACTTATTGGGGCGGACAGACACCCGTAGCTGTAAAGGCCGGAGAGAACCAATTCAAAACCTTGTACTTCTCATGCATGTAACTATGAAAACCAAAGGTTCTAACAAACATGATATTATGTATCGATGAGAATAATTACATAGGAAAGCACAAACTTATATATACAACACTAGGCTGTTGGGGCCACCATGTCTAAAGATAAACACGACCATAACATTACATTAGTCTACAAAGCCTCTAAAAGAAACATATACTTAGTTAGCATCGGGACAAATCCCCGCCCTTCTCTTAACCTTTTGCCAAATACAAAAATATATGAAACAGACTCGGAAACCCCGAATCAACCTGGAGCTCACCAATAGACATTGAATAGCTGTGATCCTACTAATGACCTGTATAAACTGAAGTACCTATGCCTACAGCATGAAATACAGGTCCTCTGTGAGGGATGTCAGTACAAAAATATGTACTGAGCTTCCACCAATATATAATGGTATCGAGATCGGCTCATGCTATGCTTATGTCCCTAAGTTGCCGTTTGTTTTACAAATTTATGTTACTTAGTTTATTTAGCCTTTGAGATTGTTAATTTGGTGGTCATAACATTATGGTACCTTGAAATAATAACCAGCCACTAAAAGACATGTAAATAGGCACTTAATGCAAAAAAAATGAGGTAGAGATTTGTTGGCCCACCAATGGAGTGTTTAGGAGATTAAAATAACAGATGGGTCTTAATTGAGTAAATGGAGAAGTTCTGAAATTTTCAAATGAAGATAGATGTGCAGGTTTAATAAAAAACACGTATTGAGGTGTTTTGATATGTTAAAGAGTGGGAAAATGTTCGTTGGCTTTTTGGAATATAATATGCTGCTATTTTGTGTCACTTATTACAGGACAACCTTGGAAACTTACTTGGTGGAACAAATGTTCGATTTTATGCCAAAGAGCACAAAATGGAGTATGCCTTACATACCTGGTTATATAGCTACGAAAATAACCCAACTTGACTTCCTGCCTTATATATTACTTTCAATAATAGAATATATGGTAAACTAGTATTAGCAACCAACCAATATGATTAGCATACTTAACTTAACCAAAATAGTAGTCGGGCAGTAAACACATAATCTATCAATCAAGGGTGTTATCTTAACCCTTTTCTCTTCCAATTACACCCTCATATCATACATGTCCATATAAGATCACCAGAACTACCTCATCTATATTACACCCGCCAAACAACACACAAAAACAAATTGGGCAGCAAACAACGACAATAATTAGTTTGGTCGTGTACCATCACACCTTTCTTCTATATTTCATTACAAACTAATCACACCCTTATCCAACATAAAAATGGAAGCCCATAAGATGAACATACAAAATAGTCCATAAAACAGTCCCAAATCACTCTTATTAAAGCAACAAATTATTGAACTCGTCATCTCTTAAGTTCTCAATAACAACACACCTATAACACTCTTTCAAATTCATATACCAAGAGAATAAAATGGAGAAGTCACCTTACTTCAATTCTGCAACTTATTCCTTTAATTGAACTCTTCAAGAACTTGATCATTCCTTCACACTTTAAACCAAAGAAGAAAAGAGAAGTTCTTTAATATCATAGAAAAGTGAGCTGATTGCTTGATCTCTATTCTATCATATATTTTTAATTAAAACTTATTACATCTTTTCATAATAGTCCATGTGATAATTAAACAAAACCTAAAGGGTTTTCACTTACTTTGGGCAAAAAAAGTGATGGTTTCTTCAAGAACCATAAGAGGAGTTTTAGGGCTGTTGTTCTTAACCTTTATTAAGAAAGAGAGAAAACTGAATTTTAAAATAGTGAAATTGTGTTTAAAATGAATGAATTTCTGACAAGATTAAGCTTATATTGGGCCCTCTACAACCATTCTTATTGACCTCATTTTCAGCCACAAATTAGTCCAAGTAGGTGATGCACCTACTTAAGGGTCCAAGCTACTGAATCTTCAAAGTAGGTGACTCACCTACTTGCTTAATTTTTTGTTGGATTCAATTATATTTGGGCCTTGGCAGATTGTGTGTTGGGCCATATATATATTTTCTTCTTCTTCTATTTAATTTTTGCCCAAATGAGTAACATTACATGTCTAAAATCTGGTCCATAGCAATATGTCCATTAATTTGGTCCAAATTGTTCAAGTAGGTGACTCACCTACTAGCTTAATTAAGTCCAGAAATCACCTTAACATTATGTTTAATTTTCAGCTCCTAATCCCTTTAATCTAACCTTTAACTTATACACACTTTGTCACTTTAAACTTCAGATCCAAATACTAGCTTAAGATCCCAAGATTAAATAGTTGCATTGACTTAACTCGGTCGCATCACATAGAACTACACGGGCAGCATCTATATTCATATCTACACCATTAACACATGCATAACAATATCATCCATTACTATACCACAAAGCTACAAAAGGTTCCATATAATTTGAACAAGTACAAGCAAAATACAGGATGTTATAGTTCTCACAGAATGTTTATTGACTAGCGTCAAATCAATAAGGTCACGATCAAGAATAAGTATACTCTTCCCAGAATCGATGACTTGTTTGATAAACTTTTGGATTCTAGTTATTTCTCTAAGATAGACCTCAGATCCATCTATCATCAGCTCAGAGATAGAGAATGTAATATTCAAAAAAAAATTCTGTACTTGGTATGGTGAGTTTAAATTCTTAGTTATTTCCTTTAGTCTTACCAATGCCCTAACAACTTTTATGGACTTGATGAACCGTGTGTTCAAGAAGTACTTCAATATATTCGTCATAGTCTATATCGATGATGTTCTGGTCTATTCCCATAGTGAGTGTAATCATGCAGACCATCTCAGAATAATACTTCAGACTCTTAGAGGTCATCCGATATTTGCCAAATTAAGTAAGTGCGAATTTTGGCTAAGGTCTGTAGCATTCTTTGGTTATATCATTTCTGATGATGGGATTATAGTGGATCCTCAAAAGTTTGAAGTAGTAAGAAACTAGCCTTGCCCTATCTCTCCATCAGATATCTAGATTTTCTTGGGTTTGGATGGCTATTACAGATGGTTGGTTGAGAGATTATCTTGTATTGTATCGCCTATGTCTAGATTGACTCAGAATAAAGTCAAATTTCAGTGGTCATAAACTTGAGAGTATAGTTTTCAAGAGTTGAAGACTTATCTTACCTCAGCTTAAGTATTAGCTCTTCCAGATGGTCAATAAGAAAAGGACCATTCAGGCGTTAGAAGATATGCTATAGGCGTATGCAACTGATTTCAAGGGTAGTTGGGATGACCAACTGCTTTTGATTGAGTTTGCATACAACAACAACTATCAATCCAGTATTCACATGGCTCCATTTGAAGCTCTCTACGGTAGGAAATGTATATCTCCAATTGGTTTGTTCGAAGTTAGTGATGCCTCATTCATAGGTCCTGACTTAGTATTCGACGCCTTAGAGAAAGTATAGTTGATTAATGAAAAACTTAGGGATTCTCAGAGCCAACAGAGGTCTTATTCAGATGTTCGTAGAAAGGATCTCGAGTTTAAGATTGGTGAATATGTCTATCTAAAGCTCTCTCCCATGAATGGAGTGAAGCGGTTCGATAAGAAAAGAAAACTCAGTCCTCGATATGTTGGTCCCTTCAAGGTTCTCAGTCGATTTGGCAAGGTAGCTTATGAGCTTGAATTTCCTTTAAATCTAGCCTCTGTTTATCCAGTATTTGATGTCCCTTTGCTCAAGAATTGCATAGGTGACCCATCAATTGTTGTCCTTATTCATAACATTGATGTTCAGAACACTCTCTCTTATGAAGAGATTCTAGTCAAAAAATCTTAGACAATCAGACTCGTAGATTGAGGAACAAAGAAGTCCCTCCAGTTAATGTTCTTTGCAAAAATCATTTCATTGAGGGACCTACTTAGGAAGCAGAGGAATACATAAATACCAAGTATCCTTACCTCTTATTTCCCAACTCAGAACAAGCTCAAGGTAATAGTTCTACTTAAGCTTACTCAGTTTCATATTCGGTGTTCATCACAAACTTGGTATGCAGCTTCATGCTTATGTTCTCATTAGAAACTTGGTATCAAATACCTTTTCATAATCATTCATGCACCCATGTATTAGTTCAGTTATGTAATTATACATCAAACATACATTCTCATTGTGAGAAACTTAGTTCTTTAGAACACTCAGTCATGCCTTCTTGAATCAGTTTCACATGTATTAGATATGCATGATCAGTATTATATGTTAAGCTTGTTAGTCATGTTATTCATGAGATCATGTTACAGTTATTCATGTTCAGTATGTACGTCTATTTTTTTTCTCCCCTCTCAGGTAGTCTTATTCGCGGACGAAAGTTCTCAAAGGGGAGATATTATAATACTTCATACTTTTCCTAGCTAATTTTATCTCAAGAATTTTTAGTATTAGGTTCTAAATTGAATTATGATTATTTCATGAGGAATTTTCAAGAATTTCACTTTTTGTCTTGTGGAAAATTCAATAAGCTTTCCATTGATGTAAGATTCACCTAAATCCGATAACCAGGTAAGAAGTTAAGACTATTTTAAGTTCCCTTCATAAAAAATGCCATATTAGTAAGTGGACTGCCGCGCCACAAGAGAAAATGGCGTTTGGCAAACTCTAGTAGGGGTCCACGATTATGACGCATCGTACCAGGGCTAAAATTTAGAATTGTCCTTTTCCAGTGTCTTAGCACAATTTCATCGACTTCGCGACAAAGTTCCAGGTCAAAAATGAAGGGGAATGTGATGGTTCCGCATCATGCCATCCCTCAGTTTCCCAATTGTCAAATTCTAGTGATACGGCACGATAGAGCCACGTCGTGCCAGGGGTTCAGTTCAAAAGAATTTTACTAAAATTAAGTGACGTGTCCAGGGTTAAAAGGGTCAACTTCCCACCCTTATTTAAGCCCTTTAACACGTGATTCAGCCACTTTACACCCAAAATACACTCTCTTCTCGCAAAAAAATCTCAAGAACAAGCTAGGATTTTCATAGAAGTTCCAATTCCAATACAGTTTCTCCGTCAATCTTCACGAAATCATGAACTATGATATGCATAGTGTTCATTCATGGACTCTTTTCTTCCATGAATCCCAAGACTCTCCTTTCTAACATTAAGTTTATGGATTTCTTTTTGAATTTCATGTTGGGTTTGTTTTGTTTATGTTGAGAATGATCAATTGAATTCAAATCCATGTTGGGTGATCAATTTTATATGGAATTGATTTGTATATATTTATATTCATGTGAACCTATGAATAAACCCTAGGATGATGACATTAGAGATGAATCATGATGATTAATTATTGTATAATATTGTCTACATATGCTATGCCTACCATGTGTTTGATTGAACGCCTAGATGAAGGAACAATGACCAACTAGTATGATATCATGAAATCCCCATGTATGTACAAGTTATTCCTATCACATGTTTTGGTGAAATGTTTCTATAAAGGTATTATGGATTATGATGTTAGTCATATGTTCAAGTAATTTATGCTTGGTCAGTTTCCTTCCATCGATTCCTGGGGGTACTCATATCTGAAACATTAGTTGTGTGCTTAGAGCTATGTTATGTTTTAATAATGCTCTCAGTCCTGCTCTCAGTTAGGACTGTCGATAAAACCACTCATGTTATCAGTTATATCAGTCATTAGAACACAGTTGTTATTCATGTTAGCTATTAGTTAATTCTTGTTATTAGGATCTCAGATATAATTATTATGTATTTATGTATGTATTCGCATGTTCATATTAGTCAATTAGTCAGTATTGTTCATGCATATGAACCCTAAGCATTCAGCCTACCTCACATGTGTACTAGTATATTCAAAGTACTGATGAATTTATGGTGCAGTGTCTTATACCATAGGTTCCAAAGTATGAGCTCCAGAGCATCAGTAGATTCTAGATATCAACAGTCAGTTAGCAGTGAGTCCTCATCCTTCGAGGATATGATTATTTCTTTATTATATCATTAAGTAATTTATTAGTTGGAGTTAGTTGGGGATATATCCCATCAACTCCCCACTCAGAAAGTTCATTCAGTTAGAGGCTTTCTAGACTATCGTGTTTCAAACTTCAGTATGTTCAGTTTTATTTTGGGTATTCTATTACACTACAGAGATGTTATATCTTTCAGATCATGTTTAGTATTGAAACTTATGGACTTTTAGTTCATGTTATTGCATTATAAGGTATTTTATGTAGTATACAAGTGTAGATATAAGTCATGGGTTAGCTTATGGTCCTTCGAGGTCATGAACACCGAGTAGCATTCCGGGTATCAGATTTGGGGTGTTACATTTAGCATGCCTTTAAAACCTTTACCTGAGTTGTGTACATTTACTATCCTAAACTACCCACAGGTTATATGGGTTCTGCTCTCCCTACTAAAAGTTCCCCATTGTATGTAGCTACACAGCCAGGGAAGAAAACCTGGGATGACTAGTATATCCCTCAACTATAAAGTGTGACATCATACACACGATCACCAATACCAAATGTCACATCGTCAAAAATGAGTTTTCTGTTTTTTTCCCCTTAGGTCTCTACCTTCCATGGCTTTGCTACACACCCAACCATTATTGACAAATTAAAACAATTAATAATCAACAAACTAATCTATTAACCATTTATTAACCGGGGCCACTAGTACTGGTATCTTCATACAAACTATATTTACAAGTACTATCCACAGTCAACTATGTAAAGTTTTAAGGAATTCCATGAACCCTTCAATTAACCATATAAAACCACATGGGGGATTCCCATGTACCCCACTAGTATAACAAATTTCATTGCTACAAAGGCTTTACCATTTATTCCTTACAAACCATGTACACCATTTATACTATTTCAAATAATTCCAAACCATTTATGACCATGCCAAACATTTAAAGAATTTATATAATTTAATCTATCCAAAACAATCCAAATCCATTTAGGGTTCCATTACCAAAAAAAAACATGAAGGATTTCCAATGAAAGTTCAATAATACAGTGAAAAAATTCTTTTAGGCATTTTATAAAACAAGTTGGGGGCATACCTTTACCAAGACCAAAACCAATAAACCACCATAATAAGGGTTACTCAAGAACCATTTGTTAATCCATAACAAGCAAGTACCAACATATGAAAACCATTACCAAAAATATGTAAAAACATAGTTTAAACCAATACAAAACCATATGAATCAAGACCCTCCACATATATTTTGAAAACAACCATTCATAATTCATAAATCAATGTTTAAAACACAATGCACTTTTCTTTAGTTTTAAATAACTATGAGCGAAGGAGTAAATTCCTTGTACAAGAAGATTCTGAAGAGAAGTATGACTCTTGATCCCCTTAAAGAACGCATGAAGCTACCCTAGGCTCCAATCTTCAAGATTAAGTTTTAGAGAGTATTTGAAGAGTTGAAATACTTTAACAAATATCATGAGAGGCCACCAAGGGTTAGATAATTTATGTATAAAAGGGTTTTGAGTGAGGAAATATCCAAAATACCCTTGACTTAAAATTAAATCAACCCACATCTAGGGGTAAGACTCACCTATACCATTCGTATCCTAGGGTATGATTGGTAACCCAACTCTTACCCAAGACCTTCACTAGACACTACCTACGAGTTTCTATATGACTTACACCTCCCTAACTCTTATCTAAGTGTATAAGTGGTATACCAAATTGTACCTACCAATCTTACCTTGGGCTGATTCTAAAGGACAGCTCAAACAAGCAGTATAAAACTTGCCTTGGACCACTCGTATGCTACTATACGACTCATACCAAGATGAGTCGTATCTTTGGCATAGATACAATAAACATACTACTTAGTGTATAAGTGAACCACCAAGCCCCCTAACACATATCTAAGGTACGATTGGTACACTTGCATCGTACCAAGCCTAGTAAGTCTAAAATATAGGAAATATATCAAGGGTACAAGACTTGGGGTATTTCAAACTACCTATTACACAATATATTGATAAACTATATTTTATGATAAGTGTAGGCCATTGAATAAGCTATTAATAAATCATTGCCAATGATATTACAAAAGATTATGATTAGGCTAAAAAATATCCATAATTATGATATTACAGATTGTGTCATGAATTAGGTTAAAGGTTATGTTTAGTGATTATATTTATTAATTATGCCCTTAATTATGTTTGAAATTATGATACTTATTATATGATTACTTATGATATTGAATTGGCCACCACTTATATTTATATATATGCATTGAAACCCAACAAGGCCAGAGAATATTATAATGATATGATGAAACTCAGCACGGTTGAAGGATATTATAATGATATGATGATACCCAATAAGGTCAAAGAATATTATTATTTAATGACGATACCCGACAAGGCATAAGGATGTTATGATTATATGATGATACTCATCATGGCTGGAGGATATTATGTTGATATTATGATATACAACAAGGTCGAAGGATACTATAATGATGCATTAACAGCCGACAAGGCTGGAGAATAATTATATTGATGTGCCTATGTGTACATCTAATAGATCTAGTCTGGCTATCCCTATGTTGAAACACTATAGGTGTTGATATTTGACGATTTTTAAGTCATATACACACTATCCTAACTATGAATCACTCTATGCATTGTAGGGTAAGTAGTAAATGGTGCTTGAGATGCTTTCCTAATTACGGCTTAGGGTCACGGGTTGTAAATACCTATGACAAGTTTTTTGACCTAAATCGTAGCCTAACCAATGTGTGTGGCTAATATTTCTTCTCTGAGCATGAGTGGATCACTACAAGTCGTAAGGACTCATTATGTGTCATTTTATGTAAATCATAGGATTTCCAGTGTTTACCCTATATAGTTTCTATGTTAACTATGACTAAACCCCATCTTATATAGGGTCCCATTAGGATCTATAGTATTTGATTCGTAGGGTCAACAATGTATTTTACCTTTAAACTATCTTGTCTGAAACTCATGGCGATTAGTCGGAATGACTCACTATGAGTCTTATAGTGACCCATAGACACTTTTGACTAAATTTCAGCTTTTAATCTGTGGGAACTTTGGACAATGCCCTTCTTACCCAATTAAAACCCCACATTTATAAAGAACTCAATAGGTTATTTCTCATTTCTAATATAATTAAATACTTTCAGAACTCTCTCAAATACTCTCAAGCAAGATACTTAGGGTTTCTAAGAAGTAGGTTATCCGAACGCTCAAGGATTAAATTGTTTTTGTAAAACTTGGTATTTCAGGCATGGTACTCTTCCCTAATTGATAATTTGTTATACGAATATGTTTTAAAGAGTTTTTCATATAGTATTAAAGATGGTTTTGAAACATGGATTGAGGATTTTGAAAGTTTGTTGTTGAATAATGTTTTCCCATGGTTTACATATGATCGTTCATGCTTTCATTATGATTTTGAATTGGTGGGGTAAATTAGTAGGGTGAATAAAATTAGGGTTTCTGATTTCCCCCAACTTTTGACTTTTGAAATGGTAATTACTTCAACCCCACTAATGCATAATTAAACCTAGAGGTCTATAAATGTCCCTAAATAATAAAATATTTTTTGTATGTTGATGTTATGGCAAGTGTAGTTGGTATGACCATACCAACAATGTATGCCTAAATGTGTTCCATTGTTCAATGAATCGGAACATGTGCTAAATGTTTGAATCGGTATATAATTAGGTTAAGGTAGATGAGTCATGAAAGTTGAGGTCCTAAGGAATCAATAGTGAAAACTACGACTACCTATGCGGGGGTCTACATGACTGGGTGGTTCGAGTCCCTTGCATTATTATATGATTGGGATGTTCTAGTCCCTCATATCATATTACATGATTGGGTGCTTGTGTATCCTTGATATATCAAGAGGTTTGAGTCCTCTATAGTTCATATGTATACCCTTTGGTTCGTACAACTATATGCACTGGGGACCTTTGAGATTAGGGAGAGCTAGGCCCATATATCCCATGGGTACCTTTTTATAATATGAAAGCTGAGATACATAGTCTAGGCTATGGTTTTAAAGAGTATGCTAGGCCTTTTTCCCTACCCAAACACGTGATATATATTTATTTCCATTAGATTATATGTATTGGATTTTGAACTATTTTGAATTATTGTTAATAATATTATTTTACCCCTCCTATATCTTAGTTATATACTAGTTCTAAACCCACTAACCATCGTCATATGTTATATCCACATGCAATACAAGCACCGAAGATACCTCTATTTTTCTTTGCAGAGTTAGGTGGATCGACTCAGTTCGTTATAGTAAAGTGGTGAGCTTCCACTCTCTAGAATACTTAAATATTTCATCAGTTTTTATCAAAGACTAGAATTCATAGTTTACATTGTCATTAATAATTTTATGTCAGGGTCGGGGGCATGTCTCAACATTTTATTGATTTTTATTATTTTAGAAGGTTTTGTTAAATTATTGTGCACTTAGGTGCTAATGTTTCTTGGTTTTATTTTCCGATTGTCGGCAATTCACTTATCATGAATCCTTTATGTTTGTCTTATGTTATCTTTTTTATATGTTCAAAATTTATCTGATATTAGAGTATTATCTTTTGTTGGTTAGGTGTTGGGTGTTGTTTCTAGTCCTCATTGGACCTGAGATACCCTTCATGGCTAGGCCTATATTTGGATTGTTACAAAAGTGATATCATATCCTAGGTTTGGTTTCATTGGGTATCCTTAAAGCCATGTCAAGTAAAGTATCTTTTATGGCTGTGTAGCACAACACACTTATAATGGAGGGGCTACATATAATTTAGGAATGTTTCCCTTTCTTGTTGTTCTATTTTAGGCCATAGAGTCTAAGATCATGAAATCTTTTATAATCCTCATATGTTGTATTTTCAGATCATGCCTCCTAAAAGATCTGATATCCATGTAAACTTTTCTATCCCGTTTGAGGATAGTATGGATGGAGTACATCTTACTCAACGAGTTCAGTCCTAGTCTAGGGTCTCAACTTCTGATTATCCTAGTGGTGCTCTCTCAGTTCCCCCTAGCCCTCTTTGTTCATTCTAGCTTTTATGTCTAATGCTGAGTTTTGTAAGTCAATCAATTCGCTTACCTCATTGGTGTCCTCTTAAATAGAGTATGTTGCTTCTGTTGTTCCATCATCTGAGGTCACTACAGTTGTCCAATATATGATGTTTAGTGATTCAACTTTCACTGGTTCTAGGGTTTAGAAATATCCTTAAAATTTCATTGATGAAAGAAAAATTTCTCGTGCGATACGTTCTATTGATATGAAGGGCGTGGAGTTTTCCACTTACCAATTGAAGGATGTAGCGTATTAGTGGTATGAGGAATAAGATCAGTCTAGGGGTGATGATGCTGAGTATGCTTTGTGGGATGACTTCTTAAGTAATTTTCATGATCGTTTCTTTCCTTAGGAGTTGAGAGAAGGGAAGGCTGAGGAATTCATAAATTTAATGAAATGAAGGATGAAAGTAAAGAAGTATACCTTAACGTTTTACCAGTTGTATCATTATGCTCCAAAGTTGGTATTCTCGATGAGAGCTCATCTATGGAAATTTGCACTAGAATTTTCTTTTGAACTGGTATTAGAATGCAAATCTACTCTGTTGAAAAAGTACATGGACATCTCTAGTTTGGTGGTGTATATGCAACTAGTTGAAGAGGAAAATAAGAAGTAGGTTAAAATGAGTAAAAGGCAAAGTAAAAGGTTTTGGTATTCGAATCACGATGAAGGTTAGAAATAGAGAGGTAGAGATAGTGGAAAATTGTCTAAGAATAAGTTGGGCAATTATAATTCCTTTTCTATGGCTAGTGCTACTTATCCAAAGTTGCCAGATAATTATTATTTCAAAAATAGTGGGGTCCAAGGGTACAACATGCCAAGACTCAAGCTAGTGGGACTCAGTCAGTTCCAGCATATCCCCCCTTATAGATTTTATGGTAAGGTGAAACATGGTGTTTGTGAAAAGAAATGGAGAAAGTGGTTTAAATATAGGCTGATTGGTTATATGTAGAGGGATTATCTTTCTAGGTTTTCTTATTTAGCAAATAATATTCCTGTTTCTACTTCATCGACTCTTGCACAAAAGGGTGATGTTTCTTCTTCTGACTCCAAAACTAGATGGAACCTGCTATATTCTCTTACCACTTGAAATGATTCTAAGACGTCCCCTGATATTGACACAGGTACACTCAAACTTTTATCTCATGATGTCTATTATTTATTTGATCCTGAGTCTACCCACTCTTTTGTGACCCCTTTTGTGGCTATCCATTTTTGTTTTTATCTTAAGTTTATTATGGATCCCTTCTTTATGTCCACCCTAGTGGGTTAGTTTCTTTTTCCTAGAAGGTGATTTAGGGGTTGTGATGTCAGTTTTTTAATAGGGAAACCATGGTGGATCTGATAGAGATGGACATATTAGACTTTGATGTGATTTTGGGGATGGATTGATTGCATTCATGCAATGAATCTCTTGATTATATGACCCAAAGGGTCAATTTTAAATTACTTAATTATCCAGTGATCAAATTGAAATGTAGTTCCCTAGTGCCTAATACAAGCTTTATTTTGTATCGTAGAGCCCAAAAATCGATTTCCAAGGGGTGCCTCTATCACTTAGTGCATGTTAAAGATTCTAGATCCAACAGACCTTCTTTCAAAAGTTTCCTTATGGTTGCTTAATCTTGTGAGTTGTTCCTTATTATCTTCCTGTTGTTCCTCCTTATAGGGAAATTGATTTTGGAATTTATCTTTTTCCTGACTCTCATTTTATTTTTGTCCCTCCTTATAGAATGGCTCTAACTGAGTTTAAAAACAAAAATAACAGTTGAAATATCTTCTAGATAAGTGTTTATCTGCCCTTGTGTTTCTTTTTTTAGTGCTCCAATTCTATTCGTGCATAATACGGATGGGTCCCTTCGAATGTGCATAGATTACCCAAATAAATAAGATGACCATGAAGAATAAGTATTTCCTACCAGGGATTGATGATCCATTTAATATACTTCAAGGTGCTAAGTACTTTTCAAAGATTGAACATTAGTCTGGATACCATCAGTTGATGATTAAGGATTCAGATAGCCCTACGACTACCTTCCAAACACGGTATGGTCTTTTTGTATTTTTGGTTATGTATTTTGGTTTGACTAATGCCTTAGAAACATATAAGGATCTTATGAATTGAGTTTTTTGTCAGTTCTTGGATTTTTTCATGTTTGTATTTTTGGATGATATTTTGGTGTATTCATAGTACGAGGTAGATCATACCGATCGCCTTTGTTTAGTGTTGCTTAATCTTAAGGAGCAACAATTGTATGCTAAATTATCTAAGTATTAGTTCTGGTTTAATGTTTTGACCTATCTAGGTAATATTCTTTTTAGTAAAGGGATCATTCTAGATCCACAAAAAAGGTTGCAGTTGTTAAGAAGTGACATAGACCCATGACTCCAACAAATATTCAAATTTTCTTGAGTTTAGCCAGTTATTATAGGATTTTTTTCGAGATCTACTCTTCTATTATTGTCCTATTAAACTAAGTTGACTCCGAAAAAGGCAAAGTTCGTATGGTCAGAAGCATATGAGGGTAGTTTTGACAAATTAAGGGATAACTTGACTTCAACTCCTGTTTTGACCCTACCCAATGGTATGGATAGTTTTGTTGTCTATTATGATACATCCCAGATAAGATTGGGTTGTGTTTTGATACAATATAGTAAGGTGGTTGCATAGGCTTCTAGACAGTTGAAAGTTCTTGAAAATAATTATCCGACTCATGATTTTTATTATTTGATATGGTATTTGCATTGAAAATCTGGTGACATTATTTGTATAGGGTCAAAGTTGATATTTATTCTGATCATAAGATCCATCAATACATGTTCACTCATAAATAACTAAATTTTATGAAAAAAGTATCTTGAGTTTCTAAAGGACTATGACACAAGTCTTCACTATCGCCCAGGTAACGCTAACATGGTTGTTGATGCTCTTAGCCGATCATCCATGGGGAGCTTATCTATATGGATGAGGAGAAGCAAGAATTAGTGAAAGATATTCACCATTTGGTTAATCTAGGAGTCCTTCTCTTGGATCCTAAGGTATGTGGTGTGATCGTTTAAGAGGTTATGCAATCATCTCTTGGTGATGAGGTAAAAGAGAAGCAAGTGTTTAAGCCTACCTGGATGCAGGTCAAGGATGATGTAGGTTGGCAGAAAGTGATGACTTTTGAGATTGGTGGTGATTATATCTAGAGGTACCAAGGTTGATTATGTGTTCCCTATATTGATGGGTTGTGAGGAACAATTTTACCCAAAGCTTAAGGGTTGTGTTATACTATTAATCCTGGTTCGACAAAGATATATCATGACTTGAGAGAAATTTATTGGTGGAATAATTTAAACAAGGATGTGGCTAATATTATGGCTAAGTTCTTAGTGTTTCAACAATTGAAGGTAGAGCACTTGAGGCTCCGTGGATTGTTTCAAGAAACTGAGTTGCCTGTGTGGAAATGGGAAATAATTAATGTGGATTTTGTTATAAAGCTTTTGTAGTTTCACCAGCAATTTGATTTGATTTGGGTAATTATGCATTGGATTACTAAGTCTGTTTACTTCTTCCAGTAAGGAATAATTTCTTTTCTGAGAATTATGCTATGTTTTTTATTCATGATATCGTGAAGTTGTATGGTGATCTAGTTTCCATCATAATTGATCGAGGTACTTAGTGCTCTTCTTACTTTTGACATTTCTTTCATAGAGGTTTGGGGACTATGGTGCGCCTTAGTACCACTTTTCATCTATAGATGGATAGGTATTCAGAAAGAACCATTTTGACATTTGAGGATATCCTCAGATCTTTTATGATTGACTATGGTGGTAGTTGAGTTAACCACTTACTTGTCATAAAATTTGACTACAATAACAGTTATAACTTTAGCATTAGTATGGCTCTATTTGAGGTTTTGTATTATAGGAGTATTAGGTCTCCTATTTTGTGGTTTGAGGTTTGTGAAAATATGTTATTTGTCTATGATTTGGTTTACTAAGCCATAGAAAAGCTGAAGATGAACCGAGATAGGCCTAAGACCGCCCAAAGTCGCCATGGGTACTGCTTAGATGTGTGGTGAATGGAGTTGGATTTTAATGTTTGTAATTGGGTGTTATTAAAGGTGTCTACCATGAAGGGCTTGATGAGGTTTTGGAAGAAGAGGAAGATTAGTCCCCGTTACATTTGTCCATAATTGGTTTTGAAAATGGTTTGCAATGATGCATATGATTGGAATTGCTTTCTAGATTTAGTTCCATCCATCTGGTCTTCTATGTCTCGATGTTGAGTAAGTGTGTGGGCGATCCTTGGTTGTTTATTCTCTTTTATGGTGTGGGTATTTTGTATTCCTTGTCTTATAAGGAAGTTCTAATAGAGATCTTAGATTGGCAAGTCCGTCGATATCAAATGAAATTCATGGCTTCGGTAAAAGTTCTTTGGAGTAACCAAAAGATTAGGAAGCTACTTAGGATGATAAGGAGGATATGAAGTCCAAATAATAGTTCCTATCCTTATGCCAAAAATTCATGCTTAATGTTTGCGTGATGTAAACATTTTTATTTTTCGTCATTGTTAAAGTTGGTGTGAGTGTATTTCTGTGTCAATTGTGCTAAGGGATACCTTGAACCATCATTTGAGGACAAATGATCCTAAGGTGGTGAGAATGAAAAACCCCAGTTGTTGATATATGAGAATTTTATAAATTTTATCCTCACAACCATTACTACAACTCACCGTACGAGTCGTAGGGAATGTTAATGGGTCATATAACTGTGAATGGTTCTTGAGTATCTATCCTGGTTATGACTTGTTGTCAAGAGTCGTAAAGACCCATGACGAGTCATTGGACCAAAATTATAGCCTATCGTGTATCTGTCTTAGTATTTTTCTCTGAGATGAGTGGCTCACTACGAGTCGTAAGGACTCTTTATGAGCCATTTTGTTCAAATTATTGGATATCCACTGCTTCACCTAATTTTTTTGTGTTGACTACAATTTGACCCCACGAGTCGTAGGGTTCTATTATAACTTGTATTAGTTAAATGGTAGGGTCAATAGTATGTGTGCCCTTTAAATGGTCTTTTCTATGAGTTGTGGTGAGAATCCCTATGAGTCATATAGTGACCCATAGACACTAGCCAATAAATTTCAACTTTTAATTTGAGGGAGCTATGGACAATACCCTTTTTACCTAATTAAAACCACAGGTTCATAAAGCACTTAGAGAGGGGGTTATTTCTCATTAATAATATAATTAAATACTCTAAGAACTCTATTAAATTTTCTCAAGAAAGATACTTAGGGTTCAAGAACTAGGTTATCCAATGGCTCAAGGGTTAAATTATTTTCATGAAACTTAGTATTTCAAGCATATTACTCTCCCCTCATTTCTAATTTTTTAAAAGCATATGTTTTAAAGTGTTGCTCATGAACTATTGATGATGGTTTAGAAATATGGGTTTAAGGTTTTGAATGTTTGTTTTTGAACAATATTTTCCCATGGTTTACATATGATCGTTCATGCTGTAATTATGGTTTTGAACTGATTGGGTGCATGGAGGCGAACAAACTAGGGGATTGTGAACAAACTAAGGGATTGTACTTGTTGGACATCAAGTGAGGGATGCCATTTCACTCTTTTTGAATGAAAAACATCAAAATGTAAGAATCTTGCTCCTCATATCCAACGTTAATCATTTGATTAAGTTGTTCGACTTTCATCACATCCACCAAGCATAATATTGAAAAGTGGTAAGAATGATGGCATCTTCCCAATCCTGGGGTTGCATTCTTCTGGACATTGTCACCCACAATAAACTAGAGTCTTTACAAAGGATTTCTTGAATTTTTCTTTCAACTCTAGTATCGGTTATGCAATTTGCACATCCTTCATTATTTTTGGTTCGGTTGGTTGGCCAATCACCAAGAATTCTTCCATATCAAGCCCACCATTAACCATATGACTTGATACCTTTTTCTAATCAACTTCATTTTTAGGATTGGGCTTATCCATGGCACTAGAAAGATCGACCTCCTCAGCCGCTTGTTCTTCTTCTTCACTCTCCATACCAACATGTATTTATGAAAGTGATGTATGTCCTCCTCTATTGTAGTCACCCAATCCAGGAGATTTAGAATCATTCCTTCAACACTATTTTATCCGGTATGTTGTTCTTCCCTTATCAAATCATGAGACCTATCAAATTATAAGAAAAACTAGAATTTTTGTTAGCATAACTAGGGGAGAGGGCATTTGGACAATCACTCTAATGTTCTTCTCGACCACCATATAAAGAACAATCATACTCCAAATCGGATAGAGATGGTGCACACATCTATATTTGGGGAGAATAATTACAATTTGTCAAAACATACGGTCCACCACAATATAGACATGGATCATCAAGAGAAGATTTGCAACCACCAAACTCACACTCATTCAAAAATTCCATACTAATAATTATGCAAAAATAAAAATCTACCTAACACAAGAAACAAAAGAAAATGACAAACACATATTTTCAAGTTTGAATCCAATAAATAAGATAAATTTCTGATCTAACTCAGTACGCCAAATTTTTCCCCGGCAATGACGCCATTTTTTAATAATGCTCAAGTTATACGTCAAATTAAGTGAAAAGAGATCATTGCAAAAATAATTACCCAACTTTGAGTCGGGATCGAATACCTAAGGAACAATGTGAATGGTGATCAAGTAAATTTGAAAGAAATGTTACTTGCTAAATTCAAATATGAGATGCAAATATTTGGGGTGTTTTGGATGTTTTCGGAAGTATAACACAATTTTTGGGCTTCTAGTAATTAACTTGAGGCTAGGAATTATTAGAGTATAATCAATTAGAAATAGATCATGGGGTTTAGACATACTAGATGTGAATGCATACATAGGTAATTTAGAATTTATTAATATTAACTAGAATTTTTGGGTAGGCTAGATTTAAATTTTTAGCGTTAGTCTTGCAACAAAACACAAAATTGCACTCATGTATTCTTTTGAATAACTCATAAGCAAGCCAATCTATACAATCCAAAACCTCAACTTAGCATCCCTATTTCTACGATGATGCCCATCAATTTAGCTAACTAACATAACTTCATTATTTCAAAGATAATGCTAAGGAAATAACTTGTATCAATTAGTTGTCCTCAATTACTCATAACTCAAATCTCTCTTTCAAGGATGATATGGGAGCAAAGTTAATTTTGGATTTTCACCCACAAATCTCATTCAATTTGAAGTAAGAGCAAAACCTATAACAAATATCTAATTAGGTAGATACATAAACAACACCAATGCATACATCATATCCTATCCAATAATAACCCCAAGAGGAAGAACTAACAACTCATAATGATAATAAACCAAAATATAGCAAAATCTCCATTACATTGATTCACGAAAGCTAAGGAGAATGTAAAAACACACTTTAAATTCCATAAAATCGTTAATGGAGTTTGCCAATTCTTCACCTAGGAGTTACTCTTGTGTCTTCTTAGCTCAATATTAGTACAAATTATGCTCCAACCTCCATGTGATAAGATAAAATGTACGGATAAAAAACAAGAATGAAAGATGGATGATGAAAATTGAGCTAAGAACACAAATTGAAGCCCCAATTCCATATTTTCCAAACATTACAAAAATGTCCTTGAAATTTTTCTGCTCAACCATGATCGTCATCTCTTGACTGCATTCGCAACTCTCGTGATCTTGGTAATCATATTGCGATCACCCTTTGGTTGACTTATTTACTGGTCGCAATCATGACCCTCAGGCCACGATAGCGGTACCTGAGGGTTAACTCTTATGCTTTTATTTCAACTTTTGTTCTTTTTGCTCACATTTCTTCTATTTCACATTCTCCTCATCTTATTTTTATTAAGTTTCCTAGCTCATCTTCCCATTTTGACATTTATATACACAAATAAGTATTAAGTAAGAAATTAAAAACAAATCAATGAAAAAGCATAATATTTAGGCTTAAAAGGTGATAATAAGTTGTTAAAGTTACGATTTATAAAAATTACAAAATAATTGATATCCAAGCTCCCCAAATCACCCATAATCCCTAATTTTGATATTTCCCAATAATTATGATTTAAAAAAAGGGGTCGAAAGGGAAATATATACCCTTCTTAGGTGTTCAGGTATCACAATCGCAACCCGACCCTCATGATCGCCATATATGGTGGATGCCAATGTTATTTAATATCACAATATGGGACCGTAATCATAACACTTGGTTCAAACCAAGTGTATATGATCGCGACCCCTGACATCTCTTTTGGTTATTACACCAAATACAAATTAGAGTTTGACTTTTTCTAGTCTCCGCCAAGCCTTCAGGATTCATCCATAATGTCGTTCATGAAATTCGACTATTCTACCCTATCAAATTTAATGATTCAGACTCTATGGCACAATCAAAATTTCAATATAAGTTAATTTCAATAAAAGGTGGCCCCTACCAATAGTCATTTCACCAAAAAGTTGATATTTGTTTAGTCCTTCTCTCAGATAGAATAGGTCCCTCTCTAACTCCTCATTTTTCTGGAGTCCTGTCATGAGTTTCTTTTGGAAATCCTTTAATATTTCTTCAAGCTCAATCTGAAACTTTGATGCTTCTTTCATCCTATTACTATTAGAATTATCTACTTTCTCCAGTTAACTTACAAAACTCAGAATTTCAGATGTCAACTTAGCTACTTGTTCCTCATTTAAGATATCTGGGGTGTCAAAGATATTAATTTAAGCTCCCGATCCTCTACATTTTGTTATAGATCATTTTCCTTCTCTTTATCACCAGCATCATCTAGTTTCTCCAGCTTACTTACTTGACTCAATTTTTAGATTTCAGCTTAGTAACATGTTCTTCAGTTTTGTATATGTGGAGAGTTAAATAAATTAGTTCACACACTTGATTCTCTACCTTCTCTTCTAGAGCATTATTCTTAATAGTTAGTTCATACATAGAGTCAACTAATACATTAGAAAGTTTTTAATCTTTCTAGCAGAGTATTTTTCCAAGTTTTCTGTAACTTTAGTAAGAGTTACCTTATTTTATTTTTCATCTTTTATGCTTTCCATGAGAACAAATAATGAATCAAAAGTTACTATCTCATCCCCCACTGCTATTAAGGAAAAATCTTCATGCTTTCCAGATTTCTCAGATTCATTGGAAAAATCACCACAGATAACTAAGGCCTGCTTAACTACAAAGCCGGCAACAACGTTTCTTCTATACTTTACGAAGACTTGGTCCCTACTCTTACCTTTGTCACCTCAATTCATGAGATCTTCCTGATAATCCATTTTATGCATTGGATAGTTCTTAATGAAATTCTCAAGACTTCTTAATTTTTGACAGACTTTAATGTTTTCACCCTTCTTGTTATTACTACCTTTTCTTTGAAACAAACCACATTTGTACATTTCTCTAATAATTCTTTTTGTCAAATAATCATTATCTTTGTCTTCTTCATTTGAGTCATACTTTGTATACTTCAAAGACAATGTTTTATCTCATTTTGCTTCATTCTCAACATTTTCTTGCAGCTTCTTGCGCTTAAGGATATTCAAATTACAAATAAGTTCACCCATTATGAAAGTCATTAGGTTTCTTGCCTTAGTTATAGTATCCGCTATTCTTCCCAATTATTTAGGAAGAACCCCTATAATTTTTCTTACCTATTTGTATAAAGGAATTACTTCTTCTAAGCAGTGCAACTCATTATTGATTGAAGTGAATCTTTTATGCTTCTCTTGGATTATTTCTCTTTCTTTCAGGGTGAAGGTTTCATACTGATTAGTAATCATATAAATTTCTTTATCCTTCACATCAATGGTTCCTTCATAAGTATTCTTCAAACAATCCAAGGTTTCTTTAGCATCTCCAGAAACAGAAATCCTACTGTATTCATCAGGTCCTATGCCACAAACTAATATTTTTTTTGGCCTTATAGTTCTTCTCAACTTGCCTTCTCTCTTCATCATCATACTCTGTCCTGGTTTTAACAATTATTTTAGTTATGTTTCCTTCTTTGACCTCTTGTACTGCCACATAAGGACCATCAAGAATTATATCTATTAGCTCACTATCCTCAGCCTAAAGAACTCATACATCATTATTTTATAGCACCCATAAACTACCTATTAAATCTAGGTGGTCTAGTGGTAGATAGCCCTTTTTCAAGAATAGGTGGCATAGCCATGATAACCAAACCACTCTCGGTGTTAACCTTTTAGAGTGTTCTATCTCTGAATCTAATTAATGAAATATGACGGACTGTACCTTACAGTGAGGGAACTGATATGTTAGAGTAAGTCATTAAGCATTAAAGCATGAGAAGTTTAAAAAAACTTTATAAATGACCAATGAACAGAATGACTTAATGTGGAAACCTCCTTGATCAAGGGAGAAAAAATCATGGGTTGCCTTCACAAACACTAAACAATCCACTATAATCAAACTCTTGATTACAGACACAATGAGCCTAACTCCAGGCTCCATGTGCTTTTAATAAATTTACAACAAACCTATCATAGCAATTCTTCCAAGAACTCACCTTGATATTGATTAAATCTAACCATCATCATAGTTAGGTAACTCTACCTAAGCACTCTTAAGTAAAAATAGAATACATTGCTCTTATAACATGAGTAATTCAATTTTAGATCATAAATTAATTCAAGAGGATTCACTCTTTCTATACGAAAAGAAATAAGAACTTGAGCAATATTTCATAGTTCAATTTTTTCCTTTTTCACTCTCTTCAATTCTTATCTTACAAAAACTCACCAATTGAGAAACATTTTTTACCTTTTATAGTGGAATAATGATTATAGTATAAATATGATTGGGCCAAGTTTCCTTGATAGGTACATATCTCACCTGCGTAGTTTCTTATACTAGAAGACAAAATTATGCAAACATTACGACAATTGTATTTTTCTATGAAGACCTAGGGACCTCGTCCCTTGTTGTCTGCTACTCATCACTAACAAAAGATATAGTAAGGATGGTCTAGCATAATACCAGTACAAAGAGAACGTGAAACTATGGTTGTACTTAGTTTTGAGACTTAGGTATGCTGAACCCTATTCCATCTTGATACAAAGTTCTACTCCTATTTGAATATAATTTTTGTTGTATGAGATGACATATTTGGATGTCAACCTATGATGACATACCTGATATAAACCTATCCATATTCATGGTTTCCATACAAGACCTCCATACTACTAGTGAACTTTGTTTTCATAAAAAAATGATCCATAACTATGGATGGCATTTCAAATAACATACTAATCAGGAAGCTTATTTTTGTGAAAAAGCGTTCAAGAGTATTTATGACATATTTGAATACCATGCATGACATGTTTCTAATTGTATGTGTCAAATCTCCTGATCAAGATATGAGAATCCATATATACATATGCTTATATTTTAAGATGAATAAAATACATAAACTAGGTTAATTTTCTATATTTAAGAATGACTAAAATCGTAGAGCTAATTTTATGTTGTTACTATCTACAAAAATCATGAGAATCATGGTACACTGAGTAGATAAATATTACTAATGTTTTGAGATTGATAATTATGAGCATTCTCCAAAAGGATTTTAGATCATGAAAACTGAATGAGTTATAGTTTGATTGATAATGCATGATATCTTGGGTCATCTGGTGTTCATAACTTGCTATCTCTAAAAAATACAACTAATAATAACTATTTATTAATCTAAAGCAAAAAAGGGAAATTTCATAGCATAAGTAAAAAATACTGAATATCAATATATTAAGGTTCCTTAAAACGACAAATCTATGAAGATAATTAATTTCATGGGTACACATGGCATGTCCACTAATATATACTATAATCCACCAAGTAATGTATAATTTTTTTTATATAGGTTGAAATCTATAAAACAGGCATAATTCTTCACTTATTAAAAAATTCAGTGAAATCCAAGAAAATTGTGATTTAATGACTTTGAATGGGAACTATCATAATAAAAGAATATAATTGAACCAAATTATCAAGAATTTGGAGTAATTAGGTGTTAACCATAGTAAGGTGTTTGGAGAAATAATAACTGAAATTTATATTTTAAAACTATATTTTTGGCATAAGGGCTAAATGAATCCCTTATTGAATATCCACATACCTGAACTAAATTAATCTTAAACTGAAGCTTTGGGAGTCTAGCCTAGAGAAAAACCCTAGGCTTAGGTCTTCTTGAAGGTTAAATTTGTTGATTGTCTAACTTAAAATGCATCTACATAAAATAATGAGGGTTTTTGGGTGATTAAATATAATTATCCTTATTTTAATAGATAAAAAGACATAGTTTTAGGGTTAAAAGAGAAGAAAAAACAAAGAACCATTCTAAAATAATTTGAAAAGTTGTTTGATTCTATTCCAATGAATATGGTAATGTTTTATATGTTTTGAGAATGAGTCGTGGAATGATTCTTCTTCTTTAATATTTTTTAACATTCTTTTTAATTAGTAAGAATCACCCTACGACTCATAGTGTCTCCACACGACTTGTAGTATTTTCGTCGTCGTCACTGACAACTTTAATAATGCTTCATTAAATTGTCCATAACTATTTACTTCAATATCATATTAAAGCAAAGTTTGATGCATTTGAAAGTTAAATCAATTACCCTTAATTCGGTAGGTATGATCCTTAAAACTCCCTATAATCTAGGATTTATGCTCGTTTGAAGTTGACTATAGAACGATTTTACCTAAAAAATCAATGGTAAGGTAGGTTTCAATGTGGCTTTATGCTAGGAGATACTTGTGACTTTAATTCATGTCCAAATAACTTCTCATACTACCAAATCACTAAGGTTGGTTCTTAATATTCTGAAGAATGGTTCCACTATTAGTTTTACTTTTTGGTTTTACACTATTTTATGGAAATCAACGACTTATAGTCAATTAAATTTCATATAATTTAGTTATCAAAATATTCTCTATGGGACGTTGGGCTTTATTTGACAACGACCGCTTACACTTCTCAAGGGAGTTATAATTTCAGCGTATCAAATTTTGGTACAATTGTAGTGGAATATATTTATCAATTATGTTGTTGCATTTATTTGACTTTTAGTCCTATTTTCTAATTTTACTTTTGTTTGTTATTTTTGTAATTTGTAGGTTACTTGTTATCCATAAAAATAACTCGATGTTTTTTTTGAACCATTATTACTATATGACCTCGGATAACTAGAACATCAAGAAGAAGTGTAGATGCACAAAAATAGGAAGCATCAAGGCTTACATCAATTGCTTCTATACTCAATAGAATTTGAATGCACTCGACCATGTGCTAGATGATGAAAATGATGATTTGGGTGATAATGAGTTGGGTGATTCTATGGATTTATAATGTCTTGGAGATGTTCGTATAGCCATCAAGAATCATCGATAAAAGATAAATGGCGACAACAACCTAATATGAAATTTGAAGTTGATGATGATAACAATGTTGATTTTGATGGGGTTTTCAATAATAAAGCTATTCTACTACCACCACTATCTACTAGGACAAAATTTAATATAATAATCACAATAAGTCTTTTGTTGAACGTCAAATGTTTGCTCAGAGGGTTACTTGATGATTATATAAATATGCATTTGGTTAAATTTATTGGAATATATAGGCCCTTTGATCATACATAGGTTAGTCAAGATAAAATTCAGTTGGGTTTATTTCCATTTTATCTATCTGGGGAAGAAACTTTATAGTTAACTATGCTAGCTCTCCATTCTATAACAAATTGAAGGCAATTAAAAGTATTATCCTAGAAAGGCTCTTTTGTCTTTCCAAGATATTATAATTGATGGACAAAATTAGAAACTTTGTGCATCTAATGAATGTGACATTATGTGAAACCTAGCTTAGGATAAAGAAAACGTTAGCCTGATATTCTTATCAAAAGTTTACCAATGAGCATCAGATGGTAACATTTTATAGGAATCTGAATTTACATAGAACACCTATGGCTAATAAAGTAGATGTATATACTTTTATTAGACATAATTTCATATCTGCAGTTATTTTATTAGATATGTTGACCAATTCCACTAGAGATTGGAATACTAGGGTTTTTGAGGTAGCTATCAATCCATATTCTTGGGTATATCAGTTGAAAATGTCTAATGGAAGAAAGGTATGACCAGGATATGGATCATATGAATACTCGAAAGGATTTTATTACAAAGCACTTATAGGCTGGTGTCAATAAGAAGGTAAAAGTTGTTGGTCCATAGGGTAGAGTAGTAGAATATAATTTTGAAGAAGCGGCAAACTACCCAAATAACTAGTATTTTCTAATCCTATTGCCTATAAAACCATGATTGTACTAACGAAGGAATAACTACTATAACAACGTTGTTTATAAAGACACTAAGTATGGAAATTGGAAGAGTAATAATGAAAAAAGTAGGTTAATGTACCAGTATGGAGTCGTAATAGTTCTTATAATATTTAAGAATGCCTTAAAATAATGAAATGATAGCAAAGTTGTTGAATGGGGTGGTATCAACTAAAGCGGGTAAGAAGGAAATAAAGACAAGCGTGTCTTTATTAAGTCAAATTGTTGATTCTCACTCTACATCTATCATGTCACTAAATTAACATATATATCAGTTGTCAGGAGCGCTGAATCATAGAAAGAATGCACTCTACTGATTTATATAGTTCAAAATCTGAAGAATGATCAGAGTTGTTAAGCTATCACCACAAGAAATTGTAAAGTTCTACAAGAAACACGTTTGATGATACAATCATAAGTAGATAATGTATACCTAACTACAAAATGGTTGACAATGATATTGGGTTTTATACAATTTTATTATATGTTTAGCTTTGATTAACAATAAATTGTCATAAGGGACCTAGTCCATATTTCAAGGGACCTAATCTGTGATTCTCCATCTAATGTTGAAGTCAACATTCAACAATTGTAAAGTTGTTCTTCTCTGAAGATGGTTGGTCGTAATGTAGTAGACATGCAGCAGTCCTATCCAACCTCAATCAATAAAATGATACCTAGTTTTGCTCTCTCTAATATAAGCTAAAGTTGCATGTGAAAAACCTAGCTGTTTCAAAACTCAAAAAGATTAATCTTTCAAGAAAAAGACATCCTCCTCATACAAAGAACATTACCCATTTCAACAAAGGGACTTGATCGAGTAGTTGCTTTAGTATTTTATATTTTTGAGTCTTGAATATTTCTTTCTTAAATTGTAAATCTACTCCTATGTTATAACGGATGGTGGATATTTTACTTTTGTAAATAGTGTGGTTGAGTCACATTAACTAGATTTCGTTAGTCAAATCATCTATTGGTTTAGTCAAGGTTTTTTTTCACCCGTACTTTGAATTTCTCTTAGGTACAGTTAACTAGGAGATTCAACTAAAGTTTGTTGATTTAATATGTGTAGTAGAGTTTCTACACAAGCTTGCAATTAGTTATTTAAGAGTGTTTCTAGAGTTATTTGATTTGGTGGTATGGTAAAGTTATTGTATCTATATTGTGATAGAGTTATCACAAGAAGTTAGGGTTAATAGTTTAATGCTTATAATTACTGAAGTTTGTAATCATGTTATTGATTGGAGTGTGTTGAGAGTGGGGAAAACCTGCGAGAAAGGTTGTGGTTTTTCCTTCCTTGAGAAAGAAGGCTTAAATTTAAAAAATATATGTTGTTTACCTTACTGTATCTAAATTCATTATTTGCTAATTTGTTGTATGTTTTTTGTTAAGGGACCTGGTCTTGTATAAGACTCTGCTTTGGAATGTGATAAAGGACCTAGTCTTGTGGCTCATGGTGGATGAATATAACTCGATAATTTATATCAACGAAGGTACTCTCTATTGCTAATACCTAGAGAGGATCCTACTTTATGGCTACCCCACCCAACTTAGAAGAAGGTAATTTGACCACTAAACCACCTTATTTTTATGGACAATTTTAATGATGGTAAAATATTAACACACATACTTTTATTGTTGTGGAAGATAGCGAGTTGTAGGACATTACATGCAATGTACCATATGTTCCGATGAAATAATTAAAGAAAATGTGTTATAGAACAAGTCCTCGGTATGCAAAGGGAGTATCAAGAAGATGATCGAAAGAAAATTGAAAAGAGCTACAAAGCCTAGAAATTTCTCTTATGGTAGATTGAACTTGATGATATAAATAAATCTCTGCATATGAATTGGAAATGAATATTTAAGAGTTCTTTAAGACGGCTAATGAGGGTACAGGTCAAGTTGAAGAGTCCAAGGTAGACGTGCTCACTACTCAATATGAAACCTTTACAATTAACAAATGTCAAAACCATCCAAGAGATACATACCATATTCACATCCATTACTAATGATCTACATTATCTTTGAGCAGTGATCAATTCAAGTAAGAAAGTATGAAAAATACTTAGAATTCTTCCTAACTCTTGGGAAATCAATTTGATGCTATCATCAAACCTTCTGTCCTTAAGACTCTTACAATGGATGAGTTGATTAGGAACTTGAACACTCATGATTTAAGAAGTAGCAAGATAAAGAAAAACAACCAAAAAAGGCAAAGACTGTGTCTTTTAATGCTTATAAGGGAGAATCAAGTGAAAATTATGAATACATGGATTATATAACCAAAATATTCCAAAAGGGCTAAGAATGAATTGTGAAGTTCTTAGAAAAGAAAATGCAAGTAAGTCCAAATAGAAATGACCATTACAACAAGTTTTAAAAAGCCATGCATTTTATTGAAGATTATCTAGTATATAAGGTAGAGTACAAGGGGTATGCGAAAGATGGTGGTAACAAAGGAAAAAGAAGGGACTGTGTCGTAGAAAAATCCATAAGAAAAGTTATTACAGATTATACGGTGGAACAATCTTGTACTGCTTGAAGGAACTCATCAAGTAAATGTAATGATTCTAAGAACCCTAAAGATGTATCTATAATGGTTGTGGAGGTTTATTATAATGTATTAAACTCACTTTTTTCTCTTGTGGATATCAAACAAAAACTCAAGGACTATTCCTTGAAGAAATTAAAAAGTTTTGCCGATGTCTTCATTGATTCTCCGTGTGATCTTACAAAGGAGAAAGTTTTTTTGAACATGAGTCTAGATGATTTGGAAAATGAAAAAATTTAAATAAATGTCAAATCTATGAGTTGGAATAAAAGCTCGGTACAGTTTTTCTGAAAATACTAAGTTGAACGAGAAGATAAAAAAACTTTCTAAGCAAACTTCTTATGGAAAAAGAGAGGAAATTGGTCTTCCAATTGATATTGAAGAGAGAGTAAACAAACATTAAGTTGATCTTGCAGCCTCTCTTGAATGAAATGTTGAGTTATAGAGGGGAATGGTCCATATTAAGGAAGAACTTAATAAATCCCTCAAATTGACTGATTTATTTCAAATACTACATTGTCTAACTATTCAAAGGTTCATAAATGGTCAAGGATTCAGATGCAAAAAAGATGAATCCCCAAAGTATTTATGTGTTAGAGTGTCACATCCTATTGTGTACTCATTGTGGGAGAAATGGACTCATAATGAATGAATGTCAAGCAACATTAACATATAAGGAGAATCTTTCAAAACTTTCCAAAAAAAGAGAAGTTTAAGTAAGGGACTTGGTCATTCTTCGAAACATAACAAATCCAAGCTTCCTTCATGGATAAAGAAGGACCCGATTGTACACTTACCTCCTTTTTCAGAACTCAAGCTTAAATGGGTTGTCAAATCTAAAATAATATTCATGTACATGTAGGAGTGAGAGTAATTAATCCTAATTTGTTTATGGATGGTAAAATTTTAAAGCATATCTGGAATAACGAAAGTAATCCTCTCTCTAAAGGCACTAAAAGTGGGCGATGTCTCTTTCATGAATGGAAAGAAGGTGCATATACTTCATGTTGGAATTTGGGAAATATCTTAATCATTTAATTAGGAAAGTGTAATATTAAATATTACAGCAAGAAGGTGCAAAAATATTCATATTATGTATTTAGATTCAATTCCTAGTGATGGCCAAACATGTCTTATAGGTTAAAATAGAAATGCTAATTAATAACATAAAAGAGTATGTCAAGTCAGTTCCTGTCTTCAATATAGGTTGGTATCAACAGACTTGGTTCATGGAGCTACCATGATAATGTTTGTAGGCAAAATATTATGCAATGCATGCACCAATGAAAAAAAAAACTAGTTCACATTCAAGAGGAAAATGCAAATCTGTACCTCAAGGTCACTTGAACTTATTCACATGGACCTATATATAATCATAATGATTTAAAGCAAAGGTGAAAGAAAGTGTATTCTAATGATTATTTGGGGTTTACTTAGACTATGTTCTAGAAATCTAAGGATGAAACCTTTGAAGTTTAAGTAATATTTTCTAGGTATACTAAAACGAAGGTCGACAATAAAATTAAAGGATTAGGTCCATTCTAGATATAAAAAAAAAACTATGAGGTGGTTAACAAGAGAAATCCCAAGACTATCTACTTGAGGACTTTTAGGTATAAGAGTTTTGTGATGAATATTTCCAAGAATAATATCAGGAAAATTCATCCAAGAGTGATGGAGTCTTTATGGGTTACTCATCAAGTAGCAAGGCTTACAAAATCTACGACAAAAGTACTCTGTGTGTTTAAGAAAGTATTGAAGTTATCATTGTCGAATTAAGAGAACTAAGCAACATAAAGTATGAAGATCATACTGAGATAGAGGAGCTTCTATAAAATTCATAGATGTAATATTTTTAAGAAAGTCAGTGTAGATCAAGTAAAGAATGATGATTAAATAACATAGCTGAATAGGTCCAAGTAGTTGGTCTTTAGAAGAACACTTCAGGGATGCAACTGGAAGAACAAATTGTTACATCCATTTGACAACCATATTCTTCTTTAAATTCAATGATGCATACTAAAGAGAACATCAATTTGAGCAAGGTCAGGTATGACACCTGATCTCTAGACAAACTGACAGAACAATCATAAAGAACAAATGTGTGTACAAAAATAAGTATAACGACAATAGAAAATTCCTAATATAGTTTGAATCAAGATCATATAGCATGGAAGAATGTAACACCCCAATATCTGTCCCGAGAAGTCACACGGTACTTAGGACCAAAAGTAATCCAAAGCTAACCTTTCTACTGCCATAACTCATAAGAAACTGAATAAGAAAAATAAATTTTAATGAAATAAGCAGAAGATAACTCTTTTCTAAATCTGGTAAATACCAAACTAAATTAAAATAATTAAAACTCTGCTCTTACAATCAAAACTCGAATCAAATACCTTAACTCTACTGACTTTCTATGAAGCCTCTACTAGTATTGACTATAAGTAGCAAGAACATGACCCCAGCTATCCCAAATCAATACAACTGAATAAAAAATATAAGATACTACTCAAATAATTGACTGACTAGATCCCTTGAATCAAGACCAATCATCACCTGCTGACTGGAAGCTGTGATCTATCAAAATATGGTATGCGTGCTACCACTGAACTGGTACCTACATTTTGAGACAATATAGCACATAAATATACATGTGGATCAATACTTTGAGGATGTAATGAGTATATGGGGTGAAATGCATAAGTAAAATATCATCTAATCATTATAATTTGTAAAATAATACATGTTAAATGTAAATGACTCGCATAATCTGGAATATCTGAAATACTGAAAAAAAAGGCAATAAGAAGCAGAACATACTTTATGAATCCTGTGGCCACAACATTTAGTTCTAAGCATTGTATTTGTATTCTCCCTTTAAATTATAATGTCTAAGTGTACAAAGGACTCTTAATCTGTAAGCTGAATGATAAAAACTGTACTTAATATCTCTCTGTAAAGAATAATCCGAGTAAAACTTTTAAGCCTTAATACTTAGTTTTCATAAGGTTTTCTATTACTCTTTATGTTCTAGAATCTATATTTTGTAAGATTTAAAACTTTAGGGAAAAAACTTTATGCTATGGGAGATACTTAAAAACTATTCTAAAAATCTTTACTATTAAGTTGTAGGGAATTCTTTCAAAACTTTAGGACAAAGAATCTTTGGGATTTAGGGACTTTGGGAGTTTCTTCTAACCGGCATATATCATGTGAACTGACATGGAGTCCAACATCTTTCCCATGTTAGGGAGAGATGTTATACCCTTTCTATCGAATTTGAACCATAACTTAAGTGATCACTATCTTAGCGCACTATGGGAAAATCATACACCTACAGTGGCACGTAGTTATAGGGAATGAAATCTTCGAATCTTACCCAACTCAGTACTAAATACTACTCCCATACTTATTGCTAAAAAATTTTAGGAAATTCACCATAAAATAACACAAGGGTTTGTAATGAAAACCAATTATGCTTTGCTTTGCTTTAAATTAAAAACTTCATGAATAATGTGGATTCCTATCTTTGCTTGGATCAAAAGATCAATCTTTTCTTTATAAATCACTAATCAAAACTTGTCAATAGGACTTGAGGTCGAAATATCCTTATAAAATCATCAATGGTACTTAGGACTAAAAGTATAAAGCTTTAATGCGTCAATAATTACATCAATAATAAGATTTAAACTTCAAGCTCAAGAATTATCTTTAAAACTTTCAACAATCTCAGTCAAGATAATGGTATATAACTCATAATATGAATCTTATAATTTCAAATATGAATTTATATAAATTTATTGCAGTTAGAGCCTTAAATGTCACAAGAATTTCATAAACTAAAATAATGAGGATTTGGGTATCAACCCTAACTTCAATTTCATTGGAAATCATAAAATATTCAGTAAATTTGAAATCAAAATTTATGTTTTGGGCATAAGGATGAAAGGTTTATCCTTCTTCAAAACTCCACATACCTTGGATGATGAACTAGATGAACAAATTTACTGTTGGGATTCTATTTGTGCTCTTGAATGATAATTCAAGGTGTTCTTGAATAGAAAACTTTGAATCTTGAAATGATTTGGGAAAAAATAGTGGAATCTTGGGGATTCTTTAAGTTGAATGATAGGTTTTATTTGAGAGAAATTTTGATGAACATAAGCATAGAATGCTTGTAATAGGGTTAAATCTTGTGCTTGGACGGATTTGGGGGCTTGGATATTGTCCAAAGTACCCTTTTTAACTTCTAAATGAAACTGGAAAAATGACCAAAACTTCCACTTTACTGGGCCACCAGAACACAACACTATCACGATGGCTCACTGGAAAAGCATGAAAGAGAACTAGACGTTCGTCGTGATGCGCCACAATCGCGATGCCCCTTGGATTGCCATCTTGGCTACTGTCACAATGCGCTAACATTACGGCGTCTCAATGGAAAGGGACAATTGGAAAAATAGGCTTCTGCCCGATACGGAGATATCATAGAGGGCCACTGGAATTTGAAAATTATGGTTTTTTCCTTTTCCGCGATGCGCCAACTACCCAGATGGCATAATGTCAACTTAAAAATGCAATAACTCTTTCAATGAGTGTCGGATTTGGGAGAATTTTGTATTGATGGAGATCTTATTCAATGTCAACTTAAAAATGCAATAACTCCTTCACCGTATGTAGGACCTATGCCCTCTAAATGGCAGAGGTAAGTTAGGTACAAAAGAGTGTGAAAATTCCTGATTTCCACGACATCAAGTCACTCGCCATGAATCCAAATAATTCCATGTGAGTTTGAGTCATGATTTAAATTTCTCTACTTATATATAAGCTCTAATTTCTTGACATGAAGCCACGACTTATGGGTCTAATTCATAACTCAACTCATGAGTGGTGAGTTTCTTCGGATCTAGATTTCCTACAGTGTTTAGGTTAGTTTTTATTTTATATCTAAAAATACTTTGTTCATGTTATATTGTTTTGTTAAAAAATTTATATAATTCTGCATTATCTTGAGTTTAGAGATACATTATTGATTTTTGAGTTATTGTTCTTGGTTTTTAGGGTTTATAATTGATTTGGGATTTTGGGTAGTTCATCTTATACTTTGTAAGTTCATCTTTATGGTTTCATCTATGAAATTTTTTCTTGTTCTCACAACAATGAGTGGTTACACCTTAAAACTGGGATTTTGGAACCATGATTAATTAGCAAAACAAATTGAGTATTGTTATTTTATTTAATTTTTATTGCTTTGTTGATGGGTGCACATGTTGAACTTTCTTGTATTATATGCTTGCTTGAGAGAGAGGTGGAGATTGTTAAATGGAAATAACAATAGTAATTTCAAGATACCAAGCCTCAACTAATCAACTTTAGCTATAACTGGGATAGTTAATGTGAGATCACAAAACGATAGATAGCATTCCAATATACTAAGACCGATAGGATTTGAGTAAAATTTACTCCAACTTAGGTCTAGATATTGTTAGGTTATACATAACTTGTTAGATTTTGTTTGCAAGTCATCGAGATAGTTTGGCAAGCAAGAATAGAGTCTATGGAGTTATGAAGTCATGGGGAACAATATCTTAATGCTCGTCTGATATTTATCATAAATTTAAATTGCCCAGATACTATTAGTATTTTTCTTATTGTTACATAAAACCTTTTTTTACTTACATAATTAATAATTACATCAGCAAGCTATTGATAGATTTTTTGCCTATTCCTCATGGTTTCGACCACAACATAGTTGGTTTCTATATTTGATTTAATGACCATTTAATACTTTCTCAGAGGTGTAGTTTGGATGAAATTAATTTTTGGCACTGTTATCGGGGAATATGGTATTGAATTGATTAATAAATGTTATTGAAGTTTTTGGTCTTGTTTGTTAATTCTTTTATTATCTACTATTTCTATGACATATGATGGTGTATGCCCAGTTCTCAAAGATATGAAAATCCCTAGATTCTATTTGATCATGATCTTGAAAAAACATTACAATAGAATCATAAAATGGAGAGAAAAGAAGCTTATGATCAAGGAGACCTACTCGGAGAGGTTGACCTAGCAAAATTGAATAATGCACCTCAACATGGAGGTCAAATTTTTGTAAAGAAAGTCACTAATCATTTAATGATTGAAGAAAAAGATAGGGAAGCAGCTGCCCGACTAGCAGTTATGGAGTAACGAGCTAGACATGAGAAGGAAGAATGTCGAGCCATACTTCACAATGATAGAATTATAAGGAACAGACATCAACAACCTATTTAATAGTACATACCAATGTATGACGATCTGGAAGAAGATTTGGGGTATGTTTATCTACTTGAAATATGTTTAATCATTCCTTTAGAGTATCCCCAAGGTATAAAATTTTATATTATGAGCATGTAATCTAGATGTTGAACATAAAGAGGTGTTTGTTGGTTTCCTACACATTAGGTAAACCGGCACCTTATGAACGTTGTGGGGATTTGCACTTCATATAATCTACTGAGGAAAGTTAGGAAGCTATATGACTTAGGTAGTTTCCATTCTCTCTGATAGGAGAACTAACTAGATGATTAGGAGAGCCACCTCATTGATTTGTTACCACCTAGAAAGAGTTAAGGAAATAATTATTTAACTAATTTTTTCATTCCTCTAAAATGCTACTTGGTTAGATGAGATATGTAATTTTAGGAAGTTACTTTCAAAGGTATTTTAGGAGACATGGTTGGGTTAAGGAAGAAGATGTATAAATTTCCAAATCATAGATTCACGACGAGAAACTTGCTTGATATATTCTATAGAGCCCTTAATGATAACACAATGGTTGTGGTTCAACTATTACAGAAGGATCCTTTATGAGTCTTTATTTGTAGTGTGCTACAGAAATATTAGGTTGGATCACTAAAAGTAATCAAGAGAAGCATAAATGGGAGGCTGAAAGGTTAGCTAATACTTATGATATTTTTTCTTAGAATGAGTAGGGAGCTTTAGATGAGTTTGTGAATAAAGAGGTGGAATAAATAAAAACATATATTGGCCTACTTATGAAGAAATTTATAATGATTAGAGTAAAAAAGTAAATACTATAAGTTCATGAGTTAATGATTTAAAACATGAAGAGTCTTATTCTAAGAAACAAGTAAAGTATTTAGATAGAAGTATGAGGTTCCGGATTCAAGGTATAAGGGTCCAACTTATCCATCCCCAATATTACATCAAAATCCACGATGTCTAACTCTATTACATCTACAGAATTTTCTTTACAACCAACAAATACCACACAACCCCTATAGACTCTTCTAGCAACAACAGTATCTCGTATAAGGGTGGAAACAAAAAAGGTATCCCAAATACACTCAAGATCAAAACCAAAATGCACAGACATAAATATGGTCACATAAGATAGAGTTGACCCCAGATTAACAAAACACTATACATCATGGAAAAAAATTATCAACATGCCATTAATGACATCAGGGGATGCCTCAAACTCCTTACGGGTAGTGAGGGCATAAAGATGGTTCCTACCAGTGTCAGAGCCTGAAGCAGACATAGAACTCTTTTCTACAAGAGCTGATATTGCAGCAATAAGAATATATTTTAGCCCACAAGTAACCCTAGAAGGAGTCTCTCTACATATGACCAATCTAACCATATTTGGAGCACTTATTCCTCTCTTCTTCATAAAACCCATATTGCATATTACCATAAAATCCACATGGTGGATATTATAGAGCTAATAACACCCCGCATTTTTGATCTAGAAATCTGAACCATCGTTCCTACGTGTATAAGCTCTAATTCCATGGTTTATTTTAAAATTCATGTCTCATGATCTTTATCCTAGTATATGAAGTGATTATGAGGTGACCAGTGTTGTCAATCCCGAAGGACCACAAGCTAACCCATGAATGATATCTATAACTGAGCAATGCATAATATATACTGTATAAATGCAGAATAAAAGGGAGAAAGGACTATAAGGTTCAAGTATATAAGAACACATAACATCTGGATATACGTTATATCAATACAAAAATTGAAATAAACTATATGAAATGCTTGTCTAAAAGCCTCTAAATTGTCAGAAAGTTGTGGAGTTGATGGGAAATGTCCCCAACTAACTCCATCTACTTAAACTAAAATAATAAAGGAATGAAATAATCATGCTTTCCTCGAATGATGAGGACTTAATGCAAATCCACTACTGATTGATAAATCTAAAGCTAAGTTCGATTAGGAAGTTGAGTGTTCAAAATTATGGCATAAGATACCATAGCACAGAAGAAAAGTATTCGTCAGTACGTCTGAATGTATTGGTATGCAAAGTGAGGTAGGTTGAATTCATGGGGTTCATATGCATGAAAAATACTAGCAGTCTGAATAACATAAACGTGAGAATACATACATGACTACGTAACTGTAAATGAGATCATGATAATACTGACTACTGAGTATGAATATTGATAACATGAGTTTCGTATAACTGATATTCCATTAACTGAGTGACTATGTCTGACAGTCCTGATTCTGATGGAACAAGTTGAGTTCTGTACCAAACTGAGTGACTGTACCTGACTGTCCTAAATTTGAAGAACTATCTATGTTTTTTTACTAAGACTAACACTGAGCCAGTGGGAAGCAGTAATCTAACTGATATGACCCCTTTTCTTTATATAGTTGGGATCCAATCTTTAACCCCAGTTGGAAGGGTGTCAATACAATGTTACTGGTACAGACGAGCTGTGAGTCACCCTCATCTGGCAGTATCCCCAAAAGATAATGGTGGGACCCTCTACTGGCAGTGTTAATCCACCTCATCAACCCTCAACTGTCAATGTAAATATCCTAAACTATGCTAGCTACATAGTTCTAGAATGCAAGGATTGCTTCTAAGGAACACACCCTCTACTGTCAATATGTGCCCTCATTCTTGGGTTCACTCGGTGCTGAATCCTACTCCCAATTGAATAGGAACTGAACCAATTATACTATGATAAAATACACTAAGTTCATTATATTACAGAGTTTTGCTGAGTAATGTATCTGACTGAGTTCTTAAACTGACTGAGAATACTACTGATCATGGCGAGACTGAGATTATCTTAAAACTGATATTGGCTCTAGGCACACAGCTAAATGGTTGGGTAAAATTACCCTAGGACACGATAGCATGATACTGATAAGATATGACACTTTTTGAACACATGACCTAAGTCAACAATTCATAGCACAAACGTTGGGGATTATCATGAAGTATGTGTATGTCATAAGCCTCCACATGAATAGGAATACAAATAAACATTTCATAATTTCATAAGACTAATCTCATGAGCATTCCACCAAACCGTTAGAATGAATAAAAATCACATGGAGGTCATTGTGAACATAAGGCTAAATCATGGATTCACCAATTTGGTCCCAATTGAGTCATAAAGCGAAATTCTTATTATTTTAGGCATTTTAGCAAACTACTTGCATGTATAACTTGAGGCTTGGCATGAACATTAAAATACTACATAACAGCAACATTTTTCACTTCAAATATAAGAATTCCAATAACATTCTAATATAATCTCATTATAGATATTAAAAATATCAACTTGGTAATCATACAACATCAGAAACATGGATATGATTCAATTCATAACATGGAATTAAAAATTTAAATTTTTGAAAGGGTTTCTTGAGCTTCATGGGAGAAAGGAACACATGAATCAATACTTTACATACCTTATATTGAAGTTTCTTAAAGATTAACGGTGGAATCTCCTTGATTAGAACCTTTAATTGAAAACCCTAAACTGGTTCTTGAGGAAATTTGAGAGAAAGAATTATATTTTGGTGAAAACCTAGCTGCATCTCGTGTTACAAGATTATATAAGGTGTGAAAAATTGACCTTTTTTCGCTTATAGATGCAGGCATTTGATGACTGAAAACTGGGCATCGACGCAAAGGGCGATGCAGCACGTCGTTGGCTCATTGGCATCGACGCAATACCCAATGAGTTGTGCCATGATTGCACCAAGCCTCAGTTGGTTTTTTACTGGAAGTCTCTGCAATAATGTTATCCAATGCGATAGGTGATGTGGCGTGCCAAGACTGCATTGGTCCACTATTTTGGGACACCAAACATGGTCTAAACGAGTTCTGAAAAATCTAAAACCTATTCTAGAACACCTATGGACCTCTCTACTCATGAATCAACAAAAATATGGACCGTTGAGGGATATTAAGGTCATTAAATAAGATTGAAACCATTGAAAGGACAAATATAAACTAAGTCTGGGAACTTAGCTAGAATTTTCTAAGTCTTAGACCCCTTGACATGCCTAAAAGAATGAATTAAGATTAGAAATTTTGCGGGGTTTAATAATATCTTCCCCTTGATAACATTCATTCTCGAATGAGACTAACTGAGATGGGAGAGATATTTAACTTAAATATATACAGACCAAGAAGAACTAAAACATGAGTACTTGATTGATATTACTGATTTACTGAGCATGCATGTTTGATGTATGATTTTATGTCTGAGATAATACATGGATGCATGACTGGGATTACAGATTCACTTATTCATGCATATTTGGTGCACAAATACATGACTGATATGATGCATGAACATATGAATGAATATGCAATGGTAGTTGATACCAAGTTTATAATGGAAATCTAAGCATGTAACTAAATACCAAGTTGTAACTAAAATTTGAACATGAAAATTAATAAGATTTAAGAAAAACTATTACCTTAGGATGAGTCTGAGTTTGTGGAGAAAAGGTAAGGGTACTTGTCTGCCTGTTTGCTTCAACTTCCCAAGTAGCTCCTCCCTCAATGGACTGATTCCGCGAAATAACTTTGACTAAAGAAACTTTTTGTTTCTCAGTCTGTGAGTCTGGTAGTCAAAGATTTTGAATGGAATATCTTCATAAGAGAGGTTTTTCTGAATGTCTATGCCCTCTATAAGGACTACAACTACTGGGTCACCTATCCACTTCTTAAGCAAGGAGAAATGAAACACTGGATGAACTGAGGCTAGATCTAACGGCTATTCAAGCTCATAAGCTACCTTGCCGAAGCGAATGAGAATTTTAAGGGACCAAGATATCGAGGATTGAGCATTCCATTCTTGCCAAACCACTTCCCTCCTTTCAAGAGAGAGATTTTCAAATAAATATGATCACCAATCTAAAACTCGAGATTTTTTCTGTGCACATCTGTGTATGATTTCTATTTGCTTTGACCTAGCTTGGGCCTTTCTCTGATCAACTGGACTTTTTCTAAGGTGTCAAATACCTAGTAAGGCCCTACTACTACGGCCTCACCCATATCGAACCAAACGATTGTAGATCTGTATCTCCTACCATAGAGAGATTCAAATGTAGCCATCTTAATACTGGAATAATAGTTATTATTGTATTCAAACTCAATCAATGGCAAGTGGTCATCCCAACTACCCTTGCAATCAATCGCATACGCTCGCAACATATCTTATAAAGTCGATAGTCCTTTCTGCTTGACCATCTTTTGGGGGATAGAATGCTATACTAAGGTAAACTTGGGTACCAAGACCCTTTTGGAATGATTTTAAAAAATGAGAGGTAAACTGGGTACCTCTATCTGAAAAAATAGAAAATGGGACACCGTATAATCTAGCCAACTCCCTGATATAGAGTTTGTCATAATCCTCAGTTGAGTAAGAGGTATGGACTGGAAGAAAATGAGCTGATTTGGTATTCCTGTCTACAAGGACCCAAACTGAATTATGCTGATGACGAGTATGAGGCAAACTCATCACAAAGTCCATGTTCACTTATTCCCACATCCAAGTAGGATTATTGAACTGCTGCATGGACCCACTAACCTTCTGATGCTCTACCTTAACCTTCTGACATGTAATGGACTTTGTCACAAACTCTGTGATGTCTCTCTTCATCCCACTCTACCAATAGATCTCCCACAAGTTCCAGTACATATTAGTAGCCCCTGGATGAATAGAGTAGTGCACATAATGCACTTCTGTAAGAATTTTCTGCCTGAAGTCATCTACACCTAGCGCACATAAATGACCTTAACAATGCAAAACCCCATCTCCCTATTTTGAGAAAATCTCTACTTTCTAATCTCAGACTAACTCTTTCAACTTGACTAGAATGGGATCTCTATCATACGTTTCATTTACTTCGGAAACTAGAGATGATTCTGAACTAGTCTAAACCTATAATCATTTTAGGAGTATGCATGAACGGGAACATAAGAACATGATTGAGACTGGAATATGATACATGAACTAAATATTGTGAACTAAACTAAGCCCATGACTGCATGTATTACGAGTGAGTTCAGAATTTGAGGGTTAACTTATAAATACCCCTACTCCAAATTGGGTTCATTGCATAAGGAAGAAAACAGAAGGTCTAGGTTATGGAATTTTAGGGATTATAGTGTATCTACCCCTTGGGACACTATGTCCCTATAAGAATGCTTACTTTACTAAGATACAGGGGAAAACTAAGGTGATGCATGGGGTTCCTACGAACTAACTCATGGCTGAATATCTGGGATTTGAAACTAAGGAATGATACATGAATTGAGATAGACACGCCTCTACCTGGTTGGTACATCTCAGAATGAGTACATTCATGAGACTTTGGTTAAGGGGGTTGGATGAAAAGATGGGAACTTATAATATACAAATTTGTCTGTCTGACTGCAAAACTGAATTACTAGTTTTACGAATAAACTTATACTGAAACTTATACCCAACTATACTCTCAACCTTAGTGAGGCACTTCACCTAAGACAACTGAAGATACCCACATATGTCTTGAGGATGAATGCATGAACACACTAACTTATTTGATTATCTTCATGATTGATAGCTAAATTCTAGGCATGTAAGACTGAATTGTGCTTAGTCTAAATGGTTAGACTGAAATAGTGGATCATTATACATATGAGGTAAGGACTGACTGGGAAATATGAGATAACCGAGCATGTATTCCTGAAAAATGAATTATCTAATAATGCAAGACTAAGTGCATAATCATAATTTTGAAACATTCTGTAAACTAATGTACTAAGATATTGATAACTGAGTAACTGCTAACTATATGCTATGGTAGAGAAAATCTAAAATTGAACTGAGCTACTGATCTGATTACTGAACTAAAGATGAGACTGACTCTATAACTAAGACTGTATGGAAGACTGTTGCTAAGACTATTATTGGGTCTTGAGGCTGGTTTCAGATAGCTAAGGGTTAGACTCGTACAAAGTACAAAATTTGGATAGCTAAGTAACTGATAGCTGAAAGCCATAGTTTGGTAAGACTATTTGAGTCCTTAACAGAATATTGATTACTGAATTAGTGTTATAACTAAGGCATGAGGAGTAGAGAATCAACACCACAAATTCATCGAGGGATCTAAATTGAGGGTATACATGATATAATATGAGTTTGGCTGATCATTAGGAGTGGAGAATGAGTCATGAGGGCTAAACATACTGTATATCTTGATATAAGTGTATGAGTCATGAGCTGCATGACCTGAGTCTGGGGTTTTCTATGTTCATGGAACATGATTTGTAACACTAAGTGAATTAGGATTCCTCATACTAGGAACTAAAAATGTATATGATTCTATCGAAAGTGCGTCAATTGGAGTTGTATTCATGGAATTGAGATGTTAATAATACGTAAGTATCGTGTTGACTGTACTACAAAAATTTGCACTGAGATAGGAACCAGTCGGGAATTACCTTCCTTATTGATTTCCTATACATACTAGCATTACAACTAGAATCTGAAGGCCTGAAATTTCTGAGATTTCATAACTGAAAATTTCATATATACCTGTAGGGCTATGATGGACTAACCCATTGAGGTGGAGACTGAGGAGGGTCCTATTAATGTTTAATATGGCCTTATGATTGGCTGTTATGCATATAGTTACAAAAGAAAAGAAGCTCATGGATCTGAAGATGCATAAATATATAAATGAGAGATCTGTAACATACAATTGACTACATCAGGACAAATTTCTTGATATTGTTAGGACTAAAGTGCATAGACTCTGCTTGGGCATTGCCCACTTGCGGCACAGGAAGTGGCACCCTGTTGATTCGGGCGACTCGACTAAGTTGAAGGACAATTGTACTGACTTTGTGGAATGGGCTTAGGATAGTCTCTGAATTTATAACATGACTCACCACATCCAAAAAATATATCACTACCATCTCTACAAAAACTATAATGATTCTTACTACACTCTTCACAAAGTGGATAGGTAAGACCCCTGCTTGCACTACCCTAGGTCATGGAGCGTAGCGCCCCCTTATGACTGTCAATCTTGAACTTAGGTACAGGTATACTGGATAGAGATAGAGTTTCAACAAAGGATTTTGGGCGGAACTTAAAATGATTACCACCTTCTAACTTAGACTAAGTGAAGTGGAAATTACCTATTCTCACTCTCTTATTTTCTTCTATCCTATGCTTCCCTACCTTAATCTGCTGGGTATAAATCATATGCCTAGGTGGAATAACTGCCTGCTAATTGCTATGAGTTACTACTAAGTATGATTAAGGTAGGGAATCGGTTCTAAATTTTCCATGAAAGGCATGCTCATCTATGGAATCTACCTGAATGAGAAGAGGTGCTGACTGATTCCTGATTCTTCTTTTATTAGTCTTTTTGGGAAGCATGTTCTGTAAATGAAAGAAAGAGGTAGATTAGACTAATATTTTAAATTTGAACCTATTCTTAATGGGAAAATATGAATACTGAAAGTAGGGAAACTATTCCTAAAAAATCTTATAGCCTCAAGTAAATAAATGTGGCATGCAACAGACCAATTCACAAGACTCTACTAAATGTCGATTTTCAGAATTCCTAGGATACTTTTGAACCTAAATCTCTGATACCATGTTTGTAATGCCCTAAATCTCTACCCAGAATGCTACACGATGCTAGCAATCCTGAAGGACCACAAGCTAACCCTTGACTGATATCTGTAAGTGAACACTATATAAATATGGAATACAAGGAATAAAAGTCCATCAAGTTCAAGTATCTGATAAAACATAACTTCTTGAAATATGGTATATAATACAATAACTAAATAAACTCTCTAACTAAGCTAGTCTAAAAGCCTCTAAACTATCTTAAAGTTGTGGAGTTGATGGGTCATGTCCCACACTAACTACATCTATTAAAATTGAAATAATGAAGTAATGAAATAATAATCCTACCCTCTAATGATGAGGACTCACTACAAATCTACTGTTGATGGTTAAATCTGAAGCTAAGTGAGATCGGGAACTTGAGAGTCTGAACCTATGGTATAAAACACCATTGCGTAGAAGAAAAGTATGCGTCAGTATATTTGATTGTACTAGTATGCAAAGTTAGTTAAGATGAATGCATGGGGTTCATATATATTAACAATACTAATTGACTAAATAACATAAATGTAAGAATACATACAAGAATACGTAACAGTAAATGAGATCGTGATAATACTAACTACTGAGTCTGAATACAGTTAACATATGTTTTTTTAACTGATATACCATTAACTGAGGGCTCTGTCTGGCAGTCCTAATTCTGATGGAACTAGCTGACTTCTTTACTGAATTGAGTGATTATATCTGACAGTCCTAAACCTGAAGAAGTATTTGAGTTCTTTTATTGAGACTAATACTAAGCCTATAAGATGTAGTCATCTAACTGATATGCCACTTTTCTATATGGAGTTGGGGTCCTATCTGTAATCCCAATTAGAACAGTGTTAATATCGCGCTACTGGTAAGGACAAGTTGTGAGTGACCCTCGTCTTGTAGTGTCCCCAGAGGACAATGGTGGGACCCTAAATTGGCATTGTTAATCCTTCTCATCAACCCTCACTTATCAGTATTGATGTCTCAACGTATGCTACATAGTTCTAGAATGCAAGGATTACTTCTAAGGGTCACTCCCTTTATTGTCAGTGTGTGCCCTCATCGTTGGATTTGTTTGGTGCTTAATCCTACTCTCAATTGAATTAAAATTGAACTAATTATACTAAGATGGACTGGACTGAGTTCACTGAGTTTTGTGGACTAACAAAATATTACTGAATTCTATTAACTTACTAAGTTCATGAGATTATTGAGTTTTGCTGAGTCATGTAGCTGACTGAATTTTACTGAGTTCTGAAATTGACTAAGAATACTGTTGATCATGGCATGACTGATATTATCCTAAAAATAACACTAGTTCTAGGCAAACAACTAAATCGTTGGGTAGAAGTACCCCTAAGACTCGATAGCTTGATATTGACAAGACATGACACTTCTTGGACACATGACCATAGTCAACAATTAATAGCCCAAACGTTTGGGATTTTCATGAAGTATTTGAATGTCATAAGCTTACACATGAATAGGAATACATATAAACATGTCATAATTTCATAAGTCTAATCTTATAAGCATTCCACCGAACTATTACAATCCATAACGATCACATGGAGGTCATTCTAAACATAAGGGTGAATTATGGATTAATCAATTTGGTTACAATTGAGTTATAAAGCATAATTATTATAATTTTAAGCATTTTAGAAAACTCCTTGCATGCATAACTTGAGGCTTAGGCATAAACATTAAAATAATACATCATAGAAATATTTTTCACCTCAAATACAAGAATTCAAACCACAAACTAACATAATCTTGTATTAGATATTTAAGATTTTAACTTGGTAAAGATACAACAACAAAATCATGGATATGATTCAATTCATTACATGGGATTCAAAAATTATATTTTTGAAAGGGTTTCTTGAGCTTCATGGGAGAAAGGAACCCATGAAACAACACTTTACATATCTTAGATGGAAGTTTCTTGAAGATTAATTGTGGAATCTCCTAGATTAGAACCTTCAATTAAAAAACCTAGACTTGTTCTTGAGGGAATTTGAGAGAAACTACTATACTTTGGTGAAAACCTAGTTGAATCTCATGTTACAAGCTTATATAGGGGTGGGAAATTGACCATTTTGCCCTTAAAGACCTTGACATTTAAAGATTAAAAATTGGGCATCGATGCGATTGACGATGCGGTCCATCTATATCATCGATATGATACCCAATGAATCACGCCAAGCCACATTTATCTTTTACTGGGATTCCATGGAACAATGTTAACCAACATGACAGGTGATACGGGGAGCCAAAATTGTGTTGGTCCACTATTTTGGGACACCAAACGTAGTGTAAGCGAGTTTTAAAAATATGGACTATTAAGGGATATTAAGGTCACAAAATGAGATTTTCAACTTTTAAAGGCCAAAAATAAACTAAGTTTGGGAACTTAACTAGAATTTTCTAAGTCTGAGACCCCTTAACATGCCTAAAAGGATGAATTAAGCCTAGAAATTTTGCGGGGTCTTACACCAAACTGGGGGTCGTGGCATGGGGGATATTCTCCCACAGTTTTAGCTTCTTAAGGGTCAAGGGTTACTTTGGTATTTTCACCTCAACCCCAAACATCCAAAGAATGAATTATAACACCTAAAAGGGCAATATTTGCCCCTCTTCTTCAAATTAATTCACGTATAAACATTCCCCTTACCCCAAGCAAAAAATTTAACTCTTCTTCTCCAAGTAATCTAGAATGTAAGCCTTTCAAGTTCAATAGTCTCAAAAGAGTATAAGTTAGGGTTTCATCCTTTAAAATAAGAAACTTCAGGTATGTGGGGTTTTCCTATACTACATGGGGATGGTGAAATTCTTTTAATGATGAATAAATGTTTATAAATCATGAATTTACAAAGGATTTTGGATTTACAATTACAATTATGAATTATGAAACCTTATTGATGAAAAAGTTTTGGTCTTTAGGCCTTTCCCTAAGTCTTAATTTTACTCGTGTATATGTATATATATATTCTTTCAATTACAAATTATGAATTGAGAGAACGGATCATGAATTTTTCCCTCTCTTGCTATGGTACTTCTTGACTCTACATGTTGTGGGTTATGCAATTGCATTATTGATGGATATGGTAAGAGCTTTAAATATTGTTTATGAAATTGATCTTGGCTATGAATTGAAGAGAGGGTTTTTTGTATTTTAAAAGTGCTTTTATGAATTATAAATATTAAAAATTATTATTGAAAGAAATACATGGTTTGCTACAAAGTAATTGACCCCCACATGATTTTCAATTGAAAAATAGAATCTTTGCATAAGTTTTCATGAATATAGAAATAGAAATTTTCTTGTACTATTTGAAGGATTTGGTGGTCCGAACCTTATGTTTTGAATCAAAGGATTGTAAGATGACACTATATGTCTTAGACATATGAATTGTATGTCTTGGTATAACGATACCAAAATAGATTATGCCTAACATACTCAGAACAGAATATAAGTGAAATTTCATTTAGATTTCTTTTAGAATATGATTCCAAAATAGAATATACCATAACATTCAAAAATATAAGGTTGTTACCTGAAGAAGGCATGAATTCAATTAACTCATTGCTCAAAATTGTGTTTTTACGATATGTGTTATTTTTTCCCCAAAAGAGATTATACACTGCCCTAGCACGTTGTTGTTATCAAAGTCAGAAACTCCAACCTTTTCAGCAATCGTGGGTTGAGGCATTGGCCACCGACTCAAGGGCGGAGTCCATATAGCCTGTGTGGTCATAGACTTATAGGGTGTACCTCCTATCCAAGAAGTAAATCAAAGAAAAGAATTGCATCTACAAAACTGTTTTAAGAACATTTGAGATTGCCCATGTGTTTTAAATTGTTTCATGGATAACATTTTGTGAAATTCTATCATTAATGTTATATATAAATGTACATTAATTTTGATTGCTCTGTGTACCAGTACATCTATATTAACACCCTATATTTCAGGGTCTAAAATCCACTAAGAGGTTGAATTGTATCAGAGATTGCAGATGGTGAGCCACCCTTATTTTAGAAGGCCTAATCTATATGTCATTGCTATTTTATTTTGATTCATAGTCCGACTAGGGGCCTTGTACCAATCTTCAAACATGTTATTTTTAGTTATTAGAGATTTCACAAACTAGCGTTAGATGTTTTTGATCTTTATGAACTCATTTCGATATTGAGCAGTTGAAATAAAAGTTGACCATGATTCTGTATTGTTTTATATTTCCGTATTTTCCTTCATATAATATAAAAGTGTGTATTATTGGCATATAGAGGTCGGATGTAGGACCATCATGATTTGGGATATCCGTCATACTAGGACCTCGGTTTAGGTCATGAGAAACTTGGTATCAAAGAACGATTCACTGTCCTAGGGTCTCTGCAAAATCATTTCTAGCAGAGTCTTTATTATGGATGTGTTGTGCACTATATTTATATTCAGGAGGCTACCGGGAATTTATATGTTGTTTCTTATTCTTTCATACTCTAGGTCATGCTATAACTTCATCCACAAGAAAGTTATCAAAATTCCTTCCTTGTTCAAATTTGATGGGACATGCCTCATTGTCGAGGCGATACAAGTCTAAGTCTTTAGCTCCCACAATGATGTGGTCATCTTCGATTGACTTTTCTATAAAGTTATGAACATACACAAGGACTTGAGAGGAGTCCATGAGTGAATTAAAGTTTTTTTATATAAGGGTATACCACTATTTGTACTAGTTGTCTGGTTGATCCTTATATTTGGAGTGTGTTCAGTCTTGCTTAATCAAAATTCTTATTGAGAAATAGGTTACCATTGTATAGTGATAGACTAGTGTGGTAGCCATATTTGTAGATTGTATCGTAGTATATAAAGGAAGTGATTGGATATGATTTTTATTTATTCGAATTAGCGAGAGAGCCTAGAGTGGATAGTTATGGTGGTTATATAAATCAATTATAGGCTGTGAATGGAAAGGGGTAGATTAATTAACAAGTTGTAGGTAGAGTCTTATTAGTGTTTATTGAGTTTTGAAGATCATTGTGATGTTTGATTAGCTAAGTAAGTATGAGGTGAGAAGTTAGAATATGTTTGGAATAAATATTATTCAGTTTAGAAGCTATCCCTTAACATTCTAGGAATGAATTTAAGATACAAAAGTTTGCAGTATTATAAGGAATTTTTTCATTATACATATCTACAAACATCATATCATTTTTTGGAGAAAGCTCAAACATACTATGTGAAGAATTTGCCAATGGTAACGTAAGTAAGTTAAAGATGTGCATGATTGGTTAGTTGAAGTTTTTCCTTAGGTTGTAGATCAAGCGAAATGCCTGTGTCACAATGGTCAGTGTGTGACATTGTTTTAGGGCAGTTTTTATGCTTAAAACAAGGAAATTGTACAATAACTTAGGTTATCCTATTGTACATGATATTGATGATAGGCGATTTTACACGCCTATTGTGCTATATTTTACCCATATTTTAGCTAAGTTTTGAGAACAAATTATATAATTCAGGCACTTTTATTCCTTTTTCCTGTAATTGAGCTAACAAATGTGATAAGCAAGTTTTCAGGAATAAATGATGCAAATTTCAGCATTTTATGGATAACTTGATGCCAAAGAAAGCTTCACGAAAAAGGAATTGAAAGCTTGGATGCCAAGGACCAAAAGTGACGCATGAAAAACCTGTCCCGGGTAAAAACAACATTTCTGAAGACTTTGGGGACCAGCTGTAACCTATTAGGATTAGGATAATAATGCAGTAATTTATTAGGATTAGGATAATAATGAGGTAATTTATTAGGATTTGGTTAAGTATTTCATTAGCTTAGTAGGAATAGGATATGGGTATTATAAATACCCTATTTTGCTAGTGATTTTGATACATTCCACACAATTCCCATCCATCCACCATCCATCCATCCATCAAAACAATTATCTTTATTAATTCATTGTTGACATTATTTTTCATCTATTCAATTCTTAATTTCCGCAACAAGAGAAACGTTACTTGCAAAGGAAGTTCACGCCTAACGCCTACCACACTATTACTACACGAAATCTTTATTGTGGTATAATAACAATGTCTATTGTGGTTTCCTTCGCACTCATGGGTAACTAAAATTCTCTGTTAGGGTTATGGAAGCCTTATGAGATACTATCTAAGGCTATGAGTTTGTGAATTTGTGACACGTGTGTTGCTTATATCATTATTCTCTTCATCTTAATGCAAATTCTTGTGGCTGCAGACGCATAGAATAACGCCAGTATAGCATTAACTTGTTCGAATGAAAAGTTATATGTCTGGAAAAGAGATAATGTCAAGGTAGTAGGGTCCCATCCCCAATTAAAAAGTTAGTGCCATAACTGGATTAACCTCTTGGAGAATTTGTACCGTTAGATACGCTTTAAGATCGAAAGAGTTAAAGTGAAATAGTCCTTGTTGAGGTTGAAAGACGCCTAGATTTACCATCGAATACAATTCTCTATAATCACATGCATGTCTGAATTCCGCATAACTCATAGCTAATAGAGACGTAAACTTAGAAGGTGGACATAACCCCAACTTCTCAATTCTCATTGTTCAACAACCAACCAAGCAAACCGTTTTTTACTCTTCTATCTTCTGCTTTTACTTTATTATTTTGTTCACATTACTTGCACCATAAAAATCCCCCCTTTTACGAGACTTGCACTAAAAGTCTAGTAATCTTTGCTTACTTGTTGACCAAGCTATTCCCTGTGGGATCGATACCCAACCCAGTTGGGTTCTATATTTGACTACGACCGCTTTACACTCTTACGAGAGCTGTAGATTGAGCGTTATCAAAAATTGGCACCGTTGCCGGGGAATACGAGTGTCAATTAAGTTTGTGATAGTTACTAGACCCTTTGGTCAAAGATTCTCATACTTTTACTTTTAGTGTTGTTTTTGTTTTATTTAGGTTTGTTCAGTGCATGAATGGATGCACAACGTGAAATTGAAAGGATAGCTGCTCAAGTGCATTAACAGAATATTTATAACCCAGGCCGTGCAACAAATCCTGATGATGAGGACCTGGGCGTTGAGGAGCTACTAAACCCACAGCATACTACTAAGGTGGTGGAACCTATGCAGAGGAGAGATCGTCAAGCGCGATTGAGGCCTAATCGCCGAGCTGTGCAGATCCCTTTTGATGACGATGATGACGATTTGGATGAAGTTGGTGCCACAGGAGCCATTATTCTGCCACCCTTGGCACCTGGAGCAAAGTTCAATATCACTAGAACCATGATTCAGCTTTTACAACTCAAGGGATTATTTGGTGGACTAGCAGGCGATGATCCGAATATGCATCTGATCAACTTTATTTCTACATGCAAGTCATTCGACAATCCTGGCGTTGGACAGAATGCAATTCGACTGCGCTTATTTCCATTGTCTCTATCTGGGGAGGCAACTCTATGGTTGAATGGGCTGACTCCTAATTTTATTACTAATTGGAGTCAATTGATAGATGCTTTCCTAGAAAGATTCTTTCCGCCATCCAAGAAAGCACAGTTGAGAGATAAGATCAGCAATTTTTGACAGCTTCCAACTGAAGCTCTCCACGAAACATGGGAGAGGTTCAAGACGAAGCTTATGCGGTGCCCAAACCATCATATGACCAATGTCCACTTGATGGAGATATTATACAGAGCATTGAATTCGGTGACTAAGCCAGTGGTTGATAATGTGGCTGGAGGATCATTTATGGACCTCACCTTTGGGAAGGCAAGCAATATGCTAGATCGGATGACGAAGCAAAGTAGAGCTTGGCATACCAGGGATTCTGAGGTAGCAAGCCCTACTATATCTATTGGCATGACTGCTGAACAAAGGAGAAGAGAAGAAGAACGTGATCAAGAAATGGCGCACATGAAAACACAAGTGGATCTTCTGTCAAAGCATCTATTATCAGGGAAGACCAAAAAAGTCAAAGCTATTGCGTCAAAAGGAAGAGACGAATCTGATTCGGAAGAAGAAGCCAACTACTTGAACAATCAGGGGGGTTTCCAAGGTAATACCCAAGGAAACCAAGGTCGGAACTATTATGATAAATATGGAAACAAGGACCAAGGTAGTTGGAAGAACAACAATGACAAGAGTGGTTTATACGTTCCCCCAGGAAGACGAAACACCACCACAATTAGTTCCGGAAGTATGGAAGACATGATGGCCAAACTATTGAAAGGAGTAGAAGTAACCAACGCAGGAGTAATGGAGGTAATAAATGATTTGTCCTCTATGAAGCAATTAGTTGATTCACATTCCACTTCAATCAAGCAAATAGAGCAGCAATTGAGCCAACTTTCAGCAGCACTCAATAACAGAAAGGCTGGCACTTTACCTAGCGACATTGTGCAAAATCCAAGGAATGATGGATCATGCATGGCTATTACTACTCGAAGTGGTAAGGTGCTGGAAAATTCATCCAAAAGCAAGAAAGTGGTCGATGATGTAGCGGACAACGATGATAAGGCTAATGAAGAAAACGCCATGGAAGCTGACCAAGACGTCTATGAAGCCACCCCTAGTAGGTTGCAGCCTGAAAATACCAAAATTCGGAAGCAATAGGAGAAGAAAGTCGTGGAGAAAACAATTCCATATCCACCACCACCTTTTCCTCAAAGACTGAAGAAGATTGCGGATGATACAAAGTTCGGCAAATTCATGAATATGTTAAAACAGCTGACCATTAATGTTTCGTTGGTAGAGGCACTAGAACAAATGCCTGGGTATGCGAAATTTATGAAGGATCTTTTGACAAAGAAGCGGGCAGAAAGCTATGAGTTGAAGGATACTATTCATCACTGCAGCGCAATCGCTACCCGATCACTAGTTCAGAAGAAGGCTGACCCCGGTGCTTTCACTATTTCGTGCACGGTTGGATCTATGAATTTTGCTAAGGCATTGTGCGATTTGGGAGCTAGCATCAATTTGATGCCACTATCCATCTACAGGAAGTTGGGGTTAGGCGATCCGACACCAACCAATATGAGGCTCGTGATGGCTGATAGGTCGGTAAAACGACCTGTGGGTATCTTTAATGATGTGTTGGTAAAGGTTTCATCATTCATCTTTCCAGCAGACTTCGTAATTTTGGATTGTGAGGCAGACTCTGAGGTTCCCAAAATCTTGGGACGTCCTTTCCTTGCAACAGGAAGTGTGTTTATTGACATGAAAGCTAATGAGCTTTTATTTCGGTTGAATGACGAAGTGGTCCATTTTGATATATGCAAAGCAATGAAGCAGCCCAGCAAGATGAATGTGTTCTCTGTAGCTGATGTTCATTATGAGGATAAGAAAGCATTATCTTTAGTAAAACAGCTTACTGTTGAGCCATTGTCTGCTGCGCTACTGAATGCTGAGCATAAGGATGATGAAGATTATGAAGAAACTACGTGTGCTCTAACAGAATAGGTTTCTATTCTCATACTCTTGAATAGCCGAACCTTGATCTTAAGAATCAACCGTCACCAACAGTGAAGACTTCCATTGAAGAGCCACCAATCCTTGAATCGAAAGAGATCCCCAATTACCTAAGGTATACGTTCTTGGGATATGGAAATACACTTACGGAGAGTGTTGAGGATGATTTAAGTGAACAGCTTGTAGAGGCTCTCATCTCTGCTTTGATGAGGTACAAGAGAGCTATGGGTAGGAAGATTGATGATATAATTGGTATCTCCCCTGAGGTATGTATGCACAAGAGTCATATCGAAGAAGATTACATGCCTACAAGTAAGTATTAGCGTCGTCTGAATGCATTCAGAAAACGATCCACCATCTATCTCGATGAAGTCTAAGTAATCGAGATAGCTATGTCGTGCCGCGACAATAAATCAAGCGCTTGGTGGGAGGCAACCCATCATTTTTAATTGTTTTGTTTTCTTAGGATTTTGTCGAGCCACGACCAAAACTAAGGCGCTTGATGGGAGGCAAACCATCGTTCTAATCGTTTTTGTTGTCTTTGAGCAAGTGTAGGTACAAGAGGTGTCAAAGAAGAGATTAGTTTCAAATTTTGATTTGGAAGGATTGCATATTGAAGGTGGTAAGTTAGGAATAAAGATGCAAAAGGCTATGGATTGATCATTGCTCATGAAAATATAGGCATCGAACAAGGCTAGGCCTAGGTAAAAATAGGCCACGAACAAGGCAAGGCCCATACTATGGCCTAAGGTCTCGCAATCTAGTGTGCCATAGCATAGGCGTCGCCCATGCTCAAGTATACCATAGCATAGGCGCCGCCTATGCTAAAGCGTTTTGTCTCTGAATCTCATATTCCATGCTAAAGGAGCCTCCTATGGTCAATAAAGGCTTTGCAATAGGCGCCACCTATGGTCACTAAAGGCTTTGCAATAGGCGTCGCCTATGCCAAGCTTAGGCAAAGCTAAAGGCGCTGCCTATAGCCATCTTTTGTCTCCAAAACCGATTTTAAATGGGTCAAAACCCGACCCAACCTTTTTCTATAAATAGGAGACTTAATCTTGAATCAAGAATACATTGAAAACCTACCTTAGGCGCCGCCCTTAGTCTCCAAATCCTGTAAAAAAATTTCCTTTTGCTTTTTTACCTTGCTAGAACATCATCCAAAGTCATCAACCAAGTAAGTACTTCTTTGTTCTTCATTTATATTCCATAAGTACTACACTACTACGTGAGTGAAAGAATACGTAAGAATAATCTTAACATGTTTCCAACTTGTATTTAATTTTGATACACTGTCATACTTTTACGGAATCAACATGGTCAAGATAATTGCATAATCTTATAACTTGAAAGCTTGAATGCGTTGAATGAGTTGTTCATTGAGATAAAAATTAGGGTTAACTACAAACATAAGATGTTGTGATGCCATAAACTGATACAATATCTATGTAGTAGTTTTTGATGCATTAGTCCAAGACATGAAAACATAAGTCAAGATTACATGCAATAGAATCGAAAAGGATAGTAAGATGACATGAAAGTATGACTGCGCTGAACATATGGTTGGAACATATCACCTAAATGTATGTCGATGAAGTCTGAGTAATCGACAACATTCGCTTAATTAGTTTGTGTCAACAAATTAAGTGTGGGGTGGTGCCACTATTGTCTGTTTGTTGATTTACTCTTCCGAGATGAAGCTAACATGACTCTATTGAGATCTCAGGTACAATGACAGCAAAAGACAAGAAAAGCAACCACTTCACAAAGAGGCCAGAAAAGAGGAAGAAAAGAGCAAGGTAAATCCTCCGTGCTGCAAATACCTCGATGCACTCTTGGAAACAAGTGGGGTACTTATGAGGAGCTTCTGAGGATGACGACTCTGATGATGATTCCGACAAAGGGGGTATGATCCCGAACATAGAGGATAAGTCCGACTAACCAGGTTCTTCTTATTTATTTTCCACTGAGGATAGTGTGTCCCGTCTAAGTGTGGGGTGCTGGTATTTGTATGCTATACTGCTTTATCTGCATTTGCATTTATTTATGTTTGTTTGTTCTTTTTTTTAGTAATTAAATTTTTTTTAGTAGTAAAATTTTTTACCTTGCATGAAATTATTCTGAGAGGCAGCATGGTATTATAACAAGAGTTTGTGCTAAAATCATTACTATCGAGACATTTAGGCTCTAATTGTAACTCACTATGTGATATTGTGTGGTTCAATTCCTTCATCTGTTGGGTCGAGAGTCTATACTACTCCCAATAAAGTGGACCATGTGCCTTGTGTGTCTGAGATAATATTATATTCTCTGCTTGTGGCTGATGCTAGAACTTGCCTGGTATGTATGTAAAGCGAAAATAAAGAGTGTAAGTCTAGGAGATGATTTAGGCATTTCTTTGGAAACCTATACTTGTTTACCTTCATTCTAACCTAACCATGTACATCATCCTAGTTAACCCCTTTTGAGCCTTTAGCCTATTTTCTTTAAACAGCCTCATATGTAAGCCTAATCCATTTTTTTCATGACCATAATTTGATCCAAATTCCTAAGTGCTTTAAAGTGTAAAGTCATGTGACAAAATAAGAGGAAATTGGGTGAGTATGATTCTTTAGAATGCATTGGTGCTTGAATTTGTTATGAAAAAGAAGTGCTATCATAAGAGGTATGTTATGAAAAGAAAAAGGAAAGGAAAGCTGAAAAGTTGCTTAAAATTGAAAAACAAAAGTGGAGAAAAAGGGTGGTAGAATAAAAGAAAGTAGAAAGGTTCTTTGAAAGAAAAGTATTAATGGCATAATGTGATGTATTAAAGCGCATAGGAACACAGTCACTATTTCTGGCCAAAATAGTCCTACCCGTCCCTTAGCCTACATTACAAACCGTAGAAGACCTATTTGATCCTAAGCTTAGCATTCTGACATTTAGTAGAACATTACACTAAGGCCAAGCCTATGGTCATCAGTTGCAGCATATGAATTCTTTGACAGAGCGAGAGCAAGGATACTTTTATACCCATGTTTGAAAAAGATGCTATACTTGTGAGTGATTATAGGTAATATATTGTGAGACACACATGGTTGATGAGTTTTGGGTAGTCGTGTATGATTCTTTGTACCTTAACCGTTGAATGTGAATTAACCACCATCACGAGTCTATGTTGGAGGTTGAATTGTTTTTACTAATGATCAGAAAACTACTCTTTGTTGATAATTGTTGTACTTGTCTTGACGAATATATTGTGTTGTTGCTGTGAAACCCTAAGTTGATGTTTAAATGGACATGATATTTTGTTCGAGGACGAACAAAGCTTCAAGTGTGGGGTGTTGATGATAGGCGAATTTACACGCCTATAGTGTTATATTTTACCCATATTTTAGCTAAGTTTTGAGAACAAATTATATAATTCATGCACTTTTAGTCCTTTTTCCTGTAATTGAGCTAACAAACGTGATTAGCAAGTTTTTAGGTATAAATGATGCAAATTTCAGCATTTTATGGATAACTTGACGCCAAAGAAAGCTTCACGAAAGAAGGAAGGGAAACCTTGGATGCCAAGGACCAAAAGTGACGCATGGAAAACCTGTCCCGGGCAAAAACAACATTTCCGAAGACTTTGGGGACCAGCAGTAACCTATTAGGATTAGGATAATAATGCAGTGATTTATTAGGATTTGGATAATAATGCAGTAATTTATTAGGATTAGGATAATGATACATTAACCTAGTAGAATTTGGTTAAGTATTTCATTAAATTAGTAGGAATAGGATATGGGTATTATCAATACCCTATTTTGCTAGAGATTTTGATACATTCCACACAATTCCCCCATTCCATCAGTTCCCATCCATCCACCATCCATCCATCCATCAAAACAATTTTCTTTATTAATTCATTGTTGACATTATTTTTCATCTATTCAATTCTTAATTTCCGCAACAAGAGAAACGTTACTTGCAAAGGAAGTTCAAGCCTATCGCCTACCACACTATTACTACACGAAATCTTTATTGTGGTATAATAACAATGTCTATTTTGGTTTCCTTCACACTCATGGGTAACTAAACTTCTCTGTTGGGGTTATGGAAGCCTTATGAGATACTATCTAAGGCTATGAGTTTGTGAATTCATGGCGCGTGTGTTGCTTATATCATTATTCTCTTCAACTTAATGAAAATTCTTGTGGCTGCAGACGCATAGAATAACGCTAGTATAGCATTAACTTGTTCAAAAGAAAAGTTAAATGTCTGGAAAAGAGATAATGTCAAGGTAGTAGGGTCCCATCCCCTATTAAAAAGTTAGGTTCGTAACTGGATTAACCTCTTGGAGATTTTGTACCGTTAGATACGCTTTAAGCTCGAAAGAGTTAAAGTGAAATAGTCCTTATTGAGGTCGAAAGACGCTTGGATTTACCCTCGAATACGATTCTCTATAAGCACATGCATGTCTGAATTCCGCATAACTCATAGCCAATGGAGACGTAAACTCAGAAGGTGGACATAACCCCAACTTCTCAATTCTCATTGTTCAACAACCAACCAAGCAAACCATTTTTTACTCTTCTATCTTATGCTTTTACTTTATTATTTTGTTCACATTACTTGCACCACAAAACTCCCCCCTTTTACGAGACTTGCACTAAAATTCTAGTAATCTTTGCTTACTTGTTGACCAAGCTATTCCCTGTGGGATCGATACCCAACCCAGTTGGGTTCTATATTTAACTACGACCGCTTTACACTGTTACGAGAGCTGTAGATTGAGCGTTATCAGATATGCATTCTGTTAATTTTTCAAAAATACAGGGTTTAAAGTAAAGAATAAGAAAAAAGGATTAAGAGAAGCTGAAGTTGTAACACATGAATTAATCCACAACTCATGGGTAGGGCCTACGCCCTCTGATTGGCAGGGGAAATTGTCTTCAAAAGAGTGTGGAAATTCTTGATTTCTATGACATCAAGTCACTAGCCATGACTCTAACTCATGCCACGTGAGTTGGAGTCGTGAGTTAAATTTCTCTACTTAGATATAAGGTCTGAGTTACTTGACATGAAGCCACGACTCATGTGTCCAATCCACGACTCAACTCTTGAGTGGTGAGTTCCTTCCAATCTAGATTTCCTACAATGTCTAGGTTATGTTTTATTTTATATCTACAAACACTTTATTGATGTTATATTGTTTGTTTGCACATTTTATATAATTTTACATTGTCTTGAGTTTAGAGATACATTATTGATCTTGCAGTTACTGTTCATGGTTTGTAAGGTTTATAATTGATTTAGGATTTAGGTTATTTCATCTTATTCTTTGTAAGTTCATATTTATCCTTTCATCTATGAAATTTTTTCTTGTTCTTAAAACTATGAGTGGCTAAATCCCATAACTCATATTTTGGGAACCATAATTAATAGGAAACAAAATTATTGGCAAAGTCGTCGTAGATTTATGTTCTTGCTTGGATTGTTATTTTTTTTTTATTGCTTTCTTGATGCGTGCACATGTTATGAACTTTCTTGTATTATATAATTGCTCGAGAGAGAGGTTAAGATTTTTAAATGGAAATAACCATAATAATTTGAAGATACCAAGCCTTAACTAATAAACTTTAGCTATAACAGGGATAGTTAATGTGAGATCACAAAACGAGAGATAGCATTCCAACATACTGAGACAAAGAGGATACGAGTAAAGTTCACTCAAACTAAGGTCTAAATACTGATTGATTATACATAACATGATAAATTTTGTGTGCAAGTCATCGAGATAGTTTGACAAGAACGAATAGAGGCTATGGAGTTATAAAGTCATGGGGAACGGTATCTTAATGCTCGTCTAATATTTATCACAACCTTAAATTTTCACAGATACTATTAGTATTTCTCTTATTATTACAAAAACGATTTTTTTATTTACATAATTTCAAATTAAATCAACAATGTATTGATGGATTTTTGGCCATTCCTCGTGGGTTTGGCCACAACCTAGTTTGTTTCTTTATTTGATTCAACGACCATTTAATACTTTCTCAAAGGTGTAATTTGTATGAAATCAATTTTTGGGGACTGTTGTTGGGAAATATTGTTTTGAATTGATTAATAAATGTTATTGAAGTTGTTGATCTTGTTTGTTAATTCTTGTATGATCTACTATTTCTATGACACATGATGGTGTACGCCAATTTCTCAAATACAAAAAAAATCTCCAGATTCCATTTGATGATGATCTTGAACAAACTTTACAATAGATTCATAAAATGGAGAGAAAAGAATCTTATGATTAAGGAGCCTTGCTCGAAGAGGTTGACTCAGAAAACTTGAAAAATGCACCTCAACAAGGTGGTCAACACATTGTAAAGGAAGTCATTACACATTTAGTGATTGAAGAAAAAGATAGGCAAGCAGCTGCCTGACGAGCAGTTATGGAGTAACGAGCTAGACAGGACAAGGAAGAATCTCGAGCCATACATAACAACGATAGAATTTCAAGGAACAAACATCAACAACCCATTTAACAGTACTTACTAATGTATGACAATCTGGAAGAGATTTGGGGTATGTTCAGCTAGTTGGAATAGGTTTAATAATTCCTTTAGAATAGCTCCTAGGGAAAAATTTATATATTACGAGCATTATATTCTAGTTGTTGAACATTGATAATGCTCAATCTACAGATCTCGTAAGAGTGTAAAACGGTCGTAGTCAAATATAGAACCCAACTAGGTTGGGTATCGATCCCATAGGGAATAGCTTGGTCAACAAGTAAGCAAAGATTACTAGACTTTTGGTGCAAGTCTCGTAAAAAAGGGGGATTTTATCGTTCAAAATAATGTAAACAAAGTAATAAAGTAAAAACGGAAAATAGCAAAGTAAAAAGAAAGAATGTTTGGTAAGATGTAAAACAATGAGAATTGAGAAGTTGGGGTTAGGTCCACCTTATGAGTTGTACGTCTCTATTGGCTATGAGTTATGTGGAATTCAGACATGCATGTGCTTATACAGAATTGTATTTTATGGTAAATCCAAGCGTCTTTCGACCTAAACAAGAACTATTTCACATTAACTCTTTCGAGCTTAAAGCGTATCTAACGGTACAAATTCTCCAAGAGGTTAATCCAGTTACGACACTAACTTTTCAATAGGGGATGGGACCCTATTACCTTGACATTATCTCTTTTCCAGACATATAACTTTTCTTTTGAACAAGTTAATGCTATACTAGCGTATTCAATGTGTTTGCAACCACAAAGAATTTAGATTAAGATGAAGAGAATAATGATATAAGCAGCATACGTGTCACAAATTCACAAACTCATAGCAATAGATAGTATCTCATAAGGCTTACATAACCCCAAGAGAGTAGTATAGCTATTCATGAGTGCGATGGAAATCACAATAGACATTATTATTATACCAAAATAAAGATCTCACGTGTAGTGTTGTTTGGTAGTTCTTGTGGCGTGCTTTCCTTTTAGAATAGCGTTTCTCTTGTTGTGGAAATTAAGAATTGAATAGAGGAAGAGAAAGTAACTAAGAATTAATTGAAAGCAAATTGTTTTGAGTTATAGATGAGTGGATGGATAGGTGGATGGATGGGTGGATGGATGAATAGGTGAATGAATGAAAATCTCTAGCAAAATAGGGTATTTATAATAACCATGTCCTATTCCTACTAAGCCAATGCATTACTTAACCCAATCCTACTAGGTTAATGTATTATTATCCCAATCCTAATAAGTTACTGCTAGTCCCCAAAGTCATCAAAATTGTTGTTTTTGCCCGGGAACGATTTTCCATGCGCCACTTTTGGTCCTTGGCGTCCAAGATTCCCCTTACGTCCTTTGTGAAGCTTTCTTTGGCGTCAAGTTATCAATGAAATGCTGAATTCTGCATCATTTATACATGAAAACTTGCTAATCATGTTCGTTAGCTCACTTACAGGAAAAAGGACTAAAAATGCATGAATTATATAATTTGTCCTCAAAACTTAGCTAAAATATAGGTGAAATATAGTACTTTAGGCGTGTAAATTCGCCTATCATGTAAATGCGCCATGGCATTGTTGGGCATAGGTGGCGCCTATGCCATGGCATATGAGATTCAGAGACAAAAGGCATTGGCATAGGCGACGCCTATGCTATGGTATTCTTAGGCATGGGCGGCGCCTATGCTATGGAACACTAGATTCCGAGAGCTTAGGCCATAGTATAGGCCTAGCCTTGTTCGTGGCCTAGTTTTACATAGGCCTAGCCTTATTCGTTCCCTATATTTTCATAAGCAACGCCCAATCCATAGCCTTTTGCTTCTTCATTCGTAACTTACCACCTTCAACATTCAATACTTCCAAATCAAAATTTAAAACCAATCTCCTCTGTTATACCTCTTGCACCTACATTCACTCAAAAACAACAAAAACGATTAGAACGATGGGTTGCCTCCCATCAAGCGCCTTAGTTTTGGTCGTGGAACGAATCTTCTTTTTGGATTTTCATTTATCAAAATCAAACAATTAGTAGAACGAAAGAAAGAAAAAAAATAAAAAACGATGGGTTGCCTCCCACCAAGCGCTTGATTTATGGTCGCGGCACGACATAGCTATCTCGATTACTTAGACTTCATCGAGACAGATGGTTGATCATTTTCTGAATGGATTCAGATGACAATGAGGCTTACTTGTAGGCATTCAATCTTCTTCGAGATGACTCTTGTGCATGCCTATCCCGGGGGAAATACCAATTATATCATCAATAGTCCAACCCATGGCTCTCTTGTATCTCTTCAGAGCAGAGATGAGAGCCTCTACATGCTGTTCACTTAAATCATCCACCATACTTACCGGAACTATATTTCCTCTTTCCAAGAACACATACCTTAGATAATCGGGGAGCTCTTTCAATTCTAGCATTGGTGGCTCTTCAATGGAAGTCTTCGTTGTTGGTGACGGTTGATTCTTAAGATAAAGGTCCGGCTGTTTAGGAGTATGTGAATAGGACCCTATTTCTGTTAGAGCACATGTAGTTTCTTCATAATCTTCGTCATCCTTATGCTCAACATTCAGTGGCGCAGCAGACAATGGCTCAACAGTAAGCTGTTTCGCTACAGATAATGCTTTCTTATCCTCATAATGAACATCAGCTACAGAGAACACATTCATATCGCTGGGTTGCTTCATTGCTTTGCATATATCAAAGAGGACCACTTCGTCATTCAACCGAAATAAAAGCTCATTAGCTCTCATGTCAATAAGCACACTTCCTGTTGCAAGGGAAGGACGTCCCAGGATTATGGAAACTTCAGAGTCCACCTTACAATCCAGAATAACGAAGTCTGCAGGAAAGATGAATGAAGAAACCTTCACCAACACATCATTCAAGATACCCACAGGTCATTTTACCAACCTATCAGCCATCACGAGCCTCATATTGGTTGGTGTCGGATCGCCTAACCCCAACTTCTTGTAGATGGATAGTGGCATCAAATTGATGCTAGCACCCAGATCGCACAATGCCTTGGCAAAGTTCAAAGATCCAACAGTGCTAGGAATAGTGAAAGCACCGGGGTCAGCCTTCTTCTGAACTAGTGATCGGGTAGCAATTGCGCTGCAGTGATGAACAGTATACTTCAACTCATAGCTTGCTGCTCGCTTCTTTGTCAAAATATCCATCATAAATTTCGCATACCCAGGCATTTTTTCTAGTGCCTCTACCAACGGAACATTAATGGTCAGCTGCTTTAACATATTCATGAATTTGCTCAATTTGTATCATCCGCAAACTTCTTTAATCTTTGAGGAAAAGGTGGTGGTGGATAAGGAATTGTTTTCTCCACGTCTTTCTTCTCCTCTTGCTTCCATTTTTTAGCCTTTTCAGGCAGCAACATTCTCGGTGTGACGTCATGGACGTCGTGGGTGGTTTCTACGACAGCTTCTCCTTTTGCCCTATCATCGATGTCTGCTGCCTCATCAACCACTTGCTTTACTTTGGATGAAGTTTCCAGCACCTTACAACTTCGGGTAGTAATAGCCATCCATGATCCGTCATTCCTTAGATTTTGTATAGTGTCGCTAGGTAAGGTGCCAGCCTTTCTTTGATTGAGTGCTGCTGAAAGTTGGCTCAATTGCTGCTATATTTGTTTTATTGAAGTGGAATGTGAATCAACTAATTGCTTAATTGAAGACAAATCATTTATGACCTCTGTTACTCCTGCGCTAGTTGCTTCCACTCCTTTCAATAGTTTAGCCATCATGTCTTCCATACTTCCAGAACCAGATGTGGTGGTGTCACGTCTTCCTGGGGGAATGTATAAACCACTATTGTCATTCCTATTCTTCCAACTACCTTGGTCCTTGTTTCCAGATTTATCATAATAGTTCCGACCTTGGTTTCCTTGGGTATTACCTCGGAAACCCCCCTGATTGTTCAAGTAGTTGGCCTCTTCTTCCGAATCAGATTTGTCTCTTCCTTTTAATGCAATAGCTTTGACTTTCTCGGTCTTCCCAGATAATAGATGCTTTGTAAGAAGATCCACTTGTGTTTTCATGTGCGCCATATCTTGATCGCGTTCTTCTTCTCTTCTCCTTTGTTCAGCAGTCATGCCAATAGATATAGTAGGGCTTGCTACCTCAGAATCCCTGGTATGCCAAGATCTACTTTTCTTCGTCATCCGATCTAGCATATTGCTTGCCTGCCCAAAGGTGAGGTCCATAAATGATCCTCCAGCCGCATTATCAACCACTGGCTTAGTCACCAAATTCAAAGCTCTGTATAATATCTCCATCAAGTGGACATTGGTCATGTGATGGTTTGGGCACCTCATAAGCTTTGTCTTGAACCTCTCCAATGTTTTGTGGAGAGCTTCAGTTGGAAGCGGCTGAAAGTTGCAGATTTCATCTCTTAATTGTGCTCTTTTGGATGGCGGAAAGAATCTTTCTAGGAAAGCGTTTTTCAATTGCCTCTAATTTGTAATGGAATTAGGAGTCAGCCCATTTAACCATAGAGTTGCCTCCCCAGATAGAGACAATAGAAATAACCGTAATCGAATTGCATTCTGCCCAACTCCAGGATTGTCAAACGACTTGCATGTAGAAATAAAGTTGATCAGATGCATATTCGGATCATCGCCTGCTAGTCCACCAAATAATCCCTTGAGTTTCAAAAGCTGAACCATGGTGCTAGTGATATTGAACTTTTCTCCAGGTGTCAAGGGTGGCAGAATAATGGCTCCTGTGGCACCAGCTTCATCCAAATCATCGTCATCGTCATCAAAAGGAATCTGCATAGCTCGGCGATCAGTCCTCAATCGCGCTTGACGATCTCTCCTCTGCATGGGTACTGCCACCTCAGTAGTATGCCGTGGGTTTAGTAGCTCCTCATCGCCCAGGTCTTCATCATCAGGATTTGTTGCACGACCTGGGTTATCAATATTTTATTTATGCACTTGAGCAGCTGCCAATGCAGCTAACCTAGCCTGCTCCTGTTGAGCAACCATTCTTTCTATGTCACGTTGTGTATCCATTTTGTCAACGAAACCTGAATAGAACAAAAACAACAACTAAAAGTAAAAGTACGAGAATCTTTGACCAAAGGGTCTAATAACTATCACAAACTTAGTTGACAATCGTATTCCCCGGCAACGGTGCCAATTTTCGATAACGCTTAATCTACAGCTCTCGTAAGAGTGTAAAGCGGTCGTAGTCAAATATAGAACCCAACAGGGTTGGGTATCGATCCCACAGGGAATATCTTGGTCAACAAGTAAGCAAAGATTACTAGTCTTTCGGTGCATGTCTCGTAAAAAGGGGGGATTTTATCGTGCAAAATAATGTAAACAAAGTAATAAAGTATAAACGGAAAATAGCAAAGTAAAAAGAAAGAATGTTTGGTAAGCTGTAAAACAATGAGAATTAAGAAGGGGTTATGTCCACCTTATGAGTTGTACGTCTCTATTGGCTATGAGATATGTGGAATTCAGACATGCATGTGCTTATAGAGAATTGTATTCTATGGTAAATCCAAGCATCTTTCGACCTAAACAAGGACTATTTCACTTTAACTCTTTCGAGCTTAAAGTGTATCTAACGGTACAAATTCTCCAAGAGGTTAATCCAGTTATGGCACTAACTTTTTAATAGGGGATGGGACCCTATTACCTTGACATTATCTCTTTTCCAGACATATAACTTTTCTTTCGAACAAGTTAATGCCATACTGGCGTATTCTATGTGTTTGCAACCACAAAGAATTTAGATTAAGATGAAGAGAATAATGATATAAGCAGCATACGTGTTACGAATTCACAAACTCATAGCAATAGATAGTATCTCATAAGGCTTCCATAACCCCAACAGAGAAGTTTAGCAATTCATGAGTGCGATGGAAATCACAATAGACATTATTATTATACCAAAATAAAGATCTCACGTGTAGTGTTGTTTGGTAGTGCTTGTGGCGTGATTTCCTTTAGGAATAGCGTTTCTCTTGTTGTGGAAATTAACAATTGAATAGATGAAGAGAAAGTAATTAAGAATTAATTGAAAGCAAATTGTTTTGAGTTGTAGATGAGTGGATGGATAGGTGGATGGATGGGTGGATGGATGAATGGGTGAATGAATGAAAATCTCTAGCAAAATAGGGTATTTATAATACACATGTCCTATTCCTACTAAGCTAATGCATTACTTGACCCAATCCTACTAGGTTAATGTATTATTATCCTAATTCTAATAAGTTACTGCTAGTCCCCAAAGTCTTCAAATTTGTTGTTTTTGCCCGGGACAAATTTTCCATGCGCCACTTTTGGTCCTTGGCGTCCAAGATTCCCCTTCCGTCCTTCGTGAAGCTTTCTTTGGCGTCAAGTTATCCATGAAATGCTGAATTTTGCATCATTTATACATGAAAACTTTCTAATCATGTTTGTTAGCTCACTTACAGAAAAAAGGAGTAAAAGTGCATGAATTATATAATTTGTCCTCAAAACATAGCTAAAATATGGGTGAAATATAGTACTTTAGGTGTGTAAATTCGCCTATCAGCAAACATGAAGAGGTGTTCGTTGGTTTCGTACTCGTTATGTAAACATGCACCTTATGAATGTTGTGGGGATTTTCACTTCATATAATCTACCGGGGAATGTCAGGAAGCTATATGATGTAGGTAGTTTCCATTCTCTCTAATAGGAGAAGAGACTACATGATTAGGAGAGCTAACTCATTAATCCATTACAACCAAGAAAGAGTTGAGGAAACAATTCTTTAACCAATTTTTTTGTCTCTCCAAATTACTATATTGAAGGATGAGATCTATAATTTAAGGCAGTTACTTGCAAAAGAATTTTAGGAGAAATGGTTGAGGTTAAAGAAAAAGCTATATAATTTTCCAAATCATAGATTCACGATGGGAAAATTGCTTGATATATTCTATAGAGCCCTTAATGATAACACAGTGGTTGTGGTTTATACAATTACAGAAGGAGCTTTTATAAGTCTTCGCTTGTAGTGTACAACATAAATCTTAGGCTGGATCACTAAAACTAATCACGAAACGCATAAATGGGAGGCAGATAGGTTATATAATTGTTATGATATTGTTTCTTCCGATGAGTAGAGAGCTTTAGATGAGTTTGTAAATAAAGAGGTAATACAAATAAAGATATAGATTGTCCTACTTATGAAGAAATCTATAGTGATTAGAGTAGAAAAAGTAAATATAGTAAGTTCAAGAGTTAATGCTTTAAAACTTGTAGAGTCTTATTCTAATAAAGAAGCGATGTATTTATATAGAAGTGTGGGGTGTAATGCCCTAATTTTCTTAACCAGAGTGCTACAGAGTTCCTGTGACCCCAAGGGACCACAAGCTAACCCTTGACTGATATTTGTACTTGTGCACGGCATAATATACTTGTAAAATGTGGAAAACTTGAACAATAGGCCATAAGGTTCAACTAAATTAAATATCTTGATAAATAATAACATCCATATAGGGTAACAAATACCCAAAACAACTAAAAGTTGAATCTAAAATCTGAGCTAAATCTGAAAGCCTCTAAATACTGTCTGAATAAGGAGTTGAAGAAACATGTCCCCAACTAACTCCATCGATAAAAAATTAACCGAAATAATAAATGAAATAAATAATATTGTCCTTGAATGGATGAGGACTCACTAAAACTTTGCGACTGGAATGCTACTACTACTGCTGATCTGGAGCTCGTATCTGTGAACCTATGATGTAACCTGAAAGAAAGAACCATAGTGCAAATGCATTAGTACAACTAGGAGTACTGAGTATATGTGTGAGGTAAGCTAAATGCAAAAATGGTTTACATGCATGAACTATGCTAACTTACTAACTGATATGAACGTAAGAGTGCAAACATGTATACGTAGTAACTGAGATCATGATTTCATGATCTCTAGATCTGGACACTAATACATGATTTACTAATATCTACCATGACTTGCACTGAAATCATGATAACATAGATGATTGTGTCTGATAGTCCTGAATCTAATGGAACTATCTGTGTTCCATTCTGTAACTGAATTAACTGTACAGACAGTCCTGATATACTAAAATCTGAAGAACAATCTGAGTTCTTTTACTGAGACTGGGATTGAAGCTATAGGAGATATTTTTTTGATCGACATTCCCCAATAACGCATATATAAAAGTTGGGGTCTAATCTCTACCCCGACTGGAAGGGTGTCAATACCGCACCACTTGTAAGGACAACTGTGAGTAACCCTTAGCTGGCAGGTAATCAAAACGAGAATGGTGGGAACCCTAAACTGACTGATTAAGCCACCTCAACAACCCTAATCTTAAAGGTTAAGATCAACCTACGCTGGCTACGTAGTTTTGGAACACAAGTATGATTACTAAGAATCACTCTCTAATCTGACTGGTGAGTTCCCATCCTTGTATTCAGTCAGTGCTAGCTTTTACTCCCATCAGAAGAGGCTAATGTGATTTAACTGATGGTACATGGATTGAGTAACTGACTTCCGTTGACTTACGGATTAGTGCTACTCTTTGAGAATTAACTGACATCATGAGATTTCTGAGGTTTTCTGAGTAACATGCCTGACTGAGTTCTATATATCATGTATTGACTGAGATTATCATTATAACATGACATGGCTCTAGGTACACAACTATATTTTTCGGGTACAAGTACCCCCAGTATTCAATGGAAGGAAACTGACACACATGAGTGACTTGATCGTAAGGATAGAGTCCACAATTTACCAAATCATGAGTAGTGGATTTCACACTAAGCCTAGTTCTCAACATCTTATACATGGAAGGAAAATTCATACAACATGAATAAACGAGCATAGCTTTGATATCGTGGTCAATCCATATCACAACAACAATGCATATCACTCATATGGATTTCATGCAAAATCATTAAGCATCGAGCATGGACTTGTCATTTAAGAACTATTAAATCATGCGACATGAATTCTATAATCTAGGTATATTATCAAACAAATTGCGTTCATTATTTTAGCCTAAAGGTGTTCATGAATTTCATCATATTAAACCACATAAAGCTTATGGGTTTCAACTAATAAACATATATACTTCATGAAAACACCTTTACATATCATCTTGAAACTTAACCAACAATCATAAATATGTACATGCTCATATCACAACAATACAATCACAAAATAATATTTAAAACATGGTTCTTGAGCTTTATGAACAAAATTGAGCCATAGATTAACGCTACGCATACATGACTTAAGGTTCTTGATGTTTCTTTTTCTGAACTTGAAGGATTTGAAATCCTTTGATTTTTGAAGAAGATTGGGTCTTATTCTTGGAGATTAAAGTTACAGAGAAACCAAAGTTTTTGTTTGTGAAATAATAACGATCAAAATGGATGAATTCTGACTCATCTGGGTATATATATGCGAGTGGTAAGTGACCAAAATACCCCATCTAAATGTCCTGGAAATAAACCGAACGTGGCATGTGAAGACCCTACGAATGGTCCATTAGATACTTGTTGATCCATCATTTCGACCATCATACATGGACCAGAAATAAGGGTCACTGGATAAGAGTTAATGGCCTGGATAACGGTCCATCAAAAATCTGACGGTTCGTCAACTCGTCCATCAATCCTTATACCGAATGTGTCCCTACTACCTTGGTTGTGACGATCAAAGTGGTGGTCCATCACTTGTTTGGTGGTCCGTCAACTTGGACCTCGCACCTGGGCATTACGGCAGTTCTAAGTAAAAACATCCATAACTTCCTCGTCTAATGTCAGATTTGGTCATAATTGGTATCGTTAGAAAGCTAACTCAATTTACCTATGTGATAAAAAGTAGAAATCTTATAATTGTGATGGGTACAAAAATAGATTTGTATTTCAAAGAAAGTACTAGCATCCTTGAGATGATTTCTATCTAGGAATAAGCACGGGTATGTACAAGGGTCTAACTAATAAACTTTGCACTTTAGAAAATCAAATCAAGGTCGGAACTACTATAGAGATAGATATAGAGGTAGAAGTAGAAAACGTAATGATGAATGGATGAGTAAATATGACTATAATGAACAAAGTGGACTTTATATTTCACTGGTAAATAATGATGCGGAGTCTAGATGTTTTAGAATAAAACCACTGCTTGCAAAGCTTAACAAATATTTAGAAAGCCAAGAGAGTTGACATAAGGACATTAAGGCAAATATTTGAGGGTTGAGACAAATAGTAATCACATGCAACCACGATAAAGTAGCTTGAGTAGTAGATTACGTAGATGTGTCCCACACTAAATCAATTTAAATAACGAAATTCTCCTAGCAATATTCTTTTAAATTCACAAAACAACAACCATTTCCTATCTATTATCACTCAAAGTGGTAAGGCCACTATTGATCCACCTATGCTTATGATTGATGATACGAGGAATGACCCAATGGAGACTAATATTGCATAAAAATATGAAATAGAGACGTTGATGACTAATAGTGACATATCTTAAAATATAATAGTCATAGAAGAAACAACTGATAAAGGGAAAGGAAAGGGTAAGGATGTCACACCAGTATTTAAAACTATTACCCAAATTTCTCCAAACAAGCTTGGTTGTTTGTTTTTAATCCAATGTCATCACATGATTCCATTAGTGTCATGCTATTATGCTACATGTATACACACGATGGTTTTAAATTTTATGCATAGGAGGAGATTGATCATTTTGAATTAAACAGAATAAATTAATTGTCATAGGGGCCTTAGGATTCCTTTATTTAAGCATCGTGGTTGTTTATTGTATGTTAGTTTCCTGAGGACATGCAAATATTCTAAGATAACGGTGTTGATGTTCCGTAGTTTCATGAAACTTGCAATGCTTAAAACAAGGAAATTATGCAGGAACTTTGGTATTCTTGTTGGATATGATATATAGGATTTGGTTTGAAGATAGAGAAAAAAGGTTGAAGAGTTGTTAAAGTGGTGACCCATGAATATATTGATGACTCATGGGTATGACCTATGTCCCATGAGTAGTTAATGTGAATTAGGCTCCGAAGTGTATGACATTGTGTGATTTCTACAACATCAAGTCACTAGCAGTGACTCTAACTCGTACGTTTGATTAACAAACCAACCCTTGAATCATTTGTTATTTTTGATGCAGATTCCTTACATCATTTAGTCTAGGTTTTCTTTTTTATTTATAAATATTCTCTTCGTATTTTATTGTTAGCTTATACAATCAATATAGTTTTTACATTGTTTTGAGTTCTGATATTCATTAAAGATCCTTGAATCATGGTTCTATGTTTTTAGGCTCATAATTGATTTGGGCTTTTGAATTTTTTATCTTATTATTTGTATGTTCATCTTTGTTCTTTCATCTATGAAGTATTTCCTTATTTTTACGACTATGAGCGGCTAAATTAATGAAGTAGGTTAACTGAAAATTCATTCTAAATCAGTGTTCTTGCAAACATTAGAATTTCCTTCATTATCAATGCATTCCTAATGGGTGCACGTGTTTAGAACTTGCATGTACTAAATAATTTCTCGAGGGAAAGGTATAAACTGGGAATAGGAAATCAAAAATGTAATTTGAAGCCACCAACCTACATCTAATTAACATAAGCCATAACTGGGATTGTAAATATGAGATCACAAAAAAATAGTTAGTAATGTGATTCCCAAAGACCGAGCAGAGATAAGTGAAATTAACCCAAACCAAGGTAGGAAAATAGTTAGGTGATGCATCACTTTTTAGTATTTTCATGCAAAAAATTGGGATAGTTTTACTATCACGAATATTTTTTCAAGTTATTATGTCATGGAAAAGACAATCTCAGTGCTAGTCTCATATTGATCACAACCCTAAATTACCCAAAAATCTTAATATTACTCATTTTAAAAAAAATTCCAATGGCATCAACAAGATCTTGATAGATTTTTAGCCTATCTCTCATGGATTTGACCACAACCTAGTTGTGTTGTAAATTTGATCAGCAACTACTTTATAATTTCTCAGAGGTGTTGGAAAACATAAGACAATTAATAGAAATCTTTTAATGATCTTTTACAAGGACTTCACATGGATAAAGCCGATCCGATTGACACTACCATTGGTACAAGCTCAAATTGGATATTGATCAACTTGGTCCTATAGTGAATGATACCACACATAAAATAATTACTGAATATTGTTGCTTGATAGAAAGGAGACATGATATTGCTTTTATCATATGAATGTGTTCAAGATTTCTACCATTTTTAAAGAAGTCACAGATAAATCGAGCTAAGAGGATTTTTAGATATCTAAAAAGATTAGCGGACCTAGTCTTGTTCCATGCATCAAGTGGAACTTTTGACTTAATTAGCTTTACTGATGTAGGTTATGTAGATTACCTAGTTGACAAAATCATAGTATGACATAGTTTTTTCATTGCTCTTAACAGGACTAAAAATACTATGTAACACAAGAAAACCATGAACATTGATATGAGGCATTACTACTTATGGGACAATATGGAGAAGAGGACCGACCATTTATATGAAGTTCTATAAAACTGAAGATTAGGTGGATGATGTCTTTACAAAATCACTTAATAGGAATCAATTTGAGAAGTATAGGCTTAATTTAGGGATAGTAAAAATGAATTGAGTTTCCTATGTTTACATCATCTCGCTTTACAAAATCTCTTAATAGGAATAAATTTGAGAAGTATAGGCTTAATTTAGGGATAGTAAAAATGAATTAAGTTTCCTATGTTTACATCATCTCTCTCTAAATAGATATAATTAAGGAACATATATCTTTATGGTTTTTTTTTCATTAGGTCTAATTTAGTTTCATATCTTTTATAGGTATTCATGCATGATGAGCAAGTTGAAAAGGGAGGCAGATGGGACATCCAAAAGCCAAACATCTATTAGAAATTTGTAGCAGGGACTAGGTCTCTCCTTAGAGATTAGTATTATAGATTTTACTATTGAAAATACATTAAAACTTTTTAAAATCCATGCGTTCCTTCCTACTCATCTATCTTACCTTGTATTCATCAATTCCAATTCTTTATTCACCATTTCTTCCTCATTAGTACTCTGTGCTCCTTCTAGTTTCATCTTCTCGATAATGTCTCAACCATCATCCACATCTAAAAACTATTTATGAGTAAAGTCCTTTACTATTTTCTCCATTAACAAAAACTGATATAAATTTACAAAACCTTTTTTTAAAACTCCAAAACAACAATAAAAACATACCCAGTGTATTCTCATCTAGTGGTGTCCAGTGAGGGTAGTGTTTAAGCAGTCCATACCACCACCTCAGTTGAAGTAGAGAGGTTATTTTTTATAGACCCTGACTTAGAATAAACAACAATATAACATACAAACTACATAAATGCATATGAACTTGTACAGTATGAAAAATAAACTAAAAACACTAGCCACAAGATAATACTGAAATTATAAATCTAAAACCATAGACAACACTCAATACCTACAAACAAGAAACGTCAAACACAAATACAGAAACTCCCCTGCTGTCATCGACACCTTCCAACACCTAACCCACTACCCTAATTTGCGTCCTTCACACCTTCCTATCAAGGGTCATGTCCACCGTAAGTTGTAACTGCTCCATAACATATACCTCTAATATTTCTTCACACTACCTATCCCCTACCTAAAATCATCCATAGCTATTACCTAACACCTCTGCACTGGCGCAGCAGCAACCCTACTCATCACGTGCCCAAACTAATGTAACCTCACTTCTTGCATCTTGTCATCCACTATACCTTTACTAGAAAAGGCTACATTAGCTATAATAATTACCCGAGAAAAAGACTTTTCCCTATGCTCTTGACCTAAAAATGACACATGAAGTATTTGATGCATTGTTTTTCTCTACATCAAAGGATCCAAAGTCTCTACCAAAAATTGGTAAAAAATCTAAACCTGGTTATTTCCAAACAAATATCATCAAAAAATTTTCTGAGGAACTCGGTACAAACATACCCTTTGACTCTCTACTAACTTAATAAGCACATATTTTATGGTGAGTTTTTGGATGAAATACAACTTCAAACATTCTTATAGCAAAAGTAAATTAGGTGTATGGCAGCGATGGAAGTCTTTTCGCATGAAAAAAGGGTTGGAAAATAGGGTCAAAAGGGAAAGTCAAAGTTGATGTTTCTGATAAAGTTGTGAGAAATTACTGGACTTAAAGAGCAGAAAATAATTTTATGGAAGATGTTATGAAAACATAGAGGTTTTCCACCAAACATGTCATGACCCAAAGCAGGTCCTATCCATGACGGGTATCTCAAGTCCCACATGGACTGGAGATCAGCCCTGCAACTAACCAACCCAAACACAACATGCCACAAATTTACATGAATTCCAAACATATAACAAGATAGCGTGCAATGACTTATGAAAATTGTAATGCATGTCCATGACCAAACATTGATAACCGACCCAACTATCGACCGATAGTGCCCAGTAACCATTGTCGTCTAATCTAAGCCTTCTAATAAGAACCAAAACTGAATTAAAATAATGTGTTGGGACATGCCCCTAACTATAGCAAAAATAAGTTTGTACAATCAACGAAGTAATAAAATGAAACATGAAATATTAACTTTCGATGTATGAAAGCTCACCACTTTAATGTCAACTCATGATCTTAACTAGGATCCTAATCACTGAGCGGGAGGGGTAAAAGAATGATAAATTCCTGCATCACGTGGGGATATAGCATCCGAAAATGGTTAGCAGGGTGAACGCTAACATGTAACTCAGGGATAAGGATAACATAATGTAATGATCAACAATTTAAAATAATTCAAATCAATGCACATAATCAAAAGCATATTAATATACATTTCACATGCAGGAATACAAAACAAGGTTTAACATTCACTTAAAATTTTATCCTGGATTATGTAGCTCAACTATCATAGCACATACCCATAGGCTATATGTACCTCAACTCTTTCCCCTTGGTCGGGCAACAGTATGTATAGCCGCCTGGATTGGAAAATCATCCCATATATATGCACATGGGAGACTCGAACCTTTAACATATACTAATGTGACTTATGAACCCACTCATAAAATGATTTATAGAGGACTCAAACCTTCCTAATAATGAAATAAAAATGTGGGGGACTCGAATCTCACTTGTAACTTTGACATCCACATTGGCAAATATGGTTTCCAGTGTCGATCACTCGGATCTCCACTTTTATGACTCAGCTGCATAGCCCTTATTATATTATAAATAAAACTAGTATCACACATTCCTAATTATTGAACCATATTCCATATTAAGGCATACATTATTGGTATCGTCATACCAACTACAATTGCAAGGTAATAACATCATGCCAAAATAATTTCCATTAACTAGGGGAGAACATCTCCCTTTGTTCGTTAATATAAGGTGGGGGAACAATGACTCCCTTTATTCACTAAATCAGACCATTATGTTTCAAATACCTATTTATATAATGCAATACTTCAAAACTAGTTTAATTTCTTAAATCCCAACACTTTCTATAATTATGAACCAATTTTAGATCATAGGGTTGGAGTTAGAAAAATTTAAAAAGTCACAACATCAACCCTTATCTATAAGGTTTGATTTCTCAACCTACGAGTGGTCAAAATGGTTGAGAAAAATTATGCCACAACTCTGAGTGAGACACTCGTACTAAGAGAAAAATTATGCCATAAATCTGAGTGAGCCACTCCTTCTAGGGTTAGTTATGGGCCAAAAAATATTCTTATTATTGCATCATCAGCTCATGCACCAAAAAGTGCTATGTTTGCTTCAGGCCTTGACACTGTGACACTGGTAGGAGCCGTCTCTATGCCCTCACTACCTGTAAGGAGCCCGAGGCATTCCTTGATGTCATTACTGGATGTTGAAACTCTTTTGCCATGATGAATATTATTTTCTTGATCTAGGGTCCACTCTCTCTTATGTGACAACATTTATGGCTGTGCATTTGGTTTTGATCCTGATTGTATTTCAGATAGGCTTTTTATTTCCACTCCTGTAGGAGACATTATTGTTTTTAGATAAGTCTATTAGGGTTGTGTGGTGTTTGTTGGTTGTAGTAAAACTCTGGTAAATCTAGCTAGACATGGTGGATTTAGATGTAATATTGGGGATGGATTTGTTTTCTTTATTCTAGGCTTGTTTTGATTATCTAACCCATATGGTCATCTTTAAATTACCAAATGAATTAATTATTAAATGAATAGCTAGTTCGCTAGTCTCTTAAGGAAGGTTTATTTCATATCTTAGAGCTTAAAAATTAGTTTCTAAAGGGTACCTCTATCACTTAGTGCATGATAAGGATTCTAGATCCAAAGGTCCTTCTTTAGAAATTATCTTCGTGGTATGTTATATTGTGAGGTATTCCACGGTGATCTTCTTGTTCTTCCTCCTAGAGAAATTTTGATTTTGGAATTGATCTTGTTCTGTACGCTCGTCCTATCTCTATCCCTTCATATAGGATGGATTTAATTGAGTTTATGGAGCTTAAGGAGATGTAAAATGATATTTTAGATAATGGTTTTATCTATAATAATGTGTACCCATGGGTTGCACCTATTTTGTTCATGCGTAATAAGGATGGTTCCTTTTGAATGCATATTAATTATCGGTAATTGTATAAAGTAGCCATATAGAATAAAAATCAACTTTCACGGATTTATGATCCCTTTATTAGCTTTTGGCTGATAAATTCTTTTTTAATATTGATCATATGTGTGAGTACCATTAGTTAAAAATTATGGAGATAGATATCCCTAAGACTAATTTTTGAGCTCAGTATGGACATTTGAGATTCTAGTGATGTTCTTTGGTTTGACTAATTCCATAGCCGCATATATGGATTTTATGAATCTAGTTTCCATCTGTTTTGGTATTTGTACATGATTGTCTTTATGATAACCTTCTCCTTGTGTTGCAAAACCTAAAATATCAGAGTTTGTATGTTAAGTTCCCTCAGTGTGTATTTTGGTTGAATTCTATGACTTTTCTAAGCCATGTTATTTCTAGTAAGGGGATCATGGTGAATCTACAAAATGTTGTGATAGTTATGAAATGACAGAGCCACGACTCCAACTAAAACTTAGAGCTTGTTAGACTTAGTCGGTTATTGAGAAGGTTTGCAGAGAGCTTCTCCTTTATTGCTGCCCCTTTGACCATGTTGACTCAGATGAAGGCATTGTTCTTGTGGTCAGATGCTTGTAAAGGTAGTTTGAAAATATTAAAGTATAAGTTGACTTTGGCTCTGGTCTTGACCCTTCCCCAGGGTACAAATGGTTTTGTGGTATATTGTGATGCGTCACGGGTAGGACTTGGTTATTTGTTAATGCAACATGGAAAAGTGGTTACTTATGCTTTTATATAATTGAAGTTTCATGAAAAAAATTTATCTAACTAATGATTTGGAATTATTAGCTATGGTGATTGCGTTAAAGGTATGGTGGTATTATTTGTATGGGTTCTATTTTGATATTTATTATAGTCATAAGAGACTATAGTATGTGTTCACTAGGAAAGAGGTAAATTTCTAGAAGAGGAGGTGGCTTGAGCTGATTAAGAATTATGACATTAGTCTTCACTACCGTCTAGGGAAAGCGAACATGGTTGTTGATGCTCTTAGTAGGTTGTATACTGGATGTTTTTCTCATTTAGATTAGGAGAAGTAGGATTTGGTGAAGGATACTCCCCATTTGGCTAATCTAAGAGTTTCCATTTGGCTAATCTAAGAGTTTTTCTCTTGGATTCTGAGAATGTTGGCATGATTTTTCAAGATATGGGAAAATTATCTCTTAGAGCTGAGGTGAAAGATAAGCAAGTGATGGATCCTATCTTCGTGCAAATCAAGAATAATGTAAGCAAGTAGAAGATAATGATTTTGTAGACTATAAGGGATGGTATCTTAAGGTACCAAGAGAGGTTGTGTGTTCAAAATATTAATGGTTTGCGAGGTACGATTTTGGTCGAGGCCAATGAGGCGTGGCATACTGTCCATCCTGGTTCAATAAAGATGTATCATTACCTTAAGGAGACTTATTTGTGGAATAATATAAAGTGGGATATGGAAAATTATGTATCTAAGTACATGGTGTGCCTACAAGTGAAAGTAGAGTACTTAAGGCCTAGTGGGTAGTTTGAAGATACTGAGCTGCTAGTCTAGAAATGGGAGAAGATTAATATGGATTTTTGTAGCATTATTCCACAGTCTCATCAGTAGTTTGATTTGATTGGGTCATCTTAGATAGGATGACAAAGTCTGCTCACTTCTTGCTAGTGAGGACTAATTTTTTTTATGAGTATTATGCTAAATTGTTAATTGAGAAGATCATAAAGTTGCATGGTACTCCAGTTTCCATAATATCTAATCGGGGTACTCAGTTCTCATCTCAAATTTGGAGGTCATTTCAGAGAGGTTTTGGTAACTAAGATCACCCTTAGCACCATTTTCCAGCAACAGACAGATAGGCAGTCGAAAAGGATGATCCAATTTTTTGAAGATATGCTTAGGGCTTGTATAATGGACAACAATTTTTGTTTGTTTGACCATTTTCCACTCATAGGGTTTTCTTACAACAACAATTATCACTCTATTATTAGTATCGCTCTTTTTAAGGCCTTGTACAGTACAAGATATAGATCTCCCATTAGGTGGTTTGAAGTTGGTGACGCTGATATGTTTTGCCCGTATTTTGTTGACTAACCAATGAAAAAGGTGAAGGTGATTCAGTAGAAGCTTAAGACTTCCTAAAGTTTCCAAAAGTCCTATGCATACATGAGACAAAGAGAATTGGTAATTAAGGTAGGAGATTCTGTTTTCCTAAAGGTGTTTCGCACGAAGGGAGTGTGTGGTTTTTGAAGAAAGGGAATCTTAGCCCCATTATATTTGTCCGTACTTGATTTTGAAGAAGGTTAGTAATGTTTCTTTCAAATTGAAGTAGCCTTCTGATTTGGACTTCGTTCAACTGGTGTTTCATGTGTCAATATTTAGTAAGTGTGTGGGTTATAATTTGATGGTCGTCCCTTTGTAAAATGTGGATATTTTATGATTTCTTGTACTATGAGAAAGTTCTGATGGAAATTTTAGATTAAAAAGTCCGTCGGTTACGGAGTGATGACGTGACTTCAGTGAAATTTCTATGGAAAAACCAAGAGGTTAAGGAAGCTACTTGTGTAGCCGAAGAAGTTATGAAGTTCAAGTACCCATTATTTGTTTCCTGATTCAGCCAATTATGATTAAGATATGTTTATTTTTCTTTCTTTATTAAAAAGTGATAGTAAATTTCCTGGTACCTTCATTTCCTATTTTATAGGTAAGGGTATTGATATTTGGGGTCTAATAGTGCTAGAAAATACATCATTATGTCATTCGAGAGTGAATGATCCTTAGGGAAGAGCATGTAATGCCCCAGGGTTTTGGTCATTCAATTTTTTCTAAGTTTTGAGCTCCCTTCCTTGACTAGGAATTTCTCTGTGAGTCGTAGGATGTCTTGTTAGGTCCTGTGACCCTAGTTGTAAGGTGTCTAGAATGGTTTGTTGAAGTTACTGTCCTAGGTAAGACTTGATGGTACTGGTCATAATGGATCATGACGAGTCATTGGGATGAGTCGTACCCAAATCATATAAGTTTGTGGCATATTTTTTCTCTCAGTACAAGTGGTCAGAATGGTCGAACCCTCATTTGGCATTGTTAGTCCACTACATCAACCCTCATCTAGAAGGTTTGATTTCTCAACCTACGCTGGCTATGTACTTTGGAGCGCAAGGATTGTTTATAAGAATCACACCCTCAACTGATAGGTGAGTTCCCATTATTTGGCTAACCTGGTACTAAATCCTACTCCCATCTGAATAGATACTTAACTGAATATACTTTGATACGCCCAAATTACAGCTCTCGTTAGAAAGTGTAAGCGGTCGTTGTCAAATATAGAACCCAACTAGGTTGGGTGTCGAATCCCACAGGGAATACTTTTTCACTAAGTGTTGCAATTATTAGTAGACTGTTGGCCAAAAATTCCACGAGAAAGGGGGGACTGGTTTTAGGCGTGAACTAAAAGTGTCCAAATAACGAATGAGACGATGTATTTAGTAAGATTTAATCACAGAGAATACTAACTTAGGGTTATGTCCATCTTGTAATTTCTACTTATCTATTAACTATGAGTAATGCAGAATTTAGACATGCATGCACTTATAGAGATTCGTATTCTAATTGTAAATCCAAGCGTTCTCAACCATCAAGGATTTATTTCACTTTACCTCTCTCGAGCCTAAAATGTATATCGAATGGTACAAACTCTCCAAGAACGTTAATCCGGTTAAGGCATCAACGTGTAAACAGGGGTTGGAAACCCTATTTTCTCGTCACACTCTCTTTTCCAAACATGTAAATTTTCTCTCGAACAAGTTAATTGTATAATGGAGTGGTCTCTATGTTTGCAACCTTGAGAATTCAATTGAAGATAAGAGAGTAATGATATAAGTAGCATACATATCAAGAATTCACAAACTCATAGCAATAGATATTATCTTACAATGTTTCCATAACCCTAACAGAAAAGTTTAGCTACTCTTGGATACGATGGAAATCAAAATAGACATAATCATTATACCAAAACATAGAACAATCTTGGCGATGGAAGTGATCTTAGCGTCACAAATAGAATAACGTTTTTTCTCTAGCCGTTCCCAAGTGTAAGTCGTGTTTCTCTGTTCTCAAACTTACAGATTCTGTAAACTAAATAATGAATATGATATTAATAAAAACCTCCTGAAAAATTCAGCAATAGGGTTTTTATAATATCCCTGTCTACTAAATTACTGCTGCACCCCTAAGTATTTAGAAATACTGATTTTGCCTTGGACAAATTTTCCACGCGTCACATTCAGTCCACAAGCTTCCAAAAGTTGCCTTCCCTCTTAGGTGAAGTTTTCCTTTTCTGCCCAAAGGTCCACAAAGTGATGAAATCTTCATCATTAATACCTTAAAAACATCCTAATAACATAGGTTAGCTCAATTAAAAGAAAATTGAGTAAAAGTGCAAGAATTATATATTTTATCCTCAAAACTTACCTAAAACATAGGTAAATTATGGTGCTTAGGCGTGTCAATACGCCCAACATCACCACCCCACACTTAAAGCTTTGTTCTTCCTCGAACAAAATATTACTTCCATGCAAGCACATAACTATAATATCACAATAGCAACAAAAAATGTTCAACAAGACATGCACGACAATCATTAACAAAGAGTAGGTTTCTTGATCACTACTGGAAACAATTCAACCTCCAACATAGACTCGTGATGATGGTTAATTCGTATCCACAAGTTAAGCCACAAAGAATCATATAACACTACCAAAAAATCATCAACCATGTGTATCTCACACAAAATATCGCCCATGACCACTCACAGTTTTGCATTTTTCAAAACATGGGTATAAGACTCTCCTTGCTCTATCTCTTACAAAGAATTCTTATGTTGCAACTGATGACTATAGACTTGCCCTTAGTGTAATGCTCCACTAATATCAGAATGCTAAGCTTAGGATCAAATAGGTCTTTACATGTTGTAATGTAGGCTAAGGGACAGGTAGGACTATTTTGGCCTGAAATAGTGACTATGTTCCCTAAGCGCTTTAATACATCACATTATGCCATTCGCACTATCTTTTAACAACCCTTATACCTTTCTTTCATCTACCAACCCCTTTTCACCTATTTTGTTATTTAATCATAAGCACAACTACTTTTTTTTCTATTTTTTTTTTTTAATTAATTAATTAATTTATTTATTTTCTTTTTATAAAACACCTCTATGATAGCCACTCTTTTTCACAACAATTTCAAGTACCAATACATTCTGAGGCATCACTCTCACCCAATTTCCTCTTATTTTGTCACATGACTCTACAATTTAAAGCGCATTGGAATTTGGATCAAATTATTTAATTAAAAAAAAATTGGATTAGGCTATATATGAGGCTGTCAAAAAAAAATAGCTAAAGGCTCAAAGGGGTTTCACTAGGTTAATGTACAAAGGTAGGTAAAAAGAAGGTAAACAATTACAGGCTGCCAAAGAAATGCGTAAATCATCTCCTAAACTCAGACACTTTATTTCGCTTTACACACACAACAGGCAAGTTCTAGCATCAGTCATAACACAGAATATACTATAACCTCACCCACACAAGGAACATGGTCAACTTAATTGGGAGCATTATAGACTCTTGAACCAACAGATGAATGAATTGTAATGATTTCGCACAAACTCTTGTTATACTACTATGCCATCTACCAGAACAATTTCATGCAAGATCTAAAAAAATCTAGAAAATAACTAACTAATTACGACTAATTAACACAAACAATAACAACAATAAATGTAGGAAAAGAAGTACAATACAACATACAAATACCAGCACCCCACACTTAGATGGGACACACTGCCCTTAGTGGAAAATAAATAAGGAAAACCTGATTAGTCGAACTCCTCTTCTATGTCTGGGGTCATACCCCCGCATCAGAATCATCATCAGAGTCGTCATCATCAGATTTTTCCTCCACATCGGAGTCTGGCAGTCAGCGATCATCGTCAGTCGGCACAATATCGTCGAGAGGTTCTTCAAAATGTATCCTCACTCCACACGTAGCCCGTGCATTCTCATTCATCGGGTAGTCATAGTCCAGCTGTTGAAGCTCTGCATCAGTCGAAATACGACCCCCACTCATCATGGTAAACCTCGTCATGCCATATAGATGGCGAAATAAGCTTTCATCTCGAGCATGTCTCTCTGCAATGGTAAGGTTGATGCCATGACCAGTTTCAGGCTCTTTAACTTTTGTGAGGTCAACCTTCTTCGGGTTGTGTGGAAGCTTATGATCTGCAGGTTCCTCTTCAATGTGATCCTTCCTTAAGATCGCAATCATCAAATTGCCAAAGCTAAAATGGGACCTTTTCTGCAGCCTAGCTTTACGCATTGACGATCGTATAACCGCACCAATGTTGATGGGAATATTCGTCATCAAAGCGTACACCAAGCATACTCGATCACGTGTGATCTTTGCGTACTGTGTCCCAAGAATTAAGCAAGAGTTGACTATCCTCAACCATATACGAGCTTCTCTGTTCAAGGAAGCATACGGGAAGGTATTATGCCGACTGTTATCCTTGTGATGAATCCAACGTGCCATTGATCTTGTTCCGCACAGTGTGTGTATGATTGCCCTGTAGGGAGTTCTGTGATAAAGCTCCTTGAGCGGTGATTTATCCACAGATGGAAGGCCCAGAAAAGAGTTGAAGAATTCCGCATTCAGTTGCAAGACTTGGCCTCGAATCTTCACTTCACTTCCGTTAGTATTTGGGGACCAATTGGCATAAAACTCGCATGTTAGATCAAGATTGCATTCCCTCATATCTCAAAAAGTGAAATCAAGGTTTAGTGCCATGATTTTAGCCAAAATGCGGGGCTCTCTCTTTGCTAGACTCTCCTTCTGCATCAAATCTGCGTGAACATATTTCTTTACTTTGTTGTTCTGGTACCACTGCTTTCCTTCCTCCTCTAGGACCCATTTTATCCCGAAAGTGAATTGAGGCACTTGCAAAGAGGAGGACTCAGCTTGCTCTTTTCATGACCTTTTCTGTCCTTTCTGTGAGGTGGACGCTTTTTCTTTTCCTTGTCGTCCTTTTGGGGCCATTCTTCTTGGTGATGGTTCGGGAAGATGATCTTGCAAGATTAGATGAGCAAAAAGACAAACTTTTAGAAATTTGGAAAGCTTAGGCGGTGCCTAGGTTGAGCAAACAAGTGTATTTTGTTCTAAGGTTGAGGCTCTTTTTATAGACTAAGCCATGGGTCGAGTTTTATCCATTTAAAATTGGGTTAGGAGACAAAAATGCATAAGTAGGCAGCACCTAATGCTTTGCCTATGCTTAGCATAGGCGGCACCTATGTCAATGCCTAGTTGGGCATAGGCGGCGCCTTTGTCAATGCCTAGTTGGGCATAAGCGGCGCCTATGTCAATGCCTAGTTGAAACAGTGAGCATAGGTAATACCATAGGCGACGCCTATGGTATTGCCTAGATTTACATAGGCGGCGCCTATTTTATTGCCTAGATTTACATAGGTAATGCCTTGTCCGTTGCCTATGTGAGGCAATGTGCATAGGCAATGGTATAGGGCTTTCCTTGTCCATTGCCTAGATTTACATAGGCATTTCCTTGTCCATAGCCTAGATTAGCATAAGCATTGCTTTGTTCATTGCCTAGATTATCATAGGCAATGCCTAATCGATAGCCTTTGCACCTTCATTCCTAGCTTACCACCTTTAACATGGCTCACTTTCAAATCAAAGTTTGGGGCTAATCCTCTCTGTTGTACATCTTGCACCTACACTTAATCGAAAACAACAAAAACAATTAGAAAGATGGGTTGGCTCCCACCAAGTGCCTTAGTTTTGGTCGTGGCTCGACTCTTCTTTTTGGATTTCTATTTAACAAAAACAAACTCCTAGTAAAACAAAATGATTAAAAACAATGGGTTGCCTCCCATGTAGCTCTTGTTTTATTGTCGCGGCATGACATAGTTACCTCGATTACTCAGACTTCATCGAGATAAATGGTGGCTCTCATTTTGTGAATGGATTCAGACAACGCTGATGCTTAATTTGTGGGTACACAATCTTCCTCTAGGTGAATCTTGTGCATACATATCCCAGGAGGGATACCAATTATATCATCAATAGTCCAACCAATACCTCTCTTGTACCTCTTCAGAACAGAGATGAGAGCCTCTACCTATTGTTCACCTAAATTGGTTGCAACAATAACCGAAAGTGTATTTCCACTTCCCAAGAACGCATACATTCGATGATTGGGGAGGAGCTCTTTCGCTTCTAGCATTGGTGGCTCTGCAATGGAAGTGTTCGCTGTTGGTAAAGGTCGATTCTTAAGATCAAGGTCCACCTTCTTAGGAGCATGAGAATAGGACCCTATTCCTGTTAGAGCACAAATAGTTTTTTTATAATCTTCAACATCCTCATGCTCAAAATTCAAAAGTACAGCAGACAATGGCTCAACAGTAAGCTGTTTCTCTATAGATAATTCTTTCTCATCCTCCTAATAAACATCAGCTATAGAAAACACATTCATATATCTAGGCTTCTTCATCAATTTGCATACATCAAAACGGACCACTTCATCATTCAACCGAAATAAAAGCTCATTAGCTCTTAAATCAATAAGGACACTTCCAGTTGCAAGGAAAGGGCATCCCAAGATTATGGGAACTTCAGAATCTACCTCGTAATCCAGAATAACAAAGTTTGCTAGAAAAATGAAGGTCGAAACCTTCACCAATACATCATATAAGATACCAATAGGTCATTTTACCGACCTATCTGCCATCACGAGCCGCATATTGTTGGTGTAGGATCGCCCAACCCCAACTTTCTGTAAATGGATAGCGGCATAAAATTGATGCTAGCTCGCAAATCACACAATGCCTTAGTAAAATCCAAAGATCCAACCGTGCAAGGAATAGTGAAAGCACCAGGATCTGCCTTCATCTGTACTAAAGATCCCGTGGCAATCGCACTGTAATGATGAACATCATCTGCCAGTTCATAGCTTGCTGCCATCTTCTTTATGAAAAGGTCCTTTATGAATTTGGCATAGCCTGGCATCTGCTCCAGTGCATCCACCAAAGCCACATCAATAGTCAGCTGCTTCAACATGGTCATGAATTTACTGAACCTGGTGTCATCAACTTACTTCTTCAGTCTCTAAGGAAAAGGTGGTAGTGGAAGGGGAAGATTTTTCTCCACCATTTCCGTTTTATCTTGCTTCTGATTATCAATCTTTTCAGGAGTGTCATCAGCCTTATTCTTCAGTCTCTGAGGAAAAAGTGGTGGTGGAGTTGGAAGAGTTTTCTCCACCACTTCCTTTTTATCTTGGTTTCGATTATCAATATTTTAAGGATGGTGACATCTAGGAGTAACATCATGAACGCTCTCATTCTTATTTTCAGCTTCTACAGAATCATCACAATCTTCTTCAACAACTTTCTCTTCTGTATTAACAACCACTTGCTTGCCTTTGGATGGATTTTCCAATACCTTACCACTCCTGGTAGTAATAGCCATACACGATCCATCATTCCTTGGATTTTGCACAGTGTCACTAGGTAAAGTGTCAGCCTTTCTTTGGTTAAATACCACTGATAGTTGACTCAATTGTTGCTCTAGCTATTTTATTGTAGTAGAATGCGAGTCAACCAATTGATTTATTGATGACAAATCATTCTTTACCTCAGTTACGCCCATGTTGGATGCCTCCACTCCTTTCAACATCTTAGCCATCATATCTTCCATGGACATCTTCCCAGAGCCAGACGCCACAACGTCAGGATTTCTAGGAGGAACATACAAACCACTCCTGTCAGACTTATTCTTCTAACTCCCAAGCTCGCGGTCCTTGTATCCAGATTTTTCATAATATTTTCGACCTTGGTTTCCTTGGGCATTTCCTCTGAAACCCCCCTGATTATTCAAGTAGTTTGCCTCCTCCTCAGAATCGGATTCAGCTCTTCCCTACGATACAACGGCCTTGACCTTTTCCATCTTCCCTGATAATAAATGCTTGGTAAGAAGATCCATCTGCGTTTTCATATGAGCCATATCCTAGTCACGTTCTTATTGTCTGCGCCTCTGTTCATCAGTCATGCTAATAGATACAGTAGAGCTTTCTACTTTAGAATCCCTGGCTTTGTCATACGATCCAGCATATCACTTGCCTCAATAAAAGTAAGATCCATGAATGACCCACCTGCAGCATTATAAATCACTAGCTTTGTCACCGAGTTCAAAGCCCTATATAATATTTCCAGCAACTGGATATTGGTCATCTGATGATTTGGGCACCGCATAAGCTTCTTCTTGAACCTCTCCCATTTTTCGTAGAGAGCTTCAGTTGAAAGCTGTCAAAAATTGCTGATCTCATCTATCAATTGTGCTCTCTTGGATGGCGGAAAGAATCTTTCTGGGAAAGCGTCTTTCAGTTGCCTCCAATTAGTAATAGATTCAGGAGTTAGCCCGTTCAACCATAAAGTTGCCTCTCCAGATAGAGACAATAGAAATAAGAGCAGCCGAATTGCATTCTGTCCAACTCGTGGATTGTCAAATGACTTGCATGGTGAAATAAAATTGATCAGATGCATATTCGGATCATCGCCTGCAAGTCCACCAAATAACCCCTTGAGCTGCAATAACTGAATCATGGTGCTAGTGATATTGAACTTTGCTCCGGGTGCCAAGGGTGGAGGAATAATAGCCCTGTGGCACCGCTCTATCCAGATCGTCATCATCATCAAAAGAAACCTGCACAGCTCGACGGTCAGTTCTCATTCTAGCTTGACGATCTCTCCTGTTCATAGGCGCTGCCACCTCATTTGTACGTCTTGGATTTAGTAACTCATCATCACCCAGGTCCTCATCATCAGGATTTGTTTCTCGACCTGGGTTATTAATATTCTTTTGATGCACATGAGAAGCTGCCAATGCAGCTAATCTAGCCTGCTCTTGTTGAGTAGCCCTTCTTTCAATGTCTCGTTGTGCATCCATTCTGCCAATAAGTTGAGGTTTAGGATTTATAGGTAATAATGGCTGACCAGAACGTCGTGTATTTGGCATGCACTCTACCAAACTTGAATAAAACAAAAACAACAACTAAAAGTAAAATTCGAGAATCTTTAACCAAAGGGTATATTAACTATCACAAACTTAGTTGACAATCGTATTCCCCGACAATGGTGCCAAAATTTGATACGCCCAAATTACAGCACTCGTTAGAAATTGTAAGCGGTCGCTGTAAAATATAGAACCCAACTAGTGTGGGTATCGAATCCCACAGGGAATACTTGGTCACTAAGTGTTGCAATTATTAGTAGACCGTTGGTCGAAAATTCCACAAAAAAGGGGGGATTGGTTTTAGGCGTGACCTAAAAGTATAAAAATAACGAATGATACAATGTATTTAGTTAGAGTTATCACAGAGAAAAATAAGTTAGGGTTATGTCCACCTTGTAATTCCTACTTATCTATTAACTATGAGTAATGCAGAATTTAGATATGCATGCACTTATAGAGATTCGTATTCTAATTGCAAATCCAAGCGTTTCTCAACCATCAAGGATTTATTTCACTTTAGCTTTCTGGAGCCTAAAGTGTATATCTAATGGTACAAACTCTCCAAGAACGTTAATCCGGTTAAGGCATCAACGTGTAAACAGGGGTTGGAAACCCTATTTTCTTTTCACACTCTCTTTTCCAAACATGTAACTTTTCTCTCGAACAAGTTAATTGTATAATGGCGTTTTCTCTATGTTTGCAACTATGAGAATTCAATTAAAATGAAGAGAGTAATGATATAAATAGCATACACATCAAGAATTCACAAACTCATAGCAATAGATAGTATCTTACAAAGTTTCCATAACCCTAACAGAAAAGTTTAGCTACTCATGGGTACGACGGAAATCAAAATAGACATAATCATCTGACCACAACCTAGAACAATCTTGGTGATGTAAGTGATCTTAGAGTCACAAAGAGAATAATGTTTTTTCTCTAGCCGTTCCCAAGTGTAAGCCGTGTTTCTCTATTCTCAAACTTACAGATTCTGTAAACTGAATAATGAATATGATATTGATAAAAACCTCCTGAAAAATTCAGCAATAGGGTTCTTATAATATCCTTGTCTACTAAATTACTGCTACACCCCTAAGTATTTAGAAATACTGATTTTGCCCTGGACAAATTCTCCATGCGTCATATTCAGTCCACAAGCTTCCAAAAGTTGCCTTCCCTCTTATGTGAAGTTTTCCTTTGCTGCCCAAAGGTCCACAAAGTGATGAAATCTTCATCATTAATACCTGAAAAACATGCTAATCACAAAGGTTAGCTCACTTAAAGGAAAACGGACTAAAAGTGCAAGAATTATATATTTTATCCTCAAAACTTACCTAAAACATGGGTAAATTATGGTGCTTAGCCGTTTAAATACGCCCAACATCAACTGTACTGAACTAAAGTAAGTTCACTGAATTTTATGAACTGACGGAATATTACTGAATTTTATTAACTGACTGAGTTCATGGGATTACTGAGTTTCTTGAGTTATGTAACTGACTAAATTCAACTGATTATGGTGTGATTGAGATTATCATAAAACTGACACAAGCTCTAGGAACACAGCTAAATTGTCGGGTATAAATACCCCAGGACTCGATAGCATAAAAATAATTCATGGTACAAGTTCAAAATCACATTATTGTCTACACATATATCCATAATTCATTGACTAAGACCTTTCATCAAACACTTGGCAGGAATTAACTTGTACATGAATGGGGATTTCATACTATCATACTATGATGGCACTTTTCCTCCACTTAGGCATTTAGTCAAACATATAGGGAGAATACTTTGGTTTACCACCATCAATGCATCTAATTATCATAGTTGTATAAGTAAATTTGCAATTTGAAGGGTTTATCATTAATATTATACAAATCATCAATACTAGGATCAACCATTAGAACATGTAATTTAACACATGAATCAAAACCCCACAACAACATGGACATGAATTGCAATTCAACTAAATGATGAACATACATAAACACACAATCTTGGATTTTTAAAACAGATTCTTTAGCTTCATGGGTGAAAGGGACACATGAATCAACACTTGACAAACATGGGTTGATGATTTCTTAAAGATTGGTCGAGGAAAGATTAAATTATTGCCTTGGGATTAGACACCTAGGGTTTCTTGTTCCTGGAGATTGATCTTTGAGAGAAACCCTAAAGTGGTGTTGTACATTAATAATGAAGTTGTGAGCTCTGGTCCAGTATAATTAGGGTTCAAAATGACTGGAAAATATCCAAATACATTTTAAAAATGTCTTAAAATCACTAATCTAAAGTGGTGATGGTTTGGGCGATAGCCCATCGATAGTTCGATGGTCCGTCAGTCTTGATTGTCATACTTGGCTAGAACCTGAACTTCCTGCCTCATATGCGATGGTTTAGGCGATGGACTTACACTAGACCGATGGTCCGTCGGTCCTGACCATCACACATAGCAAGAATACGTGTTCATTGCCTTGGTCGCGCTGGCTTGGGCAACGATCCATCGCTAGCTCGACGGTCCGCCATCCTGATCGTCTCTTCTAGGCAGTTCCAATAGTTCTCTATAAAACATTAATAACTTTTTACTCTGATATAGGATTTTGACGAAATTGGTATTGTTGGAAGTTTAATTCAATTTACCACATGATAAAAAGTCAAAATTGGGGAAATTGTTTGAATCATTAAATATTTAGGAAGTCATCACTAACTCTTCTAGATACTAGATTTGACTTAAATAAAGTTTGGGTTATTACAGGCCACAACCTAGTTGGTTTCTGTATTAGATTCAATGACCATTTAATACTTTCTTATAGTTGTAATTTGGAAAAAATAAATTTTTGGCACTATTGTCAGGGAATATAGTTTTGAATTGATTAATAAATATTACTGAAGTTGTTGGTCTTCTTTGTTAGTTCTTTTGTTATCTACTATTTCTATGACACGTGATAGTGTAGACACACTTCTCAAAGTCAGGAAAATGCCCAGATTACATTTGATCATGATTTGAACAAACTTTTCAATAGAATCATATAATGGAGAGAAAAGAATCTTATGATCAAGGAGCCTTGCTCTGAGAGGTTGACCCAAAAAATTTCAATATCCCACCTCAACATGGTGGTCCAAAATTATAAAGGAAGTCACTACTCATTTAATGATTGAAGAAAAAGATAGGCTAGCAGTTGCCCGACGAGTAGTTATGGACTAACGATATAGATAGGACAACGAAAAATGTCGAGCCATACTTCGCAATGATAGAATTAGAAGGAACAAACATCAACTACCCATTTAGTAGTTCTAACCAATGAATGAAAATCTAGAAGAGGATTTGGGGTATGTTCAGCTAGTTGAAATAGGTTTAATTAATCCTCAAGAATAGCTCCAAGGGAAAGAATTTGATATTGCGAGCATAATATTCTTACTGTTGAACATGAAGGGGTCTTTTCTGGTTCCCTACTCATTATGTAAACATGCACCTTATGAAGTATGTGGGGATTTGCACTTCATATAATCTACCTAGGAAAGTCAGGAAGCTATACGACTTATGTAGTTTCCATTCTCTCTAACTGGAGAAGTGACTACATGATTAAGAGAGAGACCTTATTAATCCATTACCACCTAGAAAGAGTCAAGGAAATAATTCTTTAACAAATTTTTTTATCCCTCTAAAATGCAATATTAAAGGATGATATCTATAATTTCAGGAAGTTTCTTACAAAGGTATTTTAGAAGACATGGTTAAGGTTAAGGAAAAAGCTATATAATTTTCCAAATCATATATTCGTGATGAGAAAATGTCATGATATATTCTATAGAGCCCTCAATGATAACACAATGGCTGTGATTTATACTATTATAGAAGGAGCCTTTATGAGTCTTTTTTTGGAGTGTGCTACATAAATCTTAGGCTAGATCACTACAACTAATCAAGGGAGGCATAAATGGGAGGCAGATAGGTTAGCTAATACTTATGATATTGTTTCTTCTAATGAGTAGGAAGCATTAGATGAGTTTATGACTAAATAGTTAGAACAATTGAAAAAATAGATCGGCCTACTTGTGAAGAAATTTATATTTATTAGAGTAGAAAAAGTAAATGTAGTAAGTTCATGAGTTCATGAGTTAATGCTTTAAAACATGAAGAGTTTTATTCTAAGAAAGAAGCAAAGTATTTCGATAGAAGTATGGGGTTTCCAAGCCAAGGTACAAGCGTCTAACCAATACACTTTGAACATGAGGCAAGTAAATCAAGGTCGGAACTATTATAGATATAGGTATAGATATAGCAGTAAAGAAACTAATGATGATTGGAGGAGTAAATATGACTATAAGGAAAAGAGTGGACTTTATATTTGACTGGTGAACCATGATGCTGATTCTAGATGTTCGATTATTAAACCATTGTTTGCAAAGCTTGTCACTTATTAAGAAAGCCAACAGAGTTGACTTAAGGATATTAAGCAAATATTTTAAGGTTGAGACAAATAGTAATCATATACAACTGTTATAAAGTAGATTGAGAAGTAGATTGGGTAGATGTCCGCCATACTAAATCAATTTAAATAAGGATTTTTTCCTTGCAATATTATTTAAAATTCACAAAACAACAACTACTTCCTATGAATTATCACTCAAAGTAGTAAGGCCACTGTTGATCCACCTATTCCTATGACTAATGATATGAGTAATGACCCAATGGCGTCTAATATTATGGATAAAAATAAAACATAGACGTTTCTAAATAATAGTGACATATCTTAAAAAATGATAGATATAGAAAAAAGAACTGATAATGGTAAAGGAAAGGGTAAGGATTTCACACCAGTATTTAAAACCATTACCTAAATTTGTCTAAACAAGCTTGGTTGTTTGTTTCCAATCTGATGTCATCACATATTTTCTTCAGTGCCATGCTATTGTTCTACATGTATCAACACGATGGTTTTAAATTTTATGCATTGGAGGCAATTGATAATTTTGAATTGAACTGAATAAATTAATTCTCATAGGGGCCTTAGGTTTATTTTATTTAAGCATCATGGTTTTTTATTGTATGTTAGTTTCCTAAGGATATACAAACATTCTAAGCTGAGGGTTTTGATGTTCCATGGTTTCATGGAACTTTCAATGCTTAAAACAAGGAAATTATGCATGAAATTAGGTGTTCTTGATGCATATGATATATGGGTTTTGGATCAAAGACAGAGAAAAAAGCTTAAAGAGTTGTTAAAGTGGTGACCGATGAATCTATTGATGACTCGTGGGTATGACCTACGCCCCATGTGTAGTAGATGTTAATTAGGTTCTGAAGAGTATGACATTGTGGGATTTCCAAAATATCAAGTCACTGGCAATGGCTCCTGCTCACGCTATGTTAGTTGGAGTGATGATTTATTGTTTTGAAATAAGATATAGTCTGTGAATTTTATAGCTTGAAGCCACAACTCATAGGTCTGATTAATGAACCAACCTTTTAATCATTAGTGGTTTTTGACGCGGATTCCTTACATCATTTAGGATATGTTTTTTTTTTGTTTCTATAAATACTCTCTTGGTGTTTTATTTTTAGTTCATGCAATCTATATAGTTTTTACATTATTTTGAGTTCTAAGATTCATTATGGATCCTTGAATTATTGTTCTATGTTTTTAGGATTTATAATTGATTTGGGATTTTGAATTTTTCATCTTATTCTTTGTATGTTCATATTTATTCTTTTATCTATGAAATATTTCCTTATTTTTATGATCATGAGCGGCTAAATTCCATAACTAGGGTTATTGGAACCATGTATTTAATAATTTCTAGAGAAAAAGGTTTAGATTAGGAATAGGAAATGAAAACTATAATTTAAAGCTACCAACCTTCATGTAATTAATATAAGCCATAACTAGGATTATAAATATAAGATCAGAAAACAATGGTTAGTAATGCAATTCTCTGAGAACGAGTATATATAAGTGAAATTCACCCAAACCAAGGTTGGGAAATGGTCAGGTGACATAACTTGTTAGTATTTTCATGCAAAACATCGGGATATTTTTACAAGCATGAACAACTTTTTGAATTATTATGTCATGGGAAAGACAATCTTAGTGCTCATCTCGTATTGATCATAACCCTAAATTACCCAAAAATCATACTATTACTCATTGTTACAAAACCACACATTTTAAAAAAAAATTTACAATGGCATTAACAATACTTTGATTGATTTTCTGTCTATCCCTCATGGATTAGACCCCAACCTAGTTGTGTTATAGATTTAATCAGCAACTGCTTTATAATTTCTTAGAGGTGTTTGAAAACATAAGACAATTAATAGAAATATATTATTGAACTTTTACATGGAATTCACATGGATAAGGCCAATCTTATTGACACCTCCATTTGTACAAGCTCAAATTGCATATTGATCAACTTGGTCTAATAGTGAATGATACGACGTATAAAAGAATTATTTATTATTATTGCTTGATATAAAGCAGACCTGATATTTCTTAGATCATATGAATGTGTGCAAGATTTATATCCTTTTTAAAGAAATCATATATAAATAGAGCTTAGAGGATTTTGAGATATCTAAAAGGAACAGGGGACCTAGTCTTATTCCATGCATATGGTGGAGCCGTTGACTTAACTATCTTTACTGATGTAGGTTATGTCGACTACCTAGTTGACAAAATCATAGTATGTAATAGCTACCTCATTGCTCTTAACATGACTAAAAATACTGTGTATTACAAGAAAACCAAGAGCATCAATAAGAGGCATCACTACTTATGGGAAAATATGGAGAAGGTGACCATCTATATAAAGTTATATAATACTAAAGATTAGGTGGATGATGTCTTTACAAAATCTCTTAATAGGGATCAATTTGAGAACTATAGGCTTAATTTAGGGATAATCAAAATGAATTGAGTTTCCTATGTTTACCTCATCTCTCTCTAAATAGATATGATTAAGGAACATATATCTTTGTGGTGACTTTTTCATTAGTTCTAATTTAGTTTTATAGCTATTCATGCATGATGAGTATATTGAAAAGTGAGGTAGATGGGATAGGAAAAATCCAAACATCTCTTAGAAATTTGTTGGAGGGACCATGTCTCTCTTTAAAGGTTAGTGTTATAGATTTTGCTATTGAAAATACATTAAAACTTTTAAAAATTCCATGCGTTCCTTCCTACTCGTCTATCTTACCTTTTATACATCAATTCTAATTATTTTTTCCTCATTTGTACTCTGTGCTCCTTCTACTTTCTTCTTATGTATAATGTCTCAACCAATGTCCACATCTAAAAACTATTTAAGAGTAAAGTCCTTTAGTACTTTCTCCGCCAACAGAAATTTATATACATTTACAAAACCCTTTTTTCAAACTCCTAAACAACAATAAAAGCATACCCAGTGTATAACCAGCTAGTGTTGTCTGATGATGGTAGTGTTTACGCAGTCCATACCACTACATTAGTTGAAGTATAGAGGTTATTTTTGATAGACCCTGACTTAGAATAAACAACAATATAACAGACACAATACATAAATGCATATGAACTTGTACAGTATGAAAAATAAACTAACAACCCTAACAACAAGATAATACTGAAATTATAAAACTAAAACCATTGACAAAACTCAACACCTACGAATAAGAAACGTCAGACACAAATACAGAACACTTCCCTACTTTCACCGACACTATCTGTAATGCCCTAATTAGATGAACCGAAATGCTACACGGTTCTAATGACCCTTAAGGACCACAAGCTAACCCATGACTACTATTTGTACCTGTTTATTGCATAATATAACATAAAAATATGGAAATATGTACTGAAAGGCTATAAGGTTCAATATTGAACATAATCTAAATATTAACAATATTTGAATAAAGTGGCATCATAATAACAAAACAAAACTAAAATACTGAAGTCTGAATCTAGTATGTAATCTAGTCTGAAAGCCTTTAACTATCTTAAGTAGGGAGTGGAAGGAACATATCTCCAACTAACTCTTGACTACTGAAAGACAAATAGAAATACTGAAGTAATAAAGTAGTAATCATGTCCTCAGAGAATAAGGGCTCACTGCTAACTTTGACTGCTGAAATCTTCAATACTACTGTTACTCTATAACTCATTCCTATAAACCTATGGTGTAACATAAAAGAGAGGACCACAACGCTAATGCATCAATACGTCTGAATGTACTGAGTATAAGAGTGAGGTAGGCGTAATTCATGGGGTTCATATGCATGAACAATACTAATATGAATAACTAGTACGAATGTGAGAGTGCAGACATAAATACATAGTAACTGTGATCATGAAAACATGATAACTGAATCTGTACACTGATAACATGGTTTAATGATATCTAAAATGACTGTGACTGGTGTTCTTATATGACTGATAATAGGAGTGACTATTTCTAACAGTCCTGAGTCTGATGGAACTATCTGTGTTCCTTACTTTAACTGAGTTGACTATATCTGATAGTCCTAAAAATCTGAAGAACTATTTGAGTTCCTTTACTGAGACTCATACTGACATTGTGGGAGGTATTTGTTTAACCGGCATGCCCCATATGTGCCAATATAGCTAAACTGGGGACCAATCTCTACCCTAACATGAAGGGTGTCAATACCGTGCCACCGATATAGACAGGTTTTGAGAACCCACAACTGGAAATTACTCAATATAAGAATAGTGGGAACCCTCTAGTGGCAGGTTAGCCAACCTCATGTACCGTCAACTAGAAGGTATAATGTCTCAACATACACTTGCTACGTAGTTCTAGAACACAAGGATGTTTTTAAGGAATCACACCCTCTACTGGTAGGTTAGTTCCTATCATTGGGTTCACTTGGTGCTAACTTCTACTCCCAACTAAAGAGACTGAATATGATTTACTGACTATACATGGATTGAGTTTACTGAATTTCATTGACTGATGGAATACTATTGATATCTAATAACTGACTGAGATCATGAGGTTTCTTGAGTCAGATGACTGACTGAATCCAATGGAACGTGGCTTGATTAAGGATATCGTGAAACATGGCATGGCTCTAGGAACACAACTATATTTTTTAGGTACAAGTGCCCCCATGATTCGATGGAAGAAAACTGACACGACATGTTATACTTGACATAAGAATAGAGATCACAATTTATAATGTTATAAGTAAGGAATTTCATACTTCACATAGTTAACATATTCTTGTTCATGGAAGGGAATACATTTAACATGAAACTACTTGCACGTTTTCAATATCATAAGCATTTCATAGAACAACAACCAATTCACAACTATAGCATGAAAATGATATTGAGTCATAAGGGATAGCATGGGCTTGTAATTTGGGACTGATTATGTCATGAAAACATGGTTTATACTATTCTAAGCATTTTATCAAACACCTTGCATGCATTCTTTAGGCCATAGGTGTGTTCATCAAATTAAAAATCTAACACCCCAACTTCATGGGTTTCAACTAATAAGCTCCACACGTCATGAAGATACATTAACATCACTTGTTGTAACTCAATTAATAACCATAAATTATGAACATGATCATATCAAAATCATACAACCATAATATAATATTTAAAATATGGTTCTTAGACTCCATGGATGCATGGAATCCGTGGATGAACACTACGCATACCTTAGTGATTGAATCTTAGAAGAAAATTGACCTTTCTAGAATGTTCTTGGACTGGGAGTCTTACTTCTTGAATATTTGGTAGAGGGTGTGGTGGGTTCTTTAGTTAATTGAGAAGAAACCCTAAGTTTGTTCTTGGGAACAAAGAGGGTGAAGAGATTATGAAACTTAATTCCAATAGCTAAGTACATGTTTTTGGTGTTTTATGTCATGGGGTAAGATTTAGGATGAGGGAAAAAGACCAAAATACCTCTACAAAATTACCTCTTGGTTGCTAAAATTATCAGCGGACGACATGGGCTGATAACCCGTCAGATCTGTGATAGCTCGTCAGCCCAGGTCATCACCTGCTAACTGGAATTTTTGACATTTTGCCTAAGTCTGATGACATTGTTGATAAGTTATCAAAAATGTGATAGGTTATTAGAAATGTCATCTGAATTATGATAAGTTGTCAAAAATGTTGTCACTTAGTTTTCAGGATGACATGCTAGAGTAAAATGGGTATAACTTTTTGCTCCGATATCCGATTTAGGCGAAATTGGTATATTTGGAATGACAATTCAATTATCTATCCGTTGGTGGATTATGATCTCAACAATACATAGTATAATGAGAGATATGCTTATTTTAAGTGGACTATGGAGATATTCTTCCAAGAATTCAATCGGTAAGGAATGTTTTGAACCGTCTAATAGCTAGGACATATTTGAGACCTTAATACACATCAACCTTGGTCATAAAACTACCAATTCACTAGATATTATTTTTCCTAAGCTTGAAACATCGTTCCTCTCTCGGTTGGGAATCTCAGGGTATTTTAATATCTCCTCCTCGGGAACATTTGTTCTTGAATGTCACTTGTTATGCTGAGAGTACTGATCGGCTGAGCTTACTTGAGAGATGATAGCATCTAAAACACAACTATGCAACTGGAACTATTAATTTCTAAGTTCTTATTCTGCACATCCATATCTAATGCATGGACACTTGACTGATTTGCTCTCATACACGTATGACTGAATACAATGATGAACTAAATTTTTTTACTAAACATACATATCTAATTTATGATTATTCGAATGAACTGACTCTTAAAAGCATGATTAGTTATGCAATGATACTAGATACCAAATTTATAATGGGAACATGAGCATGAAGCTGAATACAAAGTTTGTAATGAATACTGATCATGAAACTGAATAAGTTTAAAGAGAACTATTACCTTGAGCTTGATCAAAATTGGGGGAGAAGAGGTGAGGGTACTTGGTATGCATACCTTCTTATTCTTCCCAAGTATCTCCCTTAACAGATTGGTTTCCCCAAAGAACTTTGACTAAAGGGAATTCTTTTTCCCTCTTTCTACGAGTCTGATAGTGTAGAATTTTTACCAAAATTTCCTTATAGGAAAGACTATTCCAAACGGCAATGCTCTGAATAGGAACTATGATTGATGGTTCACTTATGCACTTCTTGAGCAATGAGATATGAAAGAATGGATGAACCAAGGAAAGATCTAAAGAAAACTCGAGCTCATAAACTACCTTGCCAAAATGACTGAGAACCTTGTAGGGACCGATATATCGGGGACTGACTTTCCCTTTCTTGCCGAATCTCTTCATTCCCTTCATGGGAGAGATCTTTAGATAGATATAATAGCCAATCTTAAACTCAAGATCCTTTCTTGGCACAATTGCATATGACTTTTTTTGGCTCTGAGCAAAGCCGAGTCTTTCTATGATCAACTAGACTTTCTCTATGTCATCGAAACCCAAGTCAGGCCCTATGATAGCAACTTCATTAATTTTGAACAAACCAACTGGAGATCTGCATCCCCTACCATAGAGAAATTCGAATGGAGCCATCAGACTACTAAAATGATAACTATTATTGTATTCAAATTCGATCAATGAAAAGTGGTCATCCCAACTACCCTTGAAATCAATAGTACACGCCTTTAGCATATCTTCTAGAGTCTGCATCATTCTTTATGCTTGACTATCTATTTTAGGGTGAAAGGTTGTACTGCGATTAATTTGGGTCCCAAGACTCTTTTGGAATGCTTTCCAGAAGTGAGAGGTGAACTGGGTACCTCTGTCTGAGATGATAAATAATGGAACACCGTGTAATCTGACCAACTCCCCGACATAGAGTTTGGCATAATCCTTGGCTGAATAAGAGGTATGGACTGGGAGGAAATAAGCTGACATGGTCATTCTGTCTACAATAACCAAAACTAAATAATGTTGATGCCATGTTTGAGGCAAACCCATCACGAAGTCCATGTTCACTTCTTTCCTCTTCTAGGTATGAATGGGGAACTCCTACATGGAACCACTAGGCTTCTGATGCTCTATCTTAACCTGCAAACATGTACAACACTTAGTCATAAACTCTACAACATCCCTCTTCATCCCACTCCACTAATATATCTCCCGCAAGTTGTGGTACATTTTTGTGGCGGCTGTATGAATATAGTATCGTGCACCATGTGCTACTGCAAAAATTTGTTGCCTCAAGTCATCTATACTTTGAATACACTAACGATTCTAGCAACGAAGAACACCATCTCCCCCTTGGGAGAAAACCTCTACTTTCTAATTTCTGATTGATTCTTTTAGCTTGAAAAGCCTAGGATCCTAATTTTGCTTTTCTTTCAACTCAAAAACAAGAGATAATTCTGAGATACAGTGAATACATTTACCACCCTTTGAAGAATAGACTAAGAGAACGCCTTATCTATCAAGCTAGTGAACTTCCTAAACTAACTCCTTCTTACTGTCCTAACATGAAAAACTCTACCCACGGATAGTCTACTGAGAGTGTTAGCAAGAATGTTGGCCTTGCCTGGATTGTAAAAGACACTTACGTCATAATCTTTCAAGAGCTCTAACCACCTTCTCGGACAAAAATTGAGATCTTTCAAGGAAAAAACATACTGCAGACTCTTATGGTCTATGAAGACATCTACATGATCTCTGCGGAGATGATACCTCTAAATCTTCAAGGAAAATACTACGGATGCTAACTCAAGATCATGAGTAGGATAATTATTCTCATGGGGCCATAACTATCTAGAAGAGTAGGCTATGACCTTACCATGTTTCATGAGGAAAAAACCTAAACCCCCTCTAGATGCATCATAATACGCCACGAACCCATCTGAATGATTTGGAAGAGATAGAACTAAAGCTGATGGGAGTCGAGTCTTCAACTCCTGAAAAATTTTCTCGTAAGGATCTGACAACTGAAATTTGACCTTCTTCTGAGTCAATTTAGACATAGGGGATGGAATAGAAGAAAATCTCTCAAAAAATCATCTGTAATAGCCAGCCAACCCCAAGAAACTCCTGACATAAGATATAGAGACTAGGCGAGGCCAATTTCTTACTTCTTTGCTCTTTTGAGAATCTACTCTTATGCCATCACCAGAAATAATATGGCCAAGAAAATCTACTAAAATTAGACAAAGCTCGCAATTACTAAGTTTGTCGAATAGTTGGTGATCTCAGAGGGTCTAAAGTACTGTTCTGAGATGGTCTGCATAATCTCGCTCCATGCAGGAATAAACAATAATATCATCTATAAACAATATGAAAAATATATCCAAGTACTTCTTGAACACATGGTTCATCAAGTCCATGAAAGATACAGGGGCATTAGTAAGGCCAAAAGACATAACTAAGAATCTAAGTTACCATACCGAGTATGAAAGGTTTTCTTTGAAATGTCACATTGTCTAACTCAGAGCTAATGGTAGCCTGATCTGAGGACTATCTTAGAGAAATATCTGCAACCCTAAAGTTGGTAAAATAGGTCATCAATCCTCAGAAGGGGATACCTATTCTTGATTGTAACTTTATTGAGCTGACGGTAATCAATGCACATCTGAGAGAACAGTCTTTCTTGTACATAAATAATACTATTACACCCCATGGGGAAATGACCGATTGGATAAATCCCTTATATAAGAGATCCTTCAACTGTGCTTTTAGTTCCTTGAGTTCTATAGGTGCCATTCTATATGGTGTAATAGAAATAGGATGAGTGGCTGGAAGAATATCAATGTCTAAGTGTATTCTCTTTTAGGAGGAATTCCAGGAAGATCTTAAAGAAACACATCTAGATACTCATTAACCACTTGGACTGATTTAAAGCTAGGAGATTCGAAACTAGATTCCTTGACATGCACTAGATGATAAACATACCCCTTAGATATCATTTTCCTTGCCCAAAGGTAGGAAACAAGCTGACCCCTAAAAGATCAAGTACTACCCCGCCACTCTAAGATAGGTTTATTTGGAAACTGGAATTGAACTATTTTGTTTCTATAGTCGACTGTGGCATAGTAGGAATGAAGCCAATCCATGTTGAGAATGACATCAAAATTAGTCATCTTTAATTTGACTAATTCCAATAAGGTGATATAGTGAAATATCATAATCGGACAGTTTCATGTATACCTGCCAGGCTATGATGGTTTTATCCACTGGGGTAGAGACTGAAAAGGGATCTCCTAAAATTTCAGGATTGATTCCAAAATCGCCTGCTACAAAGTGAGTAACAAAAGACAAGGATGCACCTGGATCTAGGAAAGCATAGATATGGATATGGAAAATCAGTAACATACCAGTAACGACATCCGGAGAATTTTCTTACTCCTATAGGGTGTGAAGAGCATATAATCTCTTTAGGCATTGCCCAGTAGTAGCGCTGGAAGTGGCACCCTACTTATTCAGATGAGCGAACTGAGCTGTCGAACAATTCTACTGAACCTAAGGATTTGAATGCGAATAATCTTTAATACTGTGGGCATGGCTTGCCACATCTGAAACAAGTATCACTGTTAACCATACAAGTACATTGTTGGTTCTTGCCACAAGTCTTGTAATAATGATTTGTGTGGGCACTGCTAACACTGCCCTTAGATCCTGGTGCTCTATCTCTGTTGCCATCTCTGAATTTTGGCACTGGAAAACTGGCGGAGGAAGATGTTGGGACTGCTGGCTTAGGACAAAATTAATAATGGTTTCCTCCTTCTGATTTAGGCTGAGAAAAGCTAAAACTGCCTGACCTTGCTCTCGTATTCTGCCTCTCCCTAGTCCTAATATTTTACTCCTAAATTTTTTGAGCATGAGTCATAAGCCTTGCTAAAGTCATATAACTATTCATCATGGCAGATCTACACTTATTTACCATGCTATCATTCACCCCTGACACGACTATGCGTATCTTACCTCTACTGTCTACAACGACATGAGGTACATATCTGGCTAATTGAGTAAATCTGAGAAAGTACTCTTTAACCATTATATTTCCCTGCCTGAGGTTGATAAACTCTAGAACTTTTTCCTCTCTCGGCTCTTGGGGAAGAATCTTTCTAAGAAAGCCATGACAAATTTCTCTCACTTTACAGGACCTATATCTTCAAACCTTTTAGACTTTCACTATTTGTACCAAGTGTAAGCAACATCCTATTATTTGTAGGCGGCTAACTTGTCACTCTAAATAGAAGCTACTCCCATGATATCTATGACCTTCTAGACTTGGTCAATGAATTTGTAAGGGTCTTCATCAGACATAGACATAAAGAAAGATGGAGGGTTCATTTAGGTGAAGTCCCGAATCCTAGCTATAGCTGAGTTGGCCACTGGGTTTGCCGGAATGACTGCTAGCCGTTCATTTTGGGCTGCAATAATCTAAGAAAGTGTGGTGAATGTCGCTCTAAACTCTGTATGACAAACATGTTCTTTTTGGAGGCATGTTCTAAAATAAAGATAAGAATGGATTAGACTGAGAGTTTAACTTGAGATTATGCTCTCTGGCCCTAAATAAATACTAAAAAAAGGAAAACTATTTCCTAAAACATCTTATAGCCTCTTGTACATAAATATGGCATACAACACCCCATATACAAGACTCTACTAGATGCTTCTTTCAGACTTCCTAGGATAATATTAAACTTGGATCTGATACAAAGTTTGTACTGGCCCAATTATCTAAAGAAGAATGCTACACAATGCTCATAATCCCAAAACACCAAAAGCTACACATGACTGATAACTCTACCTGTACACTACATAATATAACATAAAAATGTGGAAACATGTACTGAAAGGCCATAAGGTTCAATATAAAACATAATTTGAATAATAACAATGTCTGAATAAAGTGGTATCACAATACCAAAACAAAACTGAAGTACTAAAGTCTGAATCTAGTGTGAAATCTAGTATGAAAGCCTTTAATTGTCTTAAGTAGAGAGTTGAAGGAATATTTCTCCAACTAACTCCTGACTACTGAAAGCTAAACTGAAATACTGAAGTAATAAAGTAGTAATCATGTCCTCAGAGAATAAGGACTTATTGCTAACTCCGACTGCTAAAATTAGCAATGCTACTACTGCTCTCGAACTCGTGCCTCTGAACCTAGCTTGTAACATAAGAGAAAGCACCATAGCACAAATACATCAGTATGTCTAAATGTACTGAGTATGAAAATGAGGTAGGCTAAATGCATGGGGTTCATATGCATGAACAATACTAAAATGAATAACTGGTATGAGCATGGGATTGCATACATGAATACATAGTAACTGTGACCATGATAATATTATAGCTGAATCTATACACTGATAACGTAGTTTAATAATATCTAGAATGACTGATACCAAGGTTCTAATATGACTGATAGCATATATGAGTGTTTCTTACAGTCCTTAGTTTGATGGAACTATCTGAGTTCCTTACTACAACTGAGTTGACTGTATCTGACTGTCAAAAAAATTTAAAGAACTATCAAAGTTCCTTTACAGATACTGATACTAAAACTATGGGAGGTAGTTGTTTAATCGACATGCCCCATATGTGCCAATATAGCTAAACTGGGGTCCAATCTTTGCCCTGACTTGAGGGGTGTCAATACCACGCCACTGATAAAGACAGGCTGTGAGAACCCTCTACTGGTAGGTACACAAAATGAGAATAGTGGGAACCCTTTATAGGCAGGTTAGGCCACCTCATCTACCCTTAACTAGTAGGTATGATGTCTCAACATACAGTGGCTACTTAGTTCTATGATGCAAGGATTGGTTTTAGGAATCACACCCTTTACTGGCAGGTGATTTCCTATCCTTCGGTTCACTCGGTGATAACTTCTACTCCTAACTGAAGCGACTGAAGATGATTGAATGACTGTACATGGACTGAATTTACAGAATTTCATTGACTGATGGAATACTACTGATATTGGATAACTGACTGAGATCACGAGGTTTCTTGATTCACATGACTGACAAAAGTCAATGGAACGTGGCTTGATTAAGGATATTGTAAAACATGATATGGCTCTAGCTACACAGCTATATTTTTCAGGTACAAGTACACCTAGGACTCTATGGAAGGAAACTGACACAACATGACTTACTTTATCATAACAACAGAGTTCACAATTCATAATGTCGTAGGTAAGGAATTTCATTCTTCACATGGTTATCATATTCTTGTTCATGGAAGGGAATACATTTAACATGAGACTACATGCATGGTTTCAATATTATAAGCATTTCATAGCATAACAACCAATACGTAACTATAGCATGAAAATCATGTTAAGTCATAAGTGATAAAATGGACTTGTAATTTGGGAATGATTGAGTCATGATAACATGGTTTCTACTATTCTATGAATTTTATCAAACACCTTGCATGCTCTCTTTAGAGCATAGGTGTGTTCATTAAATTAAAAATCTAACATCCTAAAATATACTGGTTTCAACCAACAAGCTCACAAACTTTATGAAGGTATATCAAGATCATGTGTTATAAATCATATCACAATCATACAACAATAATATAATATTTAAAATATGGTTCTTGGACTCCACGGATGAAATGAATCCGTAGATGACACTATACATACCTTAGTGATTGAATCTTGAAAGAAAATTGACCTTTATTGAATGTTCTTGGATTGGGAGTCTTAATTCTTGAAAATTTTGTGGAGGGTGTATTTGGGTCTTAAGTTAATTGAGAAGAAACCCTATGTTTGTTTTTGGGAGCAAAGAGGGTTCAGAGCTTTTGAAACTTAATTCCAATAACTAAGTACGTGTTTTTGGTGTTTTATGTCATGGGGTAAGGTTTAGGATGAGGGAAAAAGAGCAAAATACCCCTACAAAATTACCGCTCGGTTGCTAAAATTATCAGCGGACGACATGGGTTGATAAGCCGTCAAATCTGTGATAGCCTATTAGCCCAGGTCTTCACCTGGGATTTGGAATTTTTGAAATTCTCCCTAAGTCTATTGGCATTTATGATAAGTCATCAAAAATGTTATAGGATAACTGAAATGTCGCCAGAATTGTGGTAAGTCATAAGAAATGTTGTCACCCAGTTTTTAGGCTAACATGCTGGAGTAAAGTGGACATAACTTTTTGCTCCTATATCGGAGTTAGGAGAAATTGGTATCGTTGGAAAGATAATTAATCACTTATAACATATTTTCATAATCTTCGTTGAGATAATTAAAAAAAACTAAAGGGTTTTCACTTACCTTGGGCTACACAAGTAAGGGTTTCTTAAAGAACCCTAAAAGGAGTTTTAGGGCTGTTGTTCTTAGCCTTTGTTAAGAAAGAGAGAAAACTAAAGTTTAAAAGGGTGAAATTGTATTTAAAATGAATAGAATTGCCAGCAATATTGAGCCTATATTGGTCCCTCTAGAACCTTTCTTATTGAACTCATTTTAAGCCACAAATTAGTTCAAGTAGGTGATGCACCTACTTAAGGGTCCAAGCTGCTGAAACTTCAAAGTAGGTGATGCATCTACTTGCTTAAATTCTTGTTGGGCTCAATTATTTAAGGGGCCTTGGCAGATTGTGTGTGTTGGGTCATATACCCATTTTCTCCATCTTCTATTTAATTTGGGCCAAAATGAGTACATTACATTGCCCAAATATGGTTCATTATAATATGTCCATTAATTTTGTCCAAATAGCTCAAGTAGTTGACTCACCTACTAGCTTAATTAAGTACAGCAAGAACCTCAATATTTTTTTTTAATTTTCATCTCCTAATCCCTTTAATCTAACCTTCAACTTATACACACTTGGTCACTTTAAACATCAGATCAAAATACTAGCTTAAGATCCCATATTTAAATATTTGTATCAACTTAACTTGGTTGCATCACATATAATTGCACGGGCAGCATCTATAATTCTATCTACACTATTAACACTTGCATAAAAATCTCATCCATTACTATACCACAAGGCTATAAAATGTTCCATATAATTAGAATAAGTACACGAAAAATATGGGATGTTAAATCCCCCCCCCCCAGAAACATTCATCCTCGAATGTTAGCATAACTATCCAACAAAAAAAAGTTCAAGCCTAAGTTTAATATCCCTATTATCACATAGTACCTATATATCACGCCTACTTGTTATTGCTCCAATTCAGCATCTTGGACTTTTTCTTCGTATTTGAATAAATAAGGGTAATTGGATTTCATCGCTTCTTCAGATTCCCATGTTATCTCTTCCACCTGTTAGTTTCTCCATAGCACTTTTACTGAAGTTATTTCTTTATTCCATAACTTCTTAAATTATCGGTCTAGGATTGAAATAGGTATTTCTTCATAGGTGAGATCATTTATAACTTGTACATCATATGTAGGAGTAATATGAGATGGATTTCCCATGCACTTTCAGAGCATCGAGATGTGAAATACTGGATGAACTGTTGCGATCTCTTGGGGTAGCTCTAATTCATAAGCGACTTGGCCAAACCTTCGAGTAATCTTGTATGGGCTTATATAACATGGACTTATTTTTCCTTTCTTACCAAATCTAATAACCCCCTTAATTGATGACACCTTCAAGAATACCCAATCACCTATTGCAAACTCTAGCCCCCTTCTCCTAATATCTCCATGTAACTTATCTCGACTATGGGCTATTTGTATTCACTGTTGGAGTTGTTGTTGGATTAATTTAACCTTTTGCATAGCTTGATGAACCATATCTGGCCCAAATAAGTTAGTTTCACCCACTTCAAACCATCCAATTGGTGATCTACACTTTCTTTCAGACAAAGCCTCATATGGTTCTATTTAAATACTTGAATGATAGATATGATTGAATGTGAATTCGATAAGAGGTAGATGATCATCCCAACTACCTAAGCTCATAGCATATCTTCAAGTGTTTTAATGGTACGTTCTGCTTGTCCGTCTATTTGAGGGTGAAAACCTGTAGTTAGATTCACTTGTGTCCCCAAATTTCTCTGGAAAGGCTTCCAAAAATTTGTAGTAAATTGAGCTCCTCGATCTGATATAATGGAGATTGGAATTCCATGTAGTCGAACTATCTCCTTAATATAAAATTTGGCATATTCTTCAACTATGTAAGTGCTCCTTACCTGTAGAAAGTGCGCTGATTTGGTAAGTCTATTAATGATCACCCATATGGAATCAAACCTTCAAGATTTAAGAGGCAAAGCAGTGATGAAATCCTTGTTGAGCATGTCCACTTCCAGGTTGGAAGATCTATACATTGCATAGAGCCACCGGGCTTTTTGTTCTCTACTTTCGGTCTTTGATAATTTGGGCATTCGGCTACAAATTTTGCAATGTTCTTCTTCATGTCACCCCACCAATATATTCCCTTTAAATCATGATACATTTTAGTTGACCCTGGATTGATGGAATACATTGAATGATATGCCTCTGTCATTATCCTCTTTCTTACTTCATCTACATTTGGAACACACAATTTGTTTTGGCACCAAAGTACACCCCCTTGAGTAAGCTCAAATGCCTTTGTCATACCACATTGCACATTTTCCTTAAGCTGTAACATAATATGATCTACATATTGCTTCTCTTTCACTTCAGTTACTAATGAAGATTCTGCAGCATTATGCACAATAATCCCCTCATCTAGAGTTTCAAGAAGGCGAACCCCTAAATTTTATAGTTAGTGTAGACCTGTAGTCATCCCTTGTCTTTCTATAAATGGCACTATAGCCTTATAACTTAACGTATCTTCCATGAAATTTGCTTTTCCCGGATGGTACAAGATATCAAAATCACAGTCTTTTAAAAATTCAAGATATTTTTGTTGTCTCAAATATAGGTCCTTCTGATTAAAGATATATTTCAAACTCTTATGGTCAGTATATATGTCAAAATGAATCCCATACAAATAGTGATGCTATATCTTTAAGGAAAATATAATTATTGTTAGCTTCAGATCATGCGTCGGATAATTCTTCTCATGTGGACGTAATTGTCTTGAAGCATATGTTATGACTTTACCACGCTACATTAATACACACCTTAAGACAAATCTTGAAGCATTACAATACACTACATACTATTCTGTGCATTCTGGAAGTACGAATAAGGGTATAGAAGTGAACTTATTCTTCAGATCTTGGAAACTTCTTTCACATGCATCATTCCACTAGAACATGGATTCTTTGTGTGTTAACATTATTAAAGGTGCAGAAATTAAAGAAAATTATTCAACAAACCATCTATAATAACCTACCAACCGAAGAAAACTATGAACTTCTGTGGTTGTTATAGGTCTTGGCTAGTTGTTCATGACTTCTATCTTTAAAGTATCAACCTTCATCCCTTTATAAAATACAATATGACCTAAGAATGCCATAGATTTTAACCAAAACTCACATTTAGGGAACTTTGCATATAGCTTACGATTACGAAGAATCTCAATAACTATCATAATTGATTGGCATGGTCCTCGTTTAATCATGCATAAACTAGAATATTATCTATAAAAAGTATCACAAAAATATCGAAGAATGGCTTGAACAACCTATTAATCGAATATATAAAATTTGCATGTGCATTAGTGTAATGCCCCGCACTTTCCTAAGCTAGAAAGCGAACCGTTGTTCGTACATGTGAAACCCCCAATTCATTAGGCCGTAGTTGGTAACATGAGTTACAAAGATTAACCTAGATGAGTTACTTAAGGTAGTACACGATAAGAGATTTGAAATCCATCAAGTTTTAGTATTTGAATTTGCAAGGGTCATCATAAAATGAGAAGAAATCGATAAATATGTGGTATTTCTTCATATTTATACGTACCAACTTAAAGAGAACAAGTTAGATTTCTAATGATACCAATTTTATCTAAAGCCAACACCCGAGCAAGGATTTATGGCCTTGCGAAGTAAAGTGCGTCGCCTAACCAATCACACATGGCTACTAGAATAGGTGTGCGATAAGAAATACGAAGCATACCTAAATGTGTGGAATAAGCAATGCGGCGTATACCTAAATGTTTGCGATAAGCAATGCGGTTCATACCAAAATATGTGCAATAAGAAATGCGGTGCATACTTAAATTCCAGGTAGTAAAAACACTCCGTTTTGAGTTATTTTGTGGGAATTAAGACTTTTGGCACTCCTTACACACCCCTAAACTTAACCTTATGAATTTAATAGAATCTAAGCACATCATAACCTTATTATCAATCTAAAGTTCATCATCAAAGAGAACTAAAGGAGAAAAACAACTAGGATTGCACAATCAATATTGAAGGTCCAATCTTACAATTAAGCCATTACCATAAAGGTATGTGGGGTTTCAACAAGAATATCCTTTCGTTCTTGTGCCCAAAAATTTGTATTATTTTACGAAGATACATAATTTTACTAGTTTAATTATAAATTTGAGATGGAAACTATTACCCTTTTTCTTTTTCAACAAACTATGATATTTTTGTGATGTCTTAAAGATAAATTCCTTGAGTTTTGATGTTAATATCATGTTTCAAGTTGAATTTCCATATTTTAATATGAGTTATACTTGTTTGAGATTATGATCTTCGGTGAAGTAATTTATTATACACACCTTGATATTTGAATGATTTCACCTTTTGGTCTTGAAGGATTTATTTTTGACTTCGAATAAGAAAAGAAATTCACATGTTGATTTATTATGAAAAATTTATAGCATGATGGCTCCCGATATTAATTGTTGAATTGCGTTGTTGTGGATTTTCTTTTAAAATAATTTGAGCTTAGTCCGGGAGTAGTCTTTAGCATCGAGTGGGAGGTATAGTTGTAATTGGTACTTCCCTAGAACTACGTGCCCCCATAGGATATGAGCCTAAGGCTGATTGATATAGTGATCATTTGTGAACATAAGATTAAGGTCCTACTCCGATAGCAATGATAGGACAACTCTTCTTAATGTAGATTGGACGTTGGACTCTATGTAGCTCACATGGATTATGTCGGTTGTAAGAGACTACCAGTGTGTATGTGTATTCTTCTGATTGAGATGAAAAATGTAATAGTTTGAAAGTGTGAGTTGCGAAAGTTATCATTTTTGAAGAATTTGATGAATATTTCTATATCTTAATGAGAATTATTATGAAAACAACTCATTTTGATGACTTGAAAATGATTATGAAAGTGATTATGATTTACTATGATGACACACATGTTTTCACTGATGTGTTTTACTCTATGGTGATTATGATGATTTTATTTTGAGCCATGTGAGTCTCTTATTACTTCATGCATATTTTCCTAGGAATATTTGTGATATAGGACTTTTATGAAACTTGCATACACCCTCATATCCTCAATCTGTATTCCATGGTACTGACCCATGTATTCATACGTGGGCTACATTATTCCTATAATGTAGGTCCAGGTGCTCATTCCCTGGCTTGACGTGATTCTCCGAGAAAATTGGTCTACATTTTCTACAGTGGTGAGTCCTCATGGTTTGAGGACTGGTTATTTTAGATTTCACTCTTTGATTTTGACTTATCATTTTATTCCCTAGTGTTAGGGTCTGTTGGGGTCTATCCCAATGGCTCAGTATTATACTTTAGTAGAGGCTTGTCAGACAACATGGTTAGTTTGATCAGTCTTGTAGAGAGGTCATATTTTGTTACTTTTCGCATCTGTTTTGTCTTGAATTATGATATTATGGAGAATATCTTGATGTTTGATTATAGTAATCCTGTCGATGAGTGTTGAACGGTATGAAAATGGCTTAAAGGGTTACATTGGGGATACTTGTAGCCTTAAGCACCGTGTGACACTTCGGGACCCATTTTTAGGGAGTTACAAACTTGGTATCAGATCCTAAGGTTATTGGAGTCCTAGGGAGTCAGGTAAATCGCGTTGGTTAGAGTCTTAATCATCGGTGTATAGAGCACCATATCTATGAGACATTTTAGGAGAGAGTGTTATTTATTATTTCATTCTTTAAGAAGTCCATCGTGCTTACAGTTGTTTTCTTTCATTTATTAATTTGTGCTCTCCTCTTTCAAAATTTGCCTCCTCACCAAGCTAGAAGAAATAACGATGGTGAACAACCCTAGCCTGCTGACCCACTGAATAAAAATGTGTCCCATGCTGAATTTTGGGCATCCTTTCAGTCTGTCACTATGAATATTCAAGATAATCTAGCCTCGGCTCTACAGCAGCAGGAAGGTGAATTACCTGCTTTGATGATCTGTGACTTTATACGGATGAATTCACCAAAATTTTATGGGTCCAAGCCAGATGAGGATCCATAGTTGTACTTGGAGGAGGTATGAAAGATTACTCAGGTGATGTATGTCTCTGAGGAGCATAGCATGGAGTTGGCAGTATATTGGTTAAAAGACTTTGGTATGATTGGGTAGTTTCTTGGACGAAGGGTAGAGGTAAGGGTGCTGCCCCTATGTCTTGGCAGGAGTTCCAGGATGCATTCCTGGATAAGTTTTTCCATTTAGAGATGAGAAAGGCGAAGGTAGAGGAGTTCATGAACTCATGACAGTGCTCTATGACTATTAAACAGTATTGTTAGAAGTTCAATTAGTTGGCAAAATATGCTCCTGACTTAGTAGCTATAATTGGGCCAGTATGAGGAAATTTATGAAAGGAGTATGTAGATATATTGTTAAGGAGTGCAAGTCTGCTATGTTAAATAGTGAGATGAATGATTCCAGACTGATGACTTATGCCTAACAAATTAAAGCAAACAATATCAATGAGAGGGATAGAATGAGAGGGAATAAGAGATCTAGGTCTAAGCAGCACAGATAGAGTTAGACTAGATTGCAGAGAAGGAATCGCCCTTAGTTTCAGAACCATTCAGCTACACCAGCACCATCGTCAGCTAGTCCTCGCGTACCTAGGGGTGGGTAGGAGCAAGGTAGTAGGTTATATGTATCCAGGTTCCAGTACAGTGTTGGTAGTAAGCTAAATTATCCACCATGTCCTAAGTATGGTAGGACCTACCTGGGTGAGTGTTGGGGTGAGAAGAAAGGTTGTTTCGGGTCAGGTGACTTGGGTCACAAACTTATGGAGTTCCCACATACCAGGCAAGGGCGTCGTGATAATTGCTCTCAGACTGAAACTCAGACTGCTAGTGCTCCAGTTCAAGTGACTCACCCAACCCCAGCTCAGGGTGCCTCTTTTAGAACTGCTGGCGGTCAGCGCCAGAATAGGTTTGATGCTTTGCCATTTCGCCAGAAGCAGGAGGACTCTCCCAATGTTGTTACTGGTATGCTCTGTATACTTCAGTTTGATGTCTATTCTTTATTGGGCTTTTGGTCTAGTTTTTCCTATGTTACACCTCTGGCTGCTGTGAATTTTAAAATGAGTCCTAAAAATATTCCTAAGCCTATCTTAGTTTCTACCTCAGTAGGTGATTCTATTGTTACTTAGAAAGTGTCCTGTTATAGTCCTTCATAGAGTCCTGTTGGATAATCTGATTGAGTTAGACATGGTGTAGTTTGATGTTATTCTGGGTATATACTGGCTTCATTCTTGTTATGCCTCTATAGATTGTCGTGCCCGAGTGGTCAAGTTTCAGTTTCCTAAAGAACCTGTGTTTGAGTGGTCTGGGTATTCTATATCTCCCAAGATTAATTTTATCACATATATTAAAGCTAGGAAACTTATTTCTAAGGGGGGAATTTATCATCTGGTTAGAGTCAAGGACACTAAGTCTGAGACTCCAAGTCTTCAGTCAGTTAACATTGTCAATAAGTTTTCTGATGTCTTTCTGGGAGGTCTCCCAGGGATACCTCCTGATAGAGAGATAGAGTTTGAGATCGATTTTCTTCCCGATACTTAGCCTATTTCTATTCTTCCTTACTATAAGGCACCAACAGAAGTTAAGGAGTTTAAAGAGCAACTCAAAGATCTATTAGATAAGGGTTTCATAAGGCCCAGTGTTTCTCCTTGGGGTTCTCCTGTGTTAGCTGTGAGAAATAAAGATGGTTCTCTGCGTATGTGTATTGACTATCGCTAGTTGAATAAAGCCACAATGAAAAATAAGTATCCTCTTCCTAGAATAGACAATTTGTTTGACCAATTGCAAGGTGCGAGTTACTTCTCAAAGATAGACCTTCGATCCAGCTATCATCAACTTAATGTTAGAGAGTGTGACACTCCGAAAACATCTTTTTGAACTTGCTATGGTTATTTTAAGTTTCTTCTTATGTCCTTTGGGTTACCTAATGTCCCGGAAGCTTTCATAGAACTCATGAATTGAGTCTTCAAACCATATCTTGACATGTTTTTTATCGTATTTGTAGATGATATTCTGGTGTACTCCCGTAGTGAGAATGAACATGCAGACCATCTCCGATTTGTCTTGGAAACTCTTCGAAACAATTAATTTCTTGCCAAATTCAGAAACTATGAGTTTTGGATATGGTCAGTTCCTTTTCTGGGTCATATCATTTCTTTTGAGGGTATTAGAGTTGATCCCCAAAAGACAGAAGCTTTTAGATACTGGCCTAGACCTATCTCTTCGACTAACATCCAAAGTTCTTGGGTCTAGCTATCTATTTCCACCGGTTCTTAAAAGTTTCTCCTCTATAGAGTATCCTATGACCCGGTTTATGCAAAAGAAAGTGAAGTTCTTTTGGTCCGATTCATGTGAGAAGAGTTTTAAGGAGCAGAAGACTCGACTCACTTCAGCCCTTATTTTGACTGGTGTTGAGGGTTTTATAGTATATTGTGATGCTTCTAGAGTTTGTTTGGGTTGTGTATTAACGCAGAAGGGTAAGGTGATAGCTTATGCTTCTAGATAATTGAACCCCATGGTGTTCACGTTGATGTTTTTACTGATCATAAGAGTTTGCAATATATATTTACCCAGATGAAGTTGAACCTTAGGAAGAGAAGGTGGTTAGAGTTGTTAAAAGATTATGATATAAGTGTTTTGTACCATTCGGGTAAGGCCAATGTAGTGGTATATACCCTAAGCAGGGTGTCTATGGGCAGTGTTTTGCTTATTTAAGAGGGTAAGAAAGAGTTGGCTCATGATGTACACCGTTTGGATAGACCGGGGGTTAGGTTGTTTGACTATACTGAAGGTAGTATAGGGGTGTAGAGTAGTTCCGAATCCTCCTTGATTTCGGAAGTAAAGGAGAAACAAAACTTAGATGCTAGTTTGTTCAGACTGGAAGAATCAGTCAAGGACCAAAAGATGGAGGTTTTATCCCAAGGGGGAGATGGTGTGTTCAGATTGCAGGATAAATTATGTGTTCCGAATATTGATGATCTGAGATAGAGAATTATGCTGAAGCATACGGCGTGCGATGTTCTATTCATCCTGGTGCCACAAAGATATACCGCAACTTGTGGGAAATCTATTAGTGGAGTGGCATAAAGAAGGATATAGCAGTATTTGAGGCTAAGTGTGCGACGAGCCACAAGGTTGAGGTAGAACACCAAAGACCTGGTTGTATGATGCAAGAGTTTGGTATTCCCACTTGGAAGTGGGAAGAGATAAACATGGATTTTGTGACTGGTTTACCTCTTTCCCCGCGCCATCATGATTCCATTTAGGTTGTTGTGGATAGACTGACTAAGTCTGCGCACTTTTTGCCTGTGCATACTTCTTATACTGCTAAGGATTACGCTAGATTGTACATCCGAGAATTAGTTTGATTGCATGGAGTTCCCTTGTCCATCATTTTATATAGGGGTACTCAGTTCACTTCGCAGTTTTGGAGAGCTTTTCAGAAGGGTCTTAGTACACAAGTGTACGACACGCCCATAAATAAGACTCTATATAGACACGGCTTTATAGACACCCCTGCACAACCGGTTTGATACAACTTTTGTCACGTTTCAACTCCTATTGGGGTGGACAGACACCCGTAGCTGTAAAGACCGGAGAGAACCAATTCATAACCTTATACTTATCATGCATGTAACTATGAAAACCAAAGGTTCTAACAAACATAATATTATGTATCGATAAGAATAATTAGATAGGCAAGCATAAACTTATATATACAACACTACGTCGTTGGGGCCACCACATCTAAATATAAACACTACCATAACTTTACATTAGTATACAAAGCCTCTAAAAGAAACATAGACTTAGTTAGGGTCAGGCAAAATCCCCGCCCTTCTCTTAACCTTCTGCAAAATACCAAAATATATGGAATAGACTCGGAAAGCCCCGAATCAACATAGAGCTCACCAGTAGTCACCGAATAGCTATGCTCCTACTAATGAGGTGTATGAACTGAAGTACATGTGCCTGCAACATGAAATACAGGTCCCCTATAAGGGACATCAGTATGAAAATATGTACTGAGTATGCAAGGATGAAGGTAACAACACATGATACAAAAACTCAATAGAAATGAGATATAAGTAGTACTAGTATACCACCTTTATATATACTTGTGAGAATACATGCATTACATTCCTTTCTTTATTTTTACCTTCTTATTTCATAATCTTTGTAAGCCATATATCATGCAAATGACCTGGTGATCGGTGGTAAATAGAGAAATTAGGATCAGCCCATGTTAGGCTTACACCCCTGAGATGCCACCTACATATAAAGATTAGGATCGGCCAATTCTAGGATTATGCCCTTGAGCTTCCACCGATATATAATGGTATCGAGATTGGCCCATGCTAGGCTTATGCCCCTGAGCTGCTGCTCGTTTTACAAATTTATGTTACTTAGTTTATTTAGCCTTTAAGATTGTTACTTTGGTGGTCATAACATTTCGGTACCTTGAAATTAGAACCAGCCACTTAAAGACATGTAAATAGGAACTTAATGCAACAAAAATGAGGTAGAGAGTTGTTCGCACACCAATGAAGTGTTTAGGAGCTTAAAATAACACATGAGTCTTAATTGAGTAAATGGAGAAGTTCTGAAATTTTTAAATGAAGATAGATGTGCAGGTTTAATAATAAACACGTATTGAGGTGTTTTGATATGTAAAAGAGTGGGACCATGGTCGTTTGCTTCTTGGTATATAATACGCTGCTATTATGTGTCACTTATTACAGGACAACCTTGGGAACTTACTTGGTGGAAAAAATGTTCAATTTTAAGCCAAAGAGCATAAAATTGTGTTTTCCTTACATACTTGGTTATATAGCTACGAAACTAACCCAACTTGACTTCCTGCCTTTTATATTACTTATCAACAATAGAATATATGGTAAACTAGTATTAGCAACCAACCAACATATTTAGGCTACTTAACTTTACCAAAACAATAACCGGGTAGTAAACACGTAATCTATCAATCTAGGGCGTTATCTTAACCCTTTTCTACTCCAATTACACCCACATATCATACATGTCCTTATAATATCACCATAACCACCTCAGCTACATAAAACCTACCAAACAACACACAAAACACATTGGGTAGTAAACAAGGGCAACAATTAGTTCGGTCCTGTACCATCATACCTTTTTCTATATTTCATTACAAACTAATCACATCCTTATCCAACATCAACATGGCATCCCATAACATGAACATACAAAATATTCCATAAAACAGTCCCGAATCACTCTTATTATAGCAACCCATTACTGAACTCATCATCTCTTGAGTTCTTAATAACAACAATCTATAACTCTCTTTCAAATTCATATAACAGGAGAATAAAATGGAGAAGTCACCTTAATTCAATTAAGCAACTTATTCCTTTAATTGAACTCTTAAAGAACTTGAACTTTCCTTTACACTTTAAAACAAAAAAGAAAAGAGAAGTTCATTAATATCATAGAAAGGTAAGCAGATTGTTTGTTCTATATTCTATCATATATTTATAATAAAGAACTTATAACATCTTTTCATTATCTTCCATGAGATAATTAAACAAAAACTAAAGGGTTTTCACTTACCTTGGGCTGCAAAAGTTAGGGTTTCTTCAAGAACCCTAAGAGGAGTTTTAGGGCTGTTGTTCTTAACGTTTGTTAAGGAAGAGAGAAAACTAAATTTTGAAATGGTAAAAATGTGTTTAAAATGAATAAAATTTCTAGAAATATTGATCTTATATTGGTCCCTCTAGAACCTTTCTTATTGACCTCATTTTTAGCCACAAATTAGTCCAAGTAGGTGATGCACCTACATAAGGGTCCAAGCTGCTGAAACTTTAAAGTAGGTGATTCACCTACTTGCTTAATTTCTTGTTGGGTTCCATTATATTTGGGCCTTGAAAGATTGTGTGTGTTGGGCCATATACCTATTTTATTCCTTTTCTATTTAATTTAGGCATAAATGAGTACATTATATTGCCAAAATCTGGTCCATAGCAATATATCTATTAATTTTGTCCAAATTGCTCAATTAGGTGACTCACCAACTAGCTTAATTAAGTCCATCAAGCACCTTAAGATTATTCTAAATTTTCATCTCATAATCCCTTTAAGCTAACCTCTAACTTATACACACTTTGTCACTTTAAACTTCAGATCCAAATACTAGCTTAAGATCCCAAGTTAAATAGTTCTATCGACTTAACTTGGTCATATCACATAGAACTACACAGGCAACATCTATATTCCTATCTACACCATTAACTCTTTTATAATAATCTCATCCATTACTATACCACAAGGCTATAAAAGGTTCCATATAATTTGAACAAGTACAAGCGAAATACACGATGTTATAGTTCTCTCGGAATGTTTATTGACTAGTGTCAGCTCAATAAGGTCACGATCAAGAATGAGTATCCTCTTCCCAGAATCGATGACTTCTTTTATAAAATTTTGGATGCCAGTTATTTCTCTAAGATAGACCTCAGATCCGGATATCATTATCTCAGAGTTAGAGAATGTAACATTCTAAAAACAACTTTTCATACTCGGTATGGTTAGTTTAAATTCTTAGTTATGTCCTTTAGTCTTACCAATGCCCCAACAACTTTTATGGACTTGATGAACTATGTGTTCAAGTAGTACTTTGACATGTTTTTCATAGTCTTCATAGATAATATTCTAGTCTATTCCCGCTGTGAGCGTAATCATCTAGACCATCTCAGAATAATACTTCAGACACTCAGAGGTCATCAACTATTCGCCAAATTCAGTAAGTGAGAATTTTGGCTAAGGTCGGTAGCATTCCTTGGTCATATTATTTCCGGTGATGGCATTAGAGGGGATCCTCAAAAGTACAAAGTAGTAAGAAACTAGCCTTGCCCTATCGCTAAATCAGATATCAGGAGTTTCTTAGGTTTGGACGACTATTACAGATTGTTTGTTAAGATATTTTCTTCTATTGCATCCTCTACGTCTAGATTGACTCAGAAGAAAGTCAAATTTTAGTGGTCAGATCCTTGTGAGAATAGTTTTCAGGAGTTGAAGATTCGACTCACCTCAGCTCCAATATTAGCTCTTCTAGATGGTCAATAAGAAAGGACTATTCAAGAGTAAGAAGATATGCTAAGGGCGTATAAAACTTATTTCAAGGGTAGTTGGCATGACCACTTCCCTTTGATTGAGTTTGCATACAAAAAAAACTATCATTCCAGTATTCACATGGCTGCATTCAAAGCTCTCTACGGTAGGAGATGTACATTTCCAATTGGTTGGTTCGAAGTTAGTTATGCCTCAGTCATAGTTCCTTACTTGGTATTCGATGCCTTAGAGAAAGTCCAGTTGATTAGAGAAAGACTCTAGGATAGTCAGAGCCAACAAAAGTCTTATGCAGATATTCGTAGAAGAGATCTCGAGTTTAAGATTGGTGACTACGTCTATCTAAATATCTCTCCCATGAAGAGAGTGAAGCGATTCAACAAGAAAAGGAAACTTAGCCCCCATTATTTCGGTCCCTTCAAGGTTCTCAGTCGATTTTGCAAGGTAGCTTATGAGCTTGAATTGCCTTTTGATCTAGCCTCTGTTTGTCCAGTCATTCATGTCCCTTTGCTCAAGAAGTATAAAGGTGAACCATTAATTAAAGTCTCTATTTAGAGCATTGATGTTCAGAACACTCTCTCTTACGAAGAGATTCTAGTCAAAATCTTAGACAATCAGACTCGTAGATTGAAGAACAAACAAGTCCCTCTAGTTAAGGTTCTTTGGCAAAATCAATTCATCGAGGGGCATACTTAGAAAGCACAGGAATAAATGTATATAAAGTATCCTTACCTCTTATTTTGCAAATTAGATCAAGCTCAAGGTAACAGTTCTACTTAAGCTTACTGAGTTTCATATTCGGTGTTCATCACAAACTGGTTATGCAGCTTCAAGCTCATATTCTCATTAGAAACTTGGTATCAAAGACCATTGCATATTTAGTCATGCACGCATGTATCAGTTTGGTTATGTAATTATACATCAAACGTACATTCTCATTGTGAGAAACTTAGTTCTTCAGTACACTTAGTCATCCATTCATGAATCAGTTTCACATGGATCAAATGTGTATGATCTGTATTATATGTTATGCTTGTTATTCATTTTATTCATGAGATCATGTTCAAGTTATTCATGTTCAGTATGAACATCTTTTTTTCTTTTCTCCGCTCTTAGATAGTCTCCTTCAAGGATGAAAGTTCTCAAGGGGGAGATATTATAATACACAATACCTTTCCTAGTTAATTTTATCTCAAAAATATCTAGTATTAGATTCTAAATTGAATGATGATTATTTCATGAGGAATTTTAATGATTTTAACTTTTTTCCTTGTGGGAAATTCAATAAGCTTTCCATTGATATAAGATTCACCTAAATTCGATAACCAGGTAAGAAGTTAAGACTATTTTAAGCTCCCTTTATAAAACAATGCCATATTAGTAAGTAGAGTGCCATGCCACAAGATGAAATGGTATTTGGCAAATTCTAGTAGGGGTCCATGGTTATGGCGCATCACGCCATGGCCTAAATTTAGAATTGTCGTTTTCCAGTGTCTTAGCACAATTTCCTCTTCATCGCGCCAAAGTTCCAGGACACAATGGAAGGGGAATGTGTTGGCTTCGCATCGTGCCATCCCTCAGTTTCTCAATTGTCAAATTCCAGTGACATGGCACGATAGCACTGCGTTGTGCTAGGGGTTCTGTTCAGGAAATTTTTAATGAAATTAAAAGATGTATTCAGGGTTAAAGGGGTCAACTTCCCACCCTTATTTAAGCCCTTTAACACGTGATTCATCCACTTTTCACCTAAAATACACTCTATTCTGTCAAAAAAATCTCAAGAACAAGCTAGGATTTTCATAGAAGATCCAATTCCAACAAAGTTTCTCCGTCAATCTTCACGAAATAATGAACTAAGGTATGCATAGTGTTCATTCATGGACTCCTTTCTTCCATGAATCCCAAGACTCTCCTTTCTAAGTTTATGTTTATAGATTTCTTTTTGAATTTCATGTTGGATTTGGTTTTTTTATGTTAAGAATGATCAATTGAATTCAAATCCATGTTGGGTGGTAAATTGTACGTGGATTTGATTTCTAAAGATGTATATTCATTTGAACCTATGAATAAAACCTAGGATGATGAAATTAGAGATGAATCATGATGATTAATTGTTGTATAAAGTTGTCTACATGTGCTATGCCTACCATGTGTTTGATTAAATGCCTAGATGAAGGAACAATGCCCAACTAGTATGATATCATGAAATCCCTATTTATGTAGAAGTTATGCCTATCACATGTTTTGGTCAAATGTTTCTATAAATATATTATGGATTATGATGTTAGTCATATGTTCAAGTAAGTTATGCTTTGTCAGTTTACTTCCATCGAGTCATGGGGGTACTCGTATCTGAAATATTAGTTGTATGCTTAGAGTCATGTAATGTTTTAATGATACTCTCAGTCAAGCTATGATCCTTAGACCTCAAACAGTCTTATGATTCAGGAAATCTCCATGATCTCATGACCTCAGTCAATTGTCAGATATCAATAGTATTTCGTCAGTCAACAGAATTTAGAAATTTAGTGCATGTTCAGTTCAGTAAATTATGGTCAGTTCCATTCCGATAAGAGTAGAAATTAGCAGCGAGTGAATCCAAGGTTTGGGACTCACACTATGAGATGAGGGTGTCATCTTTAGCAGTCATCCTTATGTTTTAGAACTATGTAGCCAGCATAGGTTGAAACATCAACACTTTGGATAAGGGTTGATGAGGTGGATAAGAACTGTCAGATAAGGGTCCCACCATTCTTGTACAGGGGACACTATCATATGAGGGTCACCCACAGCTTGTCTTTACCAGTAACGCAGTATTGACACCCTTCCAATTTGGGTTACATATTGGACCCCAGCTCAGCCGTAATGCGTTATTTGGGGCATGTCACTTAGATAACTACTTGCCATAATTTCAGTTACAGAATTAGGGCTGTCAGATATAATCATTCAATCTCAATAATACAACTCAGATAATTCTACAGAATTTAGGATCATCAGATACAGATAGCTCAGAATAGTAAGGAACTCAGCTAGTTTCATCAAATTAAGTAGATTCCAGATATCAATAGTCAGTTAGCAGTGAGTCCTCATCCTTCGAGGATATGATTATTTCTTTATTATCTCATTAAGTAATTTATTAGTTGGAGTTAGTTGGGGATATGACTCATCAACTCCTTACTCAGACAGTTCAGTCAGTTAGAGGCTTTCTAGGCTATCATGTTTCAAACATCAGTATGTTCAGTTTTGTTTTGGGTTTTCTATTACCCCACACAGATGTTATATCTTTCAGATTATGTTTATTATTGAACCTTATGTCCTTTAAATTCATGTTTCCATGTTATAAAGTATTTTATTTAGTATACAGGTACAAATATGAGTCATGGGTTTTCTTATGGTCCTTCGGGGTCATAAATACTGAGTAGAATTTCGGGTATCAAATTTGGGGTGTTACATTTAGCATGCCTTTAAAACCTTTACCTGAGTTATGTATATTTACTATCCTAAACCACCCATGGGTCATATGGGTTCAGCTTCCCCTGCTCAAAGGGTCCCATTGAATGTAGCTACACAGCCAGGGAATAAAACCTGAGATGACTAGTATAGCCCTCAAATATAAAGTGTGACATCATACACACAATCACCACTACCAAACGTCACATCACCAAAAATGAGTTTTTAGTTTTTGTACCCTTGGGTCTCTACCTTCCATGGTTTTGTTACACACCCGACCATTAGTGATAAATTAAAACAATTAACAAGGAACCAACCAATCCATTAACCATTTATTAACCGGGGCCACTAGTGTTGGTATCGTCATACAAACTATATTTATAAGTACTATCCATAGCCAGCTATGTAATGCTTTAAGGAATTACATGAACCCTTTAATTAAACATATATAACCACTTGGGGGATTCCCATGTACCCCACTAGTATAATAAATTTCATAGCTACAAAGGCTTTACCATTTATTCCTTACAAACTATGTACACCATTTATACTATATAAAAAAATTCCAAACCATTTATGACCATACCAAATATTTAAAGAATTTATATCATTTAAATTATCCAAACCATCCAAATCCAATTAGGGTTCCATTACCAAACAAAACCATGAAGGAGTTCCACTGAAAGTTCAAAATACAATGAAAAAATTCTTTTAGGCATTTTACCAAACATGTTGAGGGCAAACCTGTACAAAGACCAAAACCAATTGATAAACCACCATAATTAGAGTTACTCAAGACCCTATTATTAATACATAACAAACAAATACCAACATAGCAAAATCATTACCAAAAACATAGTTTAAACCAATCCCAAATAATATGCATCAAGACCCTCAACATATATTTTGAAAACAACCATTCATAATTCATAAATCAATGTTTAAAAAACAATACACTTTCCTTTAGCTTTAAATAACAATGAGAGAAGGAGTACATTCCTTATATAAGAAGATTCTGAAGAGAAACAGGACTCTTGATCCCTTTAAAGAACACATAAAGCTACCCTAGCCTCCAATCTTCAAGATTAAGTTTTAGAGAGTATTTGAAGAGTTTCAATCCTTTGATAAATATCATGAGAGGCCACCAAGGGTTAGATAATTTAAGTATAAAAGGGTTTTGAATTAGCAAATATCCAAGCTACCCTTCAATTAAAATTAAATCAAGCCATATTCAGGGGTAAGACTCACCTATACCATTCGTATCCTAGGGTACGATTGGTACCTGAACTTCTACCAAAGACCTTCACAAGACGCTACCTACTAGTTTCTATATGACTTACACCTCTTTAAATCTTAACTAAGTATATGATTGGTATACTAAATTGTACTTACCAACCATACCATGGGCAAATTCTAAAGGACAGCTTAAACAAGCACCATACAACTTACCTTGCACCACTCGTATGCTGTTATATGACTCGTACCAAAATGAGTCATATCTTTGGCGTTGCTACACTAAACACACTACCTAGTGTATGAGTGAACCACCAAGCCCCCTAGCTCATATCTAAGGTACGATTGGTACCCTTGCATCGTACCAAGCCTAGTAAGTCCAAAATGAAGGAATCTTTTCAAGGGTACAAGACTTAGGATATTTTAAACTACCTATTGCATAATATATTGATAAACTATCTTTTATGATAATGATAGGCCATTGAATAGGCTATTAATGAATTATTTTTCATGATATTACATAAGATTATGATCAGGCTAAAAAATATACATTATTATAATATTAGTGATTGTGTCGTGAATTAGGGTTAAGGTTATGTTTAGTAATTATATTGATTAATTATGCCCTTAATTCTGTTTGAAATCATGATACTCATTATATGTTTACTTATGATATTAAATTGGACACCACTTATATATATATATGCATTGAAACCCGACAAGGTCATAGGATATTATTATGATATGATGAAACTCAGCATGGTTGAAGGATATTATGATGATATGATGATACCAATAAGGTCAAAAGATATTATTATTTAATGATGATACCTGACAAGGCTTGAGGATATTATGATTATATAACGATACTCAACATGGCTGGAGAATATTATGATGATATTATTATATACAGCAAGGTCGGAGGATACTATAATGATGCATTGAGAGCCGACAAGGCTGGAGAATGAGTATATTCATGTGCCTATGTGTACACATAATAGATCTAGTCTGGCTAGCCCTATGTAGAAACACTATAGGCATTGATATTTGACAATTTTGAAATCATATACACACTATCCTAACTATGACTCACTCTATGCATCATAGGGTATGTAGTAAATGGTGCTTGAGATGCTTTCCTAATTACGGCCTGAGGTCACAAGTCGTAAAGACCTATGACAAGTTTTTTGACCCGAATCATAGCCTAACCAATGTCTATGGCTAATTCTTCTACTCTAACCATGAGTGGATCACTACAAGTCATAAGGACTCATTATGAGTCATTTTGTGTAAATCGTAGGATGTCCAGTGTTCACCTTAAATAGTTTCTGTGTTGACTACGACTAAACCCTATTTTACATAGGGTCCAATTAGGAGTTGTATTAGTTGACTTGTAGGGTCAACAATGTGTTTTTCCTTGAAACTATCGTGTCTGAAACTCATGGAGATTAGTCGTAACAACTCTCTATGAGCCTTATAGTGACCCATAGACACTTTTGACTAAATTTCATTTTTTAATTTATGGGAACTTTGGACAATGCCATTCTTACCCAATTAAAACCCCACATTTATAAAGAACTCAATGGGTTATTTCTCATTCCTAATATAATTAAATTCTCTCAGAACTCTCTCAAATACTCTCAAGAAAGATACATAGGGTTTCTAAGATGTAGGTTATCCAAATGCTCAACTATTAAATTCTTTACATAAAACTTGGTATTTCATGAATGGTACTCTTCCCTAATTGATAATTTATTAAGAGAATATGTTTTAAAGAGTTGTTAGTATAGTATTTAAGATGGTTTTAAAACATGGATTGAGTATTTTGAAAGTTTGTTTTTGAATAATGTTTTTCCATCATTTACACATGATCGTTCATGCTTTAGTTCTGATTTTGAATTGGTGGGGTGAATCAGTAGGGTGAATAAACTTGGAGTTTGTGATTTTCCCCAAATTTTGGCTTTTGAAATGGTAATTACTTCAACCCTACTAATACATAATTAAACCTAGGGGGCTATAAATTTTCCTAAATAATAAAATATTTTTTGCATATTGATCTAATGGAAAGTATAGTAGGTATGATGATACCAACATTGTATGCCTAAATATATGATGTGGTTTAATTAATGGGAATATGTGATAAATGGTTGAATAGGGATCTAATTAGGATTAGGTAGATGAGTCATGAAAGTGGAGGTCCTAAGGAATAATAGTGGAAACTGCAATTTCCTATGTGAGGGTCTATATGACTAGGTGGTTTGAGTCCCTTGAATTATCATATGATTGGGAGGTTCAAGTCCCTCATATCATATTAAATGATTGGGTTCTTGTGTCACCTTGATATGTCGAGAGGTTTGAGTCCCCTGTAGATCATATGTATACCCTTTGGTTTGTATAACTATATGCACGGAGGCCATTTGCGCTTGAGGAGAGCTAGGCCCATATATCACATAGGTACCTTTTTATAATATGAATGTTGAGCTACATAATCTAGGCAAAAGTTTTAACGGGTATGCTAGGACTTTTCCCTACCCCAACACGTGATATATATGTATTTGCATCCGATTATATGTATTGGATTTCGAACAATTTTGAATTATTATTAATAATATTATTTTACCCCCTATATCATAGTTATATACAAGTTATAAGCCCAGTAAACATCTTTATATGTTATATCCAGATGCAATGCAAGCACCGAAGATACCTCTAATTTTCTCTACAGAGTTAGGTGGATCGGCTCAGTTCGTTATGGTAAAGTTGTGAGCTTCCACTCTCTAGAATACTTAGATATTTCATCGGTTCTTATCATAAACAAGAATTTAGAGTTTACATTATCATTAATATTATCATGTCAGGGTTGGGGGCATGCTCGACATTTTATTGATTTTTATTATTTTTAAAAGGCTTTGTTAGATTATTGTGCACTTAGTTGCTAATGTTTCTTGGTTTTCTTTACCGATTATCGGCTATTCACTTATGATGAATGCTTTATGTTTATATATATTATCTTTTTTAAATGTTCAAAATTTATATAATATTAGAGTATTATGTTTTGTTGGTTAGGTGCTAGGGATGGTCTCTAGTCCACATTATACTTGAGATACCCGTCATGGATAGACCCATATTTGGGTTGTTACAAAGGTGATATCACATCCTAGGTTTGGTTTTGTTGGGTATCTACAAAGTCTTGTCAAGTAAAGTATCTTTTATGGGTGTGTAGCACAACACACTTATAATGAAGGGGCTATATGGAATTTAGGAATGTTTCCCTTTCTTGTGGTTCTATTTTAGGCCATAGAGTCTAAGATCATGAAATCTCTTCTAATCCTCATATATTTTCTTTTTTCAGATCTTGTCTCCTAAAAGATTTGATATCCATGTAAACTCTTCTATCCCGTCTGAGGATAATATGCATGGTGTACATCCTACTTAACGAGTTTAGTCCTGGTCTAGGGTTTCTACTTTTATTATCCTAGTGGTGTTCCCTCAGTTCCCCTATCATTCTTTGGTTACTCAAGCATGTATGTCTAACACTGAGTTTTGTCAGTTAATCCATTTGCTTACCTTATTGGTGGACTCCTAAATATAGTGTGTTGCTTCTGTTGCACCATCATCTGACGCTACTAAAGTTGTCCAATTTATGATATTCAATCCTTCAACTTTCACTGGTTCTAGGGTTAAGAAAGATCCTTAAAATTTCATTGATGAAAGAAAAATTTCACATGTGATACATTCTATTGATTTGAAGGGTGTGGAGTTTGGCACTTATCAATTGAATGATGTAGTGTATTAGTGGTATGAAGAATAAGACCAATCTATGGGTGATGATTCTGAGTATGCTTTATGGAATGACTTCTCAAGTACTTTTCATGATCGTTTCTTTCCTTAGGAGTTGATAGAGGGGAAGGCTGAGGAATTCATAAAGTTAATAAAAGGAAGGATGATAGTAAAGGAGTATACATTAAAGTTTCACTAGTTGTCTCATTATACTCCAGAGTTGGTATCCTCTATGAAAGATCAACTATGGAAATTTGCACTAGGATTTTCTTGTGAATTGGTATTAGAATGCAAAACTTCTCTATTGAACAAGTACATGGACATCTATAGTTTGGTGGTGTATATTCAAATGGTTGAAGAGGAAAATAACAAGTAGGTTAAGATGAGTAAAAGGCAAAGTAAAAGGTTTTGTTATTCGAATTATGATGAAGGTTATAAATAGAGAGGTAGAGATGGTTGAAAATTGTCAAAGAAGAAGTTGAGCAATTATAATTCCTTCTCTATGGCTAGTGCTTCTTATCCAAAGTCACCAGATAATTAAAATTTCCAAAATAGAATGGGTCAAAGGGTACAACATGCCCAGGCTCAGGCTAGTGGGACTCAGTCAGCTCCAGCATATCCCCTCTTATAGATTTTGTGGTAAGGTAAAACATGGTGTGTGTGAAAAGGAAAGGAACAAGTGGTTTAGATATAGGCAGATTGGTTATATGTAGAGGGATTATTTTTTTAGGGTTTCTTATTGGCAAATAATATTCATGTTCCTACTTCATCGACTCTTGCACCAAAGGATGATGTTTCTGCTTCTGACTCCAAAACTAGATGGAATCGTCTGTACTCTCTTACCACTTGAAATAGTTCTAAGGCATCCCCTGAAATTGTCACAGGTACACTCAAAATTATCTCTTATAATATATATTATCTATTTGATCCTGAGTTTACCCACTCTTATATGACCGGTTTTATGGCTATCCATTTTGGTTTTGACCCTAAGTGTATCCTAGATCCCTTCTTTGTATCCACCCTGGTGGGTGACTCCCTTTTGTCTAGAAGGGTATTTAGGGGTTGTGATGTCGTTTGTGGTAGGGAGACCTTGGTGGATCTGATAGAGCTGGACATATTAGACTTTGATGTGATTTTGGGGATGGATTAATTGCATTCGTGCAATGAATTCTCTTGATTATAGGACCAAAAGGGTCAATTTTGAATTACTTAATTATCCAGTAATCAAATTGAAATGTAGTTCCCTAGTGCCTAAGGAAAGGTTTATTTAGTATCTTTGAGCCCAAAAATTGATTTCCAAGGGGTGCTTCTATCACTTAGTGCATGTTAAGCATTCTAGATCCAAAGGACTTTCTTTCCAAAATTTCCTTATTGTTTGTAAATTTCTTGATTTGTTCCTTGATGATCTTCCAGGTGTTCCTCGCTGTAGGGAAATTTATTTCGGAATTTATCTTTTTCCTGACTCTCGTCCTATTTTTGTCGCTCCTTACAGAATTGCTCTAAATGAGTTGAAAAACTCAAAGAGCGTCTGAAATATCTTCTAGATAAGGTTTTTATCTTCCCTTGTGTTTCTTTTTTGATTGCTCCTATTCTATTCGTGCATAAAAAGGATGGGTCCCTTCAAATGTGCATAGATTACTACCAAATAAATAATATGACCATGAAGAATAAGTATTTCCTACTAAGGATTGATGATCTATTAAATTCTTTTCAAGGTGCTAAGTAATTTTCTAAGATTGTACTTTAGTCTGGATACCATCAGTGTATGATTAAGGATACAGATATCCCTACGACTACCTTCCGAACCCGGTATGGTCATTTTGAGTTTTTGGTTGTCTTTTGGTTTGACTAATGCCTCAGCAACATTTATGGATCTTATGAATCGGGTTTCTTATCTGTTCTTGGATTTGTTCATGATTGTATTTTTTGATGATATTTTGGTGTTTTCTTAGTACGAGGAAGATCATATCGATTGCCTCTGTTTGGTGTTGCTAACTCTTAAGGAGCAATAACTGTATGCTGACTTCTCTAAGTATGAGTTCTGGTTTAATGTTTTGACCTATTTAGGTAATATTCTTTTTAGTAAAGGGATCATGGTAGATCCACAAAAAAGGTTGCAGTTGTTAAGAAGAGACATAAACCCATGACTCCAACTAAAATTCAGAGGTTCTTGGGTTTAGCTTGTTATTATAGGAGTTTTTTTGAGATCTTCTCTTCTATTATTGTCCTAATAGACTAAGTTGAATCATAAAAAGGCAAAGTTCATATAGTCGAAAGCTTATGAGGGTAGTTTTGACAAATCAAAGGATAAATTGACTTCAACTCATGTTTTGACCGTACCCAACGGTATGGATAGTTTTGTTGTCTATTATGATAAATTCCAGATATGATTGGGTTGTGCTTTGATGCACTATAATAAGGTGGTTTCATAGGAATCTAGACAGTTGAAATTTCATGATAATAATTATCCGACTCATGATTTTTATTTTTTGATATTGTATTTGCATTGAAGATCTGCTGACATTATTTGTATAGTGTCCAAGTTGATATTTATTCTGATCATAAGAGCGATCAATATATGTTCACTCATAAATAGGTAAATTTTAGGCAAAGAACTAGATAATGAACTAGATGAACAAGTTTGTTGTTGGGATTCTATTTGTGCTCTTGAATGATGATTCATGGTGTTCTTGAATAGGTTACTTTGAATCTTGAACTGATTTGGGAAAAAAATAGTGGAATATTGGGTATTCCTTAAGTTAAATGATAAAGCTTAAGGTTTTTGTTGAGAGAAAACTTGATGAACATAAGCCTAGAATGCTTGTAATAGGGTTAAATCTTGTGTTTGGATGGATTTGTGGGCTTGGGAATTGTCCAAAGTACCCTTTTTAAATTCCGAATGAAACTGGAAAAACGACCAAAAATCCAGTTTACCGGACCACCGGAATGCAACACTATCACGGTGGCTCACTGGAAAAGCATGAAAAAGAACTGGGCATTCGCCGTTTATGCGCCATAATTGTGGTGCTCCTTTGGATTGCCATCTTGGCTACTGTCATAATGTGCCAACATTGTGGCGTCTCACTGGAAAGGAACAATTGGAAAAATAGGCATCTCTACTATGCAGAGATATTGCAGAGGGCCACTGGAATTTGACAATTGTGGTTTTTGCCTTTTCTGCTATGCTCCAACTACCCATGTGGCATACGGTCAACATAAAAATGCAATAACTCTTTCACCGAGTGTCGGATTTGGGAGAATTTGGTATCGATGGAAAGCTTATTCAATGTAAACTTAAAAATGCAATAACTCCTTCACCGTATGTAGGACCTACACCCTCTGAATGGTAGAGTTAAGTTAGGTACAAAAGAGTGTGAAAATTCCTGATTTCCACAACATTAAATCACTAGCCGTGACTCCAACTCATGCCATGTGAGTTTGAGTCATGAGTTAAATTTCTCTACTTAGATATAAGCTCTAATTTCTTGACTTGAAGCCACGACTTATGGGTCTAATCCACAACTTATCTCATGAGTGGTGAATTCTTTCCAATAAAGATTTCCTACAGTGTTTAGATTAGTTTTTATTTTATATCTACAAATACTTTCTTGAAGTCATGGGGAATAGTATCTTAATGCTCGTCTCATATTTATCACATATTTATATTGCCCAGATACTATTAGTATTTCTCTTGTTATTACAAAACACCTTTTTTTACTTACATAATTTCTAATTACATCAGCAAGCTATTGATAGATTTTGGCCTATTCCTCATGGTTTCGTCCACAACATAGTTGGTTTCTATATTTGATTCAATGACCATTTAATACTTTCTCAGATGTGTAGTTTGGATGAAATCAATTTTTGGCACTGTTTTTGGGGAACATGGTATTGAATTGATTAAAAAATGTAATTGAAGTTGTTGGTCTTGGTTGTTAATTCTTGTATTATCTACTATTTCTATGACACACGATGGTGTATGCCCAGTTCTCAAAGACAAGAAAATCTCCAGATTCTATTTGGTCATGATCTTGAAAAAACTTTACAATTGAATAATAAAATGAAGAGAAAAGAATCTTATGATCAAGGAGCCTTGCTTGAATAGGTTGGCCTACCAAAATTGAATAATACACTTCGGCATAGTGGTCAATAAATTCTAAAGGAAGTCACTACTCATTTAATGATTGAAGAAAAAAATAGGGAAGCAGCTGCCCGACAAGCAGTTATGGAGTAACGAGATAGACATGAGAAGGAAGAATGTCGATCCATTCTTCATAATGATAGAATTACAAGGAACAAACATCAACAACCTATTTAATAGTACTTACCAATGTATGACGATATGGAAGAAGATTTGGGATATGTTTATCTAGTTGAAATAGGTTTAATCATTCCTCTAGAGTAGCCCCAAGGAATACAATTTTATATTATGAGCATGATTTTCTAGATGTTAAACATGAAGAGGTGTTTGTTGGTTTGTTATTCATTATGTAAACATGCACCTTATGAACGTTGTGGGGATTCGCACTTCATATAATCTACCGAGGAAAGTTAGGAAGCTATATGACTTAGGTAGTTTCCATTCTCACTAATAGGATAACTAACTACACTATTAGAAGAGATACCTAATTGATCTATAACCACCTAGAAAGAGTTTAGGAAATAATTATTTAACTAATTTTTTCATCTCTCTAAAATGCTACTTTGATGGATGAGATCTGTAATTGTAGGCAGTTACTTTCAAAGGCATTTTAGGAGATACGGTTCAGGTTAAATAAGAAGCTGTATAATTTTCCAAATCATAGATTCACGATAAGAAACTTCCTTGATATATTCTATAGAGCCCTTAATGATAACACAATTGTGTGGTTCATACTATTATAGAAGGAGCCTTTATGAGTCTTTGTTTGTAGTGTGCTATAGAAATATTAGGTTGGATCACTAAACCTAATGAAGGGAGGCATAAATGGGAGGTTGAAAGGTTAGCTAACACTTATGATATTGTTTCTTACAATGAGTAGGTATCTTTAGATGAGTTTATGAATAAAGAGGTGGAATAACTGAAAAGATAGATTGGCCTACTTATGAAGAAATTTATAATGATTAGAGTAGAAAAAGTAAATACTGTAAGTTAAGGAGTTAATGATTTAAAAGATGATGAGTTTTATTTTAAGAAAGAAGTGAAGTATTTAGATAGAAGTATGGGGTTTATGAGTCAAGGTACAAAGGACTAACCAATCCATCCCCAATATTACATCAAATTAACCATATCTAAATCTATTAGATCTAGCAAAGTTTCTTTTCAACCAACAAACACCACACAACCCCTATAGACTCTTTTAGCGACAACAGTATCTCCTATAAGGGTGGAAACAAAAAAGGTATCCCAACTACACTCAGGATCAAAACCAAAATGCACAACCATAAATGTGGTCACATAAGAGAGAGTTGACCCCATATTAAGAAAACACTATACCTCATGGAAAAAAGGTTTCAACATGCCATTAATGACAACAGGGGATGCCTCAGAATCGTTACAGGTAGTGCAGGCATAGAGATGGTTCCTACCAGTGTCAGATCCAGAAGCAGACATAGAACTCTTTGGTACAGGAGCTGATATTGCAGCAATAAGAATATTTTTTAGCCCACAAGTAACCCTAGAAGGAGTGTCACTACATATGAACAATATAAGCATATTTGGAGCACTTATTCCTCTCTTCTTCACAAAACCCATGATGAATATTACTATATAATCTACTTGGTGTATATAACTGAGCTAACTTATAACACCCCGCATTTTTAATCTAGAAATCTGAACCGTCGTTCCTACGTGTATAAGCTCTAATTCCATGGTTTATTTTAAAATTCATGTCTCATGATCTTTCTCCTAGTATATGAAGTGAATATAAGGTAAAAAATATTAATGGAAATAGCTTAAAGCAAAGTTGAGCTAAGAATTCTTCATTCATCCATAGTTTGATATTGATTTTACAAGGATCCACTTTGAATGTGTATAACTTTGGATACACAAAGAATTTTGCAACTTAAGATCAACCAAATTGTATATAATTAAATTAGATTTCCAATGATACTAATTTCACCTAAATCCAATAATTGAAAGAAAAGTTATGCCATTTTTCATGTGAGGAGTAAGGGGTCGCGATAGCCCTGCGATGCAAAGGTTGATTGAGCCAAATAGGGGTCGCATCGCGAGGAATACTTGATCCAATGTAAAACCCTGATTATGATACTCGAAACGCTGCACGGTGTTGTGAATCCCGAAGGACCAAAAGCTAACCCATTACTGAAATCTATAACTGAGCACTGCATAATATATACGGTATAAATACAGAATAAAAAGGATAAAAAGCATTAAGGTTTAAGTATCAAATAATACATAACATCTAGAAATATGGTATATCAGTACAAATATTGAAATAAACTTTCTAAAAATGCTAGGCTAAAAGCCTTTAAAGTATCAGAAAGTTATGGAGTTGATGGATAATGTCCCCAACTAACTCCATCTACTATAAATAAACTAATAAAGAAATGAAATAATCATAATTTTCTCGAATGATGAGGACTCAATGCAAATCTACTATTGATTGATGAATCTGAAGCTAAGTTCGATTGGGAACATAAGTTTTCGATCTTATGGCATAAAATACATAGCACAGAAGAAACTATGCATCAGTATGTCTGAATGTACTAGTATGAATAGTGACGTTGGCTGAATGCATGGGGTTCATATACATGAACAATACTAGCAGTCTGAATAACATAAACATGAGAATAGATGCATGAATATGCATCTGTAAATGAGATCCTGATAGTACTGACTACAGAGTATGAATACTCATAACATGAGTTTCGTATAACTGATATTTCATTAACTAAGTGACTGTGTCTGATAGTCCTGATTTTGATAGAACAAGTTGAGTTTTGTACTGCACTGAGTGACTATACCTGACTGTCCTGAGTCTGAAGAACTATCTATGTTCTTTAATAGAGACTAACACTGAATCTGTGGGAAGTATTAATCTAACTTACATAAACCTTTTTTTTATAGAGTTGGTGTCTAATATGTGACCCCATTTGGAAGGGTGTCAATATAACGCTACTGGTATATATAAGCTGTGAGCGACCCTCATCTGGCGGTGTTCCCATAAGAGAATAGTGGGACCCTTCAGTGATAGTGTTAATCTACCTTATCAACCCTCAACTGTCATTGTCGATATCCTAAACTATGATGGCTACATAGTTCCGGAATGCAAGGATTGCTTCTAAGGATCACACCCTCTACTGTCAATATGTGCACTCATCCTTGGGTTCACTCGGTGTTGAATCCTACTCCCAATTGAATAGGTACTGAAGTAATTTTACTGAGAAAACTGGACTAAGTTCATGAGATTACAGAGTTTTCCTGAGTAATGCAACTAACTGAGTTCTACTGAGTTCTTAAACTGGCTGAGAGTACTACTGATCATGGCATGACTGAGATTATATTTTTCATGGCCTGAACTAGGGCCCGGGCCGTGACGAGCATTCTGAACCAAAAAAGCCCGAAACACCCCTATCTGTCTGATAATCGTGCACATAATTCATGAAAAAAGAAATGCGGAAGATACACAAAATAACGAAAACATGGTCAAAAATTAAATGAAAATTAAAATAGGGAATAGTGTCCCACAATCTAAATCAACATCTCTAAAACTGTCTATCTAAAAACTGGGACAAGGCCCCCAGCAGACCCAAAACTAATAAATGATAAATGAAATAGCAGTCCTCAGGCCTTCCCAAATATAGAAGGCTCACCACTTGATTCTGCGATCTGTCGGAAGAAATTTACTGGTGATCTGGACCACTAGACTATGCCTCAAAACTAGGGAGGGAAGGGTGTCAATACCAAAGTACTGGTATGCAGAGAAATCAAAACAGATGTATAATATTTTTACACAATATAGGTGAGTGCCATTATAAAGTAGTTTCATATCAAATCATTTGAAAACACATGGGCATAATGTAATTGTTTTCAATAACAATGAAATGCAGCTGAGCTAGGTGGAATACCCTACATAATTTACACCAACTATAAAATTTTTATACCAGACATGCACATCTGATGCATGGAATACACGACAGAAGCTACTCATAATCTGAATTCTCATAATGAACATGAATACCTGATGCATGGATTTGTTACTGAGTTGTTCTCATGAATACATAACTAAATACACTGCTAAGCTGAACTTTTTCTATTGGACATACATTTTTAATACATGCATATCTAACCAAACTGACGTATGATCATATGAATGAATACAAAATATAGCTGGTGTGGAGCTTGTAATAAGAATCTATGCATGCAGCTGAAAAACGTATCGCCCCCTTGGGACCCTATGTCCCTCTATTAATGCTCAATTTACTAAGATACTCAGAAAACTGAGGTGATGCGCAGGGCACCTACGAATTGAATCATAACTGAACATCTGAAATCTAAATTTAATCCATGATACATGAAATGGGCTATACTCGTAACTACTGGTATACTCTATCATGGAATAGTAGCATGTCTGAAATTTCTAGAAGCATGAATAAGTGCAAAGACAAGAAAACAAGTCATGCGAATATGACTGCTAAACTGACTTATTCACCATACAGACTGAATTATACTACACCCTCATACTTAACTAGAGCATCTCTTAAGTACAATTCTCTGAAGAAATTCTAGCAGTAATAGGGAGCCATGAATCTTGGGTATGGATTACACAAGACATCCAACTGAGGAAACCACAACATTGACACTACTCTAGAATCTGGAATATAGACATATAACTCCTAAATTAGGATAGAATTTTCAGACCTTTGCTAATACAACTTCTTACTTTTGGCTTAGAGCACTTCCCGAATATCCCTTAACTATACTATTCCCTATAAATATTAATTCATTCAACTCAACTTAAAATACTCATATGAGCATTGACAAATCTTTCTACTGATGTCAGAAATAACTTAATCCTTCTGCTGTGATCAAGCTTAACTCTATGCCACAAAAAAATACAACACGCTAGACCACACTGTTATTCTAAACCATATGATGCAATCTTCTATATCTCTTTTAAAGATCACATCCTAATCATAACATGCCTTACCACTTCAATGACTACTCTGAACTCTTAATATGAAGTCACTAATGCATATTGAGACCTTCCGCTATAATCAGAAAACGTCATTTAAGCCTATTTTATAACCACATGTTGACTTCAAGGCAACAACCCATAAATACATACTTCACATAGTTTCTAAACTATTGTCAATATAACTCCCACACGCTACGCTAAGACATACACACACAAACTTTTAAACTAACCATCACGTGTATCAAAGACTTGGCCCCAACTCTTACTTTATACTTATGGCCTTATATGAGCAAGCATACTGTGATCTTCCACCAACAAGAACATTTACATCATCACCATTATCGTTGCATAGGGAGGGTCACTAAAAGGTTAAAATATAAGACGCTCAAGCATGAAAAGATCTTTATACAGGACTTAGCACACTATAAAGAGTAAGTACATATGTCATGAGTTCAATGACCTCAACTAGAGTTCCTAACATAAGGAATGTGATTCCGACTACTTGAATGAACTAGAACTCATTATCTTGGAACTAGAAGAGTACGAGACTCTATATCATATACCAGAATTATGAACTATGATCATGGAACTGAATCATAAGTCATGTGTAAACATAGTGCATCACAACTAGAATCTGAGAGCCTTACTTAGTCATTCGTTCTATCATCTCCCTCTCAGCTTCACTTTATTATCTAGAGTTTGGGAGATCCTTTACCAGACTCTAACTGAACTACACTTACTGCACTCTAGGGTCTAAAAAAATGACAATGCCATATCATAGAGCTTAACCTGAATGAACCTTCTGGGATACACTCTATCTTTACATAGCCACCAATAGTCATAGTAAATTTCTTGCATACTTATTTCTATCGGTTCAACCTTCAAAACTCAAACTTAGATTCTAACTCTTAACATGGATATCACAAAGCCTTTCATGAACCATATCACTTTCGACACAACCTTCTAGTATTGCAACTCCAAATTTATATCCCTCTATTATAAGTATCAAGATCACATCAAAAGGCTCAACACTATCCATCAAGGCTCCTTAACTTAGCTATCTAGAACAATATATACCATCTAACTAGTCTTTTTCCAACATGCAACTCAACGGTACCACTAGTCACACGCAATATGTAATAGTCTTAGGGAAATGCCACAACTCCATATCTCCTTGGCTTATTTACCCACCATACATACACCATTACACTTTATTATGAATAAACTTAAACTTAAGCCATTTCATACACCGTTCAAGCCTATTAGATCACCTTCCTTACCATATAAATAGTATCATTAACCAAGAAATCATCACATCCACCTTCATGGTCATCAACTATTCATACTTAATATCTAGTGCTATGCATGATTTACAACCCAACCTTACACTAAATTTTCACTTGGAAACTATAAATAAACATCATGAAACACTAGTGCAGTAGAACATTATAACGACAATAATTGATCATGACCTAACGGTTTTCCTTATCATAATCCGTTAGCATGTACTACTTCAGCACCTCAAGCCTACTAATTTAATCCCACAAAACATGCATCATCAAACTCTTGCCACTATTTTCCACCACACCATTTAAATTCAAGCCTATAGTTTAGTATCAATCATTTACCCCCAATGAAGAATGCAACATAATAAAAATATATTAATCCATCAAATTGGGACATTCTACCCAAATATCTTAAAAATCTACTACATACCTTCTCACAAGTAGCACTAGTTTACAACTAACAATAAAAAGAGGGTGAAGGGGGTTAAAGCCTCCTAATAGATATGGTCAACCTTATCCTTATATTATAACCCTGTATAATCGTATCTACTTATAGTTCTTACTCATATCACAATTACTTACCCAAGCATACATTTACACTACCTTCAAATTCCTCAAATAACCATGAGTCTATAATTATAACTTACTCGCTAATATAGCTATTTTCACATTCAAGAAACCAAAAAATCACCCTGACTAATAAAAATAGGCCTTACACACCTTTACTAGACTTTGGTTTTGTATTTTGAACAAGAAAATGGGATGAATGACAAGTCAACTATGCTAGTGAATCAAAAGAGCCCAACATGGCTTCACTAGGTTTTTTAGTTTCATCAACACAATGATAAAATATTTTCAAGAGATAGAAACTTGTCACACAATATTCCATAATCTGAGAATACACATCTTACTTTGTATAGATAAAAAAAATCCGAGTCAAATATTTCCCCCACAGATTATCAAACAATCCACACAGACTACTAGCTACCAACAGGTCATGACACTGACACTTTAATTAATACTACTATTTGGGTGGAAATATAGTTCCAACATATTACTATAGCTTATTACCTCTGAAGCATGACACTGGCAACTTAAGTTCTAAAAAGAACTTAATACACTTAATACTGCAGGCTGTAAAGCACGATTTTATCAAAATAAAGGTTCACACTAGAACCAACACACTCTAAAGCACTAACAAACTCTACTCAAGTCTTTGTAAAAATCTTATATGATTCGATCAGAATGAACCATACCATTTTGACTTTAAACTTCTGTACTTGAATCAGCCCAATGATGAGACATGTCTTAGAATGTCTAAGTAAGGAAAGAATTGGGATGACTATTACTTTCATTTGGGAGACACCATAGCAGAAATTTGAGTATGAAAGAGGAACATTCTGACTCTATTGCACGAACTAGAACATGAAGAAAGAGAGATATTCCTAAACTCCTAGTAGCCTCCTACTTATAAGTGTGGCGTGCTACACTCCCATAAATAAGACTCTACCTGGTGCGATTTCGTACAAACCCTAGGACCATGAACCGTGCTCTGATACCAAGTTTGTCATGACTCGAACCGGGGCCCTGGCCGTGACGAGTAATCCAAAACATAAAGGCCCGAAACACCACTATCTGTCTGCTAACCATGCACATAATTCATGACAAAAGAACTACGGAAGATACACAATATAACGGAAACATGGTCAAGAATCATATGAAAACAAGAATGGGGAATAGTGTCCCAGAATCTAAATCAACATCTCTAATACCGTCTGTGAAATCTCTACTACATGACTGAAATAATGTCTACCCAAAACTAATAAATGATAAATGAAATAGCAGACGTCAGGACTTTAGAAAAATAGAAGGCTCCCCACTTGATTCTATGATCTATCGAAAGAAATTTACTGGTTATCTGGACCCCTAGACTGTGCCTCTAAACTAAAGAGGGAAGGGGGTCCATATAAAAGTACTGGTACGCAGAGAAATCAAAATAAAAGTATAATATTTTTACACAATATAAGTGAGAGCCATTATAAAGCAGTTTCATATCAAATCATTTGAAAACACACGTGCATAATGTAATTGTTTTCAATAACAGTGAAGGAAAGACACACAAGATCACACAGGATGGTGTCTCGACCCAATAGTAGTGCCCAAGGTCACTTAGCTTGGGCTCCTACCGATAGCCCCAATTTGGGAATGACATAAGGTGAAGGACTTAGGATCACTTATCTTGGTACCAAATTCTCGTGTTAGCAAACACGGTTTCTAGCGATGAGCCCTTATACTCAAATGCCTTCTTTGCGCATCCACCTATCTCATGTAAAATTAATGCATTCAAATTTCATATGATTCAATCACATATTATATTTTGTAGGGTATCGTCATACCCAACTTGCAAGCCATCAATATCACAGTATTCTTCTCATTCAACCATTGCATTCAACATGTTTCAACACAAATAACCCTCTCATTTTCAAGTTAAAATTATATCAATTCTCAAAAAATTTCATGTCATGCTTCTCAAGATGTTTTCAAACAATTTACAGCATATGCATATTCAAAGCAAATTCACATCAAAAGAGGGATTTCATATAATTCATGCTCTCAAAATATCACATTTTTGAAACACACGCATACACATTATATTCGTAGTTTCAAAACCCCCATTTGTAAAAACTAAATTTAAAGACCCATGAGATTTTTGGATAACCCCACGAACCTCTATATGCAAATATGATAGGTTCTTCTGGAAGCCTGCGTAGCGGAGATTCCAAATATTCAATTTGTTTTGAAAACCAATGGTTGAATCATGGACTACTTGGGTTTTTATTTTGAGACCCTATAGAGAGTTCTTGAACAATTGTGATGAATGAAGGTGTATTTTGGGGTGTTTAGGAACTGAATTTTGTCTTTAGGGCTAAGTAAGGGTGGAAAAGGACCATTTTTCTCCAAAAATGGAGTGTTTAAGTAACCTGAAACCTTTGCATAGGCATGTCTATGCTATCGCCTATATTTACATAGGCGCCGCCTATAGTATGGCCTATGTTTACATAGGTGCCGCCTATGCTATCGCCTATGTTTACATAAGCGCCGCCTTTGCTATCGCCTATGTTTACATAAGTGCCGCCTTTGCTATCGCCTATGTTTACATAGGATTCACCTATGCTATCGCCTATCTTTCCATAGGTGCCGCCTATGCTATCGCCTATCTTTCCATAGGCACCGCCTACTACTTTAAAAGGCCATAACTTCTTGCTCAGGTGCCGAATTTTAGCACAATTGGTATCGTTGAAAAGCTAACTTGAAGACCTATCATTTGACACATAGTTGGCTATCTAATTCGACATATACATAGAGTTATAGTCAATGGAATCTGACACAAATTACAACCTCCACTAAAACTTAATCGATCGAAGTAGTTTCAACTCATCCTTGAGTTGAAGGACCTCGATGGTCTAAATTCAAGATTGAATGGACTCACATACTACGTAAATAATTAACATGCCATATTGTCTTAAGATTTATGGTTTTAGGATTATCAATGCATCAGAATCATGGTTTATATTGTAGCCCAAAATGCGCGCGTTACAATCTTAAAACTGATACTGAATCTAGGCACACAACTAAATGGTTGGTTAAAAGTACCCCAGGACACGATAGCATGATACTGACAAGATATCACACTTCTCGAACACATGACCATAGTCATCAATTCATAGCACAAACGTTGGGGATTTTCATGAAGTATTTATATGTCATAAGCCTCCACATGAATAGGAATACATATAAACATGTAATAATTTCATAAGTATAATATCATTAGCATTCCACCGAACCATTAGAATGAATAACAATCACATGGAGGTCATTGTGAACATAAGGGTAAAGCACGGATTCATCAATTTGGTCGCAATTGAGTCATAAAGCACAATTCTTATTATTTTAGGCATTTTAGCAAACTCCTTGCATGTATAACTTGAGGCTTAGGCATGAAAATTAAATTACTACATAACAACAACATTTTTCACTTCAAATACAAGAATTCCAACCACATTCTAACATAATCTCATTATAGATAATAACGATTTCAACATGGTAATCATACAACATCATAAACATGGATATGATTCAATTCATAACATGGAATTCAAAATTTATATTTTTAAAAGGGTTTCTTGAGCTTCATGGGTGAAAGGAACCCATGAATCAATACTTTACATACCTTAAATTGATGTTTCTTGAAGATTAATGGTGGAATCTCCTTGATTAAAACCTTCAATCGAAAACCCTAAACTTCTTCTTGAGGAAATTTGTGAGATACAACTATATTTTGGTGAAAACCTAGATGCATCTCATGTTACAGGCTAATATAAGCTTTTGGAAATTGACCCTTTTTCCCTTAAAGATGCAGACATTTAATGACTGAAAATTGAGCATTGACATAATTGGTGACACAATACGTTATTTTTTCATTGGCATCGACGCAATACCCGATGCGTTGTGCCATAATGGCGCGAAGGCTCAGTTGGTTTTTTACTGGAAGTCCCTGGAACAATGTTAACCAATGCGATAGGTGACGCGGCATGCCAATATTGCATTTGTCCATTATTTTGGGACACCAAACGTGGTCTAAACGAGTTTTGAAAAATGTAAAACCTATTTGAGAATACCTATCGACCTCTCTATTTATGAGTCAACAAAAATATGGACCATTGAGGGATATTAAGGTCATGAAATAATATTGAAAACATTCAAAGGACAAAAATAAACTAAGTCTGGCAAGTTAGCTAGAATTTTCTAACTCTGAGACCCCTTGACATGCCTAAAAGGATGAATTAAGATTAGAAATTTAGTGGGGTTTAATAATATCTTCCCCTTGAGAACATTCATCCACGAATGAGACTAACTGAGATGGGAGAGATGTTAAACTAAAGTATATACTAACCAAGAACAACTGAAACATGAGTAAATGATTGACTTTATTGATTTACTGAGCATGATATCTGATGTATGATTTTATATCTGAGATGATACATGGATGCATGAATTGGATTACAGATTCACTTGTTCATGCATATTTGGTGCATGAATACATGACTGATATGATGCATGAACATATGAATGAATATAGAATAATAGTTGATACCATGTTTATAATAGAAATCTAAGCGTGAAGCTAAATACCATGTTGTAACTGAAATTTGAATATGAAAATTAATAAGATTTAAGAAAAACTATTACCTTGGGATGAGTCTGAGTTTGTGGAGAAAAGGTAAGGGTACTTGTCCGCATTTCTACTTTTGCTTCCCAAGCAGCTCCCTCAATGGAATGATTCTGCCAAAGAACTTTGACTAAAGAAACTCTTTTGTTCCTCAGTCTGTGAGTCTAGTAGTAAAGGATTTTGACTGGAATCTCTTCATAAGAGAGGTTTTTCTTAATTTCTATACCCTCTGTAGGGACTAAAACTTCTGGGTCACCTATTTACTCCTTAAACAAGGAGAAATGAAACACTAGATGGACTAAGGCTAGATCTTAAGGCTATTCGAGCTCATAAGATACCATGCTGAAGTGACTTAGAATTTTGAAGGAACCGATATATTGGGGACTGAGCATTCCATTCTTGCAAAACCACTTTACATCTTTATTGAGAGAGATTTTCAAATAAACATGATCACTAATCTAAAACTCAACATTTTTTCTGCGCACATCTGTGTGTGATTTCTATTGGCTTTGACCTATCTTGAGCCTCTTTTAGATCAACTAGACTTTCTCTAAGGTATCGAATACCAAGTAAGGCCCTGCTACTATGGCCTCACCCATATCGAACCAAATAATTGGAGATCTGCATCTCCTACCATTGAGAGATTCAAATGGAGCCATCTTAATACTGGAATGATAGTTATATTGTCTGCAAACTCAATTAATGGAATGTGGTCATCCCAACTACCCTTTCAATCAGTCGCACACGATCACAAAATGTCTTATAAAGTCTGGATAGTCCTTTCTGCTTGACCATCTGTCTGGGGATAGAATACTATACTGAGGTAAACTCGAGTACCAAGACGCTTTTGGAATGCTTTCCTAAAATTGGAGGTTAACTGGGTACCTCTATCTGAAAAAATAGATAATGGGACACCGTGTAATCTGACCAACTCCATGATATAGAGTTTGTTATAATGCTCGGTTAAGTAAGAGGTATGGACTACAAGAAAATAAGCTGATTTGGTATTCTTGTCTACAATGACCCAAACCGAATCATGCTGATAATGAGTACGAGGCAAACTCATCACAAAGTCTATGTTCACTTCTTCCCACATCCTAGTAGAATTATTGAACTCCTGCATGGACCCACTAACCTCAGATGCTCTACCTTAAAATACTAACATATAGAGGACTTAGCCACAAACTCTGCAATGTCTCTCTTTATCCTACTTAAATAATAGATCTCCCGCAAGTTGCAGTACATCTTAGTGGCCCCTAGATTAATAGAGTACGCACATAATGCACTTCTTCAAGAATTTACTGCCTCAAGTCATCTTCACCTGGCGCACACAAATGACCCTGATAATGCAAAAGCCTATCTCTTATTTTTTAGAAAATCTCTACTTTCTGATCTCTGACTGACTCTTTCAACTTGACTAGAATGGGATCTTTATAATACTTTTCATTTACTTCGGCAACTACAGTTGATGCTAAACTAGTCTAAACCTATAATAATTTTAGGAGTATGCTTGAACGGGAACATGACAACATGATTGAGACTGGAACGTGATACATGAATTAAATATCATGAACTGAACTAAGCCCATGAATGCATGTCTTAAGAGTGATATTAGAATTTAAGGGTTAACTTATAAATACCTCTACTCCAAACTAGGTTCATTGCATAAGGAAGAAAATAAAAGATCTAGGTTATGGAATTTTACGGATTAGAGGGTATCTCCCCCTTGGGACACTATGTCCCTCTTAGAATACTTACTTTACCAAGATACTGGGGAAAACTAAGGCGATGAACAGGGTGCCCACAAACTAACTCGTGACTAAATATCTGGGATATGAAACTAAGGGATGATACATAATTGAGCTGGACACGCCTCTACCTGGTTGGTCCATCTTAGAATGATTACATTCATGAGACTTTGGTTAAGGGGGCTGGACGAAATGAAGGGAATTTATAGTATATGAATTTGTCTATCTAACTGCCAAACGGAATTACTAGTTTTATGGATGAACTTATACTGAAACTTATACCGAACTATACTCTCCACCTTAGTAAGGCACTTCACCTGAGACTACTGAATATACCCACATATATTCTGAGCATAAATGTATGAACATACTAACTTATTTGATTATCTGCATGAATGCTAGCTAAATACTAGGAATGTAAGACTGAAGTGTGCTTAGTCTAAATGCTTAGACTGAAATTACAAATCATTATACATATGAGGTAAGGACTTATTGGGAAATGTGAGATAACTGAGTATGTATTCATGAAAATTGAATTATCTAAGAATGCAAGACCAAGTACATAATCATAATTTTGAAACATTCTATAAACTAAGGTACTAAGATATTGATAAGTGAGTAACTGCTAACTATATGCTATGGTCGAGCAAGTCTAAAATTAAACTGAGCCACTGATATGATTACACAACTAAAGCTGAGACTGATATTATAACTAAGATTGTATGGAACACTGTAGCTAAGATTGTAATTGGGGCTAGAGGCTGGTTTTAATAGGTAAGGATTAGACTTGTACTAAAGTACTGAATTTAGGTGGCTAAGTTACTAATATCTGAAAGCCATGGTTCGGTAGGACTATTTGAGTCTATAATGGAATATTGATTACTGGACTGGTGCTATAATAGAGGTATGAGGAATAGAGATCAGCACCACAAATTCATCGAGGGATCTAAACTGAGGGTATACATGATATAATCTGAGTTTGGATGATTAATAGGAGTGGAGCATGAGTCATGAGGGCTAAGCATACTGTAAATCTTGCCTTAAGTGCATGAGTCATGAGCTGCATGACCTGAGTTTAGGGTTTTTTGCATTCATGGAACATGATTCATAACACTAAGTGAACTAAGATTCCTCATACTAGGAACTATAAATGTACACGACTCTATCGAAAGTGCGTGAATGTGAGTTATATTTATGGAATTGAGATGTGAAGCATGCGTATGTATCGTGTTGACTGTAGTACAAAACTTTGTACTGAGATAGGAACTAGTCGGGAATTACCTTCGCTTATTGATTTTCTTTAGATACTGGCATTACAACTAGATTCTGAAGGCCTGAAATTTCTAAGATATCATAATCAAAAAGTTCCTGTATACCTATAGGGCTATGATAGACTAACCCATTGAGGTGGAGACTAAGGAGGGTCCTATTAATATTTTATATGACCTTAAGATTGACTGTTATGCATAGAGTTACAAAAAAAAAAAGAAGCTCATGGATCTGAAGATGCATAAACATATAAATGAAAGATATGTAACATACCATTGACTATAGTGTATAGAGTCTACTTGGGCGTTGCCCACTGGCGGCGCTGGAAGTGGTACCCTGCTGATTTGTGCGACTGGACTAAGTTGAAGGAAAACTGTGCTGACTTTGTGAAATGGGCTTAGGATAGTCTCAGACTTTGTAGCCTAACTCTCCATATCCAAAACATAAATCACTATCATCTCTGCAAACACTCTTATGATTCTTACTAAACTCTTCACAAAGTGGATAGGTAAGACCCTGCTTGCACTACCCTGGGTTATGGAGTCTAGAGCCCCCTTATGATTGTCAATCTTGAACTTAGGTACTGCTATAGTGGCTAGAAATAGATTTTGAACTGAGGATTTTGGGTGGAACTTAAAATGATTACCAGCCTCTGACTTAGACTAAGAGAAGTGGAAATTACCTACTCTCACTCAATTATTTTCTCGTATCCTATACTTCCCTACCTTAATCTACTAGGTATAAATCATATGCCTAGGTGGAATAACAGTCTGTTGATTGCTCTGAGCTACTACTGAGTTAGATAAAGTAACGGAATCGGTTTTGAATTATCCATGAAAGACATGCTCATCCAGGGAATTTGCCTAAATGGGCAGAGGTGCTGACTGATTCCCGATTCTTTTTTTGTTATTGTTTTTGGGAAGCATGTTCCATAAATAAAAGAAAGAGGTAGATTGGAGTGAGATTTTAAATTTGAGCCTATTCTCACTGGCATGATATGAATAATGAAAATAGGGAAACTATTCCTAAAACATCTTATAGGCTCTAGTAAATAAATGTGGGGTGCAACACACCAATTCACAAGACTCTACTAGATGCATCTTTTAAGACTTCCTAGGATACTATTGAACCTAAGTCTCTAATACCAAGTTTTTAATGCCCTAAATCTATACCCAAAATGCTACACGGTGTTCAAAATCTTGAAGGACCAGAAGCTAACCCTTGATTGATATCTGTAACTGAGTACTACATAATGTACTATATAAATATGGAATAAAAGGGATGAAAGACCATCAGGTTCAAGTATCTGATACAACATAAAATATTGAGATATGGCATATCAATACATAAACTAAAATAAACTGTCTAAATAAGCTAGTCTGAAAGTCTCTAAACGGTTTGAAAGTTGTGGAGTTGATGGGTCATGTCCCGAACTAACTTTATCTATTAATATTGAAATAATAATGTAATCAAATAATCATGCTATCCTCTAATGAGGAGGACTCACTACAAATCTACTGTTGATGGTTGAATCTAAAGCTAACTACGATTGGGAACTTGAGAGTCTAAGCCTATGGTATAAAACACCATTACGTAGAAGAAAAGTATGCATCAGTATGTTAGATTATACTAGTATGCAAATTGAGGTAAAATGAATGCATGGGGTTCATAAATATTAAAAATACTAAATGACTGAATAACATGAATACGAGAATACATGCAAAATACGTAACTGTAAATAAGATCGTAAAAATACTGACTACTGAGTCTGAATACTGATAACATAAGTTTTGTATACCTGATATACCGTTAACTGAGGATTGTGTCTGACAGTCTCAATTCAGATGGAACTAGCTGAGTTCTTTACTAGACTGAGTGATTATATCTGACAGTCTTGAATCTAAAGAAGTATTTGAGTTCTTTTATTGTTACTAAGACTGAGCCTACTTTCAATTTTATCAGTTGTTTTAGACAAACAATTTAGTTTCTAGTATTTTTATCAGATATCTCAGACTTTTCATTTCTACGTATTTTAATATTTGAATTTACAGTATTTTATAATCTTACCTTCAGCACATATGTTGTATTACTATTTTACTAAGTGCTCACAACAGGTACCGGTTCATGGGTTTGCTCATGGTAACTTATGTCCATAAGCACTATTATCCCGACTTGGGTGTAGAGCCTTGGGTCCTGACATCCTCGAAATTAGGTAACTCTATCATACCATATTAATCAACCTACTCTCAAAATACAAGACATGTATGATATTTCCATTACAGATTCTACCCAGGCCATCATTATATGTTACCTACATACTAAGGTACCTCCATAGTTTAACGATGGGCGTGAGAGCAATAGTGATGACTAGTGGGGGTCCTGCATATCAATCTAAGATATGCCAATGTAATACCCCATAATACTCTTATCTCGTTTAATCTTGTAGTACATACAAAGGGGTCCAAAGCCTTGAAAATTTAACTAAGTGTTATTGACAACCATTTCAAGACCCCTAATCTTTGAGGATTTTTAGTTTGGCCTTCTAAATTTTTATTGTTTATTTCTAAATTGACTTATGTTTAGGGAGGTCAAACATATGTCTGATGGATGTTTTGGAAATATTAGATGAGGTTTGGACCATGTTTGGATATCCAACATAGTAAGGCATCATGCTCCGCGATAGGTAGTAGACCTAGGCTTAAGGTTGCGCCGCGTTGGTTCATGACCGAGATAAGGGTCACAACGAATTGGGTTATTCACTTAGCTAGGGTTCGTACAACATTGGGCGGTCTCATCCAGCTTCTTAAGTCCTCATCATTAAGGGCCTTTGGGTCAATTCCCATTGCCAAACTTATCCATAACACAAAACTTAGGTCCCCTAGGAGCATTATTAACAAATCCACCTAGAGAAATCCATTTCTATCTCAAGAACAAACACTAAACCATTCAATAGAATTATGAAATTGAATCTCAAGTTTCAAGAAAATCCTCAAGACTCTTAAGGATATCATCACATGAGGTATGCGTGATATTTATCCATGGTTCTTTTTCACCCATTGAGTCCAAGAATCTCTTTTTACATTTTAAATTATAAATTTTACATGATTATGTTGAATAATTCCCATGAACATCTTGATAATTTGATTTGAAGGTATGATTACACGTGTTTTCGATGGAATGAGCCATTTCATACTTTGGATATTGAACTCTTGTCATTTAAAAAATTAATTCATGATTTTAGTATTGTAACTATGTTATTATCCCGTGATTTATCCATTCCCATGTTTAAGTCCATGACACATATGTTTGATGATATGCCTAAGTGCTGGATTTTAAATAATAATTCCCTTCTATAGTTACAAAGCTTTTTATATGTTCGTATTATTATTTCCATTCAGTGTTGGAGGGTTATGCATACCCAATACTTAGCTTTTTACATAATTTCAGTATCTTCAGAATGATTTCAGATATAGTATGAACATTGTCATTCAATAAGTTATTACGATCAGTTGTTTGTTCATTTAAGTTTTGTTCGGTCTATTAAATAGTGTCATTTAGTAAGTAGTTAGATTTAGCACTGAGCGAACCAAGGTATAGGGGCATTCATACTATTTTAGGGTTTGGAACTTAGTGGTAATCCCTAAGATACCAAATTATGTAGCCAATATAGGTTGGAGATGACTTCATGCTAGCTTAGGGTTGACACATACTCATGAGTTTCCTACTAGTATAGGGTTACTCTTTAGTCCTTCCGTACACTAGTTTATTGGATACACACAACCAGTATTAGAACCCGTGGCACGGTACTGACACCCTTCTAATTAGGGTTACCAGTTGGACCCTAGTTAGCTTTGAGTGGGGCATGTCGGTTAGATGATACCTTCAACAGTATCAGTTTAGTATTTAGTAAAAAAATTATTTTAGGTTTGCTTAACCATAGTATAGAGACTTCCAATTATTCAGGTATCAAATTATAGTAATTGAGTTTACAAATTATTTCTATAATATTATATGCTTCGATTTGCATTCTCAGTATTTTAGTTTCCATGCATGCATACTCAGTTAACTCATGCTATTTAGTCAGTCACTAGTTTATGCATAGTTAACTCTTGCATATCAGCCTAACCTCATCTTATCTACTACTACATTCAAAGTATTGATCGTATACATTCTTTGAGCTATGTCTCTTATATTATCGGTTCAGATGCTCAGTTTTCTAACAGTACTTAGACAGTTCACCTTATCAGCAACAGCAGTTATGGTGACTTCATATATATTGAGGTCATGATTAACTTATTTCATTTTATTTTAGTAGTTCAACATTTTCATCCAGTCGAAATTAGTTGGGGGTTTATCCCATCAACTCTACAGTCTGCCAGTTAGAGATTTTTTAGACATTCAGACAATTAATCAATTTATTATTTGTGTAATCAGTCTTTTTATTATGTCTTTAGATTTTTAGTCTTTTTATCCAGTCTCTCTTTCAAACTCATTCTTCCTCCCATTTACATATAATGCCACCTAAATGAGATTGGAAATTAGCCCGCACCTCTACTTATTCAAAAAGATCCCCTAAGTGAGCATGTCTCTCATGCCAAGTTCAGAGCAACATTCACAACCTTAGCCCACTCATTGGTTTATCCGAATAATTAGCAAGATCTTGCTCCATCTAATCCAGTGGCAAATATAGTTACAACTAGGATTCGAGATTTAACTCGAATGAACCCCCCTTTATTTTTGAGATCTAAGTTTGAGAAGGACCCACATGAGTTTCTTTATATGGTTCAAAAAAATGGCTGATATCATATATGTCACCTTAAGTGAGGGTGCAGAGTTGGCTGCTTATCAAATATAGGATGTATCTCACACCTATTTTATGCACTAAAAGGAGCATAAAGGTGCCAAGGTAGGGCCGGTAGAGTGAGAGTAATTTTACAAAACATTTTTAGACAGGTTCTTTCCTTTGGAATTAAGAGAAGCTATGGTTCTGGTGTTCATTAATTTTTGCAAGGAAATATGAGTCTTAAGGAAAGGTCACTTACGTTTACTAAGTTAGCCAGTTATGCTCCTTCAATGGTGGCTGATAATAGGTTAAGAATGAGTAATTTTGTTTCTTTAGTAGCTGATACTGTGGTCAAGGAGTGTAGCACTACTATGCTTATTAATGAGATGGATGCATCTACACTTATGGATCATGCTCAACAGATTGAAGAATAGAAGCTTAAGAAGAAAAAAGGAAGAAAGAATAAGAGGGCAGAACAAGTTGTTTTAACGTTTCACAGTCGAGATCAGAGAGTGGTAATTGTTTTCAGTTCTATCAAAAGTTTTCAGCCCCAACTCTTTCCTCAGCTAGTGTGCCAGTGCCAAAGGTCAGTAATGATAGTCGTGATAGGGAACCGACTAAAAGTCCTAGTGTAGTATGAATAGTGGTCTTCCATTTGATGGAAAATGTGGTAGGGATGTAGATCTTGCGGTGATGTGTTCATTGAATGCTGTAAGCCAGGCCACAGAGTCAAAGAATGTCCATTGGTTGGATAGCAGAGTTAGCTCAGTATCCTTCAATTTCATCCGATTACTCGAATCAATAGGGCATCAATTACACTGGCACTAGTGGACAGTGCTAGAACAAGTTGTACGTACTTCAGTCCCGACAAGATTATGAAAGCTATCCTAATGTAGTTACGGATACATTATAGGTCTGTCATATTATTGTTTGTGCATTGCTAGACCCTGGAGCCTCACTTTCTATTGTAATCAATAATATAGTAGTCTAGTTTTGGTGTTAGTCCAGAAAAATTAATAGAGCCTTTCTCAGTGTATACCTCATGGGTAAATCTATCATAGCCAGACGAGTGTATAGAAACTATCTAATTATATTATCTCAAAAAATTACCTATATAGATCTTGTGGTGCTAGAGATAATGGATTTTAATGTCTTTCTCTGCATGGATTGGCTCTACACATGCTATCCTTTAATTAACTATAGAAATAGAGTCATTCATTTTATGTTTCCAAATGAACCAGCTATTGAATGGAGGGGAAGTACTTTAGCTCTTAGAGGTAAAATTATGGCATACCTTAGAGTGAGAAAAATGATATCTAAGGGGTGTGTTTACCATCTTGTTTGAGTCAAGGACTCATATTCTACGAGCCACACTCTCAAGTCAGTTTCAGTAGGAAGGGAATTCCCAGATCTATTCCTTAAAGATCTCCTTAGAGTCCCTCCTGAAAGGGAAATTGACTTTGGAATAGATCTCCTGCTAGATACCAAACATATATCTATTTTTCCCTTTGAAATGGCTCCAGCTAAGATTAGGGAGTTTAAAGAATAATAGAAAGATCTCTTTGAAAAGTGATTCATTAGGCCCATCATTTCCTCAAGGGGCACCCCGGTCCTTTTCGTGCTTAAGAAAGATGGTTATCTTAGAATGTGCATCGATAAATATTAGTTGAACAAAGTCATACTAAAGAATAAATACCCACTCCCAAGGATTGATGACTTGTTCGACCATATTCAGCGTGCTAGGTATTTCTATAAGATAGACCTCAGACCTATCTATCATCAGCTCAGAGTCAGAGAATGTGATATATCAAATACAACCTTTGAACCTCTACATGGTGACTTCAAATTCCTATTTGACTTGATGAATAAAGTGTTTAAGACGTTCTTGAACATGTTCATTAGAATCTTTATTGGTGACATTTTTGTCTATTCCTATAATGAAAATGATCATGCAGACTATCTAAGAATTGTATTGCCGACTCTTAGAGCCCATCAGTTATTTTCCAAGTATAGTAAGTGCTAGTTTTGGATAATATCAGTAGCTTTTATTGGCCATAATAATTGTGGTGATGGTGTTAGAGTTAACCCACAAAAGGTCAAACCAATGAGAAACTAGCCCAGAGCTACCTCTCCAATAGATATCAGGAGTTTCTTTGGCTTGACAGGCTATTACAGACATTTTGTTAAGGAGTTTTCTTTTATTGCATCCCATGTATCTATTGACTCAGAAGGAAGTCAAATTTTAGTGGTCAGATTCTTATGTAAAGAGTTTTTAGGAGTTAAAGACTCGGCTCACTTCATCCCTAGTCTTGACTTTGCCAGATGGTTCAGAGAGATTTGTTGTTTACTATGATGCTTCTAGGGTTGGTCTTGATTTTCTACTCATTTAGAGTAGTAAGGTCATGGCCTATGCCTCTAGAAAACTTAAACCCAATAAAAAAATTACCATGTCCATGACCTTTATTTGGTAAGGGTTGTTTTTACCTTAAAAATTTGGAGGCGTTACCTTTAAGGAGTTGATGTTGATGTGTTCATGGATCATAAAAGTTTGTAGTATGTATTTTTGCAGTAAGATTTAACTCTTCATTATAGAAGGTGGTTAGAGCTACTAAATGATTATGATATAGAAGTTTTGTATCATCCGGGCAAGGCCAATGCAGTGGCAGACACCCTTAGTAGATTATTTGTGGGTAGTGTTTCTCATCTTGAGAATGGTAAGAAAAAGTTAGTTAAGGAGGTTCATCAGCTTTCTATATTAGTTGCTCGGTTGGTTAATTCAGTTGAAGGTAGTGTATGGGTTCAGATTAATTTGGAATTTTCATTCCTTATGAAAGTAAAGGAGTAATAGGATAGGGATCCCAGTTTAGTAAAGCTACAAGAGTTAGTTAGAGATAAAACAAAGTAGAGGTTTTCTCCCAAGGAAGAGATGTTGTGTTGTGATGTCATGTAGGCTATGTGTGCCATGTGTTAATGTTTTAAGACAAAGATTTTAGAATTAGTGCACGGTACACGTTATTCTATACATCTAGGAACCACTAAGATGTACTCTGATTTACAGGGAATCTATTTGTAGAGTTGTCTGAATAGTGATATTTTAGAGTTTGTAGCTAAGTGTTTTAATTGTCAACAAGTAAAGGATGAGAACTAGAGTCATAGTGGTATATTGGAGGAGTTCAGTATTCCCACTTGGAATTCTGACGTTGTGAACATAGATTTTGTGATGAGGTCTCCTCGTACACGTCGTCAGCATAATTCAATATAGGTTGGGGATTATACCAATCTTTATCTTACTGATAGAATGACCAAATCAGCAAACTTCATGCTTGTTCATACTTTATATTCGGTTGGGGATTATGCCAATCTCTATCTTATAGAGTTTGTTAGGTTGAATGAAGTCCTGTTGTCTATCATTTCAGATAGAGGTACTCAGTTTACCTTTAAATTTTGGAGGGCGTTTTAGAAGTGTCTTGGTACCCAAATTCATATTTTTAAAACTTTTCATCTTTAAATAGATAGTTAGGTAGAGAGGACCATTAATACCTTAGAAAATATATTGAGGGTGTGTGCTTGATTTCAAAGGTAATTGGGATGATCACCTATGATTTGTTGAGTTTGCCTACAATAACAATTATCACTCTAGTATTTGAATGTATCCATTTGAGGTCCTCTATAGGAGGATATGTAGATATCCTATTGATTGGTTTTAAGGCAGGTGAGTCTACTTTTATAGGGCTAGATTCAATAGTTAATGTGATGGAGAAATTTAAGTTAATCAGGGAGAGGAATAAGATATTCCAAAGCCATCAGAAATTCTATATAGATGTGCAAAGAATAAACCTTGAGATTGATGTTAGAGACATAGTCTCTTTGAATATCTCACCCATGAAGGGAGTAAAGTGATTTGTTAAGAAGGGAAAGCTTAGTCCATGATATGTAAGCCCTTAGAAAATCTTTATCCATTTTGGGAAGGAAGCTTATGAGTTAGAGTTACAAGCAGATTTATCATTGGTGCATCTACTGTTTCATAATTATTTGTAAAAGAAGTGTAATAGTGGTCCAGCTATTGTAGTTCCCTTAAAAATCACAAATGTATGCTATAGCCTTTCCTTCGAAAAATCCCAGTTGAGATTGTTGATCGTCAGATTTGTAGGAAAGGAACAAAGAAGTTCCCTTGGTCAAAGTTCTTTGGCAAAATTAATACGTTAAGGGATCTACTTGGGAAGAAGAAATAGATATGCGAACGTAGTACCCTCATCTTGTCTTTGTAAACTCAGATTCAACTTAACATAAAGTTTTTCCTCAAATTTACTCTCTTCCGTTCACAGTTTCATCAATGTAATCATTCTCACATCATTTCATGCATTCACGAAATTAGTTCTGTTCATGTATTATGTTCCAGGCTTAGTTATGTAATCGTGTTTTCAATTATGTATGTTCAGTATGTGATGCTAGTTTCGCCAGTATTATTAGCTCAACCAGTCATATTTGAAAACAATTGTTCCCAAGGGGAGATATTGTAATACCCCATAATACTCTTAGCTCGTTTCAGCTCTTGGTACTTGCTAAGGGGTCCATAGACTTAAAAATTTCACCAAGTGTTATAGACATCCATTTCAAGAGACCTAATATTTAAGGATTTTTAGTTTTTCATACCCAACCTTTGAATGTTTATTTCTATGCTTATTCATGTTTAAGGAGGTAAAAAGTATGGCTTAGGGAAGTTTCTGAACTTTTAGAAGAGGTTTGGACCGTGTTTGGATAACCAAAATATTAATTCATTGATGGATTCGAGCTACAAACGGTAGTGGCCCAGGCTAGGGGTCGTGTCATATTTGCTATTTCACCCATCCATGGCATTGCGCCGCATTGGTTGCTTCACCCGACTAGGGGCTGCGCCTCATTGGCTGCTTAACGTAGCTAGGATTCGCACAACCTTGGGTGGTCTCATCCTGCTTTTTAATCCTTATCATTAAGGGAATTTGGGTTAATTTCCCACACTTAAACTCGTCCATAACACAAATTTAGGACTCCTAGGGGAATTATTTGCCACTTTATTCACACATTCTCTCAAAGAAAGCCATTCTTCTCTAAGAAAAAACCCCAACCCATTCAAAAGAATCAATGAAGTCAAGTTGAAGCTTTAAGAAAATCCTCAAGACTCTTCAGGAAATCATCAAGTGAGGTATATGTGATTTTCATCTATGAGCCCTTTTAACCTCTGTAATCCAAGAATCTCTTCTTATGTTTTAAATTATAAATTTTGGATGATTAATTTGAATTATGCCAATGAACATCTAAATAATTTGATTTCAAGTTATGATTACATGTGTTTTTGTTGTAACTACTTTATTATCACATGATTTACCCATTCCCATGCTTATGTTCATGACTCTCATATGTTTGATTAAATGCCTGAGTGTTGGATTTTGAGTAATGATTCCCTACTATGGTTTCAAAGCTTTTATATGTCCGTATTATTATTTCAGTTCAGTGTTGGAGGGTTATGCATACCCGATACTTAATTGTTTACATTATTTCAGTATCTTTAGCATGATTTATGATATACCTTGAGCATTACCATTCTGCATGTTATTATGATCAGTTGTTTGTTTAGTTAAGCTTAGTTCAGTCCATCAAAAAGTGTAATCCAGTTGGGAGCAGGATTTAGCACTAAGCAAACAAAGGGATAGTGACATTCCTAGTAGTTTAGGGTTTAACCCTTAGTAGCAATACCTGTGTTACTGAACTACGTAGCCAGCATAGGTTGAAGATATGTTCCTACGAGCTTAGGGTTGACACATATCTTAGGAGTTTCTTACCAGCATATGATTACTCTTTAGTCCTTCGAGACACGAATTTAGTGGATCAACATAGTCATGCTTAGTACCCGTGGACACGTACTAACACCCTTCCAACTGGGGTTACAGGTTTAAACCCAATTAGCTCAGATTAGGGCATGTCGGTGAGATTATACCTCCCACGGTCTTATTTCAGTATTTATAATAGAAATCAGTTTAGGTTTTCTTGACCAAAGTATATAAACTTCCAATTTTTTGGTTATCATATTTTTCGTAATTCAATTTAAAAATTATTACAAAAACATTATATGCTTGGTCTTTTAATCTCAGTATTTCATTTTTTGTGGATGCATACTCAGTTACCTTATGCTATTTAGTCAGTCATTATGTAATGCACAGTTAACCCTTGCATTTCAGCCTAACGTTATCTTATGTAGAGTACATTCAAAGTACTGATCACATACTTTCTTCGTACTCTGATGTCCTATATCATAGGTTTAGATGCTTAGTTTCCTAACTGTGCTTAGACAATTCAGCTTGTCAGCAGCAACAATTGTTGTGATTCCTTATCTATCGAGGACATAATTGTCGTAATTTATATTATCTTAGTAGTTTAGCATTTCCATTCAGTTTGTGTTAGCTGGGGATTTGTCCCATCAACTTCATAGTTGGTAAGTTAAAGTCCCTTCAGACATTTAGATAGTTAGTCAGTTTATCAGTTATGTTATCATTCTTTTTAGTATGTTTTCAGAAGTTTAGATGTATGATTTAATCATGTTTCAAAGTTTAAAACCTTTCATCATCATAAGTTTTTTTATTCATATGTCTTTATTTATAAGTTTACTCGGTGTGCACAATAGCTACCAACTCATAGGTTAGCTTGTGGTCATTTCTGACCGTAAGTACTATTGTCGCAACTAGGGGGTAAGTTTGGGTCTTTAAATCCAACTTCTACCTCATAATTTTTTGAACTCTATAACTTAGAACTAGATTTAAGTTTTTCTTATGCCTCCAAAGTTGAAGGTAAGTATGGAGGGGATGTACTTGGGTTCTATCTCCTTTGTCCCTATGGAGGTAAGTCCTTTGAGGTTTATACATTCTTCCCTTTTGCAATCTTTTAGTATTTTAGTTCTTAGACCACTCCATGGCTTCTCAGAATAATTATTAAGATGTTGCTCCAACTAATCTAGTGGGAAATACAGCTACAATTATGATTATAGATTTAACTTGAATGAATCCCTCTTTATTTCTTGGATCCAAGTCTGAGATGGATCCACATGAGTTTCTTTATATGGTTCAGAAGATGACTGATATCATAGGTGTCACCTTAAGTGAGGGTGAAAGGTTGGCTGCTTATTAATTGTAGGATGTAGCTCTCACCTAGTTTATACACTAGAAGAAGGATAGAGGTATCGTGGAGGGACTATAGAGTGGGAGGAGTTTTCCATAACCATTTTAGACAGTTACTTTCCTTTAGAATTGAGAGAAGCTAAGGTGTCATTGTTCATTAATTTGAGGCAAGGTAATATGAGTGTGAAGGAATACTCGCATACGTTTACTAAGTTAGCAAGGTATGCTCCTTCGATGGTGGCTCATAATCGGTTTAGAATGAGTAAGTTTGTTTCTGGTGTAGCTTATAGTGTTGTCAAGGAGTCTAGGACTGCTATGTTGATTAAGGAGATGGACCTATCTACACTTATGGGTAATGATCACCAAATTTAAGAACAGAAGCTTAAGGAAAAAGAGAGAAAATAATAGGGCCAGAACAAGTAGTTTTAACTTTTCTCAGAAGAGGTCAAAGTGTTGTAATTATTTTCAGTTCTATCAAAATATTTCAGCCCCACCTCTATCCTTACCAAGTATGTCAGTGCCAAAGTTTAGGATTAACTATCGGAAGGAGGCACCAGGATCAAAGTCCTAGGGTAGCAAGAACAGTGGTTATTCGCTTTATGGAAAATATGGTAGGAATCATCAGGGTGTGTGTAGAGCTTACAGTGATATGTTCATTGGATGTGGCAAGCCAGGCCAAAGAGGCAAAGAATTTCCACAAGTTAGTTAGTAGAGTCAGTACAGTCGTCCTTCAATTCCATCCGATTGCCCGACTACACAGGGCACCAATTACACTGCCACTAGTGGACAGTGCCAGAATTTGTTATCCCTAATATAGTAGTCAAGTTTGGTGTTAGTCTAGAATAATAATTGAGCCTTTCTCAGTGTATACACTATGGATAAATCTATCATTGCTATACAAGTGTATAGAAACTGTTCGATAACAGTATCTCCAAAAATCACTTATTTAAATCTTATAGTACTAGAGATGAATGATTACGATGTCATTCTCAGCATAGATTGACTCTACTCATGTTGTGCTCTAATTAACTGTACAAATAGAATCGACCATTTTTAGTTTCCAAATGAACTAGTTATTGAATGAAGGGGTAGTACTTCAGTGCTTAGAGGTCCAAAGTCACTATTGTCTCAGAAGAAAGACAAATTTGATTTGTCAGATTCTTATGAAAAGTGTTTTTAGCAGTTGAAGACTCGACTCACTTTAGCCCCTGTCTTGACTTTGGCAGATGGTTCAGAGGGACTTGTTGTTTACTATGTTGCTTCTTGGGTTGGTCTTGGTTGGGTGTTGATGCAGAGAGGTAAGGTCATAGCCTATTCCACTCGAAAAGTTAAACCCCATAAAAAAATTACCCAACCCATGACCTTGAGTTAGTAAGGTTTGTTTTTTCCTAGAAAATTTGGAGGCATTACCTTTAAGGGTTTTGTATTATTGTGTTCACGGATCAAAAAAGTTTGCAGTATGTGTCTTTTTGCAGTAAGATTTAAATCTTCATTAGAGAAAGGGGTTAGAGCTATTAAAACATTATGATATAAATATGTTGTATCATCCAGGCAAGGCCAATGTTTTGGCAGACACACTTAGTAGATTGCCTATGGGTAGTGTTTTTCATGTTGAAAATGATAAGAAAAATTTATTTTAGGAAGTTCATTAACTTTATAGATTAGTTGTTAGGTTGTTTTATTCAGCTAAAGGTAGTGTATGGGTTAAGAGTAGTTTGGAATTTTCATTTGCAAAAGTAAAGGAGAAACAGGATAGGGATCCTAGTTTAGTAAAGCTAAAAAAGTCAGTTGGAGATCAAAACAAAAGTAGAGGTTTTCTCCCAAGGAAAAGATGGTGGGTTATGATGTTCGGGTAGGCTTTCTGTTTCATATGTTGTTGGTTTGACACAATAGATGTTAGTAGTAGCATACAGTACACATTATTCTATACATCTAGGAACCACTAAGATGTACCGCGATTTATGAGAAATCTATTGGTATAGTTTTTTGAATAGGGATATTGTAAAGTTTGTTGCTAAGTGTTCTAATTCTTAGCAAGTTAAGGATAAGCACCAGAGGCATGACAGTATATTGAAGGATTTCAATATTCCTACCTCGAAGTGGGAAGTTTTGAGCATAGATTTTGTGATGGGATTTCCTCATACGCTTCATCAACATGATTTAATATATGTTATTGTAGATAGAATAACCAAACCATCCCACTTCATGCCAGTTCATACTTCATATTCTGCCAAGGATTATTCTAAGAACTATCTTAGAGAGTTGGTTAGGTTGCATGGAGTCCCGTTGTCTATCATTTAAGATAGAGGTACTCAATTTACCTCTCACTTTTAGAGGGCTTTTCAGAACGGTCTTGGTACCCAAGTTTATCTGAGTAAAACTTTTCATATACAATTAGATTGTTAGGCAAAGAGGTCTATTCAGAAGCTAGTAGATATGTTGAGGATGTGTGTGCTTAATTTCAAAGGTAATTGGGATATTCACTTACCATTGGTTGAGTTTGCCTACAATAACAATTATCACTCTAGTATTTAGAGTGCTCCATTTGAGGCCCTCTATGGGAGGAGATTTAGAAATCCTATTGGTTGGCAGGTGAGGATACTTTTATAGGGCTAGATTAAATATTTAATGTCATTGACAAAGTTAAGTTAATAAGGGAGAGGCTTAAGACAGCCCAAAGCCGTCAGAAATTTTACGTAAATGTGCGAAGAAGAGACCTTGTGATTGATGTTGGAGACATAGTGTATTTAAAAATCTCCCCAATGAAGGAAGTAAAGTGATTTGAAAAAAAGGGGAAGCGTAGTCCCTGATATGTAGGCCCTTATATAATCTTTATCCATTTTTGAAAGGTAGCTTATAAGTTAGAGTTACCTACAAATTTTGCATTTGTGCATCTAGTGTTTCATATTTCTTATTTAAAGAAGTGTATTAGTGGTGCAGTTGTTGTAGTTCCCTTGGAAAGAATAGATGTTTGGGATAGCCTTTCCTTCGAAGAAATCCCAGTTGAGATCCTTGATCGTCAGAATCGTAGGTAAAGGAAAAAAGAAATTCCCTTAGCGGAACCTCTTTGGCAAAATCAATATGTTAAGGGAGTTACTTAGGAAGGAGAATAAGATATGCGAACCAAGTACCCTCATATTTTCTCCACAAACTCAGATTCAACTTAATGTACCATTTTTCCTCTAATTTACTCTCTTCTGTTCATAGTTTCATCTATGTAATCATTCTCACATCATTTCATGCATTCACGTAATCGGTTTAGTTCATGTATCATGTTCTAGGCTTAGTCATGTAATCTTGTTTTCAGTTACGTATGTTCAGTATGTTATTCTAGTTTCCCCAGTATTCTCAGCTCAACCTGTCTTATTTGAAGACAAATATTCGCAAGGGAGGATATCGTAATACCCTATAATACTCTTAGCTCATTTCAACTCTTGGCACTTGCTTAGGGTTCCAAAGATTTGAAAATGTCACTAAGCGTTAAAGACTTATCTATTTCAAGACCCCTAATTTTTGAGGATTTTTAGTTTGGCCTTCCCAACGTTGAAATGTTGATTTCTTTGTTGATTCATGGTTAAAGTGGTCAAAAGTATGTCTTGAGGATGTTTCAGAACTTTAAGTTGAGGTTTGGACCATGTTTGGATGTCCAAAATAGTAAGGCATTGCGATGGAGTTGTGACACAATGGGTAGTTGACCCAGGCTTAGGGTCGCACCGCATTTGCTACTTCACCCACCCAGGGGTTGCACCACGTTGGCTACTTCACCGAACCAGGGGTCGCGCCTCATTGGCTGCTTGACCCAGCTAGGTGTCGCGCAACATTGGGTGGTCTTATCCAGATTTTTAATCCTCCTCATTAAGGACATTTTGGTTAATTTCCCACACCCAAACTCATCCACAACACAAATTTAGGTCCCGTAGGAGCATTATTTGCCCCTTTATTCACAAATCCTCTCAAAGAAAGCCATTCCACTCTTAAGAAAAATCCCTAACCCATTCAGTAGAATCAAAAAATTCAAGTTGAAGCTTCTAAAAAATCCTCAAGACTCTTCACAAAATTATCAAGTGAGGTATACGTGATGCTCTTCCATGGTCCCTTTTAATCCATGTAATCCAATAATCTCTTTTTAGGTTTTAAATTATAAATTTTATATGATTAAGTTCAATTATGCCCATGAACATCTTAATAATTTCATTTCAAGTTATGATTACATGTGTTTTCGATGGAATAATCCATTGCATGTTTTGAATATTGAACTCTTGTTAGTTAAAAACTTAATTCATGATCTTAGTAGTTTAACTATGTCACGTTATTGACCCAGTCCCATGCTTATTTCAGGACTTCTATGTGTTTGATGAAATTCTTAAGTGTTGGACTTTTAATAATGATTCCCTATTATGGTTTTAAAGATTTTATATGTCTGTATTATGATTTAAATTCAGTGCTGGAGGGTTATGCATACCCGATACTTAATTTTTTACATAATTTTAGTATCTTTACAATGATTTCAGATATACCATGAGCATTATTATTTAGTAAGTTATTATGATCAATTGTTTGTTTAGTTAAGCTTAGTTCAATATATGCTTGGTCTTGCGTTCTAAGTATTTCACTTTTCATACATGCATACTCAGTTATCTCATGGTATTGAGTCAGTCATTATTTAATGTACAGTTAACCCTTGCTTTTAAGCCTAACCACATCTTATGTATAGTACATTCAAAGTACTGATCACATACTTTCTTTGTACTGTGATGTGCTATATCATAGGTTCGGACGCTCAGTTTCCTAACTGTGCTTAGATAGTTCAGTTTATCAGCAGTAACAATTGTCATGAGTCCTCATCTATGGAGGATATGATTGTCTTATTTCATTTTATCTTAGTAGTTTAGTATTTCCATTCAGTTTGAGTTATTGGGGGTTTGTCCCATCAACTCCATAGTCAGTCAGCTAGAGGCTTTCCAGACATTAGATAGTTTGTCAGTTTATTAGTTATGTTATCATTCTTTTTAGTATGTTTTCAGATGTTCAAATGTATGATTTAATCATGTTTCAAAGTTTAAAACCTTATGGCATTATATTTTTTTTATGCATATATCTTTATTTATCAGTTTACTCAGTGCTCACAGCAGGTACGAGCTCATGGGTTAGCTTGTAGTCACTTATGACCAGAAGCACCATTGTCGCAACTAGGGGATAAGCTTGGGTTATGATATCCAACTTCTTTCTCAGCATTTTTTGAACTTTATACCTCAGAACTAGATTCAACTTTTTCTTCTACCTTCGAAGTTGGTGGTAAGTGTGGAGGGGATGTACTTGATTTCTTTCTCCTTTGTCCCCATGGAGGTGAGTCTTTCGAGGTTTCTACATTCTTCCCTTTTCATCCTTTTAGTCTTTTGGGTAAAAATTTCTCTTCATTTGGTATTGGTAGAGTACATCGTTACTGCTAGATGAATTAATATCCTCCGAACATGAAGATTATGCCTTTTTGTTTCCCTTTATGGCAACTTGTTTGGAGGAAGATGCACCTTTGGGAGGCATTGAAGCTAAACACAAGCATTTATTAGTAATTAAAAGATTAAAAGAACAAGAAACAATAAAATAAGTTGTCAGTGTGCATCTACTATTTATGGTACGAGTAGGGATACCAGTCGTATCAACTAGATATGACTCGTAAGATCGAGTTGTATGATGTTCAGTGTAGTGATGATTGCTTACTGGTTTGATTAAAAGTCCTTCAAATGAGTTGTAAAGACAAGGTATGACTCGTTACCAAAAATCATTAGAAATTCAGAAACAATACTTTAATATATTATATCTACCTAGGTCCTTACGACTTCAATACATGAGTTGTGTGGTATAGATACTACTTATTTAATCAAGTCGTATCCATTCCAGAATCTACATTAAATTTGACTTCCAGGTTGTAATTTGATAAGATTCTTGTTAGGACTCGTTACTTGTGGGTACAATTCATAACATGTCTTGTATCCGCTATAACATAGAGGTTCAACTTTATAGTTGACTTCATTTCAAATTTGCCGAATTACCCTCTGCTTTTTCTTGCAATATCACTCAATTTTAGCCAAATAAACACACAAAAGCAACAACCAAACCAAAGTTTTCCCCCAATTCCTAGTTTGAACTCAAAACCTACGAACTAGGGTGCCAAACTTCAGTACTTAAGTAAACTTAACAAAAAAATAGTGGAAAATAATTCTTATTTGCAATTTCAACTTGAAATGTAAATATTTTGAGATTGAAAATTTATGTGACTGGTTGAGTTCTTATCATTTCCTGATTTCAACTTTTCTTCCCCAAAATTTGCTTATAATTCATTCAATATGGGAGAATTGGATTAAGTTGATACGTGATTCTAAGTGTTTTCATTCCTAGGGAACTTGAAATTTGGTAAAAAATAGAGGTGTTGTTAGTTTGTGTGTGTTCAGATCTCGGGTACTCGTTATTGGGTGCCCTTTTTCCTATTAAATCAACTATTGGGTCGGTTGAATCGCTACCTCTCACATTGTATGCTTATGTATGAGTGGTGTGTAACATGCGTACCCAGGATTTCTAGTCGTTTCTGCAACTCGTATAGACCTGAAACCTTACCTAGGTTTTGGAGTTGATAGGACTTAATGTTATCAGTCGTACCTTGAGGATACACCTTATTTTAAGAGTCATAAAGACTCTAGAAACTTTTACGCAATCCTGAATTTTATCCAGGTCCTTACGACTTCTAGTCACGAGTCCGACCATGAATATATGACTCGTAGAGAGTCCGTATGACCAAACTTCTTGAAATTTTCACAATATTTTTTACAATCTATAGTCCGGCACATTGAACAAACATATTATCCTATAAATAAGTACAAAACATGGCTTGCCTACCATGCAATGTTTGATTAAATGTTGCAACAAGACATGGCTAAGTTAGCTATTAGAATTCACAAAATAGCCCATGGGTTGCCTCCCATGTAACGCTTAATTTAACATTTACGGCACCACATAATTACCTTGGTTACTCAGACTTCACCGAGGTCCATTTCAAAAATGACATTAATTTTCTTAGTGTTACCCATATAATGCCTTACTCATTTCCAATTAACCTTGAATGGGTCTTCATCATCCCTCTTTTACTCCAAAGCACCATATGGGAACACTTTTAACACAGTAAAGGGAATACCATCTAGACTTCAACTTACCTAGAAACATGGGAGGCCTTGATTTGTAGAGCAATACCTGGTCACTTTTTTTGAAGATTCTTTTCTCAATGTTGCAATCATGTTTCAGCTTCATCTTTTCATTGTAAAATGCAAAACATTCATATGCTTAGAGTCAGAATTGATCTAGCTTATTCATACTATTCATTCTACACCTAGCTGCATCTTGCCACAAAAAATTCAGCTTCATTAAATACCATAGTTGTTTCTGTTCAAGTTTAATAGGGAAGTGGAAGGCCTTACCATACACCAACTTATAAGGGGAAGCACCAATAAGGTATTGAAAGTTGTGTGGAATCCCATAATACATCATATAACATTCATGACCAAAAAGTTCTATTGGCCTTCACTGTCTTCGCTATGATGGACTTAATTTCTCAATTTAACACCTTAAATTGTCCACTAGTCTGTAGATGATAAGGTGTTGCAATATTGTGTTTCACTCCATACTTATCAAGAAGAATTTTGAATAGACGATTACAAAAATGTGACCCTCCTTAACTAATGATAGCACGTGTGATCCAGATCAATAAAAGATATAGGTTTCAAGAATGTGGTGACGCTGCATACTTCGTTGTTGGATAGTACAAATGATTCAACCAATTTTGAAACATAATCCACAACCATAAGTATATTCTTAATGCCAAACGAACTCACAACTGTACCCATGAAGTCAATACCCAATACATCAAACAATTCAAATTATGATATAGGAGTCTTAACAAGTTCGTGGAAACTACAGATGTTACCTTGTCATTGACATTGATCACAAGCAGAAGCAAAATCATGTGCATCTTTGTAAATTGTTGGCCAATAATACCAACATTGCATGATCTTGTGGGTTGTGTTAGTTGTCCATGATGACCCCCTACTGGTGAAGAATGACAAGCCTCAAGTATACTCATCATCTCCACCTCAGGTATGCATCTACGAATAATTCTATCTGCATAAATTCTAAATAAATAAGCCTCATCCTAGAAAAATTTCATTACCTTGTGCATAAACTTCTTTTTCTACTGAAAGGAAAGATTTTCTGAAATTAGATCACTTGCTAGATAATTTGCATAGTCTGCAAATCTTGGAATTAGATCTTGAGAAACTACCATATTAAGCTCATCTTGAAAACTGTCATCAATTTCTATGCCATTTTTAACATTTTTCATAGCTTCATCCTCAAGTCTAGACAAGTGATCTACAATTTTATTCTCAGTGCCTTATTTTCCCTTGATCTCAAAGTCAAATTCTTGCAGCAATATAACCCACTTAATTAGTCTAGGATTTGCATCCTACTTCACCATTAAGTACTGCAATATTGAATGATCAGTGTGCACAATCACCTTTCTACCAAACAAATATGACCTAAGCTTTTCAAAGGGAGAAACCACTACCAAAAACTCTTGTTCCGACACGATGTAGTTCTTTTGAGGAAGACTTAATCCCTTACTAGCATAGTATATGGGATGAAGTATGTTTTATTTTCTATGACCCAGTACATCCCCTAAGGACAATCCACTCACGTCACACATAATCTTAAAAGGAAAGGACCAATCTAGAGACGCAATAATAGGAGCAGCCATCAACTTCTCTTTCAGACATTCAAAATACGTAAAGCATGCTTCAATAAACTCAAATTTCACCTCTTTCTCAAGAATCCTACAAAGAAGGTTGGAAATATTGGAGAAATCTTTGATGAATCACCTATCAAAGCCAGCATGAGTTAAAAAGCTATGGACACCCTTCACAAAAATTAGTAGAGGTAATTTATCAATTACATCAATATTCTCTCTATCTACTTTAATACACCTTTTTAAATTGTGTCCAACTACTATACCTTCTTTGACCCAAAAATGACACCTTTCCCTGTTAAGTACCAAGTGCTATTCCTTACACCTTATAGTAGCATTTACCATGTGAACCAGGCAGTCATAAAAAAAATAAAAAATGAGAGAGAAATCTTCCATAAGCACCAATGGTTTCTTCTACCAAGTAAGAGAGGATTGACATCATACATCAATAAAATGTGCTTAGAGAGTTACATAACCCGAATGGCATATATCTTAATGGAAAGGTCTCATAAGGACAAGATAAGGTTGTCCTCTCTTGGTCAACAGGTGCAATTGTGATTTGAAGGTAACCCGAATACCCATTAAGAAAATAGTACCATCCTCTACCTATTAACCTATCTAACATCCGGTAAATAAAAGAAATGGGAAAATCATCTTTCTAAGTCCATGCATTCAACTTTTTGTAGTCCATGCATACTCTATATCCTATGATCGGCCTCATTGGCACTAGCACAATCTTCTTATTAGGCACAATAGTAATACTGCCTTTCTTTGGAACACATTGTACCTGACTAACCTACTTACTATCAGCAATAGGATACACTAGACTAGTATCCAACAACTTAATTATCTCTTTCTTTACCTACCTATGCAAAGGAGGATTGAGTCGATGCTGATGCTCTATACTTGGAATGTCTTGAGTTAAATTTTAGGAGTATAAATTCCTGGTGGTATACCCACAATAGCTGCAATGGACCAAACTACAGACCTTTTGAATCTCTATAGTACTGATAAAAAAGCTTCCACATATGTATCACTCAAGTAAGGTGTAATAACTACCAGTAAAGTTTTGTAGGACGCCAAAAATGAATAGCATAGATAAGAAGAAAGGGTCTTCAACTCTAAGATAGGTGGCTCCTGAATTGATGGATGAGAAAGTGGAGAGGTTTGATTGTTCCAATCTAAATCAAGCTTATTTGGTGCATAATTTTAAGAACCACTCCAATAGATTGCACATACTATCTCATCATATTCCTCAAAACCATCAATTGCAAAGTTAAAGATCACAGTTGCTAGAGATTCAACACCCAACCTTTCTTCCATAGGAATAGTATTACAAGTGTCTTCAAAAGTAGTTACAACATCAATATCATAGAAATAGTCTATTTCTTCATCAAAAAAATAAATCACATATATCAATCTTAACTCATCAAGATGTTTCATAGATTTGTACATGATGAATGTCACTTTTTCACCATTGAGTCTTAGCATCAGATGTCCTTACTCTAAATCAATCTACGTCCTACATGTAGCCAAGAAAGGTCTTCCTAAATTAATTGGTACTTGAAAGTCTACTTAATAGTGTAAGATTACAAAATAAGAAGAAAAGATAAAAGAAGCTACCTTCACCAATGCATCATATAGAATTTTAATAGGCTTTTTCACTGTCCTATCCGTCATTACTAGTCGGCATGAAGTTGATACTATCACCCAAATCGCACAATGCCCGAGTGAAGCTGAAATATCAAATAGTGAAAGGTTTGGTTAAAACACCGGGATCCATCTTTTTCTCTACTAATGATTTAGTAACTACAACACTATGGTGATGAATATTGTCGATTGGATTATAGCTGATTGATCTCTTCTTGGTGATTAAATCTTTCATGAATTTTGTTTACCCTAGAATTTGCTCTATTGACTCTACAAGTGGAACAATGAGTGACAACTCCTTTAACAAAGACAAAAATTTTTGATACTTACCCTCTTCTTACTTTTCTTTCAACCTTAGAGGAAAAGGTCGGTGAGGTCTCTGAATGGGCTTTAGAATAGGCTCCTCAACCTCATCTTTTCCTTATCTTGACTTCTACTATTCTCTTAATCAACAAAATCATCATCATTCTTTTTCTCATTTGTAGTGGGTACATGTGAATCTATGGTGGTTATACTATTTCGAGTGGTAACGGCATGACAGTGACCATTGTTCTTTTTATTCGCAATTCTGTTACTAGGAAGAGTGCAAGGGTTACCTTTGATTCAATGTGGCTGACATCAGGCCATACTCCTGGTCTAAATGCTTGATTGTTGTAGCATGTGTCTCAACTTTATGGATCAGCCCTAACAGGTCTGCATTAATATCCTTAAGACAACTCTCTTAACTTTGTTGCCCTTTAATCATTTTTGGCTTCATTGCCTCCATTGTGGATTCTCAATCACGATTACTTGGTGGAACATACTTGTCATTCTTCTCTTTGTATTCATTTGTTATCACCAATCACCATATATCTCTCTACGTTTGTCTATGTATTTGTTACTATAATTGTTCTAACCTTGATTCCCTTTCCCTTGGGTTCGTAAATCTGCCAACCTACAATCAAGATACTTCTGTTCCTCTTAAAATTCAATCTTCAAAGCTTTAGAAATAGAACCCTATACTGCAACTGCATTTACTTTCTCAGCACCCATGTTTGGAATTTCTTTGTAAGAAGCCCAATATTTGTCCGAAGGTGAGCAACCTCTTGTGCTACCAAATCATGGCTCGCTCTATAGTTACCAGCTGCTCTAATAGCATATGCACTTGCAGCATGCTTAACATCCCTAGACAAAAAATTCCCATACTTACCTTTTTCTTATTTCTTTTTAAGCCTTTGAGGAAAAGGAGGGTGAGGTCTCAGAATGGGCTTTAGCACAGGCTCTTCTACCTCATATTTTACTTTATATTTCTTTCTACTTTTCTCTTCATAAATAGAATCATCATCATTATTTCTATCATATACAGTAGATACAAGGGGATCTATAATCGTTACACCACTTTGAGTGGTATGGCATGGTAGTGACAACCATTCTTTCGATTTGCAACTCTGTTACTATGAAGATTGTCAAGTTGCCTTTGATTTATTATGGTGGATATCTGGCCATACTGCTGCTCAAATTTCTTGATTGCGGTAGCATGTGAATTGACTTTCTGATTCAGCCCTGACAGGTCTTCCTCAATCACATTAAGGTAGATCTCTTATCTTTCTTGCCGTTTGACCAGTTTCGAAAACATTTTCTCAAATTTAGATTTTGAATCACAACTACCTGATAGAGCATACTTTTCACTCTTCTCCTTATAGTCATATTTGGGCCGCCAATCGCCATCTTTCTCTGTACTCCTATCTCTGTATCTATCATTATAATAGTTTTGACCTTGATTCCCTTTCCCTTAGGCTTGGAAATTCGCCAAACAAAGATCAAGACACTTCGCTTCCTCTTCAGATTAAATTTCCTAATCTTTAGAAGTTTAACCTTGTGCCCCAACTGCATTTACTTTCTCAGTACCCAATGTTGTGAATTTCTTTGTAAGAAACCCAATATCTGTCCGAAGTTTTGCAACCTTTTGTGCTACTAAATCATGGCTTGTTTCATAATAACCTGCGGCTCGAAAAGCATAAGCACGTACCTCACACTCAGCATCTCTAGTGTGCCATCCTCTACTTGTCACAAAAATATCATCTAATATCTTTTGTGCGAATTCCCACCGAAGTTGCATGAATGCTCCTCCTTAAATAGTATCTTCCATTGCTCTTAAACTGACATTCATTAATCTGTAGAAGATTTCAAACAAATTTGATCATCTGATTCTATAATTTAGTACAATGCTCAACAACTTCATAAATATAAAACACGCTTCATAAAATGATTCTGCGGTAACAGTCTGGAGTTATAAATTTCCTATTTCCACTGTTGCATTCTTGCATAATGAAAAAATCTATTCAAAAACTATTTCTGCAAGTCATGCCAAGTTTTGATTGAACCTCTTGTAAGTTCCACCAACCATAGTGATGCTTCTCCAATCAGAGAAAACGGAAACAAACTCAGTCTCAAAGCTTCTTGATCCACCCCTGGAATAGTTGTCACAACCTTATTTCCGAGTCATGATGGCACCTACTACAAACTACCAGTAGATAAGCCAACACCATAACCAGAAGCTAATACAGTGTGTTACCTAGGTGGAATCGTCCCACATGGACCCTATATAGGAAATAAATATAACAACAATATTCACAAACGAAACAACTAACATTCAAATACAAATCCCATGACCTAGTAGTATAAGTTCAAGAGAAACTCTAAGTTCGACAACAAAATTTACAACTTAAAGTGAGATAAACATAAATAATAATGCAATTGTCTCAAATTCAAAAGACAAAGTAATGATAGAAGGGATTTAGGGAAACTCAAACTCTAAGAGCTCACACTATCTACTAACGATCAATATAAAATGACCCTAACTCAACGGAGGCAACTATAACTCGGGTCTGCACCAAAAAGGTATAGAAGTGTAGTATGCGTACCAAAACATGGGTACCAAGTAGGCACCATCGGCCGACTAAGGTAAATTATAATATAAGGATGATATAAAGCAAGAAAATAACATAAATTCAAGGTACAGGATCGAACATGAATCTTCTTTGATATCACTTTGGAAGAAAACTAATCTACTAGGTCAATAGCATGACATATCATATCAATGTATATTATAATCAATATACAATGATTAATCTTTCTAGAAGCGTAATGCCACATGTTTATAGTAACTACCATGTATCTACCATGATCAACACCATCCATTATTAGAATATAAAGAGCAAGAACTTACCTCGAAATCCTATACGGCCGGGAAGTACATGCAAAAGAACACAAGGAAGAACTCGTCACAACGTCCCTGTCCACCGAAGTGTAGACCAAAAGAATGCAATACAAGAACTTATAACGGCATGCCATACCAATGGAGAGTACACCCAAATATCAAACTATCAAAATATCAAAGGACTATTACACAACTACTCACCGAAAAGCCGCGGGCTCACATTTCCACCATGACCTCTTACTGAGATCTATAATCATTATAATACCACAATTTAGCAACACAAAATCGGTATCACCATTGCATATTTATAGAGTTACTTACTCTCTATTTCATTATTAAACTCCAAGTTTAGACTATATTAGGAAATCACCATAACCATGAAACACTAGTTTACAAGTCTTATAGTTTACTAGACATCTAATATCGAAAACCTACAAGTTACCAGCACTATTATTTATTCACCTATCTCAAGCCATTTTCTAAATAGCGTCCTCATTATATAAGTCATCAATTAAGCCTCCATGTCATCACATGTTAGATGTCAACTTAACTATTCATCATTCAATACTAAGGCCAATATTATTAGGCATGTTACAAAATTAAGGACTACTTTTCATATTTTAACCAAGTAAGGTCTATCAACTAATTTACTAGGCTTCTAGCCCACAAGTTATAGTCATTTGTTAGAGACAACTAGATATCACATACGCCACTTTATTAGGCAAAATTCCATAACTTGACCGATTATCCAAGCCAAGTAGATTTTCTAGGTGAGTCCTTGGTTCTATAAAAGATTACATATATCAATTAGCCTTAGCACAATACTCGACATTACACACTGCTAGTTATTAATTAGGATTAATATGAGTGACACCTCATAACTAGTGATTAGTGAAAAAGAATGATTAGTAATCTACCAAGGAAAGCAACATGTCCCATATACACAAACGGGTTTAGCCACACACGGCATAACCCCATATATATCCATATATTCTTATATATAATCACCAGCCATGGTATCATCACAACATCATTACCTCTTCGAATAAACTGGACATCATCACAATATCAGCATATCCTCTGAACTCACCGGTCATCATCATAATATAAAAATATCCTCCGAATATACCTGAAATCATCATAATATCAACATATCCTCCAGATTCACCGGGTATCATCATAACATCATTACCTTATAAAAATTCACCAGCCATCATCATAACATTATTACATCTTTTGAATTCATCGGGCGTTATCATAATATCAATATGTCCTCCGGATTCATCAATCATCATCATAACATCATTGCCACTTCTGGATTATTGGGAAGCATCATAACATCATTACCTCTTCCGAATTCACCAAGCATCATCATAACATCATTACCTCTTTCGGATTCACCGGGCATCATCATAATATCAACATATTCTCCAGATTCACCCGACATCATCATAATATAAACATATTCTCCGGATTCACTAGGCATCATCATAATATCAAAATATCCTCCAGATTCACCGAGCATCATCATAACATTATTAGCTCTTCTAAGGCAAAAATATACACACATACATGGCTAAATAAATAAGCATATACAAGATGACAATAATAGAGTAAAAGGGATGCAAGGTAGCATATACCATCGTACTTTACTAATCATCACCACATAATATGAGTAAAAGCATTGTCATAAGTCTCTAAATGATATACACATTCACCACTGTTCCAAGGCTATCCATATCATGACAACAAGATAATAAATCAAGTATGCATACTACCCAACCATCGCGTACATACATAAACTGACAATTGGGTTTAACCATTATAACCTCAACAAAGTAATTTAGATGTTCATCAAGCATCTAGGTCGCAAAGAAATCTCATAGTTCAAGCTTAAGGCGGTCAAGTCCCACTTCAAAATCCCAATATTGTAAAGGATCACTTCTACAAGACTAACTTCTACCCAAAATTAGGCTAGATTATCTAAGTTACCGCATAAGTGTTTATCAATCCTTACTAGGTATACAAGGGAAAACCTACTTCAAGTATTCTATCAATGTTAAACCAAAAACTAAGGCCAATCCATAACTATACAATATCTAAGTCAACATACTATAAGATCATCGAACAACATCAGTCTCATCTAGTAAAGAAACTAACGTGTTCTCATACTATTAACGAGATTACAAGTAGAACTAACCAAGGTTCTAGGCTAAAGGTCAAGCATCACACCTTACAAGTTTAATAACAAATGAGAATCAACTAAACACAAGCATCACTATTAAACCATTCATCACTTAAAACCCCACCCAATTTCAAAAGATATCAATAATTGTAGTATAATCAAGCTCTATCTCACTATGAGTAAGCCTAACCTACCTTGAGTCCAAGAAGCTCATGAACCAACAAGCTTTTTCTTTCCCTTTCTGGAAGCTTTTTCCACGATCCAAGCTACCAACAACACAATCAAAGCATTCAAATAACAATAACAGCACCCATTATGGCACCATTATTCCATGGGCCAAAATGACATCAAAACCACCAAGTGGGTTCCACCTTGAGAAAATAGGTTTTCAAGACCAACCCGTCACTCACACATCATCAGGGAGCTATAACCCTCATTTGAGCAAATCAATCATATTTGTTTCTACAATTGAGCCTAAAAGACTTAGGGGTTTTTGTTATAGAAATCAAGAATTTAACATCAAATAGAAGGAATCATACCTTAGAGTCATAGTAAAAATTTGATTACATAAGTTATACAAGCTCTTAATCAACTCACAAAAATTACTTTGAAGACTTACACTCTATTAGGGTTTAAAGTTAAAGATAGAGGCACAAAATGACCAAAATTTTAGGTAAGATACACTTTAAATAGGCTTTCCCAAGGCCTCGAGTAGTGGAGTCATGCCCACCTCTTGGCCGTAGTTGCGGCACCACATTCGCGCCTTACCTTATGCAGTTGCGATTTCTCTCACTATGCCTGGCACAATTGATGCTTGGAACTTTGTTTTGGGCTTCGGCCAATGCCTCATGATGCATTCGAAGTCTTATTCGAGCAAATAAGATATTTAAACACATAGATATTAAGGTTTCGAATGCATTGGAGAAGTTGGATTTCTCATTTATGGTTGTTTTACTATAGTTTTTACTTGATGGTCAATTAGGGATAATGAAGACTTCAAATTGAAAAAGTGGTTCTAAAAAACAAATGAATTGCCAGGTAACCAATCTATTGGTTTTGGAAACCAACTAATGACTTGGGGCAGCTTTGGAGAAGATCTATCAGCAAAATACGCAAGAATATGAACAATGACATGAAAGTTCATTACATCATCTACTACTAAGGAACATTCATCCTCAAAAGTTAAAGGCGAGACAATACATAAAGTCTCAAGCATATAAGTGTAATGGGCCCCGCATATAACTCTTGATCTGCCAAGTAGACTTCTCTATAAGGTGATGTCTCCACTGAACCTTGACCACCAAAATCACTCTAGTCCACAGTTTCCTCACATCACTAGGAAAAATCAACATGGGCTCCTCCACAAAGGTCAACTGATCATCCAACTAGATTGAATCCCATCTAAGAACATAAGAAAGATCAGGAATATACTTATGCAACATAAAGACATGGAAAAGTCAATGAACAATGGCAAAGTCTGGTGGTAAAGCCAACTCATAGGCCACCTCGCCAACTACACAGAGAATCTCAAAAGGACAAATATAGCGAGGGCTAAGCTTGCTCTTCCTCCCAAACCTCATCACAACTCTGATTGGTGAAAAATAAAGAAACACACGATCACCTACTCCAAATTTCAAGGAACGTAGTCTATAATTGGTATCGGCCTTTTTCCTACTCTAGGCTGCTGTTAGTCTATCCTGAATCATCCTGACACTAACAAACGAGTCCTGAAGCTAATCTATACCAAAACGTCTAATCTCAAAAGTCTCAAACCATCCTATGGGAGAATGACATCTTTTAACGTACAAAGACTCATAAGGCACTCTCTTAAGACTCGAATAGTAACTGTTGTGTAGCCAAACTCTGTCAATGCTAAGTGCTGATCCCATTGACCTCCAAAGTCCTTAAAATAGGCTCAAAGAAAATCCTCAAGTACCTGCATAGTCCAGTGTGACTGACCGTCTATCTGCGGATAAAAGGTCCTACTCAAATCCACTTTAGTACCCAACTCCTTCTGAAATACTTTGTAAAACTGTGAAGTAAGCATAAAACCACAATCTGAAATAAGAGTGAAAGGGAACCTACACAAATGAACTTTCTTTCCAACAAAAATTTGGGCTAATCTCTCAACAATGATGTTTATCTGAATGGGAATAAAATATGTCGACTTGGTCAAATGATCAATAATAAACAAAATATCATTGTGACCACAGGAAATAAGTGGCAAACAACTTATGTAGTCCATAGTAATCCTTTACCATTTCCACTAAGGAATGAGCAATCTCTGAGTCAATCAGTGTGGAAACTAATGCTCGGACTTAACTTGCTGACAACACAGGCAACGGGCCATGAAGTCTACCATATCTCTCTTCATACTATTTAACTAATAAAGTTTCCTTTAGTCTCTATACAATTTTGTTGTATTGATATGTATAGAATATCTAGATCTTTGAGTCTCATGTAGAATAGACTAAATCAAATCATTTAGTAAGGGAACACAAACACTACCCTAATACCTCAAGATACCCTCGAAATCCATGTTATGTCTCCTAGACTCACCACTCACCACCCGATCATGGAGAAGGCACAACTTACTATCCTTAAACTAATGATCACAAATCTTCTCAAATAGAGAGAACCTCACCTCAACATAAGCCAAAATCTTTGCGGGATCTGAATATTGAGGTGAATCATCAAATTGGCAAAGGAATGAATTTCCTATGCCAAGGGCCTCTGAGAAACTGATATACAAGAAAAACATCCCATACTCACCACCTTACAGCTAAAGACATCATCCACTATATTCTCCATACTTGGATGATACAAAATAAAATTATTATTGTCCATTAGAAACTTCATCCACCTACACTGGTGAGCATTCAGCTCTCTTTGAGTGATAAGATGTTGAAGACTATAATGATTAGTGAAAATCTCACAACGAACACCATACAAGTGATGCTTTCAAATATTAAGAACAAAAACTACCGCCGCCATCTCTAAATCATGAGTGATATAGTTGTGCTCATGTAACTTAAGTTGTCTAGAAGTAGGCAATGACACGACCCTACTGAATCAAAAAACATCAAAGACCAATAAAATATGTATCATAAAAAACTGTAAATCCCTCAACCTCGACTGGAAGAGCTAACACCAAATATGAAGTAAGATACTTCTTGAGCTTCCCAAAGCTCAAATCACACTCATCAAACCATAAAAAAAGAACATCCTTCTAGGTCATTCTAGTCATAAGGGATGAAATGGTAGCTAAGCTATCAACAAAACACCTATAATAACCAACCAAACTAATAAAGCTACGAACCTCATTAGGAAATGTACACTTATCCCAATCACAAATTGTTGAAATCTTAGTTAGCTCAACCATAATACCTGCCTTAGACACCATGTATCAAAGAAAAGAGAGACTCAAGTCATAACTCGCACTTGGAGAACTTGGCAAAAAGCACATGCTCTCACAAAACCTAGAGCAGAATCCTTAAGTGTTGTTCATGCTCCTCACTACTCCTCGAGTACATAATAATATCATTAATGAAGACAATAACAAATGAGTCTTGATAAGATCTGAACACCTGGTTCATCATGTCCATAAATTCAGTTGGGGCATTAGTCAGCCCAAAAAACATCACCAAAGACTCCTAGTGACCATAATAGGTCTTAAAGTCTATCTTCAGGATATCCTCAGCCCAAATACTTAGCTGATGATAACCAAACCTCAACTTTATCTTATAAATCATGGTTGTGCCCTGCAACTGGTCGAACATATACTTGATATAAGACATAGGATAATGGTTCTTCACTGTCACCTAGTTAAGCTACCTATAATCAATGCATATTTGCATCAAACCATCTTTTTTCTTTACAAATAAAATAGGAGCTCCCCATGGGTACAAACTCTATCTAATGAACCCCTTGCCAAGAAGAACCTTGAGCTGAGAGTTCAGCTCCTTAAGTTCTCAAAGATCCATACAGTAAGGAACCATAGATGTAGGTCAGATGATAGGCTCAAGGTAAATAGAAAACTCAATCTCATGGTCAGGAGGGATTCCAGGAAGATCATTAGGAAACACATCAGGAAACTCACACACAAAAGTAATAGAGTTAATAATTATACTCTCTACATGAGTATCATATACATAGGCGAGATAAGACTTATAACTCATTGATATAAGTCATCTAGTATAAACATAAGAAATTATCCCTATCGGCTAGCGACTAAATATTCCTTCCCACATAACTGGGGTACTTTGGGTATGGCTAAGGTAACTGTCTTGGAAAAACAATCCATGACCATATGATAGTAGGATATCTAGTCCATGCCTAGAATTATATCAAAATCCAACATATCCGGAATAATAAGATCAACATAAGTATCAATATCACTAGCTATTACAACACAAGATCTGAATATCTAATCTACCACTAAGGAATCACATATAAAAGTAGATACGCATAATGGCATAGATAATAAATCATTGGACAAGTCCATCCATGGTGCATACAAAGTAATATAAAAAATAAGTGGATCCAGGATCAAATAAATAAAGAGAGGACTTATGGCATACCAAAATCACACTTGTGACAATAGCATCCGAAGGCTCAACCTCGGGCCTCGCAAGTACTACATACATCTTACCAGGACTACCAACTGGTTGGGAACCCAACCAACCTCCTAGCCTTTCTTCTTGAGTAATATCTCAAGCAACCTAGTAACCACCCTTACGACCTTGCAAACTATCTCTACCTAAAGAAAGAACCTCTCTAATGTGTGTAGCTCCATAGGCTGACACAACCATCTCCCTACGACTAGGGTATTCTTGAGATTAATGACAAGGAAGACATAAGTAAAATAAGACTCATAGGAAGAACAAGACCTCAGAAACTAGACTAACTAGTCATAGCTACCGCCTCTAGCATAGCCCATAGGTGAACCTCTCAAAGACTGATCACCGCTCTTACTAGGGTGTCAACTAGAAATAAACTTATCCCTATAAGTGGTCTAAAGATCTACCTAAATCGATTAACTAATCTGACTGTGAGGAAAGAAAGATGAATGTGGTGTATTTCCAGCATGAGGAATGCCACCTCAGAATTGGGAACTACTGTGACTCCTACGAAATCTTCCCTGATACTTATGCCTCTTATCACAACCCTTACGCTGTATCTCCTCTATCACTCTAGCATTATCAACAGCCAAAGTAAAGGTCCTACCCTCAATAACAAAACTCTAGGTAGCTATCTGAATAGGAAATTTCAATCCTCTCACAAAGTAATAATAATACTCATTATCTAAGATAGATGTCGCATGTCTAGAGAACTCATGGAAATAAGCCTCATACTTTGTGACTGGAATAGGACCCTAATCCAATCTAGAGAACTTATCGCTTAAACATTTCTAAGGCTACGTAGTAAAAACTTCTCGAAGACCATCTTATAGAGCTGATCCCAAGAGAGAGAAAGATTTCGTTTATCTAGAACTCACAAATCACTTCCACCAGTGTCTAGTAGATAAGTCCAACAAAAATATAGTGTAGTCCACACCACGAGTCTTAACAAGGACTAACCCATGAAGCTTATCCTTAGAAGCAGTTAGAAACTCAAATGTATTCTCTCTAAAAGCACCTAAAGTTCTAGGTGGAGCTAACCTCAAGAACCTACCCAACATTTTATCCTTCGCTACATACATAGTAGGCTAGGTCAAACCTAGTTGAATATCAATCAACTAAAAAAATACTGCAATAGAAGGAACCTCAACTCTAGGAGCTACAGCTATAGTCTATACTCCTATCCTAGTAGTATGCAAGTTATCAATAATACTCAATAGTTATAAAAAATCATCTCTAAGAAAAGAAGAGGGGATAAATCTAAGTAAAGCCTTAGCTGGTCCCTAGCCAGGTGGAGAAGTTTCTAGCTCGAGTATAGAAATCGGGTTTTTGGAGGTCCATCCTTATCCCTAACTAGGGGTTCATCATGAGGATGGGTCTCAATGCCCTCTTCACATACCACTAAACCATGTTCCCTGGACATATATGATATAATATGGTTAAAATAAAATCTAATAAACCAACTCTTACTCTCAGCATGATATGAGTGAAAAAAGTGAAGGACTCCTAAGAATTTCCAATAGCCCCCCAAAGATAGGAAAATAATGTCAATATTTTGATCTGCAGGACTCTATTGGACATTTTCTTTTGCACTAATAATATCCATAAAATTTAGGTTATGATTCCAATTTTTCATGACCCAATTTTTGAGTCATCATAGCACATCATATAGGTCTTAAGTTAGGGTACAATTCATATGGTTCTAACTCATAAAAAATTAGTGTGTCCTAGATATTTTACCTAGGGTATGATTTGAACAGATACTAGTCATATGGTTGGGTATAATTTATCATAGTTGGTCATATATTGGATAGTGTTAAGGGTCATAGTTTGGGTCTTGGGTATGATGAAGGGTACAACTCTTACCTAAGGGTATAGAGAGAGAAAGGTGGTTGTACCTTCCTGTGAGATTTGTATGTAGTTTCAGGTGGGGGAAATCTGGACATTTCCCCTCTTAACCCCTTAAGGCCCCATAATATATAACTAATTTGTGACATTATTTTCCCTAATATTCAAATATTAAACACTGAGAAACTCTGTTAAATTCTCTCAAAGGCTCTTAGGTCAAGGAAGGCTAGGGTTTCATTAATTGGTGGACAATTAAGGATCATAGGTATGATTTTTTCTCTTTTTCTTCGTAATCAAAGGCATATTACTCTCCTTGAACTTTAGTTCCTAATAAAGGCATCTTTTGATAAATTGTTTTTATGGCATAATTGATGTATGGTTTTGGGTTTTCAAATATATATTGGGGGTTTTGGTTATAATGGTTGGTTATGGTTTTATCAAGTCAATTACTTATTATGGTTTTCATATTAGAATATTAGTTTGAATATTAAGTTGTATGGGACTGGTTAATTTTGTGTTTGGTTTTGTCTTTGGAAACACTATGCCCCCAATATGTTTTGTAAAATTCCTAGGAGAATGCTTTAACTATATTGTTGAACTTTTAATTTAAATATTGTGTGGTATAACTTGGTAATGGAACTCTAAGCGTTTTAAATGGTTTGGAATGGTTAAATAGTAATTTCTTGGTGTTCATGGTTATATTTAAATTGAACATCCTTGTATGATACAAGTGAATCCCCCAAGCATACATGATAATGAATATCTTGTGGGGTACATGAGAATCCCTCAAGCAACTAAAAAATGTATTCTATAGGTACATGGGAATATCTTTCTTCTCTAAAGTTGGCTGAGGACATTACTTGCAAGATATAGTTGCTATGACTATAACACTATTTATAGCCTTGGTTAATAATAAATGAAATCATGGTTTGGTTGTGTGGAAAAAGTGTTAATTAGGAATTAATAGCGGGGTGCGATAGCTAACTGTGAAGGTGAGAGGCTAATGGATGGACAATGTAAACTCATGTTTTCAATTATGAGTATTGGTTAGGATGACCATATAGGATACTTACGGGGTACACGAGAATTACCTAGGTAGACTTGTACATATGTATCATGGAGAACGGATGGTACTTGGATATATGTGTTTATAATGATATAAATATGAATATTTGTGCCCAAGTATTTTTTTTATAAAGATTAATGGTGGTTACACATGAGTTCTGATTCATATTTATCATTTAGAAGTCAATCGAGAAAACTAGTGTAACTAGCTTGAGATAGATGTTTTCTAGTCTACTATGTTTGATTTTAATGTGTTTTAATGATTTAAAAAGTTTTTTATTATGTATTTATATGTGATAAAACTCAGTTATAATGTTCAAGGGTCAATTGGATCAAGACAAGAGTTAAAACAATAAGCTTAAGCTCAATGTGATTTTCGCTTATGCTTATCTTGTGTTACTAGTTTACCGTTGAGGATGTTGTATTGTTTTGAGATATAAATTATTGTGTCTAACGTTATATGTGGCTTGATAAATTTATTATAATGATATATGTAGGTTATACAATCTGAAAATCAAGTGTAACAACTCAATAAGCTCAGAATGGTTCAATGAAAGCACAATACAAATAGTGATTCAATTTGGACCCCTGAAATATATGGAACACATATGACTTGTAGGAGTGTCCAATGGACTAGTTCAAAACATCTCTGGATTTAGAATAGGCCTAAAATTTTGACCGACTAGCACGTGTATCTTTTAATGGTGATTAAGGAGGCTCCGAGATGGAACGAAATCACGGTGAGATTCTGGAAAATGACAATTGCGGATTGTCATGTCACCGCAATGCGGTAGCCGTCAAAAGCAGAAAAAACTACCCAACTGAAGGATAATAACATTGAAAGACAATCATATTTTTTTATGACTTGTTTAATATAAATATAATGTGTTAAATCACGTTTTAATCATCTTGGAAACCCTAGATCTCTTGGAACAACATTGGAGGCTACCAAAACTTCTTTTTGGGTTTTTATTTCTTTAATTTAGCTTTATTTATTGTTTAATCATTCATACAATTTTTTTGATATTGATTATGGCTATAAGTGGATAAAAACTCCGTTTCCGTGGTTAAATCCAAGAACATGAGTATTATTATTTTGGACTAAATTTGTTTGATTTGCTTATAATTATTGGTTTTTTGTTTATTCTTGTTTTAACTATTTTAAGGATTCACGACCCTTTGAATACATCTATTGTCAACCTTGTGAACTAGAGAGAGGGATTAGGGACATAAAACAGGGGAATAAATAAAGTATGGTTGGTATTTCTTTATGAAATAAGAAATTCAAATTAGTATCTAGGACAGGGATGTACTTATACACGTTAATTGATTCAAATGTAGGATGATAACTTGAAGAACTTAAGTGGACTATTACATCCCCTCTCAAGGATGTAGTTGTAACGTTCAACTTAGGTAAAGGATTTAGAGGTTGAGAAACCATAATCATGCAATTAACCCTAAGAATCAACAACCAAGATAAGAAAATGAATGAAGTTCAATGACATGGTACGATTGTTCAAAGTTCTTTAACCCTAGGTTTTTTCCAATTAATTGTTTGAAGACTTTTATTTACGCATTATTTACTTTTCTTTATTTTCAATGTTAAAAACTCTTCTTGGCTATCTTTGCACTAAATTAATCGAAACTGTGAACTAAAATCGAATCGATTTTTCATCAAGTCTCCATAGGATCGATAATTGGTTTTTTGAAGGATATTTTACAACTTGAAAAGATTACGTACACTTGTGTGTGAGCTCGAGCACTATCAATGTCGCAATCAAATATTGTTTTTTTATTTGGTTAGAGGCTTTGTGAAAATACTATGGGTTGGTATGGGTGGTGTTGGTAGTGTTTTCGGGCTATAGTATTGGAATTGGTATTGGGGTTAATATTGTGTGAATGAATTTATAATTGTTCCATCCTTTTATTTTAAGTTATAGACAGGAAGTTGGTTATTTTATATAATACCCCGAGATTCTAACCAATAGTGAAACCATGACTTAAGCTCATGAGAAGTAAATTATAGTGATTTGTTTGTTTTCCGATCAAGGTTGATGCGTATTTAGGCCTCAAATATGTCCTACCGATTAGGTGAATCAAGACATTCCTTCCCGATTGAATTCTTGGGAAGGACATTTCCATATTCAACTTCAAATGAGCATATCTCTTGTTATACTAATAATTATTGAGTTCATGATCTACCAAAAGATAGATGATTGAATTAGCTTTTCAACCATACCAATTTCACCCAAATCCATTATCATAGCAAAGAGTTATGCCTATTTTACTCCAGCATGTTAGGCTGGAAAACTGAGTGACGACATTTTGTGATAAGCCGTCACAAGTGTGACGACTCATCACCAATGTCGGCAGCCTTAGGCAGATTTCCACCCCCAGTGATGTCATTTTGTGATAAGTCATCACACTTGTGATGGCTTATCATCAATGTCATCAACCTTAAGCAGAAAATCATAAAATCCACCCTTTTGAGTCGACATTTCATGACGACTTGTCACAAGTCTGACGTCTTGTCACGAATGTCATCAGCTATTTTTTTCAGAAATTAATGGACATTTTTGCAAGGTTATTTTGGTACTTTCTCATCTTTTGGAGGCCTATATAGATATGAGAAATTCCATCTAAACCCTAATTTCTTCATTCTCTCATCCGATTCTCTTAAGAAATATATCTTGGATTTTTATTTAAGAACATTAATCTTCCATGCTTCGAACGGAACCATCTGAATACTAGCATGGAAACGATTGTTATAAGTAAATTCGATCAATGGCAAGTGCTCACCCCAAATACATTTAAAATCAAGCGCATATGCCCTCAACATATCTTCTAAAGTCTGAATGGTCCGCTCAGCCTGACCATCTGTTTGCGGATGGAAAGAAGAACTTACATGAACTTAGGTACCGAGACCCTTCTGAAAGTCCCTCCAAAACTAAGAAGTAAACTGAGTATCACTATCAGAGATAATAGCCAAAGGAACTCCATGAAGTCAAAAAAATTTTTGAATATACAATCTAGCATAATCCTCAGTTGTATAAGACGAATGTACAAGCAAGAAATGAGCTAATTTAGTCAACCGGTCTACTAAATCCCAAATCGAATAATGATGACGATGAGAAGGAGTCAAACCAATTATGAAATCCATATTCACTTTTTCCCACTTCCAAGTAGGAATGATAAATTCTTGCATTACACCACCAGGATTTTGGTGCTCTACCTTAACCTGTTGATAAGTAGAACATTTTGCCACAAATCCTGCTATGTCTTTCTTCATATCGTTCCACCAATAGATTTCCCACAAATCACGGTACATCTTGGTAGCACCGGGATGAATAGAATATCACGTGACATGCGCTTCAACAATAATTCTGTGCCTTATATTAACAACATTAGTAATACATCATCTACATGCAATCTCAACACACCATCTTCCCCTTGAGAGAAAACCACTAATTTTTTGTTTTTAACTAACTCCTGAAGTCTTACCAAAATAGGTCTCTATCTTGCTTCTCCTTTACCTCCAAGACAAAAGAGGAAGAAGAACTACTCTGAACTAATATACTCATTTTAGCGGAATCTAGTAATCTAACACCCAACCTAGCCAAATGATACACATCACAAGCCAATTATTTCTTATCATTATCTACCTGAGCTATACTACCCATAGACAACCTGCTAAGAGCATCTACCACAACATTGGCCTTGCCTGGGTGATACAACACACCCATATAATAATCTTTTAGCAACTCTAACAATCTTCTTTATCTAAGATTCAACTCCTTCTGAGTAAACACATACTGCAAACTTTTGTGATCAGTAAACAGATCAACATGAACACCATACATATAATGTCTCCAGATTTTCAGAACTAAAACTACAGTTGCTATCATGGGTTAGGTAATTCTTCTCATGAGTCTTCAACTGTCTAGAGGCATAAGCTATAACTTTACCCCTCTGCATCAACATAAAACCCAAACCAACTCTAGAAGCGTCACAATACACAACAAAACCACCAGTACCAATGAGTAAATCTAACACTAGGGTTGAAGTGAGTCAAGTGTTTAACTCCTGTAAGCTCTTCTCGCAAGGTTCCAACCACAGGAACTTAAATTTTTTTTGGGTCAACCGGGTCATGGGAGATGTAATGGAAGAGAAGCCCTCAACAAAATAATGGTAGTAACCAGCTAGATCCAATAAACTCCTAATATCGGATGGGAAGGTAGGTCTAGACCAATTCTTTACAAGTTCTGTCTTTTAGGTATCGACTCTAATGACTTCGGCAAAAATAATATGACCTAGAAAAGCAAATTTCCTTAGCCAAAATTCTCACTTGCTAAATTTATCAACTAATTGATGATCTTTAAGAGTTTGCAAGATGTTTCTATGATGGTCAGCATGATCATTCTCTCTTTGGGAATACACAAGAATATCGTCTATGAATACAATGACAAATATATCAAGATATTACTTGAATACTCGATTCATGAGATCCATTAAGGTTGTTGGAGTGTTGTTTAACCAAAATAACATGACACGAAACTTAAAGTGAGCATAACGAGTTCAGAAGGTTGTCTTTGGAATATCACACTCTCTCACTTTAAGCTGATGATAGCCGGATCTAAGGTCTATTTTTTAGAAGTATCTCACATGTTGTAACTGATCAAAGAAGTCGTCAATTCAAGGAAGAGGGTACTTATTTTTGATAGTTACCTTGTTGAGTCGATGCTAGTGAATGAACATATGAAATATACCATCTTTATTATGCACGAATAGAATAGGTGCACCCTACAGGGAAATACTTGGTCTGATAAACCCTTTGTCCACAAGATCTTTGAGTTGCTTCTTCAACTCTTTAAGTTCTATGGGATCTATACGGTACAGAGGAATGGTAATAGGCTCACTGCCGAGAAAGTGATCAATCGCGAATTCTATTTCTCTATCAGGTGGGACCCTAGGGAGATCTTCCCGGAAAACATTAGGAAACTCATTAAAAATTCTAACTACTGAATAGTCAGAGTCTTGGACTTGAGGTCTTTGACTCCAACTACGTGATAGATGCAACCTTTGGATATCAACTTCCTAGATTTAAGGTAGGATATAAAATGTGTCTTTTGAGTTACAGAACTCCCGGACTACTAAAAATGGGCTCATTAGGAAACTAAAAATTGACCACTCAGGTACGACAATCTATAGACGCATAGCACGAGTGAAGCAAATCTATACCCAGAATGACGTCCAAAATAAACCATATCTAACTCAATCAAAATAGCACATATGACCCGATGAAGGACAGTGATAGGACATTTCTCGAACACTCGCTTAGCAATAACAGATAATCTCATCCGGGTAGAAACCAGAATAGGCTCTGAAATCCATTCAGGGTCCATCTCAAAATTTACAGCAACCAGAGGTGTCACATAAAATAAATTCAAATCGGGGTCAATCAATACATACACATCAATATGAAAGACACGTAGCATACCGGTGACAACATCTCGAGAGTCCTCCTACTCCTGGCAAGGTGGTCTAGCATTAAAGAAATTCTGGCTCGAACCGCCAGCAGTACTAGAAGAGGCACCCTGAGAAGGAAATGGGTGGAGTACGGGAGTGGGGGAACTAGTAGCCTAACTCTGGGGACTAGTATCTCGACTCCCTTGTCTAGCATACAAATAATCTCTAAGTCGGTTGCCCAACTTGACACAACCAAAGAAACCTTTTGATCAACAAAACACTCACAAAAATGATCGCTACCACACTTAGAACATGAAGGAGAACGAGGTCTGTTACTTATACTTTCCTGAGACCTAGACGATACAGGCCTATTCCACTGCTCTTTTTTGCTTTTAGGTGTGGGAGAACTAATTGAGGAAGGCGCGGGCATAAATGGATTTCCCTAGAATTGAGTGTGGTTCCCTCCATAGAATCTGGAATGACGGATCCCTACTGCTCTGATCTAGCTCTTTTATTCCCTCTTACTTTCTCCCTCTCTTTTACCTTATCAGCTTCAATCTATTGAGCATGTATCATCAGCCGAGAAAGGTCCATTTTCTTAATAAGCATAGCAGATCTTCACTCTTTCACAACATAAATCAACACACCGGTCATGAACTTACTCATAAACGTCCTAGAGTTAGCCATCATACTAGGAGCATATTTAGATAACTGATTGAATCTAAGACAATAATCCTTAATTGTCATGGATCCTTGTCTCAAATTCATGAATTTCTCTATATTTGCTTCCCTTATTTCAAGAGGAAAGAATTTGTCTAGAAACGCATCCTGGAATAACTACAATTCATGGGAGCGGCATCCACCCCTCTACTCATCCTCTACATCTCCACCTAATCATCTGCAAAATCTTTCATTCGATAGGCAGCCAATTCAACACTCTCCTCCTCAATCACATACATAATCTGAGTTATCTTTCTCACTTCATCCAAGTACATCTATGGGTCTTCACCTATCTTCGACCCATAGAACTTAGGGTAGTTCATCTGTGTAAAGCCATAAACTGAGCTATAGTAGAATTATTCTTTAGCATAGGCTAAATAGTAGATTGGGTGTTAGATTGAGCATTAGCAATAACTACCTAGGGTAGCACCTGAAAAGATGCCCGGAATTCTGTATGAGACACATGCTCATTCAAGGGATCAACGGGTGGAGGTTTCTCGTTCTTTGTACGAGCTCGATGAGGAGGTATTTTCTGTTATAAGAGAGAATGAGTTAATCGTAGATAAAGAGATAGTTGTAGGCACAATAAACTTTAGAATGAAAGAAATAATTTTTACTAAAAATTTCTATAGATGTAGATCGCTACACACCGATGATCAAGACTCTATGTAACACGGCTTGTCAGACTCCCTAGGACTCCTTAAAACTTAGGCTCTAGTACCATGCTTTGTAATGCCCCAAAATTTCATTTCTAGATGCCATACGGTGCTTAGGGATACCCGTAGCCCCAAGATAACCATTGGAGCCAGACACTACATCATGGAATTCAATTCAACAATAGTCATGCACAACCAAGAGATATACCACATAGGGTTTAAGAGAAATACTGGAGAATACTAGACTGTATAACCAAAATATATTGAATGTCTGTACACACCAACCCTCTAGTTTGACAAAGCCACTATACATGAGAATCAAGGATCCATTGGGAGAAAACCCTAACTAACTCAACATTACTAATAAACATAATAAAAAAATAATATCACAAAAATATTGACACGGTTCTCGAACCATGAGGATTCACTACTGAGAGAATGTAGTTGAGGCACTAAAATATCACTAATGTGGCTGCGGCTGAGTACCTGAACCTACATTATGAGAAAATGTAGCCCATAGGAAAATATACTGGTCGGCACTTTTGAATGTACTGAGTATGTAGGGATGCATACAACAATGCAAATATCATCATCAATTTCATAAAAATATGCATATGTACAATGATGGCTCACTTGGCTTGAGTTATATTGAAACATACTTTTCATGAACTCATAGTAAATAAATCATATGATAAAAACCTCATAAATCATCATAAATAACCTAACTCTTCAACTCAAGACTTGGAGTGACTCGGTAATTCAAGAAACTCAACTCTTATGGACATGGGTGGTTTTTATAACCGACATAAACCATATGAGCTACATGGATTCTAGTGTTTTTCCCTCCTAAGGAGAGAACCCCACATTAGCGGGAGTTTCTGATGATAGGCGGATTTACACGCCTATATCAATATATTTTGCCCATATTTTAGCCTAGTTTTGAGAACAAATTATATATTTCATGCACTTTTAGTCCTTTTTCCTGTAAATGAGCTAACGAACATAATTAGAAAAGTTTCAGGTATAAATGATGCAAAATACAGCATTTTATGGCTTACTTGATGCAAAAGAAAGCTCACGAACGAAGGAGAAGGAAGTGGGACGCCTAAAGGACCAAAACTGCTGCATCGAAAATCTGTCCCGGGCAAAAACAACAATTCTGAAGACTTTGGGGACTTACAGACACAAAGCTGGATTTTGACAAAGATACATTAACCTAGTACAATTAGGTTATGTATTTCATTAGTTTATTTGGATTATGATAATGTTACCTTAACCTAGTACAATTTGGTTAAGTGTTCCATACGCCTAGTAGGATTTGGTTATTTATTTCATTAGCATAGTAGGAGTAGGATAGGAGTATTATAAATACCCTATCATGCTAGAGATTTTTATACAATCCTCCCTTAGTGTAGAGATACATTCATCTTTCTATTATTCACTTAATTCAACAATTAATTTTCTTCCATCCCTCTCATCTTCCACTACAAACACTTCTAATCTACTCTTCTATCCTTAAATTCCACAACAAGAGAATCGCTACCAAGCCAAGGAAACACACCACACACCTATCACTTGATCTACACGCCATTACTCAATAAAGTGATATAATAACAATGTCAATCGTGACCTCCTTCGCATTCATGGGTAACTAAACTTCTCTGTTGGGGTTATGGAAGCCGAATGAGTTACTATCTATTGCAGTGAGTTTGTGAGGGCGAGACACGTATACTTCTTATATCATTATTATCTTCATCTTAATCCACATTCTTTGCTGTTGCAAATGCAAGAATACGCCAGTCTAACATTTAACTTGTTCGAGAGAAAGGTTATTTGTCTGGAAAAGAGATAATGTCAAGGTAGTAGGACACCCTTTCCTATTAAAAAGCTAGTGCCGTAACTAGACTAACCTCTTGGAGAATTCATACCGTTAGACACGCTTTAAGCTCGAGAGATTTAAAGTGAAATAGTCCTTGTTTAGGTCGAGAAACGCTTGGATTTACCATCGACTACAATTCTCTATAAGCAATTGCATGTCAGAATTCTACACACTCGTAGCCAATAGAGACGTATACCTCAGAAGGTGGACATAACCCCAACGCTTCAATTCTCATTGTTTACAACTTACGTAACAATCTTTCTCTTTTTACTTTGCTATTTTCAGCTTTTGCTTCAATATTTTGGTTACTTTACTTGCACTACGAAACTCCCCCCTTTTTACGAGACTTGCACTAAAAGTCTAGTAATTTTTCTTACTTGTTGGCCAAGTTATTCCCTGTGGGATCGATACCCAACCCAGGTTGGGTTCTATATTTGCTAACGACTGCTTTACACTCCTACGAGAGCTGTAGATTGAGCGTTATCAAAAATTGGCGCCGTTGCCGGGGAATACGAGTGTCAATTAAGTTCGTGATAATTACTAGACCCTTTGGTCAAAGATTCTCGTACTTTTACGTTTAGTTTTTGTTTTTGTTTACTGTAGGTTTTTACTTTAGTGCATGCCCCATACTAGAAGTTCTGGTCAACCGTTATTACCAATCAATCCTGAACCACAACGAATTAGAAGAATGGAAGCACAAGATGAACTCGATAGGATGGCTGCTCAACACGAGCAAGCAAGATTAGCCGCCCTTGCTGCTGCTCAAGTCCAACAACAAAATATTGATAATCCTGGGCGAGCAACAAACCCTGACGATGAGGATTTAGGTGACGACGAGTTAATACACCGAAAGCATGTCCCTGAAACTGCAAGACCTGCCAACAGAAGAGGTCGACAAGCTCGGTATAGGTATGATCGCCAACATTTGCAACCAGCTTTCGACGATGATGATGATGATCTTGATGGTGTCGGAGCCACTGGAGCTATAATTCCACTACCATTAGCGCCCGGAGCCAAGTTCAACATCACAAGCACCATGATTCAGTTATTGCAACTCAAGGGATTATTTGGTGGACTAGCAGTCGATGATCCGAAGATGCATCTCATAAACTTTATATCTACATGCAAGTCATTCGACAATCCTGGCGTTGGACAGAATGCAATTTGATTACGTCTATTTCTATTGTCTCTGTCTGGGGAGGCAACTCTATGGTTGAATGGGCTGACTCCTGATTCTATTACAAATTGGAGGCAATTGAGAGACGCTTTCCTAGAAATATTCTTTCCGCCATCCAAGAGGGCGCAATTGAGAGATGAAATCAACAACTTTCGTCAGCTTCCCACTGAAGCTCTTCATGAAACATGGGAGAGGTTCACGACAAAGCTAGCGAGGTGCCCAAACCATCACATGACCAATGTTCACCTAATGGAGATCTTGTATAGAGCCTTGAATTCAATAACTAAACCAGTGGTAGACAATGCAGCTGGAGGATCTTTCATGGACCTCACCTTTGGTCAAGCAAGCAATATGCTAGATCGTATGACGAAACAAAGTAGAGCTTGGCATATCAGGGATTCTGAGGTAGCAAGCCCCACTTTATCTATTGGCATGACTGCAGACCAAAGAAGAAGAGAAGAAGAACGTGATCAAGATATGGCACATCTGAAAACACAAATGGATCTTCTTACAAAGCACTTATTATCTGGGAAGACCGAAAAAGAGAAAGCTATTGCATCAAAAGGAAGAGACGAATCTGATTCGGAAGATGAGGCCAACTACTTGAACAATCAGGGGGGTTTCCGCGGGAATGCCCAAGGAAATGAAGGCTAGAACTATTATGTGACATCTGGAAACAAGGACCAAGGATGTTGGAAGAACAAGAATGAAAAGATTGGTTTGTACGTTCCCCCTGGTAGACGTGGCACCACCACATCTAATTCTGGAAGTATGGAAGACATGATGGCTAAATTATTGAAAGGAGTGGAAGCAACAAGCGCGGGAGTAATAGAGGTAATCAATGATTTGTCCTCCATGAAACAAATAGTTGATTCACATTCCATTTCTATCAAGCAAATAGAGCAGCAATTGAGCCAACTTTCAGCAGCACTCAATCAAAGAAAGGCCGGCACTTTACCTAGCGATACTGTGCAAAACCCAAGGAATGATGGGTCATGCATGGCCATCACTACCAGAAGTGGTAAGGTGCTGGAAATTTCAGCAAAAGGCAAGAAAGTGGTTGACGAAGTTGCGGACATGGATGACAATACAAAAGGAGAAGATGCCGCAGCACCCACTCCTGACGTCAAGGACGCCACATCCAGCATTGTGCAACCTGAAAAATTTGAAAAACGGAAGCAAGAGGAGAAGAAAACCGTGGAAAGAACACTTCCATACCCACCACCACCTTTTCCCCAAAGATTAAAAAAGGTGGCGGATGATACAAAGTTCAGCAAATTCATGAATATGTTAAAGCAGCTGACCATTAATGTTCCATTGGTGGAGGCACTTGAACAAATGCCTGGATATGCAAAATTTATGAAGGACCTGTTGACAAAGAAGCGGGCATTAAGTTATGAGTTAGCGGATAATGTTCATCATTGTAGTGCAGTTGCTACCCGATCGATAGTTCAGAAGAAGGCCGACCCCGGAGCTTTCACTATTCCTTGCACTATTGGATCATTGGATTTTGCCAAAGCATTGTACGATCTAGGTGGTAGCATAAATTTGATGCCACTATCCATCTACAAGAAGTTGGGGCTAGGCGATCCGACACAAACCAATATGAGGCTCGTGATGGCTGATAGGTCGGTAAAAAGACCTGTGGGTATCTTGAATGATGTGTTGGTGAAGGTTTCTTCATTCAACTTTCCTGCAGACTTCGTTATTCTGGATTGTAAGGAGGATTTTGAAGTTCCCATAATCCTGGGACATCCCTTCCTTGCAACTGAAGTGTGCTTATTGACATGAAAGATAATGAGCTTTTGTTTCGAATTAATGACGAAGTAGTACGGTTTGATATATGCAAAGCCATGAAGCAGCCTAGCGATATGAATGAGTTATCTGTAGATGATGTTCATCAAGAGGATATGAAAGCATTATCTATAGAGAAACAGCCTACTGTTGATCCATTGTCTGTTGCGCTACTGAATGTTGAGCATGAGGATAATGAAGATTATGAAGAACTTATGGGTGATCTAACAAAAATAGAGTCTTATACACCTAAGCAACTGGATTGTGATCTCAAGAATCAACCAACAGCGAAGACTCCCATTGACGAGCCACCAATGCTAGAATCGTAAGAGCTCCCCGATTATCTAAGGTATGTGTTCTTGGAAAGTAGAAATATACTTCCAGAGAGTGCAGATGATTTAAGTGAACAGCACGTAGAGGCTCTCATCTCTGCTCTGAAGAGATACAAGAGAGCTATGGGTTGGACTATTGATGATATAATTGGTGACTCTCCGGAGAAACGTATGAGCCAGCCCGAAAAAGATCGCATGCCCACAGGTAAGCCTCATTGTCGTCGAAATCCTTTCAGAAAATGATCCATCACTTATCTCGATGAAGTCTAAGTACTCGAGATTACTATGTCGAGCCACGACAATAAATAAGGCGCTAGATGGGAGGCAACCCGTCGTACTAATCGTTTTCGTTTGGTTTTGAGCAAAAATAGGTGCCAGAAGTATTCAACGAGGAGATTGATTTCAATTGACAATTTGGACGCATTGTATGGTAAAGTTGGTAAGTTAGGAATAGTGATGCATAAGGCTATGGATTGAGCATCTCTCATGCCCAAATAGGCATCGAGGAAGGCTAGACCTTGGAAAAACTAGGCCACGAACGATGCACAACCTATCCTATAGCCTAAGGTCTCGGAATCTAGTGTGCTATACACTATGTGCCGCCTATTCCTAAGTATGCTTTTGACTATGCGCCACCTATGCTATGGCATTTGGTCTCATTATCTCATATTCCATAGACTATGCGGCGCATATGTCTACAAATGCCATAGACTATGCGGCGCATATGTCCCATTATGCTATAGACAATGCGCCGCATATGTAATGTCTATGCCAAGCATTATGCGCCGCATATGTGGGATTTTTGTCTCCAAACCGATTGTAAATGGGTTATAACCCAACCCATTCTCTTCCTATATAAAGGGGACTTAGCTTTACAACACAACCACACTAAAAATTGACCTAAGGGCGCCGCATATACATCCAAATCCTCTCAAAATTTTCTTCTTTTGCTCTTCCAATTCACAAAACCATCCCCACAAGCTTCAAAAAAGTAAGTGCTCTCTTATTCTTCATTTATTTCTCGTAAGTACTACGTTGCTATGTCTAGTATGAATTGCTAAATCGTATAAGATTGTTGGTGATGTTTATGTGTTTGGATAGTTGATACAAAATCATGTGAGTGAACATATACGTAGGAAAATCTTGACTTGTTTCCGACTTGAATTTGGTTTCAATAGCATTGTTATGATATTTACGGAACTACTATGGCTATAAACATTGCTTAAGATTGTTGTTTGGATACTTACATGTTAGACTATCCCGGCCATCAGGATAAGACTTATAGTGCCTACCGGCATAAGAGGTTGTGATTGTTGTAAGAATAACTATTCCATGTGGTAAACCATATGTAGTAGTGTTGTTATATCTACCATGAAAGTAGTCCAATGGCTGCAAGTAAGTGATGCGTTGCTGATTTACTTGTCGGAATACAATCCTAAAACATATGTCGACGAAATCTGAGTACTCGACCACTTTCACTTCACTGATTTGTGTTAACAAAACTAAGTGTGGGGTGGTACCCCTAATGCTTGTTTATAGATTGTATCGATTGAGATTGTGCTGCCACTAACACTATTTCTAGTCTCAGGTACAATGGCACCTAAAGCAAGGCAAGGCAAGGAGAAGGCCACCACTTCCCAAAAGGGCAAAAAGAGAGGTCGCAAGGACCAAGGAGAATCATCCTCAACACAACTACCCCGCAGAATGTTTGGAATAAAATGGGTTCTTGAGGAGGAAGCCAAAAAATGGTACAGGAACAACAAAGAATGAAAATATGTTCACGTCGACTTGATCAACAAGGATACCTTAGCAAAGAAGGAGCCGCGTATGTTGGCAAAAATAATGGCATTGAAGCTGGATTTCATCTTCCGCGACATGGGAGAATGCAACCTTGATTTAACAAGATAGTTTTATGCCAACTGGTCGCCGAACACAACAGGCAATGAAGTCAAAATTCGGGGCCAAGTGTTACAACTCACCGCGGATTGGATCAACTCTTTTCTTGGCTTGCCTTCGGTCGACACAGCACCATTCAAAGAGCTGTACAGCAGGCCTCCTTATAAAGCATTACGACATACACTTTGTGGAAGCAGATCGATGGCAAGGTGGGGCAGACATAAAGAAACCGTCCGACACAACACCTTCCCCTATGCTCCACTGAATAGGGAAGCAAGAATCTGGATGCGCATTGTCAACTCATGCCTTATTCCTGGGACTCAATACACCAAGATATCAAGAGATAGAGTGTGTTTGGTCTATGCTTTGATGACGAATGTCCCTATCAACTTTGGGGCAATAATTTGATCTACCATGAGGAAAGTCAGACTCCATAAAAGGTCCCACTTCACATTTGGAAATTTGTTGACAGCAATCTAGCGGAAGGAGGATATCGAAAAGGAACCAGCTAACCACAAACTCCCACATAACCCAAAGAAGGTTGACCTCACCAAGGTCAAAGATGCTGAAACAACTCATGGTGTCAACCTTACTACTGCGGATAGACATGCTCGTGATGAGAGTTTCTTCCGTCATCTCTATGGCATAACACGATTCACTATGATGAGTGGTGGGCGTGTTCCAACTGCTGAAGAGCTCCAACAGCTGGACCACGACTACCCAATGAACATGCATGCACGGGAGATGTGTGGCGTGGGCGTATACTTTGAGAAACCTCTAGAGGATGATGTGCCGACTGATGAAGATCGACGATTGCCTGATTCTGACGAGGAGGAGAACTCTGACGACGACTCTTATGATGATTCAGACGAAGGGGGTATGACCCCCGACATTAAGGAAGAGTCCGACTAACCAAGTTCTTCGTATTTATTTTCCACTGAGGGCAATGTCCCGTTTAAGTGTGGGGTGGCAGTATCGCATGCTATACTTCTCTGTTTGCACCTATGTTTGTTTGTTTACTTTGTTTATTTGAGTTTTACTTTGTTTATTTGAGTTCGTTTCTTTTTGGTTTTTTTATGTTTTTTTTTAGGAGAAAATTTTTTCTAGCTTCGCATGAAATTATTTTGACAGGCAGCATGAGATTATAACAAGAGTATGTGTTACAATTGTGACTATTGAGACGTTTAGACTCTAGTTGTGACTCATTATGTTATATTTTGTGGTTCAATTCCTTCACTTGTTGGGTCGAGAGTCTATATTACTTCCAATCAAGTCAACCATGTGCCTTGTGTGTGTGAGACAATAGTATATTCTATATTTGTGGCTGATGCTAGAACTTGCCTGGTATGTATGCAAAGCGAAAATAAGGAGTGTAAGTTTAGGATATGATTTAGGCATTTCTTTGGCAACCTATATTTGTTTACCTTCAGTTTTACCTACCCATGAACATCATCCTAGTTAAACCCTTTTGAGCCTTTAGCCTATTTCTTTGACAACATTGTATGCAAGCCCAATTCATTTTTTTTCAAGACCGTAATTTGATCCAAATTCCTAAGTGCTTTAAAGTGAAAAAAGTCATGTGACAACATAAGAGGAAATTGGGTAAGTATGATGCTTTAAATTGTAATGGTGCTTGAATGTGTTATGAAAAAGAAAGTTCTATCATAAGAGGTATGTTGAGAAAAGAAAAAGGAAAAAGAAAGCTGAAAAGTGAGTTATGCTTAAAATTGAAAAACAAAAGAGGAGAACAAGGGTGGTAGAATAAAAGAAAGAAGAAAGGTTGAAAGAAAAAAAAAGTGTCAATGATACAATGTGATGTATTAAAGTTCTTAGGAACTTAGTCACTGTTTCTGGCCAAAATAGCAGATCCTACCCGTCCCTTAGCCTACATTACAACCATCAAAAGACCTACTTGATCCTAATCTTAACATTTTGACATTTAGTGGAGTAGTACACTAAGGGCAAGCCTATGGTCATCAGTTGCTGCATATGAATTCTTTGTGAGAGTGAGAGCAAGGATAGTTTGATACCCATGTTTGAAAAATATGCTATACTTGTGAGTGACTATGGGTAATATATTGTGAGACACACATGGTTGATGAGTTTTGTATAGTTGTGTATGATCCTTTGTGCCCTTGACTTTTGAATATGAGTTAACCACCATCACGAGTCTATGCTAGAGGTTAAATTGTTTCTACTTATAATCGAAAAGCTACTCTTTGTTGATAATTGTTGTGCTTGTCTTGATAAATGTTTTGTGTTGTTGTTGTAAAAACCTTAAGTTGATGCTTAGAAGGACATGATATGTTGTTCGAGGACGAACAAACCTCTAAGTGTGGGGTGTTGATGATAGGCGGATTTACACGCCTATATCAATATATTTTGCCCATATTTTAGCCTAGTTTTGAGAACAAATTATATATTTCATGCACTTTTAGTCCTTTTTCCTGTAAATGAGCTAACGAACATGATTAGAAAATTTTCAGGTATAAATGATGCAAAATACAGCATTTTATGGCTTACTTGACGCAAAAGAAAGCTCACGAACGAAGGAGAAGGAAGTGGGACGCCTAAAGGACTAAAACTGCTGCATGGAAAATCTGTCCCGGGCTAAAACAGCAATTCTGAAGACTTTGGGGACTTACAGACACAAAGCTGGATTTTGACAAAGATACATTAACCTAGTACAATTAGGTTATGTATTTCATTAGTTTATTTGGATTATGATAATGTTACCTTAACCTAGTACATTTGGGTTAAGTGTTCCATAGGCCTAGTAGGATTTGGTTATTTATTTCATTAGCATAGTAGGAGTAGGATAGGAGTATTATAAATACCCTATCATGCTAGAGATTTTTATACAATCCTCCCTTAGTGGAGAGATACATTCATCTTTCTATTCTTCACTTAATTCAACAATTAATTTTCTTCCATCCCTCTCATCTTCCACTACAAACACTTCTAATCTACACTTCTATCCTTAAATTCCACAACAAGAGAATCGTTACCAAGCCAAGGAAACACGCCACACGCCTATCACTTGATCTACACGCCATTACTCAATAACGTGATATAACAATGTCAATCGTGACCTCCTTCGCATTCATGGGTAACTAAACTTCTCTGTTGGAGTTATGAAAGCCGAATGACTTACTATCTATTGCTATGAGTTTGTGAGTGCGAGACACGTATATTGCTTATATCATTATTCTCTTCATCTTAATCCACATTATTTGCGGTTGCAAACGCAAGAATACGCCAGTCTAACATTTAACTTGTTCGAGAGAAAGGTTATTTCTCTTGAAAAGAGATAATGTCAAGGTAGTAGGACACCCTTTCCTATTAAAAAGCTAGTGTCGTAACTAGACTAACCTCTTGGAGAATTCGTACCGTTAAAAACGCTTTAAGCTCGAGAGAGTTAAAGTGAAATAGTCCTTGTTTAGGTCGAGAGATGCTTGGATTTACCATCGACTACAATTCTCTATAAGCAATTGCATGTCAGAATTCTACACACTCATAGCCAATAGAGACGTGTACCTCAGAAGGTGGACATAACCCCAACGCTTCAATTCTCATTGTTTACAACTTACGTAACAATCTTTCTCTTTTTACTTTGCTATTTTCAGCTTTTGCTTCAATATTTTGGTTACTTTACTTGCACTACAAAACTCCCCCCTTTTTACGATACTTGCACTAAAAGTCTAGTAATTTTGCTTACTTGTTGGCCAAGCTATTCCCTGTGGGATCGATACCCAACCCAGGTTGGGTTCTATATTTGCTAACGACCGTTTTAGACTCCTACGAGAGCTGTAGATTGAGTGTTATCAGTGTCGTACTTTTACCAGGAAGTACAACCTAAATTTAGTGATCTCAATCTCATACATGGCCTCTGGCCCACAATTATCAATACCAATGCCACGGTGGAACATAGTTTAGGGGGAAATACCACATTTATCACTCGGTGCTAAATACTACTCCAAGAAATAAGCTCCGAACGCATTAGGCAATCCACCACAAACATCATGAGGGTCTATCATGAAGACCAAATCAAATCTGTTTCTCATTTATCATATCATAATCAATTTGTGAATTCCTAAGTCGACTCAAATCAAATCAATCTTTCTCAATATCAAAATGTATCAATTCATTAAATCATGGCAATATCAACAACTTGAAAGAAATACCAAGACTCATTGTAACAACTCAATATCATGAATCAATATTCTAAATAATCCCATTTGTCATAAGGAAGCTTAAAGCTTGACATATATCTTGAAAGCACTTGAAATATCAATTCATGATAGAAATATGAAATTCACAATATTAAATATCAAGTCATAACTTGGGAATAGTAAAATAATCATGTATAACAAAGCTTGAACAATTTATATTCTCATAATGTCAAGATCATGTAATTTGGGTATAAACGCACTTGCAAAATCATATAAATCCATGATAGAAATCAAAGCTTTGGGCACAAAAATGAAAGAATTGATCTTGTTGAAACCCCACATACCTTAATATTTTAAATTAGTTGAATTCTAGTGCTTGAGACTCTATTTTCACTGGTAATAAATGATTCTCGAAGCCCATAATATGAGAAACTTTAATCTTGAAGAAATCTTGAAGACTTATGGATGATTTTTGAGGTTTTTATCATATGATTATTTACTATGAGATCATGAAAATCATGTTTCAATCTAACTAAAGCCAAGTGAGCCATCATTGTACATATGTATACTTTAATAAAATGGATTATGATATTTGCATTATTGCATGCACCCCCACAAAATCAGTACATTCCAAAGTGCTAACACACATATTTTTCTATGGGCTATATTTTCTCATAGTGTAGGTTCATGTACTTAGCCGCAACTGCGTTAGTGATATTCCAATGCCTCAATTACTTCCCTCAGTGGTGAGTCCTCATGGTTCAAGGACTGTGTCTATATTTTTCTGATATCATTTTTGTGTTATGGTTTTCATACTATTGAGTCAGTTAGGGATTTGTCCCAATGGCACCTTGATTCTGATGTATAAAGTTTTTTTCAGACTAGAGGGTTGGTGTGATAGACATTTAATATATTTTTGTTGTACAGTCTAGTATTTTCTAGTATTTCTCTTGAACTAAATTTTGTATATCTCTTGGTTGTACATGACTATTATTGAATTTAATTCATTAAGGTAGTGTCTGGCTCCGAGGGTTACCTTTCAGCTACAGGTAGCCCTAAGCACCATGTAGCATCTCGGAATAAAATTTTGGGGCATTATATTTTAGTGGTTTGGGTATGGTGGTTTGTTGGTATTGCAAAATTGGACTTGTTTGGATTTATCATAGTCATACACCTATCCTAGAGTCTAGATTTGTAATCCTACGCTATCTTGTTATATGCTTAAAATTTCGCTGACTCAGGCCATGCATTTGGAGGTTAGGTTGGATAATGGAGGTGGTCTCCAATCCTGGCTGGACTTGTGATACCCATTAAGACAAAGAACAAGTTTGGTCCATGACAACACCCTAAGCATGAATCAATACCGCATAAGTGAAAACTAGATTTCACTTTTCAATAATGGTGCCATTTTTAAAATACTTACCTATACCATTCAATTTGGTAGAGCATGGTCGTTATGAATAGCTCAACTCCTGTTGAGGTAAAATTTACAAGGAGCTAAATTAGAATTCTAGTTTTATGGGTATAAACATTTACTAAGAAGATACCTTAAGTGTAAATAAATTTAAAAACATGATTTAAAATTAATGGGGTTTGGTTTTGGAAAATGTTTGTCAATGGTAACTCAAGTTCAAAAATTACACAACAATTGTGATTTAACTTCAGTATGAGGAAAATATTGGGATTATTTCTTAAGAAGGGAAAATTATGAATAGGTATATGATGATTTGGTGTACATGGTAGTTGTTAACAATATGTTGGGCTTGGTCTAAGATCCTTGAGGCTAGTTGGCCAACAAAACCTGAAGAATTTTATTTGTTGAACCTTTTTGATACCTATCAAGTGTGTCAATTATATTCACCTATTACCTCAATTGGGTATTGCTATTTTTAGGAAGATACCAAAGATATAGTCAACATCAGAATCACTGTTATTTCTAAGATAGTGAAAATTATAAACCTACACCCATCAATTATTTACCATTGCCTTGTCCCCCACATCCCTCTTTTAAGGATAATATAGGTTCCAAAAGTTCACTAAAATCCTTTTTTCAAGTATGGTTTGAGCTTTCAACAATTTGGGGTTTTCACCCACAAACCCATTTTGGGTTTTTGGGGATTTCACTCACAAACCCTAACTAATCTAACCAAGCAATGGTAAAACTCACCATTAACAAACTACCATATACACCAACGCATCTCAACCTAAATTAAATTGTACCTTAGTTAAACATAATCCCAAGATAATAGATTATAAGCTTCTCATGAAGAAAAGCGAGAAAAATAACCATAGGAATTATTCAAAGCATCTATTCTTCAAAAGTACTAAATTTAAAGCTCCAAATCAAAATATAATTCTTGCCCAATTTACGGTTTAAAACTAAAATTTAAAATATTTCCATAGTCTAGAATACCTAAAAGAGAAAGAGTTTTAGCTCTAAAAAGAATGGGATTTGGCTGAGTGAAATTAGAAAACTACCTTAGGCCAAAATCCTTCTATTCCACGATCGCATTGGCTTTTCCACGATCACGACTACCACGATCACGATATGATCTATATGATTATGGTGGCTGACCAATCTTGACTGGCTGGGATCGCGTCCTTAGACAATGATTAGGGTAATTGAGCTTGATCTATACAGGGTTACTGGTGGGGTGGTATGAGGAAGGATGCAAAAAATTTTATAGCTCATTGCCTTTATTTACATCAAATGTAGATCGATCATTTGAGACATAGTGGATTGATTCAGAGTTACCCATTCTCGAGTGGAAATGGGAGTGGATTACTATCGATTTCATGACTGAATTGACCAATTCCATGTATTTTTATCCTATATAAGTCTATTATAGTGCTAAGTGGATGGCTTGTATTTATATTTATGAGATTATACGACTGCATAGTGTGTGGGTGTCTATCATTTCAAATTGGGGTTCTTTGTTCACTTCACAGTTTTGGAGGACTTTACAGGATAAATTGGATGCCCGATTTGACCTTAGTATAATATTTCACCCCAGATTGATGGATAGTTGGATTTGACTATCAAGGTTTTATAGGATATACTCTACAGTTGTGTGATGGATTTTGGTGACTTATGAGATTAGAATTTTCCATTAGTGTAGTTTACATATAATAATAGATACTATTCTATTATCGACATGGCTCCTTTTGAGGCTTTGTATGGTAGGAATTCTCACTCTCCAATGGGTTAGTTTTATGTTTCATAGTTGAGACCTTAAGGTACAAACATGCTTCATGAGTCTTTCGACAAAGACTAAATCATTTAGGATAGACTTGAGCAGATCAGTGTAGGAAAAAGTGTTATGCAAAATGATCTCTTCATGCCTTGAAATATGGTGTTGGTGATTATCTTCTCCTTTGAGGTTCACCTATGAAGTGTGTGATGAGGTTTGAGAAGAGAGACAAGCTTAGCCAAAGTTATATTAGTCCATTTGAGATTTTTTGAACTATTGGTGATGTGGTTTATGAGTTAGATTCGCTTCCAGTTTTATCAACTGTTCATCCAGTTTTTCATGTTTTTATGATTTATTATTATATTTTGGATGATCTTCATGTCTTCGTTGAGAGTCGATTAAGTTATATGTTCAATTGTTTTTTGTTGAAAATTCACTCCCTATTTTGGCTAGGGATGTTAGATGGTTGCATTCTAGAGTTATCCTTGTTTTTAAGTTTTATTGGCGATATCAACCGATAGATGAGGCTACTTTGGAGGTCGAGTCTAAAATTTAATAAAATATGTGAAATTTGTAATTTTGTGTAATTTGACTATTTTATCCCTTCTCTCTAATTTCGTTGTGATATTTCTAGGGTGTGAGGTGATTGGAATGGTTCTCGAATCATTTTGGTAACACTTGTGCCATATTGTGGCTTTAAGAGGCTTCTAAAGCCTTACTTTGAAATTTTGTGGTTATCTTTTGATCTATGCAACAAATAGCTGAACGGTCTACTCCAGCAGATTCAAAACATCAATTTTAGGGAAGTAACATGGTTGGTGTAGTTTTATAGCTTTTAAAATCTCATTTTGACCCTCAATTTGGACAATTGTGATTTTGGATTTTGAGGGTTGACTTTGTGAAAACAACATTTTTTTTGAATTCTGATATCCCCACTAAGTTCAAAGCACTAAATTTAGTGTGTTTACCGAGTTTGTTTGTATATATCGGATTCCAAATGTATTCTAGGCACCCTATCAAAGTCTATTTTGGACTTAGAAAATTTAGTGCACCAGGTGGCTAGTGTAACCCGAATCACAAAGGGTAAAACACATTTGAGGAATGAGTTTTGTGCCTTATGTACCTGGTAAGCTATTATGTGTATAAATAGCCTCTTTTTACCTTATTTTATCATTTTTCATCTAGCATAGTGAGAACTAAACCCTAAAATAGTTTCAGAGCTTAAAAGTTAAGCTAGTGGGTGCTTAGAAAGCTAGATTATCATCTAATTCTTGATTCTCATATAGTTTTAAAGTTAGAATTCATCATTTTCTTTATCAAATTTCTTGATTAATTATCAAAAAACACCAAAACCTTAGTACTTGATTTCCCCTTTAATAATGTTCTTAATCCTATAATTACTAGTTTTCCCCAATTTCCACTTTAAAACAACTTCGATCCTTGATTTTAAAGGTTTTACCCGGTAAAGATAAAAAATATAGGTCAAGAAACACGATTTTGCCCATTTTTTAAAAAAACCCATTTTGGGGGTCTGTTTTTACACCAAATCAAAAGTGAACAAGGTATTATTAGCCTTTTTTTGATGAATATATCTATATTTCTTAGCTTTAGTTGATTTTGGGACCGTTCATGAGAAGTAAGGCTTTATGGTTGAAGTGTTTTGGATTGATTTTGGTCTTCAATGTAGGTTATGGCTTAACTCTTATGACTGGGCTAGGTAGTTAATTTTATACAAAGTGCATGTGAAGGGGATGAGAGCTAATCCTGAAATTAGTTATCTTAATGTATTGTGCTCCTGTGGGAGCCTATATGGGATATAATTGTTATTTTGAGATATTACGAAGATTTGAGTGACCATGTGGGGTCCTATGTGATATGGATAGCCTAATATACTTTTGAATAATTATATTATGTTGTTTCATTGCCTAATATTGTACCATTGGTCTATTGTGCTATATTCATACTTTATTAGCATAAGAATCATGTGGAATTTCATGGATGATAGAAAATAATGAGTGGATATTGGATCAGTGGTTGTGAAATATATCGTTGTGGTTGGTTATGGAAGTACATCTTATGGTTAGTTGTGGAAAAATTCATTGCAATTTCTTTGGATCATCTCATCCTCATATAATACACATTCAAGAAATAAATGATACCATCGTGCTAATATTTTGGAAACACTGCCAATACCTTTTTATAACAAAAAAATTTGACATCTTATAAAACCTTCCCCGAGGGCTATTTTAGGGAGGATATTCATTGTAATATCTATTTGATATATGTTCTGTAATTTGTACTTGATGATCTTGAATATATATGTTCGACTTTGTTTCTACCTGTACGTGAAATAATGTATACTTGTGCTTTATTTTGTTATTTTTGTTGTGAATACACATGATATAATAGAAATTTTAGTGCAAGGGGTGTGGGCTACCGTTGTTGGACATATTCTAATTGTAGGTGACGTGCACTTTATTTGTATTTTGTATGTTTTACTATCTACTTTGCATGGTTGTCTTATAATACCTACTAAGTACAAGTGGATCGTACTCACGCCTACTACGCCCTTGCAGGGTAGGTCCTAGCACGAGTGTATACCAGCTTGGTTTATTTGGGTGATATTTTGTGCTTTCGTAGTAATGGTTGACTTTCAGACGTCCGAATATATTCTACTACCTTCCCTATAGACTATGTCTTTTCTTTCGTTTTAGAGACAGAGTTTCTCTTGTATTTGGACATCTTAAGTATTTTTTTTGGATTCACATTGTATTAGATACGTTTTTATACTGTTGACATCAGATCTTTGGAGTTATGGTTTTGTTGTTGATTATATTCTTTTTGCACTAATTATCTTATATGGTTCGCCTTTGTTCTAGAATCCTAACATTGGGGGTATTTCTATCTTTTCCCCGTTTTGTGTATCAATTTGGGTTATAGGCTTACTTGTCAAGGTACACCTCGACAAGTGCCTTCATGACCCTTAATTTTCATTTATAACATACTGATACCACTAGATTTGGGGATTATCTTGTATATGTTTGCATTTATTACATGTATTCTATATTCTTTCTTTTATCCTTCTAGGTAGTCCACTACTAGTAGTTCCAAACTACGGGGTTGTCTTGCCTACTGATGGGTTATAGTAGGTACCATTATGATCCGAGAAATTATGTTCTGACATATGATGTGTTGACTTGTGAATTTTGGTGTTATTGTGTTAGAGTACAATGTTTAGGAAGTCATAGAAACCTTTGATGCATAAAGAAAGTTGGTAGAACTTTATTATGGCAATTACGATAAAATGGTTAGTTCATAAGGTCAAATTTTGAGAGTTGTGCTATGAAATATACTAAACTTGGTTGAGGTCTTGCATTACTGCATTGAAACTATTGTAGCAGTAAGGTAATAGGCAGCAGTGGCCTCAATAGTCCTGCGAACTACTACAATGGTAAATTTACCATTGAAACTGTAAGAATGCATGGTTTAGTTTTTCATCCACCATTATCTCCATTGTTTCCCCAAATGTTCGTACGATATACTATCGTGTGGTGTTGTAGGTATTATAGATAATCCTTTACACAAATTTCATTTTCAATTATTTTTCTTAGGTTATAATGATCATGCTCTGTGCTTAGAGATTAGTGGCATGAGGTGTGTCAGCTTATTGCATATGCTAAATTTTAAGAATTGTGCAAAAAACTCTCAACGTCACCAATGATTATTTGGTTATATGACCAGTAGATAAATTTGTATCTAACCTAATTACATATGATGTTGCTACTAAAGACATCTGTGGTAAAAACATAATAACCTCTTTCACCATAAGTTAAAAGACAAATTCTTTAGTATGAGAGTGTATTAGATATGTACTAAGGTCATATAAAATACTTAGCACAAAGGTAATTTAGAAGTTTTCTTACCAATTGAGTTTTGAGCTAAGTCTAAACTAGGGTCAACTTCAAATGAGCATATCTCCTAAAATATAAAGAGTAATGGGTACACTTGATGTACAATGATGTGACACGATAGGATCAAGGTATGATACTACATTAGCAATAAACAACTATGCATATGTGCAAGTTACACTACTCAATCACATAGGCAACAAGCAATATGACTCGTGTTCTCTCACAACAAAGATTTCCCACTTACTCGTATAAAATAACGTATGTCAATGTAGGGATTATCACCAAACCTTCACACCCAAAAAAGAAGTTTCAAAGGACATGAGTAGGTACTCATAATGACCATATCAGTTTCTAAAAGCAGTCTTAGGGATATCGACTTCCCTAATCTTAAGTTAATGATAACCCGACCTATGATCAATCATAGAAAACCACTTCACACCTTGAATTTGATCAAACAAATCATTGATCCTAGGAAGAGGATATTTATTCTTTATAGTCACTTTGTTTAACTGATGATAATCAATGCACATATGAAGACAACCTTCCTTATTTCTCACAAACAACATCGGAGCACACCAAGGAGACACACTAAGAAGCATAAAACCTTTATATAAGAGGTCTTTTAATTGGTCTTTAAGATCCTTTAACTTTGTCTAAGCCATTCTATAAGGGGGTAGAAATTAAATGAGTGTCCAAAAAAAGATCAATCTCAAGATCAATTTCCCTATCTAGGAATATCGAGAAAATAATTGGGGAAACCCACAGTAAATTTGTTAACCATGGGAACAGATCCTAGGGAAGGCTCTTCCAAGCTAGAATCTTTAACTCGGACCAACTGTTACAAACACCCTTTATAGATCAACTGTTGGGCCTTTAGATAAGAAATAAATCTCCCTTTGGGCACTAAAGAACCACCTTCCCATATAATGACTAGCTCATTATGGAAATTTAACATGACCATATGGGCCCAATAATCTAGGGAAGCATAGCATGAGTGACACCAATTTATCCCTAGAATAACATTAAAATCAACCATGTCCAACTATATTAATTCCATGAGAGATTATCTACCACTAACATATACCATACACCCCCTATAAACTCTTTTAACAACCACAGAGTCTCTTTCCAAGGTAGAAACAAAAAAGGAATTGACAGACTCTATAGACCAAAACCAAAATGCATAGCCACAAATAGGATCACATAAGAAAAAGTAGACCCTGTATCAAGAAAATAATACATATCATAGGAGAAAAGTTAGCACATACCTGTGGCAATATTGGGAGATGCCTTAAAATCCTTGTGTGTAGAAAGTGAATACAAATGATTTTCGCCAAAGCTAGTACCAGAAATAAAACCTAAAGCAGACATAGACCCTTCGATTCCTAAGTAGAGAAAGTAGTAATAGGGGCTCTGTTGGCCTAAAAAAATGCTAAAGAAGGGCAATCTTACTACATGTGACCAATCTGTCCATATCTAAAACATTTGTCTAACCCTTCTAACTTTCACCATGATGAGGCTAACCAAAATAATCTAGAAGGTGGGTAGGATAGAGCCGAATAAGCCCCACCAATCTTAGAATTGGAACTCGATGCCCAGAACCCACCTCCAAACTAAGACTGACAATCACATAATATTTTTGGGTAAGGAGTACTACCCAAAAGAATCGAAACTCCCCCACTTCTTTTGTGGCTACTTTCTCCCATCTCTACCACTATGGTTAGAAGGAATATTCTTTTTCCCATGACTTTTACTAAACTCATCCTATTTATTTTTCTTTTTTTCCACTTGTTGCATATATACAATAAATCTAGAAATAACCATGTTTTCTATCAGCAAAGTTGCCTTTCTCTCAAGCACAAACTTAGAGGATAATACCAAAAAAAACATATGCTTTCTATCTTATGCTGGAAACCATCTCGGGAGCATACCTAGACAAGTAATGTAACTGTAAGGAATACTCCTAAATGGACATCCTCCTTTTCTTCAAGTTCAAAAATTCTCTTGCTTTTTCCTCTCTCAACTCTTGAGGAAAGTAGAGGTCCAAGAAAGCCTCAAGGAAATCCTCACACATGGCAGAACTAGTATCCACACCTCTAGATAGTTCCCACCCATCATACCATTGGTATACCACATCTTTCAACTAGTAGAAATCAAATTCGATAGCCTCAACCTATGAAGCATGCATGATCAAAAAAATGTCCTCTATTTCATCAATGAAGAATTAAGGATACTTCTTAACCTACATACATGAGAACATAGGAGGGTTCAAACTCATAAATTTGCCAACTTTTGTGGCTTCAGAAAAAACTGTAGCCAGAGCACCACACTCTGATTTAGAGATTACTAATAGAGTCAATAGTTTGATTTATGAGTGGTGATATTAACACTCATTCTTACTAACTATTTATGTGCAATACCATGTTTGTAAAGTTAAATGAGATACAATAGTTACTTAATGCAGTACTCTACATATTTTGTAGGTATATAGTTGAGAATGACAAAAGATGTAGAATGGAGCTTAAAATGATAAAAACTAAACATAGAAGAGTCCAACTGAAGACTGAGATTTTTTCAGCCTTAGTTACTGCAACCGTGGTAGCGGTCGATCAAGATGGTCAGCGTAACGCGATCGCAGAACATAACTCTGATCACGTGGCCACAGTCGTGATCAAACCTGCATGATTTCAATTCAGCGGGAATATGTTGAAGGATGATTTGTAAAATTGTATTGATGAATTCCTAACCATATATAAGCAAAAAACCTTTCTTTTTTAGGAATTGCTTACCTTATAGATATTTTTTAATTGAAATGAAGAAACCCGATTTAGGCAAGTGTGTAACTACTCTTGGAGGCTTAATTTGTTAATAATTTTTTGAGAAGTGAATATTTTTGATAATCCTTATGGTATATCTCTCTGTACTTTATTCATGAGTAGGTAAGTAATTTAGTCATAGGATTTTGTAGAACTAAAGTGTAATTGTGTCTGGGTGTAGTTGTATTGGCTTGATTTTTAGTTATTGAGTTTGATTCCACCATTGTTTGGGTTAATGAGTACGAATTTGAAGGGTGAAAACTCCAAAACTCCAAATGAACTTGATCGATGAAAACCCTAAACTCTAAAAGCCCTTCATCATCCTTAAAAGAGGGATTAAATTGAACTTGAGGTAACCCATAACATCCTTGAAAGAGGGTTATAGAGGGAAAAGGTACTGGTTCATCCTATGGTTTACTAGCTTTTGCAATCTTAGAAATAAATATATTTAGAGTGTAAACCGTATCAAGATCATCATCTAGAAATAGGGATGCTTCATTGAGGTTTTGGATGATTATGAATTTCACACTAGTTAGGTGATCAAAAGAGCCAATGGGTGAAATCATTGTAGTTTTACTAAAAGATTAACTATAATGACCTCGACCTAGCCTATCCTTTGGTCAACAGCTAAACTTCATGATAATCCAAAGATCATCTCTAATCTTGATTTTAAATAAAATGTGTCATATTCGTACATTGGTATTTAAAATAGTTACAAACCAATCCCCCTATTTTATTTTACATATCTGGTTTATTATCATTCCAGTTAACCTTTTAGTAATTATTGCATCCATAGGACTTGAAATTTATAATTCGCTCCTTGTGGATTTGACCCCAACAATAGCTGGGTTACTAAAAATGACCACCTTGCCCCTCAATCATGGGAGTAAGATGAGAATTATATAAATAGGGTCATTTTCGGGGAGTGGAATATGAATTTCACTTATGCGGTGTACTTCTTACTTGGGGAATGCCCGGGGTGGTGTAATTTACTTTTTTAAGTTGTTTTTTATCTTTTGTATAAAATCAAAGTGTTAATGAAGAAATGAGTGATAGATCAAGAAATATGGGCATTTGATTCCCCACAAAATCAAGCAGGACAAACAAGTGCAGTCTTTATTCCACCAACTAATGGGAATGGAGTCTTCCGTGTGACTAGCGTAACGCTTCACATGATTCAAATGAATGGATTGTATGGGGTTCAAGCCTTTAAGGATCCAAATGTACATTTATAGAATTATAAATAAGTGTTCAATATAGCATACATCAATCAAGAATTGATTCGGCTTTTCCTTTTCTCATTCTCAATAATGGTCAAGGCAGTTTTATGGCTCCACTCACTTCCACCAAGATTAATTACATCTTGGGATAACCTTACTATAGTATTTCTTAAACATATTTCCCACCATAAAAAATACTTCAAAAGCGGGATGAGATTGTGAATTTTTTGCATTCAATGGAGAGCCCTTGTTTGAAGCTTGCGAGAGGTTTAATAGTAAGCTAGCTCAATGCCCAAATCATGAATTCTCAAAGTAGATGCTTCTCGAGATCATCTACCATGCTCTTGATCTATTAAACAAAATGGTGGTGGAAAATGTGGCCGGCATCTCCCTATAGAAGTTGTACCACCACGCGGCATTTCTATTGATTGGAGAAGTATAAAAGCAAAATCGAGTTTTGCATACCTGAGATATAAATGTTCCTAGGATACCTTCTAATACTTTCATGGTTGATAATAAACAAAGAAAGAAGAATGAAGAAAGGGAGGAGAAAATGGAAAAAATGATAACCCAACATGAAATCTTGACAAACCATATTATGGGTGCACTTATGAAAGGAGTAAATGCCATAGCATCAAATTCATATAAAGATGATGAAGAATTAAGGAAATTCAATGAAGAAATCTATTATTTGGCTAACTAATTTAGGGGCTCCCACCCTCCTATAAAAGGCAAGGTGGGTAAAAGGTTGGATGGACCGCAAGAGGGATAGAGATTGGAGAAATCGGGAATGAGATTATGACCATTATGTTCCCTCCCATGATCAAGCTAAGGCCAAGGATTAAAGTACAATTGAACCCAAAAATTTCAATAATGAGGATATGTTAGCAAGAATACTGAATTGAGTAGAAGGTACGGACAAAATGGTCCATGAGTTGAAAGGTCACTTTACTTAACTTTCCCAAATCCTGGTGTCTCACTCTAGTCTATTAAGCACTTGGAGAACCATGTTACGATATCCATGCAACTAAATACTAGGCCTATAGGTAGACTTCCTACAGACATGATTGATAATCCAAAGAATGATGTCCAAGTTCTAAAAATTCTCACAAGGAGTGGAAAGACCCTTGATGAGCCCTCTAAAGGAAACATGATTGAGAAAATACCCAAAGTAAAGTAAAAGGAGGTGTTACCTCAAGTCAACAAGGAAATGATGAAAGGGAACCGATGAAAGTGATGAAGAAGTGGTTGATATTAAAAAGGAACAGATTGATGCAAGTCACACAATCAAAGTTTTTTTCTCCGTTTCCTTATCAATTTCATAAAATAGAGGAAGGTGACAAATTGAGAAAGTTTATGGAAAGACCTTGCAACCTATCAATGAAAATCACATTGCTCGAGGTGATATATAACATCCCGAGGTACACTAAGCTAATGAAAAGGTTGATGTCCAAGAAAAAGTTTGTTGAAGGTAACACCATTGAGGTAACTTATCAGTGCAGTGCTATCATTGATAGTAAGGTTGCAAAAAAGAAAAATGATAGTATAGTGTTCACCATCCCTTGCACAATCAGCATGCATAAGTTTGCAAAATCTCTTCGTGACCTTGGTGCGAGCACCAACTTTATTTTTTTGTCATCTACAAGAATATCGAATTGGATTCCCCTACACTGACCTCTATGCGACTTCTCATGTTGAACCGGTCCATTAAAATATTGGTGGAAATTTTGTTTGTTGTTCTTATTAAAGTGGATAAGTTTATACTCCTTGCGGACTTTGTGGTATTGGATTGTGAAATGGACCAAGATACACCTATTATCCTTGGTTGTCCTTTCTTGGCCACCGTAAGGGTGATTGTCAATTTAGAGATGGAGGAAATAAAGTTTAGGGTGAAAGAGGATGAGGTCTATTCAAAATATGGAAGAAAAAAAAGCAAACTATAAAGCTCCAATTTATTTGATGAGAATGCGATCGTGAATAAGAAGGGGTTTGATGACCGACCTTGAGTATTAGAGAAGAAAAACATCGTGCCATAATGATAACTAAGGTGCTATGTGGGAGTCAACCAATAAATGACATGAAAATGGCCCGTATTCTTTCATCACATGTCTATAGTATATATATTTGCTTTGGCATATGAATAACTAATCCATTTGTGGCACTATGGAAGTGCGTTGGATAAACTTGGAAAGGGGGAAGTGTGAAATCTTTCTTTGCAAAACTAAACGAGGGAAAAATTTGTAAAACTTGACCAAAGAGCTGAATAGGGGAAAATAGGGCAGAAAAACTACTCTCAGTTACCACTATTGCGGTCTTCAAGCATGATCACAATCACCCATATGTTTCGAATTGCGGCCATTAGACAGCGGTCATGGTTACTTCAAATATTTAATCCCTGATTTCACTCATTTCCATCACACTCCCTTTTATAATTGTACTCTTCAATTTGGGAAAGATTCTGTCCAGGTTTGTGATCTCTCCAACAACATTCATGCATCCCTCTTGCATCATAACTCCAGTAGGTATCATGAATCTATTCTTTCATTTTTTAAAATAGGCCTTATAATGCAAGATTAAGAGAGGGCCTAAATTTTTGATTGTAATGCTTTCCCTGTTGTCATACTTGGTATTGGTTTAGTGATGGATACTTTATTAAGGTGGGCACAAAAGTGGGGAAATACTGTGTGCTCAATAATATGCAAAATGTGTAGACAAATGAGATGTACACACCAAGTATTGGACATTTTGACCAAATGAACTTTTGATAGTAATAATTGCATTCGAAAGGGCACATACAAATGCTTATTCATATTTATCAAATAGTCTTCTTATAAATCCATATTGTAGATTATGTTAGTAGCCTAAAAACTTGGAAGGGATTTAAATATAGGGAGCTGGCATGAAACCATCCTCAAGTATCGTAACCACGGTCACGGTCCACGTTTGAGACAACGTGATCACATACTTGACCCAAAATTGCGATAAATGGGACCAGTTCCCTACCATGCCAAAAAACCTGCAATACCAAATTTTAAGCCTAGTTTCATCAAGAACCTTTTCCAATGAGCACTAGTTAATAATGAGGTATAATTTACATGATAAAATTTCATTGATTGATATAATGCATGGCTAGTGTTTCTAGTTCAACCTCATCAAGAACCTTTTCCAATGAGCACTAGTTAATAATGAGGTACAATTCACATGATAAAATGTCATTGATTGATATAATGCATGCCTGGTATTTTTAGGACAACCTCATGGACAAGTATGATCACATCAGATTCATGGCACCAGAGTGCCACACTCAATACTACAGTATACTTTTGAGGGAAAAGCTGCTCCCTGAAAGAGGTATTTGCTTGGAGAATATGCCACACAAACTATCAGCATTTCATGAAAAATTTGAAGACATAGGGTACCAATTCTTTGCTCTGGAAGCCTATATTTCAAATGAACAATGGGTACGTGAATTTTATGCCAACATTAGTGAAGTTTCCCTCTCAGACCCATTCAATGTAACCATTAATATTTTGGGCAAACTGGTGAAAGTTGGGGCTAAGCAAATTAATGATGTGTATGGGCTCCAACATGTAGACATGGGTGACTTCAAAGCAAATAGTTGTAAACTGGGGATTTAGTTGGCACAATGTTTTTGCCCTGGAAAGAAAGTCTCTTGGGAAAAGACTAACAGAAATATCTCCGTGAACAATTTTACGTCTGAGACACAAATATGGTTGCATATTATTTGTAGCCGAGTCTCTTTTTGCACTGATTTGACAGTAGTCCCAGATCGGCGTGCTCGAATAGTTGCTTGTATTTTAGTCTTCATCCTTTTGGATGTTGTTCAGCTTGTGATGAATTAAATTGATTATTTCAAGAACCAAGGTGGTGTGCATCTCTTCTTCCCCTCTTTCATTGTTGAGCTTTGTAGGAGATCGGGGGTTGAATAGTATTCTAGTGATATGTGGGTGTGTCTTAGTGCTCCCATATACCCCTTGAGTACATAAGGAGAGGGTGAACCTGGCAAAGGAAGGAATCAAAAGATTAACTTAGAAAATCCAGCATATATTGAGCCAGAGTTTCATAAGCCAACCACTACCGAACCTCTTGAGGAGATTTGAGTTGAAATTGAAGCAATCAGGGATCTTGTGTCTAGTTTTCTCTAAGGACAGGGATAGCCTTCTGCCACCCATTATTCAGATGTGTCATATACTGATTATGAGGATTACAGGGAAGACCAAAATAATAAAGAGGATACCATTGCTATGTTTGAGAAAGGCTACTCTTCTTTGGCAGAGTCACGCCGAGACCTTCGGATTGAGTATGGAAAAATGGTTACAAGAAAGAAAAATAGGGATGAGTTCTTCATTAAGATATGGAAGGGGGTAAAGGGTCTATAGAAGGTCATAAAACCCAGAGATTGACTTCCTTCCTCTTTGGTGGAGGATGATAATGAGGTGCCAGCCGAGTGGACTGATCTTAAAGAGAATAGAGATGATTAAGAATCTGAGAGTGAAAGCATTGATTGATGCAGTTACCAGGAGCACCCTAATATTTTTTATCCTTGATACTATCCATTTAGTTGGGATGTCTCCTTATTTATTTGATTTGGGTGGTTTTATTTATATTTTTGCATACTTTTCTGCTCTTTTGGATGATTCTTAGTTTTATTTGGGTTTTAATATTTTGGAACTTTTATGCTGTCCACATTTTCCTGGATTAGTTACTTTGTTCTTAGTTTACTACTTTAGATTAGTTTTAATAGATGTGATTTTCCCTATGATAGAGTGAGTGATTACTTTCTTAAAGAAGCGTTGTGATTGAATTCTTAACCATGGATACAGGGAAGTCTGAGTACCTTTGGCATCATAGTCAATGCAAGGAAAGTCTGATTACCTATGGCATTGATGATTTGGGGACTACACTCATACCCATTAGTAAAGACTAAGTAGTCGTGTTAGCGGTTCGCCCGTATTATAGGCACAATGTCAAACATCAAATTGGGTCATACATCAACTTAGGTGGTTGCTGTGATTAACAAATTATTCATGGTGCAGCTGCAAAAACAAACAACCTCCTCTATCTAAATATTTTGCAAAATTCAAAGGTATGCACGTCAGCAACCTCGTGATGAAACTTTCCCTCTTTCTATGACTCCAAAAATTAACTTCGAAAAAATAATGATACTCTATCTTTGTCTAGAGTGGTAGAAAAATTGAACCCCCTTGACAACATTCACATGCTATGTGTGTGAGCTTAATTGTCTACATCTCGTGTGTACTTTAACCATCTAGAACTTGTCCCATTAGTCTTTCAATGCTAAATTTTGATTGTTCTTGGTTGGTAAAATGATCATAGGCCATCGTGTGATTTTTGAAGCCCTATTTATCCTAAAAAGTATATCAATACTTAGGCTTTATCCCTAGTCACCCTCTTTGAGCCTTTGGACTTTTCTTTGGCAAAGACATTGCAAGTCGTAACCCTTCTATTCATTCACTCATGAATCCTATTCTCCTTGAATTTATGAATGCAAATTGAGAAATAAGTGTAGTTGATCTATGAAGTCGTAAGAAAGTGCCTACGAGCTTAAACAAGTAAGAATTTTCTTTGATGGAAGAGACAGTCCATCAGAAGAAAGAGTTGCATGAAGCGTAATACAAGGAAAAAAGTTTAAAAGGGGGAAAATTGGACAAAATAGTAAAGTGAAAAGAAGTGGACCATTAGCAAAACATAAAAAGAGAATGATTGAGAATTTCAAGTAATGTTTAGACTTATTGCCCTAAGTAGATATCCTACACCACCCTAAACCGAAATTATAAGCTCAACATCCCTTTGTGACTCCAAACCAAATGTAGTAATTTTATTGGTGATTGAAAATAGGGACAAGACTATGGCATGGTACTTGTTAACATGGAGAATTTCTTGAGAGAGTGAGTGTTTGAACTTAAAATTCCTTGTCGCACGATTGGAAACTAGGCATGTGAAATCTTCATTTTTGCGAGGAGGCATATAATAGGTTGAGGTGGGTGAAGTTGTCCTCTTTTGAATATTGAGATAAAAGGAGGTATAACATGGTGTGTTTAACAAGTGAGTCATTTCTAGAGTGCTAGTAGTTGCTACCTTGTTGCTCCTCGAAGTCTATTTCATCCATCGTTGTTCCATTTTATGTTAAGGGGAGTCGTAAAAAAATTTGTTGACCTATGTGTGGAGAGATTCTTGTGGTTGTAATCAAGTTGAAATCTTCATGCTCATTGGAAACTAACATGTGGGTATACATAGGGAGTTTTCTCAAAGTAAAGGGTGGTGCTTCTTTATGACAAACAAGATTCTAAGTTGGGGGTGTTGATGAGTAGTGATATTACCACTCATTCACTCTAACTATTTATGTGCACTACCGTGTTTGTAAAGTTAAATGAGACATAATTATTATTTAAGACACTAATCTCCATATTTTTTAGCTATATAATTGAGAGTAACAAAAGATGTGGAATGGAACTTAAAATCATAAAAAGGGAGAAAAGAAGAGTGCAGCTAAAGACCTAGATCATTTTTGGTCTTCAGGCCGTGGTCGCGGTCATAAAGATAGTTATCATAACATGGTTGCAAAACACAACTGCGGTCACTATCAAACCAGTTTGATCATAATTCAATGGGAATATGTCGAAGGGAAGATTTATAACATTGCATACACGAAATCCAAACCATATATAAGCGAAGCCCTTCCTCCTTTTGGAATTGGTTACCTCATAGATATTTTTGAATTGAATGGTAGAAACCCTAATTAGGCATGTGTGTAACTACTCTAGGAGTCTTAATTTCTTAGAAATTTTGCAAAGAGTGAATGTTTTGGATAATCCTTATGGTGTATATCTCTTTACTTTCTACACGAGTAGCTAAATAATTTAGTCTTGGGATTTTATTGAATTAAAGTGTAATTGTTTGTGGGTGTTGTTGTGTTTGCATGATTTTTAGTTGTTGAGTACGGATTCCACCATTTCTAAGGTTGATGAGTTTGAATTTTATGGGTGCAAACCCCAAATCTCAAAATAGGATTGATGGTTGAAAACATGAAACTCTAAAATCCCTTCATCATCCTTGAAAGACGGATGAAGGTGAACTTGAGGTAACCCATAACATCCTTGAAAAAATTACAGGGGGACCACATAATGGTGGACAATTGAGCCTGTGGTTTACTACCTTTTGCAATCTTTGAAATAAGTGTATTTAGAGTGTAAATTATTTCAAGAGCATCATCCTAGAAATAGGGATGCTTGATTGAGGTTTTGGGTGAATAGGAAATACACACTTATTAGGTACTCGAAAGAGCCAATGGGTGAAATCGTTGTAGTTTTATTGAAAGATTAACCATAATAAATTTTGACCTAGCCTATTCTTTGGTCAACAACTACACTTCATGCTAAACCATCATCAACGCACATGTTTTACCTTTAGGTAGACAAGATCCTCTCTAATTTTGATTTTAAATAAAATGTGTCATATTCGTGCATTTGTATTCGAAAATAGCTACAAACTAATCCTCCAACTTTATTTTACATGTCTTGTTTATTATCATTTCGGGTAACCTTTTAGTAATTAGAGCACCCATAGTACTTGAAATTTATTATTTGCTCCATCCGGATTCGACCTCAACTCTACTTGGTTATTAACAATGAATGCCTCAACCCTTAATCATGGGAGTAAGTTGAGCATTATCATTGATAGAGCGATTAAACTCAGCATTAAAAGCATCCACAGGTGGTGATTGGGTCTGAGTGTCACTCTCATAAGTATGGGTAATAGGAACCCTTGGAAACTCACGAGGATGCTCAGATGCCGCAGCCTTAGCGTGGGTCTGGACCCCAAAAGTTAGCCAAGTACTGTCCATAGGGCCATCGATCGGGTTTGCTCGCATATCGAATCTGCTTGAAGGCATGATCTAAAAGATAGTAAACAGACATCAATCAAATCAAAGACCTTAAACTCTATATCGTGAGATTGAGACACAAGAAATGGAAACATTCCTAAAATAAATCATAGCCCTTCTCTTATAAGTGTGGCATGCTTCACACAAATAAAAGAGTCTCTACTTGTCACGACATTGTGGACTCCCAACTGATCAGGAACCTAGGCTCTAATACAAACTTGCATGACCCAAAATCGAGCCTTTTCAAATGGGAACCACAAGACTAACATAGACAGGAAGATCATTCCCTAAACCCACCCTGATCATCACATCAATCTACATGAGTTGGAGGAAATCTGAACATATATCAAGATAGCAGGGACTATACTAATGATAAGAACTTAAATATGGATAAATATTTCATCAATTTCAATATACTACCAATATACCCAAGTCCATAGTCACCCACAATGCATCTACACCAATCCAAAGTAAATTATATGTCGGGACATGCCCACAACAATAGTCAAAATCTAATAAAAAACAAGTCTATAATATAAACTGAGAACTATGACTTCCAAAGTATGGAACACCACCATTTCAAAGTCAATCACATGAACTACTTGAACACCTGTCACTATGAAGGAAGAGAAGAAGATACTCTATCCTTTATGTCGCATGGGGACATAGCATCTAGAGACAATTAGTAGATGAAAAGCTAACATGTAACTCAAGGATAAGGGTAAAATATCATCATCATTCAATATCAAGATATCACATCATATTTAACCACATTTATATACGTAAGCAGACATATACATATAGCGCATGCCAATCAAATGGTCACTAGCCTCATAAGTACTAATTCATTCTTTTCATTTTGAACAACTGTGATCCCCCCTTTCTTCAACACAGGTTAAGCTAAGCTGACCCACTTATGGTCTGCAATGGGGAAAACCACCCCAGTATCTAACCACTGGATTATTTCTTTTTTCAACACCTACAGTGTAGGAGGGTTTAGATGGCTCCGATGCTCAAGACTACGAGTACTATTAAACTCAAGCTATATTTTTTGTGCGCATACACCTAGTGAAATCTGCATAATATCTACAATGGTCCACCCGGTAGCTCTCTTGAATTTTTATGCAACACTAATATCAAAGCTTCCACCTGTTAACCTACCAAATCTGCTGTAATATTCACTGGTAGGGCATGTTATTCCCTAAGAAGGCACACAATAAATGAGATGGGAGGGCCTTTAATCCCAAGATCGGTGGCTCCTCAATGGATGGCTTTGAAAGAGGTGTATTTCTATTCTTCAAGTAAAGATCCATCTTTTTAGGAGAATATTTGTAAGAACGTATGTTACATAATGCATTAATCATCTCACCATATTCATCTATCCCATCACTCTCAATGTTCATAATCATTGTTCTTAATGCTTCTACCCTTAACCTTTTCTCAATAGGCACATCTACCGTAACTACATCATTATCCATAATGTCTATCACTATTATTACTTTTATTTCATCTGGCTATTATACTATCATGCACACATTAAATACTAGTTACTCATCATTTAATTTAAATGTGATATCTTTTAATTCCATATCAACCAACACACAACTAATGGATATGAAGTTTCTACCAAAGATAATCAGAGCTTGTGCATCAACTTCATAGTCTAAGATCATAAAATCTACTAGTTAGGTGAAGGATTCCACCCTTACATCAGCATCACGTAAAATACCCACTCTCTTCTTTATAAATGAATCAACTATCAAAAGCCTAGCAGATGTAGTCTTGAGTTATCCTAACCCCAACACATTGTATATCACTAATGGCAATACATTTATTTTCTAATCCTAAGTAACATAGAGCCTAATTAATATCAAAAATCGTAATAGAGCATAAGATGGTAATTGCATCTAGTTACCCTTTCTTTTCTACTGATGGTGTCTAAGAAATCATTCTAAAATATTTCACCTAATCTTTGGGATCATCTGTGGCCTAGTTATCACCGTACTCGCTCCCATAATCATCATCAATACAAGTCAGCTTCCGGTGGCATGTTAGCAATAATATTATCCTTCTTCAGCTCATCGGTAGTAGGCAGAAACTTCTCATTAAGTGGGGCACCACTCCTAGTGTTAATATCCAGGAAATAATTAAGTGTTGCAGAATTCTGCCCAATGATACTTGTAAGGTCACCTAGCTATTTGTAGGTCAAAGTGGCAGAGATTTGTCCATTATACTGCTCCATCTTGTTGATAAAAATTGCATATGACTCAATTTTTTAGGTATATCCTGAAATATCATCCTTAAATTCCTTAAGGCATGTTTTTTTACTCTCTTGAACTTTCATCATATTGGTCAAGATTTCTTCTATTCTACAATTAGCATGTCATCTGCCAGGTGGAATGCACTGGTCTCCCTTCTCTCTGTAGTCATCTCTCTTTCTACAATTGCCATATCTTTCTTTATCATTATTATAGTTCTGACCTTGGCTTCCTTAACCTTGGTCTTGGAAAGCCCCCAACTGATGAAACAAATACTTTGCCTCCTCTTCTAATACAGACTCATGAACTCTAGATATTGCACCTTGGGCCCCTACTATATTAACCTTTACAGAATTCATTTCTGCAAATTATTAAGACAACTTACCAATATAAGTATTTAAGAGTGAAATATCCCGAGCTACAATATCCTCAACCACTCTCTTCTCGTAGAAACTCCAATAGCATAGGTGCCAGAACCTATCTTATCCTTTGAGTTTACCACCATTGGTTTGTTAGTGAGATCTGTTCGATAATACTAGAAGCTATCTCCCATCACAATCTCATTGAAGATCCTCCAAATATGGTGTCTACCATAGCTCTAGAGCTAATGGTCAGGGCTCAATAGATTATCTCCAACAATCTTGGCCTAAAAATTTAATTGTTGGGTATCGTGCTAAGATTATTCTTGAACCTGAACCATGCCTCATACATAGATTCTGAATATAACTACATGAAATTATAAATCCCATCCATGAGATGCAATACCCTACATGAAGGAAAGAATCTGCAACATATTTGTCTGTGTAACTCCTTCCATGTAGTGATAGATGCCATTGGAAGTTTCCCCAGCCATAATGATACTTCTCCAATAAGCGAGCAGGGAAATGACCTCTAGCTAAGGTCCTTTTGATCTACCCTAAGAATAATATATAAAGTGCAGACCCAGTGAAATTTTAAAGACGCATGTTTGCATCATCTATATGTAATACCACACATACACCCTTTAAGTATTAGATCTAGATGATAGCACTAGAGATATTGAACTTGATATTGGGGGCAAGGCATGAGGTTTAATGGCTACATTTTTTATCAGCTCAACATACGCCGTATCTTTTTCATCATGCTTATAGGGATGGAAATACTGATATATTGGTATCATATTAGGATGGTGTCATCTAACTCTATTCTAATTTCCACTGAGTGCTGCTCGGTGGTCTATTTCTTATCTCTGCTCAGCTATCTCTACCTCCTAATCTATCTGCTGATCTTCTTCTATTGCCCTCCTTTCGTTAATGTCTTATGCTAAAAACACCTTTATTTTCTAGTAAACAATATCCATTACTCCTTTAGGAAGAGGGGGAGGCACATAATCATGGACCTTTTTAGCAATATTATCTTTTTTTGGGGCTCATTATTCGACTAGGTGTTTGTAGGATCCTCTCCAGATTTGGATTCAATAGGAGTAAGGAATTTTCTCTACTCTATGTGTTAGTCATACTACAACATATAGCTAACTAGGAACAAAATGACCTAAAAACTGCAATAACCTTAATAAACAAACCAACACCGTATTCCCTAGCAATGATGCAAAAATTTGATAACACCCAAGCTAAACATTCACATTGAAGATTTTGCGGTCGCTATCAAATATAGTCTCCTAAAAAACGTTGGGTTTGAATCCCAATCATGGCTCTCAATAGTTATAATCAGTGGGAAAAACTAGAAACGTAAATGGGGTTATTTATGTAACAATATCGAACAAGTAGCTAATATCAACTTTCGTTGTAATTAGTCATATGTGAACACTAGGATTATGTTCCCCCTGGATTTTCAACTTCATAGGTTTATCATGGTTTATTGAACCAACCTGATACCTTGCATGTAAAATCTGATAAGTTATGTACCATCTAAAGTCTTTTGGATAAGAAGATTGATTAAGTTTCAGGATATTGCCTACTAACCCAAATCTTGATCCCCGTTAACTATTAACTTTTGAGTCTCTAGTTATCAGATGATAGCTAACCATCTTACTTAGATAATACCTAGTAGAATCGATTGATAGCTAATCCTCAAATTACTATTGTAGCTATCTTTTCCTAGTCACTACTCCTTTTTTGGAGTAAGTATTAATAATCTAGACAGGATCCTAATATTTTCAACCACTAAGATATCTATTAAATTAAACATAATACAATGCATGAAGGGGTATAGGTTCAGAACAACGTATGCACTTCCCCTACTTTATTAATCCACCTCGGTTTCAACAACCCTAGCTAAGGATTTTTAGCTACTCATTCTTGTGAAGTAATCAACAACATTCATGATTGAAAGCATAAAATGAAACCACAATAATAACAAGTAAAAACTGAAGACTTTAACCAAATTAATAAACCTAAATAAATATAAGGGAATTCCATAACCAAAATCAAACCTCTGAATCAAAGTACTTGTAAGTATCAATAGTGCATAACTTCTACTAAAAATATATAAGGGGTATTTATATTACATGATAAAACCCTAAAATCAAAGCCCGTCTGAAAAAAGATAAAAAAGGGTTGGTGGCTACATGTGGTGTCCACATGAGGTCTGAGGTTGGGCGCATATGTGGACCTACATGTGTAGGAAATTTTTTTTGCAACTTCTACTATTGGGAATTTGGACTTTTGATACTTACCTTACCTAAATGTGGCCCACATATGCTACATGTGCTCTACATGCTGACATTGCTAGTTGTCGTAAGTTAATTTTTAGATCTTTTTCCCTCGGGATCTTCAATGTTTGTACTTACATTAGTCTTATGCAGAACACATGATGACCAAGGTAAGCATCAGGCCTTCCAATATTTGCAACCTAGCTTCAACTCTTTAACATTCATCACATGCTTTGGTCACAAACATCTAGAGAAGTATCATGAATACCCAAAATTGATGAATACACAAACTCCACTTTTCATCTTTTTTCACAAACTTTGCATCAAAAACCTATTTTCCTGCAAGACATACCCAAAATGCATGCTTATTTTCCTTGATTAAAGGATCGAAAGTGCTATATTTCTATAGCAAATCACCCTCACTAACCCCCCAGTTGGACAACTAACTAACCCAAACTACTCAACCCAACAATAGTAAAAATAAGTCAAATTAGTTATTTTTCATTAAATAAAACTATATCTCTGATAATCTAAATAAAATAACAAATGCAAAATTGGTAAAATCTAAAACAACCCTAAAATATGAAAGTCATTATACCAAAACACTACAATTATCAATAACATGGATTCGACCCAAAAATAAAAGCCTTTCAAATTGCACCATAACGTTCAATCAAGAACAAGTCATATAGATATTAACTCAAGTCAAGACTCTAACTACTAACAGTTAATCCAACTCAACAATCCCGGACACATTAAAAATACATTAAACCATGTCAGAATTACATAAATATATAGATAAATAAAGAGATATACTAGTCATTTAAATTTAGTCCAGACTACTCAATAATCTAATTCAACAACAAAAATATTCATTATCCTTAATCACGGTTCACACAATGAACAAAATATAATATGTTGAAACATCAAATCGGTCCTCTCAAGGAACCATCATTCTCACCAATACCTTGTACACACATGTTAAGGGTTTTTTGGTTTACCACTAACCATGACCTACAAGGGAAGAGCTCTTGTCTATGTAAAAAATCCTAAATACTTAGTGCATGCCAACATTATATCACTAATCCTATAAAGATGTCCAAATACCAATACATCCCACAATAATCAAAAGATATCACAACAATTAAAATGAAAATGCAAATGACCATCACTCTTGTAAAACCAACAAATTTTTAATATTACCTTATTCCATGTGATTAATAATTAAGATATTATTTATCCATTTATCATTCTTTTAATATTCATTGTAACTAGAATATAAAGAAATAATTAACATAGACACATAGATCAAGTTGGGTTTCAACTATAATAAACCATCACCTATCTCAATCCAATCTGCACCACTTAATTAAACTTAATCCTTGCCTTCGATGCAATTTTTTCTTGGTTGGGGTAATTTTTACATTGATTAGAATATCTCCCACTATAGCATCGTAATCCCACTATAGTGGGATCCATCCATTGTGATGGGATTGACCAAAGCTGACTCTTGCTATAGCAGTGCAGTGGTAGAAGCCTGACACTGGCTAGAGTAGGGTAGGTAGGGTAGAAACTCAAAATTGCTCATTGTTTTTCCATTTTCATGAAACACCATTAGATTTTGATATCACAAACTAACCGTTTACATCATGATTAATAAAGAGAGTTCTACTCACCTGAATTCACTTTTGAAAGATCCTATATATTTTTAATCATCTTAGCTATCGTAAAGACACTTTGAATTATGTAGCCTTTAACTAATCCATTTCCAAGTATTCCTATATCATACATTGCTTGGAATCTAAGACTAGTATAGCTTGAACTTTATAACTCCTAATTTGGGGAAAACCTTAACCCTAATTTTGGCATGCTAATCTTACTTGTAATTATGGAACTTTTTGTTACAATATATACAATTTTGTGTGACATTCATCCCCAAATGATCAAAAACGATATACAAGGAAAGAGTGAAAAAACAATACTAGTATCCTCAAACAAGTGAGGCTACTTATTTTGCATGTCCCTCTCAATTTCATCAATGGATTTCTCAACTAGAAAATGATTTAATTTGACCTTTACAAACCAAACATCATTCTTTCTATGCTTTTTAACATCCTGGTCAAGAATTACAACTGAATCCTCTTTACAAGATAAATTTTTACAAAGAAACAAATAATCCCATTTGATGATGTAATCCCCATCTCTATGATACTCTTAAGCATTGACACATAAAATATTAGACGAACTTCTAACAACCTTTCTAGATATTAAAACTTATAAGCTACTAATCCCACATTATTAAGAACCTAAAAAGGACCAGCATATCGAGGGAAAAGCTTACTCTTCTTGCCAAAATGCATAACTCCATTTATAGGAGATACTTTCAACAAGACTTGCTCATCAGGCTGGAATAACATATCCCTCATACTGCAATCCATATATTCTTTTTATCTACTCTAGGCTTCCATTAACTTACTTTTAAAGAACCATACATTCTCCTAAGCTTCCATTACCAAGTTCATTCCCAAAGGCGTCACATCACCAAATTTAAACTACCCTAAGGGCAATATACACCTTCTACCATAGAGTGCTTTGAATGGATCCATATCGATGCTAGAATGATACCTATAGTTCTACAAAAATGCACACAAATGAATGGAACTTATCCCATTGCCTACTAAAGTCAACCACACAGGACCTTAACATATCCTAAAACACCTAAATAGTCCTCACTGAAGACATATAAATTTAGTGATAAAAAACAGTGCTAAAATCAAGCTTGGTGCCTAACATTTCATGTAACCTATCTAAAACTTTGAGTTAATCAGCTTAACTCAATTAGAAATAATAGAAATTGGCACTCTATGTAACCGTAATATGAAATAAATCTTTGCCAACTACTTTGAGTTGTAATCCGCTCTATTTTTAATTAAAAATGTGACATGCTTAGCCTATCCACTATGACCCAAATTTATTCATACTACCCAAGGTCTTGGGAATACACGCCACGAATCCATGTCTATCCATTCCTCCTTTATACTCGAGAATAGGCATTGTCTGAAACAAATTCATAGGCCTTTGATGTCCATATTCACCTACTGATGGTTATGGCATTTATGTATACACTCTACTATATTCTTCTTAATATCAGGCCACCAATAGAGTTGTCTCAAGTCATGGTACATCTAGGTTTCACCCAATAATTTGAGTATTAAGAACAATGAGCTTCTAGAAGCAATGCAGAATCAAATCACCATTCTCAATCCTACACATGCATCCCCTTACCATCAACAATCCACATGCATTAAGTGTTGCATCAAATGCCTCACCACACACTATCTAGTTTTGAATTCTATTCAATTTTATATCTTCAAACTACCTGCTTTGATTTGATCAAGGAATGTCAACCTTAATTCAATTCTATCTAATTCTTTACCCCTCCCAAAACACCAAGCTTCAAAACTAAAATAATAGATTCTAAAAATCTCTGACCAATGGTTACTTTGTGACCCTCATGTAAGCTAGACTCCCCACTCTTACCAATTCTATCTCAATGCATCTGACACCAAATTAGACTTACCCGGCTGGTATTAAATGTTCACATTATAATCCTTCAACAATTACATCCACCTCCATTTCCTTAAATTCAATTTCTTATAGGTGAAAACTTGATACATCTTACGAATGTCAGTAAACACTTCGCACTTTACACCATAAAGGTAGTATCTCAAAATCTTATGTTCAAAACCCACTATTTCAAACTCTGAATCATAAGTTGGATAATTCTTCTTATCAGGCTTCAATTACTGTAAAGCATAGGCAATTGATTTTTATCTAGAATTAATAGAGTCCCAAACTAGAGTGCGAAGTATCACAAAATATAATAAAATCCTTACATTCAATTGGCAAGGTAAGAATAGGAGTGGAAGTCAAAAGAAATTTAATCTTCTAGAAGCTTTCATCACACTTGTCCAACCATACAAATGGCACATCCTTCTAATTAAACTTTAACAAGTGAGTAGCTATAGAGATAAAATTTATGTTAAACATACAATAATAACTAGGAAAACATACAAAACACCAAACCTTAATAACAGATACAGGCTAGAACTATCTCTTGAAAAGTTTAATCTTCTAAGGATCAACCATTAACTCCTTTACTCAAAACCACATGCCTAAAAAGGCCACATTGGAAATCAATAATTCACATATAGAGAACATACCATTATCTTATTTATCCTTTAAAGTTTATAACATAATATGAAGATGACCTATATGTAAGGGTGTTTAGACCAAACCATCTAGTCAAATCAAACCGATGAACAAAATCAAATCTATAAAATAACTGAATTATGATTTGGTTTGATTGGTTTTGCATTAGAAAGAAAAATTCGACCGTCCTTAATATGGTTTGATATTAGGAAAATTAAAACCAAACCGAACCCAAATCAAATCGACATAATACATATTTAGTTTTAATTTCTTATATATAAAATTATTACAATAATCCACTTTCTAATTACTCTAAATTAATTTTATTACTTTTTTATATTTAGAAAATAGATATATATTCTTGGGCCTTTAATTATAATATTTTCCATTGATAACAAATTAATTCAAATCCCAACATTACTATAAAAATAACTAAATCTCTTCAATTGACTTACTTTTCATTTTACTTTCCGAGTTTCTAGAGAGTTTTCCTCATATTTGCTCATTCTCCTCATTCCTAAGTTTCGATTTAGGTTTGTTTCTCTTCTTTTTATTTTCTCTTATGAAATTATTTTTTAGTTATCTTTTTATAGGGTTAAGCTTTTAAAAGGCTACCTCCAGTTCTCCATCTTTTATTTTCTCAAAGGTCATTTACCTATTTTTAATCAATAAGTGGAATATACAATTTTTTATTGTTTTAAAAAAATATTTTCATCTAGACTTCATTTTAGTTTCTAATTGATGTTTTCATTATGATGTTTTATTTCTTTGTTCTTTAGGATTCATTACTACAGCTACGACAAATCTTAATTTGTTGTGTCCACATTATTAGATGGAGACTACGGCTGGACTTGATGTAGAAATAACTATCGACAATCCACTAACTCTATTAGCACCTCAAAAGGGAGATAAAGGCACTCAAGAAGGAGACATCATCCCGATGAGCTCGAGAAGGACTAGAGGGGACAAATGGAACTCTTAAAAGGCAATTAGTAACTAGACACCTAGACTTGGTCTATACCCCTTAAGCAGGGCATGTCATATCATTATTCACCACAAGTGGGACAAAGGAGTTTCCATGAGCTTCATATCGTTTGGGAGGCATAATCTGAAAAGCGAACAAATAAGAATTAGAGGAGATTTCGAGACCTTAGACTCTACATCCAAAATAAGAAAACAAGAAAGAAAAATATTTTTAAATACCTCATAGCCTCTCCCTTATAAGTGTGGAGCGCTACATACCCACAAGAGATACTGTACTTGACACGGATTTATTGATACCCAATTGGCCATAAACCTAGGCTATGATACCTTCTCTGACATAACTCAAACTAGGGCCTGGTCATGTCAGGCATCTCAAGTCCAACAATGAACGGAGACCACCCCCAACAACCAAATCGTACACCACCTTACACCCATGTCGAATGAATTTCAAACATATAAAAAGATAAGGGAACTTGAAATTAAAGATATTATGATATTTGTATAACCAAACAAACGATCAACAAAACCATCCTATGTCCAAAGTATTCCAACAAAGCCTTTACCAAAATGAATATTAATAAAGTGTTGGGACTTGCCCCTAACTTTTGCGAAAAACAGTATCCAATAGACTATAAAAAAAACATAATGCTAGAATATAGTCCTCTGAAGAATGGAAGCTCACCACTTTAAGTTGACTCTCAATCAGTCGACAATCACTGAGCAGGAGAAGTATAAGTATGGAAAAATCCCACACCGCGAGGGGATATAGCATCTGAAGATAGTTAATAGGGTGAACGCTAGCATGTAACGCAAGGATAAAGATAAAATAATTCCATCAATTTAAACAAAGTTATCCAATGGACATAACAATATACAAATATATATAAAAATATATATATTTCATATTGGGGTAGGGAATAAGGTTTAGCATTCACTTTAAGACCTTAACCTGGATTGTGTAGCTCAATCATCATATAATAGTTCCCACGAGCTACATGAGCCCAAATCTAACCCCCTGGTAAGTACACAGTGCGTGTATCCATATCAAACGGAGAATAATCTCTCAAATATACACATGGGGGACTCAAACCTCCCAACATATACTAAGGTGAATTTAAGCACCCAATAATGTATTGATTTATGGGGACTCAAACCTTTTTGGTAACTTTGACCATTGCATTGGAAAACATGATTTATAGTGTTGGTCACCCATACCTCCACTTTTATGAGTCATCTGCATAACCCTTATTATATCCTATCTAAAATATTTGTAACACATTCTAAATCATGAACCACATTTCACATTAAGGCACACATTGTTGGTATCATCATACCACTACACTTGCAAGGTAATAACAACATGCTAAAACAATTTTCCATTTACTTGAAGAAAACATCTCTCTTTGTTCATTAAATCATACCATTATGTTTTAAATACCTCTTTATATCACGCAATAGTTTAAGCCTAGTTCAATTTTAAAAATTCCCACCCCTCTCATAGCTCAAACCAATTTCACACTATGGGGTTGTGATCATAACCACTTCAAAAGCCACAAGTTTGGGGAGATCATAATTCACTAGTTCATTCACCTTACCCATGCACCCATAAATTCAAGACCATATTTAAAGCAACAATAATCATAAATTATGGAAAAATATTATTGAACAATAAGCATTCAAAACCCACAACCCTTGCTTTTAAAACCAAAACATTTCCATGTGAATAACGCTTTCATACATATATTTTTTTACAAATTAACAATGAGGGAAGCGTCACATCCCTGTAATAGTAAGATATATTAAGAGAAATCACCCTATAATGCCCTAACTAACTAACCTATTGAAAACCTTTAGTGTTCTTGACCTTTAGGAATATGTGAGTATTTAGAAGTAACATTAATGTGTTTCTAAGTGCTAATGATACCCTAAGGAGGTTATGAGATGTGGGTTTCAATTTTGAAAAGAGGGGAAATATCTAGAATTCCCTTAACTTAAAAGCTTAAAAAGGCATCGTCTTTGACTACAAGTCAACTCTTAAATTGTATCCACTTATTATGAATTATGGTAACAAGCCGTAACCAAGGAAGTACCTCCGCGATATCCAATACTATTATGCTTATGAATCTATGGCACCACTCATAATGGGACCCTATGACTCATAGGGTCAATCATAGTCGACTTTACACCCAAATCTAGACTTACATTGGACACCTTACAATTACACCTAATGACTCGCGACATATCCTTACAGCTCTAAGTGAGCAACTCGTACTCAGTGCAACATCACAACACAAACTTACTATTTTTATTATGACTCATCCATACGACTTGTCAGAATACCCTATGAATCATAGTGTGAGTCTTTAGCAAGGTAGTAAGCTCAATGTTAAAGAAATTACCAAGGGCCAAAAATTTAGGTTGTTTTACATGACCATACTTATCACATTCTCTTATTACAATCAACATAAGCTTTTAGTGAGTTCTCATCATTTGAGAACTAGTTGTCAGTTCTTTATTTTTATGTCAATTTATTTCAATTTTAGTTAGTCGAAGTTTTGGTGGCTTTTACTTTCAACTCATTATGAGTAGTGGTACAGATGTTTAGATTTTCAATATTATTGGTTATTAGAAAATTCTATTTCCTATTTTGTTAGATAGTTGATCTTACATTATTATGGTTTCAACCATTTATTTTACTTTGACCTTCGCCTAGTCTTTTGTTACCTTATTCATTATCTAATACAAGTCAAGCCATAGGTAAGCTTGGGGTAACTTGTGACCCTAGGTATCATGTTATGCCTAGGTGGTATCTCCAGTCTTGATAAATTTCATATTAGAGCCATTGATTTAAAGTGTCCTAGATTGTTTGAAAGTTGGGTTAAGTAAAGTTTTGTTCATGAGTGTGAAGCATGCCATAATTATGGGCGAGAGGCTACAAAATATTTTAGGAATGTCTCACTTGTTTCATGATTCATGTCATACAATAGAGTGTAAGATCTATTAAAATTATTCCTCTAAATTATCCTCTTTTCATTTACAAAAAATTTCTCTCAAGAGAACCAATGAAAGAAGAAATGGTAACCAGCAAGCACCATCAGTAGTTCTCAAATACCATCTAAATGAGAAGGTCTCACACACTGAGTTCAGGGATTATTTTACCGCATTATCTCAATCTATGACTTCTCTAAACAACTAGAAGGTTATTTCCCTAGACAACCTAGTAGTTAATATATGACAGCATCTAGAATGCAATATTTCACTCAGATGAATCCACTAGTATTCTTTGGGTCTAAGCCAGAGGAGGATCCATAGGAGTTCTTAGATAGTGCTCAGAAAGTCAAAGACGTTATGGGTGTCACTTTGAGTAAAAGTGTGGATTTGGTTGCTTACCAACTGCAAAGAATAGCTCATACTTGTTATAAGAAATTAAAAAAAAAATAGAGGGATATATGTAGGGCAAGTAGAGTAGGACAAGTTTGCTGCTGCATTTTTGGATATTTTCTTCCCTACTGAGTTGACGAAAGCTAAAGTACAGGAGTTCATCAAATTTAAAGAGGCAATAATGAGTGCTAAATGGTATTCTCTTAAGTTTACTTAGTGAGGTATGCTCCGAATATGGTGGTTGATTGTATGGCCAGAGGGAGTAAGTTTGTGTCTAGTGTTTCTAAGGATGTGGCAAAGCACTGTAAAATTGACATATTGATTATGGGGATAGATATCTCCCTATTGATGGTTCATGCCAAACAGATAAAAAAATAAGATGAAGGAAAGGAAAGGGAAAATAAGAGGGCCAGAAATGGCAACTTCAATTTCTCTAAGCGGAGGTCAGATGGTGTGAATCACTCTTAGTTCTGCAAGAAATCTTCAGCCCCAACCCCTTCTTCTTCCAGTTCTCTAGAGCGCGAATTCATATAGGATACTAATGATAAGGCATCAACCTCTATGTCCTAGGGTAGTATGAATAGTAGTTAAACTAAACCAGTTTGCAAAAGATGTGGTATAAAACACAAGGGTAAGTGTATGGCAGGCAGTGATGCTTGTTTTAGGTAAGGTAAGTCAAGTCATATGATAAGGTTTTTCATGGTGATTGCGCATATGGGAAAGGATGTTTGTTAGCGTGATCAAACAAACTTTTTATTAGTTCTAGTAGGTCACCCAACTCAGAAAGGTGCCGCTTCTATTTTAACAAGTAGACAAAGTCAGAATACGCTTTATGTCCTTTAGACTAGATAGGATCAGGAGGATTATCCTTATGTGGTTACTGGTATGTTTAAAGTCTTTAACCTTTATGTTTATGCATTGATATACCCCGGAGCTACACTTTCCTTTGTAACTCCGTTTATACCAGCATATTTTGGTGCCAGTTCTAAAAACCATACAAAACCCTTCTCAGTTTCTACTCTAGTGGGTAGTTCAATTATAGCCACAATGTTATATGTGACTTCCCAATCACAATATCCCAAAAAGTCTCTTCACTCGATTTTGTGGAATTAGAGAAGACTGTGTCTTGGCATGGATTGGCCCCACTCTTGGTATGCCTAAGTTGACTGTAGAAATAGAGCATTCCAGTTTTAGTTTACAAATGAGCCAGTCCTAAAGTTAAAGGGTAGTACCTCTATGCCTATAGATTAATTTGTCTCCTTTCTCAAGTTGAAGAAAATGATCTCAAGAGGGTGTATCTACTATCTCATAGGAGTCAAGGACTCAGGGTTTAAAGTCTTGAGTTTTAAGTTAGTTCCAGTGGTAAATGAATTTCCAGAAGTGTTTCCTAAAGATCTGCCCGGAGTTCCTCCCCAAAGAGAAATTGACTTTTTAATTGATTTCCTTCCAGATACCCAACCTATTGTAATTCAACCTTACGAAATGGATCTAGCCGAGCTTAAGAAATTGAAAGAACAGTTAAAAGATCTCTTAGTAAAGGATTTCATTAGGCCGAATGTGTCTCCATGGGTTTCTCTAGGTCTTTTCATGTGCAATGAAGACGGTTCCCTAGGAATTTGGATAGACTACCATCAGTTTAATAAAGTCATAATCAAGAATAAGTATCCCATGATATTTAGCTTGACCAAATTTAGGGTTTCAATTGTCATGACTTAATTTCTAAGGATGTGATGAAGCCTACTATAACCCACCAGTAGGGAATCGAACCATTGTCCAAAACAGACAGTAATGGACTACTCAATAGATAATAGAAAGAATGTAGAATATCTGTAATACAAGATCAATTGCACAATATAATCCCAAGACCTAGTGGTATCAGTACAAGATCTTATAATATAATAAGACTACAAAGTGAAGGACTAATGAATACTCTGATATAACTTATCTCCGACTACAACATAGAGACTATTCTAATAGACAAAAGAGTGGTAAGTAATACTCCAAACATTAGGAGCTGACTCTAAGTATCCAAACCATGGATACTCAACACGACAAACACATCAATAGTGATAACCCGTACTTTGATCTATATGATGTGAAATTGTAGTATGAGTACCAAACATGTGGTACTTAGGAGGCAACTACCAACTGAGGTCCAAAGATAAAGCAAATATATATGACATATCAATAGAATGGAAACTACACCCAAATATCTAGTAACCATATAAAATATCCAATAAGATACTATAGATAACCTATCCTATTTATGTCCTAGAGACTTAACATATTAAGTTTAAGGAAGTAATAAGAATTCACTATCTTAATTCCATATATGCTTAGGAATCCGAACATTATATGGTATATCACTTGCCAATATAAAAATTAAAGGCAGAAAGAAGATATATATGAGTATACAAAGCCAACGAATGAATATAAAATCTGAATCAATGAAAGGAAGGGATATACAGTAACAACATAGATACATATATCAAGTTATGGATATATATAAATTTATAACCAAGGAATACTCAATGTATATCCTAGATCATCAGTCTATCCATTTAAGATCGTATAATTATAGGAGAAGCTAGAGCTAGAATACTCAGGTTTTTAATCTATAAATCAAGTCATCAAATGGTCAAAATCATGCCTTAAGCATTGATACTGAATCAATGAACAGTATAACACATACTAGCCAGAACAATGATAGCGACAATTATAATAATAATGTCCATAACAATGTGAGTAGATGGAAAATCCAGACAACTAAACACCTAACCGAGCCTATGATGTGCCCCCACTACCCCAAGCTCAGAAGGTTCAATCAACATACAACACACCACAAAGCATAACCATCATCCATATCTATGTAACCCTCCCATACGAGCTGATAGATATAGGCGCATACTAGTGATAAGAGATATGCATGTAAGAATAAATGCAATCAAATTCATAATACCATAAAAATTATCATCCTTATGACCATTGTTATCCTCATAAATATCAAAATTATCATCCTCATCATAATTATCTTCCAACTTTGCCCCGTGTGTGTGTGTGTATGACATACAAAGGGATAGTTGGACTTGAATCAGTAGGTGTTTACATAGGCAAATCAATATAATCATGAATTGTCCTTTTCGAGTGTCATCGCATTATCATAATATTCTTTGGTCTTACTGGGTATCATAATATCCTTGAGCCTTATCTGGCATCATCATAATATCCTCCGTCCTTGTCGGGTATCATCATAAATCCTCCATACTTTCCGGGTATCATCATATCAATATAATATCCAAATCAATGTCAATAATAGAGAGGTAGTCCCATGAGGGCTAAAGTAAAGTACAAGCCCCATAAGGGATAAAGTAAAGAACAAGCCTTATGAGGGCTATAGTAGAAAAACATAAATAGAGAATAAAGGTAGGGTACACTTCTATAATCCATCGCTCATCATCAATATGACATTATCAATATGAATATATACATAACATGAATTTTATAACTTTTATCAGTTTTAACTAAAATTTGTATTATTAATCCAGCATCTTTCTCTATCCCATACCAGAGAGATATGTATTTGGATATGATAGCTGAACGGGCTCAAGACATGGCTAAAATAGTGTAAATCCATAAGTTTGTTGCCCAAAATGAACATCAGGACTAAATCACTATAAAGTGTAGAAAGGGTCAGAATCTCTCACGACTAGAATAATTAGTAATATCACATCATAGGCTCGAATTTATCTCAGTCAAGTCTTTAAAACATCATTATTAATATCTTTTACATATAATTTATTTATTAAAATAGGAATTTATCATTATGAAGAAATCTATTTTTAAGGTAGAAAGTGGGTTTTAGCCCTTAGTTAGTGACACAATAATAATATTAAAATCGAATCAACTATTGAGGCAACGATTATGAATGTACCAAATATATGCAAGCCATCACCAGTATTCATACAAAGAAACCATAAGCATTAATATATCAATAACTACAATTACATCCTTTACTAGGGAAAACACTTCCTGAATGGTCAACTCATTTCATAACACGACCTTAGGCCAAATACTATGTCTAGAATAATTATAACATCATAAACACTGCATTCAACCCACATACATATCCAAAACTCATATCAAGATCATATTTATAGTTCATCTCATTTTAAATAAGCCATAGTGTATTTATCAGGCATAACATATCTATAAGCCATAAGGCATATTGATAATCATCTTACCTATAGGAGATATCTCGAATCTAGAAAGAATAATACATCAATAAGTATCTCACATCTTGGAGGCATAATGCATCAGTAAAGTAAAACTCATAACTATGAGGAATATCATCTCTATAGGACAATTATCACATCTAAGAGGAAATAACATCTCTAAAGGCCCAACATTATATCTAAGAGGAATATCATATCTATAAGGCATCAATCATAATCCAGGGAAAGTTATAAAAATTTACCAGGCCATGAAGTAAACTTATTCTAAAGGCTCAATATTCTAAACTAGGCCTAGTATCCAAAATGAAGTCCACAAGGGATAAAACTAGTCTTTGCGTAAAGTGGGATAGAAAAACCCACTTCTAATCCTCAATGTACATATTTAGGAAATTGAAAATACAAACTAGGCTAAGGAATCTAGTTCAGCTTCTAGATGTCAAGTAAGCCATAACCAATCCTATGATAGGAATTTCATCTAGAAAAAAGGGAATTTAAGTCAACTCTACCTAAATTACAATTTCAAGATCACCAGAATAGCCTAAATAAGGTTAAATATACTAGCTACTTCCAATTCTAACAATATATCCCAAACCTAGCATTATATTATCTACATTCTATGAATTAGTTCAATCTAGGATAAAAGCAATAGGATTTAAAAAGGTTATTAAGTATTTCAACATATAGGTCAAAACTCTCATCTAATAACCAAACTTAAATTTCAATACTAAGTCATTCTACACATAATAAAACTTAACATTCGCATTCTCACGCAATATATAACATGCAAAATCTTATGGAGAAGAGTTGATAGAAGCCAACATCAAAGCCGAACTACAAATCCTTACATCATTCACCAAAATCTCATCTTCATTTCACCATCACAAAATGCCATCATTCTATTAAAATCATAATCTAAACATCATTACCTGAAAAATAATACCCACATTGCACCATTGTTCTTCGAGTTTAAAATGACATAAAAAATCTTAAGTGGCTCCGACTTATGGAAATCACATTTCTAAGGTCAACCCAACATTCAAAAATAAACAAGGAATCATAACCGTCCAAATATGGGTGAAAACAAAGCTAATTTGGTTCTAAATAAGCCCCAATATATTAGAAGTTTTGGGTCAAGAACCTAGAAATTGATCAAGAAAATGATGAAATCATACTGTAATCCAAGGATATTCACAATAAAAGATGTTAATCAGTTCCTAATTCACCCCAAAGAATCAATTTGAAGTTATCACACCCTTTTAAAGTTTTTAGTTCTAAGTGTTGAGTCAAAATGGCCAAAACGCAGCCTAATGGCCCTTTTTATACCCTTACCAAGTATAAGGATGTTGCTATTACAGTCTAGGGTATGGTATCACCATCCCTTGATTTATATGGATATATTTCAATCACAATACCCCTTGTGAAATTGCATTAACCTCTGTAGTACCAAAAAACTAGCAGAAACTTAGAAAACCTCTGGATTCTTTCTATGCAAATGACCTATGTAACCTCCACTAAATTGGATCTTTTCGATTCAATTTCAAAGTTGAATTTCCTATTTGATGTTGTTTTACCAAATATAGGTCCCACAGCTATATTTAACTTTCCAACAACATCACCAATAGGTTAAAATAAGCTTGCATGCATTGGGACCCAAACCAAAGGTCTACCTAGCCTATATTTTATATCCAGGAGCTAATGTAGTAGTCAAAATTTGCATCCATTACTTTTTTGATGAAGTTTTTTTTCAATGGCTATTGGAAATAGAAAAGACTTTCTAATATAGAATTGGCAAAACAAAAATGAATTGCTCGATAACCAAACTGTTAGTCCCACCAACTTATAAATATCTTAGAACATCTAGGGGAAATACCGAATGGTGAAAATAAGTAGAAATATTAAATTGACCTGAAGGATCATTACACCAACTATTTCTCTAAAATAAACCTTAGATCTTGATATTATCAGCTCAAAGTCATAGAATAAGATATCTCGAAGACAGCCTTTAGAATTAGTTATGGTCACTATAAATTTGTTGTCAGTATTTTTGACTAACTAATGCTTTTAAAGCTTTTATGTCTTGACAAATAAGGTGTTTAAGCAGTACTTGGAAATTTTCATTACACTCTTCATAGATGACATGCTTGTTTATTCTTAGAGTGAGAGTGAACATACCGATCATTTAAGAATTATCTTATAGACTATTACAGATCACTAGCTATTCACTAAGTCTACTAAGTGTGAATTCTGGATGAGATCAGTAGCATTCCTTGGTTATATCATTTCTGTGAAGTTATTCAAGTTGATCCTCAAAAGATCAAAGCAATAAGGAACTAGACTAGACCTATCCCTCCATCAGATATCAGGAGTTTCTTTGGTTTAGCTAGTTACTATAGGCGATTTATTGAATGATTCTCCTTTATTACTTCTCCTTTGTTGTAATGACCCTCTAGGTTATTTCCACGATTTACTTGCATTTTTGGTATTTTGAGCCTTCCAATGGTGGTTGTAGGTCATTTATATCTTTTTAAAATTATTGGTTTGATGATTGGATAGTTCAGTTAGATTTTAGGCTCATTTCCCTATTTTGGAGCTTTCAGTGTTCAGGATTTGGTCTAGGACCAAAACTACTAGTAGATGACCTCGAATGAACATTCCAACAATGTCATTTACTCCGTAATGCCTTTTTTAAGCTTGGGGGATCCTTCATTTATGTTTCGAGTCTACCAGACTTGTTTTGGGCTATTGAACGGATTATATAAAAATGGAACTATAGGTGTAGGCCCACTATTTTCGGGAATGATCTCGTGTGAAAGGTTTGATATTTCCATTAGATACAAAAAGGGGTTTACACTCAAATTTTACTAATGGATCATGTTCATAGGGTTTCGTATTAGTTTTGAGGATAAAAAATAAGTTTTTGACTTTGTTGGTGCTAATGTGTTTACACTCGCAATGAAAAGATCGTGATAGGGACATTTCTAGCCTTTGATCAGGTCGTTATAGTGACCAAAAGTTCACGATCGCAACCATTAGTGAGTATGAAACCTTAATTTTATATATTTACATATTTTGGGAGATAGGAAGCTTTGATTTTCTTATGCATTTTTCGCATATAATATTTTCCTATCAATTTAGAACTCTATTTTCCCCATTCACAAAGAACTTCTATTTTATTTTTCATGATTTTCACCCAAGTTGAGAATCAAAAACTCCATTTTCACCATTTTTGGAGCTTGGGAGCTAAGATTTGGGCTATTCCAAAGGAATTTTTGAGGTTTCTTCCCGGGGTAAGTTTCCTAATGTTATTATTATCATTTTTCCTAGGGGTTTTTCCGGTATATTTTTAAAGGGATTTTTCTTTAATTTGAACCTTGTTTTTATCTCATTTGCACTTGTGTTTAGAGTTGTAAACTCCTAAGATTATGGGGAAAATATTTAAATAATAAAATTATGATTTTAGCCCTTTAATTTTTGAATATATTTTTGGTGTTAATTTTTACACCCATCTTAAATATAGCAATATTGGTCTTATTTTAGTCCTGGTGAAGCGTAGATTATGATTTCAATTTCGATAGCATGGCGGTATTTTGGGATCGTGGATTTAAGGTAATCATATTATGGATGACTAAAAGATTTGTGGTTTGGCTTTGAGGTATTCTTCTATCTACTTTTATTCACAGTATCATGATTCTTATATATTGCATGTAAATGTGAATGTTAATAGCATGTGAATGTGAATGTTAAAGAGAGAATTTAAACAAACTTACAAATTTTATTGAAAGCTTTAGAAAAACATTGGTTACAAGAGAGATTGGGCAGAGAGAATTTCTTAGAGTGGGAAATTTCTGAATGCCTTCTCTAAAGAGTTACAATGCCTTATATAGGCGAAGCTGAGAAGAGAAGCATATCTAAAGTATACAGATGGACGGCTTGGATGTTGCCGACAGTTTTAGTGGGCTCAACAACTTTAAAGCTGGCCATGTGCTATGCTTTTTGATAAAGCAAAAGTAGGTGCTTTTCTTTTCGAAAAGTCATGATGTTCTGTCATCTTCAGGAGACAGGGTGGGGTCCTTGATTCCTATCAAGAATAGTAAGTTGCCCTTTCAGAGAGATAATTCCGGTTCTTTGAACCTCTATCTCGTCTAGCAGGGTAGTCTCCTATTCATCATAGGGATCTAGGTAGGCCATAGCTATTCCTTTTGGATCTAGCATATCGCCATTATTATCTTCACTGCTTCCTGTTGAAGAAGCTTCTGCAAGTAGCTGAAGTAATTTTTCAGCGTCTGTTGAAGTCTCTTGGCTTTCCAGGTCAGCCAAGGCTTTCTTTAATTTTTCCTTTAGCGCCTTCTTGTCTGCGGAAGAACTAGAGACGACAGCTGCTGATTTTCCTTTTTCAGGAGTAGTTTTGGAGGCTGTGGTTTTAGGAGTCCAGCCTTTAATTTTTATCTCCTTGGATAAATACTTGATCCTGTGTTGCTCTTCTTTCGAGAAGTTCCAGGAGATAATATATGATATTCTTTTAACCAATGTTTTTCTAAAGCTTTCAATAAAATTTGTAAGTTTGTTTAAATTCTCTCTTTAATTTCCGCATAAATCATTTATATTATTTTTCTGATTTTCCTTTTTCTGGTATCAGAGCCATGACGGCAGATTGTATGTTTAGCATGAGCAGCTAAGCATATAATCTGTCTAGAGCATGAGCCAAACTATGTTTATATAAGAACATATTACTTTAATCTGGTATGCAATTACTTAATATAATTATGATTATTTATCTTGTCTTATAATGGAGTTTTAATTCAAGTATGAGGTTACTGTTGACTGTTAAGGTGTTTGAAGAAACCGATTAATCTCCGGTGTAGACGTTGGTCAGCCTGAAAGATAGGTCGTTAAGCCCTCCAAAACAGATACTCTGCATTGACAGAAATACAGTTTCCAAAGCTCTCACCACCAATGCCTACAAAATTGGTAGATCTGAAGACTAACTTGCCCCTGGAGAAAGGGCCCTCAACCAGTTCCTCTTCAGTTCAGACGAAACAAAGTTATACAATGAAGGCCCCAGAGACCTTTGCACAAGCAGTAAATCCTAATGTAGCCAAAGCTACACCATCATCTCCCAGCAAGGAAGAATTCAAATTTGTCACTATCAACATTATGCCAGTCCTTGCCTTAGATAAGGCTTATGAAGGATACCCACTCAACCAGCTCGTTAAGCCGGTATATACAAACAACAATTTTGTGGATACAGAAGATCCTCTTAAGACTCGAAGATTTTACGAGGCTATCTTGGTTGATACTGACTCCATTGAAGTAGAACACTCAATGGACGAACGTAATCCAGACCACATTAGCTACTCAAAGTTTACCATCAAGCGGGTTTTAACCCCTTTCAATTGGTTTGTAGATCACCTACATACCCCCATTGCCTTATCAATGCCGCATAGGCCTCAGACGTACAATTGGTATGACTATAAGTCAGCATGGTTCAATTTTCTGTTTGTTCGGCCAGGACATACTTGGTTTGTAAAATATTGCCCTGCCATGGTAGATGCCATCGTACCCAGGTGGTTCTATGAATGGTGGATCTGTTATGGAGGAACTAAAGATGTTCTTCCCCAGCAGTTTCTCAATAGACTTCCAGACTTCGTGGTCAAGGAAGGATGCTCTACTCTCCCAGAACACATTCAAATGTGTAAATTTTTTATTAAGAAAAGAATATCATATATTATCTCCTGGAACTTCTCGAAAGAAGAGCAACACAGGATCAAGTATTTATCCAAGGAGATAAAAATTAAAGGCTGGACTCCTAAAACCACAGCCTCCAAAACTACTCCTGAAAAAGGAAAATCAGCAGCTGCCGTCTCTAGTTCTTCCGCAGACAAGAAGGCGCTAAAGGAAAAATTAAAGAAAGCCTTGGCTGACCTGGAAAGCCAAGAGACTGGCACCGAGATATTCTTTCCTTTACTCCGTCCCCTTTCTAAAAACGACGGGCAACGAATCAAAGAAGAAACTGTGTTTAAAATAAACCGCTTATCTTCTCATATTGGTTTTCTTAAACAGGAAGTTCAGTTCAAACATATTGAGCAAACTTTAAAAACCCCGGAGATAGTCAACAAGATCACACTCCTTCAACAAAAGTTCGAAAATGAGATTTGCTCCGAACTGCCTAATGCATTTTGGGAACGCAAGAAACATCTCGTCGAACTCCCGTACATTGCTGGCTTCGATGAAAAACATATTCCTACGAAAGCCAGACCAATCCAAATGAATCAAGAAATGATGGAAATCTGCAAAACAGAGATTAACCATCTTCTTCAGAAGGGTATCATTAGACCCTCTAACTCTCCATGGAGTTGTTCTGCATTTTATGTCAATAACAGTGCAGAAAAGGAACGAGGAACTCCTAGGCTTGTGATCAATTATAAGCCACTGAACACTGTCCGGACGGAGTAAAGGAAAGAATATCTCGGTGCCTAACAGGACTGAGCGTATACCATCGTAGTCACTTTGGTAAGGACGGATTTGATTAACAAATGGTATACCAAGAATGATATCCTCGATGATATCTTCGGAAATGACAAAATTACTAACAAGGCAAATGCCGTTGTTACATATATGGGCTTTCCGAAGCTCATACGTATTTGTCATTTTTTCTCCAGTAGCAGAGTATAATTTAGTTTTACTCTTCTGGAGGTATTTGGTAGGGATAAGGCCTTTGACAATACAGTTACTGTCAGCGCCAGTGTCAAAAAGAGCGACCCTGTTGAGAACAAAGTCTTGATTAATGACGATTTTTACAACGATATGTTTGCTGTAAGCTTTAATGGCGGAAATGGCCTTTCCCGAAGAGGATGGAACGTCAGACGTAATGTCAGTTCCAGGGAACAGATCAGGATCTTTCAGATGATCCATAGGAGTGATAGGAAGATATCTGGGAGATTCAGGGGCCTTTTCCGAGGGTAAGGCCGACCTAACAACTTGTTCTGTGAGAATGTTAAATTCCACTTGATCAAGTCTGGTTTTGAGGGTTTTGATTTCCTTTTTTAAGTCGGAAATTTCTCCCTTTAGGTCAGAGATGGAAGGCTCTGAGGGGGATGATTGAAATTTGGCCATAACCCTTTTCATATCGAAAGGTTGAACAATAGGTTTGGCCTTCGGGAGACTTTCTTCCTGAGAAAGTAAGCGTTTGAGCTCTTGAAGATATTTGCTTCTGAGCTCGTCATCGGAAATATGTTCTATAATGTCAAACAGGATTTCTTTGGGTCTTCCGGTTATGACATTAATGGTTTTAGCTGAACAAGTACAGAAAGTGCCATTGCACTCGCAATCTTGTCCGGATTGAGATTCATCAGACTCATAGGCGGCGTTGATAAATTCTTCGTCGCTATAGTCTTCGCTATCAGAAGAAGGTTCTGAAGCTGTCGAAGAATCATCCTCCATTATAGAGAACAATTTCTCTTTAGCTTCATCAGAAAGATCAAGTTGATTGATCTTTTTCTTTTTGCTGGATTTGCAATCTTTCGACCTATGGCCAGATTTACCGCATGTCCAGCAGGTATCTTTATTACCTTTGGAAGACTTTCGCTTAGTCTTTCTGCTAGGTTTATAAGACTCTTTCTTGTAAGTCTTTTTGGAGGGAAGAGTTCTTTTGAAAGATTTCTTCTTTCTTTTCTTTTCGGACTTAAAGTCGGTAAACCCATAGTCATTGCAGAAAGTCCCAAGGCCATACTTTCCTTTATGCTTAAGTTGTTGTTTAAGCTTAAGGTCAGTACAGAGGTCGATTCCAGTGGAGGTAATGAAACTTACTATGTCGCCGTAAGTCATTTTGGTATAAGGTATATGACCATCGAATCTGGTTTTGATGTTTGTTCGCACTTTGTCAGCGAACAGAGGAGGAAGACCGCTGATGAATCTTTCTTTCCAGAAATCATTATTGCAGTCGGGTCTGATCAGGACTTTGACCAGGAAGGTATCTTTGTACCACCTAAAGTCTGCTAGACTTTTGCAGCGAAGATTATTCAAGATTTCTAAACTTCTGTCTTGGAAGAGTTTAGGTTCTCCTACGAAGTGTCTAGCTATGTGATAGAGAAGAGTGGCACTAGCATCTTCTTGTGCTTCTTGTACCGTGGTTTCTCTACCATCTTCAATTTTCACCTTATTCACGGTAGTTGTAGTGTTGTATATGAGGTCTTTTTCTGCCTCGGAGACGTAGTTGTCCCACCAATGCTTAATCATACCGGTAAAACCCGAGACTATCATGGTGGCAGCTCCCTTGTCAGAGGAACCTTTAATTTTGTAGGCGGTAATTGATACAGCCATTTCATGGAGCTTATTGTAGATCTGGTGTTCTGCCAGACCATCAATATTCCATTCATTAATGCCTCTTCCATCGTGATTACAGGTGGAGAGGTAAGGATGTTCTTCATATTGAACATCAGGGGGAGAGGGTTTTTTGTAATAGTTTTTCTTGAGAGTATATCTCTCGCTGGTAAGCTTAGAAAGGGTATTCTTTGGAGAACTGGATTCTCCTACTTTACACTTGGCAAGCTTAGAATTGATTTTTTCCAAAATTTCTTCGGAGATTTTGAAGTCTTCATTGAGATCAGGAAATTTTTCTTTCTGGAACTCAGGCATCTTGAAGATAGGGTTTGAAAGAGGTTTTGAGCTGGGAGAGCTCTTAATTGGTAAGGGAACTGTAAGATTGGTTCCTTTGTTGTCCTCAATTTGTTGAGAAATGGTATGGAGGGCTTGATTAGTATAATTGTTTTGCTCAATTATTCTATCAAGATCTTTGCACTGAGGAGTCATAGTTCCTCTGCCAGAATTAGTTTTGAAGGGCGAAGCCTTGATGACCTCATTGGAATAGGGAATGTTTAGCCCTTCTAGAGGAGGGGTTGTTGACTCAATAACCGTATTCCGTTGGGTGTACCATCGGGTAACCATAACGTTAAGCGGTTCAACTTGGTTTTCTATCTTTCCAGTTTTTTCTAACCAGAAGAAGAATTCCATATCGCATCGGAGTCTTTTCATGTCGGCTATCCATAGCCTTCCTAACTCCTTTTGTTGCTCGCTGGAATAGGTACTAAGGTACCATTTTCTCTTAAGAGTGTCCTTTGGATGGTTCCATCGGACCTTCAAGGATGCTAGGTCTGGGGTATATTCTTCATTATCAGTTTTGATAACGAGAAGACTAGGGTCGGTTCTGACCCGTTGAGGAGGAGCCATTTCTGAGGCCGTTGGGCTTCCAGGCTCATAAAGATTTTCGGGTTCGGGTACCCTGGTATTTTGCTGATAATAGACTTTAGGTACCGGACCAGAGAAGTCAACTCCTCTAATCTTTCCCTTGTCATCAGGTTGTTCATTTTCGTCACTTCCCTCCCGGGGTTTGGAAGTTGAGGCACGAGTGGAGATAGATCGACGAAACGACGAGTGCCGAGACGGGTCTAATCCAAGGAATTTCAAATCGATAGATCCATCAGGGTGTTGAATCACCCGTTCGATCTGAGATTTTTCAGAATAAATTCTAACAGGTTGGGTGATAGCCTCAAAATGCCAATCATTGCATCGGAGAATATCATCCCAAACAAGAGCCTTTGGAACAAAGACTGTGCTCCGGTCTTTGTTTGCTTCCATTAGGGTGGTTACCCCTTTAGGGCTCGTAAATCTAGCTTTAGGTGCTAGAGTAGTTCCCATGAGACGATAATATACGCGGTATATGATCGCTATTTCTCTGGTGTTTTCCTTACTATTCATGTTCTTTGTTTTAACGTTCAGAGTTAAAACATCCATGATGTTAGGATCATTTATATCCACAGAGAAATTGGGATAACAATTAAAGTATACCGGGCCGTCGGCTAGGTTACTTTGGATTACTCCTAAGAGTGAGTCATCAAAATTTAAGAGACGAGCATCCCTTAGGATAGCACAGACTGGGATATCTAGTCCCTGTCGGAAAAGTGGCTTAATAGCAACTTGAACAAGTCCAACATGCAGATAATTAAATTGATTTTTAAATCTATTAATATCTAATTCGTTGAACAGTTGAATAATTTCTAAAGAATTATTGATGGCTACAGTAGACTCAGAGGTCTTAATATTATGTTTTTTCAAAAAACTAAATTTTCCGATTTGATAAATCGTGTTGAAAGATTCTTCTGGAATACTCCAATTTTGAAGATCATTTTCAATGTTGGCAATCGGAGTTGCCTGAGAAGACAGGTTAACAGTATTTTTGACATGATTGTTCATCATTTTAAACATACTGTCTAGAGACTAACAGAGCAAACATGCATGTTCAAACAAGCAAGCATATTAACAGTAAACAGGTATGCAGAGACGAAATCTAATTATGAATCTATATCTATGGCTTATGAAATTCTAACAAGTTTTAATGGCATTACACTAAAGACTGCTAAGTGTTATTTTAGTCGACGGGACCACCAACAAGGTCTAGCCTTGGCTGACCTGGAAAGCCAAGAGACTTCAACAGACGCTGAAAAATTACTTCAGCTACTTGCAGAAGCTTCTTCAACAGGAAGCAGTGAAGATAATAATGGCGATATGCTAGATCCAAAAGGAATAGCTATGGCCTACCTAGATCCCTATGATGAATAGGAGACTACCCTGCTAGACGAGATAGAGGTTCAAAGAACCGGAATTATCTCTCTGAAAGGGCAACTTACTATTCTTGATAGGAATCAAGGACCCCACCCTGTCTCCTGAAGATGACAGAACATTATGACTTTTCGAAAAGAAAAGCACCTACTTTTGCTTTATCAAAAAGCATAGCACATGGCCAGCTTTAAAGTTGTTGAGCCCACTAAAACTGTCGGCAACATCCAAGCCGTCCATCTGTATACTTTAGATATGCTTCTCTTCTCAGCTTCGCCTATATAAGGCATTGTAACTCTTTAGAGAAGTCATTCAGAAGGCTCTTGTTTGGGATGATATTCTCCGATGCAATGATTGGCATTTTGAGGCTATCACCCAACCTGTTAGAATTTATTCTGAAAAATCTCAGATCGAACGGGTGATTCAACACCCTGATGGATCTATCGATTTGAAATTCCTTGGATTAGACCCGTCTCGGCACTCGTCGTTTCGTCGATCTATCTCCACTCGTGCCTCAACTTCCAAACCCCGGGAGGGAAGTGACGAAAATGAACAACCTGATGACAAGGGAAAGATTAGAGGAGTTGACTTCTCTGGTCCGGTACCTAAAGTCTATTATCAGCAAAATACCAGGGTACCCGAACCCGAAAATCTTTATGAGCCTGGAAGCCCAACGGCCTCAGAAATGGCTCCTCCTCAACGGGTCAGAACCGACCCTAGTCTTCTCGTTATCAAAACTGATAATGAAGAATATACCCCAGACCTAGCATCCTTGAAGGTCCGATGGAACCATCCAAAGGACACTCTTAAGAGAAAATGGTACCTTAGTACCTATTCCAGCGAGCAACAAAAGGAGTTAGGAAGGCTATGGATAGCCGACATGAAAAGACTCCGATGCGATATGGAATTCTTCTTCTGGTTAGAAAAAACGGGAAAGATAGAAAACCAAGTTGAACCGCTTAACGTTATGGTTACCCGATGGTACACCCAACGGAATACGGTTATTGAGTCAACAACCCCTCCTCTAGAAGGGCTAAACATTCCCTATTCCAATGAGGTCATCAAGGCTTCGCCCTTCAAAACTAATTCTGGCAGAGGAACTATGACTCCTCAGTGCAAAGATCTTGATAGAATAATTGAGCAAAACAATTATACTAATCAAGCCCTCCATACCATTTCTCAACAAATTGAGGACAACAAAGGAACCAATCTTACAGTTCCCTTACCAATTAAGAGCTCTCCCAGCTCAAAACCTCTTTCAAACCCTATCTTCAAGATGCCTGAGTTCCAGAAAGAAAAATTTCCTGATCTCAATGAAGACTTCAAAATCTCCGAAGAAATTTTGGAAAAAATCAATTCTAAGCTTGCCAAGTGTAAAGTAGGAGAATCCAGTTCTCCAAAGAATACCCTTTCTAAGCTTACCAGCGAGAGATATACTCTCAAGAAAAACTATTACAAAAAACCCTCTCCCCCTGATGTTCAATATGAAGAACATCCTTACCTCTCCACCTGTAATCACGATGGAAGAGGCATTAATGAATGGAATATTGATGGTCTGGCAGAACACCAGATCTACAATAAGCTCCATGAAATGGCTGTATCAATTACCGCCTACAAAATTAAAGGTTCCTCTGACAAGGGAGCTGCCACCATGATAGTCTCGGGTTTTACCGGTATGATTAAGCATTGGTGGGACAACTACGTCTCCGAGGCAGAAAAAGACCTCATATACAACACTACAACTACCGTGAATAAGGTGAAAATTGAAGATGGTAGAGAAACCACGGTACAAGAAGCACAAGAAGATGCTAGTGCCACTCTTCTCTATCACATAGCTAGACACTTCGTAGGAGAACCTAAACTCTTCCAAGACAGAAGTTTAGAAATCTTGAATAATCTTCGCTGCAAAAGTCTAGCAGACTTTAGGTGGTACAAAGATACCTTCCTGGTCAAAGTCCTGATCAGACCCGACTGCAATAATGATTTCTGGAAAGAAAGATTCATCAGCGGTCTTCCTCCTCTGTTCGCTGACAAAGTGCGAACAAACATCAAAACCAGATTCGATGGTCATATACCTTATACCAAAATGACTTACGGCGACATAGTAAGTTTCATTACCTCCACTGGAATCGACCTCTGTACTGACCTTAAGCTTAAACAACAACTTAAGCATAAAGGAAAGTATGGCCTTGGGACTTTCTGCAATGACTATGGGTTTACCGACCTTAAGTCCGAAAAGAAAAGAAAGAAGAAATCTTTCAAAAGAACTCTTCCCCCCAAAAAGACTTACAAGAAAGAGTCTTATAAACCTAGCAGAAAGACTAAGCGAAAGTCTTCCAAAGGTAATAAAGATACCTGCTGGACATGCGGTAAATCTGGCCATAGGTCGAAAGATTGCAAATCCAGCAAAAAGAAAAAGATCAATCAACTTGATCTTTCTGATGAAGCTAAAGAGAAATTGTTCTCTATAATGGAGGATGATTCTTCGACAGCTTTAGAACCTTCTTCTGATAGCGAAGACTATAGCGACGAAGAATTTATCAACGCCGCCTATGAGTCTGATGAATCTCAATCCGGACAAGATTGCGAGTGCAATGGCACTTTCTGTACTTGTTCAGCTAAAACCATTAATGTCATAACCGGAAGACCCAAAGAAATCCTGTTTGACATTATAGAACATATTTCCGATGACGAGCTCAGAAGCAAATATCTTCAAGAGCTCAAACGCTTACTTTCTCAGGAAGAAAGTCTCCCGAAGGCCAAACCTATTGTTCAACCTTTCGATATGAAAAGGGTTATGGCCAAATTTCAATCATCCCCCTCAGAGCCTTCCATATCTGACCTAAAGGGAGAAATTTCCGACTTAAAAAAGGAAATCAAAACCCTCAAAACCAGACTTGATCAAGTGGAATTTAACATTCTCACAGAACAAGTTGTTAGGTCGGCCTTACCCTCGGAAAAGGCCCCTGAATCTCCCAGATATCTTCCTATCACTCCTATGGATCATCTGAAAGATCCTGATCCGTTCCCTGGAACTGACATTACGTCTGACGTTCCATCCTCTTCGGGAAAGGCCATTTCCGCCATTAAAGCTTACAGCGAACATATCGTTGTAAAAATCGTCATTAATCAAGACTTTGTTCTCAACAGGGTCGCTCTTTTTGACACTGGCGCTGACAGTAACTGTATTGTCAAAGGCCTTATCCCTACCAAATACCTCCAGAAGAGTAAAACTAAATTATACTCTGCTACTGGAGAAAAAATGACAAATACGTATGAGCTTCGGAAAGCCCATATATGTAACAACGGCATTTGCCTTGTTAGTAATTTTGTCATTTCCGAAGATATCATCGAGGATATCATTCTTGGTATACCATTTGTTAATCAAATCCGTCCTTACCAAAGTGACTACGATGGTATACGCTCAGTCCTGTTAGGCACCGAGATATTCTTTCCTTTACTCCGTCCCCTTTCTAAAAACGACGGGCAACGAATCAAAGAAGAAACTGTGTTTAAAATAAACCGCTTATCTTCTCATATTGGTTTTCTTAAACAGGAAGTTCAGCTCAAACATATTGAGCAAACTTTAAAAACCCCGGAGATAGTCAACAAGATCACACTCCTTCAACAAAAGTTCGAAAATGAGATTTGCTCCGAACTGCCTAATGCATTTTGGGAACGCAAGAAACATCTCGTCGAACTCCCGTACATTGCTGGCTTCGATGAAAAACATATTCCTACGAAAGCCAGACCAATCCAAATGAATCAAGAAATGATGGAAATCTGCAAAACAGAGATTAACCATCTTCTTCAGAAGGGTATCATTAGACCCTCTAACTCTCCATGGAGTTGTTCTGCAGTGCAGAAAAGGAACGAGGAACTCCTAGGCTTGTGATCAATTATAAGCCACTGAACACTGTCCTAAAATGGATTAGACATCCGATTCCCAATAAGAGGGATCTTCTCAAAAGAACTTATAAAGCCAATCTTTATAGCAAGTTCGACATGAAGTCGGGATTCTGGCAAATTCAAATTGCCGAAAAAGATAAATACAAGACAGCCTTCAATGTTCCTTTTGGACACTATGAATGGAATGTCTTACCATTTGGGCTTAAGAATGCTCCCTCTGAATTCCAGAATATCATGAACAATATCTTCAATGAATATTCTTATATGTCCATTGTTTATATTGATGATGTATTGATTTTCTCAGAAAATATTGATTCTCATTTTAAGCATCTTAATACATTCTTTAAGATTGTAAAACTTAATGGTTTGGTAGTCAGTGCTAAGAAAATGAAATTGTTTCAAACATCCATTCGTTTTCTAGGACATGATATGCATCAGGGTAGTCATAAACCCATTTGTCGAGCCATAGAGTTCTCATCTAAGTTTCCTAATGAAATTACTGATAAAACCCAACTACAAAGGTTTTTAGGAAGCCTTAACTATGTTGCTGATTTTATCCCCCACATTAGGCAGGTCTGTGAACCTCTTTATAAACGTCTTAAGAAAAATCCAGTACCATGGAGTTCTGAACAATCCAATGCTGTTATAAAGATCAAATCTTTAGTCCAAAATCTCCCCTGTCTAGGCATCCCCAATCCTGAAGCATTCATGATTGTAGAAACCGATGCATCTGACATAGGCTATGGTGGTATCCTTAAGCAAAGGGTATCGGAAGTCTCCCCCGAACAATTAGTCCGTTTTACTTCCGGTATATGGAATGCCGCCCAGAAAAACTATAGCACCGTTAAAAAGGAAGTTTTATCTATAGTGCTATGTATCACGAAATTTCAAGATGACCTTATCAATAAGGAATTTCTTCTTCGCGTTGATTGTAAATCAGCCAAAGAAATTTTGCAAAAAGATGTTAAAAATCTCGTTTCCAAACAAATATTTGCTAGATGGCAAGCTCTACTATCTAGCTTTGATTTTCAAATCGAATTTATTAAAGGAGAAAACAACTCCCTCCCCGATTTTCTAACAAGAGAATTTTTACAGGGCCATGAGACCAATTACTATGGGGAAAAGCCCCAAGCAAGAACAATCTCAAATGGCAAGACCTTTTGACTCTCCTTCAGCATCCGCGAATCCATTGCGGCCAACGGTCCCCCAAAGACCTACACTCAGACCGGAGGTACAATCTCCGCTCCAAAACAGATACTCTGCATTGACAGAAATACAGTTTCCAAAGCTCTCACCACCAATGCCTACAAAATTGGTAGATCTGAAAACTAACTTGCCCCTGGAGAAAGGGCCCTCAACCAGTTCCTCTTCAGTTCAGACGAAACAAAGTTATACAATGAAGGCCCCAGAGACCTTTGCACAAGCAGTAAATCCTAATGTAGCCAAAGCTACACCATCATCTCCCAGCAAGGAAGAATTCAAATTTGTCACTATCAACATTATGCCAGTCCTTGCCTTAGATAAGGCTTATGAAGGATACCCACTCAACCAGCTCGTTAAGCCGGTATATACAAACAACAATTTTGTGGATACAGAAGATCCTCTTAAGACTCGAAGATTTTACGAGGCTATCTTGGTTGATACTGACTCCATTGAAGTAGAACACTCAATGGACGAACGTAATCCAGACCACATTAGCTACTCAAAGTTTACCATCAAGCGGGTTTTAACCCCTTTCAATTGGTTTGTAGATCACCTACATACCCCCATTGCCTTATCAATGCCGCATAGGCCTCAGACGTACAATTGGTATGACTATAAGTCAGCATGGTTCAATTTTCTGTTTGTTCGGCCAGGACATACTTGGTTTGTAAAATATTGCCCTGCCATGGTAGATGCCATCGTACCCAGGTGGTTCTATGAATGGTGGATCTGTTATGGAGGAACTAAAGATGTTCTTCCCCAGCAGTTTCTCAATAGACTTCCAGACTTCGTGGTCAAGGAAGGATGCTCTACTCTCCCAGAACACATTCAAATGTGTAAATTTTTTATTAAGAAAAGAATATCATATATTATCTCCTGGAACTTCTCGAAAGAAGAGCAACACAGGATCAAGTATTTATCCAAGGAGATAAAAATTAAAGGCTGGACTCCTAAAACCACAGCCTCCAAAACTACTCCTGAAAAAGGAAAATCAGCAGCTGCCGTCTCTAGTTCTTCCGCAGACAAGAAGGCGCTAAAGGAAAAATTAAAGAAAGCCTTGGCTGACCTGGAAAGCCAAGAGACTTCAACAGACGCTGAAAAATTACTTCAGCTACTTGCAGAAGCTTCTTCAACAGGAAGCAGTGAAGATAATAATGGCGATATGCTAGATCCAAAAGGAATAGCTATGGCCTACCTAGATCCCTATGATGAATAGGAGACTACCCTGCTAGACGAGATAGAGGTTCAAAGAACCGGAATTATCTCTCTGAAAGGGCAACTTACTATTCTTGATAGGAATCAAGGACCCCACCCTGTCTCCTGAAGATGACAGAACATTATGACTTTTCGAAAAGAAAAGCACCTACTTTTGCTTTATCAAAAAGCATAGCACATGGCCAGCTTTAAAGTTGTTGAGCCCACTAAAACTGTCGGCAACATCCAAGCCGTCCATCTGTATACTTTAGATATGCTTCTCTTCTCAGCTTCGCCTATATAAGGCATTGTAACTCTTTAGAGAAGGCATTCAGAAATTTCCCACTCTAAGAAATTCTCTCTGCCCAATCTCTCTTGTAACCAATGTTTTTCTAAAGCTTTCAATAAAATTTGTAAGTTTTTTTAAATTCTCTCTTTAATATTTAGTAGGCTCTGAGGGGGATGATTGAAATTTGGCCATAACCCTTTTCATATCGAAAGGTTGAACAATAGGTTTGGCCTTCGGGAGACTTTCTTCCTGAGAAAGTAAGCGTTTGAGCTCTTGAAGATATTTGCTTCTGAGCTCGTCATCGGAAATATGTTCTATAATGTCAAACAGGATTTCTTTGGGTCTTCCGGTTATGACATTAATGGTTTTAGCTGAACAAGTACAGAAAGTGCCATTGCACTCGCAATCTTGTCCGGATTGAGATTCATCAGACTCATAGGCGGCGTTGATAAATTCTTCGTCGCTATAGTCTTCGCTATCAGAAGAAGGTTCTGAAGCTGTCGAAGAATCATCCTCCATTATAGAGAACAATTTCTCTTTAGCTTCATCAGAAAGATCAAGTTGATTGATCTTTTTCTTTTTGCTGGATTTGCAATCTTTCGACCTATGGCCAGATTTACCGCATGTCCAGCAGGTATCTTTATTACCTTTGGAAGACTTTCGCTTAGTCTTTCTGCTAGGTTTATAAGACTCTTTCTTGTAAGTCTTTTTGGAGGGAAGAGTTCTTTTGAAAGATTTCTTCTTTCTTTTCTTTTCGGACTTAAGGTCGGTAAACCCATAGTCATTGCAGAAAGTCCCAAGGCCATACTTTCCTTTATGCTTAAGTTGTTGTTTAAGCTTAAGGTCAGTACAGAGGTCGATTCCAGTGGAGGTAATGAAACTTACTATGTCGCCGTAAGTCATTTTGGTATAAGGTATATGACCATCGAATCTGGTTTTGATGTTTGTTCGCACTTTGTCAGCGAACAGAGGAGGAAGACCGCTGATGAATCTTTCTTTCCAGAAATCATTATTGCAGTCGGGTCTGATCAGGACTTTGACCAGGAAGGTATCTTTGTACCACCTAAAGTCTGCTAGACTTTTGCAGCGAAGATTATTCAAGATTTCTAAACTTCTGTCTTGGAAGAGTTTAGGTTCTCCTACGAAGTGTCTAGCTATGTGATAGAGAAGAGTGGCACTAGCATCTTCTTGTGCTTCTTGTACCGTGGTTTCTCTACCATCTTCAATTTTCACCTTATTCACGGTAGTTGTAGTGTTGTATATGAGGTCTTTTTCTGCCTCGGAGACGTAGTTGTCCCACCAATGCTTAATCATACCGGTAAAACCCGAGACTATCATGGTGGCAGCTCCCTTGTCAGAGGAACCTTTAATTTTGTAGGCGGTAATTGATACAGCCATTTCATGGAGCTTATTGTAGATCTGGTGTTCTGCCAGACCATCAATATTCCATTCATTAATGCCTCTTCCATCGTGATTACAGGTGGAGAGGTAAGGATGTTCTTCATATTGAACATCAGGGGGAGAGGGTTTTTTGTAATAGTTTTTCTTGAGAGTATATCTCTCGCTGGTAAGCTTAGAAAGGGTATTCTTTGGAGAACTGGATTCTCCTACTTTACACTTGGCAAGCTTAGAATTGATTTTTTCCAAAATTTCTTCGGAGATTTTGAAGTCTTCATTGAGATCAGGAAATTTTTCTTTCTGGAACTCAGGCATCTTGAAGATAGGGTTTGAAAGAGGTTTTGAGCTGGGAGAGCTCTTAATTGGTAAGGGAACTGTAAGATTGGTTCCTTTGTTGTCCTCAATTTGTTGAGAAATGGTATGGAGGGCTTGATTAGTATAATTGTTTTGCTCAATTATTCTATCAAGATCTTTGCATTGAGGAGTCATAGTTCCTCTGCCAGAATTAGTTTTGAAGGGCGAAGCCTTGATGACCTCATTGGAATAGGGAATGTTTAGCCCTTCTAGAGGAGGGGTTGTTGACTCAATAACCGTATTCCGTTGGGTGTACCATCGGGTAACCATAACGTTAAGCGGTTCAACTTGGTTTTCTATCTTTCCAGTTTTTTCTAACCAGAAGAAGAATTCCATATCGCATCGGAGTCTTTTCATGTCGGCTATCCATAGCCTTCCTAACTCCTTTTGTTGCTCGCTGGAATAGGTACTAAGGTACCATTTTCTCTTAAGAGTGTCCTTTGGATGGTTCCATCGGACCTTCAAGGATGCTAGGTCTGGGGTATATTCTTCATTATCAGTTTTGATAACGAGAAGACTAGGGTCGGTTCTGACCCGTTGAGGAGGAGCCATTTCTGAGGCCGTTGGGCTTCCAGGCTCATAAAGATTTTCGGGTTCGGGTACCCTGGTATTTTGCTGATAATAGACTTTAGGTACCGGACCAGAGAAGTAAACTCCTCTAATCTTTCCCTTGTCATCAGGTTGTTCATTTTCGTCACTTCCCTCCCGGGGTTTGGAAGTTGAGGCACGAGTGGAGATAGATCGACGAAACGACGAGTGCCGAGACGGGTCTAATCCAAGGAATTTCAAATCGATAGATCCATCAGGGTGTTGAATCACCCGTTCGATCTGAGATTTTTCAGAATAAATTCTAACAGGTTGGGTGATAGCCTCAAAATGCCAATCATTGCATCGGAGAATATCATCCCAAACAAGAGCCTTTGGAACAAAGACTGTGCTCCGGTCTTTGTTTGCTTCCATTAGGGTGGTTACCCCTTTAGGGCTCGTAAATCTAGCTTTAGGTGCTAGAGTAGTTCCCATGAGACGATAATATACGCGGTATATGATCGCTATTTCTCTGGTGTTTTCCTTACTATTCATGTTCTTTGTTTTAACGTTCAGAGTTAAAACATCCATGATGTTAGGATCATTTATATCCACAGAGAAATTGGGATAACAATTAAAGTATACCGGGCCGTCGGCTAGGTTACTTTGGATTACTCCTAAGAGTGAGTCATCAAAATTTAAGAGACGAGCATCCCTTAGGATAGCACAGACTGGGATATCTAGTCCCTGTCGGAAAAGTGGCTTAATAGCAACTTGAACAAGTCCAACATGCAGATAATTAAATTGATTTTTAAATCTATTAATATCTAATTCGTTGAATAGTTGAATAATTTCTAAAGAATTATTGATGGCTACAGTAGACTCAGAGGTCTTAATATTATGTTTTTTCAAAAAACTAAATTTCCCGATTTGATAAATCGTGTTGAAAGATTCTTCTGGAATACTCCAATTTTGAAGATCATTTTCAATGTTGGCAATCGGAGTTGCCTGAGAAGACAGGTTAACAGTATTTTTGACATGATTGTTCATCATTTTAAACATACTATCTAGAGACTAACAGAGCAAACATGCATGTTCAAACAAGCAAGCATATTAACAGTAAACAGGTATGCAGGGACGAAATCTAATTATGAATCTATATCTATGGCTTATGAAATTCTAACAAGTTTTAATGGCATTACACTAAAGACTGCTAAGTGTTATTTTAGTCGACGGGACCACCAACAAGGTCTTAACACGCCACACCTAGGCTTAACGACCTATCTTTCAGGCTGACCAACGTCTACACCGGAGATTAATCGGTTTCTTCAAACACCTTAACAGTCAACAGTAACCTCATACTTGAATTAAAACTCCATTATAAGACAAGATAAATAATCATAATTATATTAAGTAATTGCATACCAGATTAAAGTAATATGTTCTTATATAAACATAGTTTGGCTCATGCTCTAGACAGATTATATGCTTAGCTGCTCATGCTAAACATACAATCTGCCGTCATGGCTCTGATACCAGAAAAAGGATCGTGAATATTATAAATGATTTATGCGGAAATTAAAGAGAGAATTTAAACAAACTTACAAATTTTATTGAAAGCTTTAGAAAAACATTGGTTACAAGAGAGATTGGGCAGAGAGAATTTCTTAGAGTGGGAAATTTCTGAATGCCTTCTCTAAAGAGTTACAATGCCTTATATAGGCGAAGCTGAGAAGAGAAGCATATCTAAAGTATACAGATGGACGGCTTGGATGTTGCCGACAGTTTTAGTGGGCTCAACAACTTTAAAGCTGGCCATGTGCTATGCTTTTTGATAAAGCAAAAGTAGGTGCTTTTCTTTTCGAAAAGTCATAATGTTCTGTCATCTTCAGGAGACAGGGTGGGGTCCTTGATTCCTATCAAGAATAGTAAGTTGCCCTTTCAGAGAGATAATTCCGGTTCTTTGAACCTCTATCTCGTCTAGCAGGGTAGTCTCCTATTCATCATAGGGATCTAGGTAGGCCATAGCTATTCCTTTTGGATCTAGCATATCGCCATTATTATCTTCACTGCTTCCTGTTGAAGAAGCTTCTGCAAGTAGCTGAAGTAATTTTTCAGCGTCTGTTGAAGTCTCTTGGCTTTCCAGGTCAGCCAAGGCTTTCTTTAATTTTTCCTTTAGCGCCTTCTTGTCTGCGGAAGAACTAGAGACGGCAGCTGCTGATTTTCCTTTTTCAGGAGTAGTTTTGGAGGCTGTGGTTTTAGGAGTCCAGCCTTTAATTTTTATCTCCTTGGATAAATACTTGATCCTGTGTTGCTCTTCTTTCGAGAAGTTCCAGGAGATAATATATGATATTCTTTTCTTAATAAAAAATTTACACATTTGAATGTGTTCTGGGAGAGTAGAGCATCCTTCCTTGACCACGAAGTCTGGAAGTCTATTGAGAAACTGCTGGGGAAGAACATCTTTAGTTCCTCCATAACAGATCCACCATTCATAGAACCACCTGGGTACGATGGCATCTACCATGGCAGGGCAATATTTTACAAACCAAGTATGTCCTGGCCGAACAAACAGAAAATTGAACCATGCTGACTTATAGTCATACCAATTGTACGTCTGAGGCCTATGCGGCATTGATAAGGCAATGGGGGTATGTAGGTGATCTACAAACCAATTGAAAGGGGTTAAAACCCGCTTGATGGTAAACTTTGAGTAGCTAATGTGGTCTGGATTACGTTCGTCCATTGAGTGTTCTACTTCAATGGAGTCAGTATCAACCAAGATAGCCTCGTAAAATCTTCGAGTCTTAAGAGGATCTTCTGTATCCACAAAATTGTTGTTTGTATATACCGGCTTAACGAGCTGGTTGAGTGGGTATCCTTCATAAGCCTTATCTAAGGCAAGGACTGGCATAATGTTGATAGTGACAAATTTGAATTCTTCCTTGCTGGGAGATGATGGTGTAGCTTTGGCTACATTAGGATTTACTGCTTGTGCAAAGGTCTCTGGGGCCTTCATTGTATAACTTTGTTTCGTCTGAACTGAAGAGGAACTGGTTGAGGGCCCTTTCTCCAGGGGCAAGTTAGTCTTCAGATCTACCAATTTTGTAGGCATTGGTGGTGAGAGCTTTGGAAACTGTATTTCTGTCAATGCAGAGTATCTGTTTTGGAGCGGAGATTGTACCTCCGGTCTGAGTGTAGGTCTTTGGGGGACCGTTGGCCGCAATGGATTCGCGGATGCTGAAGGAGAGTCAAAAGGTCTTGCCATTTGAGATTGTTCTTGCTTAGGGCTTTTCCCCATAGTAATTGGTCTCATGGCCCTGTAAAAATTCTCTTGTTAGAAAATCGGGGAGGGAGTTGTTTTCTCCTTTAATAAATTCGATTTGAAAATCAAAGCTAGATAGTAGAGCTTGCCATCTAGCAAATATTTGTTTGGAAACGAGATTTTTAACATCTTTTTGCAAAATTTCTTTGGCTGATTTACAATCAACGCGAAGAAGAAATTCCTTATTGATAAGGTCATCTTGAAATTTCGTGATACATAGCACTATAGATAAAACTTCCTTTTTAACGGTGCTATAGTTTTTCTGGGCGGCATTCCATATACCGGAAGTAAAACGGACTAATTGTTCGGGGGAGACTTCCGATACCCTTTGCTTAAGGATACCACCATAGCCTATGTCAGATGCATCGGTTTCTACAATCCAGAAACAAATTTCAATCATCCCCCTCAGAGCCTTCACCAAAAGCATTCATGATTGTAGAAACCGATGCATCTGACATAGGCTATGGTGGTATCCTTAAGCAAAGGGTATCGGAAGTCTCCCCCGAACAATTAGTCCGTTTTACTTCCGGTATATGGAATGCCGCCCAGAAAAACTATAGCACCGTTAAAAAGGAAGTTTTATCTATAGTGCTATGTATCACGAAATTTCAAGATGACCTTATCAATAAGGAATTTCTTCTTCGCGTTGATTGTAAATCAGCCAAAGAAATTTTGCAAAAAGATGTTAAAAATCTCGTTTCCAAACAAATATTTGCTAGATGGCAAGCTCTACTATCTAGCTTTGATTTTCAAATCGAATTTATTAAAGGAGAAAACAACTCCCTCCCCGATTTTCTAACAAGAGAATTTTTACAGGGCCATGAGACCAATTACTATGGGGAAAAGCCCCAAGCAAGAACAATCTCAAATGGCAAGACCTTTTGACTCTCCTTCAGCATCCGCGAATCCATTGCGGCCAACGGTCCCCCAAAGACCTACACTCAGACCGGAGGTACAATCTCCGCTCCAAAACAGATACTCTGCATTGACAGAAATACAGTTTCCAAAGCTCTCACCACCAATGCCTACAAAATTGGTAGATCTGAAGACTAACTTGCCCCTGGAGAAAGGGCCCTCAACCAGTTCCTCTTCAGTTCAGACGAAACAAAGTTATACAATGAAGGCCCCAGAGACCTTTGCACAAGCAGTAAATCCTAATGTAGCCAAAGCTACACCATCATCTCCCAGCAAGGAAGAATTCAAATTTGTCACTATCAACATTATGCCAGTCCTTGCCTTAGATAAGGCTTATGAAGGATACCCACTCAACCAGCTCGTTAAGCCGGTATATACAAACAACAATTTTGTGGATACAGAAGATCCTCTTAAGACTCGAAGATTTTACGAGGCTATCTTGGTTGATACTGACTCCATTGAAGTAGAACACTCAATGGACGAACGTAATCCAGACCACATTAGCTACTCAAAGTTTACCATCAAGCGGGTTTTAACCCCTTTCAATTGGTTTGTAGATCACCTACATACCCCCATTGCCTTATCAATGCCGCATAGGCCTCAGACGTACAATTGGTATGACTATAAGTCAGCATGGTTCAATTTTCTGTTTGTTCGGCCAGGACATACTTGGTTTGTAAAATATTGCCCTGCCATGGTAGATGCCATCGTACCCAGGTGGTTCTATGAATGGTGGATCTGTTATGGAGGAACTAAAGATGTTCTTCCCCAGCAGTTTCTCAATAGACTTCCAGACTTCGTGGTCAAGGAAGGATGCTCTACTCTCCCAGAACACATTCAAATATGTAAATTTTTTATTAAGAAAAGAATATCATATATTATCTCCTGGAACTTCTCGAAAGAAGAGCAACACAGGATCAAGTATTTATCCAAGGAGATAAAAATTAAAGGCTGGACTCCTAAAACCACAGCCTCCAAAACTACTCCTGAAAAAGGAAAATCAGCAGCTGCCGTCTCTAGTTCTTCCGCAGACAAGAAGGCGCTAAAGGAAAAATTAAAGAAAGCCTTGGCTGACCTGGAAAGCCAAGAGACTTCAACAGACGCTGAAAAATTACTTCAGCTACTTGCAGAAGCTTCTTCAACAGGAAGCAGTGAAGATAATAATGGCGATATGCTAGATCCAAAAGGAATAGCTATGGCCTACCTAGATCCCTATGATGAATAGGAGACTACCCTGCTAGACGAGATAGAGGATCAAAGAACCGGAATTATCTCTCTGAAAGGGCAACTTACTATTCTTGATAGGAATCAAGGACCCCACCCTGTCTCCTGAAGATGACAGAACATTATGACTTTTCGAAAAGAAAAGCACCTACTTTTGCTTTATCAAAAAGCATAGCACATGGCCAGCTTTAAAGTTGTTGAGCCCACTAAAACTGTCGGCAACATCCAAGCCGTCCATCTGTATACTTTAGATATGCTTCTCTTCTCAGCTTCGCCTATATAAGGCATTGTAACTCTTTAGAGAAGGCATTCAGAAATTTCCCACTCTAAGAAATTCTCTCTGCCCAATCTCTCTTGTAACCAATGTTTTTCTAAAGCTTTCAATAAAATTTGTAAGTTTGTTTAAATTCTCTCTTTAATTTCCGCATAAATCATTTATAATATTCACGATCCTTTTTCTGCGCATAAGGTGTTTGTGAAAATGTCTAAATGAATTATCTAGTCACATATTAATGTTTATTGAACTATACTATTGGTCTAGAAAATATGAATGAAATAGGATTTTGTTATAATGAATGTGAATACTTGATAATTGGTTCGTAGAGGCCCTGTTGGCCATTTGTGGAGTTATAACGAATGTGAATTCTAGGTAAATGGTTGGTAGGAACATTATTAGTCATGTAATGGACTAGTTTATCACTTTGGAGGGTGTGATGGCCCAATATGTATGAATGGTTAATAAATGGTGTTTTCATGATATTGTTAGCCATGTAATTATTTAAATTATTACCATGTTGGTTTATAGCTAAGAAAAAGGCAATTCCCTAAAACATGAATTAAAATTATTTTTAAATTATAGTGTGGTATGAGATTGATAGTAAGGGCCATGGTGAACACAACTTCAATCGATAAATAAATTAAGTTATTTAGCCTATATAAACGATGGGTAGTTTAATAGTTGTGTAAAGTTCAAATACACATGTAACACCCCACAAAATTTCTAAGCTTAAATCAGTTCTTTAAGCTTGTCAAGGGGGTCCCATACTTAGAAAATTCTAGCTAAGTTCTCATACTTGGATTAGTTTTGGCCTTTGAATGTTGGCAATCTCATTTCACCACCTTAATGTTCTTTAATGGTCTATATTTTTCTTAATTCATGATTAGAGAGGTCAATATGTATTCCCAGATAAGTTTCGGATTTTTTAGACCACGTTTGGTTTCCCAAGATAGTGGACCAACATGATCTTGGCACACTACATCGCATATCACGTTGGTTAAAATTGAATCCCAAGAATCCAATTTTAAATTATGAATTATGATGTTTATGTTGTGGATTAATTATGTTCATGTAGTTATTGTTGTAGGATTCACAAGTTGGAATCTTTATGTGTTGTTCATGAAACTACGCTATTATGTGGGTTGAAATTTATAAAATTGAGATAAATTAGGGAATCATATGGTGTTAATTTTATATCATTCCTAAGCCCTAAGTTATGCATACTAGGTGTTTGATAAAATGCCTAAGAGAATAATACTTATGCATTATGACTCAACAAAACCTAAATGATTAATTCATGTTACCATTATTTTTAAAATAACTCCCATTCTATTGTTATGTCTTGTAATAAATTGATGAAATTCTCATGAGATTAGGCTTAGGTAATTATGACATATTTAAATGCATTATTATTCATGTGAAAGCTTGTGGTATGCAAATACTTCATGAAAATTCCCAATGATAGTACCACGAATTATTGACCATGATGATGTTTCAAAAAGTGTCATGTTGTGTCAGTTTTATGCTATCGAGTCCTGGGGATACTTGTACCCGACAAATTAGTTATGTGGCAAAACCTAACATCAATTTTATGATAAATATCAGTCACGCCATGATTAGTAGTATTCTTAGTCAGTTTCTGAACATAGTAGAATTCAATCAGTTACATAACTCAGGAAAACTTAGTAATATCAGTCAGTTATTAGATCTCAATACTATTCTATCAGTTAACATAACTCAATGAACTCAGTCCCATTTAGTTTAGTTAATCATTTTCTGTGTCTAATCATATGGGAGTAGGATTGAGCAACGAGTGAGCCCAAGGATGGGAACTCACCTATTAGTAAAGGGTGTGATTCTTATAAGCAATCCTTCTGCTCCAGAACTACATAGCTAGCGTAGGTTGAGATATAAAACCTTCCAGTTTTGGGTAGATAAGGTGGCTTAACCTGTTATATGAGGGTACCACCATTCTTCTTAGAGTACCTGTTGACAAGGGATTTCACACAGCTTGTTGTTACCAGTGGTGCGGTATTGACACCTTTCGAACTGGGGATACAGGTTGGACCCTAAATATATTTAGAAAAAGGGGCATGTTGGTTAGATTAATTCTCCTACAATTTTAGTTACAGAATCAGGACTATCAGATACAGTCTCCTAGTTTTAGTAATAAAACTCAGATAGCTCTACAGAACCCAAGACTATCAGATACAGCCGCTCAGCTAGTTCCATCAGAACCTTAACTCTCTGACACAGTCACCCAGTATCAATTATATTAGTTATCAGTAACTTATGTGATCAGTATTGAGACTCAGTAGTCAGTATTACTCACGAATCCAGTTAGAGTTACACACTCATGTATGTATTCTCAGGATCATGTTATATAGTCAGTCAGCATTGTACATACATATGAACCCTTTTCATTATGCCTACCTCACTACATACCAGTATATTTCACTGTACTAACGTATTTGTGCTATGGTGCTTTTATACAATATGTTCAGAAGCACGAGCTTTAGAACATCAGTAGCATTCTAGTTTCAGCAGTCAGAGTCAGCAGTAAGTCCTCATTATTCTAGGATGTTCTGATTTGATTATTTCATATCTTTAATACTTAGTTATTTTAGTAGCTGCAGTTCGTTGTGGCCATGTCCCATCAACTCCTTATTCAGATAGTCTTGAGGCTTTCAGACAATAGCATGTTCACAATTATTTCAGATATTATGATAATGATGTACCATATTTCTAGATGTTATATTTTATCATATATTTGAACTTTTCATCCTTTAATTCTGCATTTTTACATTATATTATACAGTGCTCAATTACAAATATTAGTCATGGGTTAGCTTATGGTTCTTCAGGGTCATGAGCACTATGTAGTATTCTAAGTACCAGATTCGGGGTGTTACAACTATTCTATGGTGTTGATATATAGCCTTGGTGGCCGAAATTAGCTAAATGTATTCTAGTGTATATGTTTTGAATTGTATGGATGTTAACACTTGAGTAGGAAGGGTTTTAGTCCAAATGTCGACTAGGGATAATACATGTTGGTTTGTGGTTTATGTTTTACTTACCATGTGAGGTATGTCAATTTGTTGTAAGTGGACTAGTGATGATACATGTTGGTTTGTGGTTCGTGTCCCCATGCCATATGTGGTATGTCAGTTTATGGCTAGTGTCCACTTACCATATAAGGGGTGTCAATTTGATGTTTGCTTCTACTTACCCTATGAGTTGAGTTGGTTTATGGTTCGTGTCAACTTACCATATGAGGTGTGTCCATTTGTGGTTTGCATCAATTTACCATATAAGGGATGTCTGTTTGTGGTTCCTGTCCACTTACCATATAAGTTGAGTTGGTATATAGTTCATTTCCAGTTACTCAATGAGTTGAGTTGGTTTGTGGTTCGTGTCCACATACACTATGAGTTGAGTTGGTTTATGGTTTGTGTTCGCTTACTATATCAGGTGTTTCATTATGTTGTTCGTGTCTACTTACCATATAAAGGATGTCAATTAATGGTTCGTGTCCACTTACCATATGAGTTGAGTTGGTTTTGGTTTATGGTTTGTGTCCACTTACCATGTGAGTTGAGTTGCTTTGTTGTTCATGTCCACTTACCATATGAATTGAGTTAGTTTGTAGTTCGTGTCCACTTACCATTTGGGTTAAGTTAAGTTGTGGTTCGTGTCCAACTACCATATAAAATATGATAGTTCGAGGTTTGGATCATCCTGCCTATTATATCGTTGAAACTCTAAGTATCTAAAATATAAGGGTGGAAGGTTGGAAGACCGTCACTACATGTCCCATGAATGAATGTTTTAAGTATGTTGGTTATGACTTATTCCATGATTTGGCATATTATGTAACTATATGTGCACGTGTCTTCATATATACCTATACTTATATAAATGATATTGCCTATAATGGTTTGACTCGAATCTGAGCCAATGCATTATTTTATCCTTATCTTTGGGTTACATGCTAGTGCTTCAACTGCCAATGGTCTTCAAATGCAATGTTCCCATGCGATATAGGGGCCGAAGCTTCGTATTCTTTTTCTGTGCAGTGACCAAAGATTTGGGAGGATTGTGTGACAATGAAGTGGTGAGATTCCATTCTCTAAAAGGCACATAGTTCATAGTCTTATTACCTTATTTTCTAGACTTGATGTTGGCTATTGTCGGAAGCATATCCTGACACCGATATACATATGGAAAATGGAACTTATGTAGAGTCATTGTAGACAATTATGGACTTGGACATATTGACACAATGTTGAATCTAATAAAATGGTTAGACATGTTTAAGTTATGACTTATACTATGATTTTTGCTATATTATTATATGGTCAGAATTCGTTTGACTCTTATGCGTCTTGTGATTATTAGGTTGGGTTAATGGTGTGACTTAAGATTCATGTGGGCTTAAGATACCCATACGACATGGACTAGTTTTGGGTTGTGTCAAGTTTGTATTAGAGGCTTGGTTTCGGTGTCATGGGGTATCCACAAGGTCATGTCAAGTTGAGTCTCATTTATGGGTATGAAGCATGCCACGCTTATAAGAAGGGGGCTATAAGATGTTTTATGAATGTTTCCCTTTCACGTTTTTCAATCTTATGCTTAAAAGTCTAAGGTCTTGGATTTCTCTAGTTTTTGTTTGCCTTATCTTTCAGATCATGCCTCCAAGGAAATCTAATACTCGGGCAAACTCTTCAGTCCCAATTAGGGACATCTTGGAGTAGCTCATCTAAATTTTGGTGTTTAGACCTAGTCTAGAGCTATCGTATCTGACCATCCTTATAGGTTTCTACCTATCCCCTCCAACCCGTCCTATGAAAGGGACACTCCTCCCCAGTTACCTCAAGGGGAGGCTTATAATGCTATGTTTAATCGCTCTATCAACCTCTTGCCCTATTTGGTAGCTTATCAATTCAGGCATGGTGCTTCTTTTTCTCCATCCTCTAAGGCCACAAGGGTTGTCCACTTTATGAGGTTGTACCTTTCTATATTTATGGGTGTAAAGGTGTAGAAAGATCCCCAAAGTTTAATTGGTGAAAAAGAGAAGATCTTTTAGATTATGCATGCGTCTGAGATAGAAGCTGTTGAGTTTTCTTCCAGCCATTTGAAGGATGGATCATACCAATAGTACAAAGATTAGGAGTTTTCTTGAGGTTTACATGCTAGTGTTGCTGTGTGGGAGGACTTCTCTAGTTCCTTCTTAGACCACTTCTTTCCTCAATAGTTGAGGGAAGTGAAAGTGGAAGAGTTTATGAATTTGAGGAAAGGTAGGATTTCCATTAAGGAGTATGCCTTGATATTCAATTAGTTTTCTAGGTATTACCCTGAGATAGTTTCTACCATAAGATCTTGGATGCATAAGTTTTTTTGGAACTATCTCCCAAATTCGATCATGTAAGTAAGGCAGATTAGTTAATTAGAAATATGAATATCTCTAGGTTAGTTATGTATATGAAACAAGTGGAGGAAGAGAAAAAGAAATATGGCAAAATTAGTGAAATCAGAACTATAAGGTCATGTTTGAAAATCCCTTATGGTTCATTGTATGAGAAGAAGGTTCCTTGGTGTCTAAGAGGAGATTTGTCTCTTATCTAAAGAGCCCGAAGGTTGATCTTGTAAGGGGGGATTGCATCACTTGATTTAAGTTGTGGACTCAGACTTGGGAGGTCTTTCTCTAAAATCCATTTCTAGGTTAATGAATGGCTTAGGAATCCTCGTTGATGACATTCCTAGTATACCAGTGGAGAGATGGAGTTGTGGGATGGCCTTTTCTCAGATACTTGTATGATTTCCATTCCTTCTCTCTAGAATGGCTCCTGTGAAGTGTTTTGTTTTTTGCATACCTAAGAGGGATGGTTTTCCCTGTGGAGGTGATGTTGGGCGAATTTACACGCCTAAACATCATAATTTGCCCATATTTTAGGCAAGGTTTTGAGGATAAAATATATAATTCCTGCACTTTTAGTCCTTTTTCCTGTAAGTGAGCTAACCAACGTGATTAGCATGTTTTCAGGTATTTTTGATGAAGATCTCAGCACTTTGTGGACTTTTCGGTAGCAAAGGGAAACTTCGCATAAGATGGAAGGAAGCTTTTGGAAGCTTGAGGACTAAACATGGTGCATGGAGAATCTGTCCAGGGCAAAAACAGTATTTTTACATACTTAAGGGTGCAACAGTAACCTAGTAGGAATATGACAAGGATGTAGTAACCTTGTAGGACTAGGACTAGGGTGTTATAAAAACCTTATTTGCAGAATTTTTCAGCAAGCAATTTTTACTACTACTCTATTTCTTTTATTCGACTTCTTGTTTTCACGTTTCAAGACAGAGAAAATTCTACAAGACCGAATAGAGAGGAAAATCACGTCATTCTCATAAGTGAAACCAATACACACCTTTCGTGAGATTGTTATTGTTTTGGTATGATGATGATGTCTTCGTTGTTTTCCTTTACAATTATGAGTAGCTAAACTTCTCTGTTAGGGTTATGGAAGCCTTATGATATACTATATATTACTATGAGTTTGTGAATTCTTGATACGTATGCTACTTATATCATTACTCTCTTCATCTGAATTGAATTCTTGTGGTTGCAAACATATAGAATACGCCATATAGTATTAACTTGTTCGAGAGAAAATTTACAAGTTTGGAAAAGAGAGTCTGACAAGTAAATAGGGCTACCAACCCCTGTTTACACGTTAGTGCCGTAACTGGATTACCCTCTTGGAGAGTTTGTACCATTAGTATACACTTTAAGCTCGAGAGATTTAAAGTAAAATAATCCTGGACGGTCGAGAGACAATAGGATTTACCATTAGAATACGAATCTCTATAAGTGCATACATGTCTGAATTCCGCATAACTCATAGCTAATAAATACGTAGAACTGATTAGGTTGACATAACCCTAACTTATAATTCTCATTGATTAAAATCTACTAAACAAAGCTTTCCATTTTTACTTTGTTTACATTAATTCATGCCATAATTCAAATCCCTCCTTTTTATAGAATTTTCGACCAAGAGTCTAATAATAGTAGCAACACTTAGTGACCGAGTATTCCCTGTGGGATTCGACACCCAACCCAGTTGGGTTCTATATTTGTCAACGACCGCTTACACTCTTAAGAGAGCTGTAGTTTGAGCGTTATCAAATTTTGGCACCGCTGTCGGGGAATACAATTGTCTATTAAGTTTGTTATAGTTACTAGACCCTTTGGTCAAAGATTGTTGTATTTTACTTTAGTTGTTGTTTTTGTTTTATTTAGGTTATTACAGTGCATGCCAAATACTCGAAATTCTGGTCAGCCATTATTACCCATAAACCCTGAACCACAACTTATTGGCAGAATGGAGGCACAACGAGACATTGAAAGAAAAGCTAGTCAGCAGGAGCAGGCCAGATTAGCTGCATTGGCCGCTGCTCAAGTGCATCAACAGAATATTGATAACCCAGGTCGAGCAACAAATCCTGATAATGAGGACTTGGGTGATGATGAATTACTAAACTCAAGGCATGCTGAGGAGGTGGCGACACCTGCAAACAGAAGGGATCGTCAAGCTAGATTGAGGCCTGAACGTCGAGCTGTGCAGTTTCCTTTTGATGATGATGATGACGATTTGGATTGGGCTGGTGCCACAGGGGCTATTATTCCTCCACCCTTGGCACCTGGAGCCAAGTTTAATATCACTAGCACCATGATTCAACTATTACAGCTTAAGGGATTATTTGGTGCACTTACAGGAGACGATCCAACTATGAATCTGATTAATTTTATCTCTATATGAAAGTCATTCGACAATCCAGGCATTCGACAGAATACAATTTGGCTGCGATTATTTCCATTGTCTCTATCTGGGGAGGCAACTCTATGGTTGAACGGGCTGACCCCTGATTCTATTACAAATTAGAGGCAATTGAAAGACGCTTTCCTAGAAAGATTCTTTCCACCATAAAAAAGAGCGCAGTTAAGGGATGAAATCAGAAATTTTAGACAGCTACCAACTGAAGCTCTCTACGAAACATGGGAGAGGTTCAAAAAGAAGCTTATGAGGTGTCCAAATCATCATATGACTAATGTCCACTTGATGGAGATATTATACAGGTCTTTGAATTTGGTGACTAAGTCAGTGGTTGATAATGCTGCAGGAGGGTCATTCATTGACCATACTTTTGTTCAGGCAAGTGATATGCTAGACCGTATGACAAAGCAAAGTAGAGCTTGGCATACCAGTGATTCTGAGGTAGCAAGCTTTACTATATCTATTGGCATGACTACAGAACAAAGATGAAGAGAGGAGGAACGTGATCAAGATATGGCGCACATGAAAACTCATATGGATCTTCTTACCAAGAATTTATTATCAGGGAACATCAAAAAATTCAAAGCGGTTGCATCAAAAGGAAGATGTGAATCTGATTCTGATGAAGAGGTGAACTACTTGAATAATCAAGGGGGTTTTCGAGGCAATGGCCAAGGAAACCAAGGTCGGAACTATTATGATAAATCTGGAAACAAGGACCGTGATCAAGGTAGTTGGAAGAATAAGACTGAAAGGAGTCGTTTGTATGTTCCTCCTGGAAGTCGTGATGCCGCTGCATCTGGTTCGGGGAAGATGTCACTGGAAGATATGATGGCTAAGCTATTGAAAGGAGTAGAGGCGACTAATACAGGAGTGAACAAGGTGAAGAACTATTTGTCATCAATAATTCAGTTTGTTGACTCACATTCCACTTCAATAAAATAGTTGGAACAACAATTGAGTCAACTTTCAGCGGCATTGAATCAATGGAATGCTGGAACGCTACCTAGCGACACAGTGCAAAATCCAAGGAATGATAGATTGTGTATGGCCATTACTACCCGAAGTGGTAAAGTATTGGAAAATCCATCTAAAAGAAAGCAGGTGGTTGATGATATAGCAATTAATATTGTCAATGAAGAACCAGAAGAGGCCGAAGAAGCTGAAGATTGTGTCCATAACGTCACCCCTAAACGTCTACAACCTAAAAAGATCGACAATCGGAAGCTAGATGAAAAGGAAGTGGTGGAGAAAACTATTTCTTTCCCACCACCACCTTTTTCTCAGAGACTGAAGAAGAAAGTTGATGATACCAGGTTCCATAAATTTATGACTATATTGAAGTAGCTGACTATTAACGTTCCGTTAGTAGAGGCGCTGGAGCAGATGCCTGGGAACGCCAAATTCATGAAGGATCTTTTGACAAAGAAGTGGGCAGTAAGTTATGAATTGACAGATAATATTCATCATTGCAGTGCAATCGCTACCAGATCACTAGTTCAGAAGAAGGCAGATCCTCGTACTTTCACTATCCTTTGCACAGTTGGATCTTTGGAGTTTGATAAAGCATTATGTGATTTGGGAGCAAGCATCAATTTGATGCCACTATCTATTTACAGAAAGTTGGGGTTGGGTGATCCTACACCAACCAATATGCGGCTCATGATGGCTGATAAGTTGTAAAATGACCTATCAGTATCTTATATGATATATTGGTGAAGGTTTCTTCATTCATATTTCTCGCAGACTTTGTTATTTTGGATTACGAGGTGGAATCTGAAGTTCCCATAATTTTGGGGTGCCCCTTTCTTGCAACAGGAAGCATGTTTATTGATTTGAGAGCTAATGAGCTTTTATTCCGGATGAATGACAAAGTGGTCCGTTTTGATGTATGCAAATCAATGAAGCAGCCCAAAGATATGAATATGTTCTCTGTAGCTGATGTTTATTATGATGATGAGAAAGAAGTATCTATGGAGAAACAGCTTATTGATGATCCATTGGCGGCTGTGCTGATGAATGTTGAGCGTGAGGACGTTGAAGATTACGAAGAAATTATTGTTGCTCTAACAGGAATAGGGTTGTATTCTCATGCTCCCAAGAAGCTGGACCTTGATCTAAAAAGTCGGCCTACACCACCAGCTAAACCATCCATTAAAGAGCCACCAATGCTAGAATTGAAGGAGTTTCCCGGTCATCTAAAGTATGCGCTCGTGGGAAGTGGAAACACACTTCCTGTTATTGTGGCGGCTGATTTGGGTGAGTAGCAAGTTGCAGCTCTCATCTCTGTTCTTAGGAGATACAAAAGAGCCATCGGTTGGACTATCGATGATATTATTGTTATTCCGCCCAGGATATGTATCAACAAGATTCATATTGAAGAAAATTCCATGCCCACTATTGAGCATCAAAGGCGTCTGAATCCACCTATGCAAGAGGTGGTGAAGAAAGAAATTATTAAGTTGTTAGATACAGGGGTTGTGTATCCAATCTCCGATAGTAAATGGGTGGGCCTGGTATAGTGTGTACCCAAGAAAGGCAGCGTGATGGTGGTTGAGAATGATAAGAATGAGCTGATTCAACTCAGACCTGTCACGGGGTGGCGGGTGTGTATGGACTACCGAAAGCTGAATTGGAGAACGCTTAAGGATCACTTTCCAATGCCATTTATGGACCAAATTCTTGATCGATTGGCAGGGAAAGGATGGTTTTGTTTCTTAGATGGTTATTCCGGCTATAATCAGATTTGTATTGCTCCCGAAGATCAAGAGAAGACAACGTTTACGTGCCCATATAGTACGTTTACTTTCAAACGTATGCCATTCGGGCTGTGTAACGCAACCGCCACTTTTCAGTATTGTATGATGTCCATTTTTTCTGATATGGTTGAAGAGACCTTGGAGGTGTTCATGGACGATTTTTTAGTGGTGAGTGAGTCGTTCAAATCATCATTAGCGAACCTAAGTACGGCATTCCAGAGATGTGTTGAATTCAATTTGGTGCTCAACTGGGAGAAGTGCCACTTTATGGTTAAAGAAGGTATTGTTCTTGGGCATAAAATCTCCGAAAGAGGAATTGAGGTCGATCGAGCTAAGATTGAAGTTATTGAGAAACTACCACCTCCAATTTCTGTAAAGGGAGTTCGTAGTTTTCTCGGTCATGCAGGTTTTTATTGAAGGTTTATAAAAGATTTCTCCAAGATTGCTAGTCCACTATGCAAACTTTTGGAGAAGGATGCAAAGTTCAACTTTGATGAAAATTGCTTGAAGGCATTTGAATGCCTCAAAGGGAAGCTAGTGGAAGCCCCTATCATTGTAGCACCTGATTGGTCTCTACCATTTGAAGTTCTGTATGATGCAAGCAGAGTAGCTTTGGGTGCTATACTTGGTCAGAGAAGAGAAAAGTTATTTCATCCAGTCTAATATGCATGCAACGTCTTGAACGGAGCCCAGAAGAACTATACTGTCACGGAACAAGAGCTTCTAGCAGTTGTTTATGCTTTTGAAAAGTTCCGTGCTTACTTGTTGGGAACCAAAGTGGTGGTTCATACATACCATGCAACTCTGAGATATTTAATGCCTAAGAAGGATGTGAAGCCAAGTCTAATTCGATGGGTGTTATTGCTGCAAGAATTTGATTTTGAAGTAAAAGATAGAAAAGGTTGGGAAAATAAAGTAGCTGATCATCTATCTAGACTTGAGAATAAGCACATAGCTCAGCCCGATCTTGATATTAATAATGCATTTCCCGATGAACAGATCCTAGCCACAATGGTGGAAGAGTTACCGTGGTATGCTGACTTTGCAAACTACGTGGTAAGTAATGTGATGCCTGAAAATCTCTCTTTTAATCAAAAGAGGAAGTTCATGCATGATGTAAAACACTACTTCTGGGGTGAACCATATTTGTTTTGATGGTGTGCGGATAGTATCGTTAGGCGATGCATATCTCACGTGGAAGTGCCTAGCATATTGGAAGCAAGCAATGTTTCCCAATTTGGGGGTCATCACGCAGGTGAGAGAACAGCCAGGAAGGTGTTGCAAAGTGGCTATTATTAGCTGTCGTATTCAAAGACGCTTATGATTTTGTAAAGAGATGTGACCAGTGTCAGAGGCAAGGTACTATTTTGAAACACCATGAGATGCCCATGTATAAAATTATTGAAGTAGAACTATTTGATATATGGGGTATTGATTTTATGGGCCTATTTTTTAGTTCGTTTGGGATGAAATATATCCTAGTTGCTGTGTATTATGTATCCAAATAGGTCGAAGCTGTAGCACCGGCTGATAATGAAAGTAAGTGTGTTGTAGCATTCTTAAAGAGAAATATCTTCTCTCGTTTTGGGGTATCACGTACCATCATAAGCGATGGGGGATCACACTTTTGCAACAAGATGTTCAGAACCGTTTTGGTGAAATATGGGGTCAGGCATCATAAGGTAGCCACACCTTACCACCCACAAACTAGTGGGCAGGTAGAGGTTTCTAATCGAGAGATCAAGCTGATCCTTGCTAAGATTGTAAATGCTAATAGGAAAGATTGGTCTCGAAAGCTGGACGATGCCTTATGGGCCTATAGGACTGCATTCAAAATACCAATTGGTATGTCCCCGTACCAACTAGTTTATGGGAAGGCTTTTCAATTGCCCATTGAGCTCGAACATAAAGCATTATGGGCATTGAAGCGGCTTAATTTGAATTGGGATGATGCTATGAATCTGAGATTGGAGCAGCTGAATGAGATAGATGAATTCTTTCTACATGCGTATGAATGATCAGACCTCTATAAGGAATGGATGAAAAAGTATCATGATCAGCGGATTATACAATGAAGCTTTCAGAAAGGCAATATGGTACTTCTTTTCAACTCCAGAATGAAACTATTCCCAGGTAAGTTAAAATCTAAATGGTCTGGTCCGTTCAAAATTATCCAAGTCTACTCGTCTGGACTAGTAGAGTTAAAACACAATAATGGTGGTGTCTTTAAGGTAAATGGCCAACGAGTGAAACCATATATCGGTCCTCTTGACTCGATCAAATGCATAGCCACCATCTATCTGGATGAAGTCTAAGTAATCGAGGTTATATGTCGTGCCGCGACAATAAATCAAGTGCTAGCTAGGAGGCAACCCATCATCTTTAATTGTTTTGTTTCACTAGGAGTTTGTTTTTGTAGACGAGCCATGACCTAAACTAAAGCGCTTGGTGGGAGGCAACCCATCGTTCTAATCGTTTTTGTTGTTTTTGAGTACGTGTAGGTGCAAGATGTATAAAGGAGGAGATTGGTATTAAATTTTGATTTGGAAGTAGTTCATGTTGAAGGTGGTAAGGCAAGGCCTATGTAAATCTAGGCAACGAACAAGGCAAGGCCTATGCTATGGCCTAAGATCTCTGAATCTACAATGCCATAGCATAGGCGCCTCCTATTCTCAACTAGGCTTTACAAAAGGCGCCGCCTATGCCAAGCATAGGCAAAGCATTAGGCGCCGCCTATGCTCACTTTTTGGTCTCCTAATCCGATTCCAAATGGGTTAAAACCCAACTCGAGCTTGTCCTATAAATAGAACCTTAGTCTTAGAACAAAATTTCATTGCAAACTCAACCTAAGCGCCGCCTACCTCTCCAAAATCTCTTAAAAATTTTCTTTTTGCTCTTCTAACTTTGTAAGAACATCTTCTGAGGCCATCAACCAAGTAAGTACTTCTTTGTTCTTCCTTTATATTCTGTAAGTATTACAATACTACGCCTATAATAAGTTGTAAATCTTGAAGTAGTGTTGGTGATTTGAATTTGGTTGATTTGTTGTGATACAACTAAGTAAGTGAAAGAATACGTATGGGTGTTCTAGACTTGGTTCCAACCTGTATTTGATTTTGATACACTGTCATACTTTTGTGGAATCGACATGGTTAAGATAATGGCATAATCTTGTAACTTGAAAGCTTGAATGTTTGAATGCCTTGTTCATCAAGATGAAAATCATGGTCGACTACAAACATGAGATGTTGTGATTATTTCTATGCCATAACTTGATACGATATCCATGTAGTAGTTTTATTCAAAAGATGCATTAAGCCAAACATGAAAGCATAGTCAAGATTACACGAAATAGAGTTAAAAAGGATAGTTAAAGACAACATGAAAGTATGATTGTGCTAAAACGTATTGTTGGAACATATCACCTATACGTATGTCGGTGAAGTCTGAAGTAATCGATAGCGTTCACTTAACTAGTTTGTACCAACAAATTAAGTGTGGGGTGGTGTCACTATTGTTGTGTGTCTATAAAATCTTCCTAGATAAGCTAACATGATTTTGTTTTAGTCTCAGGTACAATGGCACCAAAAAGTCGACCTGGAAAAGAAAAAGCATCTACCTCACAGAAGGGTTAGAAAAGGGAAAGAAAAGAGCAAGCTGAATCCTCCTCGCTGCAAATACCTCACCGCATGTTCGGAATAAAATGGGTCCTAGAGGAGGAAGGAAAGGAGTGGTACAAGAACAACAAAGTGAAAAAGCATGTTCATGTGGAGCTGATACAAAAGGAAAGCGTAACGAAGAAAGAACCTCGGATTTTGGCCAAAATAATGGCATTACATCTTGATTTCATTTTTTGGGATATAGGAGAATGCAATCTTGATATAACATGAGAATTCTATGCAAATTGGTCCCCAAAAACTATCGGAAGTGAGGTAAAGATCAGGGGCCAAATCTTGCAGCTGAATGCGTAGTTCTTTAATACTTTTTTGGGTCTTCCATCTGTCAATCCATCACCACTCGAAGAAATTTAACAAAGACCTCCGTACAGGGAAATTAGGCACACACTATGTGGAACAAGATCAATGGCACGTTGGAGTCGACACAAGGACACCGGTCGGCACAATACCTTCGCTTATGATTCCTTGAACAAAGAAACACGGATATGGTTGTGGTTAGTCAACTTTTGCCTTATTCCAGGGATGCAGTACACAAAGATCACAGGAGATAGATTATGCTTGGTGTACACATTGATGACGAATATCCCCATCAACATTGGGGCGATTATTCGATCTTAAATGCGTAAGGCTAGGTTGCACAAGAGGTCCCACTTCAGCTTTGGCAATCTGTTGACTGCGATATTGAGGAAAGAGGACATCGAAAAGGAACCTGCAGATCATAAGCTTCCGCACAACCCAAAGAAGGTTGATCTGACAAAGGTTGAAGATGCAGAATCTATGCATGGCGTCAACCTGACCACTGCAGAAAGACATGCTCGCGATGAAAGCTTCTTCCACCATTTATATGGTATGACGAGGTTCACCATGATGAGGGAGGGTCGTGTTCCAACTGCTGCAGAGTTCCAACAGTTGGATTATGACTATTCGATGAATGAGCATGCGAGGGCTATGTGTGGAGTAGGTGTATATTTTGAGAAACCTCTTGACGATGACATGCCAAACGACGATGATCACCGAATGCCAGACTCAGACGTGGAGGAAAATTATAATTTAGAAGACTCCGATGATGATTCTGATGCAGGGGGTATGACCCCATACATAGAGAACGAGTCTAGCTGATTAGGTTTTTCTTATTTATTTTCAACAGAGGGAAATGTGTCTCGTTTAAGTGTGGGGTGCTGGTATTTGTATGTTTTACGTCTTTCCCTGCATTTATTGCATTTATGGAGCGTAGATTTTTATTAGTTTGCAGATTTTTTTTAGTTTGCATGAGATTGTTCTGATAGGCGGCATGGTATTATGACAAGAGTTTGTGCTAAAATCATTACTATTGAGACATTTAGGCTCTAAGTGTGACTCACTATGTGATAAGTGTGTGGTTGAATTCCTTCATTTATTGGGTCAAGGGTCTATACTGCTCCCAATAAAGTTGACCATGTGCCTTGTGTGTGTGAGGATATAGTATATTCTGTGTTGTGGCTGATGCTAGAACTTGCCTGGTGTGTGTGTAAAGCGAAATAAAGAGTGCAAGTTTAGGAGATGATTTAGGCATTTCTTTCGCAGCCTGTAATTGTTTACCTTCTTTTTACCTACCCGTAGACATTATCCTAGTTAACTCCCTTTGAGCCTTTAGCTATTTTCTTTGACAACCTCATATGTAGCCTAATCCAATTTTTTTCAAGACCACAATTTGATCCAAATTCCTAAGCGCATTAAATCGTAGAGTCATGTAACAAAATAAGAGGAAACTGGGTGAGAGTGATGCCTCAGAGCATATTGGTACTTGAAATTGTTGTAAAAAAGAGTGGCTATTATAGAGGTGTGTTATAAAAAAAAGAGAAAAAATGAAAAGAAAGATAAAAAGTTAATTCTGTTTAAAATTGAATAACAAAATAGGTGAAAAGGGGTGGTAGATAAAAGGAAAGTAGAGAGGTTGTTTAAAAGAAAGTGTTAATGACATAATGTAGTGTATTAAAGCACTTAGGGAACATAGTCACTATTTCTGACAAAAATAGTCCTACCTATCCCTTAGCCTACATTACAACCTGTGAAGACCTAACTGACCCTAAGCTTAGAATTCTGATATTAGTAGAGCATTACACTAAGGGCAAGCCTATGGACATCAGTTGCAACATATGAATTCTTTCTGAGAGAGAGAGAGCAAGGAGAATTTTATACCCATGTTCCGAAAAATGAAAAACTTGTGAGTGATTATGGGTAATATCTTGCGTGAGACATACATGGTTGACGAGTTTTGGGTAGTTGTGTATGATTCTTTGTGCCTTAACTTGTGGATACAAATTAGCCATCATTACGAGTCTAGGTTGGAGGTTGAATTGTTTCTAGTAGTGATCATGAAAACTACTCACTGTTAATGATTCCCGTGCCTGTGTTGAGGAATATTTTGTGCTGTTACTGTGAAATCCTAAGTAGATGATTACATGGACGTGATATTTTGTTCGAGGAAGAACAAAGCTTTAAGTGTGGGGTGTTGATGTTGGGCGAATTTACACGCCTAAACATCATAATTTGCCCATATTTTAGGCCAAGTTTTGAGGATAAAATATATAATTCCTGCACTTTTAGTCCTTTTTCCTGTAAGTGAGCTAACCAACGTGATTAGCATGTTTTCAGGTATTTATGATGAAGATTTCAGCACTTTGTGGACTTTTCGGTAGCAAAGGGAAACTTAGCATAAGATGGAAGGCAGCTTTTGAAAGCTTGAGGACTAAACATGGTGTATGGAGAATCTGTCCAGGGAAAAAATAGTATTTTTACATACTTAAGGGTGCAGCAGTAACCTAGTAGGAATATGACAAGGATGCAGTAACCGAGTAGGACTAGGACTAGGGTGTTATAAAAACCTTATTTGCTGAATGTTTCAGCAAGCAATTTTTACTACTACTCTATTTCTTTTATTCGACTTCTTGTTTTCATGTTTCAAGACAGAGAAAATGCTACAAGACCGAATACAGAGGAAAATCACGTCATTCTCTTAAGTGACACCAATACACAACTTTCGTGAGATTGTTACTGTTTTCGTATGATGATGATGTCTTCGTTGTTTTCCTTTACAATTATGAGTAGCTAAACTTCTCTGTTAGGGTTATGGAAACCTTATGATATACTATCTATTACTATGAGTTTGTGAATTCTTGATACGTATGCTACTTATATCATTACTCTCTTCATCTTAATTGAATTCTTGTGGTTGCAAACATATAGAATACGCCATTATAGCATTAACTTGTTCGAAAGAAAAGTTACATGTTTGGAAAAGAGAGTGTGAAGAGGAAATAGGGCTACCAACCCCTGTTTAGACGTTAGTGTCGTAACTGGATTAACCTTTTGGAGAGTTTGTACCATTAGTATACACTTTAAGCTCGAGAGAGTTAAAGTGAAATAATCTTGTATTGTTGCGAGACCCTAGGATTTAACATTAGAATACGAATCTCTATAAGTGCATGCATGTCTGAATTCCGCATAACTCATAGCTAATAGATACATAGAACTCATAAGTTGTACATAACCCTAACTTATAATTCTCATTGATTAAAATCTACTAAACAAAGTTTTCCATTTTTACTTTGTTTACATTAATTCACGCCATAATTCAAATCCCCCATTTTTTATAGAATTATCGACCAACAGTCTAATAATAGTTGCAACACTTAGTGACCGAGTATTCCCTGTGGGATTCGACACCCAACCCAGTCGGGTTCTATATTTTACAACGACCGCTTACACTCTTACGAGAGCTGTAGTTTGAGCGTTATCAGGAAGTATGAGTTGAAAGGGGATTTCCCTCTAGCATGAATCCTATTCATCCGGTTTTCCATGTTTTTATGTTGAGAAAGTGCATAGGTGATCCTTTAATGGTTGTTCCCTCGAAGGACGTTGGTATTTGGGTTCCTTGTCTTATGAGAAAATCCCGGTGAGGATCTTGGGTTGGCAAGTTAATTTGTTGTGAATGAAAGAGGTGGCTTTGGAGAATGTTCTATAGGGAAACCAAAAGTCTGTGCAAGCTACATGGGAGATAGAAGAGGACATAAAGTCTAAGTATCTCTGATTGTTTTCTATTTTAGAAACTCGTTCTTGAGATATTTGTTGATGTTCTTAACTTGATTTACGTCTTTGATAGATGATGGGTTCAAGTCCCAAAGTCAATTGAGCAATTCGTTTGTTGTTAAAGATCACGATGTGTGTCTTATCCTTTTTGTATGCCTTGTGTTCTACATGTGGTAAAAGGTTAGGTTGATGTGTGGTAGTGTGTGATCTTGTGAATACGTTTGCCTTACCCGTTATTTGAGGATGAATGAACCTTAGAGGAGGAGAATGTAATACCCAAGAGCTTAGCCTTGCAAGAAATTAGTGTTTTGGAGCATACTATCCAAGACACGGTTGGGCAAGCCACTCATGTAAAACTGCGCAAAATTCTCTCCTAGTCTGAGCCTTAGAACATGTTTTGTAAAGCAAAAATCTGGACACAAAAGTTTGAGAGGTGTCTTCCCAAGTGTGAAATACTTTGAACCATGAAGAATTTCCCTAAAATCAAATATGCTTTCCATCGATACTAAATTCGCCCAAATCTGATACTCGGGCAAAGAGTTAGAGCTACTTTAGTGAGAGAGTGTGCCACCTGTCACTTTAGCGCATCTCGGAGCCATCCAAAATGGAAATCATCAAAATCCAATGAGCCTCCACAATTGGCACGTCGCTTCAAGGCTTAGTTTCAAAATTGTTAATTTCTAGTGCACCAATACTATTCCACCGCGTCGCAGTGCCTTTCTAGTTTGCAACCAAGTTGGCAACGCAATTTCCACCGCATTACGCCATTATGCAGTTTCCCAATTGTCCAATTTCCAATGAACTGGCATGATTATGGAGCATCATGCCAACATGTAAAATTGGGATTTTTTTGTTTAATTCCAAGGGCTTTTTGGTCTTTTCCCACTCTTCTTCAGCCCCTATATATACCTGAAAAAAGGCTCTCAGCCTCATTTCCCATCTTCAACATCAAAAATAGTGTTTTAAAAAAATCAAAACCCTTATTTCTTCTTCAAACAAAATCAATAGAGATCAAAAGAAATTAAGAGAAATCACGAATCTATCCGATAAATTTCAAGAAAAGAGTTTCCCCACGGTATGTAGATGTTGATTCTTGGGTCCCTTTCATCCAAAAAGCTCAAGCACGTTTTTCTAAAATTCAAATATATTGTGTTGATGGGTTTTCATGATTCATGTGAATTGAAAATGATTTTCCTTCTATCATTGAGTTGTGATTCATGTTTGTTTACAAGGCTTTTAAGCTTTGACCCTAGTATGTGGAATTTATGTGATGGTTATCATAAACCCTCTTCAAGTTGCTTTCTATATGATGTATTCATGGAAATTAAGTTTGTAAATGGTTGAATAAGAAAATCATGCTCCCCATGTGTTCGATAAACTGGTTATGTGAAGAATTAGGGACATTATGGAAAGTTGATTAGGAAATCCCAAATTGTGAGCAAGCCCATGCATGCCTAGTGTTTGATAAAATGCCTTGGTTAATGAATTGTGATATCATAGCATGAAATCTCCAACTAGGTGTAAACCCATGAATGCCTAATGTTTGTTGAAATGCCTTAATGAATAAATTATGGTATGATAGCATGAAATCACCAATTAGGTGTAACCCATGCATGCCTAGTGTTTGATGAATGCCTTAGTGAATGAATTGTTCCATGATAGCATGGAATCCCCAATTAGGTGTAGACTCATGCATGCCTAGTGTTTGTTAAAAGGCCTTAGTGAAGAGTTGAGACTGATAGTAGGAAATTCCCCAAATATGTGCTCTTTTATACATGTTAATCGTTTAATACATTCCAAATGCTTGATGTGTAAATTAAGACATGATAGTATGAATTTTCCCCAATCACGTTCTATTCAATACATGCCAAGACTGGTATACGTGTGAAGTACTTAAAGCAAGACCTTGTTGAATGGAGCATGACCTACTAGCATGTTTCCCCCATACTATTATATGTCTATGATTCCTAATTGCTTGAAGTGATGCTATAGTGATAGTGATAGTGAATATATGGTTGTGATTCTTACATGTTGGAACGGATGCCTTAGTGATTGTGATAGTGAATATATTGTTGTGACTCCTAAATGTTTGAAGTGATGCCTTAGTGATTATGATAGTGAATATATGGTTGTGATTCCTAAATATTTAAAGTGATGCCTTAGTGATTGTAATAGTGAATATATTGTTGTGATTCCTAAATGCTTGAAGTGATGCTTTGGTGATTGTGATGATGAATGAATGACCGTGGTTATGACTAGTCAATAATGGTTAGGTCTTAATTTTGTGTTATAGAGCCTGTGTCAGTTTTCATAATAATCCTAGTTCGACCATGATTCTCCATACTCAAGAAATTATAGAACTCTATATCCTCAGACAGATACAGAACTTAAGAAATCTCAGTAATCTTTATAATCCCTATATCGCTAGTAATCTAGGCTCAGCATTGTACTCAGCTTAGATCTAGTTGTATTCAAATATTTAGTTATAAACTCGGTAGTGACTAAGTAATCTATTCGAACTCTGTATCATTAAAAAGACACTGTGATTCAGTAGTATTCCATCAGATACGAAACCTTGTGAACTCATCTTAACTCAGTTAGATCATTTGAGAAATGTGATTAGTATCAAGTTTAGTTCAGTTTGTGTTCTGTTGTGAATTTAGTTCAGAGTGTTTCAGTTAGGAGTATGAGCTAGTACCGAGCGAGGGAAGGGATGGTGACTCCTTATTAGAGAGAGGCCGAGTAGCTAGGAGCAATCCCTAAACTCCAGAACTGCATAACTAGCACAGGATGCAGGAGTCCCCGTCTGTAGAGGTTGTCACCGTTAGAGAGGTTTGACTATTATATTACCTTAGGTTGACTTCCTATGAGGGTCATCCATTAGAGAGTCTTGACCAGAGAGGTCTTTACCCATGGAACGGTATTAACACCCTTCCAACTAGGGTTACAGGTTGGACACCACCTATGAAAGGTCGGGGCATGTCGGTTAAGTAACTACTTACCATAGTTGCAGTTTCAATATCAATTTTCAAAAATCAGGACTGTGAGGTACAATCGTCTATCTCAGTGAGGAACTCAGATAGTTCTATTGATTCATGGACCATCTCGTTACATAGGCTTGTTCTCATGTACGTTTATTTGTTATCATATCTAGAGATCTCCCATCATATAGGCTTGATCTCTATCCCAGATTATGTTGTGGATTCTTGTTATCTAATTTAGAGTTCTCCCATCAAACAAAATTGATCTCAGTCCCAGATTCTGTTGAGTATTCTTGTTATCTGATTTAGAGACATCCCGTTAAACAGGCTTGATCTCATACCCAGATTATGTTGAGTATTCTTCTTATCTGATTTAGAGATCTCTCGTCAGACAGGCTTGATCTCAGTCCCAGATTATGTGGAGTATTCTTGTTATCCGATTAAGAGATATCCCTTCAGACAGTCTTGATCTCAGTCCCAGTTTTTGTTGAATATTCTTGTTTAATCTGTTGAGTATTCTTGTTATCCGATTAAGAGATAACCCTTCAGACAGGCTTGATCTCAGTCCCTATTTTTGTTGAATGTTCTTGTTTCCAGATTCGAACATGATCATTTTCTTATCATTGATAATAGATTCCCGAATCATCCGTTATAGAGGTTGATCTTCGATCCAGTCAGTCGAGAGCAGTAAGCTCAGAATTTGGTCATTGATGTGATTATAATCAGTTAATTAGTTATCAGTATCAGATAATTCAGTGGTTCAATATCTCAGTTTTATTAGTGAGTTTAGATAATAGTAAAGTGGTATCCAAGTTTCAGTATCTAGGGTTATGATGATTGTGATTATGGTCTGTGCATTTCTGTATGTGTTCTCATTCGGTACACTAATGATTATTTAGTTATCTAATTGTTTATGCATGAGTCCTTGTATTTAGCCTTACCTTATCTGCATACTCGGTACATTCCCATAGTGATGTATTTGTGCTATGGTGTTTTATTTGGCATAATAGGTTTAGAGTCACAAGATCCAGAGTACCCTTAGTAGTTCAATCCCAGTCAGTAGCAGTAGACATAGCAGTGAGTCCTCTTCATTCAAGGATGATTCTTGTTTTATCATTTCCTCAAACTTTGTTTATTTTCAGTAGACGGAGTTAGTTGGGGACATGTCCCATCAAATCTATAGTTTAGATAGTTAGCGGCTTTTCGGACAGATGTATCTGTATTTAGTTTTCAATTTTTGAGTATTTTTTGATGTTTTTAACCTTATGGCTAGTTTTCCCATTTATTATCTATATTATTTACTGTTCAGGTACATATATCAGTAGAGGGTTGGCTTATGGTCCTTCAGAGTCATGAGCATCGTATAATGACTAGGGGGTAGTCTCGGGTCTTATAACTCTTATCCTTCTATACGAGTCGTACCCACTATTCTTTCCCTTCTTATACCTTGAGCATCCTAGGATTGTAGCATTTTTTCCACTTTATGAGTTAGTCTATCCTCAATCGTTCACTAAGGTATGAGTCATACCTAGGTAAGTCATATAGTGCTTGGCACTTGGTGTAGAGTGGACTATTTTTGGTATAAGTGTTTTGTATGGTTTACGGAATGATTCATATCCTTTGGATATAACTGAAGGGTGTGAAGTCATACCATGATTAGTATAGATGACCTAGGTGGATCCTAGGGTATGAGTTAGGGTACCACTCGTACCCTAGGGTACGGTTGACTCAAGAGAGTCGTACCCAACATCGTGGCCATTTCCAACTTTTAACTAAGGGCCCTATGGTTATTTTGTCACCCCAAAACCCTAATCTTTCTCACTTTATAAGTGTATATGGTCTCCTAAAACATACTCTGAGTGGATCAAACAGCCAAAATACTCTCTCAAACAACTTAGAAGATTTGGAAACTAGGGTTTCAAGGGATTCATCTTAGGGTCAAGAGGAGTCAAGTTTTCTTGGTGGTTCATCTTGTTCAAGGCATGTAAATCGTTCCCTTCTTTAATAACTAAAAACTCATGTATTTTACACTTGGATTAGTAAGTTTGCATGATGATTTTGAAATCAAATAAAAAGGGTTTTTGTTGTCAATGATGAGTAATATTTGTTCATGCTTAAACTTATGATTATACATGTTATTGGTGGTGTTCTTCATGAGTGGACACATGTTGTATGTTTTTAACAATTAGGTTTTTAATAACCCTAATAATGATGAATTACACCATGAAATTGGTCTTGCTAAAGGTATACATATAAGGTGTTTGTGAAAATGTCTAAGTGAACTGTCTAGTTGCATGTTAATGGTGTAGTGAACTATGTTATTGGTCTAGTGAATATGAATGAAATAGGATATTGTTATAATGAATGTCGATACTAGGTAATTGATTGGTAGAGGCCTTGTTGGCCATGTGTAGAGTTATAATGAATGTGAATGCTAGGTAAATCGTTAGTAAGAACCTTATTAATCATGTAATGGACTAGTTTATGACTTTGGAGGGTGTGATGGCCCAATAAGTATGAATGGTTAATAAATAGTGTTCTAATGATATTGTTATCCATGTAATCAGTTAAATTTTTACTATGTTAGTTGATGGCTAAGAAAAAAATGGTTGAATTCCCTAAAATATAAATTAGAATTTTGTTTGAATTGTAGCATGGTATGAGAATGCTAGTAAAGATCATGGTGACCATAATTTGAATCGAACAATAAATTAAAATAACTTATTTAGCTTGTATGTATGATGGTTGGTTGAATGGTTGTGCAAAGGTTAAACACGTTGCTAGAATTACCTTAATTGATTTAAGTCCTTATGTGTTGAATTGTCTTGATATTAATACGTGAGTAGGGAGGGGTAGAGTCCAAATGTCGACCAGTGATGATACATCTCGATTTTTGGTTCGTGTCCACTTACCACATTATTTATGTCAATTTGTAGTTTGTGTCATCTTACCATATAAGCGTTGTCGGTTTGTGGTTCGTGTCCACTTACCATATGGGTTGGGTTAATTTGTGATTCGTGTCCACTTACCATATGAATTTAGTTTGTTTGTGGTTCGTGTCCACTTACCATATGAATTGAGTTTGTTTGTGGTTCGTATCAACTTACCATGTGGGTTAAGTTGGGTTGTGGTTCGCATCCACCTACCGTATAAGATGTGATGGTTAGATGTTTGGGTCTTCTTACCTATTATAGTGTAGAAACTCCATGAATCTAAAATATAAGGGTAGAAGGTTAGAAGTCCTTCACTCTATATTTCATGAATGATTTCTACAAAAATGTAGGTTATGACTTGTTCTATGATTTGGCTTGTTATGTAACTATATCTGCACTCGTCTTCATATATGCCTATACTTATGTAAATGTGATTGCATACGATGGTTTGATTTGGATTTGACCAAATGCACTATTTAGTACTTTTTCTTAGGTTACATGTCAATGCTTCAGATGCTAATCTTCTCTAGACGCAATGATGCCACGCGACATAGGGGTTGGAGCTTCATTTTTTTTTCCTGCGCAGTGATCAAGGGTTTGGGCGGATCATGTGACGTTGAAGTGGTGAGCTTCCATTCTTCGGAAGGCACATAGTTTATAGTTTTATCACCTTATGCTCTACACTTAGTGTTGGCTATTGTCTGGGGAATGTCCTGACACCTATAGATATACAGACTTAAAGATTTGTTTAAGGACATTGTTGACAATTTTGGACTTGGGCGTATTGACTAGTTGTTGAAACTAATGAAATTGTTATACATGTTTACCTTATGACTTGTAGTACGATTTCTGTTATCTTATTATATGGTTGAAATTCATTCGAATCTTGCGAGGCTTATGATGATTAGGTTCGGTTAAAGGGGAGACCTTTGGTTCATGTGGGCTTGAGGTGCCCATACGACATGGCCCAATTTCGAGTCGTGTCAATGCTTTTTGTGAGATCATCATAATGCCAGGAGGCATACCTCGTGTCCTAGGTGGCACACACTAGACTGGTGGTGGTGAACTGGAAGTACCCGTTGCGTTAGTATTGGAGAACTCTATATGTGCTCCTATTTCAGTAGCCTCAGCTACATCAAGGATATAAGTCTGATCATCTTGAGGGAAAAATCCTGCAAAAATTTTTGCTTCCTGTCTCGCCGGTCAATCTAAAGGGTTGGCCACATCGCTAATCAGGCCACTATCAAATGTCCTCCCGGATTTAATCATTTCATCTATCCCAAGGAGTTCTAGCACTCTCAGAGCTAGGGATATTTGTGTGAACATACATGGGTAGGATAATGATGCCTTTTAACCCCCAACTGCCCTAGCCCTCAGCTCTTGGGATAGGAACTTAGCGATTTCAAACTAGAACCGATTGTGAAGCCAGCTATCATAGCTACCCGGACTGGGCTTAGAACATTATCACCAGCAGTAGGACACAGCCAATGTTAGGATAGTGTCCACCAAGCCTTACCATCAAAGTTTAGGGTACTAGTATTTATCCATTGTGACACCACTCCAGGGCCTCCTACAACCCAAACAACATTCACGCCATTTGAAGCTATCCGTTTCGCTATCTATCTAAAAATTACCATTTTTTCCTCAAAACCTAGATCCGCCGAGTTATTTTCGCATCTTTTCCATCTTGTAATCAATTTTTCTGTGTTTACCGGAGCCTTAAAATCTAGTCCATACAAGAATTTTCCAATAGTGCAGGGAGAGATAACTACCCGTCTCCACATACCATGAATCACAAAGGAAGTTATAGGCTCACCTTTATTCCAAAACTATCCTTGATGGTATTTCCTCTTAAGCTCACCTTTATATGTTACGTAATTCACGGATGAGCACTTTACTATATCTTTTGGGCTCTTGTGTCAGCCACTCAAACCTAATTCTACCCTTATTTGAAATTTCCAACAAGAACACCTAAGCTAGGTTACCAACAAATCTATATTTGCATAAATCCTACTCATCAAAGTTTATAGTAGCAACCACAACTCATTCCAACTTCAAAAGTAAAGAAAATAGGTACGAAAAACTAACTTGGTGTTCGGAAGATATAGAATTCTTTCTTCCAAGTTATAATTGTTCTCAAAATCTAATTCCATTCAAGAAAATAGAGCAATTCAAAGTTGATGGTAGTTTAACCACGTTGATTTGAAGTGATTTTTTCAATTAAAGGTTGGAACTTGATTGAAATATGGTTTGGTATGAGGTAGGTCAAATGGGTTCCCAATTGGGTGCCCTTTGTTCTTTTTAATTGAAGAACTGGGCCTGGTTAACTCATGACCTGACCTAGTAAGCATGTGTATGAGTTGTGGATATGACTCATACCCAGGCTTACAAGTCATTTTTTTTACTTGTACATACCTAGAACCTTACCTGGGTTCTAGACTGGGTACGAGTCAAGGTGACAAATTATACCTGGTGGGCATGAATCTTCTGAGAATTGTATCCATTCAAGAAACTATTCCTTGATTTTGATTTTTCTCTAAGGTTAATAAAACTCCTACTCACAAGTCGTACTATATAGATACAACTCGTAAATTTTCCGTCTAACTACTTTTCTTCAACTTCCCTGGGTATTTTCTAATTTTCTTAGCCCTGCACATTGAACAAACATATTACCCTATAACTAAATAGTACAAAAACATGGGTTACCTCCCTTACAACACTTGATTTAACATCACAGCATGATGCAATTGCCTTAACTACTTAGTATTCATCCAGGTCACGTCTTTTATATTTCCTAGGTAGTGCTTCACTCTTTGACCATTAAACATGAACGGGGGCTTACTATCGCTATTTAATTCTAAAGCACCATAGGGATAGAATATTATAACCGTTAATGGATCATACCATCGTGACCTTAACTTAAATGGAAACAAATGACGCTTGGAATTATAGTGCAGTACTTGGTCACCCTTTTAGAATACTCTCCTCTCAATTTTGCGGTCGTCATGCAACTTCATCTTTTCATTTTAAATTGCTGAACTTTCATATGCCCAAAGTCAAAATTCATCGAACTCATTGATATTATTAAACCTTGAATTTGTTGCATCCTTTCACTCTAGATTCAGTTTCTCTAATGCTGATATTCCCTTATGCTCAAGCTCAATTGACAAGTGGAAAGCCTTGAAATAGACCAACTAATAAGGGGAGGGACCTATGGGGATTTTATAAGATATTCTATAAGCCCATAATGCATCGTCTAACTTTCTTTCCCAATCATTACTATTGGCATTCACAGTCTTCGCCAATATGTAGCTCATTTCTCCATTGGACACTACAACTTTTCCACTAGTATACAGATGATAGGGAGTTTCCACCCTATATTAAACACCATATTTTTCCAATAGAATCTTGAAAAGATGACTGAAAGAATGTGAACCTTCATAAATAATAATAGCATGTGGCATGCCAAATCGAGAGAAGATGTTCTTTCTCAAAAATGTAGTGACATTGTGTACTTCATTGTTAGGAAGTGTAATCATTTCAACCCACTTCGAAACATAGTCTACAACCATAATTTTGTATTTCATTCAAAACAAAACCATGAGAGGTCCTATGAAATCTATTCCCCATACATAAAACACTTGTAATTCCAAAGTACGAGTCATAGGTTGTTCATGTCTTCTAGAAATCATACCTTGTCTTTGGAATTGATGACAAGTGGAAGAGTAATCATGCACATCTTTGTATATGGTTGGACAATAGTATCCGCATTGTAGGATTTTATGAGCTATGCGGTCCCCTTTATAATGACCCCCAACTGGCAATGAATGGCAAGCTTCAAATATGCTCATCATCTCCACCTCAGGTATGTATATGCAATGATTCCATCTGCACAAATATTAATAACGTTCATCCCAAAAACATTTCCTTAATTCATGCTTGAACTTCTTCCTTTGCTAATATGAAAGGTCTTCCAGGACTAGATTACTAGTTAAGTAATTTGCATAATCTACAAACCATGGAATTAGATCTTGGGAAGCTACCAATATCTGCTCATCTAGAAAACTGTCATTAATCTACAACCCATTAGCAACCTTCTATATAGCTTCCTCCTCTAGTGTAGGCAAGTGATTGTATATTAATTTTCTAGGCCTTTTCTATCCTCTACCTCTAAGTTAAATTCTTGAAACAACAACACCCACCAAATAAGACAAGGCTTTGCATCTTTTTTAGCTATTAGGTACCTCAATGTTGCATGATCAGTGGGAACAATCACCTTTATAGTAATAAAGAAATATCTAAACTTTTCAAAGGTAAAAACCATTGCCAATAATTTTTTCTCCATCACGGTATATTTCTTTTAAGCAGTATTTAGTGCTTTACTAGCATAGTAGATGAGATGAAGGATCTTTTATTTTTATTGGCCTAGTACAGCCCCTAAGGCCACTCCACTAGAGTCACACATAATCTCGAAAGGTGAATACCAATAAGGACACAAAATGATTGGAGAAGTCACCAACATCTATTATAGTCTTTCAAAATCCTTCTTACATGCATCATCAAAATTAAATTTTACCTCTTTATCAACAATCTTTCAATGAGGATTAGCAATCTTTGAGAAGTCCAAGATAAATCGCCTGTAAAAACTTTCATTCCCTATAAAAGTTCAAATTCTCTTCACATAAATTAGGTAAGGCAATTTTTCAATCACCTCAATATTTTCTCGATCAACCTTTATGCCTTTTTTTGAAATCTTGTACCCAAGCATAATTCCTTCTTTGATCTTAAAATTGAACTTTTCTCAATTAAGTACCAACTTGAATTCTTTACACCATTGTAGAGACTTTGCCAAGTGAATGAGACAGTCATCAAAAGAGTCATCAACTATCAAAAAATCATCCATAAAAAATTCAATGGTGTCTTCGACCATACCAGAGAAAGGACATCTATATCTCTGAAATATGCCTAGGGCGTTGAATACCCTGAATGGTGTTTGAAAGAAAAGGTCCCATATGGACATGTAAAAGACATTTTTTCTTGGTACTCAGGAGCAGTACTAATCTAATTGTAGCATAAGTACCCATCAAGAAAATAGTACAATCCTCTACTTGCTAACCTATCTAACATTCAATACATAATAAATGGGAAAATGGTCTTTTTGATTCCATGCATTCAATTTTCTATAATCCATGCACACTCTCCATCCAATGAATGATATTATAGGTACTAGCCCATTCTTTTTGTTAGGGACGATAGTTATTCTGCCTTTCTTTGAAATGCATTGTAACAGACTGACCCACTTGCTGTCAGCAATGGGAAATACCATACCAACATCTAATCACTTGATAATCTCTTTATTATCCACCGCCTGCATTGGAGGATTAAGTCAACACTAATGTTTAATAGATGGAACACACTCTGGCTCAATATGTATTTTATGAGTACACAAACCAAGTGGAATACCTACAATATCTGCAATAGACCGTCCAATGGCCCTCTTGAAATTTTGTAAAGCTGACAATAATGTTTTTACCTATGATTGTCTCACATCATCTACTATAATAACAGACAAAATGTTGTTGAACCCCAAAAATACATATCTCAAGTATGATGGGAGGGACATCAACTCTAATATGATTTGTTCCTCAATGGATGGGAGAGGAGATGGAGTCTTTCTATTATTTAAGTCTAAGTCAAGCTTTTTTTGTTTAAAATTATAAGAAAAACTCTGATACAGTGCACTTACAAACTCCCCTACTCGTCGAAACTATAAGAGTCAAAATTTATGATCACAGCTGCAAGTGCTTCAATACCTAGTCTCTCTTTAATAGAAACAACCACATTAGAACTATCGCCCCATAGAGTCACTTCATAAATATCATGGAATGAATCTACCTCCTCATCATGCACATTAATAACATATATCACTCTCAATTCAGTAGACTGACTCATTGATCATCATACATTGAATATCACTTGTTCATTATTCAATCCTAGGATCAAATGTCCCATCTCCAAATCAATCAATGTCCTTCCTGTAGCTAAAAATGGTCTTCAAAGAATAATTGGGACTTGGAAGTCCACTTCATAATATAAGACAATAAAATCAATAGGAAAAATAAAAGAAGCCACTTTTTCCAATACATCTATAGAATACTAACTAGCTTTTTCATGATCTTGTTTCCTATTAATAGTCTCATGGTGATGGGTTTTGGGGATTCTGACCCCAATTTCTTGAATACAGTAAATGGTATGAGGTTGATTCTAGTACCCAAGTCACACATAGCACATGCAAAGTTGAAAGATCCAATGGTGCAAGCTATAGTAAAGGAATCGGGATCATCCTTTTTCTCCACCAATGAACTTATGGCTACAACACTACATTAATGAACATTATCAACAAGCTCATACCTAACTATTGTATTCTTGGTGATCAGATGCTTATGAATTTTTTGTATACAGGTATTTTCTCAAATGCCTCGACTAGTAAAATATTGACTGATAATTTTTGTAGCACAGATAAAAACTTTGGTAGTAACTATTTTTTTGTTTTCTTTTTAGCCCTTGTAAATAAAGGGGAAGGGGTTTTGGAATGGGCTTTAGCACAGATTCTATATCCTTTTATTCTCCTTCATTATACTTGTTATTATTCCCTACAATCATCTCATCATTATTCTTTTGCTCATCAACAGTGGGAACAGGTAGATCAGTACTGAATTTACTGCTTCAAGTGGTAATGCCATAATAGTGACTATGATTTCTCAGATTTACCACTGTATTTTTTGGAAGAGTGTTAGGCTATCCCTGATTTACTTTGGCTGGCATTTAACAAAATTTCTTCTCCAACTACTTGATTGTTGTACCATGTAACTCAACTTTCTTATTTAATCCTGATAGGTCAACTTTGATATCCTTTAAGCAGTTCTTTTGACAATCTTGCCATTTAACCAGGTTAGACAAAAGTTCTTCCATTCTAGACTCTGGATCTCAACTGTTTAATGGAATATACTTGTCAGTCTTCTCTTTATATTCATCCTTACGCCACCAATCATTATCTCCGTTGCTACTTTTGTCTCTGTATCCATAATTATACTAGTTCTGACCTTGATTCCCTTTCCCTTAGGCTCTAAAATCCACTAATCTATGATTAAGATATTTTTCCTCTTCTTAATATTTGATCTCAAATGGTTTCGAAATAGACCCCTGTGCTGCAAATGGATACACTTTTTCAGCACTCATTGAAGCAAATTACTTTATAAATAACCCAATATCTTTATGAAGTTGTGCAACCTCTTGTGCTACCATATTATTCATTGATCCATAATTATTTGTTTCTATAATAGCATATGTACCACCACCATATTCAAAATCTCTAGTATGAAATCCCATATTTGTTACCTCAATGTCCTATAGCATTTTCTACAGAGCATCCCGATGAAGGTACATAAATTCTCCTCCTGAAATAGTATCTTGCAGAACTCTTGAAATGTTATTAATTGATTCATAAAAGATTTATGACAAGTTAGATCCTCTAATTCTATGATTTGGTACTATTCCCAGCTTTTTCTTTAATCAAAACCATGCCTCATCATAGATTATATAGGTAACTATTTGAAATTCTAAATTTCATCCTTCAATTGTAGCATCCATGCAAACGGGAAGAATCTACTCAGAAACTATTTTTTCCATTATTCCAAGTAGTGATATATCATCTTGGAAGTTCCCTTAACCATAGTGATGCTTCTCCTGTCATAGAAAATTGGAACAACCTCAATCTTAATGCTTCGTAATCAACCCCTAGAATTGTATAAGATGTACAGATCCGAAGAAAATTTTCAAGGTGTATATTTGCGTCATCCTAAGTCTATGCCCATGATATTGATTGGTTTAATTTTAGGAAGTATCCCATCCTTGTAGAGAAAATGGTTATAATTTATTGGCATATTAATGTTTATGATTTCATTATTTGAATAGAGGTGATGGAATACATAGATTTGATACATTCATGGTTATTAATTATCGTAAATGTTATGATTCCAACAAAAAATATGATTTTATTTCTATTTTTCCTATATAGGATTTAATGCCCACCTTTCACCTTAAAAATGGATTTTGTCATAATAATAATTTCACCATCTTAATGGATAACTTATGCATGATTAGATTGAAAATGATGTTTTAAAGATTTGACCAAGGAAAGTTTTGGTATATGATTTTGATACTACAATTTATGTTGATCCTGAAGTTTATCTATGCAATGGATTTATGAATTTACACTATTTTTAGCCAGGAATTAAGTTCATGCACCTACTATATATCTATATACACATTTCTCTAATATGGGATAGCGGAGGAGGATGGTATTGACGATATATATTCCGGGTAAAACTCGATAATTGATAATGTTGGTGATATTTATGATTGTTGATGTTGTTGAGGATATTGAATATATATTTATTGGTTTGAGTCTAGCTATTATTTATATATTTTTTGGTTCAAGTATGGATATTGATTAATATTTATTAGTTCAAGTTCAGCTAATGATTATATATTTGCCGATTTGAGTTCGGCTATTGATTATATATTTACCAGTTCGAGTCAACTATTGATTAAATATTTACCATTTCAGGTTTGGATAATGATGATATATTTGAGTTTGGCTATTGATTATGATACTGATGATATGATGTAATACACAGGGTTACTTATGGTATTTTATTGGTTGTGGTATTACGAATTATATCTGAGAATTTATTTTTGCATAACATCGCCTATCACTAGAATGCTTTTATATCTATCAGTCTTATGGAGGGTTGCATAGGTATCGGTGATGAGTATGGCTTATAGCGTATTTTATGTTTATTGAACCTTCTGAGCCTTAGGCAATGAAGGTTAGTGAAAGGCTCATTTAGGTATTGTTTGTTTGGACTAGCCAGTTACTTGTATTGTTATTTCTATTACTATGATCATTGTTACGACTAGCTTGTGACAGATTGGTTAATAATTTGGTATCGAGATTCAATGTATGATTTTTCTCTTCTATCTTATGATTATATTGTTTTGCATGGTTCTCTTATGATTAGATGTATGGATTAGAAACCCAAAGTATACTAACACTAGTTCCTGCTATGATAATAAGGTATTGAAATGCTAGTTTAATGATTTAAGTTGTAATTTGAGTTGGCCTTGTTTTTCTATATATATATATATATATAAAGAGAGAGAGAGAGAGTTAGATATAGATATGGTATTACCATTTATCTCTTCCATTCTTCATTTATTCATATTGTATATTCATTCCTTAGCCTTATATATTGTTATATATCCTTTTTTTGCACTTTATTTGAATATTGGCTAGTGATATAAGGTATGGTGTTGAAATTTCTGATTATTGCTAGAACAAGATATTTCATCCTTAATACTTTTTTAGCCTTATTATGTTAGTTTCTTAGACATGAATATGATAGTTGATCCTTATTATCTCATTGGCTTTCATATGTTGTTGCTCAATATTTGGATTTAGCTTTCCATTCTAATTATATGCCATATCTATCTGCATTATTATTGGATTTTAGTCGGCAGTTTCTTACTGAGCACCACGTGTTTGATACTCATACTACACTTTTGCATCCTGTAGATCATAGTGCGGGTTATCTTTTTTGTTGTCTGCGTCTTGTGGATATATATGGTTCAAAGACGTAGGGTAAGCACCTGACGTTGGAAATACTGCTTCCCCCCTCTTATGTACTAGACTAGTCTGTATGTTGTATTTAGAGATGGTTGTAGTTGAATATTTATTTAGTACCTTATTAATATGCTTCTTATGTTAGAAGCTCTTGTACTGATTTCACCAGTTTTTGGGATTACCTTTTATATGTTAGTCTTTTATTACATCTATTCCATATTCTTTCCTTTATTTCTTTGGTAGTCCGTTACTAGCAGTTTCTGACTATGGGATTGGCGTATCTACTAGTGGATTATAGTGGGCGCCATTATGACCTAAGAAATTAGGTTATGACATATGGGTTTACTGTCTCAAAAGAAAGTCATATTCAGGTTGTCTGATTCTTACAAGAAGAGTTTTCAAAAGTTGAAGACTCTCCTCGCCTCTACTCTAGTTTTGCTCTACTAGAGGGTTTAAATGGTTATGTGGTATATTGTGGTTCTTACTGAGTTGGGCTTTGTTATGTTTTGATACAGCAGGTCAATGATATAGCATATACCTCTAGGCAACTCAACTCTTATGAGAAGAACTACCTGACTCATGATCTTGATTTGGCAGCAATTGTTTTTGCCTAAAAGATTTGGAGGAATTATCTTTATGGGGTTCATGTTGATGTATTCATTGATTAAAAGAGTATTCAGTATGTTTTCAGTTAGAAAGATTTAAATATTCGTTAGAGAAAGTGGTTAAAGCTATTGAAGGACTATGATATGAGTGTCTTGGTGTCTGGGTTAAGAATGGTTTGGTATGTTCATTGGTAGCTAAATTAAAGGAAAATCAAGATAGAGATCCTATTTTGGTTAAGTTGAAGGAAACAGTTCGAAATTAGAAGATCACAGTTTTCTCCAAAGGGGGAGATGGTATTTTTAGTTGCCAAGGAAGCTTATGTGTCCTAGATATGGATGACTTGAGGCAGTGGATGTTACAAGAACTCAAGGTTCTCGATATTCTATTTACCCAGGAGATAGTAAGATGTACCATGATTTATGAGAAATCGATTGGTGGAATAGCATGAATAAGGATACTGTAAAATTCATGGCTAAGTGTCCAAATTACCAGTAGGTTAAGGTTGAGCACTAGAGATATAGTGGTATGCTTCAAGAATTTAGTAGTCATACTTTGAAGTGGGATGTGATGAATATAGACTTCATTATAGGGTGGCCTCGTACTCATCAACAGTATGATCCCACTTGGTTTATCATGGATTAAATGACTAAGTCAGCTTATTTTTTTCTAGTAAATACTTCATATTCAGTCGAAGATTATGCTAAGCTCTATCTTAGGGAGTTGGTAAAGTTAGATGGAGTCCCTTTGGCCATTATCGTATACAGAGACACCCAGTTTACCTCTGAATTTTGAAAGGCTTTTGAGAAGGGTCTTGCTACCCAAGATTATCTTAGTACAACTTCCCACCGACAGATAGATGGTCAGGAAAAAAGGAACATTTAGACCTCAAACGATATTTTGAGGGCATGTGTAATTGATTTCAAGTGTTGTTGCGATGATCACTTTCGTTTTATTGAGTTTGCTTACAATAATATCAATTACTCCAATATTTAGATAACCTCATTTGAGGCTCTTTATGGTAAGAGGAGTAGCTATCTTATTTGTTTATTTGAGATCAGTAAGGCTGCTTTTATAGGGCAAAAATCAGTGCATGATATGATGAAGAAATTTCAGCTTATTAAAGAAATCCTGAAGACGACCTAAAGTCATCAGAAATCTTACACAGATGTGAGTAAAAGGTAGCTTGAGTTTAATGTAGGTGATTTTGTTTATTTGAAGATTTCGCCCATGAAAGGGGTGAAGAGATTTGGTAAGAATTGGAAGCTTATTCCTCTCTATGTTGTACCTTACAAGATTTTGAGTCGTTAAGGTTAGGTATCCTATGAGTTGGATTTTCCTGTAGAGTTGGCATCAGTGCATCCGATTTTCTGTGTTTCCTTGTTGAAGAAATAATTTGGTGATCTAGCCTTAGTTGTCCCTTTAGAAAGGGTCGGTGTGGAAAGTAGCTTCTCTTATAAAGAAGTCCTAGTTGAAATCCTTGATTATTAGATTCACAGGCTGAGAGATAAAGATGTCGCCTTGGTAAAGGTTCAATACACAAATCAGTGTGTTGAGGGAGTTACTTGGAAAGTAGAGAAATATATGACAACCAAGTAACCCTATTTTTTGTCTTCAATCTCAGTCCCAACACGATGTAATAATTTCCATAATTAATTCTTTCATTTCTATCTCAACCATCCAGTTTTTTGCAAGTCATAGCATGCATTCATGAGATTAATTCAGTTCATGCATTAGTCACAAATTTAGATATCAGTTCATGGTTTAGCTCGTAAGCGTTCAATGAAAAATTCATCTTTCCCTAGCCTCTAAACTTAGTAAATTTCATTTGAGAACAAATTATCCCAAGGGGAAGATATTGTAATACCCTAAGTTTGAGTTCTAGACCCATCAAAATATAGGTCATAGAAGTCTTACCATAATCTGATATTGTAGTACGAAGTTTTGGAAAAATTGCCCTGGGGGTCTATCAACTTCCGGTGATAAAGACTCTAGCAATGACCTATTTTTAGATATAATAAGTCATTGTATGGATTCGTTTCCATGACATTAATGGATCCTAGATTTTAGCTCAACGGTAGTGAGTCTAGCATATGAATCGTTGTCATTGCTAATGAGTCGTTAGGTGGACCCATAATCAAAACAAAATGAAATCATGAAATCAAGTCTCTAATCACGACTTCTCCCAACTACCCGTGATCAGACCTAACAATTCATTGGGTAGGGATAAATTTTCATAACAAAAGGGAATCAGAACTGAGGACCTCAGGTTATGACTCAAAACACGACTCGTGAATAGTCATAAGAAGTTGTTACCCATGTCATGATGAGTATATCCAAGAATTTCCTGAATGTTTTAAAAAGGATTTTTTAGTTTTTTTTCATTCTAACAACTCCTAATGCACATTGTTTAGGCTTCCCCAAGAGTAGTATATAACCCGACGCTTCCCTTAATTCACCATTTATTCATAAAATCTATCCACAATAGGAAAAAATAATTCTTTCATCTCCAAAAGTAAGTTAGAGTTTCTCAAGAACTAGCTCAAATACAAAGGATTTGCTTCAAGTCTTCCACTCCAGGTATATGGAATTTTATCAATGGGTCCCTTCCACCCATTGAGTGACAAAAACATCCAAAACCTCAAGTTTAATTTTGATCCAAGAATTTAGTTCCATGTCAAATATGAGTTTACTTAATTCCTTTAGCCTATTTGTGTAAGTAAACAACGTGTGTAAGTTTTCTCATGGGAATTGAATCTTCTCAAACTCACCATCATGAATTTCCTTATTATTGATAAATTATTGAGTCTGGGATATGTTTTGTAAAGTTTTTCTACTATGATCAGCTTTAAATTATTATTATGTTCAATTGCATTAGACAAAGATGGTGGGTTATGAACACCCAATACCTACGATTCAATACACATACAAGTTGACATGTTTTGACCATTTCAGGTTATGCATATGTGGTTATTTTCAAGAGTTCACTATATTGATCATATATATATATACATATACATATATGTATGTATATATGTCTATATATATGTGTGTGTATATATATTTATACATACATATATATGCACAATCATATATATATAGACATATATATATGTATATATATATATTAGTTTTTAGTGTGATTTAGTTAGGATTGGCACTAAGCACCAAGTGAATGCAGAGATGAAGTCTCACTCGCTAGCTGAGGATTGATACCTTTTTTAGAAGTACCTAAGTTCCAGAACTATGGTGCCATCATGGGTTATGAGGGGTCACCCACTAGTTGAGGGCTAACTCCCTAGTCCTTTAAAACAACAGTTTAGTGGGATCAATGCCAGCCAGTGTTGGTACCCTTGGCAAGGTACTAGCACCTTTCCAACTGAAGGTTAGACCCCAATTTTTCTCAGATTAAGGTATGTAGGTTATTTTTATATTCCACAGTACTTAGTTCATTTTAAGTTAAGGATTTCTTGAATAAGAATTCAAATATTCAGTCATTCAGTATTCAGTTTTATCCAGCACATGTTTATACTTAGTTTTGCATTCAGTTTACATATTCATGCATTTATGTTCAGTTTATGTTATCTAGTTCCTTGTCTCACATACTTAGTACATTCAAATTAGTGAGTGCATAATTTCCTATGCTATGTTGTCTCATAATTAATATTCGGTCGCTCGGTACCCAAACAATACTTAGCACATTCCCAGGCCATATTCAGAAGTAGCTTTTGGAGTGTCCTCATCATTTGAGTACTAGTTATCAAATCTTTATTTTCTTGTCAAATTATTTTAGTTTTAGTCCGTTGGAGTTAGTTAGGGGCTTGTCCCAACAATTCATTATAAGTAGAGACTTTCAAACAGATGTTTAGATTTTCTGTATGATTGGTTGTTAGATAGTTTTTTTCAATCTTTTTAGTTAGTCTATTTTACATTATTATGGTTTCTACCATCTATTTTAGTTTGTCTTCTCGCTAGTGTTTTGTTACTTTATTCATTATTTTAATGGATGTCAGGCCAAAGGTCAGCCTGGGGTCACTTGTGACCTTAGGCACTGTCTTATGACTAGGGTGCTACAGTCTCGGGTCATGAAAAAATTGCCATAGCTCTCCCAAACAAAATTATATAGAAATAATGCTTTTGGAGTATTTTATACATTAATCATATTTTACCCTACTATAGCTGTCCTAGCCTGCTATAGTTACCTTGCTATAGGAGGATTCGTTCTCTATGACCGGATTGAACAAAGTTGACTCTCACTTTAGCAATTAAATTTCCATTATACCAATGAAATGAAAGTGTCACGCCATCTCTATAGTTGGTAAGTGAGGCAGAAATTTAAGATTGCTCATAGTTTTGCCATTTTTGCAACACACTCATAGATTTTGACATCCCAAACTAACCCATTTACGTTACATTTTATATCAAGATTCCTACTACACCGAATTTACTTTTGAAAGATACTGTATATTATTTTTGTGATGAGTAGCTGACTACAAGGGACCAGGTCCCTGCTATTTTCTCGTTATCGGACATTAGAGATATCCCTGCATTAGAGCATAGATTTCTCCTTTTGTTCTTCTATGTGAAGGCAAAGCAAAAATAAAAAACCACTCATTTCCAAACTATGAGGTAAGAAGTAAAGAGAAAAGAATTAGAAAATAGTACTGCTAGGAAACATCTACACAGTTTTGTTCTCTTGTCTAAAAAATTGCACAGTTGTTGCTTGTACTATTTAGGACACCTATTCCACTTGCATTTCAACCATAATCATCACTTAACTTTAAAATAAAAGGGATGTTTTTCTATCAAACAGGTTTTGCAAATTTCAGAATCAAAGAAAGTAAGAGAGGTAAAAACTCAATCTAGCTTCATTGCTCAAGTACTGCTCAAGTTTTTGTTTCCTATGCATAAAAAGAGTGAGTGTTCTTGAGTTGAATTCTGAATTGAAATTGAATTAATCATGTTATAAGAGTAATGTTCTTTTCTTTTTTTCTTTGAGCGAGCTTACGTAGAGTTAACTAAGGTTGATACTGGTTAGAGTAAATCAATATCAAGGTGTGTTGTTGGCAGAGTTGCCGAGTTATTACAAGTAGGATGAACTTAGAGTTAGGTTCAGTGGAGTCTGTAATCAAGAGATTGATTATAGTGGAGTAGTGGATTCTTATGAGGGCAAGTCATGGTTTTTTCCTCCCTTAAGCGAGGGGGTTTCCACAGTAAATCTTGTGCTCTTTAAGTTTCCTGCACTGTGTTAAGTTCTTGGTTGATTACTGTGTTTTTATATGTGACTGATTTTGAGGGACCTGGTCCCTCACTATGTGGTATGACCCCTAGGGTTTCAACAATTGATATCTGACCAAAAACACTCTAAAAGGTTCACACCTAGAGTGATTTTGTTAGCATGGCTTCTCTACCTGCTTTGGAAGGAGGGCAATCTACCACTAAACTACATAGATTTAATGGGAAGTATAATGGGTGGTGAAAAACCAAGATATTTGACTTTATTATGGCTGAGGACAGTAAACATATAGGAATAATTCTTGATGGCCCTCATGTTCCAGTTAAAGAAGTGAAAGAAGGGGAAATGGCAAGAATGGTAATAAAAAGAAAGAAAGAGTATGATGATAAACACAGAAAGAAAATTAAGAACAATTACAAGGTCAAGAAATTTCTAATTTGTGGTATAGGGCTTGATAAATACAACATGATTTCTACATGTGATAATGCTAAAGAAATCAAGGACTGCTTGAAAATAGCTCAGGAGGGAACTACAGATATGAAGGATTCAAAAGTTGACATGCTAACTACCTAGTATAAAACCTTCACCATAAAAAAAGGAGAGATCATATAGGAAATTCATAAAAGATTCACTTCCATCATGAATGAGCTATACTACATTATTCCATTGTATAAGCAAGCAAGGAATATTCTTTGGGTTCTGCTAAAATCATAGGAAAGAAAATTAGATGTTATTACTAAGGCAAGGAACCTAAAAACTCTCACTATGGATGAGATTATTGGAAATATAAATACACGTGAACTAAAGAAAAAGCAAGAACAAGAGAAAAAGGAAGAAAAAAGGGAAAAAATCTCTTGCACTAAGGGCGTTAAAATCATACTCTAATGAAAGGAAATTTATGTTGCCTATCTGGCAAAAATAATTGTTAGATCTATGAAGAAAAGTGACCAGTTTCAAAGAAGTGGAAGTAGAAGCAAAAGGGGAGGCACAATGAAGGTTTATCAAACATATGGAAGTCCTGAGTATTTCATTAAGGATTGTCCAATGCACAAAATGGACTATTTTGAATATCTCAAGAATGAAAGTGACAAAGGAAGGAACAAGGACCAGGTCCCTATAAAATTAAGCAGAAAAGCTGCATCAGATTTTGTACTGAAGCAGGCCATAGCTATCGGGGGGATTCATTCAATAATTCTAGTGAAGATGGGAAGCATGAAGATGTTTGTATGCTGGCAGTGGAGGATGAGAAAGTGACCTTTGATTCCTTGTTTTCTTTATGGAAAACAGTAAAATGGAGAAGAAAATGATGTAACACTTTCTGACCTTAAAGAAAACTTGGAAAACTTTTCTGCTAGAAAGATAAAAAATCTTGAAAATGTGCTGATTGATTCTATTGTGAAATGATTGAGAAAAAAATTTCACTAGAAAAAAAAGTGGAAAGTCAAGAGCTTGAGTTATTTCTTTAACTCTCCAAATATTTTAAAATACGGAGAAGGTTACTAAGTTAAAATCTAAAAATATAATTTTTGTAAGTCAACTAGAGAAAAGAGATGGTGTTTGTGATAAAGATGAGAATGATCCTCTAGAAGAAAAAATAGAAGACCAGGAGCTTGAGTTAATAACTTTTAATCTCCAGATATTTTAAACTGAGGAGCAAGTTGCTAAGTTAAAATCTAAAAATTTAAGCCTTGTGAGTCAACTTGAAAAAATATATGATTCAAATAATAAAGGGAAGAAAGAAGCCTCAAAGCTTTCGATTGAGCTGGGCAAAAAATTGAAGGATTCCCAGAAGCATCTCATGATTGCACTATAGAAGAATGTGGAGTTAGAAAGGGACCTAGTCTGTCTAAGGGAAGAACTTAAAAATCCCTAAAATGGACTACTTCTTCACAAATCCTTTCTAACTTAAATAATCAAGGTACTAATATTGGAAAGGGTCTTGGTTATCTAGGAAAATCCCAAGTTCTTGGCTCTCAATGGAAGGTTGCTCATGATACTAAGAACAAGGACCACAAACCTTTGAGTACTCACTATGGAAGATATAGTAACATATATGAAAATTATCAGAGTTAGATTAGAGCTTAAATAAATGGTTCGAGATATATTTAGTAAGGGAATTCACCTTAAGGGTTTCAATCCTTTGTAAATTATGAAAAGGAATTATATACCGACATAAACCAAAAAGGATTTGATCAAACCTTTGTCATCCTACTAGAAACTCAAACTCAAGTGGGTTCCGAAATCCAACAAGTGATCATGGTACCAGGTATAAGAAAGGGGATAGCAATCATAAATAATTCATTTATTTGGTATGTTTAAAGATTAATACTTGAAGGCCTGACTTTTCTCTCTCTCATGACACTTCAATGTAGAAGTTTCTCGGTGTGAAATAGATAATTTCAAAAAACTGTTCCCTAGAAAAATTGAACTAAGATTTTCAAGTTAAGAAGTGCATGATGCTCCTAATTAATTAGAAAAGATATTACTCCCTGGTGATAGTGAAGTCTCAAAAATTGAAGTATTTCTACCCAAAGGATTGATAATGCTGAATATGACAGGTAAAATGCTAAAGGGTTCAGAAGAGAGTCATGTGAATTCCAATGCTAGTCACAAACTTTAACTCAAGTAGAAGAACCTTAAGAAATGTCTAGCCAAGATTTCACAAGGACTTGGTCCCAGTGGAATTCATCTCAAAATATCAAACTAAAAGCACATTTCTTCTCATTTCTCTAAACATTCTAAATTCTTATTCAAAGATAGGAGTGAAAACTTGAGGGTAAGTCAGAGATTTCTTGGATTTCTTAGCATTCCTATCCTAAAGGTGAGCTAAAAAGAAGAAAATGATTCTGAAAATACTGGTTGGTTCAACGTAATGCAGAAGAAACCTTGAATATTTGAAGGATGCTAAGTCTAGAACCTAGTCTGTAGACCCTTTTTAGAATTTTTTTTTGTATAAAGTGGTGTATTGAACCTGCTAAGTTTAGGTTGGGATTGATCAAATTAACCTGACCAACTAGATGGATCAGTTTCTCTCCTCTAAATTGGCTATTATAAGGAGGCAAGTATCATTAATAAAATAGGTGTATGTTAATCTAACTCAATACGATACTTTTTCAGGTATACATCCATGGGAATAACTTTGGGAGAGCAAAATATAATATCCATAAGTTGAGGATTCATTCAAAGAAAGAGAGGGACCTAGTCCTATCTCTCAGGTTAGTATCATGAATGTGAATTATTGTTTGTTCTAATAGATAAAGATCTATCCTCTGTCTCTCTTTATTTTTTAGAAAATTATCTTATTCTAAAAGAAAGAATGAGTCACCCCTAAATCGAATTTGATCACATCCAATTTTTTCAAAAACCCTTCCTCGATCACTTTTTCCTTTATATCTTGACATACCCATCCCTTATCTTATCAAAAAGAAAAAGAACAGTCATAAATAGTTTTCTAGTAGAAAGATCTACAAATTCTTCATTTTCAAGTCTTTTAAAGAAACATAAGTCTAGCTTTAATAGAAGTCCTTTCTCAAAACCTCTTGTAAAACACCCTTCATCTCCTATTCTTCCAAATCCAAAACCTTTATTCACTCAAATTTTTTATGAAGAATCATCACTGAACCCTCTAAATTTTTTTGATAATACCTTGATGGATGATGCCCGGGTTGATCAAAATCTCATCTTGCTGTTATATAGCCCAGGAAAGGGTATTTTTTGTCTTATAAAACAAAATATTAGTAAAACATTAAGATATTATGGGGAAAATACTGAAAATTTTACTTAAAAGAAGGAGACTCATGAGGGACCTAGTCCCAAAAAGAGGAAAGTAGTGGTCAGGAAAACTGTGATCACCTATACTAGAAGGAAAAATGGGGTGAGAAGTAAGGTTGTGTCTAAAGAAGTGAGAAATAGCTTATTGATAAATCAAAAGGTGTTAAGATGAAGGATTTTTGACATAGTGTGTTAACAAAACCTGGAAAATTGGAGTTAGTTGATCTGGTAAAACATCAATGCTAGATGCATCTCAAGGAAGTACCTATTCCCATAGTATTTCATCAGGTGGTCTGTGAATTATATTCTATATTAGAGTTTTCTAAAGATAAAATGAAGATGGCACCATTAGTTCAAGGGAAGAAGTTGAATATTAATGTTGCTTTTACTTTTAAGAATTCTAGATGTTCTTATTTGTGTAGTGAGGATTGTCTCAAGGAAAAAACCATCAATCTAGGTTTTGCAACCGCACCAATGGTTAAAGGAATATTAGTGGCATTGGTGAATAGGAACCCGCTCAAGAGTGAGTTGCAATTGATCTTTCATTTTGTAAAAAATATAGTTTTGACCAGATCATAAAAAGGAAATATTGCTTCCGTTGTTGACTTGTATGTTATGGAATGTCTTAACAGTTTTGAGTTTATTACCTTACCTGCATTGATGATGTAATATATATACAAATCGGTTATTGGAAAAAATGGAAAACATGGCTTACCTTATGGTTACTTGTTAAATAAAGTGTTTGATCACTTTTGTATTATGTGTAAGAATGGAACTCCTAGAACTGTATTACAAATGCTTGGCATAAAGACACTGATAAAATTAAATGTGTGAAGAAGAAATCAAGAACTAATTAACAAAGGGTATTTAGTAAAGAGATAGAGGAGTTACAACTCAATATAGTTGCTAAGGATGAAAACATCCGTAAACTGAATATGACAATTCAACATCTGACTTTTGAGGTTCCAAGTGTCACTGATGAGCTTAAAATTAAAAATGCTAACCTAAAGAAACAGTATTCATTTTGACAGATGAGGTTCTCAAGTTGAATGTATAGGTAAGGCATTTAACTAAGGAATTTGTAAGACCCCACAAAAATTTCTAGCATAAATTAGTCCTTTAAGCTTGTTAGGGGTCCCAGACATAGAATACATTAACTAAGTATTTAGACTTAGTGCCATTTTAGCCTTCGAAAGTTGGCCATCTTATTTTATGACCTTTACGTTCTTTAAATATTGATATTTGAGTTAATTCATGATCAGGAATATCAGTAGAGGTTCCAAAAATTTTTTTAGGTTTTACGAACCTTGTTTAGACCATGTTTGAGTGCCCAAACTAGTTGGTCAACACGACCTTGATGCATCATGTTGACCATCATATTGATAAGATAGTTTTTCCCCAGCTTCAATTCAAATTCCAGTGAAACAACGTCGACTCTACACAGCGTGTTGGCAATTGCATCAATGCCAATAACGCAGCATATCAGCCTGCGCGTCGGTCACATAGTTTACAGGCACTAAAAGGTGGCGTCATTAGGGTTAATTAGGTCTTTTTCCTACACCCTTCAGCCTCCAAATCAAAAAATTAAACCCTTTGGAGAGAAATTATATTTATTCTTTCACAAATTTCTCAAGAACAAGAACCCTAGGAGTTCAAATTTCAAATCTAGAACTCACTATTAACTTTTAGAAATTCATCAACTAAGGTTTGTGAACTTTTCATCCAAGGGTCCCTTCTAACCTTGGAGTCTAACAAACTATTTTTAAACTTCAAAATTATTGATTTCGTGAATTTCATGTTGGGTTTGATTATGTTTATATTTTTAAAGATTAAAAGGGATTCTAATCCATGTTTTATGATACGTTCCATGTGAGGTTAATTGATATCTATGTAATATCGTCGGAATCCAAGAAAAACCCTTGAAATTGCCAGTAAGGATTTGAATTATGATGCCTACTTGTTGTTTAGTTTTATGTGCATATGTATGCTTACCAAGTGCTTGATAAATTGGTCATGTGAACTAATAAGGGAAAGAAATCATGTCATGCTATCTTATTTGCAACTTATTCCATGCAAGAGTTTTGTTAGATGTCTCTATAGATGCATTATGAATTCAATGTTCATGCTTATACTAAGCAAGATCATGTGATGTTTTATTTTCATGATATCGAGTCTTGGGGGTATTTAATCCAAATAGTTTAGCTGTTTACTTAGAGTTGGTGTCAGTTTTTAAGTAATCTTAGTAGTGACTTGATCTGTAGAACTCAGCCAGTTACACAAACCTAGGAAATTTCAGTAGCGTTCATAATTTATTTGCAGTACTCAGATCAGACCTTAGAAAACTCAGTCAGTTAATAGAATCAAGTAGTATTCTATCAGTCCACAAAACTCAGAGAAATTAGTTCAGTTTAGTCAAATAGTAATATCAATAATAATTCAGTCCAGTTTAGTACAGACTATAAATCATTTCAGTGTTCGTTCAGTTGGGAGTAGCATTCATCCCCGAGCGAACCCAGTGATGAGGGTATTCTGATCGACAGAGGGTTTGGCCCTTAGTAGCAATCCCTACATTATAGAACTACGTAGCTTGTATTGGTTGAGATATCTTTCTACCAGATATTATAAGGGTTTATACATCTCATTTGAGTTTTCCTACCAGCGAGGGTTGATAAAAGAGCATTCTATCAGAGAGGTTTAACTCATAGCTAGTCTCTACCCGTGGCACGATATTGACACCCTTCTAACTGGGGTTATAGTTTGGACCCCAATCATTTCAAAGAGATGCATGTCGATTAGATGATTACCTACTATAGTCTCAGTTTCAATCTCAGACTCAGAATAGAACTCAGTTTAGTTCTGCAGATTTAGGACTATCAGATATAGTGACTCAGCTCAGTACAGAACTCAGTATAGTTCCACAGAATTAGAATTGTTAGATACAGTCATTCAATTATTAGTAATTCATTATAAGTATACTTAGATAACAATTAATTAGTATTCAAATTCAGCATTTAATGTTATCACGATCTCAGTTTTAGTGTACATATTCATGCATGTATTCTTATTCAGTCACACTCATGTTATTCAATTATTGTTGTTCATACATATGAACCCATGCATTTTAGGCCACCTCACTGAGCATACCAGTACATTCAAAGTACTGGCACGTGCTTTTATTTTGTGCTATGATGTCTTTATCATAGGTTTTGATGCACGGGCTCTAGAGCACCCTTAGCACTTCAGATTTTCAGCAGTCAGTATAGTGGTGAGTCCTTATAGTTCGAGGACATGGTTGTTTTTAGTATTTAAGTATTATTTTGAGTAGTTAGATTTAGTTAGGGAATTGTCCCATCAACTCCACAGTTCAGACAGTTTAGAGGCTTTCCAGACTTGAGTATCTTCAGACAGTTGTTTAATATTTAGTATTAATGTTAAGTTCTGGTATAGTGATTCCATATTCAGTGTTATTTATAGTATTGAACCTTATGTCCAGCTTCCCGCTTATTTCCCGCATTTATACCATATTATTATTTAGTTATTGCAGTAGGTACTAGTCATGGGTAAGCTTGTGGTCCTTCAGGATTATGAGCACCGTGTAGCGTCCGCAGAGCAGACTCAGGGGGATACAGAATTGTTGCAATGTCATGCTAAAGAAAATAATAAGCTAGCTCTACTCCTTTAAACCATCCTTCGAAGTCCCTCACCTCTTTAACCTTTCTTAATTTCTGCATCTTTTTCTTTGGAACATTGTAATTATGCATTGAAATGATACTTGACCTCTATATATGAATGAATCATTATTTATGAGTTGCATGTATTTCCTCTTCCTATTAAAGATTTAGTTCATGTCAGTGTTGCCCCAGTGGCCGTGAGTTAACTAACCTGTGTTGATTTACTCTTGGTTTACTGTTTTTACTTTTCAATGATGCCAAAAGAGGGAAAATTGACTTTATGTGGTATGAAGTAGCTAACCATGTATCAAAAGTGTAAATGTTGAATAACAGATGTGTTTATCAATTTTCATAAGAGGAATAAATAATGGTGCATATTGATAAGTAGAAACATTAAACTTGCAGCAATGCAAATGTGTGTATGGCATGTTATAGGTGGAAGAAATAATGGTACTTATTAACATAAGGAAACATTGAAATTTCAATAATAATTTGAGTTTTTGATAACAGATGACAAAAAGGGACCAGGTCCTTAAGTTGCATGATGATAGGTTAAACATTCATCTTTAGTAGTGATAATCGCTCTAATTAAATATGATGAATATTCATTGATGCACAAAACTCTGTGGTTGGCTTGTCATCATCAAAAAGGGAAAAATTAATGTATCTTATTTTTATAATGAGTTGCTGGCTACAAGGCACCATGTCTCTAGATGTTCAAGGCAACAGTACAGCTGGGATGCACCTACAGAGTTTTGTTCTCTTTTGTAACAAACTGTGCTGGTGTTGCTAGTACTATTTAGGACACCTGGCCCAATTGCATTTCAACCTTAATTATAACTCAACTATAAAATTAAAAAGATGATTTTCTATCAAGCAGTTTTCTTAAAATTCAAAATTATAGAAATTGAGAGAGGTAAAACTAAATCTAGCTTCTTTGCTCAAGTATAGCTCAAGTTCTTGTTTCTTAAGCATAAAAAGTGTAAGTGTTCTTTAGTTGAGTCCTGAATTGTAATTGCATTACTCATGTTATAAAATTAATGTTCCTTATTTCTTGCTTTAAGAGATCTTAGGCAAAGTTACCTAAGGTGGATATTGGTTAGAATTAATCAATCAAGGTGTTTTGTTGGCAGAGTAGTCAAGATAGGCTTGTAGTAGAGTTATTAAAAGTAGGAGGAACCTAGAATTAGGTTAAATGTAGTCTGTAATCAAGAATTTGATTATAGTGGAGATCTAGGTGCTTGTGAGGGAAAGCTGTGGTTTTTCTTCCCTTGAGCAAGGGGGTTTCCATGTTAAATCTTGTATTCTATCAGTTTTCTGCACTATGTTGAGTTCTTGGTTAATTTAGTGTGTTTTTTCCTGTGACTGATTTTGAAAGACCTGGTCTCTCACTGTGTGGTGCAACCCACAGGGTTCAAACAAAAGATCCTATGAATTCTTATCATCTTAGCTATCACTAAAATTCTTTGAATTATATAACCATTAACAAATCCATTCTGATATTATCCTAGACCATACCACACTTTGATTTCATCCGAGACTAGGCTCGTCTGAAATATATAACTCCTAATTTGGGGAAAACCTTAATCCTATATTTTTACATGCTAGACTTACATATAACGATGAAAAAGGGCTGTAACAATACATGTATACAAATTAGAAACCCCCACAAGTAACCCTTATATAATTGTGCCTCATTTGGATCACAACTATAATGAGTAATATAACAATCACCGTAATCCAGTAATCATAATAGTATGTAGGACCACCTTGTTTCCTCAGCTTGACACAGAATCAACATAATGGGATATGAGCTTTTAATAAGAAAAATAGAAGCAATAATTTAGATACATAAGATAATTGACTCTTCAATATCATGCTATACCCGAAAATCAAAAACCTTGTGAGATCATGCCCCAAAAATAAGGGGATAGCATTTACATGCCTTGATTTTGGGCTTTGTTATATTGACTAGATTATCAATTTTATTTTTTATGATCAAATATAACGTTTGAAATATTTTTCAACTTAAGTTAAATCAAACCGAAGAACCAAACTAAACCGATAAAAAAATCGACTTATGGTTTTGTTTGGTTGGTTTGGCGTTTGAAAAAAAAAACGGACCATTCTTGGTTTGATTTTGATGTTAACCAAAAAAAAGTCAAACCAAACCCAAATCAAACCGACATAATATATATATATATACACACACATATATATATATATATATGTGCATGTATATAATTTAACTTTTATATATAAAATATTAATTGTAATCTACTTTTTAAATACTTTATAAATTAGTTTTATTAATTTTCAATATTTAGAAAGTAGATGTATATATATTTTCATATTTGGGACTTTAAGTTGTAATATTTATCCATTAATTAATAATAAAATGATCCAAAATCCAATATAAACTTAAAACCAAAACTTTTCATTCTTTATCTTATTTTTTAGTTTAAAGAGAGTTTTTCGCTCCTCAATTTTTCTTAACTGTGGTTTTTCATTAGCACATGAGTGAAAACATACTTGATTTAAACTTCAATCACAATATAATTTTATAAAAATAAAGATTATAAAAAAAAGAGAAAAACCAAAAAAATCAAAAAAATCGAAAGAACCGACTAAAACCTAAACTGAAAAAAATGATTTTATGTTGGTTTGATTTGGTTTATAGTTTTAATAAACTGACATAATTGGTTTGATTTTTTTCCAATAGAAAACCAAACCAAACCAACCTATGTACACCCCTATATAAGTATAATTTTTCAAATATATCACAATTTATGGAAAATCATTTTTGTATAAAGCCTAACTCATATAGTAATAATAATTTTTTGATATAACTAAACTTTCTAACTCTACTAAATGTTAATAAATTATAAAACTCTTCTAAAGTAAATACATTATAATTAATGAGCTATTTCATAAATATTTAAATCATTTTAGAAAGAAAATAAAAATATATATTTTGATCTTATTTCAATGTAAATTAAATATTCCTGAATTACACGCAGTGATATAGGACAACTTTCAAACTTAGGATAATAAGCCTTCAACAGGGGATTAAGAAAAATCGTAAACAAATGGGTTTTACATACTGTATATGTATAAATCCTTTCAGCACTTCAACTGGGAGTTGGGCTCCTAAAAATAACAAACTACTGTAATCGTCCAATAGGCATTTCTCGAGCTAATATCCCCTATTTTGATATTAATTATAAGGGACTCCCCATGTATTATAGCTTCCACAACCAAGTGTTTGAGATTTTGGCTATGCCAAAATTATCCCAAATTGAACTTCATGCAACTTCCTTATCATTTACTTTCTCTACTTTATCTGTCCACGATCTACTTCAACTGTTATTGGGTTTCTTGCTGTTGCAACCAAGCGCACACGCAGGTGTACGTGGTCCACCCATGTAATATAGTGGACTTATGAAAAGCCAAGTATCGATTACATAAGGACTTGTGTTAGACAACTATCTAATTCTAGTTCAACTATCAAAATTAAGAAAGTGCTAAATTAACCAAAAGAGTTTGAGAGTTATAAATTGAATGTTAACTAAACAATATGGTAATTTAAAGGTTATTGAAAAACAATCGGGAGAAACCCAAGGCTACGACACTACTAACAATCATACTTAGATTCAGAACTTCATAGGTTTCATTAATTATCATGGTTTCTGGTTTAAGGGGTTCATTATATGATTACGGTCTTCTAAACCTCAAATCAACTATCTAACTTGGCCTTACAACTACATCATTGAGCGGAGATGCAAGTACTAAACTAAACGCATTCATGTTTCATCCCGTAATTGAACCAAATAGGGTGTATTTGGTATATTCCTATCCTAAACACAAATTTTAAATTCAATTAATTGAAAGATTACAATCTTATTCCCAATATCTCACGTTCTATCCTATCATTTCTCGTTCTGGGCTCATAATAGAATTACGCGCTTATCTTAAGGGTCGTAAATCCTAAAGATAGTTAAAACAAGGATACAAGAACAATCAAAAATGATAATAACAATGACCAACTCAATTAAGAAGCAAGAGTAATAACGTTCTTGGCCTTAATCACAAAAATAGGTGTTTAGCCTCTCATGGGCATACCCGAAATCACGATAAGTAAATCCATATTATAATACAATAATAACCTAAATTAAAGAAATTAAAACCCTAATTTAAGCCTCATCAATCATGTATCACCAAGGTGTTTTCCAAACAAGGGAAGTGTCATATTGATACTAGGCCAAAGTTAGCAGATTTGGACTAGCTTGCGTAGCACGCCAATGTCGCACCATCTAGGCAGAATGGCAGGACAACAACACTAATGTATACTGTTTTGGATATTCCACAATGAAATAAGTTCCTTTCCCTTATCCTGGTTCTTAGGGTCCATGGCACGCCAATGAGTCCAAATTTTCCAGAATTTTGGATGCCTTATCTCATGTATTTGTCCTTCAAGTCAAAGCTTTTTGGTGATATTTCCTCTTTATTTACTACTTTTAGAGCACCCATTTATTATATTGATAAACTCATCAAGCATATTTTAACATCAAAAATCATAAATTAGAACTCAAAACTCAATCAAATCTAACACGATGAACTAGAATTGAACATAGCTCAAGCTAAGAGTACTCATCTACTCCTTTGAACTTTAACTTAATATTTTGACTCTGAACTCATTATGACACACCTTAAACATTAACATTACATAAATTAACATGTATATGCTCATTTATATACATATTAGCTTATTAATCCCACTATAAGTCCTCAATACTGTGTTAACTATCCTCAATACTATGTTAACTAAGGCCGGATAACAACACTTAGGTGCCTAAATGCACCTAAGATCATCACCTCACACTTAAATCCTTGGTGTTCCATGAAAAAGTCTTCACTTAAGCATCAATATCGTGAAAAGACTCCAATACTACTACTACAAGCAAGATACTCAAGCTAGTACTATAATTACTATACAGATAACAAGTTCTACATTAAGCATGTTGCATACACTTGAAACCTCATGAACACTACTACAAAACATCATAACCTCAAGTATTGACTCATTAAGTAGGAAAACTCATGCATATTACACAATCAAAGAGATCGTACAAATCACCTTACTATCATAAAACATGTGCCTTCACAACAAAAGAGTTATCCACTTCACATAGATGTAATTTATCACAATAATGGGTATTAGAATCAAATAACGCTCACTCTCCCCAGGAATTCATAAGTTACACAAAATAAACTACAGTATTTTCTTCGTTTAATACTCCACTAATATCAAAATATTGAATCTTAGGATCAAGTAGGATTTTGAGGGATGCAAGGTCGGAGAAGGGACATGTAGGAACTATTTTGGCCAAGAATAGTGACTATCTTCCCTAAGCATTTTCATACATCACACATAAATTAAGATTAGCTTCTAAAAAACCACACTTTTGACCACCTCTATCTTCCCATTTTCTTTTGTTTTGCCCCATCTCACTAAGATAAATAACAATTATTATTTAAGGGGTATTCTTCATTTAATCTTGATCAAATTCTTTAACAATTTCTCTCTTTTTCATTAAAAAAATCCCAACCACCACACATCACTTTTTTAACACCAATAGCTACTTTTGGGGGGTTTCACTTTCACGTTTTCCCTCCTTATTTTCTTACTCCTTATTAAAATTAATTTTCAACTAAAATACTTAGGAGATTTACATTAAGTTATGTCAATTAATGAAGGGGAATTGGCTACATATCGGTATACCAAAAGAATATAGACTAAAGGCTCCACGGGGCTAACTAGGATTAAACAGAAAGGTAGATAAAAGAGATGGTATATGAAATATGGCTACCAAAGAAATGCCTATATCATCTCCTAAACCGACACTCTTTATTTTGATTTGCACACACACAAGATAGGTACTAGACATCAATATACAACAAGGAATATACAAAAATCTCACTCATATATGGCACATGCTCAAGTCAAGTAGGATCATTATAGAATCCAGAGAAAATAATAGCACAAATTCAACATTAAGCCAACAACATAAAAAAGTCATAAAAAGGAGACTAGCTGTCTCAAAAGTAGTCTTTCACCTAGTCTACATGTATTTTACCACCAACACAACTTGCATCATTCAATCACACATAGCACTAACTAGAATATTCACTTACCTAACATAAAAATTTTAAAATTGACTTCTAGAAAAAAAAAAGAAATACTAGGTTCAAGGGCACCTCCATGGAAAAGAACAAAAAATAACAACCATAGGGTGGGTGAAGTTTGCACCTACTAAACTAACACCAACAACTAAAAACTAACAAACAAAAATATTTTAGTAAATTTTTCAAATTTACCCAAGAACTAGAAAACCACTAAGAATTTAGATCCTAGAGCATCACTTTACCCGAAACCATGGGAATTTCCTTACCCCACACTTAAAAACATACTTTGTCTCGATATGAAACTTAAAAGTAAAGGATAGAAATATTACTTGAGGCATCTAAACCTAGCTAGTAGAATCTTTGAACATCGAGAGGGTCTAGAGACCCCACACCTAATCTTTTCCATGCTCCTCAACTCAGGTGTTCGATACTTAAAACTCAACAAAACCAAAAATTACATGAAGTAAAAACTGAAATACTAGAATAAAATGCCTACCTTAACTTGGGTTGCCTCCCAAGAAGTACCTGATTTTGTGTCGTGGCATGACTCACATCACTATATATTATCCATATTCTTTCATCATTTTTCTCCTTCTAGGAACCATCTACTCACTTGTTTTAGACCTATTAAGTGTGAACTCTCAAGGTCTCCAACTTTCTCAATAATGGCCTGTTAAGGCTCCATAATCCTCATAACTTCAGGCTTAGGTGGTGACTTAGGCAACTCAATAAGACAGTTTGAAGAAGTCATTGGTTGTTTATGTTCCACAACCCTAAACTTATCCACTTCCATAGTTTTGATCATGCATAAATCTTTGTAGTAGGAAAAAGTATTAAGTGGTTTCTAGAATTTAAAGACTACCTCATCATCATCCAATCTTATCTTATGAGTGCCCTCTCTCACATCAATTAGTTCTTCTTTTATCGACAAAAAATAGACATCCTAAGATGATCAGTGCCCTGCCATATGCATCATAGTAAAGAACAATAAAATCAACATGGATAATAAACTTACCGACCTTGATGAGCACGGCCTCATGTTTTCTTTTAGCTGGACTCTAGTTCGCTCAGCCATCTGAATCACCATAGAGCATGGACTTGGCTTACCCAAACCTAGAGTATTGAATATTGATAAGGGCATCAAGTTTATACTTTCCCCTAAATCACTCAGAGCAGGGACCATATAGCTATAATTAATTTTCATAGGGAAGGTGAAACTCCCTGGGTCCTTTAGCTTCTTGGGCATCTTTCTCATTACTACAAAACTACACTTCTCATTAAGTGTCATAGTCTTAATGCCCTGTAATTTAGTTTTGTCAGTCACCTCATCATTTAAGTACTTAGCATACTTAGGCATTCTGTTTAATACGTCTAAAAGAATAATGTTAATGTGATGTTCTTAAAATGTGTCAAAGAACTTCTTGAAGCATGTATCCTCTTTGTCCTCTTTGAACTTCTGAGGGAATGGTGGTGGTGGTCATTCAACAACACACTTAACAACCTTTTCTTTTGGGTACTCATACTTTCCTAAATTTTTAGCATCATTAACTTTATCTTGCTTTTTCTCTACCTGTTATGGGACTAACTCTGTATCAACCTCTTTATTTTTCTTAAGAGGCTTGTACACTCCTCAAGGTATTTACCATAGCCTGCATTGGATTTTTATTTTCACTTGTCAATCCAACTTGGAGTCTGGTATTCTATGCCTGTGCTGGTTGCCCCAACTAGGTCTCCAACTTTTTTTGTGCAATTTGTTGATATATTATTTCAGCGGCCAGTTCATCTTACTTGGCTAAGATCTTATTAAAAGTATCTACTATATTACTAGGCTGCGTATTGTGTTGGTTCAAAAATTATTGATTCTGATTATTTCCCCATGCATAATTGGGCAAATTTTACCACTTTTGGTTATAGGCAATCGCATAAGTTAGCTTTTGTACATAGCCCACAATGTTTACAGACTCTGGGTTTGCCCCACATAAGTCTGAAAAATTAGCATTGTTTCCATAAATCTCAAACCAAGATGTGGTATGATGAAATGCAATAACCTGAACCTGAGACTAATTTACGCCTAATTTGCTAAATTATGTCATCATCTGATTCTGAAGAGTAACCAATTGGGGGCTTAGGTTATGACACTATCAACTTCAATCATTCTCCCATTCTTCTTCACTGCACTTTTGGAAATATCGTCATGCCAATTAAAATTATCTTGTGCAATCTAGTTCAACAAGGTATAAAGATCATCAAAGGATTTCTCTAACCTTGACCACCTACAACTGAATCTAAAAAAATTTACATATTATGTTCAAGTGCTTCAACAAAGTTCTGAGTTAATACTTTATTTGAATACTGGTGATATGGACAGTCTCGGAGTAGATATTTTAACCTCTCCCAAGCATGATAAAAGTTCTCATCTGGCTTCTTGTTAAAGCTCGATATCTCATTGGATAATCTTACAGTCTTACCAGATAGGAAGAAATGGATGAGCAATTTCTGTGCTAAGTCATCCAATATAGTAATAGACCCTACCGGCTCCGTGTTAACCACTTCTTTGCTTTACCTAAAAGTAAGAAGGGTAAAAGTGTCAGCCTTATATAATTAGTAGATACCCTAGTGGGTTAGAAAGTGTCACTGATCTCCAAAAATTTTTGTAAGTGAACCTGTGGATCTTTATGTGACAAGCTAGTACATTGACTATTGTTGTACAATGTAACCAATTTGCTGAACCGGAATGCTATACTGTGCTCATGACCCCAAAGGACTACAAGCTAACCCATGACTGATATTTGTACCTGTACACTACACAAGATAACATAATAATACGGAAATATGCACTAAAAGACCATAATGTTGGATCATGAACATAACTGAATAACGTAACATCTATGTGGGCTAATACAATACCCAAAACAAAACTGAAGTCTAAAACATGATAGTCTGTATCTAGTCTGCATCTAGTCTAAAAGCCTTTACTGTCTGAAGAATTTAAATAAGGAGTTGATGGGACATGTCCCCAAATAACTCCAACTAATAATCTAATCACTTTGATACTAGAAAATCATTATTTCCTCAAAGGATGAGGACTCACCTCTACTCTGATTGCTGAATCTAGAATCTACTGCTTATCTAGAACATGTGTCTCTAAAACTATGATGTAACATAAAAAGAAAGAACCATAACACAAATATGTCAGTACAATGGAATGTATGGATTATACATGTGATGTAGGCTACATATAAGGGTTTGCATGCATGATAAATACTAACTGACTGTCTAACATAAACATGACAATGAATATATAAATATGCAACTATAACTGTCAATGTGATAACATGATACTGATACCGTGGTAGCATGACTGATAAGTCTTGATAATTTTAACATGACATAATTGATAACATAGATGACTATGTCTGACAGCCCTGAATCTGATAGAACTATCTAAGTGTAGTTCTATGTTTGAGTTGACTGTATCTGATGGTCCTAAAATCTGAAGAACTATCTGAGTTCTATTACTGAGACTGATTGACTATATCTGAAAGTCTTGATTCTGTAACATGAAACTATGGGAAGTAGTATCTAACTGACATGCCCCTAATGTGTTATAACAGCTGAGCTGGGGTCCAATCTATTCCTGCATTGGAAGGGTGTCAATACTGCACACTGGTAAGCCCAACATTTGAGTAACCCTCATATTACAAGTAACTCTAGCGAGAATGGTGGGAACTCTCACATAATAGGTTAAGCCACCTCATCTACCCAGATATAGCAGGTTATGATATCTTAACCTATGCTGGCTATATAGTTCAGGAATGCAAGGATTTCTTCTAGGAATCACACCCTCGTGTAATTGGTAAGTCCCCATCCTTGGGTTCACTCAGTGCTAATTCCTACTCCCATCTGAATGGACACTGTACAGGATTTACTGAACTGAACTGAGTTACTGAATTTCTTTGGTTGACAGAATACTACTGATATGTGACAACTGACTGAGTCATGAGATCATGGAGATTTTCCTGAGTCATAAGACTATCTGAAGTCTAAGAGTTCATATCTTGACTGAGAGTATCATGAAAACATGACATGAATCTAGGCATACAGCTAATATTTTGGGTACAAGTACCCCTAGGGCTCGATGGAAGGAAACTTACAAAGAATGATTTACTTAAAGATTTGACTTTCATCGTAATACATACTACATTCATAGAAGCGTTTCTTAAAACATGTAATAGGAATGAACTTGTACATACATGGGGATTTCATGATACCATGCTAGTTAGACAATATTCCTTCATTTAGGCATTTAATCAAATATATGACAGGCATGGTACATGTAAACATCATTATTCTATTCTAATTTCATCATTCAAGGTTTTAAATCTTAGGGTTGCATGAATCTATGGCTATATTAATTAAAACCACCTAGAAACTATCAAAAATCATGTAGTAGAATCCAATTTATTATTTATCAAACATGAACATGAGCAGCCAAAACATGAAAACATATAAAAAATCCATAACTTGAGTTTAGAATAGGGATTCTTGAACTTCATGGATGAAAGGAGTCCATGAATGAACACTATGTATACCTTATTTAGCGATTTTATGAAGATTGATGGGGAAACCTTCTTGAAGTTGGAACTTCTATGAAAACCCTAGCTTGAGTTCTTTAGAGTATTTGAGAAAAACAACAATATTTTGAATGAATAAGGGCTAAATCCCATGTTTGAAAGCTTCTATAGGAGCGGGGGGAGGGGGGAATTGACCCTTTTAACCCTGGACACGTAATTTAATTGTTCAATAAAATTTTCCAAATTGGGCCCTGGGCGCGATACGGCGTTATCTTGTCGTGGCACTAGAAATTGACAATTGGGAAACTGCACGGTGGTGGGATGTGAAACTATTGTATTTCCACCTTGTGTACCACCTGGAAGTTTGGCACGACATGCCATTAATACGGAGCAACACTAGAAATTGACAATTTCCATTTGAGCTATCTTCGCGATGCACTGAAGGTTCAGGTGAAACATTATCTCACTAAAAAGCTCTAACTCTTCGCTCGGATGTCAAATTTGGGAGAATTATATTTCAATGGAAAGATTATTTAATTTCCCACATGGTAGGAGGTGATAATTATGGAAATACCACATGTATAAGAATGAATTCTTATTTCAAAACAATTTCTAACATCCTTGAGATGATTTTTGAGCTATAAAAAAGCACGGGTATTACAATATCTCCCTCTTGAGAACATTCATCCTCGAATGAAACTAACTGAGAGGGGAAACAATGATATTAACATGAATAAATAGAACATGATCTCATGATGGACATGACCGACAAGCTGACAAACATACTGAACATGTATATCTGATGCATACGTAACTGAGTGATAAATGCATAACTGAAAGCTCAGAAGAACTAAGTGTTCTCACAATGAGAATGCATGTCTAATGCATAACTATGTAACTGATCTGATACATGAATGCATGATTGAATATGCGGTAGTACTTGATAACAAGATTATCATGGGATTATGAACTTAAGACTGAATACTAAGTTAGTGATGTACACTAATCATGAGACTGATTAAGTTTAAGGAGAACTGTTACCTTGAGCTAGATATGAGTTGGCGAGGAAAAGGTCAGGGTACTTGGTACGCATATCTGCTTCTTCTTCCCAAGTAGCTCCCTCTATGAACTGATTTCACCAAAAAACTTTAACTAGAGGGACTTCTTTGCCCCATATAAGTTTGTAAAATTACCACTGCTGCCATAAATATCAAACCAAGATGTGGTATGATGAAATGCATTCACCTGAGCCTAAGACTAATTTACGCCTAATTTTCTAAATTGTGTCATCATTTAATTTTGAAGAGTAACCAATTGGGGACTTAGGTTATGACACTATTAACTTCAATAATTCCCCCATTCTTTTTCACTGCACTTTTGGTGATGTCGTTATACCAGTTCAAATTATCTTATGCAATCTGGTTCAACAAGGTATACAACTCATCATAGGTTTTCTCTAACCTTGACCACCTGCAATAGAATCTAACAAAAATTTCATATTATGTTCAAGTGCTTCAACAAAGGTGTGAGTTAATACCTTATTAGACTGATGGTGATATGGACAGTCTCAGATAAAAGATTTGAACCACTCCCAAGCATGATAAAAGTTATCATATGGCTTCTTATTAAAGCTCAATATGTCATTGCATAATCTTACAGTCTTGTCGGATAGGAAGAAACAGATGAGGAATTTCTGAGCTAAGTCATCCCATATAGTAATAGACCCTACCGACTCCGTGTTAACCACTTCTTTGCATTATCTAAAAGTTAGAAGGGTAAAAGTGTTAGCCTTATATAATCAGTAGATACCCTAGTGGGTTAGAATGTGTCACTAATCTCTAAAAATTTCTGTAGGTGAACCTGTGGATCATTATGTGACAAACTAGTACATTGGCTATTGTTGTATAATGTAACGACCCGATTTGCTGAACAGGAATGCCATACAGTACTCATGACCCTGAAGGACTACAAGTTAATCCATGACTGATATCTGTACCTGTATACTACATAAGATAACATAATAATCAAGAAACATACACTAGAAGGCCATAAGGTTCGATCATGAAAATAACTGAATAACGTAAAATCTATGTGGGGTAATACAATACCCAAAACAAAACTGAAGTCTAAAACATGATAGTGTTCATCTAGTATGAAAGCCTCTACTGTATAAAGGATCTGAATAAGGAGTTTTTGGGGCATGTCCCCAACTAATTCCAACTAATAAGCTAATCATTGAGATACTAGAAAATCATTATGCCCTCGAAGGATGAGGACTCCCTTCTACTCTGTCTGCTGAATCTAGAATCTACTGCTGATCTGCAACACGTATCATTGAACCTATGGTGTAACATAAAAAGAAAGCACCATAGCAAAAATACGTCAGTATAATGGAATGTACTGAGTATACACGTGAGGTAGGCTATATGCAAGGGTTTGCATGCATGATCAATACAAATTAAATGTCTAATATAAAAGTGAGAATGAATATATAAATACGAAAAATATAACTGACAATGTGATAACATGACACTGATGCCATGTTAGCATAACTATTAAGTCGGGATACTGATAATATGACATAACTAATAACATAGGTGACTGTGTCTGACAGTCCTGAATTAGATGGAACTAACTGAGTTTTGATCTATGTCTGAGTTGATTGTGTCTGACAATCCAAAAATCTAAAGAACTATCTGAGTTCTATTATAGAGACTGATTGACTATATCTGACAATCCTGATTCTGTAAAATGAAACCGTGGGAAGTAGTATCTAACCGACATGCCTCTAATGTGCTATAATAGCTGAGTTGGGTTCCAATCTATGCCTTGATTGGAAGGGTGTCAATACTACGCACTGGTAAGGACAACATGTGAGTAACCCTCATATAATAGGTAACTCTAGAGAGAATGGTAGAAACCCTCACATAATAGGTTAAGCCACCTCATCTACCCAAATATAGCAGGCTATGATATCTCAACCTATGATGGCTATATAGTTCTGGATTGAAAGGATTGCTTCTAGGAATCACGCCCTCGTATAATAGGTGAGTCCCCATCCTTGGTTTCAATAGGTGCTAACTCCTAATCCAATCTAAATGGAAACTGTACATGATTTACGGAATTGAACTGAGCATGGACTGAGTTACTAAATTTTCGTGGCTGACGGAATACTACTGATATCTGACAACTGACTAAGTCATGAGATCATGGAGATTTTCCTGAGTCATAAGACTATCTGAAGACTAAGAGTTCATAGGTTAACTGAGAGTATCATAAAAACATGACATGGATCTAGGCACACAACTAATAATTCTGGTACAAGTACCCCAGGACTCGATGGAAGGAAACTTACAAAGCATGATTTACTTGAAGACTTGACCATCATCATAATACATACTAAATTAATTGGAGCATTTCGAAAAACATGTAATAGGCACGAACTTGTACATACATGGGGATTTTATGATATCATGATAGTTAGACAATATTCCTTCATGTAGGCATTTAATCAAATATATGACAGGCATGGTACATGTAAACATCATTATTCAATTCTAATTTTATCATTCAATGGTTTAAATCTTAGGGTTGCATGAATCTATGGCTATAGTAATTAAACTCACATAGAAACTATCAAAAATCATGGAGTAGAATCCAATTTCACATTTATCAAATATGAAAATGAGCAGCCAAAACATGAACACATATAGAAAATCCATAACTTGAGTTTAGAAAGGGGATTCTTGAACTTCATGGACGAAAGGAGTCCGTGAATGAACACAATGCATACCTTAGTTCATGATATTTTGAATATTAATAGTGAAACCTTCTTGAAATTTGACATTCTATGAAAACCCTACCTTTTTTTCTTGAGAGTATTTGAGAAAAACATTAATATTTTGAATGAATAAGAGCTAAATATCGTGTTTGGAAGCTTATATGGGGGGGGGGGGTAAGTAACCCTTTTAACCCTAGACACGTAATTTAATTATTTAATAAAATTTTCCAAATTAGGTCCTTGGTGTGATGCGGCATTACTGCGTCGTATCCCTGGGAATTGACAATTGGGAAACTGCACGGTGGTGCGATGCGGAACTATTGCTTTGCCACGTTGTATACCACCTGGAAGTTTGGTACAACGTGCTAGTATTGCGGAGCAACACTGGAAATTGACAATTACCATTTGAGCTATCTTCGCGATACACTGAAGGCTCAGGTGAAACACTGTCTCACTAAAAAAGCCCTAACTCTTCTCCTGGGTGTCGGATTTGGGTAAATTATATATCGATGGAAAGCTTATTCAATTTCCCACGTGGTAGGAAGTGAGAATTATGGAAATACCATATGTAGAAAAATTAATTCTTATTTCAAAGCAATTTCTAACATCCTTGAGATGATTTTTGAGCTATGAAAAAGTGCAGGTATTACAATATCTCCACCTTGAGAACATTCATCCTCAAATAAGACTGACTGAGAGGGGAAACAATGAGCTGAACATGAATAACTAAAACATGATCTCATGACAAACGTGATAAACAAGCAAACATAACATGCTATAATATCTCCCTCTTGAGAATATTCATCCTCAAATAAAACTGACTGAGAGTGGAAGTAATGAGCTGAACATGAATAACTGGAACATGATCTCATGACGGACATGATCGACAAGGTGACATGACATATTGAACATGCATATCTGATGCATGCATAACTGAGTGATAAATGCATAACTGAAAGTTCTGAAGATCTAAGTTTACTCACAATGGGAATACATGTCTGATGCATAACTATATAACTGATCTGATACATGAATGCATGACTGAATATGCGGTGGTACTTGATAACAATATTATCATGGGAACGTGAACATAAGATTGAATACTATGTTAGTGATGTACACTAATCAAGAAATTGAGTAAGTTTAAGGAGAACTATTACCTTGAGATTGATCTGAGTCGGCGAGGAAAAGGTGAGGGTGCTTGGTACGCATATCTGCTTCTTCTTCCCAATTAGCTCCCTCTATGGAGTGATTTCACCAAAACAGTTTAACTAGAGGGTCTTCTTTGATCCTTAATCTACAGGTCTAATAGTCTAAGATTTCAACTAGAATCTCTTCATAAGAGAAGCTGTTCTGAACATCAATGCTATAAATAGGGACTAAAATTTCTGGGTCACCTATACACTACTTGAGCAAAGATACATGATAGACTAGATGAACTAAGGCTAGATATGAAGGCAATTTGATCTCACAAGCTACCTTATCGAAATGATTGAGAATCTTGGAGGGACCAACATATCGGGGATTGAGTTTTCCCTTCTTGTCGAATCTCTTCGCTCTCTTCATAGGAGAGATCTTGAGGTAGACATAGTCACCAATATCAAACTCAAGATCTTTTCTATGAACATTTGTATAAGACTTCTATCGGCTCTAATCAGCTCATGGTCTTTCTCTTATCAACTGGACTTTCTCTATGGCATCAAATACCAAGTTAGGCCCTATGATTGAGGCTTCACTAACTTCGAACCAACCAATCGGAGATCTATATCTCCTACCATAGAGATATTCAAATGGAGCCATCTGAATACTGGAATGATAGCTATTGTTATATACAAACTCAATCAAAGGCAAGTGGTCATTCCAACTACCTTTGAAATCAATTACACACGCCCTTAGAATATCTTCTAGAATCTTAATATTCCTTTCTGCTTTACCAACTATATAAGGATGAAAGCTTATACTAAGATAAACTTAGGAACCAAAAACCTTTTAGAATGGTTTCCAAAAATGAAAGGTGAACTAGGTACCCCTGTCTGAGATAATTAATAACAGAACGCTGTGCAATTCGACTAGCTCCTTGATGTAGAGCTTGGCGTAATCATTGGTTGAATAAGAGGTATGAACTTGAAGGAAAAGAGATGATTTGGTCATTCTATATACAATAACCCAGACTGAATCATGTTGATGATGAGTTTGAGGCAAACCCGTCAAGAAGTCCATGTTTGCTACTTCCCACTTCCTAGTAGGAATAATGAACTCTTGGATGGACCCACTAGGCTTCTGATGCTCTACCTTAACTTGCTGACATGAAGAGTACTTAGCCAAAAACTCTTCAACATCTCTTTTCATTCCAATCCACCAATAGATTTCTCGCAAATCGCGGTACATCTTAGTGGCCCCTGGATGAATAAAGTAACACACACCATGCGCTTCTGCAAGAATTCCCTGCCTTAAGTCATCTATGTCTAAAACACAGAGATGATCCTGAAAATGAAGAACAACATCTTCCCCTAAGGAGAAAACCTCAATTTTCTAATTTTGAACTGACTTTTTAGCTTGACAAGGCTAGGATCCTTATCTTGCTTTTCTTTCAACTTAAAAACTAGAGATGACTCAATATTACTCTGAACACATACACCGCTCTTAGAAGAGTCAGCTAAGCAAATGCCTAGTCTATAAATCTAGTGGACTTCCCAAACTAACTTCTTATTACTATCTTCAACATAAGAAATACTACCCATGGACAGTCCACTGAGAGCGTCGGCCACTATGTTAGCCTTGCCCGGATGATAGAGGACACATATGTCATAATCTTTTCAGAGCTCTACCCATCTTGTCTGATGAAGCTTGAGAAAATTTTTAGAAAAGACACACTGAAAGCTCTTATGATCTATGAAGACTTCCACATGAACTTTGTAGAGATAATGCCTTCAAATTTTTAAGGCAAATACTATGGCTGCTAACTCAAGGTCATGAGTAGGATAATTCTTCTCATGGGGTTTAAGCTTCCTGGAGACACAGGATATGACCTTACCATGCTACATAAGGACACAACCTAAACCCACTCTAGATGTATAACAATATATTTCAAAATCATCTGTATCGTCTGGTAATGCTAGAACTAGAGCTGAGGAGAGTCGAGTGTTTAATTCTTGAAAACACTACTCTCAAGGATCTAACCACTAAAAGTTAACTTTTGTTTGAGTCAATTTGGACATAGGGGCTGAAATAGAAGAAAATCCATCAACACAATGCATACCTTAGTTCATGATATTTTGAATATTAATAGTGAAACCTTCTTGAAATTTGACATTCTATGAAAACCCTACCTTTTTTTCTTGAGAGTATTTGAGAAAAACACTAATATTTTGAATGAATAAGAGCTAAATATCGTGTTTGGAAGCTTATATGGGGGGGGGGGGGTAAGTAACCCTTTTAACCCTAGACACGTAATTTAATTATTTAATAAAATTTTCCAAATTGGGTCCTTGGTGTGATGCGGCATTACTGCGCCGTATCCCTGGGAATTGACAATTGGGAAACTGCACGGTGGTGCGATGCGGAACTATTGCTTTGCCACGTTGTATACCACCTGGAAGTTTGGTACAACGTGCTAGTATTGCGGAGCAACACTGGAAATTGGCAATTACCATTTGAGCTATCTTCGCGATACACTGAAGGCTCAGGTGAAACACTGTCTCACTAAAAAAGCCCTAACTTTTCTCCTGGGTGTCGGATTTGGGTAAATTATATATCGATGGAAAGCTTATTCAATTTCCCACGTGGTAAGAAGTAAGAATTATGGAAATACCATATGTATAAGAATTAATTCTTATTTCAAAGCAATTTCTAACATCCTTGAGATGATTTTTGAGCTATGAAAAAGCGCAGGTATTACAATATCTCCACCTTGAGAACATTCATCCTCAAATAAGACTGACTGAGAGGGGAAACAATGAGCGGAACATGAATAACTAAAACATGATCTCATGACAAACGTGATAAATAAGCTAACATAACATGCTATAATATCTCCCTCTTGAGAATATTCATCCTCAAATAAAACTGACTGAGAGTGGAAGTAATGTACTGAACATGAATAACTGGAACATGATCTCATGACGGACATGATCGACAAGCTGACATGACATATTGAACATGCATATCTGATGCATGCATAACTGAGTGATAAATGCATAACTGAAAGTTCTGAAGATCTAAGTTTACTCACAATGGGAATACATGTCTGATGCATAACTATATAACTGATCTGATACATGAATGCATGACTGAATATGCGGTGGTACTTGATAACAATATTATCATTGGAACATGAACATAAGATTGAATACTATGTTAGTGATGTACACTAATCAAGAAATTGAGTAAGTTTAAGGAGAACTATTACCTTGAGATTGATCTGAGTCGGCGAGGAAAAGGTGAGGGTGCTTGGTACGCATATCTGCTTCTGCTTCCCAAGTAGCTCCCTCTATGGAGTGATTTCACCAAAAAAGTTTAACTAGAGGGTCTTCTTTGATCCTTAATCTACAGGTCTAATAGTCTAAGATTTCAACTAGAATCTCTTCATAAGAGAAGCTGTTCTGAACATCAATGCTATAAATAGGGACTACAATTGATGGGTCACCTATACACTACTTGAGCAAAGATACATGATAGACTAGATGAACTAAGGCTAGATCTGAAGGCAATTTGATCTCACAAGCTACCTTATTAAAATGATTGAGAATCTTGGAGGGACCAACATATCGGGGATTGAGTTTTCCCTTCTTGTCGAATATCTTCGCTCTCTTCATAGGAGAGATCTTGAGGTAGACATAGTCACCAATATCAAACTCAAGATCTTTTCTATGAACATTTGTATAAGACTTCTATCGGCTCTAATCAGCTCATAGTCTTTCTCTTATCAACTAGACTTTCTCTAAGGCATCAAATACCAAGTTAGGCCCTATGATTGAGGCTTCACTAACTTCGAACCAACCAATCGGAGATCTATATCTCCTACCATAGAGATATTCAAATGGAGCCATCTGAATACTGGAATGATAGCTATTGTTATATGCAAACTCAATCAAAGGCAAGTGGTCATTCCAACTACCTTTGAAATCAATTACACACGCCCTTAGAATATCTTCTAGAATCTTAATATTCCTTTCTGCTTTACCAACTATCTAAGGATGAAAGCTTATACTAAGCTAAACTTAGGAACCAAAAACCTTTTAGAATGGTTTCCAAAAATGAAAGGTGAACTAGGTACCCCTGTCTGAGATAATTAATAACAGAACGCTGTGCAATTCGACTAGCTCGTTGATGTAGAGCTTGGCGTAATCATTGGTTGAATAAGAGGTATGAACTTGAAGGAAAAGAGATGATTTGGTCATTCTATATACAATAACCCAGACTGAATCATGTTGATGATGAGTTTGAGGCAAACCCGTCAAGAAGTCCATGTTTGCTACTTCCCACTTCCTAGTAGGAATAATGAACTCTTGGATGGACCCACTAGGCTTCTGATGCTCTACCTTAACTTGCTGACATGAAGAGTACTTAGCCAAAAACTCTTCAACATCTCTTTTCATTCCAATCCACCAATAGATTTCTCGCAAATCGCGGTACATCTTAGTGGCCCCTGGATGAATAAAGTAACACACACCATGCGCTTCTGCAAGAATTCCCTGCCTTAAGTCATCTATGTCTAAAACACAGAGATGATCCTGAAAATGAAGAACAACATCTTCCCCTAGGGAGAAAACCTCAATTTTCTAATTTTGAACTGACTTTTTAGCTTGACAAGGCTAGGATCCTTATCTTGCTTTTATTTCAACTTAAAAACTAGAGATGACTCAATATTACTCTGAACACATACACCGCTCTCAGAAGAGTCAGCTAAGCAAATGCCTAGTCTATAAATCTAGTGGACTTCCCAAACTAACTTCTTATTACTATCTTCAACATAAGAAATACTACCCATGGACAGTCCACTGAGAGCGTCGGCCACTATGTTTGCCTTGCCCGGATGATAGAGGACACATATGTCATAATCTTTTCAGAGCTCTACCCATCTTGTCTGATGAAGATTGAGAAAATTTTTAGAAAAGACACACTGAAAGCTCTTATGATCTATGAAGACTTCCACATGAACTTTGTAGAGATAATGCCTTCAAATTTTTAAGGCAAATACTATGGCTGCTAACTCAAGGTCATGTGTAGGATAATTCTTCTCATGGGGTTTAAGCTTTCTGGAGACACAGGATATGACCTTACCATGCTACATAAGGACACAACCTAAACCCACTCTAGATGTATAACAATATATTTCAAAATCATCTGAATCGTCTGGTAATGCTAGAACTAGAGCTGAGGATAGTCGAGTGGGTAATTCTTGAAAACACTACTCTCAAGGATCTAACCACTAAAAGTTAACTTTTGTTTGAGTCAATTTGGACATAGGGGCTGAAATAGAAGAAAATCCCTCAACAAACCTTTTGTAATAGCTATCCAGACCCAAGAAACTCCTGATATCTGATGGAAAGATAGGGCGAGACCAGTTCCTTACCACTTAGGTCTTTTGAGGATATACTCTAATTACATCACCAGAAATAAAATGGCCAAAGAATTCTACTGATATTATCCAAAAATCGTACTTACTAAATTTGATGAATAACAGATGATTTCTGAGAGTCTAGAGTACTATTCTGAGATGGTCTGCATGATTGTCCTCAGTGCAGGAATAGAGCAGAATATCATCTATGAAGACTATGATAAACATGTCCAAGTAATACTTCAACTCTCAGTTCATCAAGTCAATAAAAGCGGCTGGGGCATTGGTAATACCAAATGACACAACTAGAAATTCAAAGTAACCATACCACGTACGGAAAGTTGTCTTCAAGATGTCACATTCTCTAACTCTAAGCTGATGATAGCCGAATCTGAGGTCTATCTTAGAGAAATAACTAGCACCCTGAAGTTGGTCAAATAATTCATCGATTCTGGGAAGAGGGTACTTGTTCATGACCATAACCCTATTGAGTTGATTGTAATCAATGCACATTCTGAAAAAACCATCTTTCTTGCACATGAATAAGACTAGTGCGCCCTACAGGAAAAACTAGGTTTGATGAATACCTTATCTAAGAGATCCTTCAACTGTTCTTTTTGTTCCTTAAGTTCTTTTGGTGCCATTTTATATGGAGGAATAGAGATAGGCTGAGTATCTGAAAGAAAATCAATACCGAAGACTATTTCTCTTTTGGGAGGAATTCCTGAGAGATCTTTAGGAAAGTCATCTGAATATTCATTCACTACTAGGACTGATTCGATACTGGGAGCCTCGGAACTGGAATTTCTAACATGAACTAGATGATAAACACATCCCATAAATATCAATTTCCTTTCCCGAAGGTAGGAAACAAGTTGACCATTGAAAACGGATACACTACCCTTACACTCTAGGATGGGTTTATTCGGGAACTAAAACTAAACTGTTATATTTCTCCAATCGACTGTGACATAGAAGGAATGAAGTCAATCAATGCCAAGAATGACATCAAAATCAATAATCTCTATTTTGACTAAGTCTACTGAAGTGACTTTATAATATATCATAATTGGGCAATTCCTGTATACCCACCGAGATATGATGGCTTTATCCACTAGGGTAGAGATAGAAAAGGGCTCTGCTAGAATTTCAGGACTAACTCTGAAATCAACTGCTATATAAGGAGTAACAAATGACAAAGAAGCTCCTGGATCTAGCAAACTGTAAAAATGCATATAAAAGATATGCAACAAACCAGTAACTACATTAGGAGAACTTTCCTGATCCTATCGAGTATAAATAGCATAGAGACGATTTGGGCGTTACCCGCTAGTAGCACTGGAAGTAGTACCCTACTAATTTCGGCGATCAGACTTACATAAGAAGCGATTCTATTAACCCTGAGGACCTAGCTGAGGACAGTCTCTAATTTTGTGGTCAAAATTGCCACAACCAAAACAAATGCCACTACCCGCTCTACAAATACCCTGATGGTGCTTACCATAATTTTGGCAAAAAAGATTGGTGCAGGCACTGCTAACACTGTCCTAGGACTTAAAGCCTGGCGCTCTATCTTTGTTACCCTCTCTAAACTTAGGAACTAGAGCACTAGCTATAGAAGGGGCTAGAACGGATGACTTAGGACAAAACTGGGAATGGTTTCCTCTTTCTGACTTAGGTTGAGTGAAGTTGAAAATACCTATCTTCGTTCTCTTATTCTGTTTATCCCTCTGCTTAATCTTCTGTTCCTTTATATATTGAGCATGAGTCATAAGCCTGGCCAAGGTCATGTCACTATTTAGCATGGCAGATCTACACTCATTAACCACACTGTTGTTCACCCATAAAGAAAACTTTTGCATTTTGGCTCTACCGTCTGCAACAACATGAGGGGCATATCTAGCTAATTTAGTAAACTTTAGAGAATACTCTTTCACCAACATATTTCCCTACATGAGGTTGATGAACTCTAAAACCTTAGCTTCTCGAAGTCCTTGAGAGGTCAGAAATGGAAGGTTCTGAGGAGGATGATTGTAATTTAGCCATAACCTTTTGCATATTGAAAGGATGAATGATAGGTCGTTTCGTAGATCTGTCTCTACTCGTGCCTCAACTTCCAAACCCCGGGAGGGAAGTGACGAAAATGAGCATGATAACGACAAGGGAAAGATTAGACGAGTAGACTTCTCTGGTCCGGTACCTAAAGTCTACTATCAACAGCATACCAGGGTTCCCGAACCCGAAAATCTCTACGAGCCAGGAAGCCCAACGGCCTCAGAAATGGCTCCCCCTCCTCAAAAGGTTAGGACTGACCCTAGTACTCTTGTCATTAAAAATGATAATGAAGAATATTCCCCTGACCTCGCAGCCTTGAGAGTTCGATGGAACCATCCAAAGGACACTCTTAAGCGAAAATGGTACATTAGTACCTATTCCAGCGAACAACAAAAGGATTTAGGAAGGCTATGGATAGCCGACATGAAAAGACTCCAATGCAATATGGAATTCTTCTTCTGGTTAGAGAAAACTGGAAAGATAGAAAACCAAGTTGAACCGCTTAACGTTATGGTTACCAGATGGTATACCCAACGTAATACGGTAGTTGAGTCTGTTACTCCCCCTCTGGAAGGTCTAAATATTCCTTATTCCAATGAAGTCATAAAAGCTTCACCTTTTAAGACTAAATCTGACAGAGGAACTGCAACCCCTCAGTGCAAAGACCTTGATAGGATAATTGAGCAAAACAATTATAATAATCAAGTCCTCCATACCATATCTCAGCAAATTGAAGATACTAAGGGAACTACTCTTCCGGCTCCCTTACCTGTCAAGAGCACTCCCAGCTCTAAACCTCTCTCTAACCCTATCTTCAAGATGCCCGAATTCCAAAAGGAAAAATTTCCTGACCTCAATGATGATTTCAAAATCTCAGAACAGATTTTAGAAAAAATCAATGCTAAACTCACGAAGTTTAAAATTTCCCAACAAGGAGAATCCAGTTCTCAAAAGAACTCCCTCTCCAAACATACCAATGAAAGATATAGTCTCAAAAAGAACTATTACAAAAAACCCTCTCCTCCTGATGTTCAATATGAGGAACATCCTTACCTCTCCACCTGCAATCACGATGGAAGGGGTATTAACGAATGGATTATTGACGGTCTGGCAGAACACCAGATCTACAATAAACTCCATGAAATGGCTGTATCAATTACCGCCTACAAAATTAAAGGTTCCTCTGACAAAGGAGCTGCCACCATGGTTGTCTCGGGTTTTACCGGTATTATTAAACACTGGTGGGATAACTACGTCTCTGAGGAAGAAAAAGACCTCATATATAATGCTACGACCACTATACAAACTGTGAAAGTTGTAGATGGTCGAGAAACAATGGTAGAGGAAGCACAAGAAGATGCTTGCGCTACCCTCCTTTATCATATAGCTAGACATTTCGTTGGAGAACCCAAACTTTTCCAAGATAGAAGTCTAGAAATCTTAAATAACCTTCGCTGCAAAAATCTAGCAGACTTTAGGTAGTACAAGGATACCTTCCTGGTCAAAGTCCTGATCAGGCCTGACTGCAATAATGACTTCTGGAAAGAACGATTTATCAGCGGTCTTCCACCTCTGTTCGCTGACAAAGTCAGAACAACCATCAAGACCAGATTCGATGGTCAAATTCCTTACAGCAGGCTTACTTACGGTGACATAGTGAGCTTTATCACCACCACTGGAATAGACCTGTGTACTGACCTTAAGCTTAAACAACAACTTAAGCATAAGGGTAAGTATGGTCTAGGAACCTTCTGCAGTGATTATGGTTTCACTGACCTTGTTTCACAAAAGAAAGGAAAGAAAAGGAAGCCTTTCAAAAAACCTTTTTCCAAACGGACTTACAAAAGAGAGTCCGATAAACCCAGCAGGAAAACCAAAAGAAAGTTTTCCAAGAAAGCCAAAGACACTTGCTGGACGTGTGGCAAATCTTGCCATAGTTCGAAAGATTGCAAATCTAGCAAGAAGAAAAAGATCAACCAACTTGATCTTTCTGACGAAGCAAAAGAGAAATTATTTTCTATAATGGAAGATGACTCCTCAACAGCCTCAGAATCTTCTTCAGACGAAGACTATAGCGACGAAGAATATATCAACGCTGCCTATGAGTCTGATGATTCTCAATCCGGACAAAAATGTGAGTGCACTGGCACTTTCTACACTTGTTCAACCAAAGCTATTAATGTCATAACCGAAAAACCCAAAGAAATCCTGTTTGACATTATAGAACATATTTCTGATGATGAGCTTCGAAGCAAGTATCTTCAAGAGCTCAAACGCTTACTATCTCAAGAAGAAAGTCCCCCAAAAGCCAAACCTATCATTCAACCTTTCAATATGCAAAAGGTTATGGCTAAATTCCAATCATCCTCCTCAGAACCTTCCATTTCTGACCTTAAGGGAGAAATTGCCAATTTAAAGGGTGAGATCAAGAATCTCAAAACCAGACTTGATCATGTAGAACTTAACATCCTCACAGAACAAGTCGTTCGGTCTGCCTTACCTTTGGAGAAGGCACCTGAATCTCCCCGGTATCTTCCGGTCACCTCTATGGATCATCTCCAAGAACCTGATCCATTTCCTGGAATTGACGTTCCATCTTCATCGGGAAAGGCCATTTCCGCCATTAAAGCCTACAACGAACATATCGTTGTAAAAATTGTCATTGACAAAGACTTTGTTCTCAATAGAGTCGCTCTGTTTGACACCGGCGCTGACAGTAACTGTATTGTCAAAGGCCTTATCCCTACTAAGTACCTCCAGAAGAGTAAATCTCGATTATACTCTGCCACAGGAAAAAAAATGACAATTAACTATGAGCTTCCTAAAGCCCATATATGTAACAACGGCATTTTCCTTGTTAATGACTTTGTCATTTCTGAAGATATCACCGAAGATATAATCCTTGGAATACCTTTTGTTAATCAAATTCGACCTTACCAGAGCGATTATGATGGTATTCGCTCAATCCTCTTAGGAACTGAGCTCTTCATCCCATTACTCCGCCCCCTTTCTAAAGACGACGGACAAAGAATCAAAGAAGAAACTGTGTTTAAAATAAATCGTTTATCTTCTCACATTTGCTTTCTAAAACAGGAAGTTCAGCTCAAACATATTGTAGATCTGGTGTTCTGCCACACCGTCAATATTCCATTCGTTAATACCCCTTCCATCGTGATTGCAGGTGGAGAGGTAAGGATGTTCCTCATATTGAACATCAGGAGGAGAGGGTTTTTTGTAATAGTTCTTTTTGAGACTATATCTTTCGTTGGTAAGTTTGGAGAGAGAGTTCTTTTGAGAACTGGATTCTCCTTGTTGGGAAATTTTAAACTTCGTGAGTTTAGCATTGATTTTTTCTAAAATCTGTTCTGAGATTTTGAAATCATCATTGAGGTCAGGAAATTTTTCCTTTTGGAATTCGGGCATCTTGAAGATAGGGTTAGAGAGAGGTTTAGAGCTGGGAGTGCTCTTGACAGGTAAGGGAGCCGAAAGAGTAGTTCCCATAGTATCTTCAATTTGCTGAGATATGGTATGGAGGACTGACTGCTAAGTGTTATCTTAGATAGTCAACAAGATCACTCTCCTGCAAAAGAAGTTCGAAAACGAGATTTGCTCCGAATTGCCTAATGCATTTTGGGAACGCAAGAAGTATCTCGTTGAGCTTCCTTACATTGCTGGCTTCGACGAAAAACATATTCCTACGAAAGCCAGACCTATCCAAATGAATCATGAAATGATGGAAATCTGCAAGACAAAAATTAACCATCTTCTTCAGAAGGGTATCATTAGACCCTCCAACTCTCCATGGAGTTGTTCTGCATTTTATGTTAACAATAGTGCAGAAAAGGAACGTGGAACTCCTCGGCTTGTTATTAATTACAAGCCATTAAACGCTGTCCTAAGGTGGATTCGATATCCGATTCCTAACAAAAGGGATCTCCTCAAAAGAACCTATAAGGCCAACCTTTACAGCAAATTCGATATGAAGTCAGGATTCTTGCAAATTCAAATTGCTGAAAAGGACAAATATAAGACTGCCTTCAATGTCCCTTTTGGGCACTACGAATGGAATGTCTTACCATTTGGGCTAAAAAATGCTCCTTCTGAATTCAAGAATATCATGAACAATATTTTCAATGAATATTCTTATATGTCAATTGTTTATATTGATGATGTTTTGATCTTCTCTGAGAACATTGACTCTCACTTTAAACATCTTAATACATTCTTTAAGATTGTGAAACTTAATGGTCTTGTTGCCAGTGCTAAGAAAATGAAATTATTTCAAACCTCTATTCGTTTTCTAGGACATGATTTGCATCAAGGTAGCCATAAGCCTACTTGCAGAGACATAGAGTTCTCTTCTAAGTTTCCTAACGAGATTACAGATAAAACTCAACTTCAGAGGTTTCTAGGAAGCCTAAATTATGTTGCTGATTTTATCCCCCACATTAGGCAGGTCTGTGAACCTCTCTACAAACGTCTTAAGAAAAACCCAGTACCATGGAGTTCTGAACAAACCAATGCTATTATAAAGATTAAATCTTTAGTCCAAAATCTTCCCTGTTTAGGCATCCCCAATCCTGAAGCATTCATGATTGTAGAGACTGATGCATCTGACATAGGCTATGGTGGTATCCTTAAGCAAAGGATATCTGATGTATCTCCCGAACAATTAGTTCGCTTTACCTGCGGCATATGGAATGCTGCTCAAAAAAACTATAGCACGGTTAAAAAGGAAGTTTTATCTATAGTGCTATGTATCACCAAATTTCAAGATGACCTTATTAGTAAGGAATTTCTTGTTCCAGTTGATTGCAAATCTGCTAAAGAGATTTTACAAAAAGATGTAAAAAATCTTGTTTCTAAACAAATATTTGCTAGATGGCAAGCTCTACTATCTAGCTTTGATTTTCATATTGAATTTATTAAAGGAGAACACAACTCCCTTCCCGATTTTCTAACAAGAGAATTTCTACAGGGCCATGAGACCAAATCTGGGGAAGAACCCCAAACAAGAACAAACCAGAATGGCTAGACCATTCGATACTCCTCCAGCTACGGCGAATCCACTCCGGCCTTCCATTCCTCAAAGGCCAATTCTCAAAGAAGAGGCTCAACCTCTAAATCCCAACAGGTTCGCAGCATTACAGCCTCCATCACTACCTACAAGGCTAGTAGATATAAAGACGAATTTGACTATCATCCAAGGGCAGGCAGCTAGCTCTTCGCTGCAAACCAAGCAAAGCTATACAATGAAGGCTCCAGAAACCTTTGCAGAACCAGTCAATCCAACAGCAGCCAAGACTGCTCCAACGACTCCAGTTAAGGAAGAATTTAAGTATGTAACTACCCAGGTGTGCCCAATAATTGCATTGGATAACGCATACGAGGGATATCATATCAACCAGCTCATCAAGCCGGTGTATACCAACAACAACTTTGTGGATACTGAAGATCCACTCAAAACTCATCGGTTTTACGAAGCAATCCTAGTAGATACCGACTCTATTGAAGTAGAACACTCCGTGGATGAGAGTTATCCAGAGCATATCGGATATTCCAAATTCACCATCAAGAGAGTTCTAACTTCTTTCAACTGGTTCGTAGACCACCTCCACACTCCAGTTGCTTTATCTATGCCGCACCGACCGCAAACATACAACTGGTACGACTATAAGTCAGCCTGGTTTAATTTCTTATTCGTTCGACCGGGTCATACCTGGTTTGTCAAATATTGCCCAGCTATGGTAGAAGCAATTATACCAAGATGGTTCTATGCATGGTGGGAATGCTTCGGGGGAACTAAGGAGGTTCTCCCTCAGCAATTCATTAAGCGTCTCCCCGATTTCATAGTCAAAGAGGGATGTTCTACCTTACCTACACATATTCAAATGTGTAAATTCTTTATCAAGAAAAGGATTTCTTATATCATCTCCTGGAACTTCACCAAAGTTGAACAACACAGGATTAAATATTTATCTAAAGAGGTAAAAATCAAGGGTTGGACTCCTAAGCCAACTGCTCCCAGGACTCCTGAAAAAGGAAAATCTGCAACATCATCTTCCAGCTCCTCCACAAGCAAGAAGGCTCTGAAAGAGAGACTGAAGAAAGCTTTGGATGATTTGGACAATCAAGATGTCACCACCAATACTGAAGAGTTAATTCAGCTAATCGCAGAGGCTTCATCTACCGGAAGCAGTGATGATAATGGTGATATGATAAATCCAAAAGGATTAGCTATGGCCTACATGGATCCCTATTATGAATAGGAAAATGACCCTTCTAGAGATAGAGGTTCAAAGAACCGGAAGTGACGAAAATGAGCATGATAACGACAAGGGAAAGATTAGAGGAGTAGACTTCTCTGGTCCGGTACCTAAAGTCTACTATCAACAGCACACCAGGGTTCCCGAACCCGAAAATCTCTACGAGCCAGGAAGCCTCACAGCCTCAGAAATGGCTCCCCCTCCTCAAAAGGTTAGGACTGACCCTAGTCTTCTTGTCATTAAAAATGATAATGAAGAATATTCCCCTGACCTCGCAGCCTTGAGAGTTCGATGGAACCATCCAAAGGACACTCTTAAGCGAAAATGGTACATTAGTACCTATTCTAGCGAACAACAAAAGGAGTTAGGAAGGCTATGGATAGCCGACATGAAAAGACTCTGATGCGATATGGAATTCTTCTTCTGGTTAGAAAAAACTAGAACATGGAGTTGTTCTGCATTTTATGTTAACAATAGTGCAGAAAAGGAACGTGGAACTCCTCGGCTTGTTATTAATTACAAGCCATTAAACGCTGTCCTAAGGTGGATTCGACATCCGATTCCTAACAAAAGGGATCTCCTCAAAAGAACCTATAAGGCCAACCTTTACAGCAAATTCGATATGAAGTCAGGATTCTGGCAAATTCAAATTGCTGTAAAGGACAAATATAAGACTGCCTTCAATGTCCCTTTTGGGCACTACGAATGGAATGTCTTACCATTTGGGCTAAAAAATGCTCCCTCTGAATTCCAGAATATCATTCACAATATTTTCAATAAATATTCTTATATGTCAATTGTTTATATTGATGATGTTTTGATCTTCTCTGAGAACATTGATTCTCACTTTAAACATCTTAATACATTCTTTAAGATTGTGAAACATAATGGTCTTGTTGTCAGTGCTAAGAAAATGAAATTATTTCAAACCTCTATTCGTTTTCTAGGACATGATTTGCATCAAGGTAGACATATGCCCATTTGCAGAGCCATAGAGTTCTCTTCTAAGTTTCCTAACGAGATTACAGATAAAACTCAACTTCAGAGGTTTCTAGGAAGCCTAAATTATGTTGCTGATTTTATCCCCCTCATTAGGCAGGTCTGTGAACCTCTCTACAAATGTCTTAAGAAAAACCCAGTACCATGGAGTTCTGAACAAACCAATGCTATTATAAAGATTAAATCTTTAGTCCAAAATCTTCCCTGTTTAGGCATCCCCAATCCTGAAGCATTCATGATTGTAGAGACCGATGCATCTGACATAGGTTATGGTGGTATCCTTAAGCAAAGGATATCTGATGTATCTCCCAAACAATTAGTTCGCTTTACCTCCGGCATATGGAATGCTGCTCAGAAAAACTATAGCACGGTTAAAAAGGAAGTTTTATCTATAGTGCTATGTATCACCAAATTTCAAGATGACCTTATTAATAAGGAATTTCTTGTTCGAGTTGATTGCAAATCTGCTAAAGAGATTTTACAAAAACATGTAAAAAATCTCGTTTCTAAACAAATATTTGCTAGATGGCAAGCTCTACTATGTAGCTTTGATTTTCAAATTGAATTTATTAAAGGAGAACACAACTCCCTTCCCGATTTTCTAACAAGAGAATTTCTACAGGGCCATGAGACCAAATCTGGGGAAGAACCCCAAACAAGAACAAACCAGAATGGCTAGACCATTCGATACTCCTCCAGCTACGGCGAATCCACTCCGGCCTTCCATTCCTCAAAGGCCAATTCTCAAAGAAGAGGCTCAACCTCTAAATCCCAATAGGTTCGCAGCACTACAGCCTCCATCACTACCTACAAGGCTAGTAGATATAAAGACGAATTTGCCTATCATCCAAGGGCAGGCAGCTAGCTCTTCGGTGCAAACCAAGCAAAGCTATACAATGAAGGCTTCAGAAACCTTCGCAGAAGCAGTCAATCCAACAGCAGCCAAGACTGCTCCAACGAATCCAGTTAAGGAAGAATTTAAGTATGTAACTACCCAGGTGTGCCCAGTAATTGCATTGGATAAGGCATACGAGGGATATCATATCAACCAGCTCATCAAGCCGGTGTATACCAACAACAACTTTGTGGATACTGAAGATCCACTCAAAACTCGTCGGTTTTACGAAGCAATCCTAGTAGATACCAACTCTATTGAAGTAGAACACTCCGTGGATGAGAGTTATCCAGAGCATATCGGATATTCCAAATTCACCATCAAGAGAGTTCTAACTCCTTTCAACTGGTTTGTAGACCACCTCCACACTCCAGTTGCTTTATCTATGCCGCACCAACCGCAAACATACAACTGGTATGACTATAAGTCGGCCTGGTTTAATTTCTTATTCGTTCGACCGGGTCATACCTGGTTTGTCAAATATTGCCCAGCTATGGTAGAAGCCATTATACCAAGATAGTTCTATGAATGGTGGGAATGCTTCGGGGGAACTAAGGAGGTTCTCCCTCAGCAATTCATTAAGCGTCTCCCCGATTTCATAGTCAAAGAGGGATGTTCTACCTTACCTACACATATTCAAATGTGTAAATTCTTAATCAAGAAAAGGATTTCTTATATCATCTCTTGGAACTTCACCAAAGTTGAACAGCACAGGATTAAATATTTATCTAAAGAGGTAAAAATCAAGGGTTGGACTCCTAAGCCAACTGCTCCCAGGACTCCTGAAAAAGGAAAATCTGCAGCATCATCTTCCAGCTCCTCCACAAGCAAGAAGGCTCTGAAAGAGAGACTGAAGAAAGCTTTGGATGATTTGGACAATCAAGATGTCACCACCAATACTGAAGAGTTAATTCAGCTAATCGCAGAGGCTTCATCTACAGGAAGCAGTGATGATAATGGTGATATGCTAAATCTAAAAGGATTAGCTATGGCCTACATGGATCCCTATTATGAATAGGAAAATGACCCTTCTAGAGATAGAGGTTCAAAGAACAAGAATTATCTCGGTAAAAGGGCAATTCACTCTTCCTGATTGGAATCCAGGACCCATCCTGTCTCTTCTAGATGACAAAACCTTCAGCATTATGTTTCACAAAAGAAAGGAATCTACTTTAATAAAGTAGAGCACTCAGCAGCAGCAGCTTTTTCAAAAGGCGCACTCACAACTTTTCAAAAAGAAAAAGCCCCATCATTATTCTGCCTTCTAAAAAGCAGCCCACTACGTTGTCCGCATAATCTTAGCCGAACACATGTACACTAGAGATGTATTTTACTTTCTCTCCTCCGCCTATATAAGGCCTTACTTGTATTCAGAGAAGGCATTCAGAAATTTCGACCATAAGAAATTCTCTCTGCCCATTCTCTCTCTTGTAATCCATGTTTTCTTAAAGTTTCAATAAAATTTGTAAGTTTGATTAATCCTGTGCTGTTCAACTTTAGTGAAATTCCAGGAGATGATATAAGAAATCCTTTTCTTGATAAAGAATTTACACATTTGAATATGTGTAGGTAAGGTAGAACATCCCTCTTTGACTATGAAATTGGGGAGACGCTTAATGAATTGCTGAGGGAGAACCTCCTTAGTTCCCCCGAAGCATTCCCACCATTCATAGAACCATCTTGGTATAATGGCTTCTACCATAGCTGGGCAATATTTGATAAACCAGGTATGACCCGGTCGAACGAATAAGAAATTAAACCAGGCCGACTTATAGTCGTACCAGTTGTATGTTTGCGGTCGGTGCGGCATAGATAAAGCAACTGGAGTGTGGAGGTGGTCTACGAACCAGTTGAAAGGAGTTAGAACTCTCTTGATGGTGAATTTGGAATATCCGATATGCTCTGGATAACTCTCATCCACGGAGTGTTCTACTTCAATAGAGTCGGTATCTACTAGGATTGCTTCGTAAAACCGACGAGTTTTGAGTGGATCTTCAGTATCCACAAAGTTGTTGTTGGTATACACCGGCTTTATGAGCTGGTTGATATGATATCCCTCGTATGCCTTATCCAATGCAATTATTGGGCACACCTGGGTAGTTACATACTTAAATTCTTGCTTAATTGGAGTCGTTGGAGCAGTCTTGGCTGCTGTTGGATTGACTGCTTCTGCGAAGGTTTCTGGAGCCTTCATTGTATAGCTTTGCTTGATTTGCACCGAAGAGCTAGCTGCCTGCCCTTGGATGATAGGCAAATTCGTCTTTATATCTACTAGCCTTGTAGGTAGTGATGGAGGCTGTAATACTGCGAACCTGTTGGGATTTAGAGGTTGAGCCTCTTCTTTGAGAATTGGCCTTTAAGGAATGGAAGGCCGGAGTGGATTCGCCGTAGCTGGAGGAGTATCGAATGGTCTAGCCATTCTGGTTTGTTCTTGTTTGGGGTTCTTCCCCAGATTTGGTCTCATGGCCCTGTAGAAATTCTCTTGTTAGAAAATCGGGAAGGGAGTTGTGTTCTCCTTTAATAAATTCAATTTGAAAATCAAAGCTAGGTAGTAGAGCTTGCCATCTAGCAAATATTTGTTTAGAAACGAGATTTTTTACATCTTTTTGTAAAATCTCTTTAGCAGATTTGCAATCAAGTCGAACAAGAAATTCCTTATTAATAAGGTCATCTTGAAATTTGGTGATACATAGCACTATAGATAAAACTTCCTTTTTAACAGTGCTATAGTTTTTCTGAGCAGCATTCCATATGCCGGAGGTAAAGCGAACTAATTGTTCGGGAGATACATCAGATATCCTTTGCTTAAGGATACCACCATAACCTATGTCAGATGCATCGGTCTCTACAATCATGAATGCTTCAGGATTGGGGATGCCTAAACAGGGAAGATTTTGGACTAAAGATTTAATCTTTATAATAGCATTGGTTTGTTCAGAACTCCATGGTACTGGGTTTTTCTTAAGACGTTTGTAGAGAGGTTCACAGACCTGCCTAATGTGGGGGATAAAATCAGCAACATAATTTAGGCTTCCTAGAAACCTCTGAAGTTGAGTTTTATCTATAATCTCGTTAGGAAACTTAGAAGAGAACTCTATGGCTCTGCAAATGGGCTTATGGCTACCTCGATGCAAATCATGTCCTAGAAAACGAATAGAGGTTTGAAATAATTTCATTTTCTTAGCACTGACAACAAGACCATTAAGTTTCACAATCTTAAAGTATGTATTAAGATGTTTAAAGTGAGAATCAATGTTCTCAGAGAAGATCAAAACATCATCAATATAAACAATTGACATATAAGAATATTCATTGAAAATATTGTTCATGATATTCTGGAATTCAGAGGGAGCATTTTTTAGCCCAAATGGTAAGACATTCCATTCGTAGTGCCCAAAAGGGACATTGAAGGCAGTCTTATATTTGTCCTTTTCAGCAATTTGAATTTGCCAGAATCCTGACTTCATATCGAATTTGCTGTAAAGGTTGGCCTTATAGGTTCTTTTGAGGAGATCCCTTTTGTTAGGAATCGGATGTCGAATCCACCTTAGGACAGCGTTTAATGGCTTGTAATTAATAACAAGCCGAGGAGTTCCATGTTCCTTTTCTGCACTATTGTTAACATAAAATGCAGAACAACTCCATGGAGAGTTGGAGGGTCTAATGTTCCCCTCTGAAGAAGATGGTTAATTTCTGTCTTGCAGATTTCCATCATTTCATGATTCATTTGGATAGGTCTGGCTTTCGTAGGAATATGTTTTTCGTTGAAGCCAGCAATGTAAGGAAGCTCAACGAGATACTTCTTGCGTTCCCAAAATGCATTAGGAAATTCAGAGCAAATCTCGTTTTCGAACTTCTTTTGCAGGAGAGTGATCTTGTTGACTATCTCCGGGGTTTTTAAGGTTTGCTCAATATGTTTGAGCTGAACTTTCTGTTTTAGAAAGCAAATGTGAGAAGATAAACGGTTTATTTTAAACACAGTTTCTTCTTTTATTCTTTGTCCGTCGTCTTTACAAAGGGGGCGGAGTAATGGGAAGAAGAGCTCAGTTCCTAAGAGGATTGAGTGAATACCATCATAATCGCTCTGGTAAGGGCGAATTTGATTAACAAAAGGTATTCCAAGGATGATATCTTCGGTGATATCTTCAGAAATGACAAAGTCGTTAACAAGGCAAATGTCGTTGTTACATATATGGGCTTTAGGAAGCTCATAGTTAATTGTCATTTTTTCTCCTGTGGCAGAGTATAATCGAGATTTACTCTTCTGGAGGTACTTAGTAGGGATAAGGCCTTTGACAATACAGTTACTGTTAGCGCCGGTGTCAAACAGAGCGACTCTGTTGAGAACAAAGTCTTTGTCAATGACAATTTTTACAACGATATGTTCGCTGTAGGCTTTAATGGCGGAAATGGCCTTTCCCGATGAAGATGGAACGTCAATTCCAGGAAATGGATCAGGTTCTTGGAGATGATCCATAGAGGTGACCGGATGATACCGGGGAGATTCAGGTGCCTTCTCCGAAGGTAAGGCAGACCGAACGACTTGTTCTGTGAGGATGTTAAGTTCTACATGATCAAGTCTGGTTTTGAGAATCTTGATCTCACCCTTTAAATTGGCAATTTCTCCCTTAAGGTCAGAAATGGAAGGTTCTGAGGAGGATGATTGGAATTTAGCCATAACCTTTTGCATATTGAAAGGTTGAATGATAGGTTTGGCTTTTGGGGGACTTTCTTCTTGAGAAAGTAAGCGTTTGAGCTCTTGAAGATACTTGCTTCGAAGCTCATCATCAGAAATATGTTCTATAATGTCAAACAGGATTTCTTTGGGTTTTCCGGTTATGACATAAATATCTTTGGTTGAACAAGTGCAGAAAGTGCCAGTGCACTCACATTCTTGTCCGGATTGGGAATCATCAGACTCATAGGCGGCGTTGATATATTCTTCATCGCTATAGTCTTCGTCTGAAGAAGATTCTGAGGCTGTTGAGGCTGTTGAGGCTGTTGAAGAAGATTCTGAGGCTGTTGAAAGATCAAGTTGGTTGATCTTTTTCTTCTTGCTAGATTTGCAATCTTTCGACCTATGGCTAGATTTGCCACACGTCCAGCAAGTGTCTTTGGCTTTCTTGGAAAACTTTCTTTTGGTTTTCCTGCTGGGTTTATCGGACTCTCTTTTGTAAGTCCGTTTGGAAAAAGGTTTTTTGAAAGGCTTCCTTTTCTTTCCTTTCTTTTGTGAAGCAAGGTCAGTGAAACCATAATCACTGAAGAAGGTTCCTAGACCATACTTACCCTTATGCTTAAGTTGTTGTTTAAGCTTAAGGTCAGTACACAGGTCTATTCCAGTGGTGGTGATAAAGCTCACTATGTCACCGTAAGTAAGCCTGCTGTAAGGAATTTGACCATCGAATCTGGTCTGGATGGTTGTTCTGACTTTGTCAGCGAACAGAGGTGGAAGACAGCTGATAAATAGTTCTTTCCAGAAGTCATTATTGCAGTCAGGCCTGATCAGGACTTTGACCAGGAAGGTATCCTTGTACCACCTAAAGTCTGCTAGATTTTTGCAGCGAAGGTTATTTAAGATTTCTAGACTTCTATCTTGGAAAAGTTTAGGTTCTCCAACGAAATGTCTAGCTATATGATAAAGGAGGGTAGCGCAAGCATCTTCTTGTGCTTCCTCTACCATTGTTTCTCGACCATCTACAACTTTCACCGTTTGTATAGTGGTCGTAGCATTATATATGAGGTCTTTTTCTTCCTCAGAGACGTAGTTATCCCACTAGTGTTTAATCATACCGGTAAAACCCGAGACAACCATGGTGGCAGCTCCTTTGTCAGAGGAACCTTTAATTTTGTAGGCGGTAATTGATACAGCCATTTCATGGAGTTTATTGTAGATCTGGTGTTCTGCCAGACCGTCAATATTCCATTCGTTAATACCCCTTCCATCGTGATTGTAGGTGGAGAGGTAAGGATATTCCTCATATTGAACATCAGGTGGAGAGGGTTTTTTGTAATAGTTCTTTTTGAGACTATATCTTTCGTTGGTAAGTTTGGAGAGGGAGTTCTTTTGAGAACTGGATTCTCCTTGTTGGGAAATTTTAAACTTCGTGAGTTTAGCATTGATTTTTTCTAAAATCTGTTCTGAGATTTTGAAATCATCATTGAGGTCAGGAAATTTTTCCTTTTGAAATTTGGGCATCTTGAAGATAGGGTTAGAGAGAGGTTTAGAGCTGGGAGTGCTCTTGACAGGTAAGGGAGCCGGAAGATTAGTTCCCTTAGTATCTTCAATTTGCTGAGATATGGTATGGAGGACTTGATTAGTATAATTGTTTTGCTCAATTATCCTATCAAGGTCTTTGCACTGAGGGGTTGCAGTTCCTCTGTCAGATTTAGTCTTAAAAGGTGAAGCTTTTATGACTTCATTGGAATAAGGAATATTTAGACCTTCCAGAGGGGGAGTAACAGACTCAACTACCGTATTACGTTGGGTATACCATCTGGTAACCATAACGTTAAGAGGTTCAACTTGGTTTTTTATCTTTCCAGTTTTCTCTAACCAGAAGAAGAATTCCATATCGCATCGGAGTCTTTTCATGTAGACTATCTAGCCTTCCTAACTCCTTTTGTTGTTCGCTGGAATAGGTACTAATGTACCATTTTCGCTTAAGAGTGTCCTTTGGATGGTTCCATCGAACTCTCAAGGCTGCGAGGTCAGGGGAATATTCTTCATTATCATTTTTAATGACAAGAAGACTAGGGTCAGTCCTAACCTTTTGAGGAGGGGGAGCCATTTCTGAGGCCGTTGGGCTTCCTGGCTCGTAGAGATTTTTGGGTTCGGGAACCCTGGTGTGCTGTTGATAGTAGACTTTAGGTACCGGACCAGAGAAGTCTACTCCTCTAATCTTTCCCTTGTCGTTATCATGCTCATTTTCGTCACTTCCCTCCCGGGGTTTGGAAGTTGAGGAACGAGTAGAGACAGATCTACGAAACGACGAATGCCGAGACGAGTCTAATCCGAGGAATTTAAGATCGATAGATCCATCAGGGTGTTGTATCACCCGTTTGATTTGAGATCTTTCGGAGTAGATCCGAATAGGTTGGGTAATGTTCTCAAAGTGCCAGTCATTACTGCGGAGAATATCATCCCAAATAAGAGCCTTAGGAACAAAGACTGTGCTTCGGTCTTTGTTTGCTTCCATGAGGGTGGTAACTCCTTTAGGGCTCGTAAATCTAGCTTTAGGAGCTAGATTAGTACCCATAAGGCGATAATATACACGGTATATAATCGCTATTTCTCGGGTATTTTCCTTACTATTCATGTTTTTTGTTTTGACATTAAGAGTCAAAACATCCATGATGTTAGGATCATGTATGTCTACCGAGAAATTTGGGTAGCAGTTAAAGTAAACCGGGCCGTCGGCGAGGTTACTTTGAATTACTCCTAAGAGTGAGTCATCAAAATTTAAAAGATAAGCATCTCTTAGGATAGCACAGACTGGGATGTCAAGTCCCTGTCGGAAAAGTGGCTTTATAGCAACTTGAACAAGTCCAACATGCAGATAATTAAACTGATTTTTAAATCTGTTTATATCTAATTCATTGAACAGTTGAATAATTTCTAAAGAATTATTCATGGCTACAGTAGACTCCGAGGTCTTGATATTATGTTTTTTCAAAAAACTAAATTTTTCAATTTGATAAATGGTGTTAAAAGATTCTTCTGGAATACTCCAGTTTTGAAGATCATTTTCAATTATGGCAATCGGGGTTGCCTGAGAAGACAAGTTAACAGTATTTTTAATATGAGAATTCATATTTAAACACACTGTCCAGAGGCTAACAGAGCATATCTATGTTCATGCAAGCAGGCATATTACAGAAAGCAGATATGAAATAACGAAAACCAATTATGCAATTTAATCTATGGCTTATGGAATCCTAACAAGTTTTAATGGCTT